>CM046881.1:455247488-456566654 GCA_025667525.1 Glebionis coronaria | reverse complement strand
GACCAGAACTAATATTACTGGGTCCCATTTCATGAAGTGCGGGTTCAGAGCTGCTTTGCTCAGAAGCCATAGCTGTCAGCTCATCAAAATCAACATTCATAGTTTCGAGGATCTTGCGATAGTTACGGTTGTAGATTCGGTATGCCTTCTTTGCGGGGGCGTAACCAATGAAAATACCAATATCAGCCTTTGGTTGAAGTTTTCCCAAATTGTCACCATCATTATTTGGATAGCAAAGAGAACCAATACATGAAGATATGATAAATCTGGTACTTTTCCATGGAGAAGCTCATAAGGTGTTTTACCATAGCGTTTACGAATTAGTGACCGGTTTTGGGTGTACACTGCTGTTGATACTGCTTCTGCCCATAAAAACAATGGAGCCTTTGCGTAAATTAACATCGTTTGAGCAGCTTCCATAAGTGTGCGATTTCGCCTTTCAACGACACCGTTTTGTTGTGGAGTGCGAGCAACGGATGTTTCATGAGAAATGCCAACTTCTTCATAATAGTCACGCAAAATTTGATTCACAAATTCGGTTCCATTATCTGTACGAATGCGTCAGACAGTAGTGTTGAGACGTACTTGAATCATCTTGAGAAATCCGATGATGAATTTAGGTGCCTCATTTTTTGCTTTAAGAAATTTCACCCATGTAAACTGAGAGTAATCATCGACAATGACGAGGATGTACTTTTTGCCACTAAGACTTTCAATACGCATTGGTCCACAAAGATCCATATGCAACAGATAAAGTTTCTCTTGGTTGGTGTCTTCTGTCTTGGGTTTATATGATTTCTTAGTGCTTTTCCCCATAGTACACGCGGAACACAAATGATCCTTGTGAAATGATAGTTTAGGAAGACCACGAACAAGTTTGTTTTTCGCCAAGTGATTAATAGCGTCAAAGTTAAGATGAGATAACCGTCGATGCCATAACCATGACTTAGTCTTCGATGCTTTGGAGAGAAGACATACGGGAGAAGCGGCCATCATGTCTCGTAGAGACAAAGTATACAAATTATTCCCTCGAGTACCTTTCAATAAATCAACCCCTTCCAAATTACGAATGAAGCAGGTATGCTCTCGAAAAGCAACTTCTAGGTTTGCATCACAAAATTGTCCAACAGAAAATAAGTTGTGACCAAGACCTTCCACGTAATACACTCTTGAAATTATAACATTCCCAATATGATATTCACCATAACCCATTATCTTTGAAATATGATCATTACCAAATCGAACCGTACCAAGAAACTTGCTGACGAAATTTCTGAGCTGAGAGCGATCTCCGGTCATATGCTTGGAGCAACCAGAGTCCAAATACCAGAGAACAATTTGGACCACCTGTTTTCAACAACAACAGTAGACAATGCATTGGAAACTATTGGTTCCGGAGTGTTAGCAGATACAGATATAGAATTATCAGAATTGTTAACATTTTTGAGACCATTAGATTTCCTGCGTTTTCTAATGATAGTTTTAGCACTAACAGGTTTTACTGTTCCAACTTTCTTAGGTTTTGGATTATTCGCGGGCACTACAGTGGGAGTAGACCTATTTAAAGGGCACTTGGTTCCTAGAGTAGTGTCAGTGTTCCTAGTTAAAGGACACGGTTGTGTTATGGTAGCCTTGGTACTCCTAGTTAAAGGGCACGCTTTCTTCACTTCAGTGAGAGTGATCCTAGTTAAAGGGCACATATTTCCTACTATAGTGAAAGTTCTACATGTGGGGCGCCACATCCAACCCACTTGGGTTAACACTTTTCCAGTCGGTTTCCATTCTAATCCATTTTTCCGGGCATGCATCTCATTCACATGGTCAATAAGGCAAGAATCATGACGACTAGAAAACATACATTCATTGCAATTCCAACATTTTAAATTAGAATTCACAGTAGGCTTAGAACGCTGCACAACCGCAGAGCCTTTAGGTTTAGCTACATCATTCTTTTTATTCAAAATAGAAATAACATTCCTAGGATGGGCTTCTACTTTCTTCTTCACTTGACTACTAGATGGGGGCAAGATCCTATCATTCTTCTTGTTTCTTTTAAGCTTAGATCTTTGAGCCTTAGTAGTGGTGCTTACTCCTGTAGAAGGCAACACGGGAATATTAGAAGCTGGTTTTGATTCCACCTTATCTTTAGTGACCAATGTTTGAGAAGGTTTAGTCCTAGGGTCCTTGTTAAGTGGTGTGACGGCTATAAGGGTTCTTTTGATAGCACTAGAGGACGATGCTGAGATAGTGGCTGCGTTATCCACAACATTCTTACCTTTTAAAGTACGAAGTGTTTCCTTTAACTCAGCCAAGACCAGATTCTATCACAAATTTGTTCCCTTAAATCAGATATTTCCATCGACTTTCGATTCAATTGTTCAATCAATGATTGATTCTGTGCAGTTGTATCAACACATGCGAACTGTACTGAATCGAAGAGTCGTGTATTTTTCTGTTTTAAGTTATCAACTTTGGACAAAATCTTGGAAACTCGATTATCTAGATCAAGTCTAAAATTCTCAGCGGCCTCAAGTACGTTCACACAGTTAAGCTCCTTAGATTTCTCTATTTCTATCGGCAAAGAGTTAGCAACTTTGTCACTTGGCTGACGCTGTTTTGATTGTAAATTCAATCGAAAATTCTTTTCAAAATTTGCATCATCGATATTAATACCTTTGAATGACGTTTCAAAGATTTCTTGAATAAATTGTTGCTTGCATTCAAGCGAAATACAATGTGTTTGAATCTCATCAAAACGTTTTGAAAGCGAAGAATATGAATCTTGAAGCTTTAAAAATTCAGCGTCAGATTCGTGACAAGTACTATCTACCACAATATCCACAGATTCAACATTATGCACAATAGAATCATTATCAACACTTGTATTCACACAGACAGAAACTATATCATGAGACATCACTTGATTCAGAAGCAGATCATTATGGCGTGAAACCCGTTCTATTTCAAGTAAACTGTTTTCATAAGCATCTTCCATTTCATTGAAAACACGTCTAACTTCTTCTATTTCCAAAAACAATTCTTGATCAATATTACGAAGACAAGCTTTAACATTGTTTACAAACGGAACAATTTCATCTCGAAATGCAGCTCTGGTGTGCTCAAAGTTCCATTCACCTTCCGTTATGGCCGTGGCCGTCGTACGTTCCAAAATGACCTTGTCAAAATCGGCTAAGTGTTGGTGAACCGTATTTAAGTTAACGGACGCCTTACTTATCGGTGGAATTAACTTCGTTAAATCCTTTTTGACGAGTGTAGGAGACGTACTAGGAAGGTTTTCATTTGACAAACTTTGGGGCACAAGAACTGTTAATTCTGCTAATTCCTTTTGTAAGCGAATGCGTGTCTTTTTCGAAAATTGATCTTTGTTATGTTGATCATAATCAATTGTATGGAATTTTGAAAGCATTTTAGAATGAGTTTCATCCCCAAGTGGTTGTGTCTCTTCAGTACTACGAACAAAAGGTGCTTCTTTCGATTTTCCATTTATGGTCATATCATAAAGACCGGGAATATATTCCTGAGCTTGTTTTGCATAACCGGGATTAGGTGGTAAATCTTGAAGACGCTTAAGTTCAAGTTCTTTAAATGATTTAGTTAAAAGATGAACCTTTTCTGTGGAAGCGTATTGTTTTAAAAGCTGTTGTTCTTTAAATTTTAGAAGTTTGGTGGCATTAATTTCCGATTCAACCTTTTTTGACTCGAGAGTTTCGAAATCCATTTTAAGTTTCTGAAAATCATTGACAACCGACTCTTTTTCTTTTAATTCATCGGAAAGATTAGCTTTTAATGATTCTATTTCTTTCAAGTGTTCAATCTTTTCAAAACAAAATTGGTCAAATTCAGAACATGTTATTTTCTCTTCTTGAAGGACCATTTCAAAAGTTTTGACCTTTTCTTTATGCAACGCAAGCTCAGCAGTTAGGGTGGAATTCGTATCTACGGATTGTCTGAGGGCCATATACATTTGATCAATAATATGTTTAGGCACCATGACCAAATCATGTTGAGCATAAGATTCCATACCCGTCGTAGCATTTGGTTGAGGTTCACTCAAATGTGTTGGATTGGGTACCACATCATTTGAGTTACTAGTCCCCGAATGCTGTTCGAGGTTGTCATTTTCATGCCCAACTTGATGTTGGTTATCATCAATATTATTAGATGTGGTTGGTACCTCACTGATGACATCAGAACCGTAGTGAGAGAGATTAGCAACGAGAGCAACTTGGGCAGAGTGAATGTCATCACAATCAGAATCATATGCGTCAAGGTCATCTGCTTGATAAGCTGCATTAGAAGTAGAAACGACTGCAATGCCTTCAGTATCTGCTGCCCCTGGGTCTACAAGAAATGCCAACTCCTCTGAATCCAAAATCTTCCCTTTAGACTGAGCATCAACCAAATGCATCTTCTCACGAAACCATGCATCATCCCTCCTCCTTTTCGGCTGAGTGCATTCCCTAGCCATATGACCTTGTCCTCGGCAATTGTAGCAAGTCACAACCCTCTTAGGACCATTAGGACTCCCATTTCCACTAGCTTGAGAATTCACAGCTTGATTATTCCCAATCCTTGTAGGAGGTCCATATGAATTTTGCCTTCCCTGAATAGGTTGCACCGTCACTTGACCATCTTGAACAGTGGCTTGTTGTCGAGGATTTGATGAGGTGCAGAGCTGATTGTTTGTTGGTGGAAATCCTCTAGTTGCAACAAGTTTTGACAAGTAAGCGGTGAGATGGTTTAGTACATCAGCTGGCGTATCATTTGGAGTAAAGACCGGTGCTTGGATTGGTGGAAGTTCATTAGAGTAGAAAGCTTGTGCTGGTTGTGCTTCAATTGGAAAATATCCTTGATGAGGAGTATAACCCAATGGAGAAGTGTTGGCTTGTGATGGTGATGTTTGATATGGTGGTTGCTGTTGAAAAGATTGTTGATGAACACTTTGTTGATATTCTTGCTGTGGCATCATTGGTGGTTGATAAGATGGTGGCTGTGGTTGCTGATAGATGTGTGGTGGTGGCTGCTGCAAGTATGATGGTTGTTGATAAGTATAAGCCATGCTTTGTTGAGAAGCATACATTGCAAGTGGATCATGAACTTGAGGTGTAGACAACCGAGCCTCGATCACATGGCATTCGTGTTGTTGAAGAAAAGCTTGAAGTTGATCCACATTGGTGTTATGCAAGTCCTTAGCCAATTTAACATCCGTCACGTATTTTTTCCATTCTGGAGGAAGAGTCTTCAAATACTTGGTGTTCAATTGAAAGGTAGGAATTGCCATGCCATAGATATTTAGCTCATTCAACAATAGGGTAAATCTCAGATAGTAGTCATTGGGAGTCTCCCCTGGCACATAGGCAAACTTATCAAACGCATCATAAAGCTTACACTCTCGTTCTTGTTTAGTTAACGAGGTGCCTTGCATTAGAACCCGAATTCTATCCCATAACTCTTTGGCAACTTTATGTTTTCTGACGAGTTTGTAGACATCTGGAGGAAGGGCTTGGAGAATGATGTTTGTAGCATACTTATCACGTTTATCTTGAATCTTCATATCTCCAGTCAATTCACCCGTTGTGCGAGGACGAGTGGTCGTGCCTTCCGTCACTGTACCATAATCTAATGGTCCATTGAGCACCGATGCCCAAATGAGATGTCCATTCTCCTTGTTCAACATATAAAGTTCCATTCGGGAAGCCCATTCCACATACATAGTCTTCACCAACATTGGTGGACGATTATCCGTACCCGAGAGGATGGACTTATCCGTAAGAGATGTGTACTCCATTTTGATAAGTTAAGATTTACAAACAATGATCGAACAATGAGAGAAAGTAAATGTGCTTGTTGTCGTGTGTTGAAGTCGAGAAACTATGTTAAAATCCCCTAAAATTGTCTTCGTAAGAAACCAAAAATTCCACTACAAAATTACACTCGACTTGTTTGAAAATTTCTAAATCACGTTTTTCGAAAATCTTGAAAAAAATCTTGAAAATTCCAAAGATTTCGCAATGCTTAGATTTTGCAATGAGTCAAATTCGCAACTCCTTGTAGGATTTCGCAATTCACAAAAATTCGCAATAAACTGACAATTCCTCAATCACTATGCAAGATTTCGCAATGCTAATTCCGCAACTTACTTTGGATTCAATTCCGCAATTGAGTTTGGATTCAATTCCGTAGTTGTTGAAGCTACACAATTCCGCAATCTTCTTTGCATTCAATTCCGCAATCCTTAGTGAATAATTCCGCAATATAAAGAACACAACAATTCCGCAATACTAATTGCACAATTCCGCAATATAGAGAACTCAACAATTCCGCAATATTATTTGCACAATTCCGCAATATAAAGAACTCAACAATTCCGCAATACTAATTGCACAATTCCACAATATTATTTGCACAATTCCGCAATATTATTTGCACAATTCCGCAATACTAAATTCGGAATTAGGTCACGATTCCGCAACTTTGCAAAGATTTCGCAATTCTAACCAATTTCGCAATTCCACAATTGCGAAATTATACCAAAGGTTGCGAATTTTGGAGAAAAACAAGGAATTCGTTTGTACTTTAAGGAATACGAATCTTGAAGCCAAAAGTGAATCCAAACACTCAAAAATTTTGCGTTTTTGAGCGATCCAAGTAACCCAAATCACTAATACGTGTATATAGATGATATTGGTGAAGATCAAACCACAAAAAACACCAAAAAAAATTTTGGACGTGGGAATAGGGGTCAAGAACACACGAATTACTATAATCACAAACACAAAAACTATACACTCATCCCATGGCTCTCTGATACCATTTGTAGAAGTGTAAATCTTGCTTATGTTTTTAGAGAGAGAAAGAGATAGAGAGATGGTGGATTAAACACAATTCTAGAGAGAGAAACCAAAGTGAACTATGTGAAAAATGATAAACCACACCACCCTCTCCATCAAAGGAGAGGGTTTATATACCCAAGCCCTTGTCATGGGCTTGGGCTTACATTTGTGCCGGCCTACACATGTTGTAGGCTAGGCTTGTTCTTGTTTAATAAAAAAAGAAAGTTAACTAAACTACGAGCTATTACACGAACTATCGTTGGAGTGACCGATCCTTCTTAATACGTAAAACGTATTTCCAACAAAGACCTTCAAGAGGAATTTCATGAAAGAGATCTTCTGGCGAAGTCTAGAAGGTTCTTTAAGAAGGGAGGTAGGTTCTCCAGTACCACAAAAGCCTCAGCTGACACTGTGTGTTTTAAATGTGGTTTGCCTGGTCACTTTGCCAAGAATTGTTATTCCAAAACATCCATTCTCTCTTACTCATCACCAGCTCAATCTAGTCCATCTAGTCAATCTCCATTTCAACAAAGGAAATTGCTTCATCTTCTTTCAACAACACGGAGCTGAACTAAGGCCAACAAAAGACTTTGAAGCTAAATATAGAGAGATCAAGGCTAGGCTGGCTCTAATCAGCACTGAAGGATCCTCCTCAAAACCAACCAAACAAGAAAAGAATAAGGGGCTTATAGATGAGGTCTATGAATGGGATGAATAGGAAGTCTCTTCAGATGATAATGAGATGGTTAATGTGAAAGTGTTGATGGCACTTGCTGATGATGAAGGGTCAAACTCTAATGGTGTGGCCAAAGAAAGTGCTCGAAATGGTGAATGGGTCAATATCACAATAAGAAAGGTACAAACTCTTCTTGAATTAGAAGATAAGGATGACATTAAATTTGTCTTTGATTATCTGTGTATTGATCTAAAATTTTTTGAAGAACAAAGAAACAATTTGCTTGAAAAATATAATAAAATTGTTCTTAAACTTGAAGAGTTTGAAAGTAAGGAAATAGAGCTAAAAGAGGCCAAAACTTGATATACTTACCTTTCAATAATTGAACAAATAAATCATTGATGAAAACAAATCTTTAAGAGTTGAACTAAAAGAAGCAAAAGATATTGTCAAATCATGGCTTAGAAACTCTGATAGGGTAAATCAATGTATCAATGAATAAATTCTTGCTCAAAAAAGGAAAATGCTTGGTGCTGAAGGATCCTCCAGCACCAACTCTCATGAGATTGTATTTGTCAAATCCTCAAATAGGGATGGTAGCTCGATCCTTGATGTTTTAAGGTCAAGTGAAGAGAATTTACCAAATCATGACACTGGACGTATCCTTCTCCCTGAGTTTCAGGCAAATGCTGATTCATCAGCACATGTTGAGTCTTTAGTTACTTAAGATGACTCAGATGATGATTTAAAGAATGAAGTAAGTACCCTACTTCCTCCTTTGGAGAAGTTAGTTGGTGCTGAACCCTCTACTGGACCAAAATCAATCTAGTCAATCATCAAGTCTCACACAACATAAAAAGTAGTGCTCCCAAGCATGTCAAAATTGACACATCAAAAAACTCTTCAGCTCCTGTGTAACACCCCCAGACCGGGTATCACAATGGTGGATCGATGAGAAAATAACTTACAAAGCCCAGATCATAATTATATGATTTTTGAAATATAATTGATATAAACATTATCTTGGCACAATCGTTCAAATCGTTGAATATCATTTGTTATAAATATCCCAATATAAGATAATCCCCTGTCATTTTTATGCTCCTAAATGATGCTCAATACATGCTCAAATAATCTTGCTAAATAACCTGGGAAAAACATGCTTAAAACAGTCAACATAAAGTTGGTGAATTCATAGAGTTTTGTAAAATCATAGTTTAGGATTTTAAGTTGTCCTACGTGGTGTTGTTCAGTATTTGATGTAAAAGTCAAATTTCAAGTTTCCAATTATTCCATCCCTTAATGTACTAAGCAGAATTAAATCAAGTTCAGTGAGTATTATTAAGCAGAGCAAGATTAGGTTTAGTATTTCCTATATTTCCGTTTCAACATTTTACTAAGTAGTGTAAAATAATCAAGTTTAACATATCCAATATTTCCATTTCAGTATTTTACTAAGTAGTGTAAAATAATCAAGTTTAACATATCCAATATTATCATTTCATTATTTTACTAAGTAGTGTAAAATAATCAAGTTTAACATATCCAATATTATCATTTCAGTATTTTACTAAGTAGTGTAAAATAATCAAGTTTAGTATATCTAATACTTCCATTACTGTATTTTACTAAACAGTGTAAAATAATCAGGTTTAGTATATCTACTACTAAGCAGTGTAAAGTAACCAAGTTTAGCATTTCCATTATTTCCATTTCAGTATTAGCTAAGTAGTACTAGTATATGATTAAGTTTAGTAACGCAAACCTTATAGATAGTAGCAATGCACAAAGCATATATACCAAAGATAATTACATTTTCTAGTAATCGAAACTGAAGCTTAACCTTCTTTAGTTCTCAACAGATGAGAACGTAGTGTCCTACAAAAAGACACCCAAACCTAGTTCCAACATGGTATACATCTGTTGGCCCGGCCAAGGCACAGTGAGCATGACTCACCCAGATGGGGATGGTCAATCCCAAATAGATCTATTTATAACATTCGGCGATTTACAACAATTTAACAGTTTCTATAATAGGTAATCGTAATTAAGAGTATCATTCAAGTTGCGTTCTATAGAATAAATATCTATCATATTGTTTAAACAGATTACAGTTCTATTTACGTTCAATGAACTAAATATCTATCAATCATGTTGTTAAAAGAGGTTACAGTTCAATTTATATTCTATGAATAAATTATAGTCATATTATCAAAACAGGTTGCAGTTATTTAATAGCATGTCTCCCCCTCGCGGGTTTGAAAAATCATAACAGATTTAAAAAGCGAGGCTATAAACTCACCTGTATAATACAGCTCGAGGAAGATCAAGTATACAATCACAAAGCACACAGTACATCAATTACCTAAGCAATCAAGTATGTCTCAGTATATGAATAAATAATAAATGCATGCAGTCTAATTGGTCGTACGTTTATTCTTGTTATCACAGTATTTTTAATTAATACTGTTATGATGATGGTTAGGTGTGCATGTTTTTTTCCACTGTTTACGTGTATACCCGTTGTTTATAAAATGTGTGTGACATTATAGTCTTTAAAATAAATTATTAATCTTATTAAATAATTTATTAGATTCCAAAAATAATAAATAAATTATTATTAATTAAATCCTGGTTTATAACATGTTGATAAAAATACAATATTTTTATTCTAAAACTTACTAACATAGTTTTTGTGTACCAACAGTGGCTATTTTATAAAGACAGAGGGAATAACATGAAAACAGTGGCTAGGTTAGTCTAGCAGTGATAACTGAATAGCTAGCAGTGGGAACTGTTAAGCTTAACAGTGGAAACTGTAAAGCTAACAGTGGAAACTGTTAGGCTATCATGGGGAACTTTTGGTGGTCTAATACTAACAGTGGTAAGTTTATAGTTATAATACTAACGGTGGTAAGTTATACATGGTCGGTGGTAATATATAATTAATAGTGGTACATTACAACTATCGGTGGGAATACTACATGCATGTCTATATCTTACAACATAAACATAAGTATACCCTTATCGTTACAACTCCGGATCTAACATGCTAGTCGTCATCAGCAGTCCCAAACGCCTCCTTATCAGCATGCATGTTATCAGAAATCCCAAACACCCTCTTAAAATCAGTCAGCAGTCCCAAACACTCCCTAACCAGCAGATCCAAACACCCCTGAAGCTACTTGTTGTAGATTACAGACCCAAACACCCTGCATGTTGCTCTCGACAGCAGATCCGAATAGATCCAATTGGATCTATGCTAATCCAACGCACCCTTTTTTATTTTCTTCCCAAAACCAAACGCCCCTTTATGTTGTTTGCTAAACAACATATCCAAACGCCTATGTTGGCTTGTAAACGCAGAAACAAACACCCCTTAATATTTAAACAGTGGCGGCAGCCATCTTTTGGTGGGAGGGGTGATGGTCACGTTGGTGGGGAAGCACAAAGGATGACCATGGTGGTCATGGTTGCGGTGTAGGGTGGCTAAGGGTGGTGGCTGGTGGTGACTTTCGGATCTGATGGGGTCACGGCTGGAGTATAGGAAGGTGATGACGGGGCTGAGGTTGGCTAGAGGTCACGGCTGCGTGTGGTGATAGCAGCAAGCATGGTGGTTGATGATGATGGTGCCACGGCTGTGGCTGCATGGTGGCTGTGGTGGTCACGAATGGTGGTGGGTGGCTGCTAGTGGATAGCAGCGAAGCTGGCGGCTGGAGCACGTGATGGTGATGTTGTAGCCGTGATGGTGATGACGGTTGGTGGTAGATGGCCACAAATGGTGGCGGCTGGAGTATGTTTTCCAGGACAAACACCCTCAATATGAGGTGGTGGCTGTAGAGATAATGGCAGCAAGGAGGGCTACGATTTTGGAGGTGACAGTGTGTAAAATATTGATAATCAATGAATCTATGAAGGGGTTTGTTGATTTCTAGAGAGAGAAAGTTAGAGAGAGAAAGTGAGAGAAACTATGTGAATTTTATTAATATGGAAAACAAGAAATGACAACAACCAACCCCTTTCCATGGTGGAAAGGGGTATTTATAGTTCCAAGTCATAAGTGGACTTGGGCCGGTCCATGACAAGCCCATGGACCGGTTCTTACTTAAGTTAATAAGCAAATAATAACTAATTACTAACTACGAGCTATTACAACATAAATCATATTGTGGAGTGACCGATACTTCTAATATACGTTAAAACGTATTTCTAACAATCTCCCCCTAAGGGAGGTCACTCCACGTTACAAAGTTCTAAACCTAGCATACTATACTAAGTCTTCGTTCTTTAGCTCGTAGTCTTTTCTTCTTTTCTTTCTTTTGTTGTGAATATGTTGATTTGATCTTTTTGGCTTTGACTTGAGAGCATTGTTCTTTGGCCTTTCACGTGCGATCTTTGCCTTTCTTGTGAACTTTGCCTCCTCGTGACTTCATGTTCCACACACTTACGTCTTTTTGTTGGATTCTTGAAAGCTTCAGAGTTTGATACAGCGGAAGACTTCATCTTGTACTTTCTTGAATTTTTGTTGCAAAAGACATAAGCATGTGGGAACGACTTTTACAGGTACACCGCAACACCACCGTCTTCACTGGTACACAGCAACGCCACCGTCTTCAACAGGTACTCAGCAACGCCACCGTCTTTAGCAGGTACACAGCAACGACACGAATAAAATGGCTTTGAACATTTTATTCTAATTCGGTAGCATTTTACCTCCGGTCGGTGAAGACCGTTGGACGATATTAGATATCGTACCCGTGACGGATAGTTTCAATTAAGTAACTTCCTGACAGGATTTCGCGGGTAAACCCGTTCTCTTTATTCGACCGTCCAAAGCTGACTGCGAACATAAAGAGTGAATCACTTGGATAAATTATCCTTGTGATTAAAAGCCGTCAATTCATGAAACCTGGAACAAGTGAATTTCAATTAAGATTTTCACCATCGTTGCTTTCCAGTTGTCACGAGCTCGATTCATAAAGAATCTTGCACGTTACCTACCAAGTGCTATTTGATGTTGACACTAGAAGGATTTCCACTCGTCACTGTGGTCAATAAAGAGTCACTCTGAGTGTTCTGGCAAGATCATATGATAATGCGAAGAGGCCTGGAACGAGTTTAAGTTCAATTAAGAATTAAACCACTGTTACCTTCCAGTTTTTCACAAGATTGGTTCTAAAAGAACCGCACGTGTAACCTACCATGAGCTTGTTTGATGTTGGCTCAAGCAGGATTTCCATCTTCATTGTAATACTTGCGTATTACTCGGATGTTCTGGCAATATTACAGGAATACTGCGTAGGACTCATGAAAATCTCTTACTTTTCACAGTGTGTGAGAAAGCAAGGAATAAATGGAAAGTGTCCTAATGAGACTTTTGATGATCTCTTGGCTCTAGACTCGATTGTGCGTTTTGATTTAGTGAGCGATGGCTGGAGAGGAGTGCCACCTTTTCAATACCAGTTTATTCGGAGTGAATAAACCAATAGATAACGTGTTGAACTCCGTGTGATTAAAACAAATACCTTTTGAGAGATATTTGAGTTAGCTGGGGAAGGGTTGTGCATTGCATCACTGGGTCCATGATGTCTTTCTTCAATACCGAGAATCATTAACAAAAATGACCTCAATAGCATATGTATTGACCCGGTTTCTGCCTAAAGTTGTAAGGAGGGCTTCTTTCTTTACACCCTTTATCTTTACATTTCTTTTTCATTCTTCAACCCCTTCAATGCTTACCAATACGTCATCACTAGCACCTTGTTGTGATTGTTCCAGTGCTAGCTTAAGTACTTGGTCGGCATTCAGCTACGTTCACATTCTTTCTCCATCTTTCCTAGGACTTCTAATTCTATCTAGGGAATTGTCCCTGGGAAGATTCCATCGGCTCTGATGAATCATTGGACTAAACCTATTCCTACCACCCTTTTGTCACCACATCCGTCGTGAATTAAGCGTGTTTTGGGAAGGAATTGCCACCATGAAAAATCATTGAAAATCACCTAAAGTACTTGTGATATTGAAATCAAAAGTTTTGTACCTTAGGTGTTTTGTTTATCAAAAACGCTCCCCCTTAACACGTGCTTTACACATATTAAGTTGGATAATCTTTAAGTCTTTTTCATCTTTTAGCCAAGTATCACTTACGTCTCCTTAATCCCATTTTCTCCCCTTATCCAAAATGTTAACCATTAATATTTGGGATATTGAATGGATTAACCGGTCTTTGGGTAAAAATGAAATCGATGTTTTGGCCATAGAACAAGTTATTGCTCCCCCTTAAGTTAATAAGGGATAGTTGTAGTGCCTTGGTATGACATATTTTGAAAGATTTAGAATCTCGTGAGAAATTCTTGAAAAATTATCATACCTTAACACTACACCAAGCCATTCAAGCACATTATTCACAAATTTACATATTCACAAGTGAAAACCAATATAAAGTGACCTGAGATGTATGACTGATATTATGATTTGCTATGGGTTCAACTTTAGTCTCGATATCCTCTCGAATTGATCTAGGCCTTAAGTGGAATGATTGTTCTTGGTTACTAAATAAAGGGGTTTGGTTTTCTATTCTAATAAAAAGTGGAAATGAAGGTTTAAATCAAAGGTAATTACTCTAATTAAGATTTAACAAAAACTTGGTTGAAAATTTAAAGTTCAAAATAGAATCAAATTAAAATTAAAGTTAACAAATAAATTGTGAAATATGAGTAGAGAAACAGTAAATTAATCAACAGTAAAACAATAGCATTAAAATACTCAAAAATAATTGATTCGGAACTAACTGATTCGGAAGACACTATTCACTCATCCGGAACTTGCTCATTCGGAACATACTCATCCGGAACTTTCCGAATGAATGTTCATTCGGAACTTGCTGAATCGGAAGTTGCTGATTCGGAACTTTTGTCTCGTCCGGAAGTCACTGGTTCGGAAGTTTTAAACTTCCGAATGAAGAACTGGTTCGGAACTTATGGCCTGATTCGGAACCTTCCGGATGAAGGTTGATTCGGAAGTTGCTGATCCGGAAGTCACTGATCCGGAACTTAGTGTTTGGTTCGGAAGTTTCCGAATGAAGCCTTCATTCGGAACTTTTTGTCTTGGTTCGGAACTTTGGAAACCCAGATACAGAAACAGTAACTAAGAACACGGAACACAGGTTTTTAATCAAAATCGAATCAAACACTTAAAAAGGTTTTACCAATTTAAACACAAATCATTTAGACAATAAAAGCAACAAATCCCACTAATAAAAACACAAATCCAAACAACTTTTGAAGATCAAATCAAGAAAAATAAAACTTAAGAACTTGAAGATAAAGATGAAGATGAACAAGATTAATTGGAAAGATTAAACAAGCACTTGGTATTAAATGATTGATGTTTTGACAAGATGAAACAAAGGTTAAAATTACAAGATTGAAGAACTAAAAATAAAAATCACCAATCACCCTAGTGGTGATGGTGTCAAACGAACCAGGAGAAAGAAAAAGGAGGAAGAAAGAAAAACTAGCTAGCTCTAAAAATGTGTGTGGGATGGCCTATTTATAGGTGTTTCCTTTGGTTGGTGAGTGGGCTTTCTCCCGTTCTTCGTGTCTTTTCGTCTTTTCAGAAAAGTTTCCGTTTTTGATTCTGATTCGGGATTTGTTGTCGATTAAATTCAACTCGTCTTTTAATTTCTTCGTTTAATAGACTTGAGTTTCTTCGACTTATATAAATCTTCCATCTTTGGTCCTTTTCTTCGATAAATCTTCGAATAGGCCCAGTGACTTCAAATCTTTTGCATCTCTTGGACAATAGACTTTATCTTGAGTCTTTTTCTTCAGTAAAACCCGTGCAATCCCATGTTTTCTTCAATATTTATCCGGTTGTCTCTGAAAACACAATAAACACAAAAACCACGCATAATTCCAAACAAATGATATTAAATACGTGTTTTGGTCTCGTTTTAGCCCGAATTAAGTGGTAAAAGGATGGGTGTTTACACACCTATCAAATCCCCTACACTTAACCATTGCCATGCCCTCATGCAATGCTTAGTGATAAAGCAAGTTTACACTTTTCTCATAATTAATCAACCTTGGCCTTATTTAAAATTCTACTAAACAAAAATTAAAGAAATAAAACTTTAAAGATAACAAAGGGATAGAAAACCATTTTCACTTGAAAATAGCTACATGGAAATAACTTGAAGAGAAATCGATGACTTACATTAGGGCTTTGGTGTTGCGAAGATTTATCACCCTCAAGTTTCACGTTCCCCAAACTAAGCTTAAAAACGAGATCATTGTTATTATAAGTTAGCAATTCAAACACTTACACACATGGCTTAATTAAATGCTCAAACTCCCTTATTCCTAGGTTTATCTCTTATATTTTATTTTTGTCTTAGAATGATCATGAAGATGCATTTTTGGACTTATTTCGATAGTTCATTAGGGCAGAAAGCAAAGTAGGACGATTTGATCAATAGTTAGCTAAAGGACAAAATCTCTTAAAACTGCTTCTCGGGATATCAAAAAGTTCATATCTTGGCATAACTTGGTTCACGATTTGAGACCTTTCTCGGGCCGATATTTGGCATGTACTTCATACTTCATATCTTCGAGAGACGTTTTTGAGATAATGGTCTTCTCATCATAATAGAGTTTCTTCACTTGGAGACTTTTGAGGGGTTCTCCAACTTTGTTGACCACGACTTCATGATTATTTCTTCAATCTCTAATTGGGATTTTGAGATACAACGATCCGCCTCCTTTTCGGACTTGGATCTATTTATCCTCATACCTTGTTAGGGTCTTTTCGGATAGACTTCTCCATGATCTTTATGGGAGTTGATTGCTTTTCGTCGTGAGTCTTGATCCTTCATATTGACTTTAGGAATAATGCTTTTCACATCACTTTGGATCTTCAGCAATAAAATTGAATCCTCATGCCTTGTTAGGGCCTTTTCGGACTCGCCAATCTTCGCGCCCCGCTTCATAAGTTATGCCTTGGCTATGAACTCTTATCATTACCGAGCAACTTTTAAACGATCTTGGGCTAGAAGCTAAGTAACTTTTCAAATCGTAAGACCTTACTTATTGCAGATAAATTATTAGCAAGTGATGGGAGAATAGGCAAATAATTACACCAAGTGAGCTTGCGCAAGAATACCGACTTATAATTGACTCTATCATTTCTCGTCCTCCACAATTTAAAATCTCAAGTAATGAGACTCGTGGACACTTAGCCTAATAAACCAATTAAGGTCTATATGGTTAAGGATACTAGCTAGAATAAACTTGGATAAGTCTATTCGGGTTGAGTCAAAATAAACGCAACGGGCCTGATATGTCAAAGATTCCTAAACTAGCTACACCACTTTATTAATATTTTTGACTTTATTGCGGGATATATACATATGAAAGCAACGATAAAAATTTAAAAATTACGACTAAATGGCCAAAGTTAATAAAAAATTTGAACAATGTTGAAAAATAGGATTTTCCGGTTAATTGAAGGCATTTTCATTGAAAAGTCCACTTAAAACTTCGATAGAAGTCCCCCCTACACTTAAGATAAACATTGTCCTCAATGTTTAAGCATGTGGGAAAAGTTTCCCTTACACTTATGACATTGTGGACGTTGGTTAACTCAAGTTAAGGAAGAGACGACTAAAGTGATCAATTTCAAATGTGAGTATGAAGAAAATTGAATCACGATAGTTGAGAGATAGAACCGGATTTCGGATAAACACGGGAGCACGGTTCTTCAAAGATTCCAAGAGTGCACTGATCCCTGTAATCAAATCACCACACAAAGGCAAGCACATATAGAAGTCCCCCCCTACACTTAGGGGGTTAAAACATAAAAGGATAGATACTCGGGCTGCCTCCCGAGGAGCGCTTGTTTTTGATAACCGAGTCACGAGCCTGACTCGACCCAAAGTTAGTTCATGGGGAACGTGGTGAGGGATGGAATCACCTCCTTAGAGGTGTCCTCACCAAAGTACAACTTTACTCGTTGGCCATTCACCTTAAAATTAGGTCCATCAGGTTGAGCGAGCTCGAGAGTACCATATGGAAAAATTTGGGCAATGGTGAATGGGCCGGACCAACGAGATTTGAGCTTTCCCGAAAAGATTTTCAACCGAGAGTTAAAAAGTAAGACTCTGTCTCCAACATGGAACTCTCGGTTTTTGATCTTGGAGTCGTGAATGAGCTTAGTTCTTTCCTTATAGATCAAAGAATTTTCATAAGCCTCATTACGGAGTTCATTCAGCTCATTGAGTTGGATCTTGCGTAGGTCACCGGCTTTGTTTATATCAAAATTAGCCCACTTCAAGGCCCAATAAGCCTTGTGCTCCAACTCAATGGGGAGGTGGCACGCTTTCCCGTACACAAGACGATAAGGCGTATAGCCGATCGGGGTCTTGTAAGCAGTACGGAAGGCCCACAAAGCATCATCCAATTTATCAGCCCATGAGGCACGATGCTCTCCCACGGTCCTTTCAAGAATTCGCTTCAGCCCTCGGTTGGATATTTCAGCCTGGCCATTAGTTTGTGGGTGGTAGGCTGTGGAAAGACGATGGTTTACACCGTACTTAGCCATGACTCGAGCAAATTGATCATTGCAGAAATGAGTCCCACGATCACTAATAATGGCGCGAGGCACACCGAATCTAGCGAATAGAGCCTTCAAAAAGTTACAAACCACCCTTGCGTCATTAGTAGGCAAAGCTTTGGCTTCAACCCACTTCGAAACGTAGTCAACGGCTACAAGGATGTATTTGTTTCCTTTAGAGGAAGGGAATGGCCCCATAAAGTCGATACCCCAAACATCAAAAATTTCACACTCTTGAATGAAATTCTGAGGCATCTCATCTTTATGTGTGATTTTGCCTTGCTTTTGGCAAACATCACATCGCTTAACCATATTGTGAGCATCACGATATATGGAGGGCCAATAAAATCCCGAATCAAACACTTTCTTTGCGGTGTAGTTGGGACCAAAGTGACCACCGGTGGGTCCTTTGTGGCAAGCATCAAGGATGTCCGACGCTGCCGGTCCATCAACACATCGGCGAATTATCAGATCAGCACATTGTTTGAATAGGTAAGGGTCGTCCCAAAAGTAAGTCTTGATGTCGGTAAAGAACTTCTTCTTTTGCTGGGACGTCAACCCTCCCTTGAGAATTCCACCCGCCAAGTAATTTGCAAAGTCCGCAAACCACGGGGTTTCATTCGGCTTCGAGTTTATAGACATTAAGGTCTCCAAGGGAAAAGAATCATTGATTTCTTTGGTCGGATGATCCCCTTGGTATGGATCCTCAAGTCTACTAAGATGGTCCGCGGCTAAGTTTTCTGCTCCTTTTTTATCGCGGATGTCGATTTTAAATTCCTGGAGCAGCAAAACCCAGCGAAGAAGTCTTGGTTTGGAATCTTGCTTTGTCAACAAGTACTTCAACGCGGAATGATCGGTGTACACAATGGTGGTGGAAAGGACAAGATAGGGGCGGAATTTCTCAAAAGCATAGACAACAGCTAAAAGCTCTTTTTCGGTTGTCGTATAATGCAATTGTGCCCCAGTCATTGTCTTGCTAGCGTAATGGATCGGTTGGAAGTGTTTATTCACTCTTTGTCCAAGAACCGCTCCAATAGCAAAATCACTAGCATCGCACATCAACTCAAAAGGCAGCTCCCAATTAGGGGTAACTAAGACGGGTGCCTTAGTTAGCTTATCCTTAAGCGAGTTGAAGGCTTCAAGGCACTCTTTGGAAAAGATAAAAGGAGTATCTTTTTCCAAGAGGTGGGTCATCGGGCGAGCGATTTGAGAAAAGTCTTTGATAAATCGACGGTAGAAACCCGCATGACCCAAGAAACTTCTCACACCCTTCACAGTGGAAGGTGGAGGCAACTTTGCTATAACATCAACTTTAGCACGGTCTACTTCAAGACCGGCTTTCGAAATCTTATGTCCAAGCACGACGCCTTCTTTTACCATAAAATGGCATTTTTCCCAATTTAGAACAAGGCGAGTGTCTTCGCACCGCTTTAGCATACGTTCTAAATTGGCAAGGCAAGCAGAGAAGGAATCCCCGAAGACCGAGAAATCATCCATGAAGACTTCCATGGTTTGTTCAACCATGTCATGGAAGATAGCTAACATACACCTTTGGAAAGTCCCGGGCGCATTACATAAGCCAAAAGGCATTCTTTTGTAAGCGAAAGTGCCATAGGGACAAGTGAATGTAGTCTTCTCTTGATCTTGGGGATCGATGGGTATTTGAAAATAACCCGAGAAACCATCCAAAAAGCAGTAATATTCATTACCGGCTAATCGTTCAAGCATTTGGTCCATGAAAGGTAGAGGGAAATGATCCTTTCTCGTGGCATCATTGAGTTTGCGGTAGTCTATACAAACTCTCCACCCAGTAACGAGACGAGTGGGAATCAACTCGTTGTGTTCATTGGGAACAACGGTTATTCCGCCCTTCTTGGGCACACAATGGATTGGACTAACCCACGGTGAATCCGAAATAGGGTAAATCATACCCGCATCAAGAAGTTTAATGACTTCTGTTTTGATGACTTCATGGATTTTTGGATTCACCCTTCGTTGGCTTTGAATAGTGGGCTTAAAGTCGTCCTCCATGAGAATTTTGTGTGTGCAGAAGTGAGGATCAATTCCACGAATATCGGAAATCTTCCAAGCGATAGCCTTCTTGTGATCTTTCAACACAGCAACGAGACGAGTCTTCTCTTCATCTTTCAAATCCTTCGCAATAATGACGGGCGATTTCTTGTTGTCGTCCAGGAACACATACTCGAGATGTGGCGGCAACTCCTTAAGTTCCAAATCCGGAGGATTTTCGACGGGAGGCGTTTTCAAACTCGTGGCATCGATAGCAATAACCGTGGGAGATGGAGGCGAAGGATTGTCTTCGGTGAGAAGATTGTCAAAGAAACTCATATCTTCATCCCCCTCGGTGGGAGAATCATTAGTAGCTAAATTCGCATCTCCCATGGCATCTTCAAGATTGTTCCAGAATAAATCACTATCTCCAAATAGAGACAACGATGAATCAATGGAGGACACGGTCTCAACATTGGGAAGAGAAGTAGGAATACTTTTGCAAGCATCATTAAAGTGTTCTTCACAAGCCTCATCAAGAACGTCAATACAATTAACGCTCTCATACGAATAAGGTTGTTTGGACAACTTTCCCATGTTGAAGACTACTTTGTCGTCACCCACTCTCATGATAAGCTCTCCGGCTTCAACATCAATAAGAGTGCGACCGGTTGATATCGCTCATTTATACGAGTTTTTCATAGCGATATTTGTTATGTTTTGTGTCCTAAACGTAATGGATAGACCCCATATTGCTTATATTTTGTGAAAAGTGTGTTTTGTAGGTTCTCAACTCACCATGTCTTACCGACAAGAAAGAGTTGATTCACCTTGAGGGTACGGCTCTTGGTGTGACACATCAAATCCGTTGATGGTTGCCAGGTTACCCAAAACTGGATGGTTTTCACTTGCCATGGTCCTAGACTGAAAAGTGGCTAATCCAAGGGGGTACGGCTCTTGGTAAAGATTTTATCAAATCCGTTGATAGCTGTAATAGCTTGCTTAAAGCTATAGGGTGTTCAATTCACCGATGCTTCATTGCCAAGAATTGGCGAGTCCAGAAGGGTACGGCTTCTGGTAAAGACACATCAAATCCGTTGACGGCTGTGATGGTTTGCCTAAAATCATCAGGGTACCCCCACTCACCATTGATTCACGTTCTAAGAGTTGGGCTGGGTTCTAGTCTCCCAGGGTGATGCTTATTCCACCAGAAAGACTAGCTAGCCCAAGAGCGAGCAGCTACTTGGTAAAGGCTCATCAAATCTGCTCATGTTGCTGTAAAGATTTGGGACCAAAAAGGGGCAAAGCAAAAGTTTTACACCCAAATCAGTTCAGCCTCGGATCAAGAGTTGCGCCGCAGGACATACCTGTTGCGGCGCAACAGAAGTTGCTACAGTTCATGGTTTCTCGGATCACCAATTGCGGCGCAAGACTCAAGAGTTGCGGCGCAACTAAAGAAGCTACAGGACTTGGCTCTTGCGGAACAAGAGTTGCGGCGCAATACCATACAGTTGCGGCGCAACTGGTCTTTTTGCAGTTACAAACTCTGTTTTTTATTTCTCATTATGGGGAAAGCTAAAGAGTTAGTGGACATCATGGGACATTATTGCTAGACGTTTTTTTGATGTCCCAGGAGGAGTATTTAAGGAACACAACATCATGAGAAGGCATTCATATCATAATACACTCAACATCCATATTACACACATCCATTCTTGAAGATATAATTCAAGAATCATCATCATCAAGCTTTAGCATAATTTTCATTATCATCATAAGTTTCTATTGAACAATTGTTACGTTTAAGTTTTTACTTTGTTACTTTGAAGATCATTGGAACCTCTTTCTCAATTTGGTATTCATCTTCTATCATTTTAATAGCAAGATTAAAGTATGTCTTTTACATATTCAATTGTGTTTGTTACAATCATGAGTAGCTAATTTCTTTATACGTTTGCTTGGATTATGTGATGTTTATGTGTTAGATTTTGGGTTGGAAATTCGATTGATTTGTTGAGATTAATTGGGGATCCGTTTGGGTTAATAACTTAATTATCTTGTCAAAATTGTTTATACTCTTGTTTGGTAATCTAAAAACGGGTATTCGAAAGGAATCCGTAATTTTTACTAAAATAGGAACGAATTAATCGGCCTGTCTTTAGTTGATTATAAGTGAATGATATTCGAAAGGAGTCATTAACAACAATTTTCATAAGTAGATATTCACACAAACGCTAGCTACTAAATTAAGAGAAATCGGTTTAGGAGTTAGTAAGCTATTCGAAAGGAAGCTTATAAATTAATTCTCACTTATCAGCTTGAAACTTTATGCACTATTACTTGAGGTGTTAACGGTATTCGAAAGGAATCGTTGCATGGTTAGGTAATTGGAGAAATCCGGTATTCGAAAGGAACTTAGGATTTTACATTAGAAGTTTATCGATATTTTCATACCTAAGGAATAACTCATAGTCATTCACGGTCCAAGCAAGCGTATCTTTTATCCATATTTGAAATCTTGAATAATTTTCACTGTTTTTATAAGCAAGTCTTCACTAAGACTAAAACCAATTTGTTACTCGTTACGCATTTTTACTAACTAATATTTCAACTATAAATAGTCCCTGTGTTCGAACCCGATATTTGCTAATACTATTTTACAATTGACAAGGGTACACTGCCCGTGTTATAATCTAGTAAAGGTTAATTTTGGGAAAACTAGATTTTACGCATCAAGTTTTTGGCGCCGCTGCCGGGGACTTGATTTAGTTGAATATTTTTCACGGGTATTGTTGTTTGTGTTGTGATTTTCAGGATTATTGATTGTGTATGTACACGAGATCCCAAGGGAAACAAGTGCAAAGTCCTCTTTCGGATCCGGAAAAACTTTTGAGGAAACGGGGTTTAGGAGCAGCCGCTTCGGTAGTTTATAGTGAAAGCATATCCTCCGAGGAGGAAGTTGAACCAGTTTTTGAAGAAGAAATGGCAGAAAACGAAGATGATGATATTAGACTAGAAAACCAACCCAATCCTTTTGACATACCGATGATCGATAGGAATAGGGTGGTACCACAGACGAATGGGTCGGCTATTGTGGCACCAGATTTGGGGGATGACTTTTCCGTTAAAGGTCATCACTTAAAGATGATTCAAGATAGTACTTTTGACGGACATTTCAAGTCCGACCCGCACAAGCATGTGGCGAGTTTCATGGAGACATGTAGAATGTTTCGATATGGAGCGGGTCACGAAGAAAGCGTTATGCTAAGTTTGTTTCCATCGTCTCTCACGGGAGAGGCGAAAACATGGTTTAATGAATTAGAGCCGGGTACGATTAGAACTTGGGAAGAAATGAGGGAGCTTTTTGTAACAAGATTTTTTCCACCTATTTTGCGCAGGAAGCTATTGAATCAAATCCGTTCTTTTCAACAATGGGACAACGAGTCCATAACAAGTGCTTGGATTAGGCTTAAGGAATTGTTAAGGAACTGCCATGGGCACGATTTAGATAAGGATGAAGTTATTGATATCTTCTACTACGGTTTGGATAGTCGTTCTCAACATGACTTGGATTTGGCGGGTGGTGGCAGTTTCTTATACAAGTCACCAAACGAGGCTCACCGAATGATGGAAGACCAAGTTCAAGCTCATATTGCTAGGGATCGGATTAATAGGAATAGGAGAACCAGAGGAACGGTAAACCAAGTTGAAGAAGGAGGTAGTAGTGGTAGCAACAAAGAAGTGGTGAACGAGATTAAAGCCTTGGGTAAGGAAATGAAAAGCCGAATGGATCGTTTGGAGAAAGATGTACACTTAGTGAAAAACGGTTGTGGGAAATGCGGGGGACCTCACTACACGGATGATTGTGAGCCGAAATCTGAGGAGGCTAACTATGCCAACTATGGGTATCAAAACCGGGGAAATAGTGGGTATGGAAATAAGAATCAGGGAAACAGAAATGAGGCGAGATTTCAACCCAACCAATCGAAACAAAAGGAGGAGCATACCGAACAGAATTTTGAGGAAATGATGAAAGATTTTGTCTACTCCCAAAAGGCAGCTAATGATATGATGGCTAACTCCATGAAAGGATTCACCGCAAAATGGGAGCAAAACCAACGGAACACCCAAGCTAACATGCAAGACTTGGAGCGAAAATTTGAAAGATTAAGTGAAAAGTTCTCGAACCGACCAACGGGTCAAATGCCAAGTTCAACCCAACCAAATCCGAGGCAAAATCAAAACAACACCGGAGGATCATCGAACCAAGGGTCGAAGTATGTAACACCAAATAATCGTGATGAGCATGTGAACGTTGTGGAGACTAGGTCTGGACCTAAGTATGGGGGGAACCGAGAATTGGTGCTAAATAAAGACAAAACAGGAAAAACTGCTGAAACAGACAAGTTGCGCCGCAATAACAGGGACTTGCGCCGCAACTCGTCATCCGAAGGAAACCCAATTGTCAATGACCAACCACTTGCGCCGCAAGAGGATGGAGTTGCGCCGCAACTGGTGGTCCGAGATTTCAAAATGAGCCAGGAACCCATAGATAGTGATTCGGACGACGAGATAGAAATGGAGTCGAGACCTGGGAAGGAACCAAAGGGTGATAATAAAGGAAAAGAGCCGGAAATCGAACAAAAAGGGCCATATAAGCCACATATCCCATATCCGCATAGACTTAGAAAAGAAAAGAAAAAGGAACAATACGGGAAATTCATCGAGTTAATGAAGACTGTTAAGATTAATGTTCCTTTAGTTGATCTTATTGCGGGTATGCCAAATTATGCAAAGTTCATGAAGGAACTTGTGAGTGGGAAAGGTGATTACATGGAGAAAACCACCGCGTTCTTAAATGCCGAATGTTCAGCAATTGTGAAGAGATCTATTCCACCGAAACTTGAAGATCCCGGAAGTTTTCTCTTAACTTGCACTTTTAATGATAAACTTACTTTTAGTGCATTAGCGGATTTAGGGGCAAGCATTAACTTAATGCCCTACTCTATTTACACTAAATTGTCTTCAAGTGTTTTAACCCCAACACGTATGAGTATAAGATTGGCCGATCGATCTTATCAATATCCATTGGGTATTGCCGAAAATATGCTCATACGGGTCGGAGAATTTTTATATCCCGTGGATTTTGTTATTCTTGAAATGGAGGAGGATGAAAAAGTTCCTCTCATTTTGGGTAGACCATTTTTAAACACCGCGGATGCTATCATACGGGTTCGGGATACCGAAATTTCTTTGGGTTTGGGCAATGAAAGGGCAACATTTTCTTTGAAGCAAGCAATGAAACATTCATATTCTACAGATGAATCTTGTTTTAGAATAGATGTTCTAGATGAAGCAGCTTATGACCTTGATTGGGAAGGCATTTTGGAAGCAGAGGCGGAAATGGAAAGGCTGAATTCCATTGTTAAAGAAGAGGCGAATGAGGAGGGAAGCTCGGATGAAGTGAAGGAGTTGGTGGTTAACGACGGGGAGAGGATCAAGACTTCTATTGAGGATCCTCCGAAGGATTTGGAACTTAAGCAATTGCCAGCACATCTCGAGTATGCATTCTTAGATGGTAATTCTAGTCTCCCAATTATTATTTCGTCTTCACTTTTGGAAGACGAAAAGATTAAATTACTAACGGTCCTTAAAAGCCATAAAAAGGCTTTCGCTTGGCGTATTTCTGATATTCCGGGTATAAGTTCTGATTTTTGTAAACATAAAATTAACTTTTTAGATGATGTAAAACCTGTTGTCCAAAGACAACGGAGACTTAACCCGAATATACAGGATGTGGTCAAGAAGGAAATTGTTAAACTTTTGGATGCAGGTATAATTTACCCGATAGCGGATAGCCCCTGGGTTAGTCCGGTACATTGTGTGCCCAAGAAAGGTGGAATGACTGTGGTGTTGAACGAAAAGAATGAATTGGTACCGACAAGAACAGTGACGATGCTGAGGAAGAGTATGAGGAAGAAGCGGGTAATGCAAACGCAGCGGGAGCAGTTCCCCCACAACCTGGGCAGTTTGATTTTAATCCTATGATGCAGGAATTGTATAGGATTGGGCACCGAATGGATGAGACATATGATGAGGTTCATCAGCTCAGAACAGAGGTCGAGAGGACCCGCTCAGATTTGCACCAGTTTGGGGATTACACGCAGTACCACATGCAGCGATACCAGCCCATGTGGGATTATATGGCCACTTCCCAGTATCATGTGCAGAATTCCGAGGCAGCAAGTGGGTGGACTGAATACAACCCACCTCCCATGTGGTACCAACCACCACCTTCGGATGATGAGTGAAGAAGTTGAAGCCGTTTGTGGGGCTTCGTTGATTGTTGTTGTACTTTTTCTTTTCCCTTTTATTTTTCTAATTTTATTTTAATTTCCCTTTTAGTTAGATTTTCTTTTGATGGAACACATTAGGGACAATGTGTTACTCAAGTATGGGGGGGTGAGTCGGGAAATTAGGTAGTTTTGTCCCCTATAACGTTTATTTTAGTCCCATTTGAGTCACTTAGAGTCTTCAAAAAAAAAAAAAAAAAAAAAAAAAAAAAAAAAAAAAAAAAAAAAAAAAAAAAACAAAACATTACGGTTTGAGTCGGATTTGCTTAGGGACAAGCAAATGCTTAAGTATGGGGGGGTTTGATATCACTCATTTATACGAGTTTTTCATAGCGATATTTGTTATGTTTTGTGTCCTAAACGTAATGGATAGACCCCATATTGCTTATATTTTGTGAAAAGTGTGTTTTGTAGGTTCTCAACTCACCATGTCTTACCGACAAGAAAGAGTTGATTCACCTTGAGGGTACGGCTCTTGGTGTGACACATCAAATCCGTTGATGGTTGCCAGGTTACCCAAAACTGGATGGTTTTCACTTGCCATGGTCCTAGACTGAAAAGTGGCTAATCCAAGGGGGTACGGCTCTTGGTAAAGATTTTATCAAATCCGTTGATAGCTGTAATAGCTTGCTTAAAGCTATAGGGTGTTCAATTCACCGATGCTTCATTGCCAAGAATTGGCGAGTCCAGAAGGGTACGGCTTCTGGTAAAGACACATCAAATCCGTTGACGGCTGTGATGGTTTGCCTAAAATCATCAGGGTACCCCCACTCACCATTGATTCACGTTCTAAGAGTTGGGCTGGGTTCTAGTCTCCCAGGGTGATGCTTATTCCACCAGAAAGACTAGCTAGCCCAAGAGCGAGCAGCTACTTGGTAAAGGCTCATCAAATCTGCTCATGTTGCTGTAAAGATTTGGGACCAAAAAGGGGCAAAGCAAAAGTTTTACACCCAAATCAGTTCAGCCTCGGATCAAGAGTTGCGCCGCAGGACATACCTGTTGCGGCGCAACAGAAGTTGCTACAGTTCATGGTTTCTCGGATCACCAATTGCGGCGCAAGACTCAAGAGTTGCGGCGCAACTAAAGAAGCTACAGGACTTGGCTCTTGCGGAACAAGAGTTGCGGCGCAATACCATACAGTTGCGGCGCAACTGGTCTTTTTGCAGTTACAAACTCTGTTTTTTATTTCTCATTATGGGGAAAGCTAAAGAGTTAGTGGACATCATGGGACATTATTGCTAGACGTTTTTTTGATGTCCCAGGAGGAGTATTTAAGGAACACAACATCATGAGAAGGCATTCATATCATAATACACTCAACATCCATATTACACACATCCATTCTTGAAGATATAATTCAAGAATCATCATCATCAAGCTTTAGCATAATTTTCATTATCATCATAAGTTTCTATTGAACAATTGTTACGTTTAAGTTTTTACTTTGTTACTTTGAAGATCATTGGAACCTCTTTCTCAATTTGGTATTCATCTTCTATCATTTTAATAGCAAGATTAAAGTATGTCTTTTACATATTCAATTGTGTTTGTTACAATCATGAGTAGCTAATTTCTTTATACGTTTGCTTGGATTATGTGATGTTTATGTGTTAGATTTTGGGTTGGAAATTCGATTGATTTGTTGAGATTAATTGGGGATCCGTTTGGGTTAATAACTTAATTATCTTGTCAAAATTGTTTATACTCTTGTTTGGTAATCTAAAAACGGGTATTCGAAAGGAATCCGTAATTTTTACTAAAATAGGAACGAATTAATCGGCCTGTCTTTAGTTGATTATAAGTGAATGATATTCGAAAGGAGTCATTAACAACAATTTTCATAAGTAGATATTCACACAAACGCTAGCTACTAAATTAAGAGAAATCGGTTTAGGAGTTAGTAAGCTATTCGAAAGGAAGCTTATAAATTAATTCTCACTTATCAGCTTGAAACTTTATGCACTATTACTTGAGGTGTTAACGGTATTCGAAAGGAATCGTTGCATGGTTAGGTAATTGGAGAAATCCGGTATTCGAAAGGAACTTAGGATTTTACATTAGAAGTTTATCGATATTTTCATACCTAAGGAATAACTCATAGTCATTCACGGTCCAAGCAAGCGTATCTTTTATCCATATTTGAAATCTTGAATAATTTTCACTGTTTTTATAAGCAAGTCTTCACTAAGACTAAAACCAATTTGTTACTCGTTACGCATTTTTACTAACTAATATTTCAACTATAAATAGTCCCTGTGTTCGAACCCGATATTTGCTAATACTATTTTACAATTGACAAGGGTACACTGCCCGTGTTATAATCTAGTAAAGGTTAATTTTGGGAAAACTAGATTTTACGCATCACCGGTCCTCAAGAATGGACGACCAACAATAAGTGGCACACGGGGGTCCATCTCGTAGTCGACGACAACAAAATCAGCAGGGAAGGTGAATTTGTCGACTCCTACGATAACATCTTCGGCTATCCCCACTGGATAAGCAACCGTACGGTTGGCCAATTCCAAAGTCATTTTAGTGGGGACTAGCTCTGGGAGAGATAATTGCTTCCAAACACTTAGAGGCATGAGATTTATACTGGCACCTAGATCGGCTAGGGCCATGCAATTCTCTACTCCCGGTAAATTGCAAGGGATAAGAAAACGACCCGGATCACCAAGCTTGGTTGGTAATTTCCTTAAGAGCACTGCAGAGCAGTTCTCATTAAGTTGAGTGTTGGCGATGTCGAGGAGCTTTTCCTTGTCGCTCAGAAGGTCTTTAAACATTTTGGCGTATTTGGGCATGTGAGCGAGAGCCTCAGCGAAGGAGATATTGAAATTCAGTTGTTTAAACATTTTAAGAAAGTTAGAAACCTGAATATCATCCTTGCTCTTTTGCTTCTCTTTCCTCAACCTAGAAGGATAAGGTATATTGGAAGAAGATGAAGGCTTTGGAAGTATAGGATCACTCACAACCACGAGTGGAGGAGGGGTAGAAAGAAGGGGTGGAGAAATTGGGGAAGGAGGAGGAATAGGAGCAGGCGACTCGTTCTCCTTAGTCACAACCACCGGTGGCGGTATAGGAAGCTCGGGTTCCTTGGTACCTTTACCACTTCTAGTAGTGATTGCTTTCATCTCCCCTCTTGGGTTCGCAACGGTGTTACTCGGAAGAGTACCCGAAGAAGAGGGTTGACTACTTTGGAAAAAACTAGCCATCATGTTCCTCAGATCATTAGTCTGGCTATCCAACGTGTTTCTCATATCAGCACGCAAATCGTTTCCTTGCTTGACCAGATCTGCCTTCAAATTGCGCACTTCTTCTTGGAGATTTCCCACTATCACATCATTGGTCCTCATATAGGTGGCGACCTCTTGGTGTAGTGCAGTGTTGGTTTGGTTGGAAGGAGCATTGTATGCAGGTGGTTGGTAAGCGGGTTGTTGGTATACTTGATTGTTACGTTGAGGCGGTTGTTGCTGCTTGTGAGGTGGGATGTATGGTTGTTGAGGTTGTTGTTGTTGTTGAGTGGGGCGGTTAAGGTTTTGTTGTTGGTTTGGGTTGGTTGGAGGAAAGCCAGGTGGTGAAAGATAGTTGTTGCTGCGGTAGCTAAGCAAGTTACGGTCACCTTGAGGTCTAGCTTGATAAGCAGGTTGTTGGTAGGTGCCATATGCCGCATTCACATTTTCAGCAGGGTAATCTTGGGTGGCGGTACAAGTTGTGTAAGAATGGGGACCACCGCATATCTCACAAGGTTGGCTGACAGCGTTGACTTGTGCGTTCTTAGCGTTGTTGCTGTTGTTGTTGCTGACGGTGTGGGTGACAAGCGATTCAAGAAGCGTAGTGATTTTGTCTAATCGCTTGTCGCTGTCATTAGTGCTAGCACTAGCAACATTGGTCCTAACACTCTTGGTTTGCACACGAGACTTGTTCTCAATGATGTCCCAAGCAGCATTGGAAGTCTTAGCCAATAAATTACCCCCTGAGGCACTATTCAGTGAATCTTGGTCACTCATGCTTAAACCATTGTAAAAAGTATTTATTTGATGAACTTTGGTAAAACCATGTTGTGGGCATTTTCTTAAAAGATCTTTAAAACGATCCCAAGATTCACTGAATGACTCATCGTACTTTTGTTCAAAGTTTATAATCTCATTCCGCAAAGCGGTAGTACGAGAGGGTGGAAAAAAGTAGTTGATAAACTTTGTTTCCAAATCCGTCCACGAGAGAATACTCTGTGGCGGTTCCTTAGCAAGCCAATGCCGGGCTTGTCCCTCTAAAGAAAAGGGAAAAAGTTGTAACCTTATCACTTCTTGCGAAACTCCATTGAACTTGACCGTGTTAGTGAGTTGTAGAAATCTCTTGATATGGTCGTGTGGGTCATCAATGGTTCGTCCCAAGAACGGTTGAGCTGAGACCATCTGGATAAAGCCTGACTTGAGCTCGAAATTGTTGGCGGCAATTGGAGGAATGACAATTGGATCCGTGTTGCCATCAACATGAGCTTGCAGCAATTCAATCATTGGGCGATTATCCGGAAGGTGCTCATTGTTGTTGTTATTCATGTTGTTGAAAGGTGGGTTGTTGTTGTTATTATTGTTGTTCGGAGGTGGTATGTTATTGTTGTTTTGAACACCAGCCATGTCTAGGTTATCGAGAGGCTCGGGCTCTTGATAAGACGTGGATCGAGTGCGCATACACCTGCAAAAGAACGAACAAGGAAAAACAAAGAAAAAATATTTTTGGTTTTTATTGTTTTTTAATTTTTAGGATTTTTGAAAATTTTATATTTTTTAGTGTTTTTGAAAATTTTATGAAAAAGTAACGTTCACGGGGAACGGATCCCAAAATCCAAGTTCTACAAAAAACTTTTGATCTTAACGAGAAGAGCCGGCAGCGGCGCCATTTGATATTATGATTTGCTATGGGTTCAACTTTAGTCTCGATATCCTCTCGAATTGATCTAGGACTTAAGTGGAATGATTGTTCTTGGTTACTAAATAAAGGGGTTTGGTTTTCTATTCTAATAAAAAGTGGAAATGAAGGTTTAAATCAAAGGTAATTACTCTAATTAAGATTTAACAAAAACTTGGTTGAAAATTTAAAGTTCAAAATAGAATCAAATTAAAATTAAAGTTAACAAATAAATTGTGAAATATGAGTAGAGAAACAGTAAATTAATCAACAGTAAAACAATAGCATTAAAATACTCAAAAATAATTGATTCGGAACTAACTGATTCGGAAGACACTATTCACTCATCCGGAACTTGCTCATTCGGAACATACTCATCCGGAACTTTCCGAATGAATGTTCATTCGGAACTTGCTGAATCGGAAGTTGCTGATTCGGAACTTTTGTCTCGTCCGGAAGTCACTGGTTCGGAAGTTTTAAACTTCCGAATGAAGAACTGGTTCGGAACTTATGGCCTGATTCGGAACCTTCCGGATGAAGGTTGATTCGGAAGTTGCTGATCCGGAAGTCACTGATCCGGAACTTAGTGTTTGGTTCGGAAGTTTCCGAATGAAGCCTTCATTCGGAACTTTTTGTCTTGGTTCGGAACTTTGGAAACCCAGATACAGAAACAGTAACTAAGAACACGGAACACAGGTTTTTAATCAAAATCGAATCAAACACTTAAAAGGGTTTTACCAATTTAAACACAAATCATTTAGACAATAAAAGCAACAAATCCCACTAATAAAAACACAAATCCAAACAACTTTTGAAGATCAAATCAAGAAAAATAAAACTTAAGAACTTGAAGATAAAGATGAAGATGAACAAGATTAATTGGAAAGATTAAACAAGCACTTGGTATTAAATGATTGATGTTTTGACAAGATGAAACAAAGGTTAAAATTACAAGATTGAAGAACTAAAAATAAAAATCACCAATCACCCTAGTGGTGATGGTGTCAAACGAACCAGGAGAAAGAAAAAGGAGGAAGAAAGAAAAACTAGCTAGCTCTAAAAATGTGTGTGGGATGGCCTATTTATAGGTGTTTCCTTTGGTTGGTGAGTGGGCTTTCTCCCGTTCTTCGTGTCTTTTCGTCTTTTCAGAAAAGTTTCGGTTTTTGATTCTGATTCGGGATTTGTTGTCGATTAAATTCAACTCGTCTTTTAATTTCTTCGTTTAATAGACTTGAGTTTCTTCGACTTATATAAATCTTCCATCTTTGGTCCTTTTCTTCGATAAATCTTCGAATAGGCCCAGTGACTTCAAATCTTTTGCATCTCTTGGACAATAGACTTTATCTTGAGTCTTTTTCTTTAGTAAAACCCGTGCAATCCCATGTTTTCTTCAATATTTATCCGGTTGTCTCTGAAAACACAATAAACACAAAAACCACGCATAATTCCAAACAAATGATATTAAATACGTGTTTTGGTCTCGTTTTAGCCCGAATTAAGTGGTAAAAGGATGGGTGTTTACACACCTATCAATGACCCATCAGATGGATCGTTGCAGTAGCTTGTGGTGCACTAAATACGGTCTTCCACCCACGAATCTTTCCAAGCTCCTCATCAATCTACGTTCACGGAGCTTTTGATCGATCTTTTTGATCACATACTTTGCCATCTGCCGGTAACCCGGATGCCAATCCTCCGTCATCTCTGGCAAAGTCCCACCCGAGTTCAGATGCTCCAACTTATCTCTGACTTGTATAAGAGTGCCATCGCTATACTTGTGGAGCTCCCCCACCCTCATAAACTTCATCAAACCTCGACTGTTCAAGTAGAAAATGCCGTAATTTGGGACAGAGATTCCGGTATATGGACATCTTTCTACGTGTTGAGGTAGCACTTGATTCACAGGACGGGTTAAATTGAGCCTCCTCTGATAGCTTTCGACTCCCAACTGAAGATCCTCAACTCGTGACTTGATGACAACGCTTCGTGTGAACATACGAAGTTCTGTATTCAAAGCAATCAGGTCTTCACGAGGAATGTGAGTAAGTTGATCTCGGGTCATCAGAAGCAGCATATCTTCGATATCCTCAAGGCGAATGATGGAAAAATCTCCTTGCTGGATTTTGTATTCCCTGTCATCCTCCCTTTTCAAGCGAATCTCCGTCACATGATAGTAGCCGTTCTTGGCTTCAGTTTTCATTCCTAAGATGCTGGAGATACGGATGTCGGATCTAACATTGCTTCCAGAATTGACCAAGCAGCAACCCCTGTACGCCCTTCGGACTCGTTCGTCCCAATGAGATGCACCTATGACAGCATACATATCATAATTACGATTCATTTTTGGGACCCAGAGTCGATTTACCTTTTCCTCTATGAAGGGTATTGTCCCCCAGTTGGCAGCTTTCAGCAAAGTCAGGGATGTTGCATACTTTGATGACCCCTTCATAAGATACTCAAGATCATTGGTGACGAAGAAGTCAAGAGTAATCTGATTATCTTGAGCAGGATCCATTGGAGGTGGAGCTCTTTCTGATTCATGAAGTCCTGGCCGTTGAACGGTTTTCAAAGCCTTCAGGATCTCATCGGCATAGTACTCGAGCTCCATTCGGGGTAATCGGGTTTTGGCACGCAGTCTCTTATCTTTCAGTGCTTTCTTCACCAAGGATGGAGTAACCGAAGTCTTATACTCATGAGCAAGAAATGCACATAAGTCAATCGGACTTCGGATACGGAGATACAGCACATCTTTGTCAGCATCTGTGATCGGATCATATAGTGCTGCTGCCGTGATCCAAGCTTGTGGTGGTGCAGACTCGTCTATCTCCAACGTGTCTTCCCAGGCACGAATGCTTGGTTCAGGAACCGTAGATTGTTGTGCTTGTTGTAGAGGAGTGGAAGTGCGAACATCTACTGGTTCAGTTTCAGGCATTTCGGCAGTGTCGTGAACTGGGGAGTGTAGTGCAGCTTCGGGTTCCGTCACTGATTCTGCAATCACAGGAGGAACAACAACAGAACTAATGGGGTTAGTGGTAATAGGTAAAGATACAGCGATAGAGATACCGGGAGCCGAAGACGCTGTAGTGGCATTCACATCGTGGCGCCACTTAGTTCGTCTTGATTCCGAGGATGTCGATTTATCCTTTTGTGCTGCATCTTTTGTGGACTTGGTTCCAGTCTTAGCAGCAGTTTTCTTGGAGCTGGTAACCTTGTCTCCTTCTTTCGGCTGTTCACCCCCATCATCATCCTGATTGTCATCCCCGTTACTATCCCTAACACTCTCCTGATTCTCATCACCACCATCGTCGCCATCATCATCATCATCCTCGTCATCATCCTCGTCATCATCCTCGTCATCCTCATCATCATCACCACCCTCGTCATCGTCTTTATCCTTTTCTCCTTCTTCTTCTTCTTCTTCCTCTTCTTCACCCGTACCCTCTTCTTCACTTTCTTCCCTTTCTTCCTCAGGTAAGATGTGATATGGTACCACACTTCCAAACGTCTTGAATAAGCTATCATCCTCCCTGATAGCATCATTCAGGGATTTATATAGAGCCCGTTGGATCCTCGACTTATCATACGACCCAAGTTCCACCATACGAGCCTTAAGGATCTTCTTCAATTCAAAATCCGTCAGGTCATAAGCAATCTTGTAGGCGGCTTCTGAAGGGTTGGATGATTTGACCATCAAGTTGTCAGCAGCAAGTGTCTTCAACTCATCGCGAAGTTTAGGCATTAAGGATTCAACGGATTCTTGCACTCTTTCTTTCACAGATGCTTCAAGTGCTTCTTTTTGTTCCTTATATTTATCCCTCATCGCTTGAAGTCTGGTAATACGTGCAGCATGCTTATCAGCCTCAGCCTGCTTAACCTGAGCAAGTTCCTCTGCATGAGCTTTACGTGTAGCTTCCATGTCTGCAGCGAACTTGGCAATCAACTCTTCTTGAGCTTTCCTTGATTCTTCTTCCCTCTGAGCTCGTCTTTGCAACTCTTGGCGAAGTTCATCCATTTCGCGTTTGTTAGTATCAAACATCTCGGCCATCACTAATGCAGCCATTGCAGATGTTGCAGAGCTGCTTTGGGTTGACCGGAGGGGCTCGGTTGTTACTGTTGTACTAGGGATGGGGATTATGGGTGGTGGAAGAAATGGTGTTGAAGCCGGTCGGGTTGGTAAAGGTTGTATGGGTGGAGGTTGAGTTGTTAAGGGTTGAGTTGACATCATGATCGTAGGAGCAACAGGTTCCTTTACCACACTTGCTGAAATAGGGATTGATGGCTCCTTCGAAGTGGAATAGTGTTCTGGTGACCCAAACTCATCAAGATCATGCGGTTCCTCGTACTCATCCTCGATATCTACCCTCGCACCTGAACCACTACCGCCTGTATCTTTCCTACTCCTTTTAATAGCAATCTTCATCATTTGTTGCTCGGATTTATCAAGAGTAGGATCAACAATATCTGCTTCATCACGTAGACGCATCAAATCCTTACCCTTTCCCTTCTTACCCTCTGACTTCTTCTTCTTTGGTTCGGGTTCAGGTAACGCAGCTGGTTGTTTGCGTTTACCTTTACTCTTAACCGTTGTGGATGAGTCTTCTCCAGTTTGAAGGTTTGCTTTCAGCCTCTGGATTTCTAATTGTAGTAGCTTGTAATCTGCAGAACCTTTGATTTTATCAGATAGAAGGTAATCAGGAACAGGACCCGGAATCACACCAATAGACGGTCCTTCATGCCTCAGATCTACAGTATCATCAGCTTCTTCAGTGTGATAGCGACCTGCTGTACGCCTATCAATAGTAGTATCAAGCTTCATAAAATAATTAATGATTAGCTTAATAAACCGAGGATAAGGAAAGAAGTTTGTCTTCAGCTTCTTGTTGTAGAAAAGTTGAAAGGTGAATTCTTCCCATATCAACAAAGCATAATCTGAATTTGAAGCTTTGTACATGCCATAGAAGAGGTTCATTATCGGACTGCGCAAAGCATCATGGCCACTCGTTTTTGGTGTAAGGCATTTACTGAGAATACCCATCAAAGCTCTCCAGGGTTGTCCTACCTTAGCAGTAGTAAACTCAGATGCAACTCGTATTTCCGGACATCCAAGTGCGTCAAATAACTCCGCGAGTTCATCTTTAGTAGGATCCCTTGAGAAAGACATGCCCTTGGGTGTATCCCGTATACCAAGAATCTTACGGAAGTCTGAAACGGTGAGTGTCTGCTGCTTGTTGTCGATGGTGAAGGTGATCTTGTTCGAAGTGATTTCCTTGGTTGCCCAAAATTCAAACATATACTCATAAGGCACCGAGGCTGTATTCCTAAGGGCGTTCTTGAAATGAGAGTTATCAAGGATGGCTATGGCGACCTTAAAACCATGGTGAGTGGATTTAGAGACTTGCTTCAGCCTATAGTTGTTGGGTATAAACTTAAGGGTTCGGGCTTTAGCAATATCGGCTTCTCTAGATTCTTGGATAGCTTGTACTGTTGGATTAGTCATTTTATCTGCTTAAGATAAGACATGAAAGGTTGATGCACAAAAACAGATAGATATAGATCATTCTTACTTCTAAGCATAACACATTTCATAAGATAAAACAACAAGTACATAGATAGCATGCAAACAAGAATAATCAAACAACTCATCCGGAACTTTTCCTCATTCGGAACATCTTCATCCGGAACATTCTTCATTCGGAACTTCTCCTCATTCGGAACTTCTTCATCCGGAAGTTCTTCATTCGGAACTTCCTTCATCCGGAAGTTCTTCATTCGGAACTTCCTTCATCCGGAAGTTCTTCATTCGGAACTTCCTTCATCCGGAAGTTCTTCATTCGGAACTTCCTTCATCCGGAACATTCCTTCATTCGGAACTTCCTTCATTCGGAAGTTCTTCATTCGGAAGTTCCTTCATCCGGAAGTTCTTCATTCGGAACTTCCTTCATTCGGAAGTTCTTCATTCGGAACTTCCTTCATTCGGAAGTTCTTCATTCGGAACTTCCTTCATTCGGAAGTTCTTCATTCGGAACTTCCTTCATTCGGAAGTTCTTCATTCGGAACTTCCTCATTCGGAAGTTTTTCAGAAGAAATCCTTCATTCGGAAGTTTTAAGAAGAAATCCTTCATTCGGAAGTTTGTACCCAGTGTTCATTCGAAACTTTTCAAACGAAGCTTATGATGAACAATCTAAGTGCGTTTGTGAGTTTCTAAGGCAATCTATGGTAACCAAACATAATCTAATGCTATTACGCGCAAAACCCATCAAAAACCCTAACCAATTAACTCTAATTAAGCAGAACGAACCCTAGTTTGATAAAGTTCTTTACCCGAATCAATTAATAGATTTAATGATGAATTTAGACGATATATAAATCAAAGATTCAATGTTATTACCTTGTTAATCGAATGAACAGGATGGAATTGATTAGAATGCGGTTTGAAAAAACTTGTGTATGTGTTAACAATGGCGGCAAGGATGATAAACAGTGAAAAGATAATAGTGAGGGGCGGGGGTGTGTAGTTTGACTTAGGTCAAAAAAATTTGACAAGTTTCAACTAATATCACTTTAGTCCCTACATTTTCATTCCTTTTTCTTTTTGTTTCCTAGTTTTTTCCATTTCACTTAACCCTTGTTTCACTTACACATAACTTAGCAAACACAATCTATTAGCATATCCCCAAAATCTAAACGCCATGCCTATCACTTAGAACGAACACAAGTCGTATTCTAAAGCAAAACCACTCAATTACCATGTAGCCCTTAATTTTCACAATCACTTTTGAAAATCAATTTTAATGACGAAGATGATTTTACTATTTTCTCCCCCTTAAACGATGACCCGTTTTCTATTTAAAGAGCTGTAGTCATTGTTTAAAGAGTCAAATAGTGATGAAAGCATTTCCAATTTCTCTTGAAAAATTTTGATTCGTGGTTTTAATAAGATTTCTCTTTTCTTAACAAATTAATGCACTGAGACGTACACAAATTCGTGTCAGACCAAGGTATAAAGTAACCTTGATCCCTTTGCATGATTTGGCTTGTAAATCACGCCCGAGAAAATTAATTCCCGTTCTGAGCCAACGTTTTCCAAGGAAATACGTGACTTTAATATGAAAACCGGGTTGCAGTCTGAAATAACTACAAGCCATAATGGGCATGTTTTAAAAATGTACAACTTTTATACGGACTCTATTTATGGCACCGTGTCAATATTAATCGACATTTCTAAGGCCGTAAATATTACCGTACTAAAAGACATGCCCGTTTTAAACGAAAAATATTTTTGGTTTTTCTAGATTTTATATTTTTTATGGTTTTTCTAGGTTTTATATTTTTTATGGTTTTTGTTGGTTTTATATTTTTTATGGTTTTTCTTGGTTTTATATTTTTGTATTTTCTTTTTGTGGTTTATATATTTACGATAATATACATGATCACAACCAAAGGATACTCTGAATAGTTTACCACGACTATTCAGCTGATTCTTCTGCCAACTCTTTGAGAGTCGCTGGAGTGAATGATTTCATACCAAGCTTGTCGATCAAAAACTCGATTCGTCCTCGATCTAAGGCTTTGGTGAACATATCCGCCAGCTGATACTCAGTAGTGACAAAATACAGCTCGATCACTCCGTTCTCCACCTGCTCCTTAATGAAATGGTAGCGAATGTCTATGTGCTTGGCCCGGGAGTGTTGAACATAGTTGCAGCAAAGGGCAATGGCGCTCTTGTTGTCACAATACATCGGGATTTTGTTAAATCCAAGACCGTAGTCAGTTAATTGTGATCTCATCCAAAGGACTTGAGCACAACAACCGGACATGGCGATGTATTCAGCCTCCGTGCTTGATATTGCAGCGCTTTTCTGCCTTTTTGAAGACCAACTGATCAATCTATCTCCTAGGAGTTGCACCGATCCAGAAGTGCTACGCCTCGTATCTTGACATCCAGCATGATCGGCATCTGCGTATGATATTAAAGCAATCGAGGAATCTTTCGGATACCATAGACCACGATGAAGTGTTCCTTTTAGATACCGAAAGATCCTTTTCACAACATGTAAGTGATTTTCGGTAGGCCGAGCCTGATACCGGGCACACATGCATACAACAAATTGCAAATCAGGCCTGCTAGCAGTCAGATAGAGAAGGGTGCCGATCATTCCACGGTAAAGTTTCGGATCGACAATAATCCCATCCCTATCTTCATCTAACTTGGATTTCTCCACCATTGGAGTGTCTACGGGGTCACAATTCTCAAAGTTATATTTCTTAAGAGATTCTAGAGCATATTTGGATTGATTTATAAAGATGCCTCTGGGATTCTGAGAAATCTGTAATCCTAAGAAAAAGGAGATTTTTCCCATCATCGACATCTGAAAGCGTGTGGACATTATCTTCTCAAATTGTTTAGACAATTCTATGTTAGTGGCAGCAAAAATTATATCATCAACATAAATTTGTACCAGAAGCATGTCGTTGCCGTCTTTGAGAGTGAATAGAGTGGGGTCCACTTTGCCTTTGGAGAAGCCTTCCGACATGAGATATGTTGACAGGAGATCATACCACGCGCGTGGAGCTTGTTTCAACCCATAGAGAGCCTTCTTAAGCTTGTACACATGGTTAGGAGACTCCGTACTCACGAACCCATCCGGTTGACTAACATAAACCTCTTCCCTTAGTTCACCGTTCAAAAATGCCGTCTTCACATCCATTTGATAGACGATCATGTTCATATGAGCAGCAAACGCAAGGAATAGTCTAATCGCCTCCAATCTAGCCACAGGAGCAAAAGATTCCTCAAAGTCTATACCCAAGGCTTGTTTATATCCTCTAGCGACCAATCTTGCTTTATTCTTCAATACCGAACCCATCTCATCAAGTTTAACCTTATAAACCCATAACAAAGTAAGGATGTTAACCTTGTCAGGGCGAGGAACCAATTCCCATACTTCTAGTCGTTTGAATTCATTGAGTTCCTCCTGCATAGCTTCAATCCAAGATGATTGGGTCATAGCCTGCTGCCAAGTTTTGGGTTCAACTTCAGAGAGAAATGCATCAAAGTAACAATATAGTGCACTCTCTTGTAGTTGATGGCGTGTAGAGACTGGTCGATCTAGATCTCCAATAACATTCCTAATTGGGTGATCTTTTGTCCATTTAGTGCTATGGTTTTCAATCCTAGGTGGTCTGGAGTGAACAATAGATGGAGCTTCTTCTGAGGTAGACGCGGCTGAAGGGTTTTCAGGGATCGCTACACCAAAGAAAGGAAGCTCTTGCAAGTGAGCATATTCCAAGTCGTGATCAGTAGAATCCTCTTCCACATCATTAGGCACAAGTAGGGGTGATGATTCAGGTGTAGTTTGAGAATCACTTGGTGAAGGTGCATCCGGTTCAATGTGAATTGTAGATGCATTAGATAAAGGTTCATTAACTTGAGCAACCACTTCAGGTATTGGAGCAATTACTACAGGTACTGGAACTTCATCAGTCGGGGGATCGAAGAATTCATCAAACAACGGTTGAAACAGTTTATCCCACTCGGGCCTTGATGGTGGTAAAAATGATGTAGAAGTAGGATTGTTGGGAACTAATCCGGAACTTATAGCACCGGGTCCCATCTCATGAAGCGCGGGTTCAGAGCTGTGTTGCTCAGAAGCCATCGCTGTCAGCTCGTCGAAATCTGCGTCCATAGTTTCCACAATCTTGCCAAGACGACGGTTATAGATTCGGTATGCTCTTTTGGACGGTGAGTAACCAATGAAAATACCTATGTCGGCTTTTGGTTGAAGCTTACCCAAGTTCTCACTATTGATGTTTGGATAACACAGAGCACCAAACACATGGAAAAATGAAACATCGGGTTTGCGGTCATGTAGAAGCTCATAAGGTGTTTTTCCATGGCGTTTTCGAATGATAGAACGGTTTTGGGTGAAACATGCAGTAGAAATAGCCTCTGCCCACAAGAACAATGGAGCGTTCGCATAAATAAGCATGGTCCTAGCAGCTTCCATAAGTGTACGATTTCGTCTTTCAACGACACCGTTTTGTTGTGGAGTGCGTGCAGCGGATGTTTCATGTGATATACCAACTCCTTCATAATAATCACGAAGAGTCTGGTTGACGAACTCTGTACCATTGTCTGTACGAATACGGCGGACAGTGGTATTCAAACGTACCTGAATGAACTTCAGAAAAGTGATGATAGCCTTCGGAGCTTCATCCTTTGTACGTAGAAATCTAACCCATGTAAACCTTGAGAAATCATCCACAATGACGAGAATGAATTTCTTACCGCTCACACTTTCAGTTCTCATCGGTCCACAAAGATCCATATGCAAAAGATGAAGTTTTTCTTGATTAGTGTCTTCAGCTTTGGGTTTGTAAGATTTCTTGGTGCTTTTCCCCCTTGAACACGCGGAACATAAATGATCCTTGTGAAATTTAAGCTTGGGAAGACCACGAACTAACTCGTTTTTAGCCAGATGATTAATAGCATCAAAATTAAGATGAGATAATCTGCGATGCCATAACCATGACTTGGTCTTAGAAGCTTTAGAGAGAAGACATACTGGAGAAGCGGCCATCATGTCTTGTAAGGACAAAGTGTAAAGATTTGCACCACGAGATCCCTTCAACAAATCTTTTCCTTCCAAGTTGCGGATGAAACAAGTGTGTTGTCGAAAAGCAACCTCAAGGTTGGAATCACAAAACTGTCCTACTGAGAATAAGTTATGACCAAGACCTTCAACATAGTATACCCTAGAAATCGTCACGTTTCCAATCTGATATTCACCATACCCCATAATCTTTGCTATATGATCATTCCCAAATTTAACCGTACCAAGAAACTTGCTGACGAAATTTCGGAGCATCGAGCGATTTCCGGTCATATGTTTTGAACAACCGGAGTCCAAATACCACAGGATGATTTGGACCACCTGAAAATATCACCACACAAAGACAATGTAGAGGTATCGGAATCTGAGTGTTCCTTGTTATTAGCAGGTACAGATTTAATAATCTTAGATTTGCTAACTCTAGGTTTCTTAGATTTCCTAGCCTTTTTCTTCTTAATTGGTGGTGTAGATTCTAATTGGCTCAAATCCTGAGGTATTTCTACACTGATAGGCACTATAGTGGGGGCTGACCTAATTAAAGGGTGCTGTTTCCATACTTGAGTGCGAGTGTTCCTAACTAAAGGACGCTCAGACCTAGCCTCAATGGATGCATTCCTAGTTAAAGGGCACATTTTACCATCGAGTGTAAAGGTCCTACCAGTGGGACGCCATTGCCAGCCAACTTGGGCACGAGTTCTACCCGTTGGCTTCCATTCAAGACCATTCTTAATAGCATTCATTTCATTAACGTGATCAATCAGACACAAATCATGACGCTGGGAAAACATACATTCATTACAATTCCAACAATTTAAATCAGAATTCACGAATGGTTTAGGCTGCTGCACAGGCGCAGAGCTTTTAGTCTTAACATGATTCGTTTTATTCAAAACTGAACTAGCATTCCTATTGTGGACTTCTACTTTCTTCTTTGTGGCACTACTAGTGGAGGGCTTGATCTTAGCTTTCTTGAGTGGCGATCCTTTAGCCTTAGTAGTCTCTTTTAATCCTGTAGAAGGCAAATTGGGAACATTAGCAGCAGATTTTAAAGGTGTCTTACTTGATTGTGCCAATGACGGTTTCGCTCCTGGAGTCTTATTAAATGGAGTGACAGCAATGGGCCTATTATTAAGTAGTGCAGAACCTGGTGTACCTATGTATTGCAAATAAGCCAAGCAATATTGAACTTGCTTAACATATTCATGAGCCGAATAATAGTCGCTACTTGAGGGATCTAAGGCATAAAGATCGTCTAAAATATCCCTAAGAAGATCGACATGCTTAATGGCATTCCTCATATAATCATCATAGGTAAGCTGGTTTCTCTTATGAAGCGGATTCTTATAAAGCACTACTGATTTGGTTGTTGGAGCACTAGTGGACGGTGCAGAGTCGGTAGCTAAGTTATCAACAACTTCTTGTCGGGTGAGAAGAAGTGTCTCCTTTAACTCAGCCAAAACCATATTTTTGTCTATGAGCAGGATGTTCAAGTCAGAGATTTCTTCGCACTTTTGGTTCAGTTGTTCAACATAATATTGTTGCTGTGTCGCATTAAAAGCGAAGCGCTCTTCTAGTGAACCATAAAGAGCGGATAGTCCCTGCCTTGTCCGATCCATCTCCCCTAGAACAGTTGATAGTCTGATTTCTAAGACCTGGTTTTTAGACTCTGCGGCCTCTAGTTCCATTCTTAATGTTTCCTTTGATGATATCTCTCTCTTCAATCTCATGATTTCTTCCTCTAATGTCTTAACAATTGCAATCATCTTGTCACTATTCTCAACACCGTTTTCACAAACATTTGATATCAAAAGATTTTCATTTTGATTTTGTTGTTTTAATTCTAAAGATATGCAATGTTGTTCTAGTTGATTAAAGCGTTGTGAAAGTAAATTGTAAGAATCTTGTAGCTTTAAAAACTCAGCGTTAGATTCGTGACAAGAATGATTTTCTACCTCATTTACAGTTTCAGCAACATTTACAGAAATATCACAAACATCATCACAAATATCATTACAAATATTCACAGCATCACAATTAATCACCGCAGATGTAAGCTCATTTGAATAATTAACATTTACAGTAGTAAGCACATCACACGAGATTACTTCAGACAAGAATCGGTCATATTCGGTTAAAATCTTTTCCTTTTCAATTAGTTGCAGTTCGTAAGCGGTGTCCATTTCATAAAACACTTTTTGAACTTCCCCAATTTCAAACTGAAGATTTTCCTTAAGAGATGCAAAACTTCCTTTTAGACTTTCGACAAACGGATTGATCTTAGTTTTAAACACCTCGTTCATGTGTTCGAAAGCCCATTCTCCGGCATTTAAGCCATTTGAAGTCGTACATTCCAAAATGACCTTGTCAAAGTTAGTAAAGTATCGGTTAATCTCTTTCAAGTTTAACCATACAGTGCTAACGGGTGGAAGATTCTTTGGGATTTCCTTAGGACCTTCCACGTTGACAAGTGTAGGAAATGTACTAGGGCTTTCTTCCTCTATCATGTAGGTTGGTGCTGTAATGAGATCTTTATCCATATGGAAGCGAACTCTAAAATCAGTTTTAGCAAGCTCTTTATTCATTTTAAAATAATCACAATCAGGATATTTTGCTGAATTGTATGACCGATCCTCATCAACTAGAACCTTACTTGTTCGATCATTGGGAAAAACAATCGGGTCTAAAGCCAATCCTAATTGAGTTGCATTATAAAGTCTAGGACTATGTCTTAAAGCTTGTTTTGCATATCGTGGATTAGGGGGAAGGCCTTTTAGACGTGATAAGTTAAACTCTTTAAACGAAGCATCAAATAAGTGAACTAGTTGTGAAGCAGCGTATTGTCTTAACAGCAAGTAGTCTAGACTTCTAATCTTATTAGTAGCATTAATCTCCATTTCAGTCTTCTTAGATTCGAGTAATTCAAAATCAGTTTGAAGTTTTTGAAAATTAGTGACCACTAACTCCTTTTCTCTAAGTTCATTAGACAGATTTGCTCTTAAGTTTTCGATTTCTTGCAAGTGACCCATTTGTTTGTTTCTAAAGTGATCATATTCGAGATTTGTGAGAACACTAGACGAAGGCACTAGTTCCAAAGTTTGTACTTTCTCATTGCTTAAGGCAAGCTCATCAGACAAATTCTTATTCTTAGCTAAGGTTTCTAAGAGTGCAGCATTCATTTGGCTAAGTAATGTAGCAGGAACCATGACCAAATCTTGTTGAGCAGGAGTAGGCGTATGCGAACTGGGTCCCGGTTATGATTCACTCAAAGTCTGGGAACTCACATTGATATTGCTATCATTGTTTGTCTCCTCATTTGAAAGACTCACCACCGAAGATTCATTCGAATCAGCACTCTCTTGCCCAACTTGATGTGGTTGAATACTAGCATCAGTGGCATTATCGGTGTTATTAATAAGTACCTCAGATTTCTTATCTGGCCCTAAGCTGGAGAAAGTTGCCATGAAAGCAGCCTTTGCAGTTTGAAAGTCATCACAGTCGGAATCATACGCATCAAGATCATCGGCTTGGTAAGCTGCATTCTGCGTAGTGACAACGTCTTGTTCAGCAATCCCTGGGTCAGCAAGAAATGCAAGCTCCTCTTCATCAAGTTCCCTTCCTTGCGCCTGAGCATTTACCAGATAGATCTTTTCTGCAAACCACTGTCCATCCCTTCTCCTCTTGGGTTTCTTACAATCCCTGGACATATGACCCTCTTCCTTGCAATTGTAGCATGTGATCATTCTCAACTTGCCTGTATTAGCCCGTGGAGGGTTGTTGACCATTGGAGCAGGAGCAGGATTGACGGTGCGAACATTGGTTGAAGTGGAAGTTCTCCCCTGATATGGTTGAATTGGTTGAACCATTACCCTGCCATTCTCAATTGTAGCTTGTTGGCGAGAATTGGATGAATTCCTCAACTGATTGTTGGTAGGAGCTGATCCTCTGAATCCTCGTTTGCTTAAAGTTCTTGTGAGATAAGCAGACATAGTAGTTAGCACTTCAACTGGGTCAGCTCCTTGTTGGAATACAGGAACGGGGACTTCCTCATCATCACAATATAGTGCTTGATCTGGATGAGCTGCATAATCAGTAGAAGGAATACTCATTTGATCAGGGTAGCTTGTTGGATATGCTGCATTCTCTTGATAAGAAGAATATGATGGCTGAGCATAATGTGCAACATTTGCTGGATGAAGTTGTGAAGCATACTGTGGCGAGGGTGCATTGAACCGATATTGTTGCTGATGTGAGGTGGGTGGTTGTGGTAGAATCGAGTATTGGGGAAAGGCTGGTGTCATGTAAGGTGATTGATGATAAGCTTGATGTCCCAAGATATAGGGTGTGTTGTTGTGAGACAAGCTTGGTTGATTCGCCATCAATGCTAAAGAATCTGGGTGCATACCACGAGGAGAACGGTGCATAATCACATGCTTCTCATGCTGCTGAAGGAAGGCATAGATTTGATCTAAATTGCACTTATGCAAATCCCGGGTTAACTTCACATCAGTAATGTACTCACCCCATTCAGCTTGAGGTAGAGTATTCAAGAATTTGGTGTTAACCTGGAATGGTGCAATCACAAGATTGTATACATTCAGATCATTCATGAGTGTGGTGAATCTGAAGTAATAATCGTGGAGCGTTTCCCCTGGGTTGTAGGTGAATCTATCAAACAAATCATACAGCTGACACTCCCTTTCTTGTTTGGTGAGAGACGTTCCTTGTAGCAACACCTTAAGTCGTTCCCATAGATCCTTTGCCACCGTATACTGACTCACCATCCTATAGATGTCATGGGGAAGAGCTTGGAGAATTGTTTGAAGAGCTTTTTCATCTGCATCTGCAACAAGTTGTTGAGCTGGAGTGAGTTCTTCAAATTCTCGTGGTCTAGTCACGTTGTCAACCGTAATGGTACCATAGTCGAGTGGACCATTCAAAATCGATTTGAACATAAGCCTTCCGTATGTCGGTTTCCCCTTTAGATATTGCATCATTCGACCTTGCCATGCCTCAAACACCTCTTTAATGAGCATCGGTGGACGGCTATCAGTTCCCGTTATGATTGATATATCCGTAAAAGATGTCATCTGAGGCATTACTGAATTTGGATTCATTTTGTTTTTCTTCAAAGAAACAGAGATTATCGGTTGATCGAGCAGTGAAGTAAAGCTTGTGAATTGTGTTGTGTTTTTGTTGTAAGAAACCAAGATTAAATCCTCTAAAAAATCGTCGAAAAAACAAGCAAAATAACCCTTGATTCGGAACTTTTTGTTGATTCGGAAGTTTGATTCGGAAGATTACCTTGATTCGGAACTTTTTGTTGATTCGGAAGATTACCTTGATTCGGAACTTTTGGGTTGATCCGGAACTTCTTGGTTCGGAAGTTCTTGATCCGGAACTTTGGCTTGATCCGGAACTTCTTGACTCGGAAGTTCTTGGTTCGGAACTTTGGCTTGATCCGGAACTTCTTGACTCGGAAGTTCTTGGTTCGGAAGTTTCTTGATCCGGAACTTCTTGGTTCGGAAGTTTCTTGATTCGGAACTTCTTGGTTCGGAAGTTTCTTGATTCGGAACTTCTTGACTCGGAACTCCTTGATCCGGAACTTCTTGATCCGGAACTCCTTGATCCGGAACTTCTTGATCCGGAACTTTTGCTGAGTTAATCAGAAACTCCTTACGATGAACAGTCGAACAGTGAATATGAAGATTAAGCCCAGATTTTGACCAAATTACCCAAAAAGTTTTGTGCTTTCGACTAAAATAAGTAACAACTAATACTTATCCACTAATCCCAATCACAAAAACACCAAAAACACCAAGAATCAAGATGATTTTTCTTAAAGAACACTAATACAATCAAAAACTAAAAAACCACACAAATCACCACCTTAAATCACCCCATAGCTCTTGATACCAAATGTAAAATATTGATAATCAATGAATCTATGAAGGGGTTTGTTGATTTCTAGAGAGAGAAAGTTAGAGAGAGAAAGTGAGAGAAACTATGTGAATTTTATTAATATGGAAAACAAGAAATGACAACAACCAACCCCTTTCCATGGTGGAAAGGGGTATTTATAGTTCCAAGTCATAAGTGGACTTGGGCCGGTCCATGACAAGCCCATGGACCGGTTCTTACTTAAGTTAATAAGCAAATAATAACTAATTACTAACTACGAGCTATTACAACATAAATCATATTGTGGAGTGACCGATACTTCTAATATACGTTAAAACGTATTTCTAACACAGTGTGGTGTCACCACGGCTGTGGTGGTGGTGGCGGCCTATAATGGCGGCGGCTGCCATGGAGGAGGCAGAAGTGTGTGTGTGTAATATTAGGATTAGGGTTAAAGTGGGGATGAAACCCTAGTTGCCCTTATTTATACCCTTTCAAAGTTATAAAAATAATTTGCAAAGTTCCCCATAGTGTAGGGTTAAAGGTTGCAATTATTTTGTAGGGGCCTAAAGTGTAACATTTGTTATATGTTTAGTAATAAACGGTTCGGTTCACATTCGTGGTTTATAAAATTCGATTCGTTTTACGAAAATCGCATTATTGATCTTAAAATCATCTCTCCAATAAAATGGAGTATTTAAATGACTTATAAATAAGGGAAATGCGCTCGCTTATTTAAATGACAGATATTTGTCATTTATTGTTTTAATAAGATAAGGATCGTTTTAATAAGAATACTTCTCATTTAATCACTCCGTATATAAATGTAATAATAAACAATTTAATCAAATCGTTTATCAAGTATCTCTCGCCAATAATTTATGTAATTAAATTATTGAATTGTCGGTACGCGGGTTGTATGATTTTTGTCGACTTTTCAAATCCGATGATTTTTGTATTGTTCAAAAAGGGTTTTGAAACATACTTCATTATTATTTAATGAACGAAAAATCTCGGGTTTTACACAATCCACATGCCATCTTGAATTTCGTCCACGAAACTCGATTAATATTACTAGGTTGAGAAATGATCTAGGATCATGGGGTGAACTTTTATTACATTATTCTCATGGTAAAATCATGGATTTTACAGCACCACCCCGTTATTTTAGCTTCGTACTCGAAGCTATTAAAAACTTTGTCATCTGTTAGGGTATAGATGTCATAGATCTTAGGGTTCATTTTAGACAAGCGCAGAAACGAATGGTGCCCATCAATGTAAAGAGATAGTTATTCGGATTGCTCTCTAAGTTTGATTGAGCAGTAATCGGGTGCTGCTTCCATTACGAATGAACAGAAAGCAACGCCAAGAGATCTTTATCCAGGTCGCTCTATACATCCGATTGAGCAGTATTTGGATGCTGCTACTGCTATGGATGGATAGAAAGCGATGCAAAGATATCTTTATCCGGTTAGCACTATACATCCGATTGAGCAGTATTTGGATGCTGCTACTCCTATGGATGGATAGTATTATCCGAAGGTTTGACCTTCAATCCGACAAAGCGATAGAAGCTCGCGGAACGATTAATGACAATTAAGAGAGGACAAACTAGGAAGTTGTCAACTAGGAAAAGTCAATGTAAGGTCAACTACACTTAGTTGGTTAAGCTCATGACGATTGATGTTCATTTGGAAGCTTACAAGCCAAGATTTAAGGTCAGAGAGGGTTTTAGAACTAGACATGCTGGTCATGTTCAAGTTCGGATTGCTGCTCTGGCCATGAGCCAGGAGCAGGACATGACGGACGTCCACAACCTGTTGATAGCAGGCCATGTAGGGTACACTACCATGCATGAGCGCATATACTCTCTCTTTTCAGACCATATGGGCAGATGCCCAGATAGCACGAGGTTTTTCGGCCACGACCGACTGTGTTTTTCAGTGGTTGTTGGGAGGATAACTACTACCTCCATCGACATATTCACACCTTGGAGGGGGCCTTCAGCATAAGACCCACCTTTCTCTCACTTCACAAGGGCAGTCCTTGCCCACCTTCTTTGATCTTGTATTTGTTCGTCACGATGGAGTGACAGCAGAGACCGCCTACCTTCGAGGAGTAGTTGGCAGACTGCGGTCCTAGTTGCTGATTGTACTCAGTTTGCTTAAGGAGTTCTGATTGTCTTATAGAGGCATCGCAGAGTACCCTGTCGGCACCTGCAGGCCTTACCAACCCTACCAGTACCAGCCCCATCCAGCAGACTTGCTAGACAAAATTTGAGTAGACCTACTAGATCTTTTGTTCACCATGATAAGCTTTCGGGTTGTATTCAAGCTATCATGCACAATTCATGAGTCGTTTAGAAGTTTAAGAAATCATTCGCCAAAACACAGTACGTCCTGTGATGGTATGTTGTAATGGTAGTTCATTACAATATGGTATGATGAATGTTAACAATCATGAAGTTGATGACTCGTGTAAAAGACCAAATTTCTAGGGGTTTTACACCACCCCGTTACTTTAGTTTTGTTCTTGAAGCTAAAGATGAAGTTACTTGTTCAGGGAACAAGTGAGGGCACTTTTCCTTAAACGTGTAATCTTGTGAACTCGAGTTCTAAGTTTACAAGGTTGGGTTGACTAAAACAACTCGTCTTAAGTCTTGGTTTTACTTAGATGTGCCTCTGGGGCCCCAATGTGTCTTGATGAGCGTAGATAACAGTTCATTAATGTTTCTACTAGTTCTTCAAGAGACTTCTAAGTCTATTATGCTTTAATAGGATTATGCGATGTCGAGTTAGAAATATAGTTTTGGTGGTACTGCTCTTGCGTCAACAAGTTTACGCGAAGGGCTTTTCGATATATTTCTAGCCTGCGGAATGCAAACATTAGTTTGACACCAAAGCTTCACTTCAGCGAAATGGCTAAGATTATTGATGATGTTGTTTGGGTAGGAAGTTGCAAAGAATCTGCTTCATTTGTGGCTGAGCTGGGGCATAAGTTGCATAGAAAAGAAGTACTTCAGATGATGGAAATCAAAGAAGATACCAAGAATAAAGAAGTGTGCATCCCTGGTGAGATGCTGAAAGGGTCATGCATCTACTGTTGGTGGTTCAACATTTGTACAAATTTCGACTTCTAAAAGGAGGAAGTCATTAATTTCCAGACTTGTTAGACAATGGTATTGTCGAACTAATTAGATCCGAAGAGGAAGAAGATCGCTCGGTGAGTATTGGACACTCATTATCGCTTTCTGAGAGATGACAAACATAACCCTACAACATACACCCATTGAGAGTTGGGCATGTCTTTTATGCTTGGGTTTGTCTTCCTCGTTGGTTTTAGAAATACGAGTTAAGAAGATAAGGCATCCTCTTACTAAGTATTTATGGGCTTTGGCACAAGAAATGACACTAAGTCTAGCGTCGATATAGTCCGAGTTACCGTCTCCTCGAATGATCGAGGTTTCATTCCATCATGGCAGATGAACCAGCTTTATTTTCTGTGACACCCAAAGGGGTCATATGAAACGGAAGTGGGTACTCCCGAAAAGGGTTCAAAATCTCAGTGGAAAAGAACTCTCCCAAAAGGGTTGAATGCAGCGGAAAGGAACACTCCCAGAAAGGGGTCAGATGCAGCGGGAAGTAGACACCCTCAAAAAGGGTTCATTATGCAGCGGAAAATGGACACCCCTAACGGGGTCAAATGCAGTAGAAGTGGATACCCCCAAATGCAGCGGAAAAGAACACCCTCCAAAAAGGGTCGAATGCAGCAGAAAATGGATACCCCCAAAAGGGTCAACTGCAGCGGAAGTGATATATGGGTTAAGGATAAGCCAAATATCAAGAGCAAAATGCTATGATCCAAAAGAGATGAACACGAGTCTTCTTAGGTTTCTAGATGGTGATGTAATGACATCAATTTTTAAGTTATCTTAATGATAAGATACTACTGGAGGAAATCGCGAGTCAAAAAGGGATATGTTACATAGCCGGATACATAAAATGATATCAATAAGGAGTCATGTAGAATATATTTAAGCCCATGTGATTATAAATTTCTATTTACATTGACAAGCGTCCTTATCCATGTAAGGTGAAATTTATAACTCCATTCGGTGACCCATGATTTCTTTACTCAAACGAACAAGCGTCCTTACTCGTTTCAATAAGGATTTCATAGACCACCTTACCTAAATATTCCCGGCAAGGTTTATTATTTAGGATAAATATAACGTCTAATATAATAGATATTATTAAGATACTTTACAGCCCGTTTATTTATAATCCCTCGTCTTCAGACGTCCCATAACATCTTAATACGAAATTATAAATAAACTTGTGGTCCGGTGGCTTATGGTTTCACCTTTAGACGTCCCTTTCTGTCTTGAGATGTAATCATAATTAACTTAGGATCCAGAGACTCATGTCCCATATGTAGAATATAGGATCATAAGTACCTTGATTTTGGGTTCCACCGCATCATTTAAAGATGCAAACTTATCCAAATAATACCACATGATATTATTAAGAGCAAACATATATGAGTCGTTAATAAGTCGTGTTCCGTAGATATACGTACAAAATCATAAGCGAGAGAAAATAAATGTTGACGCGTGATAACGTGCGCAAGAGTACGCATCAACAAGGAGTTCATATATAATATAAGATAATGATATATTACAATCATAAGCATAGGCATTATATCATATAATTCCTTCTAATAAGGTATATGTAACACCTCATTTTGGAAATGGAATCTTACGCATAATCATGGCGTGTCATCAAAGCATATAAGGATAAATGTCTAAGCATTATTTGACCATAAAAGGGAAATACCGGAATCAAACATCGGTAACCCCAAAGTAGAGCTCATCACACACAAACATAAATACTGTAAAAAGAAAGGACGAAACAATGTCCATTGCAAGCTGAATTAAAGTAAAGGAAATGCATAAAGTAAAGAAAGACAGTAAAGCTTCCAGTCCATATGCACGTACGTTTGAGATCTACGAGCGTCCCTGAGTACCTGCCGTTTTGGGAACATGAAAAGGAAAACGGCTGAGCAAGACGCTCAGTGCACGGATGTACAATATAGCATGAAATAGGATAAGCATGTAACATATAACAGCGAAAGACTAAGTTATGAGTAGACTGGTTAAGTATTGAGAAAACTGGTTTTATAGTTTGAAAAGCCTTATGTTTATCTTATGAAAACTGTTTTAACATATATATACCATAGCCCATATAGATCATGAAAAGGTCACGTGCATGAATACTTAGAGGGGTGACCTCATCATGCTGATTAGAGGGGATGCCTCTAATTAATATACTGGTCTGGGTAGGAGGGATCAACTCCTTGTGAAGGATGCAAGGCACACACCACATTCACCATGAAATACTGAATAAAACATGTAACTAGGATGCACCCATACGCCCCACATGATATAATAATATGGCCAAAACTGAAAGGGACGCCACGAGCAATCACTCCGCCGTGGGGAAGTCATAACATTGGTGCCTCCAATGTTATGGTTATGGTACCTCCATAACTAGGTGAAACTGGTCATGCTTGTATATGGCTACAGATTATGCTAATTAAACATAAGCAGTTCAAAACAATAAAACAAATACTGGGGAAAACAGTTGGCTGCATACGGGGAAATCCTAATAAGGAAAGAATGTCCATACTGAAAGGACGGGAATCCGTACCTCAAGTCCAGTGAATGAACGAAAGAAAGACTCCTACTTCTGGATCACTAACGCTACATGAATACACACGTGTATAAGTATCGAATCACTGATTACGTACTGGGTTTTATGTCTCATCTTAGCTTACTTTGTATGTTTTAGGTCATGGTTTACTGTTTAAAGCCCTATCTGTGTTTACCTTGTACTCTGATTAATCTGATAAAGTATTACTGGTAATTCATGTATTATTATACTTACTGTGTAATAATAAGTAACTTTCCAAAAATAGCAGGTTTCCAAAAATAGAAAGTTTCCAAAAATAGAAAGTTTCCAAAAATAGAAAGTTTCCAAAAATAGAAAGTTTCCAAAAATAGAAAGTTTCCAAAAATAGAAAGTTTCCAAAAATAGAATTCACTGCTTAAAATAGATCAGTTTCTAAAAATAGAAAGTTTCCAAAAATAGATCAGCTGCCTTAATTAAATAAGTTTCCATATATAGAAGGTTTCCATGATTAGATTAGCTGCCTGAAATAGATAGATTTTCATATATAGAAGGTTTCCATTAATAGATTAGTTGCCATATTTAATTAAGTTTCTATAAATAGAAGTTTCTATAATTAGAATTAAGCTGGTTTTTTTGGGTAAAGAATTAAGCTGGTTGCATAAGCTAAAATATAAGTCTAAGTGTTTATAAGCTTATTTCTTAAGTCATATGATATAGTGTATAGTTTAATTATTATTTCATGCATTTTAATTAAACTATAGGTTAAGCATTTTAATTAAAGTATAACATGTTTTAATTAAAATGGAAAATTACTTAGGTTAAAATGTATATTAATTATGTATTAATAATATAACCTAAGTCATGTCTAAATTAATTAATTATAAGCATGTTTTAAATAATTAATTAATTATGACTTATAACATAAAAAAAAATACTTAGGTTAAATTAATATCATGCTAAATTAATAATTAAAAATAACCTAAGTCATGGTTTAATTAATATCTCATGTTATTAATTAATTTATATCCTAAGTTCATAATTCATAATATTAACATGTAGCATAAATCATGATTTAACCAACGAACCATGAATCGGGCATGAACTCGACACCGTACCCCGAGCCAACTCGGGGTACTTGTGTCCCCTTGCTGCCATGGGTCCCACATGCACCAACCAAGACCAAAATAGTCTTGGTGGTGGCGGCTAAAAGCAAACCGAACCCCCCTCGGGTTGGTTATACTAGGCGGCCAAAAACAAACAACCTTTGATTTTAATTAACCCCAAAACATGTTAGATCTATGTTTAATTATCATGTTTTAATAAGAATAACCATAACATGTTCATGAAAATAATCAAAGATTTAAAAAGAATTAAAAGCAAGGTTTAGAATGATATACCAATACGTAGCTTGGAAGAGGATGAACAAACATGGTTTATAGCAATGGTTTTCAAGATCAAAATCAACCAATCAACCACCTATGGTGGTCTTAGGGTGGCGGCACAAAGAGGACAAAAAGGAAGGAGAGAAAACCTTTTTAGGTTAAATGTTTATTTTGCTTGAAATGTAAAATGAAATGAAAAGTTACCATAACCCCCCTTTTTCTTGTAAAAGTCATTGGGCTTAGCCCACCTTGTTATGTGTGCCGTGGGTATGGGGCCCCACATGGGGTACCCGTACCTTTTCTCGTGTCCCGATGTTTCATGTTCGTTCGTGGTTAAACGTGTTCGTGTTTAAAGTGTTTCTGTTTATTTTATCATGTCGTTTATCGTATTATTTACACTCGTAATTAAGTACTTACGTAATTATTTTAGTTCGTGTTTTAAAATGGTGATCATGATTTAATTATGTTCCCGTGAAATATCTATTAACTGTCTATCATGAGTTTGTACGTAATCGATACTTATCATGTCATACACGTATGCACTTGCTTGATTATTAGCACATGAATGTGATCAATACTAAATAGGGTAAGTTTTAATCTAGGACGTACGATCTTAAGGGCACTATTCATGGTAAAAGCATGAGGGTTTTACAATTCTTCCCCCCTAAAAAGAATAATTCGTCCCCGAATTATAGATAAAGTAAACTGGAAAGAAGTAACATACCCGAACTCAAAATATGAAGTGAGGGTAAGAAGCCCGGATAGACTCCTCCGTTTCCCAAGTGGCTTCCCGCTCGGTATGGTCCCTCCAAAGAATTTTGACGAATGGAATCGTCTTCCTTCTCATGACTCGTTCTTGCCTGTCAAGAACTCGTTCGGGTTCCTCTATAAAAGTGAGATCTTCACGTATCTGTTCCAGTGGATACTGAACCATGTGAAGGGGATGATACTTGTACCCTCTGAGTAAGGACACATGAAACACGTTATGCACGTGCGAAAGCTGAGGAGGTAACGCCAATCGGTAAGATACTTCACCGATTCGTTCAATGATATCAAATGGTCCGATGAAACGAGGACTGAGTTTCCCTTTGATCCCGAAGCGTTTAACACCACGCGCCGGCGAAACCTTGAGGAAGACGTGGTCTCCCACATTAAAATGTATGTCCCTACGATGCTTATCAGCGTAACTCTTCTGACGTGACCGTGCTTCCTGCAGCTTCTGCTTAGCTACTTCGATCTTCTCATTGGTCATTTCTATAATTTCTGGTCCTTCGAGTGTTCGCTCTCCCACTTGATCCCAGCAAATTGGAGCGCGAAACTTCCTACCATACAACATTTCGAAAGGAGCACATTTGATACTTGCGTGCCAGCTGTTGTTGTATGCAAACTCGACCAAACAGATGTAATCGTCCCAATCACCTGTCCATTCCAACGCACACGACCTTAACATATCTTCCAATGTCTGAATCGTTCGCTCCGACTGTCCGTCCGTTTGAGGATGAAAGGCCGTACTCAGCTTAAGTTGTGTACCCCAAGCGTTTTGCAGACCTTTCCAGAATCGCGACGTGAAACGAGGATCTCTGTCTGAGACGATGCTGGAGGGAGCACCGTGGAGTCTCATGATCTCCCTTCTGTAAGTATCTGCGAGTTTACTTACCGGATCTTCCTTGCGTATCGGTAAGAAATGAGCTGATTTGGTGAGTCGATCGACGATGACCCAAATGGCATCGTGCTTCTTCTTGGTAGGCGGAAGACCGTTAACAAAATCCATGGTGATTTTGTCCCACTTCCACTCTGGAATATCCAACGGTTGAAGGAGACCGCCCGATCGCTGATGCTCAATCTTAACCTGCTGGCAGGTAAGACATTTGGAGACATAAGTGGCTACATCCTGTTTCATACTACTCCACCAAAAGTACTGTCTGATGTCATGGTACATTTTTGTCGACCCAGGATGTATAGAAAATGGGGAGCTGTGAGCTTCAGCTAACAATGCTTCCCGGAGTTCTTGATTGTCAGGAACACAAAGTCTCATGCCCTGCCAAACGATACCGTCTGCGTCCATTCTGAATTCTGTTTGCTTCTCCAAATTCTGAATTATCGCCCATATTTCTCCATCATCCTTCTGAGCTTCCTTGATCCTAGACAGTAACTCGGGTTCTACTCTAAGATTCGCCCAGTATCCGTGCTACCCATGTACCATGTTTTCGATGTCTAGCCGCTCCAAGTCTCTTATGTTTTGTTCCTTGATTTCAATGCCGTTGATCATTCCGGACTTTCTGCTGAGTGCATCTGCTACTACATTAGCCTTTCCGGGATGATACTGTAGGTTAATATCATAATCCTTCAACAGTTCCAACCATCTCCTTTGTCTCATGTTCAATTCACGTTGAGTGATGATATACTTCAAGCTCTTGTGATCCGTGAAAATGTTGCATGATTCTCCGTATAAGTAGTGCCTCCATATTTTCAATGCGAACACCACTGCAGCAAGTTCCAGGTCATGCGTAGGGTAGTTTTCTTCATAGGGCTTAAGCTGCCGTGAAGCATACGTGATCACTTTCCCATGTTGCATGAGAACACAGCCCAGTCCCTTCCCCGATGCATCGCTGTAGATCTGAAATCCACCTGTACCAGATGGGAGAGTAAGAATAGGTGCAGATACTAACTTCTGCTTTAGGTCTTCGAAGCTCTTCTCTCGTTCTTCCGTCCAGACGAATTTCTCTCCTTTTCGCATCAGTTTGGTGAGAGGTAGTGCCAAACGGGAAAAGTTCTCCACGAATCTGCGATAATATCCAGCTAAGCCCAAGAAACTGCGGACTTTTGTCGTTGACGTTGGTCTTGGCCATTTAGTGATAGCCTCAACCTTCGCTGGGTCCATAGTGATCCCTTCTGCTGATACAATGTGACCTAAGAATGCCACTTTGTTTAACCAGAACTCACACTTGGAGAATTTCGCATACAGCTGCTTCTGACGAAGAATCTGTAGTACCGTACGGAGATGGTCTTCGTGTTCCTCCGTGGACTTTGAGAAAACCAGGATGTCATCGATGAATACAATGACAAACTTATCAAGGAATTCATGGAAGATTCTGTTCATCAGATCCATGAATACTGCTGGAGCATTAGTCAGGCCGAATGGCATGACTACAAACTCATAATGGCCATAGCGGGTACGAAAAGCAGTCTTGGCAATATCCTGCTCTTTAACCCTTAGCTGATGGTAGCCTGACCTTAAATCGATCTTTGAGAAGTGTTTGGCTCCTTGAAGTTGGTCAAACAGATCATCTATACGTGGCAGTGGATATCTATTGCGGATGGTAATCTTATTAAGTTCACGGTAGTCTATGCAAAGTCGCATGCTGCCGTCCTTCTTCTTAACGAACAAGACCGGTGCGCCCCATGGAGATGCGCTTGGTCTAATGAACCCTCGCTCAAGAAGTTCATGCAGTTGGTCCTTCAGTTCTTTTAGCTCTATGGGAGCCATACGATACGGAGCCTTAGAGACTGGTTCAGCTCCTGGAACAAGGTCGATGTTGAACTCCACTTCTCGTGCAGGTGGTATGCCGGGGAGTTCAGCTGGGAAGACGTCTTGAAATTCCGAAACTACTGGTTGATCCTGAATCGATGGGGATTCAGTATCCATGTCGTGAACCGTAGCTAGATAACCCTCACAGCCATGTGACAGTAATGCACGTGCTTGCAAGGTAGATATGACTTGTACAGACCGTCCGGGTATGAACCCGTTATGAATGTACTCTGGTGCATTAATGTCGCCGAAGATCACCCGATATGAGTGGCAGTTTATGGTAGCATGGTGCTTGGATAGCCAGTCCATGCCGAGAATCATATCGAACTCAATCATGTCTAGGGGAAGTACATCTACTGCACGAACTTTATCGTCAAACTCTAGAGGAAGACTCTTGTATACATGAGTTATTAATACAGAGTCCCTCAAAGGTGTGGAAATGGTAAGCCTATTTTCTAATGGCAAGGGAAGTGTCCTGATGTTCTTAGCATATGTAGTGGAAATAATGAGTGAGTGGCACCCGTGTCGAAAAGAACACATGCAGCTTGGCCGTACATATACAAAATTCCAGTAATGGTACCTGTAGATTTGTTTGCCTGATCGCGAGATGTCGTGTAGACACGCCCAGTGGTAGGAGGCGGCTTATTATCAGCATGACCCGAGGTACCCTCCATCTCACCCTTACGGCAATCTCTCATACGATGGCCAGGGAGACCGCACTTGAAGCACGCGTCGGAATCACGACGACATGGGCCAGGGTGTCTGCGATGGCAAGTATTGCAAAGAGGATGAGTGAATCCTCCAGTAGGAGTCCTTGCTTGCTGAGGGCCTGCTGATGACAAAATGTGTTAAGATAAAGTATATGCACGAGTATAAGACATATGCATCATAAGATGTTCACCAGTGATAGCTGAACGGTTAGGCTGCGAACCCTTGTGGTTCTGGTCCTTCCCGTTACCGTGGTTCCTGGTAGAGGTTAATATAGTGTCAGCATGAGAGATATAACATGAAATCATAAGAAGATGCGTAAATAGTAGGACCTGCTGTTGTTGGAGTGTCCAGCGTTGTTACGGTAATTATCATTACCGCTACGCCTTTCCACAACAGAACGGTCGTTAGTGTGACCGTTTCCTTTGGGCTGATGAGGCTGCTGCTGAGTAGCCGGCTGAGACCGGTCCCCAGTTTTCTGCCTGGAAGATACAGTTTAAGAGATGATTATTGATAGGATGCGGTTTGGTTACCGTTTGAATACGAAATGTTTACCTCTTGTCGGGTCTTTCAGCTTCCCCGAACTCATCTCGCTCCTGCAACATCTCTAGCTTCCTTGATGCGTCGGCCACTTGTGCTACTGTATTGAACGTAGCACACACCAGATTGTTCGCGACCGAGGTGCGAAGTGCCCACCTAAAGTGGTGTGCCTGGTCCTCAGGAGTACCGGTGATATTTCGTTTTTAGTGTAGTTGTCTTCTCAGCTCGATTCGATTTGATATAACAATTTTAAGTTCGACTCAATTGTTTTTGGTGGTAAAATCTTGTTTGGAATTATTAACTACTTGGACAAGTAAAGCATGTAAAAAAATGTAAAATATACTATATTTACTACGTATACCTACTAATCTAAATCATTTAGCAATTACGTCAATTAAATGCACAGAATGAAAAATGTAAAACAAATTTATACTACAAATGAGAAGGAAAAAGACAGAATTCAAAATATAAAGCTACACGTAATTTTTATAAAAGTAAAAAAAAAATGAATTTAAACTGAATTTGATTGAAACAAAATAAAACTCTTATAAAACTAAAAATGGAAGTTGAAATATTTAAAATGTAAGACAAATCTTTTCAGTAGAAACAAGAATTAAGCTGTTGGCCCAAAACAAGTTTAATTGGCCCAACAAGCAAACTGGCCCTTCAAGCTACTAACCGACTAACTCGTTAACTATAGCGATACAGGACTGGTTATGTGACACAGGTATACAAGTTCAGGGACTAAAATCGTACACTACTGAAACCTAACCGTTATACCTAACCTTCAAGGACTGTAACTGAAACGAGTATATACCGAAACAAGGACCAATCATGTATACTAGCGAAACTTCTGAAAATGAACAGATTAGAAAAAGATTCAAGTGGAAGTATCAAAGACTATCATGCCAAACACTACTTAAAACAGTCTATACTAAAACTGATGAAACAGATAGGTAAAATGCAACGTATTAATCCTGAATTACATCTACAAACTTCAAATCAATAAACTGAAAGTAAATCAACTACCAAATTCAGCTATTACGTAAAACTAATATGAGCGATTTCATACAAAACCCGTTAACAGCTAGCAATCAAAGTAGAAAGCAACAAGGTTTACGCTACAATTACACTAAGATTACATACTATCAGATTACGCTAAAGATTTTCAGTATATTAAAAACGCGCTGAACCTTTTTCATCCAGGCCAAGTCCTTTGACGTGAAGCGGAGCGCTGAGCTCGCTTAAATCAAAACACCACCACACCTCTTATCTACTGATATCAATGGATTGAATCTTTTGAGCTACCAATCTCAAAATCTGCATAAACTTCAAGATCCACCTGCAAAATCAAACTAAACGAGCAAACAAAACAAGACTTTTCGATTCTTGAACCTGCATACTGATTTATATTGAGCGATTGGCCATTTAACTTTTCCTGAACCGAACTAAACCCACGACTTACAATTCAAGTCCTAAACTGTTTATTAACTGAACTTTTAAAGATAAAACTAAGAAGCTTGTTCTGAAAGGCTGACAATGAAATTAAGCATGTCATAAGCTCAGATTAGCTTATGAACCTTTTACTTAAAAAATAACAAACAGTAAATGTAAACGAACAGGATTTTAGGAAAACAAAACTTGAAAAACATTTAACTCTAAAGTTTACAACTACGACTCGAAAGACTTTACTGATTTAACTGATTTTAACAAACTGATACAACTACGAGATTTTGAAATCAAACGAAACTTATAACAGAATTCCTCTCATTAACTAATCTAAAATCATAGAGCTAACTCATCTCGTAAACGCTTCTACTTCTATCAAACTTATATCCTAGCATGAACAGTACAGTAACGAGTGTTAATCAAGTATAGCTCCTCAAATCATGAACAGTATTGGTAACTCTAACTATCATTCATTCCATATTTCAAAATCTCATAAGCAAGAAAAACTAAGATCAGTAACATTTTATGAACAGAGAGTAACTAGGTGAAACAGATTATAAGAAGAAAATGAAGAAAGCTTTGAAGAGAAAACATAGATTTCATTAATGGCGAAAACGGTTACAAGATTAACAGAAAGTGAAACAGATTTAACGAACTGAAAACTAACTCTTCGTGCAAAAATTAAACTAACTGACTAATCCTACTAACTAATCTACTATGTGTATTCTACTCCTAGTCTAACCATGAAAAATGAAGCCTTCGTCTTCAATATATAGCCGTCGAGAGAGGGAGTGGATGACTTAAATGACGTGTCTTGGCCAATCCAGTTGCGCCACGTGGAAAATACGAGGTTGAATCAAACTCGTTCTTCATCATCTTCCAATTTGGGGGTTTCTTTATCTTTTAATCTTGATCAAATTAACTTATACCATCTTGTAGAGAATAGAAAGATGATCATTATTGTAGTTTTGATCTTCGCCTGAAACCCTATGTATCGTTCTTGAATATGAGTTGCAGGTTTGGTGGAAAGAGATAAGAAATGACTGTGGATTTTTTCTCTCTCTTATTTGTGTTTGAGGAAGACGCAAATTGTGTGGAGTTTGACCGAATATTGGTCAATGACCAAAGTAAATAAACTTTTCATCTAACTTGCCATTTGGTCCTTCATTTTTGTTACTCTTTCAATTCCAAACTTTAATCTTTTTCTACTTGCATTTGAAAGGTTTAAACTTTGTAAGTTCAGCAACTTAAGTCCTTGATCTTTAACAATATGGCATGATTGGCCCTTGAAAGCATCTTTCGTCTCTTTCTTCGTCTTTTCATCAAATAAATCCATGAAAACGCATGTTTACTCAGAAATGTATCTTTTTACCTGAAAAACACATAAAACACAAATACACGCATAATTCTGATATTTTCAATTAAATATAAGGTATTCGACTGTGTTTTTAGTGGTATTAGGATCATTATTGATGAGTGTTTTCACACTTATCAACTCCCCTCCACTTGACCATTGCCATGTCCTCATGCAATGCAGCATTTTAAAGCACCAAGTTACACTTTTCTCATAATTAACCCACCTTGGCCATTATGGAATGTTTCTACACTATGCTATGCTATATGATGCATGATTTTGAATATTTACAATGCAATGCAAAGAAAACAATTCTATTTATATATTTTTGAATTTTCTTAAAATGGTTTTGATGGAAATAACTCATAAAGAAATCAATGACTTAAATTAGGGCTTTGGTACCATGGATATTTATCACCCTCAAGTTTCACTTTCCCCATACCAAGCTTAAAAATGGGATCATTGTATTCACAAGTAAAAAGTGCATCAACTTATTCATGACAATTAAATGTGGAACCGGTTATTATTTGAGCAAATTGCTTTTGGGAAAATTTGTCATTATTTAAAGCGTGAAGTATAAGAAATGCAAAATCCAAAAATAAGGAAGCACGGTTTTAATCCTAAGTAATCCTCTCATCCATTACTTGAAAAACCGCTCACAATTAATACAAGTCCGTTTCAAGAATAATAAGTCATTCGCCTTATGTGTAAAATCCTCATGTCATGCTTTCATAAGTAGCTACACACTCGCTAAGGAAAGAAAAATCAAACTCACGCAATAATTTACATCCGCTATCTTTTTGAGACTTTGGATCTTCAACCCCGCAACCCGTCAAGGTAATATTGGATTGGAGCAATCTATTGAATCCCCGCAACCCGTCAAGGTAATATTGGAACTCAATAGTCACTATAATTAACACCACACTGCCCCTCTTGGGAGTCTTGCATTATTTTTTTTTTCTTTTTCTTTCTTTTTCTTTTTTCTAGCCACTCATTTTTTTTTTCATAAGCCGCTCTTATTTTTCTTTATTCCTCACAAAGAAATTTGAAAAGAAGAAAAGGAAAAACACCCGCTAAATATGGAGCATGACATAAGTCTAGTACACATAAAACGTGCTAACTTAGAATCTTAAGACGTACTCATATCAACCATAAATGATTAGCCAAAAATGCATAAGAGATTACAAACCAATTAAAACCGTACTTGATTATTTATTAACACTTATATACATGCGAAGAAAATAGAGGTTAAGAAGAGAAGGGTTTAGCCACAAGTAATTATCATGAAGTTTATCTAGCCCTTTTATACTTGCTTCAACTCTATCATTTCCCATTCTCCACAAATTTAAAATCTCAAATAATGAGATTGGTGGATGCTTAGCCTAATAGACCAATGAAGGACTACATGGTTAAGGATACTAGCTAGAGAATGCTAAGATAAGCAAACTCGGGTTGAGTCAAAATATCCATGGCGGGCCTAATATGTCAAAGAAATCTAAATTTGTCAAACCATGTCCTTATTATATCTTTTCCCTTTTCAAACTTTTGATGAAAAATAAAAGAAGAAATATATACAATGCAAATGTGTTATGCAAATGAAAAATGATTAATGAAAAATATGAATGCATATTTTTGCTGGCCAAAGTAGATCAAAAATTTGAAAAATGTTTGAAAAATTAATTTTCCAATTTATCATGAAGTTAAGGCAATGGTCTAGGTAAGGTCACTTCGATAGAAGTCTCCCCTACACTTAAGATAAACATTGTCCTCAATGTTTAAGAGCATGGGAGTGAACTCCCCTACACTTATTACATTGATAACTTTGCTTAACCCAAGTTAAGGAAGAGACAACTAAAGGGTATTCATTTTAAGCACAAGTGTTTTGAATATCACAATAGCAAAAACTAATCGAAGTGAACCAGATACACGGGCCTCCTCCATAAGCTCCAAGCATGAAATGAGAGAGAGCAACCCTTGAAACAAACATGAAAAGACGAAGAAAAGCACCCCTCCACTTCAACTCTACTATAACATCCTTTTAATTAAACCTAACCTATTGAAAATCTACTCTACGTTTTCTAACCTAGTTATTCAGTGCTTGAGTTTTTTTAACCCTAAGTCGCTAGCTCGACTCGGCCCCGAATTAGGTTGTCCTTGGGGAAACCATCATGGAGAGCAAAGGATATACACTTTGAAGCACATCTCACATGATACACTCAAACTTAGCACGTTGCCATTTACTATTAGATTTACAATATTCGCCTCGATAAATGGAACGGTCCAACATGTCTCAAGTTTGTCCAACATACGAAATCTCTAAAATAGGAAGCACCCCAGGATCAAATACAAAGTTTCCATCTCGACAAGTGAACAACTCCAAAGTAGGTAGCATCACCAAAGTAAGCTCATACAAGAAGTCCATATCAATCGAAATCACACTCTTAAGTGGAGTAGATGAAAACCAAGGTGTCTCAAATTTATGTATCCCAGGATCAAAAACCTTTCCCTTCATGGGAAAATAAGAAGATGAGCTCATATCAACCATATAAGATTCCCCCTTAGTGATCAAAGCATCATGAGAATATGAAGGTGTAGGAATCAAAACATTCATAACAAGTATATCCATATTGGGCTCCTCATCATCATCAAAAGGTGGGTAATCTTCCATAGAAGGCATAGTAAAAGGAGGATCAAAATTAATAGTGTCTTGTGGAGAAGGTGTAGGCTCTAGGGTCCCAAAAAGCATGTTCTCAATAAGACGAATATCCTCTTCCCAATTAGAAGAAGATGTATCAACCACAATATCATCTCTCTTAAGATAATCTTCAATTTGTTTATCTATCAATTCATCTTCACTAAGCAATCTTTCAGTCTTTAGAATCTCCTCATTCTCATCAATGATAGACCCCTCCTCATCACTATAGGAATCATAGATTGGTTTGTCAAAGATTGGTGACTCCTTAAAACTCAAGGAAGTGTGATCATCAAAAAATGGAGATTCACAAGTGGAAAACTCATTATCACTATAATCATCATATATTGATGTATCACAAAGAGAAGGTTCATCATCACTAAAATCCTCATTGGTTTCTTCATCATGATGGAAAAGTGGGTTATCAAATGATGTTTTAGAAAAAGGATTTGAATGCATCACAAAATCACTTAGAGGAATAGGTGAAGGAGTCATAGAGGACATGAATTCATCATCAGATGTAAAAGACTCATCACTATCATAAGGATCATCAAAGGTTTCATCACAAGAATCAGAAGGTGGGAGAGGAGAAGGATCCACTTTTCCTATAGGAGCAAACTCTTCATCCAAATTAGCAATGTTATCTTGACAAGACAGGTTATCAGATGATATCTCATAAGATGCATTACTAGAATCACAATCATCATCCTCCATTTGTGTCACTTCTTTCACAAACTCTTCCTCAATCTCATTATCCCTTTCTTTAAACAATTCATCAAGATCAAAGTCACCAAAATCACTAGTAGTAGCATGAAGGTCAATATGTGATAAAATCTCAATGTGATCATGAGGAGAAGAGGTATCAATACAAAGCTCGTCACATGGTTCAATGGAAACACCCTCAAGCTCTCTTTGGATTGGGATAAGGTTCTCAACACTAGAAAAGGTTAATTCATCCAAATTGGTGTTTGTATTAGTGCTAAGAGGCTCGTCCCCCATGGTTAAAGAGTCGGTGGGTTCCACGTGAGGTAAAGGTGATGAAGGTGTGTCATCATTTAGTGTCATACAAATCGAAGGTTCCTCATCATCTTCATCTAATAAGCATTGTTTAAGCAAACGAGCACGATTAGCAATGAGTTGTTCTTCACATGATTTACGATCTCCATCACTAATAGGATCATCCTCATCATCAACTCTCAAAGACGGCTCAACATCACATGGTAAAGCTCCTTGAGTTAGATAAGATTGTACAAAGAGAATTTGTCTTTGACAATTTTCCTCAAAACATTCAAGTACTCTCCTTCCCATCTCTTGAAGTCTCCTCTCAAAGGATTCATGAAATTGCGAGACATTTTGCATATTCTCTTGGTTAAACCCTTGATTATACCCTTGATTATGAAAAGTTTCTTGATTATAGCCTTGAAAATTATCATTAGTTTGAAAACCTTCATTGTGTGAAAATCCTTGATTATGAAAAGTTTCTTGATTATAGCCTTGAATATTATCATTGTTTTGAAAACCTCCATAATTGGAAAATCCTTGGTTTTGATATGGCTCATTAAACGTTTGATCATGAAATGATGGTGGAGTTTGTGATGAAAAACCAGAATATCCCATATAGTCATTACAAGTATAGTCCATTTGAGTGTTAGGTTGAAAATTAGGGTTCTTGGTTCCATTATAAGTATATCCCTCCCCATAATAGCCATTGTTTTGATCACATAAATAAGTATCGTGTGGACCACCACAAGTCGAACAAGGCGAATAATTAGCGTTAGTGGATCGTTGTTGCAAAATTTCCAACATGGAACGAGTATCCATGTGCGAGTACACGTGTAAGTAAACACGAGGAATGAGGGAGTAGCCCTCGGTCGACTTTTGAGAGAGAAGAGATTATCTCCCTCGAGGTTTGATATGAAATATCCACAAGAAAGTATATATATAATTACTACTTGGGTGCAAGACCCCCAATAAAGCCTTCCTTCTTAGAATACGCACTAGTGAACGGGGGGTTAGGTGGCGCGAAGCACTTAAGTACCTATTGACCCTTAGATGGCATTTTATAGCACATCGCCTTTCTATTCACTTTGTAGTTTGTATTCTTCGAATTATTGCCTATTGGAAGTATTTATCTATTCTTGCTTAATTAAATTGGATCGATACGCGTGTCAAGGACCGGAACGCCCCTCAACACGGTGTATTGCCTCGGCAATACTTATGGAAATAGGTAACTTGGTTGTTCTTATATGTATACGTATTTACATATAATAATATATCAAAAATATTTTTGTATTTATTTGATTTTTTTTAAGAAAAATACTATATGTACGTAAAAACGATGAAAATCGATATAATATATATTTTTGGGTGTAATCTTTTAGGAAAAAGATTACCTTTTGGATTTTTTATTATTTTTTTTTGGTTCAATTCTTTAGGAAAAGAATTAATTTTGTGGTTTTTTTTTTTTTTATATTTTTATCTTTTTGATTTTTTTTATCTTTTTAATTTATAATACGTAAAAAAAATAACGTTCACAAAGTGAACGGATCCCAAAATCCAATCGTCTCACTCGAAACCGTTAATCTTCACGAAAAAAACCGGCAGCGGCGCCATTTGATATTTCGTTTTTAGTGTAGTTGTCTTCTCAGCTCGATTCGAATTGATATAACAATTTTAAGTTCGACTCAATTGTTTTTGGTGGTAAAATCTTGTTTGGAATTATTAACTACTTGGACAAGTAAAGCATGTAAAAAAATGTAAAATATACTATATTAACTACGTATACCTACTAATCTAAATCATTTAGCAATTACGTCAATTAAATGCACAGAATAAAAAATGTAAACCAAATTTATACTACAAATGAGAAGGAAAAAGACAGAATTCAAAATATAAAGCTACACGTAATTTTTATAAAAGTAAAAAAAAATGAATTTAAACTGAATTTGATTGAAACAAAATAAAACTCTTATAAAACTAAAAATGGAAGTTGAAATATTTAAAATGTAAGACAAATCTTTTCAGTAGAAACAAGAATTAAGCTGTTGGCCCAAAACAAGTTTAATTGGCCCAACAAGCAAACTGGCCCTTCAAGCTACTAACCGACTAACTCGTTAACTATAACGATACAGGACTGGTTATGTGACACAGGTATACAAGTTCAGGGACTAAAATCGTACACTACTGAAACCTAACCGTTATACCTAACCTTCAATGACTGTAACTGAAACGATTATATACGGAAACAAGGACCAATCATGTATACTAGCGAAACTTCTGAAAATGAACAGATTAGAAAAAGATTCAAGTGGAAGTATCAAAGACTATCATGCCAAACACTACTTAAAACAGTCTATACTAAAACTGATGAAACAGATAGGTAAAATGCAACGTATTAATCCTGAATTACATCTACAAACTTCAAATCAATAAACTAAAAGTAAATCAACTACCAAATTCAGCTATTACGCAAAACAAATATGAGCGATTTCATACAAAACCCGTTAACAGCTAGCAATCAAAGTAGAAAGCAACAAGGTTTACGCTACAATTACACTAAGATTACATACTATCAGATTACGCTAAAGATTTTCAGTATATTAAAAACGCGCTTAACCTTTTTCATCCAGGCCAAGTCCTTTGACGTGAAGCGGAGCGCTGAGCTCGCTTAGATCAAAACACCACCACACCTCTTATCTACTGATATCAATGGATTGAATCTTTTGAGCTACCAATCTCAAAATCTGCATAAACTTCAAGATCCACCTGCAAAATCAAACTAAACGAGCAAACAAAACAAGACTTTTCGATTCTTGAACCTGCATACTGATTTATATTGAGCGATTGGCCATTTAACTTTTCCTGAACCGAACTTAACCCACGACTTACAATTCAAGTCCTAAACTGTTTATTAACTGAACTTTGAAAGATAAAACTAAGAAGCTTGTTCTGAAAGGCTGACAATTAAATTAAGCATGTCATAAGCTCAGATTAGCTTATGAACCTTTTACTTCAAAAATAACAAACAGTAAATGTAAACGAACAGGATTTTAGGAAAACAAAACTTGAAAAACATTTAACTCTAAAGTTTACAACTACGACTCGAAAGACTTTACTGATTTAACTGTTTTTAACAAACTGATACAACTACGAGATTTTGAAATCAAACGAAACTTATAACAGAATTCCTCTCATTAACTAATCTAAAATCATAGAGCTAACTCATCTCGTAAACGCTTCTACTTCTATCAAACTTATATCCTAGCATGAACAGTACAGTAACGAGTGTTAATAAAGTATAGCTCCTCAAATCATGAACAGTATTGGTAACTCTAACTATCATTCATTCCATATTTCAAAATCTCATAAGCAAGAAAAACTAAGATCAGTAACATTTTATGAACAGAGAGTAACTAGGTGAAACAGATTATAAGAAGAAAATGAAGAAAGCTTTGAAGAGAAAACATAGATTTCATTAATGGCGAAAACGGTTACAAGATTAACAGAAAGTGAAACAGATTTAACGAACTGAAAACTAACTCTTCGTGCAAAAATTAAACTAACTGACTAATCCTACTAACTAATCTACTATGTGTATTCTACTCCTAGTCTAACCATGAAAAATGAAGCCTTCGTCTTCAATATATAGCCGTCGAGAGAGGGAGTGGATGACTTAAATGACGTGTCTTGGCCAATCCAGTTGCGCCACGTGGAAAATACGAGGTTGAATCAAACTCGTTCTTCATCATCTTCCAATTTGGGGGTTTCTATATCTTTTAATCTTGATCAAATTAACTTATACCATCTTGTAGAGAATAGAAAGAGGATCACTATTGTAGTTTTGATCTTCGCCTGAAACCCTATGTATCGTTCTTGAATATGAGTTGCAGGTTTGGGGGAAAGAGATAAGAAATGACTGTGGATTTTTTCTCTCTCTTATTTGTGTTTGAGGAAGACGCAAATTGTGTGGAGTTTGACCAAATATTGGTCAATGACCAAAGTAAATAAACTTTTCATCTAACTTGCCATTTGGTCCTACATTTGTGTTACTCTTTCAATTCCAAACTTTAATCTTTTTCTACTTGCATTTGAAAGGTTTAAACTTTGTAAGTTCAGCAACTTAAGTCCTTGATCTTTAACAATATGGCATGATTGGCCCTTGAAAGCATCTTTCGTCTCTTTCTTCGTCTTTTCATCAAATAAATCCATGAAAACGCATGTTTACTCATAAATGTATCTTTTTACCTGAAAAACACATAAAACACAAATACACGCATAATTCTGATATTTTCAATTAAATATAAGGTATTCGACTGTGTTTTTAGTGGTATTAGGATCATTATTGATGAGTGTTTTCACACTTATCAACCAGCTGCTGCTCCCAGGAAACCAGCTAAGCGAAGAAAGCGCTGCATGAATTCGTTGCTATTCTCGCCCGCTCTCTGTCGTATCCCATGGTACTCTCGCTTGAGCTTGTCCTGCTCTGCCTTGGGAAAGAACTGCTCCATCACTCTCTCCTTGAATTGGGCCCATGTCAAACCAGCGACCCAATCATCACCTCCTTCCGACTGCGTCAAGGCTAGCCACCAGCTGAGTACATCGCCTTCAAACCGGTAGCATGCCAATCTCGCCTTGTATGCGGGGTCACAGCCCATAGCATTGAAAATCTTCTCGATATGAGTCAACCAGCTTTCAGCATCGCTGGGGCTATCAGTCTTTTCAAAAGCTCTAGGACGGAGCTTGTTGAATCTTTCCAGCCACACTGCTAGTGTCACTGGAGGAGGAGGAGGAGGTGCCTGATTCTGCTGCTGCTGATTGTTGGCAGCTTGGACTTCATCACGGATGTCATTCCTCAGTTGAGGAAGCAAGGCTTGCATGGCAGCCTGAATTGCAGCATTGAGCTGCTCTTGCTCGCGTGTGAGAACCATCTGACAGTATAACATAAAACATATTATTAACAGTTCAAAACATAAAATATAAATTATATATATACATGAAAAAAAAATTTATACCAAAAATTTCACGAGAAAAATTTTATGCAAGAAAATTTTTGTATGAATGCATGATGCACTTTTATGAAAACTTTTGATGCTCGAGAGTGAACGCCTCTGGTCAGTTCACTCAAAACAAAAGACATATCGAGGGGACGCCTATGGGTCGGTCCCAAATCTAAAAGTTTCGATAAAACACATGTGACTAAATAGGGCCAGTCCTGTACCAACCATTACTTAGTCAAAAACCCTGTAACAATGACATGTATATGTATGCTTAAAAATGATGAATGCATGAAAACAACTGTCAGTTCTAAGAAGACCGTAGTGACTACCCACTAATCACAGGTCATATTTGAGAGCCTACAGGTCGAAGCCTTGGCTCTGATACCATAATTGTAACACCCCATTTTGGAAATGGAATCTTACGCATAATCATGGCGTGTCATCAAAGCATACAAGGATAAATGTCTAAGCATTATTTGACCATAAAAGGGAAATACCGGAATCAAACATCGGTAACCCCAAAGTAGAGCTCATCACACACAAACATAAATACTGTAAAAAGAAAGGACGAAACAATGTCCATTGCAAGCTGAATTAAAGTAAAGGAAATGCATAAAGTAAAGAAAGACAGTAAAGCTTCCAGTCCATATGCACGTACGTTTGAGATCTACGAGCGTCCCTGAGTACCTGCCGTTTTGGGAACATGAAAAGGAAAACGGCTGAGCAAGATGCTCAGTGCACGGATGTATAATATAGCATGAAATAGGATAAGCATGTAAAATATAACAGCAGAAGACTAAGTTCTGAGTAGACTGGTTAAGTATTGAGAAAACTGGTTTTATAGTTTGAAAAGCCTTATGTTTATCTTATGAAAACTGTTTTAACATATATATACCATAGCCCATATAGATCATGAAAAGGTCACGTGCATGAATACTTAGAGGGGTGACCTCATCATGCTGATTAGAGGGGATGCCTCTAATTAATATACTGGTCTGGGTAGGAGGGATCAACTCCTTGTGAAGGATGCAAGGCACACACCACATTCACCATGAAATACTGAATAAAACATGTAACTAGGATGCACCCATACGCCCCACATGATATAATAATATGGCCAAAACTGAAAGGGACGCCACGAGCAATCACTCCGCCGTGGGGAAGTCATAACATTGGTGCCTCCAATGTTATGGTTATGGTACCTCCATAACTAGGTGAAACTGGTCATGCTTGTATATGGCTATAGATTATGCTAATTAAACGTAAGCAGTTCAAAACAATAAAACAAATACTGGGGAAAACAGGGCTGCATACGGGGAAATCCTAATAAGGAAAGAATGTCCATACTGAAAGGACGGGAATCCGTACCTCAAGTCCAGTGAATGAACAGAAGAAAGACTCCTACTTCTGGATCACTAACGCTACATGAATAGACACGTGTATAAGTATCAAATCACTGATTACGTACTGGGATGTCTCATCTTAGCTTACTTTGTATGTTTTAGGTCATGGTTTACTGTTTAAAGCCCTATCTGTGTTTACCTTGTACTCTGATTAATCTGATAAAGTATTACTGGTAATTCATGTATTATTATACTTACTGTGTAATAATAAGTAACTTTCCAAAAATAGCAGGTTTCCAAAAATAGAAAGTTTCCAAAAATAGAAAGTTTCCAAAAATAGAAAGTTTCCAAAAATAGAAAGTTTCCAAAAATAGAAAGTTACCAAAAAAAGAAAGTTTCCAAAAATAGAAAGTTTCCAAAAATAGAAAGTTTTCAAAAAGAGAAAGTTTCCAAAAATAGAATTTACTGCTTAAAATAGATCAGTTTCTAAAAATAGAAAGTTTCCAAAAATAGATCAGCTGCCTTAATTAAATAAGTTTCCATATATAGAAGGTTTCCATGATTAGATTAGCTGCCTGAAATAGATAGATTTTCATATATAGAAGGTTTCCATTAATAGATTAGTTGCCATATTTAATTAAGTTTCTATAAATAGAAGTTTCCATAATTAGAATTAAGCTGGTTGCATAAGCTAAAATATAAGTCTAAGTGTTTATAAGCTTATTTCTTAAGTCATATGATATAGTGTATAGTTTAATTATTATTTCATGCATTTTAATTAAACTATAGGTTAAGCATTTTAATTAAAGTATAACATGTTTTAATTAAAATGGAAAATTACTTAGGTTAAAATGTATATTAATTATGTATTAATAATATAACCTAAGTCATGTCTAAATTAATTAATTATAAGCATGTTTTAAATAATTAATTAATTATGACTTATAACATAAAAAAAAATACTTAGGTTAAATTAATATCATGCTAAATTAATAATTAAAAATAACCTAAGTCATGGTTTAATTAATATCTCATGTTATTAATTAATTTATATCCTAAGTTCATAATTTATAATATTAACATGTAGCATAAATCATGATTTAACCAACGAACCATGAATCGGGCATGAACTCGACACCGTACCCCGAGCCAACTCGGGGTACTTGTGTCCCCTTGCTGCCGTGGGTCCCACATGCACCAACCAAGACCAAAATGGTCTTGGTGGTGGCGGCTAAAAGCAAACCGAACCCCCCTCGGGTTGGTTATACTAGGCGGCCAAAAACAAACACCCTCATATAACAACCTTTGATTTTAATTAACCCCAAAACATGTTAGATCTATGTTTAATTATCATGTTTTAATAAGAATAACCATAACATGGTCATGAAAATAATCAAAGATTTAAAAAGAATTAAAAGCAAGGTTTAGAATGATATACCAATACGTAGCTTGGAAGAGGATGAACAAACACGGTTTATAGCAATGGTTTTCAAGATCAAAATCAACCAATCAACCACCTATGTTGGTCTTAGGGTGGCGGCACAAAGAGGACAAAAAGGAAGGAGATAAAATCTTTTTAGGTTAAATGTTTATTTTGCTTGAAATGTAAAATGAAATGAAAAGTTACCATAACCCCCCCTTTTCTTGTAAAATTCCATGGGCTTAGCCCACCTTGTTATGTGTGCCGTGGGTATGGGGCCCCACATGGGGTACCCGTACCTTTTCTCGTGTCCCGATGTTTTGTGTTCATTCGTGGTTAAACGTGTTCGTGTTTAAAGTGTTTATGTTTATTTTATCATGTAGTTTATCGTATTATTTACACTCGTAATTAAGTACTTACGTAATTATTTTAGTTCGTGTTTTAAAATGGTGATCATGATTTAATTATGTTCCCGTGAAATATCTATTAACTGTTTATCATGAGTTTGTACGTAATCGATACTTATCATGTCATACACGTATGCACTTGCTTGATTATTAGCACATAATTGTGATCAATACTAAATAGGGTAAGTTTTAATCTAGGACGTACGATCTTAAGGCACTATTCATGGTAAAAGCATGCGGGTTTTACAATATATATATATATATATATATATATATATATATATATATATATATATATATATATATATATATATATATATATATATATATATATATATATATATATATATATATATATATATATATATATATATATATATATATATATATATATATATATATATATATATATATATATATATATATATATATATATATATATATATATATATATATATATATATATATATATATATATATATATATATATGTATATATATATACATAACAACAAGTTCAAATATTTAATAAAATGTAGTACGCTAGGTAATGCTTCCTAGTCTGTTTTTAAATATTCCAATATGTATGTTTGTTGTAAATCCGTTTTCATTAAGTGGCCTGTCAGTTATCCCAGTAGTCAAAATAGACCAACCGGTCCCTATTCACTAGATAACTATGTAAAGATAGTATACTCAAGTTTTAATACCTTAAATGAAATAAAGGTTCTAAGGTTTGCTTAAGTTTCGGTTATTGGCAAAACAAGTCCCTCCATATTTTACCAAATGTACACTTTCTGGTTCTTAACAGCTTTAGTCCTTAGGGTTTCTAGTATTTTCGGGAGATGGTGAAAATAGTCCCTCTATTTAACATTAGGTTTTATAACTTCCAGTAAGTGGCGAACTAATTCTTAGGGCTTCTAATTGTTTCGGTTAATTACACAATTAGTCCTTAGAGTCATGAAATGACAGTTTAACTTCCAAGATTTTACAAAAGTGGTCCTTAAGGTATAATAAGTCACGAATGACACTTAATAATCCCTAAACTTTCAAATATTTACAATATTAGTCCTTGTAATTTCTGTTTTATCAAGACAAGTTTCAAGTGTTACGATTTTAACTCATAAGTTTTATAAACTAACGTTCTTAGTCTAAAAGTTTTTATAAGTTATATCTTCGGTATAAAAACTTTACTTAAGTGTAAAATCACTAAGTGAGGTTATTAAGTGTACCAAAAGAGCTAATGGGCTTCCCAAACCCTTATTGAGCTTACAAGATCCATTAACAATTCTTACGAGCTAAGGATTTCTTAATGGTCCTAATTACATTTTTAGATCCATTAATGTTACAAGTTCTATTACATCGGTCCATAAGACAATAAATGGGCCTAATGGGCTTCCTAATGGGCCTAAACATATTTTAGTCCATTTATGATTCAAGGTTTGCTAAGTGGACTTACTAGGCATTAAATAGGCCTAATATGCTTAGTTAATGGTTCAGCTATATGGTATTGGGCCTATAGGGCCTATTCAAGTTTTGGGTTACTGTTACTTGTGCTTAACTAGTCCATTAATAATACTTAACCATTTACTCATGTGTGAAGTTTATGAAACATTACAAGCTTATTACTGGTTCTTAAAGGTTAAGTCTAGATCTCCAAAGAAAAATTTATAAAATCTAATTGTAGATTTTTCCCCAACATTTTATTAGATTTTTCAATATTTATAAAATTAATTAGGTTTACTAAAGATTTATAAAAATCTAGTTTAGATTTCCCCCAAGATTTTGCAAGACGCATATTATTAAGTTAGATTTTTAAAAAATCAATTTATAATTTCCAAGATTGAGTAAAATAGATAGATCTATTTAGATTTTTAGAGACTTAAAAATCTTCTTAGATTTTCTAACGGGTTCTAGAGATTCTGTTAGATTTCCAAAATGTTTCCAATGATTTTATTTAAATTTTCATTTAAATATTTCCAAAGGTTATTATGTATTAGATTGTTCATGGTTACAATGCATTGTTCAGGCCCACTTTAGAAGCCTTTCTATAAACGTTTGAGGAGCGAGGGCACTTTAAATCGTAAACCCAACCACTAAGTCAAAACGTAATATCGAGATGGAACATCTTTAGTATAAAGCTCCATACTAACATGGCATGTTTATTTGTTTTATTAAGTAACTTGAGTATTTAATATTTCTATAATAAATATTAAATAGTCATAATACGTAAATACGTACAGAGTTATCATATAATACAATCAACATATATCAATGCATATAATAATGAATGCGCACTTAAATCATATTGTTATGCATTCTCTCTATGCTATATGCTTTCTAAGTATGTCCCAAAAAAAATCCCCAAAAGATTTTTGTAAAGTTATAGTCCAGCTTTTAAATAAAAAAATATTTTTATTCTTATTTTATTTAAAAATTAATCTGGTTCGCTATAACTAAAGCTCTGATACCATTCTTTGTAACACCCCCAGACCAGGTATCACAGTGGTGGATCGATGAACAAATAGCTTACAAAACCCAGATCATAATTATATGATTTTTGAAATACAATTGATATAAACATTATCTTGGCACAATCGTTCAAATCGTTGAATATCATTTGTTATAAATATCCCAGTAAAAGATAATCCCCCGTCATTTTTATGCTCAATGATGCTCAATCCATGCTCAAATAATCTTGCTAAATAACCTGGGAAAAACATGCTTAAAACAGTCAACATAAAGTTGGTGAATTCATAGAGTTTTGTAAAATCATAGTTTAGGATTTTAAGTTGTCCTACGTGGTGTTGTTTAGTATTTGATGTAAAAGTCAAATTTCAAGTTTCCAATTATTCCATTCCTTAATGTACTAAGCAGAATTAAATCAAGTTCAGTAAGTATTATTAAGCAGAGTAAGATTAGGTTTAGTATTTCCTATATTTCCGTTTCAACATTTTACTAAGCAATGTAAAATAATCAAGTTTAACATATCCAATATTTCCATTTCAGTATTTTACTAAGTAGTGTAAACTAATCAAGTTTAACATATCCAGTATTATCATTTCAGTATTTTACTAAGTAGTGTAAAATAATCAAGTTTAACATATCTAATATTATCATTTCAGTATTTTACTAAGTAGTGTAAAATAGTCAAGTTTAGTATATCTAATACTTCCATTACTGTATTTTACTAAACAGTGTAAAATAATCAGGTTTAGTATATCTACTACTAAGCAGTGTAAAGTAACCAAGTTTAGCATTTCCATTATTCCTATTTTAGTATTAGCTAAGTAGTATATGATTAAGTTTAGTAACGCAAACCTTATAGATAGTAGCAATGCACAAAGCATATATACCAAAGATAATTACATTTTCTATTAATCGAAACTGAAGCTTAACCTTCCATAGTTCTCAACAGATGAGAACGTAGTGTCCTACAAAAAGACACCCAAACCTAGTTTGTTGTCCCTAATATTATGATTGTATAATACACGAATCAAAGAAAGAAAGGAAGATATGAGATGAATTTTAGTGAGAGAAAGTAGAGAGAGAAAAGAGAGAGAAATGGTTGGAACTAGGTGAATGTTAGATTGAGAAGTGAGAATACAAATGAACCAACACCCTTCCTAACATGCTAGGAAGGGTATATATAGTCCACCCACATGCGGGCTTCTTTATGGACTATATGGTTTGGGCCGGGCTTTCCTTTTTGGGCTTTGGTTACTTATTAATGAACCTTGGCTTAAAGTTAAGCCCGTAATAACACGACTAATATACTACCTATTACAACGTTCTAAAATACGATACATAATAAACATATGACCGAGCATTCTTGTTTGGCTCAATATTTTGAGGCTAACAATATCCCCCAATGAGAGGTCATAAACCTTAGTCATTTAGGAAATTTGTAGAGATTACTAATCTCGACATAAATGAGTCTTGAACGTGTAATCATAGCCTTGTTCCTTCATGCTGTGATCTTTGAGCCTTTGTCGTTGTCTTTCGACTTTGTCTTTAAGCTTGAGATCTTTAAATCATCCTTGACTTGTCTTTGCCATCTTGCGATCTTGTGTCTTCATCCACATGCTCACACTATTAATTGTTGAATATGTCTTTAGGCATGAGTATGTGGTTTCTGAATCATTGACTTTGCTGTGTACACCGTGACGCCACCTTCTCGAGACAAAACATAGACACGGACTGAATGGCTTTGACATTCGTCCTAAATCAGTAGCGTTTTACCTCCGGTCGGTGAAGACCGTTATACGATATTAAATATCGTACCTGTGATCAGGTATATTCAATTAAGAATCTCCTTGACAGGGTTTCGCGGCTGTACAAGCCGTTCTCTTTACTCGACCGTCTCAAAGCAAGACTGCGAACATAAAGAGTGAATCAATTGGATAGATATCCGCTTGATTAAAGTCGTCAATTCAAATTCCTGGAACAAGTGTGATTCTTTAAGAATCTTACCATTGTTGCTTTCCAGTTGACACAAGTTTGATTCATAAGAATCTCACGAGTCACCTACCGTAGCGCTGTTTGATGTTGACGCTAGAAGGATTTCTATTCGTCACTGTGAGTATTAATGAATATCACTCTGAATGTTCTGGCAAGACCATAAAGATATTGCGTAGAAGCCTGAAACGAGTTTGAATCAATTCAGAATCAAACCACTGTTGCTTTTCAGTTTTACATGTGTTCAATTCATAAAGAATCTTACACATGACCTACCGCAGTGCTGTTTGATGTTAACACTGGAAGGATTTCCACTCATCATTGTGAATACTAAGTAGTATCACTTTGAGTGTTCTAGCAATATCACAAGGATATAGCGTAGGACTCTCTTGATCTTCATCTGTGTGTCCTAATGAGATTTGATTGATCTCTTGTCTCTAGACTTGATTTGTGCACTTTTAGTGGTCGGAGGCTGGAGCAGATGCCACCTATTCAATATCAACTATCTCGGAGTGAGAAAGTCAATAGAAGTCGTGTTGATCTCAGTGACAATAAAACAAACTTCTTTTGAGAGAAGCCTGAGTAGCTAGAAAAGGTTGTGCTTCACATCACTGGGTCCATGATGAGTTTGTCTTCATGATGGGTTGACCCGGTTTCTGCCTAAGTTGTATGGAGGGCTTCTTTCTTTACACCCTTTATCCTTACATTTCTTTTTCATTCTTCAACCCCTTCAATGCATACCAAGACATCATTACTAGCACCTTGTTGTGATTGTTCCAGTGCTAGCATCAGTACTTAGTCGGCATTCAGCTACGTTCACATTCTACTCCATCTTTCCTAAGAACTTCTAATAATCTATTGGATTGTCCCTGGGAAGATCCCTCCGGTTCTGGTTGGATCATAGGACTTAAACCTAACCACCCTTTTGACACCAATAACCTCGTGAATTAAAGATGTTGTGGGTATTTGATCGTAACCATGAAAACCACTTTAAATTCTAACAAAGTGTTTGAAAAACATTTGACACCTTGCTAGTTTTGTCGTTTTAGAAATGCTCCCCCTTCACATGTGCATCGATAATCGAAAGTGTTTCGCACATGTAGGTAAGAGTTAAAGTGCTTGAGTCTTATATTAGATCACATTTTAATCACATTTTTCTCCCCCTATCTCTAATATATAAAATCTTTTGATATTAGAGATACCAAATTTGATTAAAATATATTTTGAAAAAAATAGTCTTGAAATCTCTGGGAGAAAGATGTGTTAATCTTTTGCATGAAGTTAAAATGCTCCCCCTCAAAAATTGATCCAACTGAATTGTCATTGTGAGGATATTATCCACATGTCGCTTTTTGAGGATGGGAGTTGTTGAACACACAATTTTTGAAAGATTTTGAATATCATTGAAAAATTCTTGAAAAAATTGTTTTCAACGCTTTTTGAAAAATCAATTCTTTTTGTCGAAAGGTTTTTCTAAAGCATAAACTTGAGTTCATAGACTTTGAATGTCTTGACGAATCCACTCAAGTGTAAGAAGATTTAACTTCTTTTGCTAAGGGTAAGAGCACGAAATCGTACACTCCCCCGTGAATATAGTTTCGGGTTGCAATCTGAAAGTGATTACAAGCCATTGTGTTGAGCTCAAAACGTTGAATGTTTTGTGACAAGCTCAACCCGTGATAGATTGCTCTACCCGTTGTTTGGAAATATTTGTCCAAAATAGACAATTTCCTTTATTAAAAGAAGAAATGACATGTTTTGAAAAATATTTACAACTTTCATTCGAGCTTTATGTACACACCCGTGTCGTTATTGAGCGACATTTCTAGGCACGTCCATATTATCGATACTGAAAGACATGTCGAGAAGAATATTTTTGGATTTTGAAAGATTTTTAATTTTGTGTTTTGCTTTTATGTGTTTTATATTTTTGTATTTTGCTTTTTCAAAGATATTTACAGGTTGATGTTTGATAGATAAATCAAGCAGGCACCTTTGCCAGAATCTCCAAGTCTGCTGGAGTCAAACATCTCATACCAATTTGCCTAATGAGGTACTCAAATCTATCTTTCGACAGAGCTTTCGTAAACAAGTCGGCTAATTGGTAATCCGTTCCAACAAAGTATAATTCAATGATACCTCTTTCAACTTGTTCCTTTATGAAGTGGTATCTGACATCGATGTGCTTCGTGCGGGAATGCTGTACCGGATTGCAGGAGATGGCTATGGCCGACTTTGAGTCACAGTACATAGGTACTTTATCAAAGTGAAAGCCATAATCCGTGAGTTGTGTTCTCATCCAAAGAACTTGAGCACAACACGCAGATAGAGACACATACTCCGCTTCGGCTGATGAAAGTGACGTGCAATCCTGCTTCTTGGAAGACCATCCCACAAGCTTATCTTGACCTAGAAATTGTGCACCACCAGAAATACTTTTTCGTGTATCAAGACACCCTGCATGATCAGAATCTGAATAGGCCGTTAGAAAGAAACCGGTTTCCCTCGGATACCAAAGTCCCAAATGAATGGTATTCTTGAGGTACCAAAAGATCCGTTTAACCTCCTTGAGGTGCTTTTCAGTGGGTCGTGCTTGATATCGTGCACAATAGCATGTAGCATGATGAATATCTGGTCTGCTTGCTGTCAAGTACATGAGGGACTGGATCATGGAACAATATCTCGTTTGATCTATGGGTAATCCCTCCAAGTCAGCATCTAGGGATGTGGTTGATAATGGTGTCCCAACGGGGTCACATGAGGTCATACCATGCTTTTTGATTATCTCTTGACAATACTTAGCTTGGTTTATAAAGATACCACTTAGGGATTGGTGAACTTGAATTCCTAGAAAGAATTTTAGTTCGCCCATCATTGACATTTCAAATTTGCTGTACATAACTTTTTCAAACCATTTTGAAAGTTTTGGGTTTGTAGACCCGAAAATAATGGCATCAACATAAATTTGCACAAGCAAAATGTCATCCCCATATTTATAAGTGAACAAAGTTAGATCAATGGAACCTTTTGAGAAACCTTTGGATACCAGAAATTTCGAGAGCTCGTCGTACCACGCCCTTGGAGCTTGCTTGAGTCCATAAAGTGCTTTGTGGAGACGATACACCTTGTCAGGATAATGAGGATTGACGAATCCTTCCAGCTGCGTGACATAGACTTCTTCCTTCAAAGGACCGTTAAGAAATGCTGTCTTTACGTCCATTTGATAAACCGTGAATCCCTTATGTGCAGCATAAGCAAGAAAAATCCTGACTGCTTCCATTCGAGCTACTGGTGCAAATGATTCTTCAAAATCAATTCCCTCTTTCTGGCCATACCCCTTAGCCACTAGCCTAGCTTTGTTTTTGATGATCGTGTTTTCTTCATCCATCTTGTTTTTCCAGATCCAACGAAGATTTAAAGGAGTCACATCGTATGGTCTGTCAACAAGTTCCCAGACTTTAAGTCTTTCAAATTGGTGAAGTTCATCCGTCATCGATTCAATCCAAGCATGATCAGCCATGGCTTCTTTGATGTTTTTCGGTTCAGCAGTACTCACGGCGAGTGCGAACATACAAACATCGCCATCGGTTGCTAGTTGTCGTCTTGTATGAACAGGCTGTGAAGGGTTTCCAATTACGTGAACCAAAGGATGATCTCGGGTCCAATGATGTGTTGAAGGATGTCGTTGGTAGAACGCATGCATATTTGACGGATCAACATGGCGAGTAGAAGACTCTCCAGTTTCGTGTACCGATGTACCGAATGGGTTGATAAATTCGTCTTCGTCAGATAATGCATCGTCTGCTTGATTTGTATTCACTGGAGCAATGACAGTAGTTGTGGATGTTGTAGGATCGATTGTTGAAGTGATATTCTGAGGAGGTAAGTCTGCAACAACCCGTGTTGAAGTAGATGAAGTTGTATCCTTTTGTTGATGATGATCGGTATCATCATTCGTATCATGAGTGACAGCGGAAGACTTCGATGCAACTTGTTTCTCCCCCGTGAAATATTCATCATACATTGGTCCATATAACATTTCCAACTCTTCAAGTGTCGTGTCCACTGTCATATCTGCTCTAGGAACATGTTCAGGAACCAGCTTTGAACTTGACGGTTCATTGCTGTGGTCTTGAGTTCCGAGTTCCGTGCGGTTGTGAACGGAAGTCGTTTGTCGGTGTGGATCGGGACTTAAACTGCTTTGTTCAAGTGCCATTTCTTGTAATTCATCGAATCTGATATGAATAGTCTCGACTATCAATTTTGTTCTCTTGTTGTATACTCTGTATCCCTTAGACTGAGTTGCATATCCCACTAAAATGCATGCATCACCTTTCTCTTTCATCTTGTCCAGATTTTCACCATCTCGAATAATGTAGTACGTACATCCAAAAACATGAAGGTGTTTGAGTGAAGGTTTGCGATCATTAATTATGTGATATGGTGTCTTTTCGTGTCTTGGGATAACTAAGGAGCGGTTTTGTGTGTAGCATGCGGTTGACACGGCTTCGGCCCAAACGTATAGTGGAAGTTTTGAAGCGGATAATAATGTTCGAGGCAGCCTCAACTAAAGTACGGTTTCATCTTTCAACAACGCCGTTTTGTTCGGGTGTTCGAGCAATAGATGTTTCATGTTCAATTCCTTCGGCTTCAAAATAATTACTCAGTTTTGAATTCAAAAATTCTGTACCTCTGTCAGTACGAACCACTTTAAGTTGAGCTTGAAGACCACGTTGTATCACTTTAAGGAAGCTAATGAGAACATCGGGTGTTTCATCCTTGGATCTCAAGAAGTGATTCCATGTGTACCTTGAGTAGTCATCGACAATTACCATAACGTATTTCTTCCCATTGATACTTTGAACACGCATGGGACCACAAAAATCTATATGAAGAAGATCTAACCGTCCTTTAGAGCTTGGTGTAGTCTTTGTCTTGAAACTACTTCGTTTAGCTTTACAAAGCTCACAAGAAGAACAAAGATGATCTTTGATGAATTTCAAGTTAGGAAGGCCTCGCACAATATCTTTCTTGGAAAGCAAGTTGATGGTGTCAAAGTTAAGATGGGATAAACGTTGATGCCATAACCAAGCTTGGGTCGTTGAAGCTTTAGCCATGAAACAGATTGGAGTTGAAGATGTGAGTCTTGTAGTGAAATAGTGTAGAGATCAGTACCCCGTGTTCCGGTAAGTAAGTCATTCCCATCATAATCACGAACAAAACATGTCTTCTTTCTAAAAGCAACCTCCAAATCCGCATCACAGAATTGACCAGCCGAGAAAAGATTATGATTGAGCCCTTCGACGTAGTAAACCCTTTTGATAGTGATATTCCCCTGAACCAAGTCTCCATATCCTAGGATCGGTGCAAATTGATCATTTCTGAATCGGACCGTACCCAGGAACTTCTCTACGAAGTTAATTAGAATCTTGAGATTCCCCGTCATGTGCTTCGTGCATCCGAAGTCCATTATGAAGAGAATTACTTCGATCACCTGCAGAAGAATTAGAACACGGTGGAGCATTTGCTAAATTGGATTCCATGTTAGTTGTGATTTCCGATTCATTAGTTTCCCTAGTTTCATCACTTAGAGGCACACTAACACTCGTAGTCACATTTTCTTTCCTAACCTTAGGCATCCATTTATATCCTGGAGGACATTGATTAGCAAACCACCATTTCCAAGGCTTGCTAGCAGACTCATATAATTCCCTAATTCTGCTTCTAGGGTTCTTAGTGGTGGAATATGATGCAATACTTTTCTTAGGGGGGGTTGCACCAGAATGGTTCACTTTGCGTTTGGGTTTTCTAGCACTAATAGGCATCATAGTTTGCTTCTTAGTTCTAGTTTCTACGCCTTTGACATTATTCGAAACACACATAGCATGATTAGCATTAGCACACTTTCCACATTTCACACACACAAACTTAACTTTCATAGCATTCAAAGTCGAATCATTCAAATCGTCATTACACGCGATTACAGACGTTTTATTCTTAGAAACATTGAAAATCATAGGGTGGTCTTCTACTTCCTTCATCTTCCCTTGACTTTTGTTTTGCCAAACCTTTTCATTCATGCGAGTGCTCTTAAGCTGGGGCCGGCTAACACTAGCAGTGGGGACTACTCCTGTAGTAAAAGACACACGTCTATTAGTGTTTCTAGAAGTCTGAGGTGATTGACTTTCTTTGTTTTGTGTGGGTTTAGTGACCAATATATACATCCCTGGTTTAACCACATTTGTGTTCTTAATGCTTTGTGATCGAATATGTGTTTTGAGAGTGTTTTGTGGTAACCTATCCTTCCCATCCTTCTTGGGGGCAAACGCAGGTTTTGCAAATGCAGAATTAGAGAAAACAGATGGTTTTCCCAAGACAGAGGGTCTAGTCACTTTTTGAGCATTGGGTTGTCTTACAACAGGTTTCTTAACACCAGGTTCCACAATCTTCCCACCCATCTTAGCAACGAGTTTCTGCAACTCTGCTATCGCTCTGTCCCTATCTTGTAACTGAGCTTTCAACCCTTTAATTTCCAAATTCTGTTCGTTCATTTCTCGAAATGTTTGGGAAAGTTTTTCTTGCAATTTATTATCATGTGGAAAACTACCAACGTCTTTTTGCAAAGCAAGTTCAAGAGAATGACAATGTTTTTGAAGGAAATCAGTTTTGTGTTGAAGTAACTCAAAAGCCTTTTTATCAACATTTTCTTTATGTTTTGAAAGCTCAAGTTCAAGACGCTCACACTCTTTGATTTTACCAAGATATTTGCATGCAACATCAGAATATTCATCGATATCAGCACAAGATTGAAGAGTAACACACAAAATATCTTTGGAGAGACATTCTTCTAAGAGTAGATCATATTCGTTTGAAAATTCTAATTTGTCATTTTGAAGGTCATCAATTTCTTTTTCAAGAGACTCAACATATTTCAAATCATCAAACATTTCAGACTGAATTAAATTTTCAAACTCAAGAACATGTTCTTTTATTATCTTCGTATTTGGTATTAAAAGTTCTTTCACAAGCACAGTTATGTCGTGAGGAATCTCGGTTTTCCACTTATCCTTTTGACGTTTCTCCCAATCGCTTGCAACAATTGATTGAACATTATTAACGTGGTGTTTAAGAAAACCAAGTATTTTTATACTTTTGCTTTTAGAAGCATCTAGAGGCAAATAGTTAATATATTTAAAAACATTAGTTTTCCTCTTAGTGGCAAAAGCTTTTTTCCATTGAATTCTTTTTTGTTTGCATTCTAAAAATAATTCCTCACGAGACTTCTGTTTTTATGGAGTGAAAAGACCATAAAGACTGTTTTCATAAGCATAGTTATATGGTTTCACAAAATCTTTATTGACCGGTGATCTACTCTCGTCATCCCAAAGGGACGTCTCTTCACTATCGAGGTTAGCTACAGGGCAATCATGATTGGTCCATTCGGACTCGTCAAGATATAAATGGGGGTTTGCAACTTGAGCTTGTTTGAGGTACTTGGGGGTGGCAAAGCTAGGTTGACCCTTGAAAAACGACCGAGGTGCTATCATTCTTACGGTTTGAATAGAGTCATGTGTATTATAAACAACTTTTTTCAAAAAATCGACTTGTTCTTCGAGATCCTTTACTTTTTCAGTATCTTTGCTTTGTCTATTTTTGAAATCTTGTTTTAATGTTTCAACCTCTTGTTTCTTCTCGTCAAGAATTTTAGCAGAATCGGTGGTGTTCATAGAAAGGCTCTGTTCAAGTTCATTAACTTTTGTTGTGGCAAGGTACGTTTTTTGACGTTCATCACTTAATAAAACATTAAATTGACGTTTTTCTTTAGTTAACAAAGCAAGAGCTTCATTGTATTTATTTTCAAAATCGTCCTTTTTAACGTTGATGACACGACTTTTGTACCCCTCAAGCTCGTTGGTCTTTTGAAGAAGCTCAGCCCTATAACTATCAATAGTCTCACTAGATTTTATAAGAGCGGCTTTGCATTCTTCAAAGTTTTGAGTGAGCGCTGCGTTTGCCTTCTTTAATTGCTTTTGATTCTTTCTATTTTCATTGACATCTTTTTGTAAACTAGCAATTAAATTAGCAAGCGCGACACGCTCCTCGTCATCATACTCATTTGCATGTTGATCATCCTCAAACTCATTATTGCTCATATCTGATGAATCGGGTGTGGTATTGCTATCAACCGTTTCCATCATACACGTGTCAGTAATTGTTGTCGGTAGATCACTATGCTCATGTGTATCACCAAACACATTATATTCAGCATCATCTTGTACCTTATCAATTAGCTCGGTATCAAAGATAGGACCATTGTCATCTTCAGTGACGTTAAGGACCTCATGAATCTTTGCCATGTATGAATAATGTGCCTCGAGTTCTTGGTCGGAGAGTTCATCATCTGTGTCGTCAAGCATTTCTCCTTCCTCAGCTGATAACTTGATTCCAGCTTCCATTTTCTTGCACAACAACATCTTTTCCTTATGATAACCATAATCTTTAACCCTCTTTGGCTGTCTGCATTCCTTAGCCAAATGCCCAAAACCTCTGCAGTTAAAACACTGAATCCCACTTTGTTGCACAACTTGAGTCCCAACAGTTTCCCGATTTCCAACAACAGTAGCCACCCTCTGATTATCATACTTAGGTTGTCGATCATACTTTGGAGGACTCGCAACACGTCTTCGTGTGTCATACCTTGGAGGACTCTGTGCATGGGTGTTCCTCGAGTTTGAAGATGTTCGAAGGTTGTTGTTGGTGGGTTTGTAGATTTTCTTATATTGCTTCATAACGAAAGCCATTTGTTGTTTGAATTCCCTATCCTTTTGAGCTATTTCTTCATCACTGTCTTCTTCGGATGATTGCTCAGGTGTGGGTGCTTGTGCTCTTGCAACTTCTTTGCCTCGGGATCGTGTTGGAACATGTGACTTGGAGACAATGGATGATCGTGGTGATGATGATTGAGTAGAGTAGGTCTTTGAAGTACGGGAGTGATAATCTGGGTAATGTTGAGTGGTAGACACCAAAGCAAGTGGATTAGAAATCTTTGCAACTCGTTCAGCTCGAAGTTCATTTGCCTCATTTTGAAATTGTTTCAAGATGTCAAAGAGCTTGTGATATGAAACTTCGTCTAACTTTTGTTGTTGTTTCACCAAGGTGACAAACCATGTCCACTCTGGTTGAAGTTTCTGTAGAAATTGGACATTGACTTGCATGGTGGAAACTTGCAAGTTGTTTCGGGTCATATCATTCATCATCTTGTAGAATCGGGAGTAATAAGAATCAATTGATTCCCCATCCTTTGATGTAAACTTGCCAAAGTTCCAAAACATCTTAGTTTTCACATCTTGTTTGTTAAGTGATTCACCTTGTTGCAATCTTTCAATGGCCGTCCACATTTCTTGAGCAGTAGGACATGCGTCAACCGTAGAGTAAATCTCATCTCCAATGCCACTGAGAATTAAGTAGATTTCTTCCTTTTCTGCATCAAACCACGCACGATTCTCTGTGGTGAGGTCGGTCCTCTTTTCATCACGTTCATATGCGGGTTGTGCGTCACTTGTGTCTGTGGCTGGTACTGCAGGAACTTGAATCCTTGAGAGTTTATAGGGTCCTTCCAAAATACATTGCCTTAAAGCATCACCGTTAGGTTTTGTGTCAAGGTAACGTATAAAACGGGATTGTCATTGATCATATCGACCCGACACAAGCATTGGTGGTCTTTCTTTGTTACCTGCCACCATTATATTGTTGTTCGTCACACGATATTCAGCGGTAGAATCCATCTCAATGTTCTCTGAAATGATGAATCGAATGTGGATCTTAAGTAGTTGTGTTGTGATTGTTTGGTTGTTGAAATTCCAAAAATTGCGATTTTTTTTCTCAGCCCGACAATAAATTCCTCAGTCCGACAAAACGGTAGACCTAAAAAATTTGTAATCACCAAATTTTGAGATTGAGCTAGAAATGTCCTAAAACTAGTATGGAAAAAATTTGATTTTACTTGACCTAAAAATTTTAACTCTTTTTTTTTAATCTTCGTGTAAACTACGTTCCGAAACTAGTCTAGATGGTGGCTAAGTCTAAAAAATAATCAAACAAAATTTAGCTAAACATGTCATCGGAATGTCCATCGGAATGCCCATCGGAATGTTGGTTTTCGGAATGCTTAGATCGGAATGTCCTTTAGATCGCAATGTACTGTCGGAATCCTTAGATCAGAATGCTGTTTTGATCGCAATGTGTACCTATCGAAATCCCAGATCGCAATGTCCTTCTGTCGCAATATTCTGTCACAATGTGTACCTATCGAAACACCTATCGCAATGTGGCTGTCGCAATGTGGGCAGAGTAACGTTTCAAGATTGCCTTAAATCCGTCGCAATCCACGATCGCAATAACGATCGCAATAAGCGTCAGAATAAGGGGGCTATCGCAATACTGATCGCAAAGTAAAACCCTAGGGTTATTGCGATCGAAACCGTACTTACCTTTTCTGAAATTGTAGCTGTCGCAATAAGGGACCTTTTTGTTCAACTTTTTAGGCAACGATTTTAGCAACTTTTAGGCAACAAATTTAGCAACTTTTAGGCAACAAGATCGTGTTTTTTAACCAAACCAAAACAACCAAATCTCTACAACAAGATTAAAGAAGTTATACGATTAAGAAACACAATCAAACACAAGAAAAATCTTGAATTCGAGGAAGAAATATGGATCAAATCAAACGGATCATATGAAAACACAACAACCAATTACAAAACTACCTCATGGCGATTGATACCAATTGTTGTCCCTAATATTATGATTGTATAATACATGAATCAAAGAAAGAAAGGAAGATATGAGATGAATTTTAGTGAGAGAAAGTAGAGAGAGAAAAGAGAGAGAAATGGCTGGAACTAGGTGAATGTTAGATTGAGAAGTGAGAATACAAATGAACCAACACCCTTCCTAACATGCTAGGAAGGGTATATATAGTCCACCCACATGCGGGCTTCTTTATGGACTATATGGTTTGGGCCGGGCTTTCCTTTTTGGGCTTTGGTTACTTATTAATGAACCTTAGCTTAAAGTTAAGCCCGTAATAACACGACTAATATACTACCTATTACAACGTTCTAAAATACGATACATAATAAACATATGACCGAGCATTCTTGTTTGGCTCAATATTTTGAGGCTAACATAGTTCCAACATGGTATACATCTGTTGGCCCGGCCAAGGCACAGTGAGCATGACTCACCCAGACGGGGATGGTCAATCCCAAATAGATCTATTTATAACATTCGGGCGATTTACAACAATTTAACAGTTTCTATAATAGGTAATCGTAATTAAGAGTATCATTCAATTTGCGTTCTATAGAATAAATATCTATCATATTGTTTAAACAGATTACAGTTCTATTTACGTTCAATAAACTAAATATCTATCAATCATATTATCAAAACAGGTTATATTTTAATTTATATTCTATGAATAAATTATAGTCATATTATCAAAACCGGTTGCAGTTATTTAATAGCATGTCTCCCCCTCGCGGGTTTGAAAAATCATAAAAGATTTAAAAAGCGAGGCTATAAACTCACCTGTATAATACAGCTCGAGGAAGATCAAGTATACAATCACAAAGCACACAGTACATCAAATACCTAAGCAATTAAGTATGTCTCAGTATATGCATAAATAATAAACGCATGCAGTCTAATTGGTCATACGTTTATTCTTGTTATCACAGTATTTTTAATTAATACTGTTTTGATGATGGTTAGGTGTGCATGTTGTTTATCCACTGTTTACGTGTATTCCCGTCGTTTATAAAATGTGTTTGACATTATAGTCTTTAAATTAAATTATTAATCTTATTAAATAATTTATTAGATTCTAAAAATAATAAATAAATTATTATTAATTAAATCCTGGTTTATAACATGTTGATAAAAATATAATATTTTTATTCTAAAACTTACTAACATAGTTTTTGTGTACCAACAGTGGCTATTTTATAAAGACAATGGGAATAACATGAAAACAGTGGCTAGGTTAGTCTAGCAGTGGTAACTGAATAGCTAGCAGTGGGAACTGTTAAGCTTAACAATGGAAACTGTAAAGCTAACAGTGGGAACTATTAGGCTATCAGTGGGAACTTTTTCTGGTCTAATACTAATAGTGGTAAGTTTATAGTTATAATACTAACAGTGGTAAGTTATACATGGCCAGTGGTAATATATAACTAACAGTGGTACATTACAACTATCGGTGGGAATACTACATGCATGTCTGTATCTTACAACATAAACATAAGTATACCCCTATCGTTACAACTCCTGATCTAACATGCTAGTCATCATCAACAGTCCGAAACGCCCCCTTATCAGCATGCATGTTATCAGCAATCCCAAACGCCCTTTTAAAATCAGTCACCAGTCCCAAACACTCCCTAATCAGCAGATCCAAACACCCCTGAAGCTACTTGTTATAGATTACAGACCCAAACACCCTGCATGTCGCTCCTGACAGCAGATTCGAATAGATCCAAGTGGATCTACGCTAATCCAACGCACCCTTGTTTGTTTTCTGCCCAAAACCAAACGCCCCTTTATCCTGTTTGTTAAACAACAGATCCAAACGCCCCTGTTGGCTTGTAAACGCAGAAACAAACACCCATTAATATTTAAACAGTGGCGGCAGCCATCTGTTGGTGGGAGGGGTGATGGTCACGTTGATGGGTAAGCACAAGGGATGACCATGGTGGTCATGGTTGCGGTGTAGGGTGGCTAAGGGTGGCGGCTGGTGGTGACTTTCGGATCTGGTGGGGTCACAGCTGGAATATAAGGAGGTGATGACGGGGCTGAGGTTGGTTGGAGGTCACGGCTGCATGTGGTAATAGCAGCAAGCATGGTGGTTGATGATGATGGTGCCACGGCTGTGGCTGCATGGTGGCTGTGGTGGCCACGAATGGTGGTGGGTGGCTGCTGGTGGATAGCAGCAAAGCTGGCGGCTAGAGCACATGATGGTGATGTTGTAGCCGTGATGGTGATGACGGCTGGTGGTAGATGGCCACAAATGGTGGCGGCTGGAGTATGTTTTCCGAGACAAACACCCTCAATATGAGGTGGTGGTTGTGGAGATAAAGGCAGCAAGGAGGGCTGCGACTGTGGAGGTGACAGCGTGGTGTCACCACGGCTGTGGTGGTAGTGGCGGCCTATAATGGCGGCGATTGCCATAGAGGAGGGAGAAGTGTGTGTGTGTTTGTGTAATATTAGGGTTAGGGTTAAAGTGGGGATGAAACCCTAGTTGCCCTTATTTATACCCTTTCAAAGTTATAAAAATAATTTGCAAAGTTCCCCATAGTTTAGGGTTAAAGGTTGCAATTATTTTGCAGGGGCCTAAAGTGTAACATTTGTCAAACGTTTAGTAATAAACGGTTCGGGTCACGTTCGTGGTTTATAAAATTCGATTCATTTTACGAAAATCGTATTATTGATCTTAAAATCATCTCTCCAATAAAATGGAGTATTTAAATGACTTATAAATACGGGAAATGCGCTCGTTTATTTAAATGACAAATATTTGTCATTTATTGTTTTAACAGGATAAGGATCGTTTTAATAAGAATATTTCTCATTTAATCACTCCGTATATAAATGTAATAATAAACAATTTAATCAAATCGTTTATCAAGTATCTCTCGACAATAATTTATGTAATTAGATTATTGAATTGTCGGTACGCGGGTTGTAAGATTTTTGTCGACTTTTCAAATCCGATGATTTTTGTATTGTTCAAAAAGGGTTTTGAAACATACTTTATTATTATTTAATGAACGAAAAATCTCGGGTTCTACACCATCCACATGCCATCTTGAATTTCGTCCTCGAAACTCGATTAATATTACTAGGTTGAGAAATGATCTAGGATCATGGGGTGAACTTTTATTACATTATTCTCATGGTAAAATCATGGATTTTACATCATGCTTAAGGTTCTCATAAGGGACTACTTCTTCAGCTTCATCAAATAAACTTAACAATGCTAGAACTGAGGAAGATGAGAGAATGTCTCTTTTCATGCAAGATATCAATTATCTTAAATTGCAACTCAAGCAACAACATACACCAACTCGATTCAGGGATGAACCTTCAAACTCTCCACATTATAGATATAAGACAAAATTTAAAAGGGCTTGTGATTTATGTGGTTTAAACAACCATCTCACTGAAACTTGCCTAAAAGTGATTTATTGTACCAAATGTGAGAGGACTGACCATTGCACTTGTGAATATACTGAATATATGCTTGCTAAAACTAGTGCTGACCGGAGCATCTCATTCCAGGTGAAACATGCCTTTTCCACCATGTATTCATTGTTGTATGGGCAATAATCATTCAAATTATTGTCATTATTACCCTGTTTGTAACATTTGTGGAAGCTATGACCATGACACTCATGGACATAATCGAGTAATCTCTCTCAAAAGAGGTATCAAATCTAGGAACCCCAACTCTATGATAAAAAAATTGTGAAACTTGTGGAAGAAATGTCCATACTACATTTGATCACAATCACATAGATTGGTTCAGAAGAGGTGAAGCCCTTCAGGCTATGAAAGCAAATGCTGATCAAACGTCTCCTTCCTCCTCTGAGCAATCCTATTCATCATCATCAAAATGCTCCTTAAGATCTAGAGCACCTTCCAGATCTAAAACACTCAGCCATCAAAGGTGGGTTTCAAAACAAAACAAAACTGACCATTTCCTTAACTTGTGCAGTGGGATCTTAGGAAGCCTATTTGATACCTGGATAGTGGCTGCTCAAGGCATATGACTGGAACAAAAAGTCATCTGCACAAGTATAAGGAGGAACAAGGTCCTAAAGTAGTTTTTGGTGATAACTCATCAGCTACTACTGAAGGATTTGGTTCAGTAAAATGCAATGGTATAGTTTTCACAAGGGTAACATATGTCAATGCATTGAAGCATAACCTCATTAGCATCAGTCAACTCTGTGATGCTAAATACCTTGTTCTATTTGATGAAAAAAAAGGTACAATATTCAACTCCAATCATGAAATTGTGATGATTGCTACTAGAGTCAAAGATGTTTATGTTATGATGATACAAGGTTTTTGATTGGGTTCAGATTTATTTCTCGGAATCTTCTCGAATTGATCACGGTTCAAAGTGGAATTGTCGTTCTTGGTGACAAAGAGGGGATTTGGTTTTCTATTCTACTAATAAGGAAATAAATGAGCTTCGTTGAGAAATAGAAATTAAGCGAGGAAAGATTAAACTAAAATTAAATGATTTAAAAATTAAATGACGAAGAAAATAAAACGTAAAGAAATGAAAATTATAAAATAAACACTTTTAAAAAGAAACTAAGAAAGGAAAAATTAAAATGAAGTTTACGAAAAAATAAAACAATAAGTAAAACGAAACTTAAAGAAATTGGCGGGAAAAATAATTTTAAAAATAAAATTTAAATAAAAACTAATTAATTTCGCAATTAAAAACATAGATTTCGCAATTACAAAAATTTCGCAATGCAAATCCATAATTCCGCAATTTGAAGAACAACATTCCGCAATACCTAGATTGCTAAGATTTCACAATAGCTAAAAAGGGAACAAATCCGCAATAACCCAAAAATGCTTAAATCCGCAATAGTAGAAATGAAGAATTCGCAATGCTCAAATGGAAAGATTTCGCAATTCTGAAAACTATAATTCTGCAATAGTGAAAGATTGATTTCGCAGTAAGGACAAACGTGAAGATTTCGCAATATGAAAAATCGAAGGATTCCGCAATAACATAAATGGAAGATTTCGCAATGCCAAACTTTGCAAGATTTCGCAATAGAGAGATAAAAGATCAAATTCGCAATACACAAGGGAGTACAATTTCGCAACTTGGAGAATTCAAATTCGCAACTTTGTGAAGAATTCCAAAATCGAATCAGTCATTCCTAAAAAATAGGAAAACGTAAAAGGACGGTTTTAGGCAACTTTTTAACAACTTTTCAAGGGCAATAAGCCAAGAAAAACCCCAATAAGCTATCAATAAGATAAGGAGGAGATCAAAACTTATAAAAGCATCAAAGTAACCCACGAAAATTAAAAGATCAAGACTTTATGTAGAGATTTGATGAAAAAGATTATGAAAACAAGATTGAGATGAATAAGAAGAATTAAGAGATGAAGACTAAAACAAGATTAAGCTTAAGATTAAATTTAGAAACAAGAATTTAAAACAAGAATTAAAAGTTTTCTAGTGAGAGAAAGTTAAGCTTTCTCTCTCTAGAATTAAAACTACAAATGAAAAATGAAACTAGACTAAAAACTACTCTCCAAAATTGTGAGGAGAAGGCCTATTTATAGGTGTTGCTTGTGGGCTTGTAAATGGGCTTGTACATGGGCTTCCCTTCTTCTTTCTTCTTTAGTCTTTACGTTTCTTTAAATAAACGTTTCCGACTTTGGATTTTGAGAAGTGTCGGTGAATAATTCCAACTCGTCTTATAATCTTTTGTTTAATAGACTCGAGTTCTTCGACATATATAAATCTTCCATCTTTGGACCTTTTCTTCGATAAATCTTTAAATAGGCCCAATGACTTCAAATCTTTTGTATCTCTTGGACAATAGACTTCGTCTTGAGTCTTTTTCTTTGATAAAACCCGTGCAATCCCATGTTTTCTTCAATATTTATTCGGTTAGCTCTGAAAACACAACAAGCACACAAACCACGCATAATTCCAAACAAATGATATTAAATACGCGTTTTGGTCTCGTTTTAGCAAGAAATAAGTGGTAAAAGGATGGGTGTTTTCACACCTATCAAATCCCATACACTTAACCATTGCCATGCCCTCATGCAATGCTTAGTGATAAAGTAATTTTACACTTTTCTCATAATCAATCAACCGTGGCCTTATTAACATACTACTAAACAAAAATTAAAGTACTAAGAGAAATTAAAACTTTAAAGTAAACAAGAGGATAGAAAACCATTTTCACTTGAAAATAGCTATATGGAAATAACTTGCAAAGAGATCAAGGACTTACATTAGGGCTTTGGCGTTGCGAAGATTTATCACCCTCAAGTTTCACGTTCCCCAAACTAAGCTTAAAAACGAGATCATTGTTATTATAAGTTAGCAAAACAAACACTTACACACATGGCTTAATTATACGCTTAAACTCCCTTATTCCTAGGTGTATCTCTTATATTTTATTTTTGTCTTAGAATGATCATGAAGATGCATTTTTGGACTTATTGCGATAGTTTATTTAGGCTGAAAGCAAAGTAGGACGATTTGATTAATAGTTAGCTAAAGGACAAAATCTCTTAAAACTGCTTCTCGGGATATCAAAAAGTTCATATCTTGGCATAACTCGCTTCACGATTTGAGACCTTTCTCGGGCCGATATTTGGCATGTACTTCATACTTCATATCTTGAGAGACGTTCTTGAGATAATGGTCTTCTCTTCGTTAATAGAGTTCTTCACTTTGAGTATTTTTTAGGGATACTCCAACTTTGTTGACCACGACTTCATGATTATTTCTTCTATCGCTAATTGGGATTTTGAGATACAACGATCCGCCTCCTTTTCGAACTTGGATCTATTTATCCTCATACCTTGTTAGGGTCTTTTCGGATAGACTTCTCCATGATCTTTATGGGAGTTGATTGCTTTTCGTCGTGAGTCTTGATCCTTAATATTGATTTTGGGAATAATGCTTTTCACGTCACCTTGGATCTTTAGCAATAAAATGGAATCCTTATGCCTTGTTAGGGCCTTTTCGGACTCGCCAATCTTCGCGCCCCGCTTCATAAGTTATGCCTTGGCTATGAACTCTTATCATTACCGAGCAACTTTTAAACGATCTTGGGCTAGAAGCTAAGTAACTTTTCAAATCGTACGACCTTACTTATTGCAGATAAATTATTAGCAAGTGATGGGAGAATAGGCAAATAATCACACCAAGTGTGCTTGTGCAAGAATACCGACTTATAATTGACTCTATCATTTCTCGTTCTCCACAATTTAAAATCTCAAGTAATGAGACTCGTGGATGCTTAGCCTAATAAACCAATTAAGGTATACATGGTTAAGGATACTAGCTAGAATAAACTTGGATAAGTCTATTCGGGTTGAGTCAAAATAATCGCAACGGGCCTAATATGTCAAAGACTTCAAAACTAGCTACACCACTTTATTAAAACTTTTGACTTTATTGCGGGATATATACATATGAAAGCAACGATAAAAATTTAAAAATTACGACTAAATGGCCAAAGTTAATTAAAATTTTGAAAAATGCTGAAAAAGATGATTTTCCGGTTAAATGAAGGCATTTTAATGGAAAAGTCCACTTAAAACTTTGATAGAAGTCCCCCCTACACTTAAGATAAACATTGTCCTCAATGTTTAAGCATGTGGGAAAAGTCTCCCCTACACTTATGACATTGTGCACGTTGGTTAAATCAAGCTAAGGAAGAGACGACTAAAGTGATCAATTTCAAATGTGAGTATGAAGAAAATTGAATCACGATAGTTGAGAGATAGAACCGGATTGCGGATAACACGGGAGCACGGTTCTTCAAAGGTTCCAAAAGTGCATTCATCCCTATAATCACACCACCACCCAAACACAAACAACCTATATAGGTCCCCCTACACTTAGGAGGTTAAAACGGAAATGGATAGATACTCGGGTTGCCTCCCGAGGAGCGCTTGTTTTTGATAACCGAGTCACGAGCCTGACTCGACCCAAAATTAGTTCATGGGAAACGTGGTGAGGGATGGAATCATCTCATGAGAGATGTCCTCACCAAAGTACAACTTCACTCGTTGGCCATTCACCTTAAAATTAGGTCCATTAGGTTGAGCGAGCTCGAGAGTACCATATGGAAAAATTTAGGCAATGGTGAATGGGCCGGACCAACGAGATTTCAGCTTGCCCGAAAAGATTTTCAACCGAGAGTTAAAGAGTAAAACTTTGTCTCCAACTTGGAACTCTCGGTTTTTAATCTTAGAGTCGTGAATGAGCTTAGTCTTTTTCTTATAGATCAAAGAATTTTCATAAGCCTCATTCCGGAGTTCATTCAGCTTATTGAGTTGGATCTTGCGTAGGTCACCGGCTTTGTTTATATCGAAATTAGCCCACTTCAAGGCCCAGTAAGCCTTGTGCTCCAACTCAATGGGAAGGTGGCATGCTTTCCCGTACACGAGACGATATGGTGTACAACCAATCGGAGTCTTGTAAGCGGTACGAAAAGCCCACAGAGCATCATCAAGTTTATCGGCCCATGAGGCACGATGCTCTCCCATGGTGCGTACAAGAATTCGCTTTAATCATCGGTCAGAGATTTCAGCCTGGCCATTAGTTTGTGGGTGGTATGCGGTGGAAAGACGATGATTTACACCATACTTAGCCATGACTCTTGCGAATTGGTCATTGCAAAAATGAGTCCCGCGATAACTAATAATGGCACGAGGCACACCGAATCTAGCGAATAGCGACTTCAAAAAGTTACAAACCACCCTTGCTTCATTAGTAGGTAAAGCTTTGGCTTCAACCCATTTTGAGACGTAGTCAACGGCTACAAGGATGTATTTGTTTCCTTTAGAGGAAGGGAATGGCCCCATAAAGTCGATACCCTAAACATCAAAGATTTCACATTCTTGTATGAAATTTTGAGGCATCTCATCTTTATGTGTGATCTTACCTTGTTTTTGGCAAGCATCACAATGTTTAACCATCTCGTGAGCATCACGATAAATGGTGGGCCAATAAAATCCCGAGTCAAACACTTTTTTGGCGGTGTAGTTGGGACCAAAGTGACCACCGGTGGGTCCTTTGTGGCAAGCTTCGAGAATGTCTAAAGCTGCCGGTCCATCAACACATCGGCGAATAATCAAATCAGCACATTGTTTGAATAGATACGGGTCATCCCAAAAGTAAGTCTTAATGTCTTTGAAGAACTTTTTCTTTTGTTGGGATGTTAACTCGTCGATGAGAATTCCACCCTCCAAGTAGTTTGCAATGTCCGCAAACCACGGGGCTTCATCATTACTCGAGTTGATAGACATTAAGGTCTTCAGGGGAAAAGAGTCATTGATCTCTTTGTTCGGATGATCCCCTTGATAAGGATCCTCAAGTCTACTAAGATGATCCGCGGCTAGGTTTTCAGCTCCCTTCTTATCACGAATTTCGATTTTAAATTCTTGAAGTAGCAAAACCCAGCGAAGAAGTCTTGGTTTGGAATCTTGTTTAGTTAACAAGTACTTCAACGCGGAATGATCGGTATACACGATGGTGGTAGAAAGGACAAGATAGGGGCGGAACTTTTCAAAGGCATAGACAACGGCTAAAAGCTCTTTTTCGGTTGTCGTGTAATGCAACTGAGCCCCTGTCATTGTCTTGCTAGCGTAATGGATCGGTTGGAAGTGTTTGTTCACTCGTTGGCCCAAAACCGCTCCAATAGCAAAATCGCTAGCATCGCACATCAACTCGAAAGGCAGCTCCCAATTAGGGGTAACCAAGACCGGTCCCTTAGTTAGCTTATCCTTAAGAAGCTTGAAGGCGTCAATACACTCTTTGGAAAAGATAAAAGGAGTATCTTTTTCCAAGAGGTGGGTCATCGGGCGAGCGATTTTAGAAAAATCTTTGATGAATCGACGGTAGAAGCCCGCATGACCAAGGAAACTTCTCACACCCTTCACGGTTGAAGGTGGAGGCAATTTAGCGATAACATCAACTTTAGCACGGTCCACTTCAAGACCGGCTTTGGAGATCTTGTGTCCTAGGACGATGCCCTCTTTTACCATGAAATGGCATTTTTCCAAATTAAGAACAAGGCGAGTGTCTTCACACCGCTTAAGCATACGTTCTAGATTGGCAAGACATGCAGAGAAAGAATCGCCATAAACCGAGAAATCATCCATGAATACTTCCATAGTTTCTTCAACCATGTCATGGAAGATAGCCATCATACACCTTTGGAACGTCCCAGGAGCATTGAATAAATCGAAAGGCATGCGTTTGTAAGAAAATGTTCCGTAGGGACAAGTGAATGTGGTCTTTTCTTGGTCTTTGGGATCGATGGGAATTTGAAAATACCCGGATAAACCGTCTAAAAAGCAGTAATAGTCATTACCCGCTAGACGCTCGAGCATTTGATCCATGAAAGGAAGAGGAAAATGATCTTTTCTCGTGGCATCATTGAGTTTGCGATAGTCGATACAAACTCTCCACCCAGTAACGAGACGAGTGGGAATCAACTCGTTGTGTTCATTGGGAACAACGGTTATTCCGCCCTTCTTGGGCACACAATGGACGGGACTTACCCATGGCGAATCCGAAATAGGGTAAATCAAGCCGGCATCAAGAAGTTTGATAACCTCTTGTTTGATGACGTCATGAATGCGATGATAAACCCTTCTTTGGCTCTGGATTGCGGGTTTAAAGTCATCTTCCATGAGAATCTTGTGAGTACAAAAGTTTGGATCAATTCCGCGGATATCGGAAATTTTCCAAGCAATTGCCTTCTTATGACCTTTAAGCACGGCGATGAGGCGATATTTTTCGTCTTCTTTCAAGTCCTTCGCGATGATGACAGGCGACTTCTTATTTTCTTCAAGGAACACGTACTCGAGATGGGACGGCAACTCCTTAAGCTCTAAATCCGGAGGATTTTTGATGGGAGGCGTATTCAAAGTCGGTTCATCGATAGCAATAGCCTTGGGAGATGGTGGAGAAATATGGTCCTCTTTGAGAAGTTTCTCAATGAGACGAATGTCTTCATCCCAGTCGGTGGGAGAATCGTCATATTCTAAGTTCACATCTCCCATGGTTGCTTCAAAATCTTTCCAAAGGAAATCACTTTCTCCAAATAGAGTAAGTGATGAATCAATAGAGGAAACGGTCTCAACATTAGGAGGAGAGGTAGGAATACTTTTGCAAGCATCTTTGAAGTGTTCTTCACAAGCCTCATCAAGAACGTCGATACAATTAACACTCTCGTATGAATAAGGCTGTTTAGAAAGCTTTCCCATGTTGAAGACGATTTTATCGTCACCCACTCTCATGATAAGCTCACCCGCTTCAACATCGATGAGAGTGCGACCGGTCCTCAAGAATGGACGTCCAACGATTAATGGCACACGAGGGTCCATATCGTAGTCGACTACGACGAAATCGGCGGGAAAAGTGAATTTGTCGACTCCTACAAAAACGTCTTCGGCTATCCCCACTGGATAAGCAACCGTACGGTTAGATAATTCCTAAGTCATTTTGGTGGGGACTAGCTCAGGGAGAGATAATTGCTTCCAAACACTTATAGGCATTAAGTTAATACTGGCACCTAGATCGGCTAGGGCCATGCAATTCTCTACTACCGGGAAGTTGCAAGGGATTAAGAAGCGACCCGGATCACCGAGTTTGGTTGGCAATTTCCTTAAGAGTACTGTAGAGCAATTCTCGTTAAGTTGGGTATTAGCGATATCAAGAAGCTTTTCCTTGTCACTAAGAAGATCTTTGAACATTTTCGCATATTTAGGCATGTGAGCGAGAGCCTCAGTGAAGGAGATGTTGAAATTCAATTGTTTAAACATTTTGAGAAAGTTCGAAACCTGAATATCTGTGACAACCGTGGTTTTGGGTTTGTCACTTGGTCTTACTTTTAGGTTATTTTATGTGTGCTTACTTGAATTTTGTGTTTACGTGTTTATTTTGTGTGAACGAGGTTGGTGTGGTTATCGTTTATGAGTATAGGGTACTCATAAGTAAATCGAGGAACGGTTATTTCATGTTCATGAGATCACAAGTGGTGACTATGAAATGAAAATGGTGATATTGTGGTGTTTACGTATTCGTATAAGTATTATAGTAGTAGTATTTTTTTAGGATTTACGGTTTAGCATTTAGAGGTCTCGGGTGAGGTAATTATCCATATGAATATTTTTCGGGATGGTCTTAAGTCATTTAGGACTTAGTTATAAAGTTTATTTCAAAATTTGAGATTTTTTATAAAAGTGTATATTTTACGTCTTTTACGGTAAAACGCGTAAATTTGACTAGTTTTACGGTTTTGTGGTTTTGGAAGCTTTAGGAGCTGAAATAAATTAAGAAAAATTAAATTAATATTAATAACATAATATTAAATAATAAAAAGAAACGAATTTAGGGGTGTTTGGGTCGGTTTAGACGCACCAAAGAAGAAAGAAAGAAGCGAAAAGCCCAAAACAGGCCCAATGGACTTGTAATGGGATTAGGGGGCCTTTAGGACTTAACCAAACCCAACTCATAACCATAATAATCAGGTTTTTAACCTCCATAACATCTTCTAGCCGAAATTCATCAATGGTGGCCAATAGGGTTCTTCAAAAATTAGGTTCTCTTCATCTTCTATTAATTCAAAGGTAAAACCTTCTTAACCCTTTTCATATTAAATGTTTTTAATGTTTCTATGATCATATTATGGATTAGATTAGGGTTTAATTAAAAACAGTATATTAATCATATTTAATAATTAAATAAATTAGGGCTTGTAATTAGAGGGATTAGGGTTAATTAATGAGGTTGATTTTGTTAAACCCGTTTTTAAATACTGGGCAGAATTTTGAGTCAATTGTTTTGATCATATCTGGAGTTCTAGGAACATTCAAGATGCGATCAAACTATCCCTGAAAAGGTATTTGAAGTGGCTTTTCAATGCAAGAAACTAGAACTAAATTGGAGGTAGGGAAGTGGGTCAAAAACAGGTTACAACAGTCGGAGGTCAAAACAGTTTTGAATTCAATCTGTTTTCTTTTTAAGTTTTGGGATGTTTGGGGTACTTAGGGTTGCATTGGGATCTTCTCACGAACATGAGAGATGTTTTATATATTTTAGTAAGGATCTGCACTTGGGCTAAGATTGTGGTTTAGGGTAAGACCCTCTAATGGTAATGAACTTTTCATACGTTTAAAATCAGTAAATTCTAGATAGGTAGCAATATATACACATATATCTGGGCCTTAAAAGTAGCTTTAAGGTTAGGGCAAGTGGGAGGTTTTAGCTAACATGTATAAAAGTGTGAATATTCCTTTTACAGAAACCATGGGTATGTTTAAGTGGACGTTTGACTTAAAGTTTTGAGACCTAAAACTGGGACTGTTTTGTGTAAAATTATAAACGGGATAGCTATTAAACTTAACCAAGTTAGGGACTTGTTAAGGAAGGGTAATGGGGTGATTAGAGCTTAACAATGAGGTAATTATACGGGAATAGACTAGATGTCCATCATAGGTTGATGAGCCATCTTAGTGATTGGTTCGTGTATTGATTTCGTGGTTTTGGTTTGTTAGCTTGTTGCTAGTGCGAGGACTTGTGAAGAAGCTATCAGGTGAGTTTCATAGTCCCATGTTTACTATTGATTTTGACTTCCAGATGGGATAGAAGAGACACTGTGTTGAGTTATTTTATAAATTGATGATGTGAATGTTTTTAAGGTTTGTGATGGACTTGTGTGTACATTATGTGATTAACTGCTATGTGATTCTTGATTGTGTATGATTTGGATCGGGGGACACGTGCCATCTCAGTTATTGTGGTTTGACAAGGTAGTGGCCTTGTGGTTTGACAAGGTAGTGGTCTTGTGGTTTGACAAGGTAGTGGCCTTGTGGTTTGACAAGGTAGTGGCCTTGGGATAGGTACATAGTGTGATCATCTATGGTACCATGTTGTTTGGCAAGGTAGGAGCCTTGGAAATTGTGGTTGTTGGTAAGGCGTGATGCCTTGGAAATTTGATTGTTGGTAACGCGTGATGCCTTGGAATTGTGATTGTTGGTAAGGCGTGATGCCTTGTATTTGTGATGATTGATTGAACTTGAATGCTAGTTATTAGTACATAATTGTAGCGCATTGTCCATATGTTTATTGATTTATGGTATTCACAGCTTATGACTTATTTTGTGTTGGAGTCTAAACCTATGACTCTCACCAACTTTATGTTGACGTGTTTTAGTGTCTCTTTCAGGTGATACTATGGTTAAGCATGAGAACATAAGTGGCTAGGATTGGAGAAGCTTAGGAATGCATATAGAAGGAGAATCCCCGTTTCCTTCTTAGTTTATTTTCTTTCTGATTGTTTCGTAGTGATATTGTTGGCACCTATATGTGATTGTTAGTGTTATTTATTTGTCTTGGGTAAGCGGTAGGACTGTTACCTACTTACCTAGACTCCTGAGTTTGATGAGATATTGTCATGACTTTGTGTCTCCATTTTATGACATTTCTTATTTCATATAGTTCTCTCTATAGACACACTATTGTTGTGATGATATCCGTACGTCGCGCCCCATATTCCGCCATGGTGAGGTGTTACAGAATGGTATCAGAGACAATGGTTATAGAGAATTAGGTTGCCTAGTCGCGTAGCCTAGTCTATAGCTTAAGGGTCCATGCATATAGGCGTCATAGGAGTATGTGTGCATTTTATAGTAATTGATGTGTTTGAATGTTATTTTCGCAGTATGTTTTAGGTTATGAACTACTATGGTTCATACTTAGCTACATGTTATTTTCTTTTCGAGTTTTGAATAGTGCGGGTTGAACAATAGTCGTATACGCTAGTCATTGTTGGATTTCGCTTAATTATGTTTTCATGTTCTTTATACATTTTGAATTTTGTCTATGTTGGTTCAACTGGACTACGAGTTTATGTGTTTCATGCATTGGCTATGTTATTTTAATACATGGGGTTTTGGATCTTATCTTGTGTGGTTATGTGCTTGTGAGTTGTTGGATTATGTGTTATGTGCAGTATTAATTTCTTATAAGTGTCATCATAGGAGGGAGTACATTGGTGAAAGGGAACAGGTATAATTACGGAGGCCTACATAATTATACATGTGCCACAACACCAATGGATTCCTAAGTATGGTTTCATGAAAGAGGGTTAATACATGCTTGTAATAGTATATGTTGGATGAATTTGAGTGTATGTATACATATGCCTATATATGTATAATTCCCTTCTACTTATCGGTTGTATTCTTGGGATGTTTTGCTAGCTCGTCCCTCTTCGAGATGTTTAACCTCCGTAGTAGTACATTTATCGAGTTCTCATTTCTTGTGTTCTTTTGTACGGTACTGTTGGCGTGAAGGATTTTGAGATGGTGGAGATTTATTTTTGGGGTAACGATGTCTTTTGTTTCGAGTTATACATGGTAAAAAAAATAGAACTTGCAAATTGAAAAAAAAAATAGTGGGGTGTTACAATATCGTCCTTGCTTTTGATCTTCTCTTTCCTCAACCTTGAAGGATAAGGTATATCGGAAGAAGAGGAAGGCTTTTGGAGAGTAGGATCACTCACATCCTTGGGTGGAGGAGGGGTAGAAGTAAGAGGTGGAGAAATTGGGGAAGTAGAAGGATGAGGAATATGAGTAGGTGACTCGTTTTCCTTAGTCACAATCACTGGTGGAGGTATAGGAAGCTCGGGTTCCTTGGTACCTTTGCCACTGCGAGTGGTGATTGCTTTCATCTCCCCTCTTGGATTCGCAACGGTGTTACTCGGAAGAGTACCCGAAGAAGAGGATTGATTACCTTGGAAGAAACCAGCCATCATGTTCCTTAAGTCATTCGTTTGACTTGCCAAAGTGTTTCGCATATCAGCTCGAAGATCGTTCCCTTGTTTCACCATGTCTGCTTTCAAGTTGAGCACTTCCCGCTGGAGATTGTCCACGATCACATCATTAGTCCTCATGTAGGTTCCAATATCTTGGTGTAATGCGGTGGGTTGGTTGGGAGGAGCATTGTAGGCGGGTGGTTGATAAGCAGGTTGTTGGTAAACTTGGTTGTTTCTTTGAGGTGGATATGGTTGTCTTTGAGGTGGTTGGTATGGTGCACGAGGTTGTTGTTGAGGAGGGCGATTGAGGTTTTGTTGTTGGTTTGGATTGTTAGGAGGAAAACCGGGCGGGGAAAGAAAGTTGTTTGAGCGGTAGCTAAGCAAGTTGCGGTCTCCTTGAGGACGAGCTTGATAAGCGGCCGGAGGATAGGTACCGTATGCTGCATTAACATTCTCAGAAGGATAGTCTTGGGTGGAAGTACAACTAGTGTAAGAGTGAGGACCCCCGCATATTTCACATGGTTGGCTTACAACATTGACTTGAGCGTTTTTAGCGTTGATGCTGTTGGTGTTGCTGGCGGTTTGGGTAGCCAGCGATTCAAGAAGCGACATAATTTTGTCAAGTCTCTTGTCGTTGTCACTAGTACTAGCACTAGCGGCATTGGTCCGAACACTCTTGGTTTGCACTCTAGACTTATTCTCGACAATATCCCAAGCGGCATTAGAGCTTTTAACCAAAATATTACCCCCCGAGGCACTGTTTAGTGAATCTTGGTCATTCATGCTTAAACCATTGTAAAAAGTATTAATTTGGTGCACTTTGGTAAAACCATGTTGTAGGCACTTTCTTAAAAGGTCTTTAAAACGATCCCAAGATTCACTAAAAGACTCATCGTACTTTTGTTCAAAATTAATAATTTCATTCCGCAAAGCGGTAGTACGAGAGGGTGGGAAAAAGTAGTTTATGAATTTGGTCTCCAAATCCGTCCACGTTAGAATACTTTGTGGCGGTTCCTTTGCAAGCCAATGCCGGGCTTGTCCTACTAAGGAGAAAGGAAAAATTTGTAAACGGATTACCTCTTGTGGAACACCATTGAATTTGACCGTATTCGTGAGTTGCAGGAACCTTTTGATGTGGTCATGAGGATCATCAATGGTACGCCCCAAGAATGGTTGAGCAGAGACCATCTGAATAAAGCCGGATTTGAGCTCAAAGTTGTTGGCTGCAATCGCGGGTATGACAATTGGATCATTGTTGCCTTCTACATGTGCTTGCAAAAGTTCAATCATAGGGCGATTGTCCGGTAGAGGTTCATTGTTGTTGTTATTATTGTTGTTTTGAGGTGGATTATTGTTGTTGTTGTGTACACCGGCCATGTCTAAGTTATCGAGAGTCTCGGGCTCTTGATAAGACGTTGATCGAGTGCGCATACACCTGCAAAAGAACTAACAAAGCAAACAAGAAATATTTTTGGTTTTTTATGTTTTTTAATGTTTTTGTATTTTTGAAAATTTTATATTTTTTAGGATTTTTGAAAATTTTTATGAAAAAGTAACGTTCACGGCGAACGGATCCCAAAATCCAAGTTCTCACAAAAAACTGTTAATTTTTACGAGAAGAGCCGGCAGCGGCGCCATTTGATACAAGGTTTTTGCTTGGGTTCAGATTTATTTCTCAGAATCTTCTCGAATTGATCACGGTTCAAAGTGGAATTATCGTTCTTGGTGACAAAGAGGGGATTTGGTTTTCTTTTCTACTAATAAAGAAATAAATGAGCTTCGTTGAGAAATAAAAATTAAGCGAGGAAAGATTAAACTAAAATTAAATGATTTAAAAATTAAATGACGAAGAAAATAAAACGTAAAGAATTGAAAATTATAAAATAAACACTTTTAAAAAGAAATTAAGAAAGGACAAATTAAAATGAAGTTTACGAAAAAATAAAACAAATAAGTAAAACGAAACTTAAAGAAATTGGCGGGAAAAATAATTTTAAAAATAAAATTTAAACAAAAACTAATTAATTTCGCAATTAAAAACATAGATTTCGCAATTACAAACATTTCGCAATGCAGATCCATAATTCCGCAATTTGAAGAACAACATTCCGCAATACCAAGATTGCTAAGATTTAGCAATAGCTAAAAAGGGAACAAATCCGCAATAACCCAAAAATGCATAAATCCGCGATAGTAGAAATGAAGAATTCGCAATGCTCAAATGGAAAGATTTCGCAATTCTGAAAACTATAATTCCGCAATAGTGAAAGATTGATTTCGCAATAAGGACAAACGTGAAGATTTTGCAATATGAAAAATCGAAGGATTCCGCAATAACATAAATGGAAGATTTCGCAATGCCAAACTTTGCAAGATTTCGCAATAGAGAGATAAAAGATCAAATTCGCAATACACAAGGGAGTACAATTTCGCAACTTGGAGAATTCAAATTCGCAACTTTGTGAAGAATTCCAAAAACGAATCAGTCATTCCTAAAAAATCGGAAAACGTAAAGGGACGGTTTTAGGCAACTTTTTAACAACTTTTCAAGGGCAATAAGCCAAGAAAAACCCCAATAAGCTATCAATAAGGTAAGGAGGAGATCAAAACTTATAAAAGCATCAAAGTAACCCACGAAAATTAAAAGATCAAGACTTTATGTAGAGATTTGATGAAAAAGATTATGAAAACAAGATTGAGATGAACAAGAAGAATTAAGAGATGAAGACTAAAACAAGATTAAGCTTAAGATTAAATTTAGAAACAAGAATTTAAAACAAGAATTTAAAACAAGAATTAAAAGTTTTCTAGTGAGAGAAAGTTAAGCTTTCTCTCTCTAGAATTAAAACTACAAATGAAAAATGAAACTAGACTAAAAACTACTCTCCAAAATTGTGAGGAGAAGGCCTATTTATAGGTGTTGCTTGTGGGCTTGTAAATGAGCTTGTACATGGGCTTCTCTTCTTCTTTCTTCTTTAGTCTTTACGTTTCTTTAAATAAACGTTTCCGACTTTGAATTTTGAGAAGTGTCGGTGAATAATTCCAACTCGTCTTATAATCTTTTGTTCAATAGACTCGAGTTCTTCGACATATATAAATCTTCCATCTTTGGCCCTTTTCTTCGATAAATCTTCAAATAGGCCCAATGACTTCAAATCTTTTGTATCTCTTGGACAATAGACTTCGTCTTGAGTCTTTTTCTTCGATAAAACCCGTGCAATCCCATGTTTTCTTCAATATTTATCCGGTTACCTCTGAAAACACAACAAGCACACAAACCACGCATAATTCCAAACAAATGATATTAAATACGCGTTTTGGTCTCGTTTTAGCAAGAAATAAGTGGTAAAAGGATGGGTGTTTTCACACCTATCATATGAACATAAACTCTACTCAGGAGACATGCTTCTTTGCTAGAGCTTCAAATATCACTAACTAGCTCTGGCATAGGAGGCTCTCACATCTTAATTTCAAAACAATTACTTTGCTGGCAAAACAAAATCTTGTTATTGGTCTTCCTTTACTTGTCTATTCCAAAGACAAACCATGCTCAACATGTGAAAAAGGGAAGCACCATAGGGCCAGTTTCAAAACAAAACAAACTTTCTCAATCAAAGAAAGTCTTAATCTACTTCACATAGACTTATTTGGCCAAGTATCGCCTAGGGCCATTTGTCATTAAAAATATACACTTGTCATTGTTGATGAGTACTCTAGGTACACCTGGCTATATTTATGACAAAGAAAAGCCATGCACCAGATGCCATTATGTCTTTCATCAGCAGAGTTGAAAATCAAAATGACACTCACGTCAAACAACTTAGAATTTACAATGGCACTATATTCAGAAATCATACTCTAATCAATTTCTGTGATGACACAGGAATATCACAAAATTTCTCATCACCTTACACACCTGAACAAAATGGTGTGGCTGAAAGAAGGAATAGAACCTTGATTGAAGCAGCAAGAACAATGCTTGCTGGATCATCTCTCTTAAGTATTTTTGGATTGATGCTATAGCCACTGCTTGCTACACTCAAAATAGATCCACCATTATGAAGAGACACATGAAGACTCCCTATGAATTCTTCAGGGGGAGAATTCCAAACATCTCATTCTTACATGTGTTTGGGTGTCCAGTATTCATTAACAATCACAAGGATCACCTTGGCGTGTTTGATGAAAAATCTGATGATGGTTACTTCCTTGGATACTATCTTGTATATAAAGCATATAGAGTCTTCAACACAAGAAGACAATGTATTGAAGAAACATTTCACATCTTCTTCATTGAAAGTTTTGAAGCTCTTAAATTCACAAATCCATCAAATGATGAACTTCGTATTCATGAATCTCACAATTATCCATCTGATGAATTTCAACATTGTGAGCCTTCTCAAAAATATCAAACAAGCAATTTAGCTCCTCATACGATCCATTTGAAGATATGACAAGTCCTACAAAAGGAAATTCTTTAGTATCAAATGCTGATGGCTGTCAATCAAATGATCAAAATGATCAGTCTCAATCAAATGATCAGTCTCAAACAAATGATCAAAATGATCAACAAGCTCAAACAAATGATCAAAATGATCAGCAAGCTTCAAGTGAACAATCTGAGCCTTGTGGTCAAAGCTCTCCAATTGTCACAAGAGAACTAGGTCTTGGAAACATTTCCTCTAAATAAGAGGAAAGCCCTCCAATGATTGAACCTTTGTCTATGGAATATCCTCCAGTAGACACCAGAGACAATCCAACTCCAATTCCATGTTATGGACTTCCAAGCTCTAGCTCTCATCATCATACCAGTGCTTATTCACCAGCTCCACAAAAGTCTTGGACTTAAAATAATCACATTCAGTTGGTGAATATAATAGGAAATCCTGGAGAAGGTAGAGTTACTAGATCTATGGCAAAGAAACTCAGTGTTGCTTCACCTGGAGAATGTCTGTATGCAGATTTTCTCTTAGAAATCGAACCAACAAAAATTTCTGAAGCACTCACTCACCCTGGATGGGTGGATGCCATGCAAGAGGAACTAAATCAATTTGAAAGAAATAAAGTCTGGAAATTGGTTCCTCTTCCATATGGTAAATCAACCACTGGCACTAGATGGGTTTACAAACTCAAAAGAGATGAAACTAATGTGGTGACCTAAAATAAAGCTAGGCTAGTGGCTCAAGGATTCAATCAAGAGCCTGGTGTTGATTTTGATCAACCTTTGCTCCGGTAGCACGTATGGAATCCATACGTATCTTACTTTCTTATGCCACTTACATGAACTTCACCATCTACCAAATGGATTTAAAAAGTGCATTCCTAAATGGTGACCTAAAAGAAGAAGTTTATGCCAAACAGCCTCCTGGTTTTGAGAGTAGTAAATACCCAAATCATGTCTACAAACTTTACAAAGCTTTGTATGGACTGAAGCAAGCCCCAAGGGCATGGTATGAAACTCTCTCAACATTTCTCATTGAACATAAGTTTGTCAGAGTAAAAATATATAGCACCTTGTTCATCTATAAATCTAAAACTGACACCATTCTGGTATAAATTTATGTGGATGACATCATCTTTGGTTCAACAAGATTGAAACTATGCAAACAATTTTCCAAGCTCATGACCAGAAAGTTTGAGATGAGTATGATGGGAAACTCACATACTTCCTTGGTCTTTAGAGTAAACAATCTGACCAAGGCATTTCCATCAATCAAGAAAAATATGTCAAGGATCTGCTGAAGAAATATGATATTAATTGTGCTTCAGTAAAAACACCAATGGTACCCCCTAACAACTTAGGACCTGATCTTAATGGAAAATCAGTCAATGAGACTCATTATAGAGGTATGATTGGTTCACTCATGTACTTAACAACAAGCAGGCCTAGCATACAATTCTCTACATGCCTTTGTGCAAGATACCAAGCAAACCCAAAGGAATCACACCTTACTGATATAAAGAGAATCTTCAGATACCTAAAAGGTACACCAAGTCTAGGTTTATGGTACCCCAAGTCCTCAGGATTTGATCTCAAAGGGTACTTAGACTCTAACTATGTTGGATGCAATTTGGACAGAAACAGCACTTTTGGTGCATGCCGATTTCTGGGTGGCGAATTGTGTGTTGGAGTGCTAAAAAGCAACAATTAGTTGCCATGTCTTCAGCAGAAGCTGAATATGTGGCTGCTGCTGGATGTTTTACCAATGTTCTATGGATGAAAAGCCAACTAGCTGATTAGGACATATAATATGAAAAAGTACCAATATTTTATGATAACACTAGTGCTATTGCAATATCCAATAATCCAGTCCTCCACTCAAGAACAAAACACATTGATATCAAATATCACTTTATCAGAGATCACATTGTGAAAGGGGACACTGAATTACATTTCATCCCCACTTAATACCAATTGGCTGTTATCTTTACCAAACCACTAGATGAACCAACTTTCAAAAGATTGATAATGGAACTTGGTACGCTATACATTGATGATACTATACCTAAACCTTCAGCATTCACTGAAGACGCCTAAAGGTTTAGTATTTCCTAACAGTTTTTTTATTAATGTAAAGTAGTAGTGTCTGAGTAAAGGAGTGTGCAATGTCATGTGTCTATTTCACATTATGTGATTATGTACATGATGTTTTGTCGCCTTATCTGATATACTGAAGCTGAACAACTAATCACAAAAGATTAATCAGTGTTCCTTCATAATTATGAACAAAGTTTTTATACAAATGAGTAGCTAGGCCTGAGCAGAGGAGCATGCAACTTCATATGTCTTGTTCACCTTTGTGAACATGTATATGACGTTTTGTCGCCTTATCTGACGTACTAAAGCTCACAAGTATACCCTTCAGGTTCAGCATATCTGGCCAATAGCTTTTAAAACAAATCAACACGTGTTTCAACAAATTAAATGGAATTAAGTTTCTTTGGAATAAATACAAACATTCTTTCAAAAAGGTGTAAATTGTTTATTAAGGAAATTTTAAACGTCCACATCCACAATCAACAACTTCCAGACACATGAGGCGTTTCACTGTTCAAGGAAACAGAAAAATCATACTTTTGCAGAACATTAATGAGAGAGTTTGTGCCATTTGTTCAAAAGAAACCCTAAAAGCTTGTAACTTTTTTAAAAGTTTTATAAAAAAAACTTTTAAAATTCAGTCAAGTGTTTATACAAACTCTTTAAAGTTGGATTTCACTTCACACTTACAAATTTTTCATCTTCAAAAACATACACAAACTCTCTCTCTCTCTCTCTCAAACAAACAAAAAAATCACAGCAACAACAATGGCTGAATCATCTTCCAAACAAGATACTGAGATCACTTTAAACCCATCCATTCATGTTAACTATCCTATTAAGGATATCATCTTCAAACCCAACAACCTGATTTTTGTCAAACCAGAAGTCATTAAATCCATTCCTGGGAATAAGGTCATGAACTTTTTGTCTAAATGTTCTTAGGGAAGCATTGTTTAAAGACCCAGGAATGATGTTTCAAAACGTTTTAAAGGAGTTTTAGTTCACTGCACAACCTTCCCAGAACAAGAAATTCATTGAGTTTGATTCAAAAACTGCTGGTAGTCATGGTAAAATTGGTTTAAAGTTGTTTAGAAGGGTTTTGGGGTTAAATTATTTGGGAAACCCTAGTGATTATGAGGCTATACTTGATGATTTTTCTATTGTTAAAACTTCTTTAAAGAAATTGGGTATACTGAAGAGATCACTGAAAAGGGTGGGCTGAAGAGAAGCCGTTTTCCACCTAAGTGGAAATTACCGATGACTATTTTGATAGAATGCTTAGGGGAAAAACTGGTGGGCTTGATCAGATTAATCAAAAGGATGCCATCATTTTATATTGTCTGGCCAAGGGGGTCAAGGCAGATTTTGGGAGGTTAATCTTTGAAGATCTCCATGGAAAATTGGAGAAAAGAACAAGGGAAAATAATGTGGTCTACACCAGATTTTTATCCCTCCTTTTTGCTTACTACCTTAGAGAAACTTTTGTTGAACTCAAGGGGGAAAAACTGGCCTTTCAACCTTTTGAACTTAAGCACTGGAACATTCTAGTTAGTACTGCTGATCCTCCTTTTACACAACCCATATTGAACATCTGCTCAACAAATGGTCCAGTAGTGTATAAAGCTCCAAAGGACATTCTTCCAACTAGAGAAGGGGATCTAAAGGGAAAAAATCAAGGAGCTTCTTCTGGACCATGTAAGAATCAAACGTCTGTTAATACTAAAAAACTGTAGACGTGAGTCCAAGAAAAGGAGAACCCTCACATAATCCTCATCTAAGGAGATTGCTGATGAATCCCACGACCATGCTTCAAAGAAACTTAAGTCCTCAGCCAAGGACAAGAACCCATGCCAAACACCACCTTCAACATCTGATGGGGGTGGCATGCATAAAGAGGACCAGAAGGCAACCTATATCCCAACCTCTTTAGGGGATAAAGGTGAAGATGGAGCACAACCTCAGCTCAGCAGTGTGGAGTCTATATTGGTAAGCAATACATTTCCAAGTTCTTTGCCAGATTCTATCATTTGTCACTCCGAGTCCGCATCATGGCATGAGGCGTCAACAAATACAACAGTTGACACTGACCCTGGCCAATCTGTTTCTATTGATGTAGCACCCCAACAACAGGGTTATACTAAAGGAACAAAAAACATCATTATTGATCTTAACTTATCAGGGACTTTTTCTCATGATCCATCAGGTAAAACCAACCCTGGTGGTGAAGGAGTAGAAACTGATCCTCACACTGGAGGTGATGTTGAGAAGACAAAGAAGGAAGTGCCTCTCACCACTGAAGCCAAGGTGGGACACTTGCCTTCTTTCATGTTCAACATGTCTTCGGAGGACTTTGGAAGGGAGTTGGGTTTTGATGAAAGGGCTCCAGTGAATCTTGATGAAAGTGAGCCAGAGGATGAAAATGCTGAACAACATCCAAAAACACCATCCCCTAGAGCTATCTAGGTAAATGAACTGACCAATCAAGTGTTGGTTCTTCAGACTCAAGTGAATAGGCTCAAGGAAGAAAAGGTCATTGCTAATGATGAAATTGCCACATTAAAAGCAAGACTAATTCCTCCCACTGCTAAACAAATCAAAAATGTTATTATTGAGACCTTGAAGCCTATGGTGAAGGATGTTGTCATCATCACCTCTTTGAAGCAAGAAATGTCTTCACTCATGGACTCCATCAATGGTGCTTCCATGTAGTTCCCACCAGAGTTCACACCGGTACCTGGCCAAGTAAATGACTTATGTGACTCTATATCCAAGATCAAGGATAGGGTGGCCATGCTGGAGAACCAAAAGCTGACATTATCTAAAGAGGTTCAACAGAAACTTAATGCCCTTGAACATGTTCCAGCCATGCTGGCCAAGGTATGCTCTACTTTGGACTCTTTTGTTGCACTCCTCCCCCGTGGTGGTTCATCAGAAGTTACTGGGCAATCTTCTGTTGAGGGGGAGAAAAATACCATTCAACAGTTATTTCAGAAGCATGCACAGAAGGAGGCTCAGAAACAACTAGTTGTCTGTGAGTCACCATTTGCTAAGAAAAGTCTAGCTAAGACTAACCCAAAAAGAGATTGGCAACTTGTATAAATTACATGAAGAAGATAAGCTAAGAAAATTGAAGCTAAGTCTGTATGAAGAAATTGGGAAAACAAAAGCTGAAAATCTCTTCAAAAGGAAAATGTTATATAAAAAATTTTGTATAACAAGATTAAACAGAAGAAACCCTTCAAAGATCACAAACATTGACATGCTTACCACAAGAGGTGATATCCATCTGAAGTTCTACAAGGGTGATGGAACTGATGAGATTCTAGAGAACTTCCAAGCTAAGGATCTCTCTTATACTGAATGGCTAGAAATGAAAGAAAAGCTTGTGAAGAGGAAGTCCAAGAGGTGGGATGAAATCCACATCATAATTGATCACTCCAAGAGAAACCATGAAAGAATGGGTGAGATCCTCAACATTAATGCTGATGTTCCACTAGAGGATCAAGATCCTATTCTGGAGCTGAACAAAAGAGCAAATCTGGTCAGACCTAGTGTGGGTGACATCTTTATTACCACAAAGAAATCCAAGGAGCTTGTTCAGTTTCAGAATCATCTCCCTGGGCATGTACTTAACGAACCAGAATTGGGAATGATTATGTTCAATCATCAGGAACGTCAAGGCTTTGTTGGTATTAGTGATCTTGATGATATGAACAATGAACTACCTGGAAATGTTCAGAGGATCTTCTATTCTCATCATGGAGGTCCAGGACTTACTTAAGCTGCAAGAACCTTCAGCATGTGCTTACTAGGAATATTGGACTACAGAAACTCAGATCCGTCAGTTCAGACTCCTATTATTGAAGGACTTAGGTGTAAGGAAGATTAAATAATGTTGGGAATAAATTAAGGCCAGATCACTTGAGCGCTGACAAGAACAAAACAAGCGTTGACAAGAACAAAACAAGCGCTGACAGCTCAAGCGTTGACAAGATAAAGTCAAGCGTTGACACATTGAAGACAAGCACTGATGGAAGATATATTCTACGCGTGTATTATATTCTAGATTACTTCTAGTAAAGATAAGAACAACAATGTATTTTCTATATTTATCTTTACCTAGAATAGTTGATACGTAGATTATTGTACAAGGCTTCTTATGTCTATAAAAGAAGACCTTTAGGTTAATATTTGATATAAGTTTCATATAAGTTTTCATTCATAAACATCTTTCATTGTAAGCAAGTTTGATATTGATAATCAAAGTGAAAGTTTGTTTATATCATTGTGTGTTCTTGTTTAAGTGTTAAATTCCGCATAACACTTAAATTCATAAGCATATACAAAGGTTTCTCTAAGTGTATTACTTGATCTAATCTTGTATACATAAAGCTAATCGATCTAAGTTTGGGATCAACAAGTGGTATCAGAGCTTGTTGAGGAACTTTTGATCTTAAAGAACACACGAACCCTAAAAATCACCAAAACCCTAATTTTCTCAGAAACCCTAACAACATCATGTCTGAAACAATAAACTCCTCCTCCTCAGCTTTACCAAACATCAAGATTCCCATGCTTGATGCAACCAACTTTGACTTGTGGAAGTTCAACTTTGAACAATATCTGGGGATCTACGACTACACACTCTGGGAGGTTATTGAATATGGAAACACATTCGATAAAGCCCAAAAGATTCTTAATGTCATTGCTCAAAGAACAGCTATTGCTGGATGTTCTAAAGAGGATAAGAGAGAAAAACCTGGAGATGGTAGAGCTATGTCTGCTGATGACATAGCAAAGAGAAGGGTTGACATGAAAGCCCTAATATTCTGAAAGTCTCTTTGGGACAAGAAAACCAGCATAAATATAGAGGCTATGAATCTGCTAAGGATCTTTGGGCAGCTCTTGAAGTTGCACATAGTGGCAATGCAGACACTAGGGAAGAAAAGAAAAAGCAACTCGTGCATGATTATGCTGTCTTCAAAGCTCAACCCAATGAGAAACTGAGTAGTGTGAGAAGCAGATTGCTTGACATTACAAGCAAGTTGTCCTTCATGGGGACACAAGTTGGTGAAGTTGAGATCAATGCTACCTTTCTCAAAAGTCTTGGTGAGGCATGGAAGATTGAGGCAAGATCTATCCTTGCCAACAATACTTACAAGAGCTCCTCGTTTGATGACATCTACAACAAACTAAGGCTGTTGGAAGATGAAACTCTTTTAGAGCATGGAAGCAAGTCTACCACCAATAATATGGCCTTCTTTTCTCATAGTGAAGGTCAATTCAATTAGAAGGACTCTTACATACATCCAGTTACTGGATCATCATATGTCAGCGCTGGAACAAGTCCTGTCAACGCCTCCTATTCAGATGCTGACACATTTAAGAGTGACTCCCCAAGAGTTAAACCTGCTGGTTTAGATTTGGATACTGTTTGTGCTTACATTGCTTCTTTGCCCAATGGTTCAGTGATTACATATGAGGACCTTGAGCAGATAAGTGATGAGCACTTGGAAGAGATGGACATCAAGTGGAACATGGCTCTTGCTAGTATAAGAGCAAATAGGTGGAACAGAAGGTTTAAAAAGAAGATGACCTTCAATGCTAAAGACATAGCTGGATTTGATAAATCCAAAGTTGAATGCTACAACTGTCATCGTATGGGGAACTTCATGAGGGAATGTAGATCTCCTAGAAGATCTGATACTGGTAAACCCTCAAGTCAGGTTGTTAAAGCTCAGGATTCCAAAGCCATGGTTGCAGTTCAAGGAATTGATCGTACAGGATGGGATTGGAGCTATCTGGCTAAGAATGTTGAAGAGGATAAAGCTTTAGTTGCTGATATTGAAGAAGAAGAGCACGTTGAATATGCTCTCATGGCACACTCCTCCTCTTCATCTGATAATGAGGTATATGATGATGCTTTTTGTAGCAAAGGTTGTAGGTTAAATACTGAAAGACTTAACAAAGAGGTGTTAAAATTAAAAGATGATATGAGTACTGAAAGATGTAAATTGTCTAATTACCAACTAGCTCTTACTGAAACTGAGAAAACCGTTTCTGAATACAAGAAAATGGAATTTGATTTAAAAGATAAAATCAACATTTTAAAACATGAGTTAGATGCTAGTATGGATATTAGAAATATCATGGAAAGGGTTAATGGTGAAATACAGGCTAAGTTAGATGAGGCCATTAAGAATAAAGATAATGTTGGCCTTAAAATTCAAAGATTTGATAGAGCCACCCAAACCCTAGGAGACTGTGTAGCTAAACAAAGGGATCCTAAGGACATGACAGGGATTGGGATGAATGATTACTCTTTGGTTCCACCACCAGCTGGTGACTTCTATGGTGTCCAACAAAGGGACTTATCTTGGACTGGTTTGCCAGAGCTCCAAGAGGAGGAATTCATTCCTCCACCAAGAGTTGTCACTCCAGTTGAAGAGTATCAACAAAACTTGACTGACCTGAATGAGTGGAAGAAGGCTAACCCTACTTTATTTGTCAAGGGTGGCTTGCTATGTGAAAGTCCAAATGAATCAACACCCATTAAGGTTACTAACCCAATCACTGGTAAAGTTGTTGACCTAGGCTCAAACACTGTTAAAAGACCTAGCATTAAATATGCAGAGATGTATAGGAATACTAGGTCACCCAAGAGTCAAGTTAGCAATCATGGAACAGGCTTCTTCTCCTCTAGACCTAAGGTTGTGTCTAGAAAAGCTTGTTACACGTGTGGTAGCTTTTCACATTTGGCATACAAGTGTGTCAACGCTCACAAAGCCAGCGCTGACAGAAACAATTTCAGCGCTGACAGGAACAAAGTCAACGTTGTTAGGAAGTCAAACGTTGTCAGACCCAAACCTTGTGTGCAGCAAAGTCCACAAGTGATTAGACCTGCCCCATTCTTTACTAGAGGGTCTAACACTCATGGACAAAGACCATTTCAAAAGACAAACACCTGGTCAAATAGGCAATGGGTTTCTGTAGCAAACCCTGGGTTCAACGCTGACAAGGGTAATTTCAGCGTTGACAGGACAAATTCTAACGCTGACAGAAACGTGACCAGACCTAAATATTTGCAACCACAAGGTAAGGGGTCTAAAGCTTCTTCAAGCTTAACATGGAGACCCAAGAAAGATCAAAACCCTAATGAGAATGGGATTTCAATGACCTGCAACAGATTTAATTACATTTCCAAGGTCATTACAAAACCTGTTGGGGTTAACTGGGTATTTCATCCTAAAAAGGATGAGAATGGGGTTGTTGTGAGAACTAAGTCTGTTCTTATTGAACAACCAGATGAATCCAAGTCTTTTAAGACTTGGGTTCCCAAAGAAAACTAATTTGTTTTCTTTATGTGCAGGGCATTCAAAGACAGATCAATGATTATGGATATTGGGATAGTGGATGCTCAAGGCACATGACAGGGAAGGAATACTATCTGACTAACTTCACTCCCATTAAAGATGGTGATAAGGTTTACTTAGGAGGCGGATATGGTACTATCACAGGCAAAGGAACCCTTCTCACCAAGAATCTGCGTTTTGAGAACGTCTTCCTGGTAAAAGAACTTGATTACAACCTGTTTAGTGTATCACAAGTTTGTGATAACAAAACTAAAGTTCTTTTTACTGATACTGAGTGTTTGGTGTTAAGCAAGGATTTTAAGATCCCTGATGAGAAATATATTGAGTATAGAACACCTAGGCATAAGGACATATATAATGTGAATTTAAATGGGATTAAAATGAACAATAATATGTCTTGTTTTTAAGGCCTCAGTAGATGAGAGTAATTTGTGGCACAGGAGACTAGGGCACATAAATTTAAAAAATATAAATAGACTTGTGAGGCTTGGTTTAGTTGATGGTTTGCCTGAGAAGGCCTTCCACAATGACCACTCTTGTGTTGCATGTCTTAAAGGCAAGCAGCACAAGGTCTCATTCAAGTCCAAACAGGTGCATACTAGTTCTAGACCTCTTCATATGCTTCACATGGACCTCTTTGGTCCAACCAATATAGAAAGTTTGAATGGTAAGTCATATTGCTTTGTTATCACAGATGACTTTTCTAGGTTTACTTGGACATTCTTTCTAGCTATGAAGAGTGACACAGCTGATGTTCTTATTGATTTTATCACTCAGATTGAGAAGAGGTCTGGCAATGAGGTTAAAATGCTTAGGAGTGATAATGGTGGAGAATTTAGGAATAAGAAGCTAGATGATTTCTGATAGTTGTAAAATTACCCCTTTAGGAAAAGAAGGTAAAATAGTGGTAAGTATTAAGTGTACGTTTAGGAAAACGTAAACACTTATGACCCTTAATGGGGATCATTCTCTCGAGGAGGCTAGTGTGTTGTGTAATGAATTGATTGATTAATGTTTTTGATTATTAACAAGAAGAAAAGAAAAGAGAAAATGACGAAGACGAAAAAATAAAAATTTAACAAAAACTACTACTAGAAAGTTAAGACGTAGAAACGTAAAAAAACACAAAAATTAAAATTTTAACCTAAAAACTCCTAAAAATTACTAAAAATCCACAATATTATTCTAAGAGTTTACAAAAAATCCAAACTTGCTAAAACCTTTTAATTAATTTAATAATGACTTTTTAATGCTAATTAAAGCCTAAAAATCACTTTTAAATATTAAAAAGCCCCAAACAAGGTTTTCAAGTTTGTAAACCTCAAAAATGACCTAATTAAGCTAAAAACTATTTTTAAAAATTTTAAAACCAAATTAAACTATTTTTAAACTCCTAAAAACTATTAAAATCTATTAAATCTTAAATTAGTTCTAAAAATTAATTGAAAAGCCTAAAAACTAATTGGAAAGTGAAAAAGTTCCTAATTTAATGACTACAATCTAGGAAAAATGAAAAAGAAAGAAAAATAAAACTTTCTATTTTTACCAATAAAATAATATTAAAATATTCCAAAAAATAAAAAGTTTTTAGATAAATTCTAAAAAATTATCAAAAATCCTAAATAATGTAACTAGAACAAAAATGTAAATTAAAGCTCCTAAAACCCTTTAATTAATTTTATATTAATTTTTAAAGTTGTTGAAAAACCGTAAAATCAAATAATTAAAAATTAGACTTTTTGAAACCTTTTTATATGTAAACCTCAAATAACTTAATTAAAACCTAAAAACTATTTTTCTGGATTTTTAAAATACTTTTTGCTATTTTTAAATTACTTTCTAAAAATAAATCTAAAAATAATCCTAATAAATAAATAAATAAAGGGAAAAATAAATTTTAAAAACAGAAAAGTCCTAAACCTTAATTAAACCCTAGGAAAAATACTAGCTACCAAATAAGCTTAATAAATAAGCTGAAATAACCAAAATAAGCTACGGCTTATTTAAATAAGCACCAAACAAAATCCCCTTAAATAAGATTTGAAATGAAACATAAACGTAAAAAGGGCATCTAGATCACTGGTTAACACGTACACTCCCCCAACGAGGGGTCCCGTGTTCGAGTCCAGGCAGGGTGCACCTTTTTGAATTTTTTTTTTTTTTCTTTTTAAACTCAAACCAGTGCTCCTTTAAGCACTAAAACACAAACACAAACCAAAATTATCAAAGATTAAGCAGGATTTGAACCAAAACGTGGCCAGGTTACTAGTTCTTTCTGATGAACTCAAGTGACTTGTATCTTCACAAGTGAAGTTAATCCAAGAGGAGCTTGGAGTGATGATTTTGGTGATGTTTCTTGGACAAGCAGGGCACCCCTATACTCTTTGGAGTATAGGGAGTCACAATTTGCACAAAAAGAGCAAGGAAAATCACACAATTACACACAAAGAGACCAAATCAAGTTGCTGATGCTAGCACTAGGTCTGGTGGTATGTATTACCAAGTTACATGCACTTAGATGGATTTTTAGACCTCAAATCTTGCACACAATCACACAAACTAGTATAAAACTGATTACAATCTTTAACTAACCTTGAATCTAACAGATTTGAAGCTTGGTGGTTCAATTCACACAAAAAAGAGACAGAAAAATCACTTGGCAGATTTTTGCTTACTTTATCCACTTTTTACTTGCAAACTGGTTCCAAACTTACACCAATCTGATAAACACCTAATACACATCCTAAATAACACCTAACAAGTGTATTCAAACCAGATTTAATTCAAGAACTAGACACAAAACCAGTTTAAAACACAAAGCCAAACACTCCTTAATTTTCTAAAATACAACTTTTTCAAACCAAATCCTTTCAACACTCTACCAAACTGGATTTAATCCCTCCTAGCATGCATATGACACTAAATTAAGCAACATCCAAACAACTAAACCACACTTAGCATTTAGTTTCAATCAAATCACATGAACACCATTTAAAATGAAAAATGAAAAAGGAAAAGAGTATTCTACCTTGAGGGACTTACATCCAAGTCCCTCAGTGACTGATGTCACCTCCAATATACTCGGGTATATGCAGAACCTTGAATCAATCAAACCCAAACAGCCCTGCTAAGAACAAATGAAACAAGCACAAGAAAACAACTTTCTGATTTTTTTCTAACTTTCTTAAAAATCTTTTCACCAACTTTGAAACCTTAAACAAGTTTTAAAAACAAGTTGATATTCAGAACTCAAGAACTTTTGGTCCACTTTCACTTCTCAAAAGTTCTTAAAATTTCTGAAAAATCTCAACCCTTTTTTAAAACTTTTTGAAAAACTTAAACACACAAAATCTTTCACAAATATGATGGAACTCATATTTTTCTCAACAAAGATATACCAACTTTTAAAAAACAGTAAAAGGAATTACTTTTAAATCAAAACACCAACTTTAATTTCTTTAAAAAGGAATTACAATTTTGGAGAAAAAATCTGGAACAAAGAAAAGGGGTCACAGGTCGACTCCCTTTTATACTAGTCTATGGAAATTACTAGAACACTAAAACCCTAATGAGAAAAGCCCTAAATTGCCCTTGGTCTTCTTTCTGAAAATTGGGTCAAAAATCGCCCATGTGATGCCAGTTGTTTGTTGGTGATGTTTGAATGCATCATGGTCGTCCATTAAGCCTTGCGGACAAAGGAGTGAATCTGGGATGTTCAATTTGTCGGGTCATAGGGTTTGGGGGAAAACGACTTGAGCAGGGGAGGTACGGGGTGGGTCCTACAGTGCATGTGAGGATGTTTTGTGAGGTGGGAAAAGGTGAGGTGAGGGTGAATTAAGGATCTGCTAAAGATTAGCTAATAACCCTTTGATTTGAGTGATGTTGAAGATTAGGGTTTATGGGTAAAAAGGTTTAGCAGGTTTGTGTTTAATCTAAATTGGGATTAAACTCTTTTTTAAAAAGATGTTTAGGAGGGAAATGGGGAAAGGGTTAAGTGGGTTGACCATTTGACTGGGGGTTTAATTAAATAAACCGGTTTGGGTTTGGGTATTGGACTGGGTAGGGTCGGGTGGATGGGTTATTGGGTGGTTTATGGTGACGTGGCAAGTGGTGACTGGTGGTAAGAGTTTGGGTGTTTGGCAGTTTAGGTCCCCAAGTTTCCACTTTTCTTCCACTTTGTAAATAATTCCATCAGCGCCTATATTACACTAGACAACTTTTGGAAAGTTGTCAAATATGGCACAAAAGGTTTTATAAACTTGAAATAAGGGCTTCAAATGCTTATTTTGGATTTTCCAAGGGCTTATCTTGTACAATCTTCAAACTTTAAGGACCATTCTTGTACAATTGACATTTGGAGGGTCAATTGTGACAAGTTCTTCAAAGATGAGGGACTAATTTTGCCAATCTTCAATTCTTCAAGGGTCTTTTTGCAAAATCCAAACTTGGGCCCGGTTCATTGTGCGGCTTCGTTTCCCGTGTTCGTTTTTGATTGATTCTTGTGATCTTTTGCCAATTCCTCAATATCCGTACCTAAAAATACACAAGTAACAAACACGAGCATATATTTGGTATATTTGATGATATTTAATTGAATTTAAGCTCGATTTGGACGATGAGACCATGTATAAAAGCAGTCTCATCACTCCCCCATACTAAACCATTGTCGTGCCCTCACGCAATGCTAGAATACAGTATCAAAGCATCTCCAAAATTCAATTTTATTCACTTTATTAAACGATAAACTAGCTACACTATTACTATTACTACTACTTGCGTTTAAGACATAATGTATGATTCTCATCGCAAAATGGGACGTTTAGGTTCATAGAATAAGAACACGTGAATGCTTCGTTAGAAATAATTTCGTCGTCCTCGATTTTCACTTCAATTCCATGCCAAGCGTGCAACGAGATCATTGTCATTATAAGTTAGTAATGCTAACACTACTCATATGCCCTAATCACGTACTTATTCTCCCATTATTCCTAAGTTGTATCTCTTATATTTTATTATGTCTTGAATGTTTCACGAGGATACATTATTGACTTATGCGATAATAGAGATTTAGGTCTAAAAATAGAGTCCTAACGGTGTAACTAAGATCATCAAATCAATAACCCCTCCTAATAGACAACGATGTTAAAAAATTAAGTTGACAAGAAGAATTGATAAACACGGTTTTATAACGGTTTTGAACATGAGACTTATTACCAAGACTTTTATACGCCCCCTAACGGAAGGGCCTTATTATCTTTGGTTTACCTCCATCTTTTATTCAACTTCGCCATGAAGCTTTTATTATGACTTCGGTCTTGCCTTGCCTTTTATTATCCGTCTCATCGGTGGTTTTATTAGCCATAGACGTATATCCTCACGCTAAAGCGAATTTTGGATCTTTAAAGCTTCGAAGATTAAGGCTTGATTCACTTTCAATTTTGCATAGATTTTAGGCCTTGTGGGGCTTCAAATTGTTTGCTTGATTTAGGTGAGCACTTGAAATCTTATTATTGGGTGAAGCTTTCGATTATTCGGGTTGCCAATACTTCAAAACCGTGACGCTGGTGATACCTTAATGTCTTCCCAATTTAATTACACGGAAGCTACTAGAAAAGACTAGAAACCCAACAATCCTAACTAAACCGCTAAGTCAATATTTATTAAGAAAAAATATTTACATGCGAAGGGAGAATAAGCAAACAACGAGAACACATGAGTTTTTGAAAGAATACGAGTACTCTACGTTTAGCATAGTAACTTATAATTAACTCTATCATTTCTCGTCCTCATTTAAGAGACTTAGCCTAATGTGTAGTTAAGGAATCAAAGCTAAGTGCTCAACACACACGGTCGAGTCAAAAATTACTCTTATTCTCGCCATCGGAAAATCTACATTCGTGTCTTCAAACACTTATAAAACATGAGAAAATTTTTAAAATTTGGCCATTTTTAGCCTTATTTTGCAACAAAACGATAACAAAACGATAAACTTTGGAAAGCGTGAAGGTTTGGCAAGGCAAGTATCTATTCACCCCCCCCCCCCCATACTAAAGTTAAACATTGTCCTCAATGTTTCGAGTCTAGGGGTGCAAACACCCCCATACTAGAGACGTAGTCGAATGCCTAATCTAGCATGGAAAGGGTGTAACCAATAAGTAATAGCCGTTTATGAAGTGTGCTAAAAACCTAAGGTTAGAACATAAAAGGATATATCATTTGGATATTGGGAGAGGACTCCAAAGCAAACGATCGAGTGCTCCCATAAAACGAAACACGAGAGGCTCCAATCGTGAAGATCATGATCTAAAAGCCACAATGCACAAACAACCACGGAACAAAGGTTGGAAGGGCACAAATCCCCTCACATTAGAAAGCAATAATATTTACATGGATAAGCATGGGTCTCCCCCACGATGCACCTTGTTTTTGATAACCGAGTCAAAAGCTCGACTCGAATCCCCATAAATGTGATCATTTAGGGATAATCATGGTATGGTCAATTTTTGGTGGGGCTTACATGATAAACAAGGCTCAAAAGCACGTGGAGTACTTTAAAAACCCGATAAACGTATACCGGGGTCAAAGATAGCGTCTTCGTTTTCGGATGAAAGACGAAACAACGATACTTCAACACAAACCCCAATGGGGTAGAATAAAATAGGAGAGAAGAAATAGAAGGGTGGGACAATGGGTAAGTCTCTAAAAACATGAGCTACTCGAGGTAGACTCGCACCAATCAAATGAAAAGATTTTCCATTTATTGCATCGGCGGAAGACCGAGATTTCCCTATATAAGCAATTCTAGGATCAAATATCTCGTCCTCGGTGGAGAAAGGGGAGGGAACATAAGGGGCTTCCCCCACATTAAGTCCACACAAAGCATCGTCAAAAGGAGAAGACGAGCTTGTAGTACTCAATAAACGCGGTGATGACGGAGTTAGAGTTGTAAGAAAATCTTTTAAATTCAAGTTAAAATCTTTTCCTTTTTCATCTTTTACACTCTCCTTGTGAAAACCCGATTTGATTATGTCAAAAATATTTGGTGTTTCTAAAGCAATGTTAGTCACACTAAAAATTCTCACATTTTGAAATCTTTTTGGTTTGGGTGGTGGCAAGTTTTCAAAACGTTTGTCAACAAAGAAAACCTCCCCATCGGGATCAACGTATTCATCATCCGAAGAATCACTCGAGATTGGAATCATAGGCTTAACACTCTTAACCTCCACCGGCGGAGGGGACGGAACTTCATTTTTATCAACAACTCCTAAAACTCTTTTTGAAATCTTTTTACAAATGTTTTTGATAGGATTGACATTGTACAAAGATGTGATGGAATACACATGAGAAAGAGTGGAGTTTTGGGTTGCATTAATGACGAGTTCTTCCTCATTGAAACGAAGAGTGATTTTTCTTGCATGCACATCGATAAGTGCTCTCGAGGTATCCAAAAAAGATCGACCTAAAATTAACGGAACTTTAGGATCGATGGGAATATCAACAACAATAAAGTCTACGGGATAGTAGAACTTTCCAACTTTTACAAAGACGTCCTCGGCAACTCCACAAGCTAGAATCGTAGAATGATCGGCCATTTCGATTGACATTCTTGAAGGAGTGAGATTGGGAAGATTGAGCGATTTAAAAATCTCAAGAGGCATCAAATTAATACTAGCACCAAGATCGGCCAAGGCGTAGCATTCTTCCATGTCTTGGATAGCACATGGGATTAAAAACTTTCCAGGATCACCGACTTTTTGAGGTATGCGGCTTAGAAAAACCGAAGAACAACTAGACGATTTTTGCAATTTCTCTTTGTTATTCAACATACTTTTGAAGTTCGCGGCAAATCGAGGCATCATGACTAAGGCGTCGGCAAAACTTATATTAAAATGCAAGTCACGAAACATTTTCATGAAAAGTTCAAATTGATAATTATTTCGTTCTTGTGCCTTTTCCTTGTCTCGTCTTGAAGGGTAGGGTAAAGGTGGTGTGGGTTGGGGCAAAGTAGGCATAGGCAACGGCCTTGGAATCTCGGGTTCCATGATTGGTATTGGTTCAACCGTAGGTGTGGTTTGAGCGGTACTTCGTGGGCTTGTAATTTGCTCCTTTTCGACCACAACCTCGGGTTCTTTCTCTTTTTCCTTCTCCATAGAAGTATTTGGACGAGAAATGGGTTCTTTGAAAGTTTTACCACTTCGTGTAGTAACAACCTTCAATTCTCCTTTCGGGTTCACGATGGTATCACTAGGAAGACCACCCGAAGAAGAGGGCTTACACATGATAGCTTCAAACATTTTAGCCATTCGGTCTTCAAACTTAGATTGCCTAGCATCCGCTTTTAACAATTCTTGCTTAATCTCATGTTGTCCTTGCTCCATTTTTTGTTGATTTTTTTGGAGTCGTGTGACATTTCCTTCCATTTTATTAGCATGAGTTTTAAGTTCATTAGCAAGTTCGTTTTTAAGCTCGTTTTTCAACTCGGATCTTAATCTAACCATTTCACGTTGCATGTTGTCAAACTTAGCATCATTAGCCTTAGCATAATTCAAAAATTCTCCTTGAAGATTTTTGGTGTGATCGTTTTGAAAACCTTGGGCATTGTTTTGAAAATCACGGTTTTGGTTTTGATTAGAAATTTGCCCATTACCACTTTGGTAATTACCCTTGTTATAATTCCTTTGATTTCCTTGGTAATTTTCACCTTGGTTGTTGTTGCGATAGTTATTAGCATTTTGATTTGGTGGAGCTTGATTTGAACGAGAACCTTGACCGATTTGGTTATAAGTTCCCGTGGCTACAAAAGCATTCGAAGTGTTACCATCCGCGGTAATGCACTCGGAAAGATCATGAGCTCCCCCACACGACAAAAAACTTTTAGAAACCGCTTTAACGAAGCGGGATTGGAAGCTTCTTGAGCCTTCCAATGGGACATAAGGGTCGAAAACCTTTCGAAAAACCGATTTTCCTCATTAGCCTCATCTTGTAAAGCATTGATGGAACGAGACGATAATGAGCCCATTTTGGCAACACTCGGTGTGTGACGAGGGCTATAAACTTTAGACCTATTCTCAATTATGACCAAAGCTTCTTCAACCGTTTTACATAAAAAATTACCACCCGCGGCGGCATTTAAATAATCTCTTTCATGATCGTTAAGTCCATTGTAAAACGTGTCGATTTGGTGCAAGTCGGAAAAACCGTGATGAGTACATTCATGTAACATCTCCTTAAACCTATTCCAAGCCGTAGAAAAACTTTCATTTGATTCTTGTGAAAATTTAGAAATCTCATTTTTCAAATGCGTAGTCTTAGAGGGCGGAAAAAATTGGTTCACAAATTTTGAAACGAGATCCTTCCACGTCAATATAGAATTGGGTGGCTCTTTCTCTAACCAAATTTTAGCGGGCCCCGCTAAGGTATACGGAAAAAGCATCATCTTAATCGAGTCATTCGAGACATCCTTAAATTTGCACGTGGCGGTAAGACGATTAAATTGGCGGATATGGTTGTGTGGATTGTCCTTCTCATCACCACGGAATTTGTTGTTTTGGATCATCGACAACAAAACCGTTTTCACCTCAAAATTCTCCGCAAGGATTGCGGGAATCACAATAGCTTCTCCATAACCCTCGGTGGGTGCTTGAAGTAACTCCATCATAGTTCGATTCGCCATGGTTGATTCTTCTCGTACAATGGGTTCGTCAATAGGAGACTCCTCACTAGAATGAGTTGGAGTGGGAGTTTTGTTCTTTCGTCTACGTGCACGTTTTGCTTGATTACGAGTGAGCATAAACGTCACGTACAACGTGGAGACGAGCAAAGAAGATTCTTTTTGGTATTTTGTGTTTTTTATTTTTTTTGTGGTTTTTGATGGTATTAACTTTTTTGGAAATTGGTGAATGTATTAAGTAGACAATAGAGTCCACAAATCTCCTCCTTAATCAAATCTCTTGATTAAAGAAGCCTCAAGGAATGAAAATGATCACGTGGAGTGAACGCCTTCGATGACTTTAGAACGATGGTGGAACACCAAATCGTTCAAGAGGGTTTAATCAATAGAAACCAAGAAAATATATATAATATGTAGTAATACTTTGGGCGGCAAAACCCTCGATTCACTCTCAAAATCAAATACGCACAAGCAAGCGGAGGAAACGAGGCGGCGCGAAGCACTTAAGAGACTTTTTCCTTTAGGTCGTGAAATACAACCGCCTTATACCCACCTTATAGTTTGTATTATCAAAATCAAGCTTCACGAAAGTATTTATCTATTTTTGCCTTTTTTCTTTGGTTTGAGATTCGAATACAATGATCGAGTGATGAAATCCCGAATCAAGGTTGTGATTGCTCACGTATTTGGGGTACTTGTGTATTTATTGTTCTACGTATACAATATAGTAATAATATTCACACAAAAACCAAAAAACGATAATACGTATTAGTAGAGTGCTACTAATACAAATACTATTATGGCTAATATAGAAAACAACAATTGTTCAATCAAAACACAACACGCCTCCCCGGCAGCGGCGCCAAAAATGATAGTTGTAAAATCACACTTGTTTAGGAAAAGAAGGTAAAAGCGGTAAGTATTAAGTGTACGTTTAGGAAAACGTAAACACTTATGACCCTTAATGGGGATCGTTCTCTCGAGGAGGCTAGTGTGTTGTGTAATGAATTTATTGATTAATGTTTTTGATTATTAACAAGAAGAAAAGAAAAGAGAAAATGACGAAGACGAAAAAATAAAAATTTAACAAAAACTACTACTAGAAAGTTAAGACGTAGAAACGTAAAAAAACACAAAAATTAAAATTTTAACCTAAAAATTCCTAAAAAATACTAAAAATCCACAATATTATTCTAAGAGTTTACAAAAAATCCAAACTTGCTAAAACCTTTTAATTAATTTAATAATGACTTTTAATGCTAATTAAAGCCCTAAAAAGCACTTTTAAATATTAAAAAGCCCCAAACAAGGTTTTCAAGTTTGTAAACCTCAAAAATGACCTAATTAAGCTAAAAACTATTTTTAAAAATTTTAAAACCAAATTAAACTATTTTTAAACTCCTAAAAACTATTAAAATCTATTAAATCTTAAATTAATTCTTAAAATTAATTGAAAAGCCTAAAAATTAATTGGAAAGTGAAAAAGTTCCTAATTTAATGACTACAATCTAGGAAAAATGAAAAAGAAAGAAAACTAAAACTTTCTATTTTTACAAATAAAATAATATTAAAATATTCCAAAAAATAAAAAGTTTTTAAATAAATTCTAAAAAATTATCAAAAATCCTAAATAATGTAACTAGAACAAAAATGTAAATTAAAGCTCCTAAAACCCTTTAATTAATTTTATATTAATTTTTAAAGTTGTTGAAAAACCCTAAAATCAAATAAAATTAAAAATTAGACTTTTTGAAAACTTTTTTATATGTAAACCTCAAATAACTTAATTAAAACCTAAAAACTATTTTTCTGGATTTTTAAAATACTTTTTGCTAATCTAAAAATAATCCTAATAAATAAATAAATAAAGGGAAAAATAAATTTTAAAAACAGAAAAGTCCTAAACCTTAATTAAACCCTAGGAAAAATACTAGCTACCAAATAAGCTTAATAAATAAGCTGAAATAACCAAAATAAGCTACGGCTTATTTAAATAAGCACCAAACAAAATCCCCTTAAATAAGATTTGAAATGAAACATAAACGTAAAAAGGGCATCTAGATCACTGGTTAACACGTACACTCCCCCAACGAGGGGTCCCGTGTTCGAGTCCAGGCAGGGTGCACCTTATTGCAAATTATTTTTTTTCTTTTTAAACTCAAACCAGTGCTCCTTTAAGCACTAAAACACAAACACAAACCAAAATTATCAAAGATTAAGCAGGATTTGAACCAAAACGTGGCCAGGTTACTAGTTCTTTCTGATGAACTCAAGTGACTTGTATCTTCACAAGTGAAGTTAATCCAAGAGGAGCTTGGAGTGATGATTTTGGTGATGTTTCTTGGACAAGCAGGGCACCCCTATACTCTTTGGAGTATAGGGAGTCACAATTTGCACAAAAAGAGCAAGGAAAATCACACAATTACACACAAAGAGACCAAATCAAGTTGCCGATGCTAGCACTAGGTTTGGTGGTATGTATTACCAAGTTACATGCACTTAGATGGATTTTTAGACCTCAAATCTTGTACACAATCACACAAACTAGTATAAAACTGATTACAATCTTTAACTAACCTTGAATCTAACAGATTTGAAGCTTGGTGGTTCAATTCACACAAAAAAGAGACGAAAAATCACTTGGCAGATTTTTGCTTACTTTATCCACTTTTTACTTGCAAACTGGTTCCAAACTTACACCAATCTGATAAACACCTAATACACATCCTAAATAACACCTAACAAGTGTATTCAAACCAGATTTAATTCAAGAACTAGACACAAAACCAGTTTAAAACACAAAGCCAAACACTCCTTAATTTTCTAAAATACAACTTTTTCAAACCAAATCCTTTCAACACTCTACCAAACTGGATTTAATCCCTCCTAGCATGCATATGACACTAAATTAAGCAACATCCAAACAACTAAACCACACTTAGCATTCAGTTTCAATCAAATCACATGAACACCATTTAAAATGAAAAATGAAAAAGGAAAAGAGTATTCTACCTTGAGGGACTTACATCCAAGTCCCTCAGTGACTGATGTCACCTCCAATATACTCGGGTATATGCAGAACCTTGAATCAATCAAACCCAAACAGCCCTGCTAAGAACAAATGAAACAAGCACAAGAAAACAACTTTCTGATTTTTTTCTAACTTTCTTAAAAATCTTTTCACCAACTTTGAAACCTTAAACAAGTTTTAAAAACAAGTTGATATTCAGAACTCAAGAACTTTTGGTCCACTTTCACTTCTCAAAAGTTCTTAAAATTTCTGAAAAATCTCAACCCTTTTTTAAAACTTTTTGAAAAACTTAAACACACAAAATCTTTCACAAATATGATGGAACTCAGATTTTTCTCAACAAAGATATACCAACTTTTAAAAAACAGTAAAAGGAATTACATTTAAATCAAAACACCAACTTTAATTTCTTTAAAAAGGAATTAAAATTTTGGAGAAAAAATCTGGAACAAAGAAAAGGGGTCACAGGTCGACTCCCTTTTATACTAGTCTATGGAAATTACTAGAACACTAAAACCCTAATGAGAAAAGCCCTAAATTGCCCTTGGTCTTCTTTCTAAAAATTGGGTCAAAAATCGCCGATGTGATACCAGTTGTTTGTTGGTGATGTTTGAATGCATCATGGTCGTCCATTAAGCCTTGGGGACAAAGGAGTGAATCTGGGATGTTCAATTTGTCGGGTCATAGGGTTTGGGGGAAAACGACTTGAGCAGGGGAGGTACGGGGTGGGTCCTACAGTGCATGTGAGGATGTTTTGTGAGGTAGGAAAAGGTGAGGTGAGGGTGAATTAAGGATCTGCTAAAGATTAGCTAATAACCCTTTGATTTGAGTGATGTGGAAGATTACGGTTTATGGGTAAAAAGGTTTAGCAGGTTTGTGTTTAATATAAATTGGGATTAAACTCTTTTTTAAAAAGATGTTTAGGAGGGAAATGGGGAAAGGGTTAAGTGGGTTGACCATTTGACTGGGGGTTTAATTAAATAAACCGGTTTGGGTTTGGGTATTGGACTGGGTAGGGTCGGGTGGATGGGTTATTGGGTGGGTTATGGTGACGTGGCAAGTGGTGACTGGTGGTAAGAGTTTGGGTGTTTGGCAGTTTAGGTCCCCAAGTTTCCACTTTTCTTCCACTTTGTAAATAATTCCATCAGCGCCTATATTACACTAGACAACTTTTGGAAAGTTGTCAAATATGGCACAAAAGGTTTTATAAACTTGAAATAAGGGCTTCAAATGCTTATTTTGGATTTTCCAAGGGCTTATCTTGTACAATCTTCAAACTTTAAGGACCATTCTTGTACAATTGACATTTAGAGGGTCAATTGTGACAAGTTCTTCAAAGATGAGGGACTAATTTTGCCAATCTTCAATTCTTTAAGGGTCTTTTTGCAAAATCCAAACTTGGGCCCGGTTCATTGTGCGGCTTCGTTTCCCGTGTTCATTTTTGATTGATTCTTGTGATCTTTTGCCAATTTCTCAATATCCGTACCTAAAAATACACAAGTAACAAACACGAGCATATATTTGGTATATTTGATGATATTTAATTGATTTTAAGCCCGATTTGGACGATGAGACCATGTATAAAAGCAGTCTCATCAATTTCTGTGCCAGGAAAGGAATTAAAAGGCAATTTAATATTGCTAGAACCCCACAACAAAATGGGGTTGCTGAGAGGAAAAATAGAACCCTAATTGAAGCAGCCAGAACAATGTTGGCTGATGCTCGCTTTCCTATAGCCTTTTGGGCTGAGGCTGTTAATACAGCCTGCTATGTGCAAAATAGAGCATTGGTTAACAAAATTCAGAACAAAACACCTTATGAGTTACTTTGGGGTAGAAAACCTAATATTGGTTTTCTCAGACCTTTTGGTTGTCATGTAGTAGTCTTGGATACTAGTGATGCCTTAGGGAAATTTAGTGCAAAAGGTGATGAGGGTTACTTCATGGGGTATTCAGTGCAGAGCAAGGGTTATAGGGTTTATCTTAAAGAGGACAAACGTATAGTTGAAAGAGTACATGTTAGGTTTTTAGAGAATAAACCTAGTGATCCTGAAAGTGGTCCTAATTGGTTATTTGACTTGGAACCTTTATCTAGAACTTTAAATTATATGCCTGTCACTAATCCAGACATTGTGAAGGTAACTTCAAATGTTGTGGAGGAACAAGTTGTTGATGTTTCAGGTACTCAGGTTCATGAAAAGGTTGGATCACAAGCAGAAAAGACATATCCTATCCTAGAATATGTTACCATTCCTATTTGGACAGATGCTTTTGCTGCTGCTGCTGCTGGACAAGATAATGGTGGTTTCCAAGCACCACCAGTTACAAACATGCATGGTCCTTCAGGCGCTGACAAAGGCAAATCTAGCGCTGACATGATCAATTCAGGCGTTGATGGTTCAGACGTTGACAACCACACTTCAAGCGTTGTTAGCCCAAGCGCTGACAAACAAGATTCAGGCGTTGACAACAATACTGAACATCTTTTCTCTTCCAGTTTTGAACAAGGTGAACCTTCCAATATATATGAAGAGGTTCATCCTCATGTTGATGTAAGAGAGTCTGATGAAGAAGATATTAGCAACATGGAGAATGAGGTTGAGGACACCAGACTTTTTGAAGGAGGAGTTCTCACTTCCACAATAATCACCCCCTTCCCAAATCATTGGTGATGTTATGACTCCAGTTCAGACTAGAAGATCTCATCAAGGTCTTGGTAGGTTTATTGCTAATATACACAAGAAGGTTGATACCCCTCTTGTGCAAGCATGTTTGTTTGCATGTTTTCAGTCATAAGAAGAACCCAAGAAAATATTTGATGCTCTCAAAGAACCAAGTTGGGTGGAAGCAATGCAGGATGAGCTTCACCAATTTGCAATTCAGGATGTTTGGGAGCTGGTTGATTGTCCTAGATATGTCAGACCTATAGGGACAAGATGGGTTCTCAGGAACAAAAGAGATGAAAGAGGCATTGTGGTCAGAAACAAGGCAAGGTTAGTGGCTCAAGGTTATACACAAAAGGAGGGGATAGACTATGAGGAGGTCTTTTCACCAGTTGCAAGGATTGAAGCTATTAGGATTTTTCTAGCCTATGCATCCTGCATGGGCTTCACAGTCTATCAAATGGATGTCAAGAGTGCCTTTCTCTATGGCACCATTGTTGAGGAAGTATATGTGATGCAGCCTCCTGGTTTTGAGGATCTAGAGAATCCAGATAAAGTGTATAGAGTCAAAAAGGCTATGTATGGTCTTCATCAGGCCCCTAGAGCATGGTATGGTACTTTGTCTACCTATTTGGTGGATAATGGATTCAAAAGGGGCACCATAGATCAGACACTATTTACAAAGAAGAAAGGCAAGGATGTGTTGCTTGTGCAGGTCTATGTTGATGATATCATTTTTGGGTCTACTGATCCAAAGATGAGTGAGGATTTCTCCAAGCTTATGACAGACAAATTCAAGATGAGTGCTATGGGGGAGATGAACTTCTTTCTTGGTTTACAAGTTCAGCAGAAAGAGGATGGTATCTTCATCTCCCAGGACAAATATGTTGCTGAGATCTTGAAGAAGTTTGGCTTTTCTCCACATGAAAAGAGGGGGGCTACTCCTATGGATAGAGAACACCCTTGGGGAAAGATTGGAGATGGGAAAGATGTTGATGTCAGGCACTATAGATCCATGATTGGATCCTTGATGTATCTTACTGCCTCCAGACCTGATATCATGTTTGCTGTGTGTGCTTGTGCACGCCATCAAGTGACTCCCAAAGAATGTCACCTTTATGCTGTGAAGAGGATCTTTAGGTACCTAAGATGCTATCCTGGTCTTGGTTTGTGGTACCTAAAGGATTCACCATTGGAGCTGATTGCATATTCAGATAGTGATTATGGAGGTGATAAATTTGATAGGAAATCCACAACTGGTGGATGTTAGTTTCTTGGGAGCAGGTTGATATCTTGGCAATGCAAGAAACAAACAGTGGTGGCTAATTCTACAATTGAAGCTGAGTATGTGGCTGCAGCTGCTTGTTGTGGCCAAGTGTTGTGGATTCAGAACCAGCTGTTGGACTATGGGTACAATTTCATGCATACTAAGATATTTGTTGACAATAACAGCACTTTATGCATCATTAAGAATCCTGTACATCATTCTAAAACTAAACACATAGAAATTAGACACCATTTTATAAGAGATTGCTTTGAGAAAGGTTTAATACAACCAGATAGGGTTGACACTGAGGAAAATGTGTCAGATTTACTAACTAAACCTTTTGATGCTGGGAGATTTCAATACTTGGTAACAAGTATTGGAATGGTTAATCTCACATAATATGTGTTTTGGAGTCTTTTTGTAAAAGTATGTACAAGATGATGCATTGTTATTGGTCTTATTGATGATTTAGATTTTCCACTATCTTTTTCTAACACTGACAAAGGTTACTTGAACACTGATAAGTGTTTTTGTAACGTTGTCAGCAATATAATTGTCTAACGCTGACAAAGCTTTCCTCAACGCTGTCATGTGTTATCGGGGCGTTGTCAGCAGCAACATTAGTTTTGTGGTTTTTAATCTAAATGTGCAGATGGTGTTAGCAGTATGCCATTGGATACAGAGTTGCTTATGGATCAATGGAGAAGCATTTGGACAAGTTTTTATTTATGGATGATGGTTGGAATGTTTCATTCCTATCTTGACATAAATTTTTTATGTTCATGCATGATTTTAGCAAAATTTTGTATCATAGTTTAAGGGGAGGTTTTAGGAACCTTTAGGATGTTTGGGTATCCATATGATACTCTTATCACAATTCTAGATTGTGTCCACAGGTGAGTATGAGTTAGTTTCTACTAAATCATGAGGCACTGTAGCATGCAAAGTTGATATACTATGCATGCTGCCAAGACACTTTTGGCCTAGAATTGGTTGTGGTCTGTTGGGAGACTCGGGAATGATTTTGATATGGGATTTACTTGGGAGTAACAAGGATTTTATAAGGTAACTTGGTTGTTAAGAGTTTTGGTTAGCAAGGGACACTAGAGGACTGTTATGTCTATCTTGCTTATGCAAGTGTGCATAACTGGACAGTGCTTGCCGCCCTATAATAATTATCAGCCTTTGGTTATCTTCTCTAGGATAAATTACTTGTTAAGGTCATTTTTCATTTTTAAAACACTTTTATTTTTGGACGCTGACAAGAATTTTCCAAGCATTGTTGTGACCAAATTGGACGCTGACATGGCTATAGGCAAAAGTTGACAAGATTATAGCCGTTGGGCGTTGATAGGTTATTTTTGACCGTTGACACTCAATGGGACCTACCCAGTTGTTACTTTTTGACAAATTTTTAGGCCGTAATTTTAGGAGTTGTTACTTTCATTTAATGCATGAGATAACTTATAACTTTTTCAATATTTTCATGATTGATTTTTGAAAATACTTGCCTATTTTTGGGCCTATCACATGCATATTCTTCTCCTATAAATTTGGCTCCTATTTTAAACTGGGTATCTATAATTCTTATCAACTAACAATTTTCTCTTATCAACTTCATCTTCTTCACTTAAAATTAACAGCTTTCATCAATGGCACCAAAGTTTAGACCATCAGAATTGGAACTAGGGTTCAGATCTCAACACAACATGATTGCATATCTTGAAGCCGATGATACTCTGTTTCCCCAATACACACAAATGGTGGCGTATTTGAACGCATCCCCATTAAGGTATGCTCTTTCTCATGCACCACTCATTCCAGTCACACACATTAAACAGTTTTGGAACACTGTTAGTTCCTCAACAGTTAATGGAGTGACCACATTGACTTCTATTGTTCATGGGAGACCTTGGGTGGTTACTGAGGCTTTGGTACGCCAAGCCTTGCATCTTGATGATGCTGATGGTATAACCACCCTTCCCATAAATGAAATAGAACAAGGGCTTAGGGCTTTGGGATATCCTTTTCCTGATGAAGGTACTCTCAACAAGTATCATAAACAGGAATTTCTCCCAGCCTGGAAGTACCTCATACATGTCCTCCTTCAATGTTTGAGTCCCAAATGTACTGCACACAATGAGATCAATAGATCCATTGCCAGTGCTATTGTGTGCATTGCAACAGGGACAAAATTTAATTATTCAAAAATGATTTTTGAGGGCATGTGTAAAAACAAGGGGAACAAAATGACTTTATCTTATCCCCGTTTTCTGCAAATGGTTTTTGATGTTCAAGGTTACTGCTCAAGGGATCACAATGATTTATATAAAATCCCTGAGCAAAAGAAAGCTATTTTTATGAAGATGAACTCACCACCCCATAGAGACCTACCTTTAACCCAAGCTATGCTTGCTGTTATTGCAGCAGCACAACCCCAACCAGACCCACAACCCCAAATTGACCCCCAACCACAACTTGAACCCATCCCTGAACCTTTACCTTCACCTGAACATATGTAAATTGACTCAGAATCTTTCAACGCTGACACACTCAATGTTGGCGTTGATGTGCCTATTTCCAACGCTGACACACAACCTTCACAATCCCAAACACCCCTTAACCAACCCACATCTACCCATTCTTCCACACCATCTTCCACACCCCCTGAATATAGGTTGATGAAACGCCAAAGGACTACTGGAGTGTTCTCCTCTGGTGGTCCTAGCCATGTAGCAGAGAGAACCACCACCACAAGTGTGGCTGGTGACCTGGATGAGGCTGGGACTATTGGTTCTGGCTTAGATGTTGGCCAAGGCAGTGCCACCATCATTAAGTCCTCATCCTTGCCCAATGAATCTGCCTTGGGAGGTCAAATCCCCATTTTAGAAGAGGGCAGACTGGAACCAATGAATCTTATGGAATTGACGGCAGTCTGCATAAGCTTGCAAAAGCAAAATGCAGACTTAGTACAAATTGTCAGCTCAGAAGGCCTTGAACTCAAGCAATTGAGGGAGAGGATTGTTGTTTTGGAAAGTGATCGTGCTAGGAGGGGTATGGAGGAATCTTCCAAAGGGGAAGAAGATCCAATTAAACTGAGTGATAAGGGCAGTCATGATGGTCAATCAATGGATGTTGCGGAGGCCCTTACAACTTTGAAGAAACAAACAGGTTTTGATACGTCCTTAGTCTCTCCTACCAACTTAAATTTATCATTTACAGCTATGTTGAGAGAGGTTACACAAGGCGCTGAGGGAAGATATTTGGCGTTGACAAGGAAAATTTGGACGCTGACAGAAATATTTTGGGCGCTGATAGGACAAAGTTGGGCGTTGACAGACCTGCAAATGAAGGTGATGTATCCCAGTCATCATCTATCATCAAGGAGGTTTCTACTCAGGTATCACCATCTACCTTACCAACCATTGCACCATCAGATAAGGGTAAGGGTATTTTGGTAGAAGAGAGTGTTCCAAAGGATGCAGCTCAAGTTGAGTTTGATAGAAGATTAGCTGCACAAATCATGGAACAAGATAAAAAGGAGTCACCATTTGTTGGGACTTCAGAAGAAGGAAGTGATGGAGATAGCTCAGACTCAAGTGTGATGATTATAGAACCAAAGCGGCTTGAGTATGGTGATGAGTTTGCTAGGGAAAAGTTGAGAGAATTGAAATTGCAGGTTGACTTTGACATGCCAGAGGTGGTTCAAATGTATCATGCTTGGGAAGACAGATGCATGGAGAATCCAGATTTGACCATTTCAGATCAAATATGGGGTTTGGAGATTCTTCTTAGAGTTCAGAAAGATTGCCAGGTAATTTTGAAACACAAGGCAAGTAATATTCTCTCAGAGTTAAAAAGGGATAGAAGGGAGCTCTACTTTATGTTGCTCAGATGTCATGGAGTTGGATGGACATATCAGAAGTTGAAGGCTTTGACATTTGATGAGTTGGAAAACAGGGCTTATCTCATTTGGGTGAGAGTGCAGGAAGCAAACACTCTCAGACTTCTTTCAGATGAAAGAAAGGAAGAACTTGTAGAAGAAATGGAACTCAAGAAAGCTATGATTATTCCCAGGCCAGTGAAAAAGGGAATTTCATTTGTGTTTCCAAAAGATATGGATCCACTATATCCAAGTGAAGCAGTTATAAGAAAGAGCCTCAAGCTCTCACCATTAGAAGCTTCAGATATGGTGCAAGTGTTACCATTAGATTCCAGGAACCCAATTGTGAGCTATGAAGAAGATGAATGTGGGTTCTGGAAGATTGGCAGATTTGGCAAGGAGGTACACACTGTTACCACTCTCATATCTTTGTTTGCAAGTTGTGATAGAGAAGACTTGGTGGACCTTTGGAGGTTGCTGGAGACCAAGTATGAGGCTGAAGCACCAACTTCAGCTAATGGAATAAAACTTTGGACCACATTCAAAAGAATGTGTGGACCAAAAGATGAGGATCCTGTAATATGGAAGGATCTTGAAGATGACCTCAGTGGTCTTCAATGGAGGTTATATTCAGCTGCTAGTGTTTACCATTTGAGTTCTACAAAGTTTGCTGAGTATCTGCTTGTGGATGCTCAGTATTTCATATCCAAGGCTATTTTGGAGAAGATGAAGGACACTCAGCTGGAAATAGATTATTCAAGTGACGTGGCAAAAGATTTGATCGGATTTATTCACTATCAATATGAGAAGGTTTGTAAGATTCCTCCTAGTCCTTAATGCTTATTCAGAAACTTGATAATAAGAGTGGATATCAAGTTTAGGGGAGGATTGTTGGGAATAAATTAAGGCCAGATCACTTGAGCGCTGACAAGAACAAAACAAGCGTTGACAAGAACAAAACAAGCGCTGACAGCTCAAGCGTTGACAAGATAAAATCAAGCGTTGACACATTGAAGACAAGCACTGGTGGAAGATATATTCTACGCGTGTATTATATTCTAGATTACTTCTAGTAAAGATAAGAACAACAATGTATTTTCTATATTTATCTTTACCTAGAATAGTTGATACGTAGATTATTATACAAGGCTTCTTATGTCTATAAAAGAAGACCTTTAGGTTAATGTTTGATATAAGTTTCATATAAGTTTTCATTCATAAACATCTTTCATTGTAAGCAAGTTTGATATTGATAATCAAAGTGAAATTTTGTTTATATCATTGTGTGTTCTTGTTTAAGTGTTAAATTCCGCATAACACTTAAATTCATAAGCATATACAAAGGTTTCTCTAAGTGTATTACTTGATCTAATCTTGTATACATAAAGCTAATCGATCTAAGTTTGGGATCAACAAATAATCATTTGTAATTTTTCAGTTGTAATTTGTAATGTTTTGTTAATAAATGATTATATGATGTTTATAAGTACTTTATTGTTCAGTGCAAGTAAGAAGAAGTTGTTATGCTCACTTACTACTGAATTTACACTTAGGCTATTTGTATATCCAAATAGGGGATATTGTTGGGTCAGTATTTATTGACCCTGAAGCAACTCTAGGATTTGAATATAAAATCCCCCTAAGTGTTTCATGTTCAGCAAAAAGGTGACTCTGCTGAAGCATGACCAGAGGAACAAAGATTCCTACTGAAGAATGATTTGCTGAAGGATGTTCAGCTTTCCTCTTCTAGAGAACTTAGAAGACAAAGGATTCTTTGCTTCAAAGACTAGGCGGTCTAGTTGCTGAATAACAAGTCCTGAAGAAGAGCTTTCAGTTTAGTTTGGCTTGACAATACCAAACTGAATGATGTCTATCTCCTCTAGAATACCGAAGACACTTCAGTATTATGAAGGTTTACATTAGGCGGGAAAAGATTACTTTAAGTCAAAGTAGGTTGTTTGTATAGTTAGCTATAAGTACAACATCTATCTTTTCTTAGAGTAGTTTATTTGTCCTTTGTATTGTTTATCTAGCATGGGCATCAACCACCCACTGGATTAAATCTTGCATGGGAACATGCACAATGTAAACCCTAGTTTTGCACTGCCTATATAAGGAGTGCCTTTGTGAAAGAAATGGCAAGCCATTACAAGAGAAAGAATCTCTTATTAACCTTCTCTCCCAATACCAACCAACCATATAGCCAAAGTGCATATGAACGTTTAGGTTGGAACTTAAACTCTTAACCTTGGTTGAAAGTTTAAGCAAAGGATATCACCCACATTGTCATTCAACCACTATGTTATTCCGCAAACAAATTGGGTTAGATTCTTTATTTTATTTTTAATAAAAGTCTTACGTTGAAAAGTTAAACTGGTATTGTTGTTTTTAATTGTTCTTAGTTCTTATTAATTGTTAAAACAACACACTTGAGTCTTGCTAACGAGTTATTACTTAAGGTTGATAAGTAATAACGAGTTACAGGGGACCAACAGCATGCCGCGTCTTTGATACGCTTGAGACCAAGTGAAAATCATGTGTACTCTCCTGTGCAACTTGCTTTTGGCCAAGAACCAAGCATATCCCACCTTATAATTTCTGGGTGTGCAATATATGTTCCTATTGCACCACCTCAACGGAAAAAATGGGTCCTCAAAGAAGGTTGGGGATATATGTTGGATATGAAACGATTTCTATCGTAAGATATCTTGAACCCTTGATGGGTGATGTCTTCACAACACGTTTTCCTGATTGCCACTTTAATGAGGAAATTTTCCCTCCGCTTAGGGGAGTAAAGAAAAACAATGAGAAAGATGTCCCATGAAGTGAACCTTCACCGACGTATCTTAATCCTCGTACTAAAAAAAGTGAGACTGAGGTTTAGAAGATAATGTACATGCAAGAGATTGCAAACAGTTACCTGATGCATTCACTTATACAAAGAGAGTGACTAAATCTTACATACCAGCAGTTAATGCTCCATCCCGGGTTGAAAATCTAGACACAAAATCTGATGATAAAGTCACTCAAGAGTCCACTGCACGTTTGAAGCATGAGAGACCAATTGGTTCGAAGGATAAAAATTCAAGAAAAAGAAAAGTAGTAGAAAATGCAAATATCCATGAGGATATTATTCTTGAAGGAACACAAATTGTTGCTCCTTTGAAAGAGGAAATTGATGATATCAATAAAGATATTTCAATCAATTATGGCCACTCAAAATTATCATTGGACGAGATTAAAACACAATTTATTGATGATATGTTCTGTTATAATGTTGCATGTGATATCATGAATGGAAATGATGATCCAGAACCAACATCAGTCATTGAATGTCAAGATATACCTGACTGGAACAAATGGAAAGAAGCAATGGAAGCTGAATTAAATTCGCTTTATAAACGAAAGATTTTTGGACGAATTGCCCTCACACCTGGAACTATGAAACCAGTTGGGTACAGATGGGTTTTCATTCGAAAACGAAATGAGAACGATGAAGTCATAAGATATAAAGCTAGACTTTTTGCTCAAGGTTTTTCTCAAAGACCCGGGTTTGATTAGGAGGAAATGTATTATCCGGTAATGGACGCAATTACATTTCAGTACTTGATCAGCCTAGCAGTTTATGAAAACTTAGACATGCATCTTATGGATGTGGCTACGGCTTACTTGTATGGATCACTTGATAGTGAAATCTGTATGAAAGTCCCTGAAGGTTTTAAAATGCCAGATGCATTAAGTGCAAAACCCAAAGACATGTATTCTGTCAAATTACAAAGATCTTTGTATGGGTTAAAGCAGTCTGGACGCATGTGGTATAATCGTTTAAGTGATTATTTAAAAATCAAAGGATATAAGAGTAATATTATATGTCCTTGTATCTTTATCAAGAGAACAACATCCAGGTTCATAATTATAGCCGTTTATGTTGATGATCTCAACATCATTGGTACAAATAAAGAAATCAATGAAGTCGTTGTGCACTTAAAGGAAGAATTTGAAATGAAGGACCTTGGGAAGACAAAATATTATCTTGGTTTGCAAATCGAGCACATGCCTAACGGAATAATTGTTCATCAATCAAATTATATCGAGAAGGTCCTAAAACGTTTCAATATGGACAAAACAATATCTTTAAGTACACCGATTTTGGGAAGATCACTAAATGCTGACAATGATCCATTTCGCCCAAGTGAAGAAGATGAGATGTTCTTGGTCCAGAAGTCCCGTATCTAAGCGCAATTGGAGCTCTTATGTATCTAACAAGTTGTACCAAACCCGTTATTTCTTTTGTAGTTAATTTTTTAGTAAGATTCATATCATATCCCACAAAAAGGCAATGAAATGGAATCAAACACATGTTCTGATACCTTCGACGAACAACTGATTTAGGTTTATACTCTAACAATTCAAAACAAGGATTGGTTAGTTATGTTGTTGCGGGATATTTGTTTGATCCTCATAAAGCTAGATTTCAAACTAGTTACGTGTTCTTAAATGGAGGCACTACTATTTCATGGCGTTCTCAAAATCAAACACTCGTAGAAACATCATCAAATCATGCTGAAGTTATTGCACTACATGAAGCTAGCAGAGAATGTGCATGGATGAGGTCAGTGACACATATGATTACGACATCTTGTAGGTTAAATAAAGAGAAAAGTCAACACTTATCTACGTAGACAATGCAGCCTGTGTCGCACAAATGAAAGAAGGCTACATCAAAAGCGACAGAACAAAACATATACCGCCAAGATACTTCGCATACACTTAAGACCTTATAAAGGATAATCAAATTGTAATGAAGTATGTCCAATCAAGCAACAATTCAGTGGATGTTTTCACCAAGGCACTTCCAACTTCGGTTTTCAGGAAACACGTCCATGCTATTGGCATGCGTCATGTATAGAAGACATAATGCTTTACGATGTCTACATCAGAGGGATTCAATCATACTGCACTCTTTTCTTTGACTAAAGTTTTTTCCCACTAGGTTTTTCTTTAGCAAGGTTTTTAACGAGGCAGTACTTCAAAGTTGACTCTGCCTTGAAAAAGTGTCACCCAAGGGGGAGTGTTATGAATCTGCAACTAGTAGGAGAGAGATATCTCTATTATTTGGTTGCCATATTTTCAATCCTAGACTAATAATGTGGCTACATATTACCCCAAGTGTAATTGTGAAATCTATAGTGTTTTGTAGTTGTATAAATACCACATTATGCAATGAAGTAAAATGCATCATATCACCATACTAAGGTGATACTTTTTTCTCATCCTTATATATCTTTCTAATATTTGATATAATGGTTCTTATATGATACTTAAAAGTTCTTGATTATATTAATAATCTTGTGATAATATTAGTTAATTACAACATGCTAATGTTTTATATAATGGTTCTTATATGAAACTTAAAAGTTCTTGATTATATCAATATATTAGTTAATTACAACACGTTATCAGTACGATCGTTCACGTCATTATAATCAAGTAAGTTTTAGAAAATATTTCTGATATAAACATTTTCTTAACTTGGTTTCTTAAGTTTTAGAAAATCTTTTTGATATAAACATTTTCTTAACTTGGTTTCTTAAGTTTTAGAAAATCTTTTTGATATAAACATTTTCTTAACTTGGTTTCATAACAAAAAATACATTTTATTAAAATCGTTTATAATTGACAAAGACACTCGTTTTCTTAAAACGTTATAAACTTCATAAAAAGAAACTTAATAAAGCTATAAAATTTTCTTATCAACATTTAGAATGTTAATTAGATGCACAATTATCTTAACCAACTATATGGACAGATGTGAGATTCTACATAGACATATGACAATCTTGAGAGAGACTACTAACTTTTATTATTATTATTAATAACCTTTTACTTATGAAATTAACATTTACTTTATTTCAACTAACTTTTATTTATGAAACTAACATTTCTTTATTGCAACTAACTTTTACTTATGCAATTAACAATTACTTTATTGCAACTAACTTTTATTTATGCAATTAACATTTAGTTTATTGCAACTAACTTTTATTTATGCAATTAATATTTATTTTATTGCAACTAACATTAATTTACGCAATTAACATTTACTTATGTGTTAACTAATCTTTATTTATGTCTTAATTGTTATTTATCTGCATACACTAATTCTTATTCTCATGTTTACTAATCTTTACCTTGTGCATTTATCATAATGTGTTAAACCAATTTAAATCTTATTTATTATTATTATCCATTTTTTATAATATTTATAAAAAATGTATATTCTCACAACTTGTAACGGTCGAAAACAGAAACAAACAGCTTTACAACATTTATATTTTTCAGTATAAATTCAGAGCTGCCAATCCACAAAGTTTTCACAAAATAAATCATCTTTCTTAAATCAAGTTTTTGCTCAACGAAGTTTTCAAGGGTGGTTAGCCCGTTTTTAGTTGTTATCATCATCACAACCATTATGCTTATTTACCCTATGGTTAATCTCCCACCTGGAGATTTTTATATTTGTTTTGGCTTGTATGTATCTGTTATTCTTCCATTACTCTGTATTGCAATATGCATCAATATTAATGGATTCTAATAATATGTTGTTTGTCTACATCTTGATATTTCCAGAAATGTCAAACTTATCAAAGCTTGAATTTGGCGCTCTTAATGTCACTGGAAAAAATATGCCATGGCTTCTTGATGTTAAAATGGATCTTGAATCTATGGGAATTTCAAAAACAATCACTGAAAACAATGATAGTCCACCACAAGATAAAGCGGAAGCAAACATTTTCATTCGGAAACATATTGATGATGGACTAAAATTTGAATACTTTACCACTGAAGATCCAAGTATTCTTTGGAAAGATCTTAAGGATCGTTTTGATAATCAAAGGGAAGTTTTACTTCCAACTGTCCGAGAAGAATGGAGATCTTTACGATTCCAAGACTTTAAAAAGGTCAATGAGTACAGCTCTGCTTTGTTCAAGATTTGTTCAAAACTTAACTTCTGTGGACAAACTGTTACTGATGCAGATATGTTGGAGAAAACTTACTCCACATTTCATGCATCAAACATGACCTTGCAACAATAATACCGACTACAAAAATTCACAAGATATTCTGATCTAAATGCTTATCTTCTTATTGTTGAACAGAATAACGAGCTTTTGATGAAAAATCATCAGTCTCGTCCCATTGGATCATTAGCATATCCTGAAGTAAATGCTACTAAAATGATACCAAAGGCTTTATGCGTGGGCAAGGACAAAGTCATGGAAAAGGTCGGTGCAATTTGGAAAACATAATTCTCATGGCCACAAACGTTCTTTTAATTTACACAAGAAAAATGGTCGAGTTTATACTCATGACCGAGGATTCACCCGTGGTAAAGAACCAACAATTATGCTCCATGAAACAATAAGGCCAAAAATATGGGCAAGCGTAAGCATAATGGTGAATTTGGCCAATCGTAGAACACTGATGGTTCTTGCTTTAGATGTGGTAGCTCAAACCACTAGTCAAAGTTGTGTCGGACTGCCCGTCACCTCTGTGAATTGTATCAAGCATCTCTTAAGGAAAAGGAGAGAGAGGTCAATCTTGTATACCAAGTTGACTTTAGAAACAATGACTTAGATGCCTCAGATTTCTCTAGAGGTGCCACTGAGTTGACCACTCTAAATTTCTTCAATGATATGGATATCTGAGATGAAATATGTTAAATAATCTAAATATGTCTTTTGCTTTGATGTATTTCCCTTGTGGCGTGTATTTATTTTTAGGTGTGATTTTCCATTCGATAACTAGGGTTTCATTTTCATGTAAAATAACTTTGAATAATATGAATTTCTAGTTATTTTTCTAATACATGTGTTCTAAGTTCTATTTGAAGTTAAAATGAATTCAATTGGAGCACAACATCAACAAAAGATTGGAGACCTATGTATAGCAGATAGCGATGCTACACATACTATCCTCAAGTCAAAGAAATATTTTTCAGAATACAAACCAACCAAAGGAACAATACATACAATATCAGGTCCCGTGGACTTGATAGAAGAAATGGGAAAAGCTAATTTCATACTACCAAATGGAACAAAGTTTTTGATAAACAATGCTATATTTTCTCATAATTCGAGTAGAAACTTGTTAAGTTTCGGTGACATATATCTTAATGGATATGATACTCAAACTACAACAATTGAGAACGAGAAATATTTGCATATAATTGATAAAAGCACTGCACTGGGAAAACTGCCAATGCTCTATTCTGGATTGCATTATACACATTTAAGTGTGGTAGAATCACATATAAAGAGAAATATTGTGATCCTGGTATAGTCAATTTATGGCATGACCGGTTAGGTCATCCAGGATTAACAATGATGAAAAGGATAATTGAAAGTACACATGGACATCAATTGAAGAACAAAAAAATCATTCAGATGGGTAAAATGGCTCCATGTACATCATGTTCTCTTGGGAAGTTAATTGCAAGGCCATCGCCACTTAAAGTTGAAAAGGAATCACCTGTGTTTTTTTGAAAGAATTCAAGTCGATATATGTGGACCGATACATCCACCATGTGGACCATTTAGATATTTTATGGTCCTAATAGACGCATCAAGTAGATGGTCTCATGTGTCACTCTTATCAACTCATAACGTGGCCTTTGCAAAATTCCTTACTCAAATTATTAAATTAAGAGCACATTTTCTAGATTACACTGTTAAATATTTAAGGCTTGATAATGTTTGTGAGTTCACATCTCAAGCATTTAATGACTACTTTATGTCAATAGAGATTGTAGTTGAACATCCAGTTGCTCATGTACACACGCAAAATAGCATAACTGAATCATTGATTAAGCGTCTACAACTAATAGCTAGACCGTTGATCATGAGAACGAAACTCCCCATATCTATAAGGGGTCATGCAATCTTGCATGACGCATCTTTGATACGCATGATACCAAGTGCAAACCAAGTGTACTCTCCTATGCAACTTGCTTTTGGCTAAGAACCAAGCATATCCCACCTTAAAATTTTTGGGTGTGCAGTATATATTCCTATTGCACTACCCCAACAGAAAAAAATGGGTCCTCAAAGAAGGTTGTAGATATATGTTGCATATGAAACAATTTTTATCATAAGATATCTTGAACCCTTGACGGGTGATGTCGTCACAACACGTTTTCCTAATTACCACTTTAATGAGGCAATTTTCCCTCCGCTTGGGGGAGAAAACAAAAACAATAAGAAAGATATCTCATGGAGTGAACCTTCAATGATGTATCTTGATATTCGTACTAAACAAAGTGAGACTGAGGTTTAGAAGATAATGCACATGCAAGAGATCACAAACAGTTAATTGATGCATTCACTGATACAAAGAGAGTGACTAAATCTTACAAACCAGCTGTTAATGCTCCATCCCGGGTTGAAATTACAGACACAAAATCTGATGATAAAGTCGCTAAAGATTCCAAAGCACGTTTGAAGCGTGGGAGACCAATAGGTTCTAAGGATAAAAATCCTAGAAAAATAAAAGTAGCAGAAAATGCAAATATCCATGAGGATATTCTTCTTGAAGGAACACAAATTGTTGCTCCTTTAAAAGAGGAAATTGATGATATCAATAATGATATTTCAATCAATTATGGTCACTCAAAAATATCATTGGACCAGATTGAAACACAAATTATTGATGATATGTTATGTTATAATGTTTCATGTGATATCATAAATTGAAATGATGATCTAGAACCGACATCAGTCAATGAATGTCAAGGTAGACATGACTGGAACATATGGAAAGAAGCAATGGAAGCTGAATTAAATTCACTTATTAAACGAAAGGTTTTTGGAAGAATTATCCTCACACCTGGAACTGTGAAACCAGTTGGATACAGATGGGTTTTCATATGAAAATGAAATGAGAACGATGAAGTCATAAGATATAAAGCCAGACTTGTTGCTCAAGGTTTCTCTCAAAGACCAGGGATTGATTATGAGGAAACGTATTCTCCGGTAATGGACGCATTTACGTTTCGATACTGATCAATGTAGCGGTTTATGAAAACTTAGACATGCGTCTTATGGATGTGGTTCCGGCTTACTTGTATGGATCACTTGAGTGATATCTATATGAATGTCCCTGAAGGTTTTAAAATTCCAGATGCGTTAAGTGCAAAACCCAAAGACATGTATTCTATCAAGTTAAATAGATCTTTGTATGGGTTAAAGCAGTCTAGACGCATGTGGTATAATCGTTAAGTGATTATTTGAAAAGCAGAGGATATAAGAGTAATCTTATATGTCCTTGTGTCTTTATCAAGAAAACAACATCCGGGTTCGTAATTATAGCCGTTGATGTTGATGATCTCAACATCATTGGTAAGAATAAAGAAATAAAAGAAGTCGTTGTGCACATAAACGAAGAATTTGAAATGAAGGACCTTGGGAAGATAAAATATTGTCGTGGTTTGCAAATCGAGCACATGCCTAACAGAATACTTGTTCATCAATCAGAAGGTCCTAAAACGTTTCAATATGGATAAAGCAAAATCTTTAAGTACACCGATGGTGGGAAGATCACTAAATGTTGACAATGATCCATTTCGCCCATGTGAAGAAGATGAAGATGTTCTTGGTCCAGAAGTCCCGTATCTAAGCGTAATTGGAGCTCTTGTATATCTAAAAGATTGTACGAGACCCGATATTTCTTTTACAGTTAATTTGTTAGCAAGATTAAGTTCATCTCCCACAAAAGACACTGGAATATAATCAAGCACATATTCCGATACCTTCGATGAACAATTGATTTGGGTTTATTTTACTCCAACAATTCAAAAAAAGTATTGTATGCTGATGCAGGTTATTTGTCTGATCCTCATAAAGATAGATCTCAAACTAGTTACGTGTTCTTAAATGGAGGCAATGCTATTTCATGGCGTTCTCAAAAGCAAACACTCGTAGCAACGTCATCAAATCATGCTGAAGTTATTGCACTACATGAAGCTAGCAGAGAATGTGTATGGATGAGGTCAGTGACACATATGATTACGACATCTTGTGGGTTAAATAAAGAGAAAACCCCAACACTTATCTACGCAGACTATGCAACCTGTGTCACACAAATGAAAGAACGTTACATCAAAAGCGATAGAACAAAACATATACCGCCAAGATACTTCGCATACACTCAAGATCTTATAAAGGATAATCAAATTGAAATGAAGTATGTCCAATCAAGCAACAATTCAACGGATCTTTTCACCAAGGCACTTCCAACTTTAGTTTTCAAGAACCATGTCCATGCTATTGGCATGCGACATGTACAGAAGACATAATGCTTTACGATGTCTACATCTGGGGGAGGCAACCATACTGAACTCTTTTTCTTGACTAAATTTTTTCCCACTGTGTTTTTCTATAGCAAGGTTTTTAACGAGGCAGTACTTTAAAGTTGACTCTGCTTGAAAAAGTGGCACCCAAAAGGGAGTGTTCTGAATATGCAACTAGTAGGATAAATATATCTCTATTATTTGGTTGCTATCTTTTCAATCCTAGACTAATAATGTGGCTACATATTACCCCAAGTGTAATTGTGAAATTTATTGTGTTTTGTAGTAGTATAAGTACCATATTATGCAATGAAGTAAAATGCACCATATCACTATACTAAGGTGATACTTCTTTCTCATCCTTATATATCTTTCTAATGTTTTATATAATGGTTCTTATACGATACTTAAAAGTTATTGATTATATCAATAATTTTGTGATAATATTAGTTAATTAAAACAGTTTTTGATTAATAGAAATTAAGATTTCAATCAACAAGAGTTGAAACAATAACAATCTACCACTCCTAATCAGGTGTAGATCTATTATATCTACATGATAATAGTTTTACAAGATCAAACGATAAAGAATAAGAAAGAACAAGGGTTATAGTGATGAACTAAGAGACAGAGTAAACAAGAAATACACAAATGAAACTATCCCACACTAGATACAAAATGAGGTGTTAGGGTTAATAAACGAACAAGAGTCATCGGACTCTTGGGCTTGAGCTGGAAATGGGCTTGTGAATAACTTTAGTGGTCTTGGTAGCTTAAGTCCCTATATTCCATTAGTGCTTCCACACCAAGTCCTCAAGGGGGTAAACTAAAACATAAAACAAGCAACATTAGTACCTGATGATAAGATGGGTTAGCAGATTAAGTCCATAAATTTAACACTATCAAATATGAAAAAACAGATTAAGTTATTGAGTATACAATTTCGTTACTGTTAGTTGTCAATCAAAGGTGCATATTATCAATTTTGACGTGTGCAATACAAAACATGTAGTGAGATGGTGTAGATTGTACTTGTCACATCGCCAGAGTCGTTCCGTTGTTTTTTGTGGTCCTATGCAATAACAATAAAGAAGCTCTTTTACGTGCGTTAAATAAAGAAAAGTTGTATGTAAAATTGAATTATATAACTCATTTACGTATTTATATATAAAACTAATAAAAATGTGACCCTTTTAAAGTGGAGGTCTTGTGCGACTGCACTTGTTGCACACACATCCGAGACTCCTCTGCACATTGCAATTTAGTGGTATATATTCATATTACAATAACAATTGGTGTTCTGCATTTGTTATCAATCATATTTAATCGTAGATACAGTAGAGATGAAGAAAATAAACTAAGATGTGGAATGTGCATAGTTACTTCAAATAGAGAGTAAACATATAAAAAGTTGAGATATATACTTACACCGGATAATATGGAGATGGAACAAGGAATCCATCACCTTGATCTGCTAGGCAAAACATTAGAGATTCACTTGCTCCGGTGGCTCTACCGCCCATCACTATGCGGTCAGGATCAAAAGTACTTTGTTTTCCCTAGCTTTCGCTATTAATATCGCACTGGCCTGAATACACAGATTTAATTAATATATAAATACGATGGGAATAACAGATGTCAACTTACTGTTCAGTAACTTGTTGAAACTAATGGAACAAATAAAACAATTAATTGTTTTCTTGGACGTAATTCTCTTTAAAGAATATATAAATTAGCATCGTATCCGCGTAATACAGCGGCGAGTACCTAATAACTATTTTTTTAGCGAACAAATATTATAATTTTACTAAGGTTTAAATTAAAGTTAAAATAGTAAAAAATTAAATTAACTTAAATAAACTCATTAAAAACGAAAATTTAATAAATTTATATCAAAATAAATGTTGAATTAAGAGCACGAAATTTTAGAAAATATGATGAAATTAAATTATAAAAAATAAATATATCAAAAGATATTTCAAATCAAAAATAAAAGTTTTTTGAATTGTTTTTTTATTAAGATTGTTACGAATGTTTGTTATAAAAACATATGGATGATCTAACGGTTTATAATTAACCTTCCTATCTTAATTTTTGGTTTGGAGTTAGCTATAAAAATTTTAGGTTCCGGATTAAAATCGGAGTTAAGATCAAAGTTAGCATATTTATATAGACAAAAGTTCTTTATAGAACAGTGTCTAGAAAAACTACATTTCCTTAAATCTTAGCCCTTCATTTTAAGATATTCTCAACCATTAGATTAGATTACTTCTTTTTTTCTTCTCCTTCACACACACTTCATCTAAAACACACACAACCCTAACCACAACCACCAGTCCGCCACAACCACCTCCGACGACACCACCACCTCACGCTCCACGCCAACACCCTCACTGTCATCGCACCCCACCACTGCAGCACTGCCGTAGCAACTCATCGTGGTCATCCAGCACCGATCACACCCCACAGTTGTCATCCACCACTAGTCGCATCATCAGTGGCACCTCATCGTTGTCATGCCTTCGTGAGTTAACGACTATGTATTGTTCTTTCATTGTCTGAGATCAATAAATATTTGGAGAAGATAGTTATTTAAGTGGAACATTGTTGATCTACAACATCAATATCAGTATGATGGTTTCATGTGATGGTCTAAATTTTTTTGGCAATAATTGGCTTGCGCTATGTGGTCAAATTTGATTATGAATAATTCAGCAACAAGTGATGGTTAAGTTAGTTGTTCATTAGGTGGTGTTTTAGATGGAAGATTTCGTTTGGGTGGTTGAAGATATGTCAACAGACATATGTTATCATGAGGTATATCAGCCTCAGATATCAAACGCTTCTTGATGATTGTTTAGCTTTTGGTTTTTAGTTTTATCGATGGTTGTTAGCTAGTATGGCATTAGGTGTTCGACAAAATGCTATACTTACAATGTACTATAACTAGTATTCTGTCACGTGTTCGATAAAATGTCGCAATGCAAAAGCTTTGTAATTAATGAAAATTTGTTAAAGTCTATGGAGCCTTATAGGAAATAATAGGATTTGTTCAAATCATCTTGTGTTGTCTTTGAAATAATACGAATTGAACGTGCATATAACTCGTCACATGTGACTCGATGAGAACTATCTATTTGTGTGCAAATCACATGTGATTCGTATGCAAATCGCATGAGATTCGTATGCAAATCACATGTGATTCGGTCGAATCACATGTGATGCGAATTGAGTTTTATTTACTATTTACACGGATCACATGTAATTTACACACAAATCACATGTGATTTAACATAATCACATGTAATTGTGCTTGCATTACATGTGATTCAAGCATTTCAGAACCTTAACTTCTTCTAACAAACTCACTTTAGATGAATCACATGTGATTTTATTTGAATCACATGTAATTTTGCTTGAATTACATGTGATTCACTGATAATTACATGTGATTTTGCTTGTTGTCATTCATGTAAAATATAGAAACAAATTGGCTTCTGAATTACATGTGATTTTGTTTGAATCACATGTAATTTTGCTTGAATTACATGTGATTCGGTGATAATTACATGTGATTCTGTTTTGAATCACATGTAATTCACATAAAATTACATGTAATTTTCATTCAACACTAACTAACCACTTTATTACAAAAATCACATGTAATTAACACATAATTACATGTGATTTGCATTTAACACTAATAAACTATTTTATTACAAAAATTACATGTAATTCACACATAATTACATGTAATTCACACAAAAGTTAACGATTACATTGTTAAAAATTCTCGCCAAAAAAATTACACGTAATTTTCGAAAATTACATGTAATTTTTCGAGAATCACATGTAATTTTTTATGCGTAAATTTTAAAAAAAAAAGTTCGCCGAAAGTGTATAGAAGTGCCTATCTATAGAAAGATAACTTAATTCCCGTCGCGATGGTATAATTAGTTTTTCGTAACGATTAACGGTTTGAGAGATATTTAATTTTTAAGAAATAGGATGAAAATGGGGTTTTAAATTAAATTTAAAAAGATTAATATATATCATTAGATGAAACTTGAATGGATAGTTGAGATTGCTTCCTTCCTTCTTTTTTTGATGCGTATTCTATAAGAATCTCACCTCTATTTATATAATAGTATAAATAAAAGAATACATGTGTTTACTTTTTATAAAATATATTAGTACAAATATATACTACTCCGTATAAGATAATTATATTCATGTGAACTTAGTAAAAATTAGATGTTTATGATTCAATTTATAACTATAAATCAATACTACTTCCTCTTCCAAATTATAATCCACCACTCTTGTTTTTTTTCTAAAATTATTATCCATTTTTTAAAATAATAGTTGGGTTTGTTTATGTTTACTATATTACTCTTAGTATAAATTGATATTTATAAAAATAAAAGAAACATTAATTAATTATCAAACGATAAAATTGTCTTTTTCTATATTTGCGTAAAAATAAAAAAATTAATTAATACATTTTTATTAAATTATGTATTTTTTATTTATAAATAATAATTTTAGGACGAATGTAATATTATATAGTATAAATTTGTAATATTCATTTTAATATTAAATTTTTTTGTCAATATCACATTACAAAGCAACTAATAGTGTAAAATTTAACTTTATAACTTTATTGAGATGCGTAAGCCAAAAATTTAAGCTTCTTTTCTTTATAAAAGTCACACTTTATAAATACTTGTAGGTTATTAATTTCATATCTACTACCTATATAAAAGAGAGTTTTATAACAGTCAATCCTACCTAAAAATCTAGAAAACTGACATGTGTAAAATACACAATAATCAACGGTTGATATTAAAAGTGGTTCATAAAATTCAATCTACCTAAAAACCAAACACCCATCTGACAACCGTCTTCTAAAAAAAACACAAAACACACACTTTGATTAATACCGTAAACAACCTTTATTATGAAATCACTGATTAATATGATGAATGATCCCAAATAACAAATCCCAGTAGATTAGTATATTAGTAAATGATCCCAAATCCCATATAACAAATCGACGACGAATTGAGTAATTTCTACCAATTTTACAGGTTTGTTCTTTTTACTAATTATGATTTGATTTTTTATTATTTTAAACTAATTAAATCATGAATTGTAGGTAATTGATTTCATCATATAAATCAAAAACCTTAATTAAAAATCCTGAAGCATCATGATTTATATGTGGATAGAATTTTTGAGTTCCCAGATTATTATTTGTTTAAATTAGGTCCATTTAATTCATCATATCAATCTTTTTCTTTAGGTTCAATTTTATTTTTATCAGATTATTACTTGATGGAATGATATAATTAAGTTTATTTTTATCAATGGTATAAACAATTATCTTACACATTTCATCATTTCAGTATGCAAAAAACAAAACCATATGCTTCAAAGTGATACACTATTGCTGGTAACTGGATTTATTTATGTTACCGCAGATTGAGTAAGATAAGAAACCAGGAGACTAAATAAAACTCACGTAATTTATCGCATTATGTTAAAAGCACAGACACGTCAAAAGGTGAAGGAACAGTTGGAGGTATAACACTACTAATTGATCGAATTTATATTTTCAAAACAGGATGAACGGGAAGCTTTACTTTAAGTACTCAAAAGAGCTGAATTAGAGGAACAACTTATCAAGCCTACCACAGGTGCCCTGCTGATCCGGTGTATGTTCGAGGTGTTAGGTAACCAAACGCCCATTATCTCTTATAATATACAATATCATGAATAAGTTTGTTTTGAGGGCTAACATACGCCTTTTAACTATAACCTTATTTTTTCAGATCTTATTCCTTGATAAAAAAATAAACTCTATTATCTTAGCATACCATCGACATGTATTCTGATCCTTCTAATAGTATGGTAGGGTAATTGTTATATGTGGTGCATTTAGAACTTAGATGCATTTAGAATTTAGATGTATATTTATAACATAGAATTTAGATGCATTTAGAAATGTATCAGTGGTGCATTTAGAACTTAGATGCATTTTGTGCATCTCTGCTCCTACTTGGGTATTGAATTGAAATACATATTCTTTTTGTGTTTTGATTTTGGATTTATGACAAACGTTTCAATTATGCTTTTTTCATATAAGGAAATGCCTGAATGAAAATGTATTTTCCTGGCATATGTTAAGCATGTGCATTGTCTACGTATCTCAGATAAGTCAAACTGCTTTGTATTAACCTTTCTTAATCGTTGAATATGAAAAGGTTGTGCTTAAGCAATTCATATAAAGGTTTTTGTGTGGATATAGGTTGTGCTTAAGCAATGCATATGAAGTTTACATTAAGTCTAAAGGGCTATACTTATAAGGTGTTTCCAAAGACCCCAAAGCTCTTGATGTTTTATTTGGAAATCTTTTTTTGAGCTAAAACAATCAATTAGAGGGTCACGAGTCACAAGTTATACTTATTTTATGAAGTTTTTTTACTTTAGTTAATCTTTTAAGGGTCAGTTTGTAAAAGATTATAACACGGTAAAATGAAAAAGGTAGAATTGTTAAATACTTTTGTCTTCGTTATCAATAACTAAAACTAATATGTATTAAAGTATTTCATAGCATGGTGCATGAGATCCTTCACAGGTTGCTTATCTATACTAATATTACTATTGCTTATCTCTCCTAAATATTTTTTGTAGGAAGACCTTTTTCTAATCACAGAAACTTTTTAACAATCTTAAGCTTAAGAACTCTTGGAGTTCGTAGTTTAGGTGTGTTAGTTAGGTGAGATATTATGTCAAGATGGTCCAGTTATCATGCATAAGACCGATAAGTATGCAATAAAGGCTAAAGGTCATGAAGAGAAGAAAATGCACGAGATACCACCATCCATTGAAGGTCGATGAAAATGCAGACATGTTGAAGGGATGACGGATTTGCAACCTGCTTGATCTTTGTATTTTGTGTTTCTTATGATAGTTTTTTCGCAAATCTGATAATTGAACTTGAACTATCTTATTAACTTTTAAGTCTTTAGCCGCTCTTTGAGGGTGTTTTTAAGGAAAAAAAGAGAATTTCATAGTAAAGAACTTTTGATGTCTATGTACAAAGAAAATAATCCGTACATACAAAAGCAATAATTTAAACTAGCATGGACCCGCGTAATGCGGCGGCGAGTACTCATAATTATTTTTGAGGCTAACAAATATTAATCTCTTATCCATTAAGTTTGTATTGTTAAAGTTTTAATGTAAAAAATAAAAAATAAAAGCCTCTAAATTTAAAAAAAAATAATAGTTAATAAAAATATACCAAAATGAATATCGAACTAAAGAGCATAAAATTTTAGAAAATATGCTGAAATTAGATTATAAAAATAATAAAAAAATAAAAAAATTATTCGATTTAAAAAAAATGTTATTTAAGTAGATTGTTAGAAAAGATTGTTCGAAAGGGTTATAATATAAAATGTTAATGAAAATATCAATAAATTGTTTTATTTAGTACAATATTAAAAAAATTTAGTCTTACTATTTTTAAGAAGGTCCTAAATGCTATAGAACTATAGATAAATGATATAAAGATAATACTACTGGATCATTGGAATGTTTGGATAACTTTTGGATATACTAGAACAACTATGTTTTGTCAATGATGACATTAAACAAATATCCCACATAATGTAAATGAAAACAATAACAATCAAAACAACATCAAACAACTATTAAAATGTAATATTTTTTTAAAACAAATTTTTAAAGCTCACCGCCAAGCAGGCGAGCCTTAAAGCTAGTAATAATATAATATTATCTCTATCGAATAAAATATCACGTAATGCTATTTAGAGCCATTCACATTTTTTTAACATAGACTAGGGGTGCGCAAGAAATCGAAAACCCGAACCTAAACCGAAAAAACCGAAGAACTGAAACTTAAAAAACCGAAACCGATTGAAAAATCGATGGTACGGTTTTTGCATTTTGAAAAAACGAAGCTTTTGGTTCGGTTTGGTTTTAGCATTATAGAAAACCGATATAAACCGAACCGATTTTTATAAACATGAGAATATATATATATAAGTTCACGTCGGAGCTAATGGACGATGAATATGCTACGCTAGATTAATTATATCCTGTTTAATAACTAATCATTGTTTCATATGCTTATTGAACATGACTAAATAGTAAGTTTTCTTCTAGGTTGTTTTTTTAATTAGGTTTTTATCGTTGCTATTGTGTTGATTAATACACATAAATAATTTTTTAGGATTTTATATGATATTTTTTTCCATATTGTTAATGTTGTGTTTCTTGTTGTTATTGTTCATTTAAAGCTTTTAACGTGTCAGTTTATGGTATATTCGAAATCGACTTGTAAAGCGAAGCTCGATAAATCATATAGAAACAAAAAAAACCGAAAAACCAAACCGAAAGTAAATCGACAACCGAAAAACCAAACCGACACAAAACTGAAACTGAATGGTTCCTAGAAATCAAAAACTGAAATTTGTTGGTTCGATTTCGATTTTATACAAAAAACGAACCAAACTGAACCATTCTCAGCCCTAGACCCATCCACTTGATGGGTAACAAAACCTAATCTCATCTCATCTCCCAAGCACAACAAAACCCCAATCTCATCTCCAAAACAAAACAAACAGAACAATGCGCCGCCTCACCACCACCCGCTCTCATCTCCACCGTCCGATCATGACTCCCAACCTCCATCACTCGACTCATTTGCGTGTCACCAGAAACCTTACCAAACAATCAAACCAACAAAAAATAACGAAAATGAATCAAAGAAGAACAATATGATGATGATTTAGAAGGAAACGAAGCTGGTATGAATAAAGAACCAAAGAGATCGGTGGACCTAAAGGATCTGAGCCTGGTGGTATGGTGATTGGAAACGTAATGATCGGTTTTCAGGGGCGGAACTACTTGGGTAGTGCGCGCGCGGGGGGGGGGGGGGGGGGGGGTGTTAGGACCATTGTAATAGTTATATGTAATAGGTAGACTAGGAGGTATGTAGTTCCTCCTGGTCCTAGTCGTAGTAGGAGCAAGTCCTGCTCCTGGTCCTAGTCGAAGTCAAACTTTATTATTTACTTAATATTCTGTTAGGATATGCATGAGATATGTTAGGAAAGGATATGCATATCAGTTTTACACGTTTTCTTTAATGATGTATTAGGGTTTCCTTGTAGTATAAAAGGAACCTTAGGCAGAAGGGTTAGACACACCTTCACAAAACGTAGTTCTAGTCATTATCAATATTAGAAATCCTTAGAAAGGATCAAGTCTTTATAGTTATTCTGTTCTTCTTAATTATATTTATATTCTACATTCATATTGTGTATAGAGTCTCTTTGTGATTTGACTTGTGATTACAGAAGTCATTCACCGGTCCTGACAGGCTGCAAGATCTACATCTAGTAGACCCAACAAGTGGTATCAGAGCCTGGAAGGGTCTCTATACAAGAAGAATCAAGTTCTCTTATTATTCACAATCTGTTTATCATGTCTGCCTCAACTTCTACTCAAACAGGAGAAGAAAGCACTCCTAAAATTGTGCAACCTCAGCAGATCCTGGCTACGGTCTCCAACACGAATGGAAAATTCCCTCCTCTGAAGAAGGGTGAATATGATAACTGGGCAATGAAGATGGAATGGTGGATCACCAACACTGATCAAGATCTTTGGAAGATCATTCTGAATGGGAACAGCAGGAAGCTTACTGGACGAGACAAGAACGGAAATATTACTCTTCTTGACCCTAAATCTCATGAGGAAATCATAGCTATTCAGAAGGAGGTAAAAGCAAAAACAATTTTGCTTCAATCTCTTCCTGAAGATCACATGGGTGACTTCTACCATTTGGATGATGCCAGAGAGATCTGGAATGGCATAAAAGCAAGGTTCGGCGGGAATGAGGAGTCAAAGAAAATGCGAAGGTCCATGCTGAGAGATGAATTTACCGAATTCAAAATCTCAGAAACTGAAGGTCTAAATCAAGGGTATGATAGGTTCCAGAAGATCTTGAGCCAATTGAATCAACTTCGGTCAAAACCTGATGATGGTGACATTAATGCAAGGTTTCTTAAAGCCTTACCCTACTCATGGAACCAGGTGGTGATCTCTCTCAAAGCCAAAGGTGGGCTTGACTATCTCACCTTTGATGACCTGTTTCATAGGCTCAGAACATTCGAACCCCATGTGAGAGGATATCCTAGTGACTCTTTTCCCACCCCTGCTAATTCAGCCTTTGTGAGTTCTATGGCATCTAGTCCCATGTCATATGCAAGTAGCCCAAGCAATACTGTCTCCTCTCAGCATACTATTCAGCATACTTCTGCTCCTGATCCTGCTGCCAAGTCTGGTAGTATGGTAGAAGTTGTTCTTCATTCTTTTGTGGCTGATGTTAATGCTGAACAACAACTTGCTTTTGATGACTTCAAACAGGTCGATAAACTTGACCTGGATGAGATGGATCTTAAATGGCAGATGGCCATGCTTACTCTTAGGGTTCACAAGTTTGAGAAGAAAGCAGGAAGGAAATTTAATTACAACCCTCGGGAGCCAGCAAGATTCGATAGAAGCAAGGTACGATGCTATAACTGCCAGCAACAGGGTCACTTTGCAAGGGAGTGCCCTAGCAAGAATGATCAGGAGAAGAGCAGGTACTCCGCTTTCAAGGTTCAGGAGGTTAAAGATGACATGAAGGCATTGGTATCTGTTGACTCTATGGTCAACTGGAATGATCATCAGGCTTCTACTTTGGAATCAGCTGAATCCTCGACTGACGTGTTAGCAATGATTGCTGGGAATCTCACTGATGCAGAAGAAGCAGACGAGTTTGCTCTTATGGGCATCTCACCTCAGGTACAACATTGTCCTCTTGGTTGTCATGATAAATACACAGAATTGTTGTCCCAATTTAATGAAGTAAATGATCAAAATGATAAGTAATTTTTAGAGGTACAAGCCTATAAGGCTTCATTAAGCACATTGGAACAACAAAAGAGGTGGTTACAAGATACACAACGTGCGTATGAGGATAAAATAAGGATACTAAGCATTGATTTAGAAAACACTACAAATATGCTTAAATATACAGAAACTGAAAGAGATGCTAGTATCAAAGAAAAAGAGGAGATGCAAGCTAAATTAGATGCTACAATGCTAAGTTTGACAAATGGCAAACGGCACCTAAAAATCTTTCAAAATTAATTGATAGTAGCATGTCTGGCAGAACTAAAAGAGGCTTAGGATTTGAAAAATATATTGATTCAGAAGATGTATTTGATTTGTCTTTCTCAAGTGTCTTTGATCCGACAAAGAGGATGAAGGCAAACCTAGTTACAATAGGTTTAAACCAGCAGCAGAAATGCATGCTGTCCCTCCTCCTCTTACTGGAACTTTTATGCCCACTTCATGGCATAATGACTTGGATGAATCACAGATGCTTGAGTCCCCGACTAGTTCTACTAATACTAATGACTTTGTCTCATGTACTTTCAGTGACAAAGCCGGTGACTATGCATCTAATGGTTCAAGTGACGAGTCAAGACCTACAAGTTCCAAGTCGAATGAACATGCTGCTACTGGTGCTAGGAAGTGTGAAGAAAAAGTTGCTGTCAAGTCAAGTGTGTCTGGTCCTTGTTTATTGAGTCCTAGGAAGAATGTTTCTCCTAGAAATGTGTGTAATAAAGTAGGCAGTATGAAACATTCTCATTCTAATAAAAGGTCTTTCAAAACATGTTTTGTTTGTGGCAGTTCCTTTCATTTAATTAAAGATTGTGATTATTATGACACACATGCATCTGTTAATAATGCTTATCCTGCTCCTGGTTTACCAGGAGCTGCTTCCTATGCCTCTAGAAGACTTAATCCTAGTGCTCCAATGTTTAATACTTCTAGAGTATCCTCTCCTTTCGCGTCTGATTATTGGAGAGATAGTGGATTCCAAACAACCAGTAATTATTTTCAAAATTTTAATCCAATCTATCCGCATAATTTAGACCACACGTATTTTGGTTTGGGAAATTTGGGAACTGCTGTTAAGCCCTCAGCAGGTTGTTCTTGGTCAAATAATAATACCCATATGATGCATAGACAACCAAGGAACAATGGCGGATCTCATCAATCTTCTTGGCATTCATCTAATGATCCACAAGGCAGGCTCAAACCTGAAAAGGTTTGGGTCCCCTTAAGACACTAACTTTTGCATTTTTATTATCTTGTTATTGTAGGTTACTCCATACCAGGATCCTAGTCTAGGCATTGTTGATAGTGGTTGCTCCAGGAGCATGACTGGCAATAAAAGTCTTCTCTCTAACTTTGTACCATTTCATGGAGGCAAGGTCTATTTTGGTGGAGGTGAAGGCAGAATCACTGGCAAAGGAACGATAAAGACTCCAAATCTTAATTTTGAGCAGGTCTACTATGTGGAAGCACTTCAACATTTCAACTTGATATCGGTCTCTCAGATTTGTGACAAGAAACAGTTTGTTCTCTTCACCGATACTGATGCACTTGTGCTTTCCAAAGACTTTCAGCTTCCGGATGACTCACAAGTTGTACTCAGAATCCCTAGAAGACACAATCTATATAGCATCAAGTTGAATGAAGTCAACCCTACTGGTCAACTAGCATGTCTGGTTGCAAAAGCCTCAGAAGATGAAGCCACTAAATGGCACCGAAGGATGGGACATGTGAACTTCAAGACCATTCACAAACTTGCCAATCTGAATTTGGTCTCTGGTTTACCTCCCAAGACGTTTAGAAATGATATAAATTGTATTGCCTGCAGCAAAGGCAAACAACACAAAGCATCCTTCAAGGCCATTACTGCTTTAAGTCTTATTACTGAACCATTGCAGCTTCTACACATGGACTTATTTGGTCCTACTTCCATCAGGAGCATTGACCACAAGCAATTCTGTTTGGTGGTGACTGATGGTTATAGCAGGTTTACGTGGGTGTTCTTCATGGCTGCCAAAAGTGAGACCTACTCAATTCTTCGAGATTTTCTTACCTTGATAGAGAATCAGTTGTCCAAGAAAGTTAAAGGTATTCGTTGCGACAATGGAACTGAATTTAAAAATAGAGACCTCATCGAACTTTGCAATGCTAAGGGCATCAAAAGAGATTATAGTGCTGCTAGGACTCCTCAACAGAATGGTGTGGCAGAAAGAAAGAACAGGACATTAATAGAAGCTGCAAGAACTATGCTTGCCGATTCCAAGCTTCCAACCATGTTCTGGACAGAAGCTGTTAATACTGCAAGTTATGTTTTGAATAGGGTTTCTATTACCAATCCTCACAAGAAGACTCCTTATGAGCTGCTCACGGGCAAATTTCCAAATATTGCTCATTTGAAGCCTTTTGGGTGTCCAGTCACCATTCTGAATACTAGTGACTATTTGGGGAAGTTTGATGGCAAGGAAGATGAAGGATACATTGTGGGATATTCAGCTCATTCTCGGGCATATCGTGTCTACAATCTTCAAGCCAAACGGATAATTGAAACTATTAATCTCAGGTATTTTGAGGAAAAGTCAAACATCCAAGGCAAAGGTCCAGAATGGTATTTTGATCTTGATTATCTTAGTGATTCGTTAGGATATTTTCGTTTCAAAACTAACCATGATGCAGGACCACAAGTATTTGCAACTTCTAGTACTGGTGTTCCTTCTAGTCTTTCTGATTCAGATGATGAGGATGACATTTTTGTGGTTCCATCCTATTTCACCACGGTTTCTCCTACTCCTCCTAGTGATGCAACTCCATTGGATGTACAGGATTCCCAAGCAGCTCTTGACACTCTTCTCAAGCAACAACAAGAAGCTTCTAAAGCAACTGCTCATGGTAGTTTTGAGTTTCCCTTGGTTGAGCCTACTGACAAAGTTGCTCCTGGTACTCCAGCTTCTGCTCCTAGTGCTAGCTTATCACCTACTGGTACTCCGGCTAGTGAGTCTGCTTCCAATACACGTTTCTCCAGTCCTTCTGATTTGGGGAACCATGAAAAGAAGTCTTCTACCAAGCTGGATGATATACATAAACAACCGGTCGATGGGATTTTCCAAAATGCTTCATATGATGCTGGCTTTGTTGGTGATCTCAATAACTTGGCACCAGACGTGGAGGTTTCTTCCAATCCAGTCTTGCAATCACATAAAGATCATCCTACCACTCAAATTATTGGAGATCATGGTTCTACCGTAAAGACACGCAGAATGCAGCAGAAGGCCTCGTCTGATCATCATGCTCTTGTGGGCTATATTGAGGATCAAAAGCGTAATAATCATACGGACTTTCAACACTGTTTGTTTGCTTGTTTTCTTTCACAGGTGGAACCTAGGTCTGTTTCTCATGCACTTGAGGATCAAAGTTGGGTGGAGGCTATGCAGGAAGAAATGCAGCAATTCTTGTTTCAGAATGTTTGGGTTCTGGTTGACTTACCAGATGGAAAGACAGCTATCAATACCAAATGGATTCTGAAGAACAAGAAGGATGCACGGGGAATTGTCGTAAGGAATAAAGCTAGGCTTGTCGCACAAGGACACACTCAAATTGAGGGCATTGACTATACTGAAGTCTTTGCGCCGGTTGCCAGGATCGAGGCCATTCGTCTGTTTTTGGCCTTTGCTTCATATGTTGGCTTTACGGTGTTCCAGATGGATGTCAAGAGTGCATTTCTCTATGGCAAAATTGACGAGGAAGTGTATGTTACTCAACCTAAGGGGTTTGTAGATCCACTTCATCCCAAGAAAGTCTACAAGGTGGTCAAGGCTCTTTATGGGTTACATCAGGCTCCTAGAGCTTGGTATGAGCGTCTTTCCACTTTCTTGTTAAAGAATGGCTATAGAAGAGGTACTATTGACAAAACACTATTTCTTCGGCGGAATTCCAAGGATATTATCCTTGTTCAGGTTTATGTGGACGACATTATCTTTGGTTCTACAAGGAAGGAGTGGTGTGATGAGTTTGAACACTTGATGAAAGGCGAATTTCAGATGAGTGCCATGGGAGAACTGTCATTCTTCCTTGGTCTTCAGGTCAAGCAACAATCGGATGGGATTTTCATCAGTCAAGATAAATATGTCCATGAGATTCTTCAGAAGTTTGACATGGATCCTCTTAGACCAGCAGCAACTCCTTATGAAGTTGCTAAAATCAAACTTAAGAATGAGCCAGACCCCCCGGTAAATGTTCACATGTACCGGTCTATGATTGGCTCCCTCATGTATTTGACTGCATCACGTCCGGACATTATGTTTGCAGTAAGTGCTTGTTCTAGACACCAGGTGACTCCAACGGTTTCGAACTTAAATGCAGTTAAGAAGATTTTCAAGTATATCAAGGCTCAACCTAAATTGGGTCTATGGTATCCTAGAGAATCTCCTTTTGTTCTGGAAGCCTATAGTGATAGTGACTATGCTGGTGCTAATAATGATAGGAAGTCTACTACTGGTTGTTGTCAATTTTTGGGTCGTCGGCTTATTTCATGGCAATGTAAGAAACAGACAATCGTCGCTACTTCTTCAACAGAAGCTGAATACGTCGCTGCTGCTAGTTGTTGTGGACAGGTTTTGTGGATCCAAAATCAGATGTTGGATTATGGTTTCAATTTTATGAATACCAAAATTTTTATTGACAATCAAAGCACTATTTGCATTGTGAAGAATCCTGTTTTTCATCAACGGACGAAGCATATTGAGATTCGGCATCATTTTATATGGGATGCCAATGAGAAGAAGCTGATACAGGTTCTTAAAGTTCATACGGATGACAATGTTGCTGATTTGCTGACTAAAGCTTTTGATGGTCCTCGGTTTAACCACTTGGTGGTTCATATTGGGATGGTCAATCCTTGAGGTCTAGGATTGAGGGGAGGCAAAGCCTAAGGGGAGGCTTTGTGTACATATTAGGTCAGACTAACGTATTCATAGTATTTAACAACATAGTTTTTTTGGTTATGATGGTGTGTGGTGCTTATGATGGGGATTTTTGCTCTCTTCTGGTGGATATGGCCTTACATGACTGGCTTCTGGTCCTCTTTGGTCAGCTTCTAGTTATGCTTGGTTGCCTTCTGGTGGTTTAAAATCCTTCCATGTCACGTGGTGTTTGGCTCCTGGTACTGGTCTGGCATACTGTTCATTCCTTTTGTCCTTTGTTAATCACGTTTTGCTCCTGGTTTGACCATTGTGTGCTTTGACTTTTGGTCAACGCTCCCAATGCTGGTATTTACAAGTTTGAATTAAGCAAGTTAATTGGGAGTTGGTTATTATGTTAAAAAGGGCAAGTGGTTATTATGCACTTATGGTTTAATTTGAAAGGGCAACCCCCCATTAATAGGGGTCAATGAACAGTTACTACTTTCTTTATATATGGTCAACATACACCCTTGACTCACTCATTGCAATTAACACACACACAAAACCGCTTCTACTCTCTACACCCCAATCCCATTCCTTCTTCCATCATTTCATCAAGATCCATGGCTGCTCTTGCTTACCAACCTGCTCACAACCGTGTTGCTTATCTGGGTGATGGTCCAAATCGTGAACATTTTGCTGACATCTTGGATTTCATTGAAGCTTCTAACTTAAGGTTTGCATTTACTGTCTGTCCCACCATATATGATAGTGTGATACGTCAATTTTGGGCGTCTGCTCAACTTGTGAATGTGGCTGGACGTCCACGTGCACTCCATGCTACCATAGATGGACGTGCATATGTGGTGACTGAAGCGTCTATTCGCTCTTCTCTTCATCTTTAGGATGAGGGGGGTGTTGAATCAATCCCCAATTCGGAAGTATTGGAGGGAATGGCTGCCATAGGTTATGAACATGGGGGGAAGTTTAACTTCCAGAAAAATAGGTTTTCCCCCCAATGGAAGCTTCTGGTTCACTTTTTAATCCATTGTATGAGTCCCAAGTCTGGGAGTTGGGATGCTTTCCCTACTCCTTTGGCTACTGGTCTTATTTGTTTAGCCCAGGGTAGAGTGTTTAATTTTTCTCATTATCTATTTGAGGGGATGGCTAGTAATTTGTCTACTGCTGGTTCGAGGAAGAAATTTCTTATGTACCCTAGGTTTCTTCAACAAATCCTTGTTTGCATTCCACGTGATAGGACTGAGCATGTGCCATCTAAACTTACAGCTAAAGTGTATTACAATATGATGAATGGGTTTACTGGGGATTGGAGGCCCCTGACTGAAGCCATGTTAGGGTTGGCTCAGGGTCCTATGGGTGAGGAGGAGGAGGCTCCTGAGTTTGTTGTGATAGATGATGACCCCATGGAGGAGGAGGCTCCTACTGTTGGTGCCACTCCTGTGGTAGAGGAGGAGCTAGTTGAGGAAGTGGTGGTTGAAAAACCATCTCCTACCAAGGCTGGTCCTTCCTCAGTTCCACAAAGGTCTCCATTTGTGGAGACTCCACCTCCTAGTCCTGCCCCACATTCGACTGATATCTCGTTTGATGCTAGTTCTCCACAAGTTGACCCACATGTTGCTTCGAGCTCCCGTGATGCTTTCCCTGATCCAAGTTCTCTTGGTGGGCAGGCGGAGGAGCCTACTACACTGATATCTTTGCTCGATCTTATGCACAGGTACCATGAGAGGATGATTTGTTTGGAAGCTGATTTAAACCAACATCGGAAGCTTACAAGGGAGTTTGTTCTTCCTCTGGCTGATCGCATTAAGGCGTTGGAGACTCAACAACGTCGTCGCAAGAAGCATGTGGTTCATTCAGATTATGAGGATGAAGGTGTGGAGAATGTTGAGGATGGCTTGAAGTTGTTGGCAAAGGCTGCCTTTGCTGATAAAGTTTATGATGATTTGCCGGTTTCTCCAACGTCCTCCAATGTTCCTTCTCCTGGTGCTATTCCCCCTTCTATGGGTGGTGATTCTGATCCTGCTGATGGTTCTCATGCTGGTCCCTCTCATGATCCAAAGGGAAAAGCCCCAATGACTGATGCTCCATCTCCATCTCGCAAGCGTACTCGTCGACAGATTGAAGAAGAAAGGCTTGGTGAAGAGGCTGCTCGTCGGGTTCAGGCTGAGATTGATGAGGCGGATAGGGCTGCTGAGGAAGAGCTTCGAGAGCGCAGGCGTGCAAAAATTCAGCATGATGCCATGCATTGGAGTGATAGTGAATGGATGCAAGTGTTGACTGTTCTCACTCGGGATTATGCTCAGTTTAAGGATCTTTTGGGTGACGATGTTGATGAACACAATTGTATACCGAAGGCTATGGTATTGATGCGTAAGCATCAGTTGGCTCTTGCTGCAGAACTTAAGAAACAGAGAAGGAACGGACCTTTATCTCGGGCTGAGGAGCGCCAGCAGATGCAACGTTATGTGAAATATCAATCTGCTGCTCATTTCAATGCTCCGTGGACTTGGGCTCGGGTGAGGGCTTTGACTTTTGATGAGCTTAAGGCCCTTTATGAAAAGATGGTGAAACGTCAGAGTCAACCTATTCTGGAAAGATTTATTTACCATCCTCGTGGTGTGACTGCTTCTATGCCTGCTGATTCTACTGGTCCTTCGTCTGCACCCACTCCTGGTTCTGCTGGTAGTCCTTCTGGTTCTGTTGCTACTTCTGTTGGTCCTTCTACTACACCCTTGGTTGCTCCTATGGGTTCTACTGCTGGTCCTGCTACTACCATCTTTGTTACTACCACCACCACTCATGCTTCCACCACCACACCTGTTACTACTACCACCACACATGTTCCTGCAAGCACCTTTGTTGATACCACCACACCTACTGCTACTACATCTGATGTGCCATCTCCATCACCACCAGTTCCTGCAACACAACCTAATCTTACTTCTGATGCAGCTCCTAGTGGTCCATTGGGTTGACATGTTCATGAGTCTACTTCTACTGCTTCCCCTGCTGTTGCTGAAGTTAAGGTAAAGGTTGAATCAACACCTTCTGCTCCCACACCTCGACGTTCCATTCGCCAGAAACAAGCTCGTCGTGTTCGCCGTGGTAAGACAGTTCCTTTTGAGAAGCGTGATCCTGAGAATTTAATTGATGCGGCTTCCGACAGCGATTCTGACTTGCCCTTGGGCAATGGGAACATTACTGGTTATACGGTTGAACATTCTACTACACTTCCTGGTGGTGTGTCCCATCGGATTACTTTGAGTGATGGGTCTATGCGATTGGCAACGAGTTTGCAGGGTGTATTGTCTTGGGCTGACCGTATGGATCTTATGGCGTTGTATGGACTTGTTGATTCTAGTATGCCGTTTAACCCAATGGCTGTGTCTTCCTGGCCTGGTCTCCGTTTATGGGCTGATCTCAAGCTGATGTTAGATCCTCCTCCAAATGCTCCTGTTTCGGGCATATAGAAGGATCAAATACAATGGGAGATTCTGCGATGGAAGCTATATGCTGGATGTGGAGTTCATATGTTGGAATTAGAATCTGGTCATATGGTGTTTATGCTGACGGATGTGGAGTATCCTTTGACTATTTCTTCCATGGAGGCGATGTTGGCGACTCACCTGCAAATTTCTACTGCTCCTTCTGGGAATGAGTCGAGTATGGCCATGGCTTTGGTAGAGGGTATTCAGGCAAGGTTGCTAGCGGATAAGAAGGCAGCTTCTGGTATGTAAGGTGATTGGGTTGTAAGTGTTTATGCTTTGTATTTTTGTTCATTTGTTCTTATTTTTATTCTTTTCACCAATATGTACAGTGATTGGTGAATTTCATTCTTTATAGTTTAAAAAAAAATTATATAAAAAAAAAATAAAAAAAAATTATACTTTTTATATAATATCTGCTTATACTTTAAACACAGTTTAGCTTTTATACTTGTACATAATATCCCTTGGCTGTTTCACAATGTGGTTCCTGGTTTGAGCTTGTCCTGGTACTTGGTTTCACTTGGTGTTGGACGTGGTCCACACAACAAATGGTTCTCAACTTACCATGTCTAATCGACAAGAAAAAGTTGATTCACCTTGAGGGTACGACTCCTGGTGTGATTCTCAAATCCGTTGATGGTTGCCAGGTTACCCAAAACTGGATGGTTTTCATTTGCCATAGTCTTAGACTGAAAAGTGGCTAATCCAAGGGGGTACGGCTCTTGGTAAAGATCTTATCAAATCCGTTGATAGCTGTAATAGCTTGCTTAAAGCTATAGGGTGTTCAACTCACCGATGCTTTATTGCTAAGAGTTGGCGAGTCCAGAGGGGTACGGCTTCTGGTAAAGACGCATCAAATCTGTTGACGGCTGTGATGGTTTGCCTAAAATCATCAGGGTACTCCCACTCACCATTGATTCACGTTCTAAGAGTTGGGCTGGGTTCTAGTCTCCCAGGGTAATGCTTATTCCACCAGAATGACTAGCTAGCCCAAGAGCGAGCAGCTACTTGGTAAAGGCTCATCAAATTTGCTCATGTTGCTGAAAAGATTCAACACGATGCTGATTTGTTACAAGCTTTGGAGAAGCTTCTAGTGTTTCATGTTGCGGCTGTTACTCTGATTCTTATCTTGTTGATGCTGCTATTTGTTTTGCTGATACAATCCTCGGGCTTTCTTTGCACGTATTCCGAGAAACTTGAACTCAAAAGGTCAAATTCAAGTTTAGGGGAGGATTGTTAGGATTATTGTAATAGTTATATGTAATAGGTAGACTAGGAGGTATGTAGTTCCTCCTGGTCCTAGTCGTAGTAGGAGCAAGTCCTGCTCCTGGTCCTAGTCGAAGTCAAACTTTATTATTTACTTAATATTCTGTTAGGATATGCATGAGATATGTTAGGAAAGGATATGCATATCAGTTTTACACGTTTTCTTTAATGATGTATTAGGGTTTCCTTGTAGTATAAAAGGAACCTTAGGCAGAAGGGTTAGACACACCTTCACAAAACGTAGTTCTAGTCATTATCAATATTAGAAATCCTTAGAAAGGATCAAGTCTTTATAGTTATTATGTTCTTCTTAATTATATTTATATTCTACATTCATATTGTGTATAGAGTCTCTTTGTGATTTGACTTGTGATTACAGAAGCCATTCACCGGTCCTGACAGGCTGCAAGATCTACATCTAGTAGACCCAACAGGCGGCGCCCCCCATGGCTCGTAAAAAATAATCAAATTTTAGTGTAAAAAAAGTTTTTTAGGACCATTTTATTAAAGTGCACTCCATCGTAAATTCGAATTGCCCCCCCACTCGGAAAGAAAATTGTGTAGAAACCTCCAAATTACCCTGAAAAGAAAAATAATAATATAAAAACCTTATATTTGTATCTTTATTTGGTGTATACAACGACTATCGGCAAAAAAATATTTTTTTCCCCCACTCCACAAACTTTCTAGTCGGCCACTGTCGGTGTTCTCTTTAAATCTGTGTTTATAGTGCTGACGGAATTTCTATAACAAGTAACTGTAATTGTCTGAAAATTCAGACTTTCCAATTAAAGAAAAGTCCTAAATAATGCTTTATAATGTAGTATAGATAGAATATAATGCACGTACTAATTTGAGCATAAGTTATCGAAATGCATTTGTACATGTTTACCTTTCGAAACTCAAGCAATCCATGATAATCTTTAAAATTCGCAATATCTTTAAAATGTCTCAGTCCGCTGGCATTATATATCAATGGTTCAAGATTATTCACTATCAATTTCTCAATTATATCAAGTGAAAGCTGCAAAAACGAACTATTTTTTTACTTCAACTGGAAGCATTATAGAAATCTGCTAAGTTGCATGCATGCTTGCTTAGCATGCATTACCAAATAGTGTATATCAGACAAATAAACAGAAAACGAAAAATAAACCTGGTTCTCTGCTAAACCCATTTGAATAACACCATTGGGATTTTGAGTATAATGAAATGGATCTTGATCATAAGCTTTCCATCCATCAAAGTATGGTGAATTTTCTCCATGTTGATCACTTGTTGCAATCTTCGACAAAAGGGTTCGAGTTTTTGTCACGAACGCCATCCTGTGTGTTTTTGTGTGAAATATTCTAGTTATATGAAGTGCTTATATTTGGAATATTACAAGAAACAATTTAACGTTTTTCACAAGAATAATTTATGGACAAACAAGGTATAGGATGTCGATATATATAGGCGGCATACATGTAGTGGAACATATGTGTTAGTGGTGTTACTACTGCATGTGTTTGAAAATTCAACTTTCAAACATGAGTCAATTATTTTTGCTTTGCATGAGCCGACCATAAAGATATAATATAATCCGCCCATTATTTACCGAAACAATTGAAATGTAGCAAATATATTTAACTATTTAAGGTATCAAAATCATATCAAACTTGTGCTGAAACAACTACATTAAAATTGGACGGAGTAATGTCTTGTTGTTACTTGGTAGTTACGGGATATTATTTAAAACCAAATATGAGCGTGGGAATAAATTTTTTTAATCTTATAGTATACTATATCCTGTTTTAAAATAAATGTTTAATTTGATTTTTCAGAGTCAAACTGGTTTAAATTTAATTTTAAATATTTTTCTGTGTGTTATAAAATACTTGATACAAAATATATAAATGAATTGAGTTTTAAATATATTTTCATTGTTATGATTTCATTAAATATTATATAATACAAAAATATATATGGGTAAATGCTATAGAATACCAACGAACTTTCAAAAATTACCACATTGAAACATTTATTTTTTATTACTAATATAATCAATATACTTTCAAATATCTTTTTTAATTGAACTATCGTTAGTTAAAATGTATCATCGTTGGTTCATCATCGTTCATAACATTAATCATTGTCTATTAACGGGTTGTCTGATCTTTTTATTACGAATTTTAAAGTTGGTTTTTTACTTATATCTTGTGGATAGAAAAAAATTCAAAAAAAAAAGTCGAAAGAACAAAAATATTTTTTTTTAGTTTTTTATTCTTCCGATATATTTTAAATTTTTTGTTCAGTTTTTAAAACAAAAACTTTTTTCTTATATCTTTCAGAAAGAAAAAAAACTAAAAAAAAAAACTAAAAGACCGAAAGAAAAAATAAAAATAAAATTTTTTAATTTTTTTAATTTTTTTCTTCCAAATTTTTATTTTACTTTTTCATTCAATTTAAAAAAAAAATATTTCGAGTCACTTAAATTTTTGAAAAAAATTAGAAAATGTTTTTTCATATTTTAAAATTAATTTTAGTTTTTATGAATTTTTCGAAATTTCAAAAAAAAAAGTTTCAGATTTTTTTCCTTTTTTTTTCTCAATTCGCGATGAAATGATGTACTTTTTACACCTTTTTTCAAAAACTTTATAATTTTTTTTTGCAATTGGGGAAAATAAAATGGGAAAAAAAATTGAGACTTTTTTATTGATATTTTGGAAAAATCATAAAATCTAAAATTAGTTTAAAAAAATTAAATAAAAAATTCAAATTTAAATGATCCGAAAAAAGTTACTAGTATTAAAGAAAACTGAATGAAAAAAATAAAATAAAAATCAGAAGAAAAAAAAACAAATAAAATTATTTTTATTTTTTCTCTCGATATTTTTAGTTTTTTCTTTCCGAAAGATATAAGAAAAAGTTTTTTTTATAAATTAAATGAAAAAATTTAAAAAACATTCGGAAGAAAAAAAAATTATTTTTATTTTTTCTTTCGATTTTTTTAGATTTTCTTTTCTGAACTTTTTTCTTTCCGAAAGATATAAGAAAAAAATCGACTTTTAAATTCGTAATAGAAAGATCAAACAGCCATTAATAGAAAAGGATTAATGTTGCAAATGATCTTTGGGTAAATGGACTAACGATGATACATTTTAACTAACGATTGTTCAATTAAAAAAGATATTTGAAAGTATATTGGTGATATTGATAATAAAAAAATAAGTGTTTCAAAGTGATAAATTTCAAAAGGTTCATTGGTATTCTATAGCCTTTATCCAATATATATATACGGTCAAAGTTGACAAAGGAAAATAAAAAAAGTCAAACTGAACTCTTATTTTGGGACGAATGGAGTATATAGTAGAGTTTAGTTTTTTTAATAACTAAATAAGATTAGAAATATATCTCGATCCACCGGATGTATTTAAAATATATTTGAGACAAATTGATGTTTTATTTAAAAATTAACACTATATCGAAAAAACATGTAGGTGTCTTAGGCACACACGAGACACATCTTAGCTACGTCCCTGTTTGAAACATGGTGATATAAGCTTTCTTTCGTCGACGATGCTAGCCGATAGATAATAATTTCATTTTACTATAGCTCATTTGTTTTAAATTTTTACATGATCCTTGTTTCATAATTTTTTTTATCGTTGGAGGTTAGGAAGTTGAACACAACTTTGAAAGTTTGAATCACTCACAGTCATTTTAGAGTTACTAAAACATTTTTATGTTTGAAACAAGAATTAACGACCCGTGCTTCGCTGCGGGGTTTTTTTGTTTGCACGAACCATTCGTGTAATTTTGTAAAAAAAATCGTTTAAGACAACGGTTGTGCTATGTTCTAACTTTCCGTAAGCAAAGTAATTTGAATTGCTGACTTAGATAATAAACCATACTGCTATATATCCAAGGACAATAAATCATATGCAAATCTAAAATGCTACAATATATATATATATATATATATATATATATATATATATATATATATATATATATATATATATATATATATATATATATATATATATATATATATATATATATATATATATATATATCTAATTCAGAAAACATGAACCTCCCTAGAGCCAAACACCCTCTTAAGTCTCTCTATGTCGAATGTTCTCCATATGAGCACATCTGCAAGTTCAATAGCAAATTTATTTTAGCAAGTGTTAGTTTCGGTAGCATGTAACATGGTAGCGTATGAGAGATTTCTACCAATCTCCTGTAGTTACTTTCTACTAATATAATGTTTGGGTATATACATAAAAACCAACCACAAAGCGCCAAAAAATCTAAATTAATACTGTATTAAGCACTAACCTTGCTGGGTTTCCATGTTCTTCTTGATGTCACAACCTTGCTATTGTATATTGGCGATGACTGTTTCCATCCCAGTGCAACCTTGAACATTAGTGACCTTAACTCGGGGATTATTAAAGTTGTCCATGGCAGCAGCCCGATCCGGGTAAAATTCCACCACTTTCAAGTATACGACTGATACAATATTTCTGCTGTGTGTTTAGATTATGTCTCGATATCCTCTCGAATTGATCTCGGCTCTAAGTGGAATGATTTGTTCTTGGTTAATAAAAAGATGATTGGTTTGTTTATCTATTTTAATCTAATAACAAGAAATTAAATGTCGAAGAGTAAAATTAAAGACTTAAATGATTAAAGTGAAAAGACGAATGTAAAATTAAGTATTTGAAAACTTTAAAGATTATATTAGAAAAATAAATGGACATTCAATAAAAACTAACTCTTGGAAAACTTTGTGAAAAATAAGAACTTAGTTGGAAAATACTACGAGAAAGTAAGATCGGAACAAAACAACTCAAATCGGAATAATGGAAAAATGGGGTGATCGGAATACATGAAAAAGAGGACCAATCGGAATGTGTAAATATGTAGTCAATCGGAATACATGAAAATCATTCAATCGGAATATAGGGCAAAGTCCAATCGGAATAATCTAAATCAAACTAATCGGAATATGTTGAAAAAGGGGTAAATCGGAATACACGAAATAACATCAATCGGAATGTTCAAAATGGCTATGATCGGAATAAGAAAAACTTGCTAAATCGGAATCTAAGCAAATGGGGGCAGATCGGAAAACCAAAACCCTTTTCCGATCGGGTGATCGGAATGAAGGGATGGTGCTTTGGTCGGAATACAAGGTCGGAAAAGGGAGTTACCCTTTCCGAAAATGGTGCAACTCGAGACTTAAACAAGAGAAATAAGCTTATGGAATAAGCTAACTCCCAAAACTAGCTCGAATTCAATAATAAGCTGATCAAATAAGCACTAAGAACACTTTATCTAAGCTTCAAATAATCAAACTTATAAATCAAATGATAAAAAGATGAACTTTTTATAAAAACTTTAAAAAGTAAATAAGCTAAATCAACAAATAAGCCAATAAGAACAAGGATCTCAAAGCTTATTCATGTAAAAACTTAAGGAAACATAAAAAGTAATCAACTTTTTAAGCACAAATCATTGATGAACAACACGGATCATACGAGATTTGTACCAAAATCAACCAAAATATAAGAAAGGAAGGATGAGATTAAAGATTAAAAGATAAAAACTTGAACTTGATTAATGAAAGATAATACAAAAGTTTGAATTTGAAAGAAAAAAAGATGAAATCTAGTGAGAGAAAGTTTAGAACTTTCTCTCTCTAAAACTAGAGAAATCCAAAAACTAAAAACTAACTAACTGTGTGAAATTTGTGAAGTAAGGGCCTTTATATAGGCGTGTCTTGTGGTGGTGGGCTTTGTGATTGGGCTTTGGTTTGGGCTTCTTTTCTTCTTCCTTCTTTAGTCTTCTCGTCTCTTTTAATTAAACGTTTCCGACTTTGGATTTTTAGAAGTGTCGATGAATAATTCCAACTCGTCTTATAATCTTTTATTTAATAGACTCGAGTTCTTCGACATATATGAATCTTCCATTTTTGGCTCTATTCTTCGATAAATCTTCAAATAGGCACAAGGACTTCAAATCTTTTGCATCCCTTGGACAATAGACTTCGTCTTGAGTCTTTTTCCTCGATAAAACCCGTGCAATCCCATGTTTTCTTCAATATTCATCTGGTTGACTCTGAAAACACAGTAAACACAAAAACCACGCATAATTCCAAACAAATGATATTAAATACGTGTTTTGGTCTTGTTTTAGCCAGATTTAAGTGGTAAAAGGATGGGTGTTTTCACACCTATCAACGACTGCAACAAATAGTCATAGATTATCTAAATCTACCCAAATGTACAACATATAATTGCATATTTGTGTTTTTCCGAGGAGAGCTTACTTGTACCTTCAGATGTAGGAATATGCATTGTGATGCTCTAGCTTTAATGCAACATTGTCGGAACACAATTGAGAAAGTCGAAGTTCTCCCTTGGATAGTTTGCTGTCGGAACATATGGAATTACAAACTTAGCAGTGCAACTTAATTCTCGCTAGATAGTTTAAAAAATGCAAATCGAAACATACGTCTTACGATTACCCGAATCATAAAAAGGCAAAAAATAAAGACTCGATATAACCAAGCATGACTCTGTGGACAACTTATTAAAAAGTATGTTATTTAGTTTTAACTTCTTATTTCCAGTAATCGGAACCCGGCTATGCCCAGCATTTCCACCTAGCATTTGTATCTAGCCGGCTAATCCGGAATACCTATTTTTAGTGGGTTATAGTATATGCTCAGATAGGGTGACATTGCGAATATAATCAAACTGCTGAACCAAACAATTAGACGGTACAGTAACGGAAATGTAAATCTTGAAGTACACCTATCATAAGCTAGTTTCTTTCGATTGTGCATAAACATATACCTCCTGCTCAACATCCCATTTTGACCTTTCAGTGGCTAGTGGCTGTGACAAACATTCACTCGATAGCTGATGATTCTGTTTGGAAAGCCGTTGCGAGTAGCAACTTGACTGCAACAAAAGTCATATAAGCGTATAGAGGTAGTTAATTTCGTATAATTAAAAGTTTCCAAACAATTTTTGAATTTAAAGATCAAGAAAAACACGTGAGTATACGGTGAGCTAGTATACTCACCTGTACAAAGTCATGTAAGTCATCGCTTATACCCTGCTCATTGTGACGACGCATAACAACCTATGCCTGCATAGAAAAGGTTGGTTATCGAATGATCAAGAATGAATTAAATCATTTTTGTCACCATGATTGGCAAATTCAAATATATAAAATTTCCTCATATTGTTTAAACAAATTATTGAGTTTAATATTAATGTATATATTATTCCAACTATTTCTATCCCAACTCTAAGATATTAAACTTAAGACTTTATGGCATTCTCAGTTCAAATCACAGACTTAAAGCCACCTAATTATTTCCTAAAACCGCTCACCTTTTTGTTCTGAATTGGTTGCATTTTCACAACTATTGCGACATTTTGAAAATGAATTACAGATATGGTGGTGTGTGTTTGACATTGTCATTTTTAACAGGATTCAAATGAATTACGTGTGAGACCAACGTCAACTGGATCCAATGTCCCATTTCTGAGTGCTTTGGCTGCGATCTTTACCAAGTATGCGAGATCAAACTCTTCCTCAACATTTGTGCCACCAAGAACGCAATGATCATCTGGCAGTCTCCTAATGGTGATCCACAAAGCTCGTTACCTATTTTAAGAAGTCAAAATATATCAGTAAGGTGACTTTCACTGAAATTGAGTAGGGAATGCCTATGGTTTCTGCGTAAGCTTATCGAAAGTGATATGTGCTTGTTATACATGTTAGTGCCTATGATTAAATTGCTCATTTGACTTTCCCTTGTCTCACCAATGATGTCCCCTGATGTCGCGGCCAAATATGCAACAAAAAATCCGTGTAAACACGAAAGTCACAGGTTGGAACAACGTATCTTGATTATGTCATATGAGTTCGAGTGTGACGGCTTCTAGTCTAAAGAATACTAAACTACACATAGGCATAGTAAAGTACTTTACTTCTATTTAGTCAACTTCATTATGCGACATCCTAACTCCCATTTCCTAACATCCAATCACATATACTCTATAAACTTCCCCAATAGTGATTCAAGATCATATTTTACCTTCCTAACATCCAATCACCTTAACCTCCTACTTTATCTCTGTTTAAGCATATTTATAATGTTCTATTTAAGTAAATAATAGAAATCCAAAAAAAATAACTTTCACAATGCTTTGTAACACTTACCAACAGAATTTGGAGGCAGGGGTTGTCTTTTTTCCTCAGTAGATATCTTCTTCCAAGATAATGAAACCAAAATACACCTGGAACATATACAAATTCCAAACTTTCTAGCATCAATTATACATAATTCAAAATGAATCATATCCACAAATTAAAAGATAAAAATAAAAATCAATTACCTCAGTGGAGTCGGCGGATCAGTGGGGTCTCTTTTTAGGATCTTGGATCTTGTTAGATCTGCTTTGCTATCATTTAATACTGGTTCGTGGCTTTGATGAATTAGAGATGGAAAAAATCTGTGTGAGATAATCTGTGTGTGTGAGATATGTATGTTTAGAGAAAGAGATTAAAAGATATGGGTTTCGACCCAGTTGACTCATTAAACAATAAGTAAACATACATTCATATGTTCATATGTGTGTTTTCCCAGATCTCTTTGTGGCAAAAACTATGCAAAATGGGATATGGGACGGTAATATCTATGTGAGTAGTTTAGTGGCCACGCAGACACATACGTATCGATATTCTTTTCCCGCCAAAAACAGAAAGTATTATTAAAAAATTCCTATAGCTTCGTAAAACAGTTATAAGTAGTAATAGTAATGTCTCCTTTAAGCCAATATATATAAAATAAGCTCTCAGGAGAACCATGACTTAATTCATTTGCTAGGAGCATGGTGGTTTTAATCAAAATTTAAGGGTGTGTTTGTTTCCAAGTTTTTTTTTACTGAAGCTCTGAATCGTACCAATCAGAGGTGGTCAGAGAAAATAATTGCTTGTTTTTTCATCCGTAATCAGAAGCGATAAGATATAAATCACGTGACTTGTTGTTTGTTTGTTAAGAGGCTTAATGTCTGAATCTGATTCGCACATATGAATCTGAATCTGAAGCGTAAATGTCTCAATTTGAATAAAATTGTGTTGTTTGTTTTTTTTGTTTAATCTGACTGATTTAACTCATTAGTATTCTTAACTTAAGTATAATGCATTTTGATTCATATGAAAAATAAACGTGTTTAGACATAAAATAAATATTGACTAATAACTTTAGCATAACTAACGAGTATACTGAATTACTAATATTACATTGTTTACTTTTTTTAACATGATATAAGCATTTATATATAAAGAAATTCATACAAATATACACATAAAATCCAATGGACAAAAAAGAAGAGATCACGTGATACATCAAGTTAAGATAAATTTCTTTCGGTGGACAAATAAAAATAAACTTGCTTTTTCAGTGAAGGTAAACAAAGCAAACAGAAAAGCACTTCCAAGATGAATGTTGACGGAAAAAAACGTTTGATAAACATGGCCATGTTTAAATAACTCAGGCAACTTACAAGCTGGAAAAGCCTAATTCTTAAAGAGCTGGTGAATGATGTTCACAGATGACAGAAAACAAAGCGAAGAGTTCAATATGAAGACGTTGTGAAGAAATAATGTCGAGGTTAGAATTTTTTAGGTACTAAGAGGCATCCAGAAGGCCCTCCCAAGTCTGGTCCGTCAAGAGGCTTACGCCTCTGACCGTGTCTGAACGAAACAAAAAAAACAAACATATTTTTTCACTGTTATGTTGAACCGGTAAAATCCAGAGGTTGTTAAGAGATTTTTTCTAAAAACAAACACCACTTTAGTCAGAGCTGAGGAACAAATTTGACTGTCTTTTATATCTTCAAAACTTATACAAGCTCATCATAAATCTTTAAATAGAGAAAACCTACATGGATTTGAACTTCAACAAATAATAAAAGCCCATACCAAAATCTTTCTTTGAAAATTAAAACATCTTTACGATCTGTTTTTTGATTATTCGAAATTAAAATGGACACATAGGTGTTTTATGATTGTGGTTTAGTGTTGGTAAGAAAGCAAAAAATCAAATTCATTTGATGTTGTAATCACTAGTAAAAGCAAAAAATCACTTTAAGAAGTTAGGTGACTGTTTATGGTTTTAGGTGTGTGTGAATTTAAGCAGCAAGATATATGAGGTAGGTTTATGCATCTTTAGGTTAAAACTTGGTTCAAGTTGGACCAATTTTTATTGGGTTATTTTTACTATGTGTATTTTGGGTTAACTTCTTAAAATAACAACCTAGGTGGTCTATTTGTATGATTTTTAGGTTGAAGCTAAATTTACACAAGCTACTTGTTGATTATATTATTATTTTAAATATATATCCTATAAAAAGACTATTCAAACAATTATAAAAAATGAACGATGTTTTTTCATTCAGATTCAGACATTATAAGCACCTATTACCAGTAAGATGTAGTAGTCAAATTCAGACCTAAAATATCTTAATGAAACAAATGCAACCTAAATGATTTTTGTAGTCATCTTATCTATTTCTTGTTGTATGACATATTAATTGTATGCTCAGGTTATAACAAACCGAAAGCATGAAAAATGAACCAAACAAACATCGATACCATAAAACCATTTCACTTTTCAATCTTCCTCATTTTCATGTTTATTCTAATCGATTATCGGTATGGTAGTAACGGTCACAATAATCGTTCAAGAGATTGAGGGTTAGGATCTTGCTCGTTTGTAAGATTAGGGTTCCGAGATCCACGATTGAATTTGCTTTTGATCGTTATTTATTTTTAGGTTTTGCAAATTTCTTATTTTATCATGTACTATTTGTTTTCATGGTATCAGCCATGTGATGTCTCAAGATTTTTCGTGTCTAACCTTATTTTAGGGTTTTATGCATTAATTAAATATTACTCCCTCCGTCCCACTTTTATTGTCCTCATTACTATTTTAATTTGTCCCAAAATATTGTCCAGTTTCTTAAATAGGAAGTTAGAATTAATTAATTTTTTAGTTTTACCTATGTTATTAATTTTCTTAAAAGGAAACTATTAATGTATTCAAAGGATGAACTTGTCTTTCTTAACATAAAATGTCTACATTCAATGCATCTATCATAAATCATAAAAAAATTATTGGAGGACAATTAAAATGGGACAGAGAGAGTATACGTTTTCTGTTTCTTCTTGTTTTGGTTGTTTTTTGTATGATTCCATGATGAAATATGGGTTATTAGATTCGGGAGGAGACGGTGGTAAAAAGAAGAAGAGTAATGATAATGTTACGAGTAGTTCTTGTTCGAATACAGAGTTGAATATGGAATTTCCTATCTTGGATTCTAGTGTGGGGAAGAAGGCAAACATGCATGCTTTGATTATAGAATCAGATGGGAGCCAACATAATATCGTGAGTGGTTTTGGTGGTTTTGGTGTGGATTTTAGTCCTTCACCACTAGTTGATGTTACTAGTATTGTTCATACTCGGTTTGAGAGTGTAGTTGTGAAGCTATTATTAAGGATTATCTTTTATCTTATGCGAATAATCTTAGCCTTACGTCTTTGACAAAGGTTGATCTTTGAAAACTCAATGTTAATATGCCTAATGCTGTTGTCTTAGAGAAAGTAACGTTGGTGAAGGTTTTTTTCTGCCTTAAGTTTTCATCTATTGAAGGTGTTGATCCGGTTTCTGGAGATGGTCCATAGATGATTCGTGGATCCCTATAATTCTTAGTATTCCATCGATCAGTTTTCTTAAACAAGAACTCTTTAGGGTTCCCGCATGGGTGAAGTTATATGATTTCTCGTTAGTTGTTTACACCTTGAATGGTTTAAGTTTAATCGTCACTAAACTTGGTAACCTAATGATGCTTGACTCATATACAATTTCATGTGTTTGGAATCGTGGGGTAGGTGCGATTACGTAGGATTTTTTTTATTGAAATTGACACTTGTAATGATTTTGTGATAATCTGGTTATGGCTGTTCCAAAATTCGAGAAACCTGAATATACTAAAGAGACCATTCGGATAGAGTACGAGCGGAAACCTCCTTGTTGTGGTGCTTGCTTAGTGTTCGGTCATTCTGGTGATGATTGTCCAATATCCCCTAGTCGAGTGGTGAATATGGTTGAAAAATGTTAGATTGGATCATCCGAGGGTGATGATGTGGGCTTCACTGAAGTAAAAAGGGAGAAAACAAATGGCAATAACGGAGAACCAACCTTTAAATCGGTTTCGATGAAACATAAAACTATATTCCAACCTAAGGTAAATTAACCGACTGTTGAGGCGAATACTAAGAAGGTAACATCAGGTAACTCAAGTAAGAAGTCATGTAAAGCGAATGTTACACCATCATGTACTCATTATGTTTCCATTTAGTATCTCCTTTGATGCTTTAATAGATGATCATTTGGTTACTGCGGAAGTAGAATCGGTTAGTAACAACGCTTCGCCTGGTATATGCATGTGGAAGGGCAGAATTCTACCCCTATAGTGGATAAGATTAATATGATTAAAAAATATTTATGTTTGCGGGGGAAATGGGAGTACGTCCTTATAGTTGATGATGGTAAACATTTGTAAAAGGTTGATTATATGATTGATCATGATAGTGAAGATGAAGTTGCATAATAAAGATATGGCGAATTTTTGACAGCTAAAACATCGGGTGTTGATTATGGTACTACAAGCTTGTTGGGAAAATGAAATGATACTTATGATCTCGTACGATTATGATATGTAAGATGGTGAGGATGTTTATGGTCATATTCAATCTATTGCTGATAATCTTGATATCAAGATTCGACGGTGTGAGAAAAAATAGGTTTCTTATATTTTATTGAGCTTGTCTGGTCAATATGTGTATTTTCATTGATGGAAATAGATTGCCTATGTAACGGGGTGAGGTGTATGATTAACCCACGTTCATTGTACTCAAATATTTCTTGACGTGACCGAAAAACTTAAAAAAAACAAATAAATTTAACAAGACTTCAGGTATCAATGTAATTCATTTGGTACTAATTAAAGTTGTAACTCAAAAACCTATTTTGGTTGTTTAAATGCAGTATTAATTAATAAATCTAAATTAAGACCTTATGATCAAGTTAACATGTTAAAATGGTTTAAATAGTTTTAGAATTTATTAGTTATCCAACTTGAGTTACGTCTATACAATTTCATTGTTAGATAATCGTTGATTACAGTATTACACCTAGTATAGTATCGACCTCTGTTATAGTGTCTTGGCATGCAAATGGAAAAGGCTCTTAAAAGTTGTATATTCAAGTCAAACCACCATTTCTTTGACTTTGTTTTAGATTAGGTTTAAATAGTCAAATCCTCAATCCCGTCTAGATTTGGTGATACAAACCTTAAGTTGCTTAAAAAACTTCAATGTTAAAGCACATTGACTATAAATAATTAAAAATCCTAAAAATGAGGAAAATGTGCTGTTCTTCTAACAGTGTGCATACCACTATAGCAGCCTTTCATGGCCAAGCTATGCCTATATGCTTCATCATTTTTCATCATTACTGTATTAAACAATTGCCGAAAGCATTAGAATGGTGTTATCTTTTACTATATATTTTATTTACTTTGATTGGAGTAGTATTCAGGTTGAATGATGAACATCCAAATATAAAGTCTAGTAGTCACATGTGATTTATTTTGACGATCTCAGGGTTTTTTAGTAGTTTCGATACAGTAGATGCAACGAAAAGCGACTGATATCACACCCATACATATGTTTTGGCAGTTGCGAATATGAAATGCATGAGGATATCACGTTACTCGAATGGTTTCAAGACCCATGTTCATATAGCATTATAGATTTTGTATAAATGACATATAATTCGTGTTTTGGGGCGGTAAGTATGAGGAAAGAAACCTAACCAGCAGTTTCAAAGAGCAGCCCGGGCAGACTACGTGTCTAAAGTGGCATACGTTCTCACATGTCTTAAAAATAGTGTTGACTGATAACCATAACTTGTTCGAACGTGTTTATAGCAAACTTTTAGATTGTGTGATAAGGTAAACATCATATCCATCCATAATTAAAATTATCTAAGTCATTTTATATTTACTTTGGGCAAGAGAGTTTTGCAGACAATGGAACAAAGAACAGAATTCCAGAGTAACCACGTTCCGATGCCAATCATACAAACTTCTTTGCGGGTGATTTGGAGATTCCGATATAAGTGACTTTTTGCTTCTGTCCATTCAGTCTGATATGGTTTAAGTGGGATATCCGGTTCGATTTGAGCTTGTACATGGTACTCTTTATCATTTTGACCTTCTAACTTGAATTCTTGATATAATCGCCGTTTAAAAAAAAACACGAGTTTTGTCGACAACAACCAGTATGTTGTTACAAATAAGATCCATTAACTAGCAATAACACATATTGCGTACAATACGACAACAACTGCTAGTAGTATATACTCGACTACTTTTACTTGTTTTAGCAAGCTTAATAGGATTTTGATACCTTAATTAATACTATTTACTTATTCCAATTGTTTTTGTAAAAGATGGACGGATTGGTATATTACTCCATCTTTATGGTCGGCTGATGCAAGCAAAAAAATTTGACTGACATTTGAAAGTTGAATTTATCTTTCAAAAACACAGTAGTACCACCACTAACACATATGTTCCACTTTATATGTAGGCCTATATATATCTCTACCTCCTATAACTTAAACCTCATATTGTTTCTTGTGATATTCCAAGCATAAGCATTTTATATAATTAGAAGATTTCATACAAAAACACACACAGGATGGCGTTCGTCACAAAAACTGAAACCCTTTTGTCAAAAATCGCAACAAGTGATCAACATGGAGAAAATTCACCATACTTTGATGGCTGGAAAGCTTATGATCAAGATCCGTTTCATTATACTCAAAATCCCAATGGTGTTATTCAAATGGGCTTAGCAGAGAACCAGGTTTGTAATGCATGCGAAACAGTCATATATGCATGCGATTTAGCAGAAATCTATAATACTCCCAGTTGACGTAAAAAATAATTGTTCGTTTTTTGCAGCTTTCACTTGATCTAATTGAGAAATGGATAGTGAATAATCCAGAGTCATTGATATGTAACGCCGACGGACTGAAGCATTTTAAAGACATTGCGAATTTTCAAGATTATCATGGATTGCCTGAGTTTCGGAAGGTAAACAAGTATAAATGCATGGAGATATAACTTAAGAAAAAAATTGATTGCTTTATTTGTTTCATTAGTTTCAACGAGTCAGTGAAGAGTAACTTTATATATTACTAGTAATTAAGTTTGTGCATTCAGGCAATTGCGAAATTTATGGCGAAGGCTAGGGGAAACAAGGTTACTTTTGATCCCGATCGCATAGTGATGGGCGGTGGAGCCACCGGAGCAAGTGAATCTCTAATGTTTTGCCTAGCAGATCAAGGTGATGGATTCCTTGTTCCATCTCCATATTATCCGGCGTAAGTTTATACCTCAACTTTTTAAAAGTTACTCTTTATTTGAATTAATTATACACATTAAACATCTTAGTTTAATTTTTCTTCAAATCTACCGTATTTACCATGAAAGGATGATCGATAAAGTGCAATGTCGAAAGGGTAAATTAAATTACACCACCTCGCTACATGCATGTTTGGTAGTGCACACATCAAAATTGATAATATGCACCTTTTATTGAGAATTAATAGTAACTAAACTATATACGGATATTGTATACAGACTAATTGCTGTATTTTGTGTACTAAGAAACTTGATCTGTTTTTTACAGATTTGATAGAGACCTAAGATGGAGAACTGGGGTGCAACTAGTTCCAATAATATGCAAGAGTGAAAACGATTTCAGAATCACAAAAGAAGCACTCGAATTTGCGTATGAAAATGCAATTAAAGCCAACATAAAAATCAAAGGCTTGTTAGTGGCAAATCCTTCAAACCCTCTGGGCACAACCATGGATAAGGAAACACTAAAATCCCTAATGAGATTTATCAATGACAAGAACATCCATCTTGTTTGTGATGAAGTTTATGCTGGCACTGTTTTTAATACTCCTGACTTCGTCTCCATCTCGGAAGTGTTACAGGAAATGGAAGAAGACCCAAAGAACAGGACAAACTGTGGGCTTGTTCACATAATTTGCAGCCTGTCGAAGGACATGGGACTCCCAGGGTTTCGTGCTGGAATTCTTTATTCATATAATGATGGTGTTGTGAGTTCTGCTAGAAAAATGTCGAGTTTTGGGTTAATCTCCTCACAAACTCAACATTTTCTAGCTTCAATTCTCTCAGATGAAACATTTGTCGAGAATTTTCTAAGTAAAAGTTCAAAGAGGTTAACTAAGCGACACAATTTATTCACTAAAGGGCTTGAAGACGTGGGTATTACTTGCTTACCAAGTAATGCAGGACTTTTTGTTTGGATGGATTTACGTAGGCTTTTGAAAGAGCCTACGTTTGTTGAAGAAATGGCGCTATGGAGACTAATTATCAATGATGTTAAACTCAATGTTTCCCCTGGTTCTTCATTCCACTGCGAGGAACCGGGGTGGTTTAGGGTCTGCTTTGCAAATATGGATGATCAAACGGTTGAGGTTGCTTTGAAGAGGATTCATGCATTTGTTAGAAACGAAAACGAAACCGAGTCTCAGACAATTAAAAAGAGGAGTAAATCGCCAAGGAATCTTCAACTCAATTTTCCATCTAGGTTGTATGATGGAATGGCGATGATGTCACCTCGTATTATGTCTCCTCATTCTCCTTTCCCTCTATCGCCACTGGTTCGAGCAAAAAATTGATTAACTAGTATATATAGCGAACCGAAATAGTAAAGGGTTCGATAAACCATAAAGAGGCTTATTACATTTTATCATGATCATACCCAACAGTGGCATAACAAGGAACAAAATTGTTGGCTGAATTTCGATTAGTTTCAATTTCTTTTTCCTAATCTTTACAATAACAGGGAAATTAGTTTTGTTAGTGAATGTAATCTCTTCTTTAATGACTAAGAATGGTTTTTAAAATCGCGCATAGTTTATTCATCTGTAGTAATATGTCCGAGGCAAGCTTCTTACGTGTGTTCTTTAATAAAAGGGAAAAACTAAAACCACAAAAGCTTTACAAAATAAAATCACGTAATGATGTGTCTTGTGAACTATTGGTTACACATATGAGAGAGAATTGAAAAATAAATATGAAAAACCACTAATCATAACACACATCATTTTGTAAAACTTTTTGTATGAATTTTTTTGTGGCTCTAGCATTCCTCTTAATAAAATTGGAGTTCAAAAAATGAAGATGATATCGACTTTGGCAACATAACATAAACCAGTACATGGCAGTTGAGTAAAACTTAGCAAAACAATCTATTGAGCTATTGATAACAAAAAGAATACAAAATAAAATTTATTTATTTATTAAAAGTTTTACTTATTAATGAGATAAAGAGTTATTTAGTTATTTATAACTTTTACTTACTAAAATACGTTAAATATAAAAGTAGGCAAATAAAACTCACATTATGGGAGGACAATAATTTTGACACGGAGTGAGTAATATTAATGTTAGAAAAAGTCAAGTATGCATTACTATAATTTGGTTAGGTGATGTTATAAATACGACATTGTTTGAATAATAAATGTTTGACACATAATACCAACATCACTAAAAGCAATTATTAAAGAGAATGCAATCTATCACATTAATATTATGACATAACACAAGTGTGTACGCCTTATATAAATTGAGAATAAGTCTTTATTTTCTTATAAACATTCACAATGAGTTTCCTCTTAGTTGTTATAATCTTTTTCTTGATCCCGACATGTTCATGTGTTATTTCAATTGACAACTCTACAACAAATTGCGGGATAACTTATAATTGGCATGTATTTGTTACAAATGACATGAATGATACGTTTTCAATGTCCATATATCAAGAAGGTCGACCTCTTTCCCCGCTTTGTAGTCCTTGCTCGCCTTGTAACATTTGTTCACCTTCCCCTGGAAGTTTTTATGGTTGGTACTTTTGTCCCCGAAAAAATGAAGATGCTAGAGCGTGGGTAGGCGAATTTACTTGGGGTTCAAAACATATAAGTGTTGATTTGTTTAGTTCGCATATCCGAATCATTTGCTACAAATACAATTTTTGGAAAGCTACACAACATTGTTATTGGTCAGTTAAATCAGATGGGTTTTATGTATCTAGAAAAAACTCATCGTTTCCGGGACAAGATTGGTTTTATATTACTCCTTGGCCCTAAATGAGTACTGTGTAACAAATGTGCTATTATAATTCAAACTAAAAAAAATAAGTTAAATATAGCCAAGTTAAATCTCATATTTAATTTATACGTATTTGGTCATTTTTTGTTTTTTAATTAGTACTAGTTATAAGTCACGTGCACGCAAGGAGCTTACACATAAATCATTTTTACTTTAGTTTTATAATTCTGATATTTGTATAACTAATAATTATGCACGTGGTTTATATATACAAAATTTCATTATGTATTAATGTTAGTGTTCAAATAGATTTTACTTATATTTGTTTGTTTAGGAGATAAATTTTATCGATTACTAACAGGATTAGAAAGGAGTTTCCGTCCGATCTGGTTTAAGTGGGAAATCTGGTTCTATTTCAGCTTCTACATGGTACTCTTTATTATACTGACCTTCTAACTTGAGCTATTATATATCATCGTTTTAATAGAAACAGAAGTTCTGTCGACAAGAATTATGATGAAACCCAAGGCGAGTAATTAGAGGCAAATCACTCAAAACAAGCTCTAGGGCCTGCTTGAGTCTGTAGAAAGAGCGCTCTATTAAGCACACATGATCAAAATGCATAGGATCACGAAAACCACGAGGCTGAAGCATATAAACAGTCTCTAATAAATCTCCATGTAAAAAAGCATTCTTGATGTCAAGCCGATGAATCGGCCAATGTCTAAAAGCATCCAAACTAAGATTAGTTTGAATAGTACGCGATTTAACAACCAGACTAAATGTCTCCTCAACATCAACGCCCTCAAAATTGTTTACTACTATTCGTCACAAGACGATCCTTGTAGCGACTAAGAGTGCCATCTGCCATAAACTTATGTTGAAAAAGCCACATACAACAAACAATATCAGTGTCCTTGGGTCAGGGAACCAGAGTCCAAGTTTGGTTTTTTATGAGTGCATTATATTCATCGTGCATAGAATTTTGCCAATTAGGATCATCAAACGCATCAGGATAAGACTTCGGTAAAGGGGAAACAGAAGAGACCTGAAAATTGAGATGCTGAGTAGGACGACTTGTCTCAATACGAAAGCGTGTGGCCATAGGGTGAACAGATATTGGGTTTGGGTTTTGCGGTGGATCGGGTATAATAAGTGGTGAATTGGAATTCCGAACTGCGGTAATGAGAGAGGAAGTTTGGGTCGTGGTACTAGGAGAATGGTCATGTTGGTGTTGGGCCGTTGAAGACTATGTAATGGGGTGTTGGGCCAAATCAGGTTGGTGGGCCATATTAGAGGGTAGTAGTTGTGTTGGTGAATCTGGTGACATTAGGCGAGGGACGATAGTTTGTAAAGTATAAGTATTGGGTGATGTTGTAGCTGTAGGTGTAGTAGTATGATTTAGAAGGATATTGTAAGTGACGTGGGTAAGTCGGTTGGTTCCTCATGAGGAAAACTTGAAAAATAAGGAGTAGGAATGTCAGGTTGATCATCAGAAATGTATAGGTGGGTGCCAAGATGGGTGGATTTGAGCCATAAGGAAACACTATTTCTTCAAAAATAACATGACGAGAGAGAATGATTTTGTTTGTATTTAATATGAGACATCGATACCCATGATGAATGGAAGCATGTCCCAACAAAATGGAAGGTGTGGCACGGGGTTCAAGTTTAGGATTAGAATACAAATGAGGGTAACATAAGCATCCAAAGGTGCGTAAAATACTATAATCCGGGATTTTACCAAACAAACGGGTAACGGTACTTCATTGGAAATAGCGATCGAAGGCAAGATATTGATTAAATGAACGAGCATATTAAGTGCTTCAACCCAAAATGCTAGGGGAAGATTTTCTTGAAAGAGTAAAATCCGAATGAGATTATTAATAGTGCGAACCATGTCCGGGCTTACCATTTGGTTGGGATGTTTTTGGACATGAAAAACGAAACTCAATGCCATTGGTGGCAAAAAGTTTTTGTAAGGCGGTTGTTAAATTCATCACCATGATCACATTGAAAGGAATGTATCTCACACTTAACTGCGTGTGAACATATTTACGAAACAACATAAATATAGACAAAACATCAGACTTATTAAGCAATGGATAAACCCAAAAAAACTGCAAATAATGATCTAAGAACAATACATATTATTTGAAACCTGAAAGACTCGGGATGAGGAAAGTCGACACATTCGAGTAAATAATCTCAAAACAAGAAGAAACCATAGTGTCATAACTAACAAACGGAAGCCTCACATATTTTCCAAGCATGACAAGAATGGGAGCTTCTCTTTATTACGCAAAATGAAATTACAAGAAACAAGACGACTTAATACGTCACTTCCTGGATGTCCAAGACGTTTATGCCACGTATGCTGACTGACAAGGAAAAGCCGAGGAAGAAGAGAAGGATCCATGACCGGAGTAAAGATCCCTCATGCTATCCCAGCGGAGAAGCACTCGACGAGTCATGAAGTCATTAACAGATAACCAAACGCATCAAATTCAACAGTTCAATTATTACCGCGAACAAATTGATGAACATAAATTAATTTTTGATGATATTTGGAGTAATGAGAACATTTTTTAAGTGAAAATATTTTGAAGATATTGGCAAATACAATGGCCTGTATTGGTGACTGGTATAGAATGACTGTCGCCAACCGAGTCAGATGAATACGTATACGTATTAAAAATTTCACTAAGACTATTAATATATGCACTAAGATGAGAACACACACTTGTAACCATATTCCATGTGCCTGTTGTGAGATCATGTAGAGTCATGCCAATAAACCTTGAGAAACCCTAGTTGGGTCGGGCCAAGAATGAGATAAGTAACATGTGGTTAGACCGAGTGATATTAGATAAAGGGGCTGCTCATACCATTGATGGGTTGGTGGTAAGTGAAGCCCGGTAGTACCAAAACAAGTGGGCTAACTAGAGGGCATGAATAATAGTACCGACTAGTAGTAATAGGTGGTCCATGACTTGTTTGATAGGCTAATGGATTTACGGGTCGCATAGTAGCAGTAGCATGAGGAGATGATGTTTTAATTCTAGTAGAGCCAATACCATATATATTCTGTAGGGTTATGTAAATCTTGAATAATCTAGAGAGAGAATGTAGAGAGAGAGGAGGTTACACACACATTTTTAGAGAAAGAAAGTGAGAGAAAAACACATGTTAGTATGTGAAATTAAATGAGTAACCACACCCTCTCCAACTAAGGAGAGGGTTTATATACCCAAGCCCACAAGATGGGCTTGGATCTTACAATGGGTCGTGGCCTTAGTCTTTGTGGACTAGGCTTCCCTAAGTTTGTTTAACTTAATAACAAGAACTACGAGCTACTACTTAATCTATTGTTGGAGTGAACGAGTCTTCCTAAATACGTAAAACGTATTTCTAACAATCTCCCCCTTAGGGAGGTCACTCCAAAGTACAAGGGGATTACCCGAGTTACAATAATAAAATAAACCTAGCATACTATGCTTGTCTTGAGATTGTAGTCTTTGTCTTTCTTTATTTTCTTTTTCTTGGTGAATATGCTGATGTGAACTTTATCTTTAATCTTGAGCACGTTTCTCTTGCCTTGATCTTATGCCTCCATCACTTGTGATATTCTCCTCCTCGTGATTTCGTGTGCTACATACTTATACCTTTGTAATTCTTGAAAGCTTCAGAGTCTAATACAACGGAAGACTTGAATTTTAGGCTTTCTTGAATTTGTTGAAGTCTTAAGTGCAGAAAGTATAAGCATGCGAGGACGACTTCTTCTCGGACTCCGCAACGCCACCGTCTTCACATGCAGCAACATAAGTAGACACGAACGAAATGGCTTTGACATTTCATTCTAATTCGGTAGCATTTTACCTTCGATCGGTGAAGACCATTGAACGATATTAAATATCGTACTTGTGGCAGGTAGTTTCAATTAAGAACCTCCTTTACAAGATTTCGTGGGTAAACCCGTTCTCTTTACTCGACCGTCCAAAGCTGACTGCGAACGCAAAGAGTGAATCATTTGGATAAAAATATCCGCATGATTAAAGCCGTCAATTCTGATTCCTAGAACAAGTTTGAATCGCACCATCGTTGCTTTATAGTTGTGACAAGCTTGATTCATTTAGAATCTTGCAAGTTACCTACCAAGTGTTGTTTGATGTTAACACTAGAAGGATTTCCACTCATCACTGTGAACACTAAAGAGTGTCACTCTGAGTGTTCTAGCAAGATCACTAAGATATTGCGTAGAGGCCTGGAACGAGTTTAAATTCAACTGATGTATGTATTTTTAGTCACATACTTTAGGAAAAGCAAGTAAAAATGGCAAGTATTAAATTCTACGATTTAGGAAATTCGTAAAACCGACAAATGCAAGTTCGCTCTCGAAGGAGGTGTGTGATGTGTGCCAATGTTATAAAATCAATGCTTGGATTAGTAACGTTTTTGGTTGTGAGAAGAAAGAGAATTAAATGACAAGTTACGCTAAATTAATCTACGACGAATAATTAAAACGTATACGTAAAAAATACGTAAAACGTGACGAAATTAAAAATTTAATCTAAAAATTAATTAAAAATCAAAATTAAGTCTAACATAATATAAACAAGAATAAAAACTCAATGAATAAATTTTAAAACTTATTATTGATTTAATATTTAGTTTTAAATGTTAATTAAAGCCCTAAAATTAAATAAAATCAACAAAAATTCTAAAATAATATTTTATCAAATAAATATCTTACTTATATTAATTAAAAACAAAAAATTATTTTTTCTAAATTTTTAAAACTATTTTTCTATTTTTAATTAGCTAAAAATAATGTAAACATTAAAATAATGCTAAAAAATAATAAAATAATGGGAAAAATAAAATTTCTTTTTGGAAAATTCTAAAATAAATAAAAGAACATGGGAAAAATAAAAAAGTAAGAAAAAAATGGAATTTTCACCTAATAGGACAAAACAACAAGGTTGTGATGTTAACTTTTTGTCACTTAGCTAAATAGTGGGAACCCTTTCACCTAATAGGACAAAACAACAAGGTTGTGATGTTGACTTTTTGTCACTTAGCTAAACAGTGGGAACCCAAGACTAGTCAGTAGGAACTTTGGTCCCACTGCTTGTTCACAGAAAACGAAATGGGTAGTTTTAGGCTTGTTTGGAGCTTTTAGCTTGGTATTTTTGGGCACAAATTGGCACCCCCATAACCAGTTGGATTGTGGGGAGTCAAAGATACACAAATAAGAACAATTCAAACACAAAAACTCCCACAGATCAACAAAATGAAGCAAAAATTACAAAAAATGGGGTCTGATGGCTGCTGTGTGAAATAGTGGGCTACAAAAGCTATTTTAACCAACCAAATCCCTAATACCAGCTATAGTAAATCTAAACCATCTTAAGATCTACAAATGTATCTAATTTCAATCACCAAAGCTCAAGTTCAAACCACTAAACACCCAAATTTACTCATTGGACAAAAAAAGGGGTCTGGTGGTTAGTAAGGCAATTAGTGACCTTCAAGTGATCTTTTTAACACCCAAAACTTCACAAACCCAAGGTACCAGGTGATGCACACAATATACAACCCTAAAACTATATGAGTGTCAAAATTTAAGCAACAAAACCAAAGATTGATACCTAAATTATCTACTGGTGCATTTGGTTCACACAAAAGTACAATTTCTGATTCAAGTGACCAAAATTTGATATTTGGACTTTAAATTCTTGAACTAAAAGCAACCAAAACCTAATTCTAACAACACATACTCCTAGATTATCTTATGACTAGCTGTCAATAAGATTTAACTACAAAAACAGGCCTAAATTGACCTCACTGTGACTGCTAACAGATTATACCAAAGAAAACTAGTAATTTTTAATTCTAACCTATCACAACCTAAATTTTTTGCAAAATATACCTTACCATAGCATACTAAGAATGTTCAGATTATTTGTAACCTCTTGTATGGTCACCCACAGTTGGTAAAACCTCAATCCAAACACCCCTTAAACTAGTCTAAACCAAAAACTTTCAAAGCTTACTTAATAAATCACTACCAAAGTTCTTTAAACTGACTAAAATATGTTCTAATGATCAAGAAAACAAAGAATAATTATAAAACTCACACATTCAAGCATGCATACTCAATCTCACCTAAGACCTTACAAAAAAAGAAAAAGAAATAGGAGGTTACCACCTTGGGCTTTGTTCAAGCCCAAGACACACACTCAAACACCCTTCTTAGCTTTTCTCTGGAATGAGGCTTATGTGATGAGCTTATGCAAGTGATGGTAAGTACCCCTTTGGACTACAGTAGTTCAAAGGGAAGTCTTGACTACAACAATCAAGACTTATGGTCTTTTTTATGGGTACTTGTGAAAAACACAACACACAAAGGGAAACAAGCAAACTTCTTGTCTCATAAGCCCATAACCTTGCTTGTTTGTCAGACAAGAGCTTATGCCTTATGTGACAGCTAAAATAAAGGAATAACCAGCAAACTCAGTACATAAAAAAGTAGACAAAGCTTGTAACATAAACATGTGATTATCAAGAAAAATAACCTTGTTATAAGGTTTCACTACACTGTGATTGTGTCAAAATCACACAGCTATGATCAAACTTATCACACTGGGTCTCAAAACTTTTTACAAAATTTCTTTGGAAAAAGGATTTGATAAACAAAAAATTAAAGTGAGAACAAAAATTAAAATGGTACTGAAAAGTAAAGGGACAACTTTTGAAACTAGATGGAACTCAATATTGCATAACTCAAAATATTCATTACATTAAACTAAAAATTTTAGAAATACAAAAGTTGGAACAAAAACTCAATCTGATACATCTAAGCTATTTATACATGAGACTAAATGCGAAATATAAACCCTAATACTTAAAAAATCCTAAACTGCCCTTTTGAAATATCTGAATCCTATAAGCATCTTTGACGAATTTGAAATTGGTTTTTGGTGGACATGTAATTGAGCAGAGTACTTGTTAATCTTGGACCTTCAATCTTGTGTGGTGAACATGAAAATGAATCTGGTTCATTGATTTTCTGCCATTTCTTTGTTTTCTTCCCAAACATCCCTGTTATGAGCGTGGGTTGGGTCTTCAAAGTGAGCTGGAAGTTGTTTGAACATGTGAGGGTGTTGGGAGTGGGGTAAACATGAATACCTCCACGCCAATTAACCTAATTGTGAATGATAAGTTAATTGAGGAATTAGGGTTTATGTGGGAAGGAAGGGTGAATAGTTTAGGTTTTAATCTGATTTAGGTTTTTAAACCATTGTTAACCGCGTTAATAAGGTTTGACCAACATTTGACCTGACTTAATAAACCGGGTATGAAACATGGGCTGTGGGGTTGGACTGGTGGGTTTGTTGGGTACATGTGTGGGTATGGGCCGGGTTTGAGTATGATAAATGGCAAAAAAAAAACCCTACATCTTTCATTCTTTTGTCATTCCAAGTTTTAAACAGTAAATCCCACTTTCCTTTGTTATGAACTTCCATCTAATGATTAAATGCCCCCTCATTGTTTGTATATCTTAGGATAAAGACCATATATGCATTTTCTTCATTTTTCAAGGGCCATAAGTGTAATATCTTGAAATTTTAAGGACCCACTTGTAATATTTGAGGTATACAAGGGTCAAAAGTGACAAGTATTTAATTCTTGAGGGACCAATCTTGACATTCTTCAATTCTTCAAGGGTATTTTTGGAAATTCATTGTTCAGGTCCGGTTCTTTGTGCGGCTTCGTTTCCCGTGTTTGTTTTTGCTTGATTCTTGTTCTCTCTGCTGAATTCATGATATCCATACCTAAAATACACAATGAGCAAACACAAGTATATTCTGGGGTATTTTATGATATTTTTAAGCATTTTAAGCCCGATGACGATGAGACTATGTATAAATACGGTCTCATCACTCCCCTATACTAAAACATTGTCGTGCCCTCACACAATGCTAGAATAAAGTATCATAGCACCTCTAAAATTCATTTTTATAAGACATTTATTGAAACGTAAATTTAATTTAACTACCACTTGTGTTTTAGACATAATGTATTATTTTCATCACGAGAACGTGACTTTTAGGGTCAAAGAATAAGAACACGTGAATGCCTCATAGAAATAAGTTTGTCATCCTCGATTTTCACCCAATTCCATGCTAAGTGTGAAACGAGATAATTGTCATTATAAGTTAGTAATGCTAACACTACTCATATGTTCTAATCACGTACTTAAACTCCCTTATTCCTAAGGTTTATCTCTTATATTTTATTTTTGTCTTAATGATCACGAGGATACATTTTTTACTTATGCGTGAATAGAGATTAGGTCCAAAAATAGAGCCTTAACAGTGTAATCAAAATCATCGAATTAATAATTTCTCCTAATAGACATCAATGTGAAAAAATTAAGTCAACAAAAAGGATCGATAAACACGGTTTTAGAACAGTTTTGAACATTTGACTTATTACCAATTTTTGAATTGGTTTACCTCCACCTTTTATTTAACTTCGCAATGAAGTGTTTATTATAGCTTTATTCTTTCCCTTGTCTTTTATTTAACCTTGCCATGAGGTGTTTATTATGACTTGACGTATATCCTCACGCTAAGGCGAATTTTGGATCTTTAAGGCTTCAAGATTTAAGACATTCACTTTCAATTTTGCATAGGTTTTTCGACCTTCTGAGCTTGAAATTTTTGCTCGATTTAGGTGAAGAGGAACTTAAAAATTATTATTGGGGACGCCTTTGATTATTTGGGTGCCAATACTTCAAAACCGTAACGCTGGCGAATCCTTAATATCTTCCCAATTTAATTACTTAGAAGCTACTAGAATCAATTAGAAACCAACAATTAAGACTAAACCGCAAAAACCTATTTATTAACAATTTATTATAAAAGCGTGGTGAAAACAAGAAAGTAATTAGGTCACATGAGTTTTTGAAAGAATACAAATACTCTATGTTTAGCATAGTAACTTATAATTAACGCTATCATTTCTCGTCTTCAATTTAATTAGACTTAGGCTAATATAGTTAAGGAATCAAAGCTAAGAGCTCAACACGCATGGTCGAGTAAAAAATTACTCTTATTCTCACCATCGGAAAACCTACATTCGTGTCTTAAACACTTATTAAAAACAAGAACAATAAAATTTGGCCATTTTTAGCCTTATTTTGCATAAAACGATAATGAAAAGATGAAAATTGGATTGTGTGATGGCGGGAGCAAGGTGAAGTATTTATTCACCCCTCCATACTAAAACTAAACATTGTCATCAATGTTTCGAGTCTAAGGGTGAAACCCCCCCATACTAGAGAAAATTCGAATGCTTAATCTCGAGCATGGAAAGGGTAAAATGAATAATCTAAAAGCCGTTTATGAATTATGCTAATAAGATAAAAGTTAGAACATAAAAGGATATCATCAAATATCGGAATCTTCAATGTCGACGTATAGTCGGTATAAGCCCGACCTAACATGTGCGTGACCCAGGAGGCCCGCGACCCAACAAGACCGTGGCCCATGGACTTTTCTTATCCTTCAAAAAACCCTAGCCCTATATAAACAGGGGTAGGGGGCTCATTCTACATCACAATCAGGTTATCTCCTCTAAACACACCCCTTTTACAACATATTCATCACGATACTAACTTGACCGTCAGAGGTGGACCCTGGGGCTCCGGCCTCGGGTCCACGTCTAACCGGTTCTTCTATTGTTTGCAGCATTACTCAGGACCGGGAAGCACGACGAACGGCCCAGGAGAGTTGATGAGACTACTTTTATACATAGTCTCATCGTCCAAAAAGGGCTTAAAATGCATTAAATATCATCAAAATACCCGTATATATGCTTGTGTTTGTTTCTTGTGTATTTTAGGTACAGATATTGAGAAAATGACAAAAGATCACAAGAATCATACAAAAACGAACACGGGAAACGAAGCCGCACAATGAACCAAGCCCTAATGAAGAATTTTCCCAAGAAGAACCTTGAAGACTTGAAGATTTATAAAGAAGGGTCCTCCAATATGGAATAATTTACACTTTATACCCTTGTATCTTCATAATTACAAGTTTGGTCCCTAAAGTTTGTCAAAATTGCAAAAAGGGCCCTCCACTTTGAAGAATTGGCAATTTTAGCCCCTCAACAAAGCTAAAATGTCAATATTAGTCCTTCTCAAATTCAAATACATCATGAAGAACTCCAAGTTACAAGAATGACAATTTTGGTCCTTTGAAAATCCCAAAATTACCAAAAGGACCCTTAACTTTGAAGATTTGGCAAAAATGGTCCCTCATCAAACATGAATTGGCAATTTCAGTCCTCCAAAATGTCAATCATACAAGTTTAGACCATAATCCTTGAAGAAAACACCAAGTCTTCCCTTCAAGAATCACAAATTGGCAAGAAATACCCCTGAATTCACTTTGTAAAACTTTTTGGGGCAAAAGTGTGAAAAGTAAAACTTTATTAACAAAGAAAAACGAGTTTGGCCAGTTTTGTTTACAAGTGACAAGAGGAAAAGAAATGAGGGGTTAATATGAGCAGACAACCTAAGTAACCTAGACCAACCACCACTTGCCACGTAGCCCACTCACTCCAACCCACCAATCACAACTCACCTTTCCTCCACCTCACCCTTCCACTCACCCGGGTTAATTAATAAATTAACCTTGGCGCCTTAACACCAATTTAAAAATTAATCTCCCTAAACCTGGATTAAACGTGCAACTATTCATCCAAGAACACATTTGGGCTTTTGTTAATTACAAAAAAATTACACCCCTAAATTGTGCAGATTAATGATTAAGGTGACCCTAATCACAACCCAACCTTAATATTGGTCATCACATCATTCACATGTCCACATGGGACCTCCCCTGCTACACGTTTGAGGAAGAGGACAAAGAAGCCAAGTAAATCCAACGCCCCACATTCCAACTTATTTTCTAAGCTTATTTGAGGCCATTGGATGCACTCTCATCATGCCAACTCACACAACACAACAAGAACTTGTCACAAGACTCCAAGCTTTTCAAAAGTTCACAAGGGAATTTCAGGGATTCTCCCAACTAGGGTTTACGTTTTTATGCATTCTAGGATCATTGTACACCCTCTATATAAAGGGTATTAGGTCTTTCATTTACACTTGCTCTTGAATTTTCCTTGTTCACAAATCTGTAAAGCTCATTTTCAGTCTTAATGAAATGTGTATGAATTCTGTGAAGAAAGCTGAAGTGCCATTGTTATAATCTATTTACTATTGTTCTTTGTTTCTTATTTCTTGAATCAAAAACCTGTTTTCAAAAGAGGAGTGTGCAAAAGTTTGCACATTTTCCACATTTTCTTGATATTTGGTCTATCTTGGAATTCTTGGGCTATAGGGCTGATCATAGCATCCTGATATTGTGTTATCAAGGTGTGGTGAAGCTTATAACTTGGGGATAATCAAGTGTGGAGGAAAAGAGTTGCATTAATCAAGAAGTTTTCATGTTTATGTTTTGATAATTGTGCCTCTAACCTTGTTGAATCTTAGCACGGTTGTTTGTGGAAGCTTGTACTTGTTCTTGCTAGTACATAAGCTCAAAATTCGCAGGTGTGGATGTACATCCATGAGGTACACAACCTTAATCTCAAAATCTGAGAATATTTTGGATATTTGTGATATTTGAGTGTTGCCTATGTTCTTGTGTATTTTGTGGCTTAAAACTGCTTGAATCTGTTTATCTTAGCTATTGTTGTGTTAATTTGGGCTTGGGTGGTCTTAAATCTCACTTTTGATTTGAAAAACTTGGTTTTGAAAAGTTAAAGGGGTGTTTGGGATTACCTGTTTGAGATTGAAAAGTGTTATTGTGTTGTTAGAAGCGTGTATTTGTGCTTGGTATCTGATAAATGCTTGGTTGAGAGTTGTTTGCTGCAAGTTTTTGAGTTTGAAACCTTGAATCACATAATCTGTTATATCTTGTTGAGTTTAACTGATTTTGACCTAAGAATTTGGGAAAACTTAGAGTTTATGCATGCTTAGGGTTAAAAGCTGTTAAAACATCATTAATATAACATACTCGATAGATTTGAGTGTTTGAATCTGGCTTGTTGGTCAAATACATCAGCAAAGTGAAAACTGCATGTGTTAGTGTTCATCAGTAACATTCATCAGCTTAAATCTTGCTTAATTCTTTGAATCATTGCATGAAACCTATTTAGACTTGTTCATTTGAGTTTATAATAGCTTGTGTATGCATTTGGTTAAGTTTGGCTGGCTGAATATTGCTAAAAGTGCTTATTGAACCTAAACTGCTTATTGTTCTAAGTCTGTGACAGATCTGGTGCTTGTTTGAATTAACTGTACAAATTGGCTGTTTCTTGTTGTGATTTATTGATTGTTATTGACTCCTTATGATCCAAAGATCATTTGGGTGCCTTTGTGAAATCTGAATCTCCAAAAAAGTCACTAAAGACAAAAAAAGTCAGCAGTGGGAAAAGTTTCCACTGCTCAACACCCAAAACTAGCCCCTGCTAGTGTTAATTTGTACTCAGCTTATCAATAAGCTATAATTGCTTATCCAGACCTGCAACAACTTATTTTTGTGATAGATCTTCATTATTTGACCCATTTGATTAGACTGGAGCTTATTGGACTTTGACTTTGACTTTTTGCTAGAAAACCAACTTAATTGACTTTTTCATAAGTGCTTATTTGCTTTTTCCAGCTTATTGAGTCAGCTTATTTGAAATTTTTTGTTGAAATAGCTTATTTAAGTCATTTAAAAGCTTTAGAAACTTGAATCAGCTTTTGGGGTGGCCTAGAACTCAAAAACGACTATTTTGTCGTTTTCTGTAGATTGCTTATTGTATTTTCAGGCTTATTCCTTGGGCTTATTTCAAATTTCTTTTTACAGAAGTCTTATTTAGGACAAAAGAAGCTTGTGTGTCTAATTTGAGCTTATGGCATTAGCTTATAGCTTAATGGGCCAAAAAGCCCATTAAGAATAAGCTGTTTGGTATAAGCTTGCTTATTTCACATTTTCAGCTTTTGGACCTTTGGAAAAAGTTGTTTAAAACCAAATTTTGAGTCAAGTAGTGCTTTTTGGACTTATTTGGGCCACTTTTTCATTTTGGGCTCAAATTTGGCCCATTAGGGATCTGTTTTGGGTTTAGCCCATTTTCTAGGCCCATTAAGGGTATTTTGGTCATTCTAAGTTCATTTCTGTATTATTTAGGTTAAATTAAGCTAGTTTGCAACTTTTTAGAATTTTTTAGGATTTTTGGATTTTTATTAATATTTTAATATTATTTTATTATTAAAATTAAAAGTCTGATTTTCTAAGTTTTTACATTTTTCCTAGGTTCTATACACTTAATTAGGAATTTTGTAACTCTCCAAATATTTTTAGGGTCTTTCAATTATTTTCTAGAATTATTTTAAGTTTTAATAGCTTTTAATAGTTTTTAATTGTTTAAAAATAGTTTTTAGTGGTTTTAAAATTTAAAAAAAAATACTTTTTAGCTTAATTAGGTTATTTTAAAGGTTTACAAACATTAAGATCTTGATTGGGACTTTTTATTAGTGAATATTGATTTTTAGGGCTTTAATTAGCATTAAAAGTTAATATTTAATTAATTAAAAGGTTTTGGCAAGATTGGATTTTTTGTAAACTCTTAGAATATTTTAGTGGATTTTTAGTGATTTTTAGGAATTTCTAGGGTAAAATTTTAATTTTGGTGCTTTTTACGGTTTTATGTGTGCACCTTTTTCGTCTTAGTTTAATTCGACATCGTAATCGTCATTCTCTTCTTATCCCATTTCTATTTTTCTTTCTCACAAATATAATCACAAAGATAATCAATTCATTACACACACACTAAGCCTCCTTGAGAACGAACCCCATTTTGGGTCATTAGTGCTTGGTTTTCCTAAACCCACACTTAATACTTGCCACTTTTGCTCTCTTTTCCTAAAGAGTAGTAAAACCACTACATCAATTTTGGCGCTGCTGCCGGGGAGGCGTGTTGTGTTTTGATTTGGAATTGTTGTTTTTATATACTAACCATAATAGTATTTGTATTAGTAGCACTCTACTAATACGTATTATCGATTTTCGATTTTTGTGTGAATACTATTACTATATTGTATACGTAGAACAATAAATTCACAAGTACTCCAAATACGTGAGAAATCACAACCTTGACTTGGGAGGTCATTACCTAATCATTGTATTCGAATCTCAAACCAAAGAAAAAGGCAAAAATAGATAAATACTTTCGTGAAGCTCAATTTTGAAAAAAACAAACTATAAGGTGGGTATAAGGCGGATATTATAAAATATATCCTAAGAAAAAAGGCTCTTAAGTTCTTCGCGCCGCCTCGTTTCCCTGCTTGCTTGTGAGTATTTGATTTTGAAAGCTAATCGAGGGTTTTGCCGCCCAAAGTATTATTAAGTATCATATATACTTTCTTGGTTTCATTGATTAAACCCTCTTGAACGTTTTGGTGTTCCACCAACGTTCTAAAGTCATCGAAGGCGTTCACTTCACGTGATCGTTTTCATTCCTTGAGGCTTCTTTAATCAAGAGATTTGATTAAGGAGGAGATTTGTAGATTTTTGTCTACTTAATACATTCACCAAAATCCAAAAAGGTTAATACAATCAAAAGCCACAAAAAAATTGAAAAATACAAAACATCAAAAAGAATCTTCTTTGCTTATCCCCTTGTTGTACGTGACGTTTATGCTAACTCGTAATGGCAAGACGTGCACGTAAACGAAAGAACAAAACTCCCACTCCTAATCTTTCTAGTGAGGAGTCTTCTATTGACGAACCCATTGTAAGAGAAGCACCAACCATGGCGAATCAAACTATGATGGAGTTACTTCAAGCACCCACTGAGGGTTATGGAGAGGCTATTGTGATTCCCGCTATCCTTGCGGAGAATTTTGAGGTGAAAACGGGTTTGTTGTCGATGATCCAAAACAACAAATTCCGCGGTGATGAGAAGGACAATCCACACAACCATATCCGCCAATTCAATCGTCGTACCACCACTTGCAAGTTTAAGGATGTCTCGAATGACTCGATTAAGATGATGATTTTTCCGTATTCCTTAGCGGGGCCCGCTAAAATTTGGTTAGAGAAAGAGCCACCCAATTCTATATTGACGTGGAAGGATCTTGTGTCTAAGTTTGTGAACCAATTTTTTCTGCCCTCTAAGACTACGCATTTGAAAAACGAGATTTCAAAATTTTCACAAGAGTTTAATGGAAGTTTTTCAACGGCTTGGAATAGGTTTAAGGAAATGTTACATGAATGTCCTCATCACGGTTTTTCCAACTTGCATCAAATTGACACGTTTTACAATGGACTTAATGATCATGAAAGGGATTATTTAAATGCCGCCGCGGGTGGTAATTTTTTGTGTAAAACGGTTGAGGAAGCTTTGGTGATAATTGAGAATAGATCTAAGGTGTATAGTCCTCGTAGCACGTCTAGTGTTCGTAAGGCTTCGTCTTCGGCTTCACCTTCTTTGTCTACTACCATCGATGCTTGCCAAATTGAGGCGAACTTGGAAAACAAAATCTTTGATAAGCTTAAAGGACTTTTGATTGAGTTTAAAGTTGGTGAACCAAGTGCTCCCGCTACGGCTAAAGCGGTTGAGGTTTCATGCATGTATTGTGGTGGAGGTCATGATTTCTCCGAGTGCATTACCAACGGTGGTAATACTTCGAGTGCCTACGCGGCCACGGGAACTTACAACCAAAACGGTCAAGTTACCCACTCTAATCAATTGACTCCACCGGGTTTTGGTTCAAATCAAAATGCTAACAACAACTATCGCAACCATCAAGTTGGTTTCAAAAACAATTTCAACAAGGGAAACTATGGTAATCAAGGGGCTAATAATCAAGTTTCAAACAAAAATCAAAATGATTTTCAAAACAACAACAAAGGTTTACAAACTTTGAAAGATCTTCCAAATGAATTTGTTGAATAGGCTAATGGGAATGATGCTAGGTTTGACAATATTCAAAGAGAAATCATTAGCCTAAGATCCGAGTTTAAGAACGACTTGAAGAAAGAGTTGAAAAATGAGTTAGCTAATGAACTTAAAATCCACACCAACAAGATGGAAGGAACGGTAACTAGGTTACAACAAAACCAAAAAAAAATGGAACAAGGGCAACATGAGATAAAGCAAGAAATGGTTAAAGCCGAGAAGAGGCAATCCAAGTTTGAAGATAAAATCTCATCTATGTTTGAGGCAATTATGTGTAAACCGTCTTCGAGTAGTCTTCCTAGCAACACCGTATCAAACCCTAAGGGTGAGATGAAAGTGATTACCACACGTAGTGGTAAGACACTTAAGGAACCGACTCCTCAACCAATTGCTCCTACGGAGGAAGCAATTGAGGAAGAACCCGAGGTGGTGGTCCAAAAGTAGCATGTCCCAATCCCACGAAGTACCGCTCATGCCACACCTACGGTTGACCCATTACCCATATTGGAACCCGAGATTCCAAAGGCTATGCCTATGCCTCAACCCACACCACCTTTGCCCTATCCATCGAGACTTAGAAAGGAGAAACGTCAAGAGCACGACAATTATCAATTTGAGCTTTTTATGAAAATGTTTCGTGATTTGCACTTTAATGTGAGTTTCGCTAATGCTTTGGTCATGATGCCTCGATTTGCCGCTAACTTTAAGAGTATGTTGAACAACAAGGAGAAATTGCATCAATTGTCTAGTTGTTCGTCGGTTTATCTTAATCGCATACCTCAAAAAGTCGGTGATCCCGGTAAATTTTTGATCCCTTGTGCAATCCAAGATATGGAAGAATGCTTTGCCTTGGCCGATCTTGGTGCTAGCATTAACTTGATGCCACTTGCAATCTTCAAGTCGCTCAATCTTCCTAATCTTACTCCTTCACTAATGTCTATCGAGTTGGCCGACCATTCCACGATTCCCGCATGTGGATTGGCGTAAGACGTTTTTGTGAAAGTGGGGAAGTTCTACTATCCCGTAGACTTTATCGTTGTCGATATTCCCACGGATCCTCAAGTTCCTCTCATTTTAGGTCGTTCGTTTTTAGATACGTCTATGGCTTTGATCGATGTTCATGCTAGAAAGACCACCTTACGTTTCAACGACGAGGAACTTGTTATAAACGCAACTCAAAACTCTCAAATTTCTCATGTTTATTCCGTTGCAACCATAAACCTCGTTGATATGATTGACGTGGTTTGCGAGGAATTTTCACAAGAAGTTCTAGGTTTTGGTGATGAAGAAACTAGTGGCAATCCCACTATGTTAGATCCCATCCTTGATAACTCGACACCAACCTTCACTCCATTTGAAGGTGGTGGTTTTACGTTGGAAGAATTCGATGTTCCACGTACTTGCAACGAAGACCTCGACAACGATGAGGACTTCTCTATTATCAAGGATTTTCTTAAATATTTCCCATTTCCTCCACCCGAGGAGGTTATGAGTATCGAGCCCAAATCTTCACTTGAGGAACCACCTATCCTCGAGTTGAAAGATTTACCTCCTCATCCCGAATATGTCTATTTGGAGGAGGGCGACAAGTTGCCGGTTATTACTGCGAAGGAACTTTCGAATGATGAAAAAACCGCACTTGTCGATGTTCTAAAGGATCACAAAGGGGCAATTGCGTGGAAGTTATCCGACATTAAGGGGATCGATCCCAAATTTTGTACCCACAAAATCTTAATGGAGGAGGATTACAAGCCCGCAATCCAATGTCAAAGGAGGGTGAACCCCAAAATTCACGACGTCATAAAAAAGGAAGTCCTTAAACTCCTTGACGCGGGAATGATTTACCCTATTTCCGATAGCCCTTGGGTGAGTCCTATTCATTGTGTCCCTAAAAAGGGAGGAATGACCGTTGTGCCAAACGATGCCAACGAGTTAATTCCCACTAGACTCGTGACCGGATGGAGAGTGTGCATTGACTATTGAAAGTTGAATGAAGCCACTCGAAAAGACCATTTTCCCTTGCCCTTCATGGACCAAATGTTGGAGCGTCTTGCGGGAAACGATTTCTATTGCTTTTTAGATGGTTTTTTCGGTTACTTCCAAAACCCATCGATCCTCGTGATCAATAAAAAACTACGTTTACGTGTCCATATGGAACGTTTGCCTATCGTAGAATGCCATTCGGACTTTGTAATGCACCGGGAACCTTTCAAAGGTGCATGATGGCTATTTTTCATGATATGATCGAGAAGACGATGGAAGTTTTCATGGATGACTTTTCCGTGTTTGGTAATTCGTTCACTTCGTGTTTGTCGAATCTTGAGAGAATGTTGAAACGTTGTGAGAAAACCAACCTTGTGCTCAATTGGGAAAAGTGTCATTTTATGGTTAAGAGTGGAATCGTCTTAGGGCACAAGGTCTCGAAAGCGAGAACTGAGGTAGATCAAGCTAAGGTAGACGTCATCGCCAAATTACCTCATCCCAAAACCGTTAAGGGAGTTAGGAGTTTCCTAGGCCACGCAGGATTTTATCGTCGATTCATCAAGGATTTTTCAAAGATCTCTCGACCCATTACACATCTTCTTGAAAAAGAGGCACGTTTTGTCTTTGACGAAGATTGTGTACGAGCCTTTGAAATCCTTAAGAGGAAACTTACCGAAGCTCCCATTCTTGTTGCTCCCAATTGGAACCTCCCCTTTGAGCTCATGTGTGATGCTAGTGACTACGCTATTGGGGCCGTATTGGGGCAACGTCATGAAAAGCACTTCTTGCCTATTCACTATGCTAGCAAGACGATGACCGAGGCTCAACTTAAATACACTACAACGGAAAAGGAGTTCCTTGCCGTGGTGTATGCATTTGAGAAATTTCGACCTTATCTCGTCTTGACGAAATGCATAGTGTATACGGATCATTCGGCTATCAAGTATCTTATGGCTAAACAAGATGCAAAGCCAAGATTACTTCGTTGGATTCTCCTCCTTCAAGAATTTGATCACAAAATTGTTGACAAAAAGGGAGCCGAGAATTTAGCGGCCGATCATCTTTCTCGTTTGGAAGATCCTCACCAAAGTGTTTACGAGCCCAAGGAAATCATCGAAACATTTCCGCTCGAGACACTTGGTGTAGTGAATTCTAAGCTTGATTCTTCCACCCCATGGTTTGCGGACTTTGCAAATTACCATGCGGGTAACTTCATCATCAAGGGTATGACGACTCAAGAAAAACGAAAATTCTTTCGTGACGTCAAGTTCTACTTTTGGAACGACCCTTACTTGTTTCGAACTTGTGCGGATCAAATCATCTGACGTTGTGTATTTGGCACCGAAGCTTCTAACATCCTTAGAGCTTGTCATGAGGAACCCACGGGTGGTCACCATGGTGCTAATCTCACGGCTAAAAAAGTATTTGATGCCGGCTTATTTTGGCCTACTATTTACCGAGATGCACAAGATGTTGTGAAGTCTTGTGACTCATGTCAACGATAAGGAAAAGCCTCACAAAAAGATGAGATGCCACAAAATATCATCCAAGTGTGTGAGATCTTTGACGTTTGGGGCATCGACTTTATGGGTTCGTTCCCATCATCTCGTGGTAATAAGTACATCCTTGTTGCGGTTGACTACCTATCTAAGTGGGTGGAAGCTAAGGCTTTGCCCACCAATGATGCTCGTGTGGTAGTCAAGTTTTTGAAAAGCTTTTTTTCTCGGTTTGAAACCCCTCGTGCGATCATAAGCGATCGTGGAACCCGTTTTTGTAACGACCAATTCGAAAGGGTCCTAAGGAAATATGGGGTTACACATCGGCTTTCTACGGCTTATCACCCACAAACGAGTGGGCAAGTCGAGGTTTCAAACCGAGCGTTGAAAAGGATCTTGGAGAGATCCGTTGGGGAAAACCGACAATCTTGGTCGGATAAGTTGGACGATGCTGTATGGGCCTTTAGGACCACTCATAAGACACCCATTGGGTGCACTCCCTATAAGCTTGTGTATGGGAAAAATTTCCACTTTCCTATCGAATTGGAACACAAGGCTTATTGGGCCCTAAAGCATTGTAATGATGACATGGAGACCGCGAGAAAACACCGGAAAATGCAATTAAATGAATTGGATGAATTGAGGGACATTGCTTATGAAAATTCATTGATTTATAAAGAAAAGACCAAAAAGTTGCATGATTCTAAAATTAAAAACCGGGTTTTTAACATTGGGGATCAAGTTTTGCTTTTTAATTCTCGCTTAAAAATCTTTTCCGGTAAGTTGAAATCCCGTTGGTCCGGTCCATTCACCGTGACTCAAGTTTTTCCATATGGGACCATCGAGCTAGCTCAAAATGATGGCCCCAACTTCAAGGTGAATGGACATAGGTTGAAGCACTACTTTGGCGGGGAAGTTCCATCCTTGAACTAACTCGACCAAGTCACTTTCCCCAATGATAATTAGCATTGAGGGGATCGAGTCGAGCTCATGACTCGGTAATAAAAAACGAGGTGCCTCGTGGGGGAGTCCCATGCTTATCCTAAGTACATATTATCGCTTTCTAATGTAGTAACGTGTGGGGATTTGTGCGCTTCTATCCTTTGTTCCGTGGTTGTTTGTGAATTGTGGACTTTAGATGATCATGATCTTCACGATTGGAGCCTCTCGTGTTCGTTTTATGGGAGCACTCGATCGTTTGCTTTGAAGACTTTCTCAATATCCATGATATATCCTTTTGATGTTCTAACCTTAGGTTTTTAGCACACTTCATAAACGGCTTTAAATTTAACGGTTACACCCTTTCCATGCTAGATTAGGCATTCGACTACGTCTCTAGTATGGGGGTGTTTTGCACCCCTAGACTCGAAACATTGAGGACAATGTTTAACTTTAGTATGGGGGGGGGGGGGGGGGGGGTGAATAGATACTTGCATTGCCAAACCTTCACGCTTTCCAAAATTTATCTTTTTTTTATCGTTTTGTTGCAAACAAGGCTAAAAATGGCCAAATTTTAAAAATTTTCTCATGTTTTATAAGTGTTTGAAGACACGAATGTAGGTTTTCCGATGGAGATAATAAGAGTAATTTTTGACTCGACCGTGCGTGTTGAGCACTTAGCTTTGATTCCTTAACTTCACATTAGGCTAAGTCTCTTAAATGAGGACGAGAAATGATAGGGTTAATTATAAGTTACTATGCTAAACGTAGAGTACTCGTATTCTTTCAAAAACTCATGTGTTCTCGTTGTTTGCTTATTCTCCCTTCGCATGTAAATATTTTTTGCTTAATAATTATTGACTTAGCGGTTTAGTTGGGATTGTTGGGTTTCTAGTCTTTTCTAGTAGCTTCCGTGTAATTAAATTAGGGTGACATTAAGGTATCGCCAGCGTCACGGTTTTGAAGTACTGGCACCCGAATAATCGAAAGCTTCACCTAATAATAAGATTTCAAGTGCTCACCTAAATCAAGCAAACAATTTGAAGCCCCACAAGGCCGAAAAATCTATGCAAAATTGAAAGTGAATCAATCCTTAATCTTCGAAGCTTTAAAGATCCAAAATTCGCCTTAGCGTGAGGATATACGTCTTTGGCTAATAAAACTACCGATGAGGTGGATAATAAAAGGCAAGGAAAGACCGAAGTCATAATAAAAGCTTCATGGCGAAGTTGAATAAAATATGGAGGTAAACCAAAGATAATAAGGCCCTTCCGTTAGGGGGCGTATAAAAGTCTTGGTAATAAGTCTCATGTTCAAAACCGTTATAAAACCGTGTTTATCGATCCTTCTTGTTGACTTAATTTTATGACATCGTTGTCTATAGGAGGGGTTATTGATTTGATGGTCTTGGTTACACCTTTAGGACTCTATTTTTTGACCTAAATCTATATTATCGCATAAGTCAAACAATGTATCCTCGTGAAACATTCAAGACAAAATAAAATATAAGAGATACAACTTAGGAAAATGGGAGGATAAGTACGTGATTAGGGCATATGAGTAGTGTTAGCATTACTAACTTATAATGACAATGATCTCGTTGCACGCTTGGCATGGAATTGGGGTGAAAATCGAGGACGATGAAATTATTTCTAACGAAGCATTCACGTGTTCTTATTCTATGAACCTAAACGTCCCATTTTGCGATGAAAATCATACATTATGTCTAAACGCAAGTAGTAGTAGCAAAAATAGTAGTATAGCTAGTTTATCGTTCAATAAAAGTGAATAAAAATGAATTTTGGAGGTGCTACGATACTTTATTCTAGCATTGCGTGAGGGCACGACAATGGTTTAGTATGGGGGAGTTATGAGACTGCTTTTATACATAGTCTTCGTCCAAAAAGGGCTTAAAATGCATTACATATCATCAAAATACCCATATATATGCTTGTGTTTGTTGCTTGTGTATTTTAGGTACGGATATTGAGAAAATGACAAAAGATCACAAGAATCATACAAAAACGAACACGGGAAACGAAGCCGCACAATGAACCAAGCCCTAATGAAGAATTTTCCCAAGAAGCCGCACAATCAACAAAGCTAAAATGTCAATATTAGTCCTTCTCAAAGTCAAATACATCATGAAGAACTCCAAGTTACAAGAATGACAAGTTTGGTCCTTTGAAAATACCAAAATTACCAAAAGGACCCTTGACTTTAAAGATTTGGCAAAAATGGTCCCTCATCAAACATGAATTGCAATTTCAGTCCTCCAAAATGTCAATCATACAAGTTTAGACCATAATCCTTGAAGAAAATACCAAGTCAGCCCTTCAAGAATCATAAATTGGCAAGAAATACCCCTGAATTCACTTTGTAAAACTTTTTGGGGCAAAAGTGTGAAAAGTAAAACTTTATTAACAAAGAAAAACGAGTTTGGCTAGTTTTGTTTACAAGTGACAAGAGGAAAAGAAATGAGGGGTTAATATGAGCAGACAACCTAAGTAACCTAGACCAACCACCACTTGCCACGTAGCCCACTCACTCCAACCCACCAATCACAACTCACCTTTCCTCCACCTCACCCTTCCACTCACCCGAGTTAATTAATAAATTAACCTTGGCGCCTTAACACCAATTTAAAAATTAATCTCCCTAAACCTGGATTAAACGTGCAACTATTCATCCAAGAACACATTTGGGCTTTTGTTAATTACAAATAATTACACCCCTAAATTGTGCAAATTAATGATTAAGGTGACCCTAATCACAACCCAACCTTAATATTGGTCATCACATCATTCACATGTCCACATGGGACCTCCCCTGCTACACGTTTGAGGAAGAGGAAAAAGAAGCCAACTAAATCCAACGCCCCACATTCCAGCTTATTTTCTAAGCTTATTTGAGGCCATTGGATGCACTCTCATCATGCCAACTCACACAACACAACAAGAACTTGTCACAAGACTCCAATCTTTTCAAAAGTTCACAAGGGCATTTCAGGGATTCTCCAAACTAGGGTTTACGTTTTTATGCATTCTAGGATCATTGTACACCCTCTATATAAAGGGTATTAGGTCTTTCATTTACACTTGCTCTTGAATTTTCCTTGTTCATAAATCTGTATAGCTCATTTTCAGTCTTAATGAAATGTGTATGAATTTTGTGAAGAAAGCTCAAGTGCCATTGTTATAATCTGTTTACTATTGTTCTTTGTTTCTTATTTCTTGAATCAAAAGCTGTTTTCAAAAGAGGAGTGTGCAAAAGTTTGCACATTTTCCACAGTTTCTTGATATTTTGCTAAGTTCTTGGTCTATCTTGGAATTCTTGGGCTATAGGGCTGATCATTGCATCTTGATATTGTGTTATCAAGGTGTGGTGAAGCTTATAACTTGGGGATAATCAAGTAGGGAGGACAAGAGTTGCATTAATCAAGAAGTTTTCATGATTCTCTTTTGATAATTGTGCCTCTAAACTTGTTGAATCTTAGCAGGGTTGTTTGTGGAAGCTTGTACTTGTTCTTGCTAGTACATAAGCTCAAAATTCGCGGGTGTGGATGTACATCCATGAGGTACACATCCTTAATCTCAAAATCTGAAAATATTTTGGATATTTGTGATATTTGAGTGTTGCCTATGTTCTTGTGTATTTTGTGGCTTAAAACTGCTTGAATCTGTTTATCTTAGCTATTGTTGTGTTAATTTGGGCTTGGGTGGTCTTAAATCTCACTTTTGTTTTGAAAAACTTGGTTTTGAAAAGTTAAAGGGGTGTTTGGGATTACCTGTTTGAGATAGAAAAGTGTTATTGTGTTGTTAGAAGTGTGTATTTGTGCTTGGTATCTGATAAATGCTTGGTTGAGAGTTGTTTGCTGCAAGTTTTTGAGTTTGAAACCTTGAACCACATAATCTGCTATATCTTGTTGAGTTTAACTGATTTTGACCTAAGAATTTGGGAAAACCTAGAGTTTATGCATGCTTAGGGTTAAAAGCTGTTAAAACATCATTAATATAACATACTTGATAGATTTGAGTGTTTGAATATGGCTTGTTGGTCAAATACATCAGCAAAGTGAAAACTGCATGTGTTAGTGTTCATCAGTAACATTCATCAGCTTAAATCTTGCTTAATTCTTTGAATCATTTCATGAAACCTGTTTAGACTTGTTCATTTGAGTTTATAATAGCTTTTTTATGCATTTGGTTAAGTTTGGATGGCTGAATATTGCTAAAAGTGCTTATTGAACCTAAACTGCTTATTGTTCTAAGTCTGTGACAGATCTGGTGCTTGTTTGAATTAACTGTACAAACTGGCTGTTTCTTGTTGTGATCTATTGATTGTTATTGACTCCTTATTATCCAAAGATCATTTGGGTGCCTTTGTGAAATCTAAATCTCCAAAAAAGTCACTAAAGACAAAAAAGTCTACAAGTCAAGCAGTGGGAAAAGTTTCCACTGCTCAACACCCAAAACTAGCCCCTCCTAGTGTTAATTTGTACGCAGCTTATCAATAAGCTATAATTGCTTATCTAGACCTGCAACAACTTATTTTTTGTGATAGATCTTCATTATTTGACCCATTTGATTAGACTGGAGCTTATTGGACTTTGACTTTGACTTTTTGCTAGAAAACCAACTTAATTGACTTTTTCATAAGTGCTTATTTGATTTTTCCAGCTTATTGAGTCAACTTATTTGAAAACTTTTTGTTGAAATAGCTTATTTAAGTCATTTAAAAGCTTTAGAAACTTGAATCAGCTTTTGGGGTGGCCTAGAACTCAAAAATGACTATTTTGTCGTTTTTTGTAGATTGCTTATTACATTTTCAGGCTTATTCCTTGGTCTTATTTCAAATTTCTTTTTACAGAATTCTTATTTAGGACAAAAGAAGCTTGTGTGTCTAATTTGAGCTTATGACATTAGCTTATAGCTTAATGGGCCAAAAAACCCATTAAGAATAAGCTGTTTGGTATAAGCTTGCTTATTTCACATTTTCAGCTTTTGGTCCTTTGGAAAAAGTTGTTTAAAATCAAATTTTGAGTCAAGTAGTGCTTTTTGGACTTATTTGGGCCACTTTTTTATTTTGGGCTCAAATTTGGCCCATTAAGGATCTGTTTTGGGTTTAGCCCATTTTCTAGGCCCATTAAGGGTATTTAGGTCATTTCAAGTTCATTTCTGTATTACTTAGTTTAAATTAAGCTAGTTTACAACTTTTTAGAATTTTTTAGGATTTTTGGATTTTTATTAATATTTTAATATTATTTTATTATTAAAAATTAAAAGTCTGATTTTCTAAGTTTTTACATTTTTCCTAGGTTTTATACACTTAATTAGGAATTTTGTAACTCTCCAAATATTTTTAGGGTCTTTCAATTATTTTCTAGAATTATTTTAAGTTTTAATAGCTTTTAATAGTTTTTAATTGTTTAAAAATAGTTTTTAGTGGTTTTAAAATTTTGAAAAATACTTTTTAGCTTAATTAGGTTATATTAAAGGTTTACAAACTTTAAGATCTTGATTGGGACTTTTTATTAGTTAATATTGATTTTTAGGGCTTTAATTAGCATTTAAAAGTTAATATTTAATTAATTAAAAGGTTTTGGCAAGATTGGATTTTTGTAAACTTTTAGAATATTTTACTGGATTTTTAGTGATTTTTAGGAATTTTTAGGGTAAAATTTTAATTTTGGTGCTTTTTACGGTTTTACGTGTGCACCTTTTTCGTCTTAGTTGAATTCGACATCGTAACCGTCATTCTCTTCTTATCCTATTTCTATTTTTCTTTCTCACAAATATAATCACAAAGATAATCAATTCATTACACACACACTAAGCCTCCTTGAGAACGAACCCCATTTTGGGTCATTAGTGCTTGGTTTTCCTAAACCGACACTTAATACTTGCCACTTTTGCTCTCTTTTCCTAAAGAGTAGTAAAACCACTACATCAAGAGTCGTCAGACCCGGCCAGCCAAACTATGCTTCAACATTCAAAGGCAACGATCGAAGCTCGAGTGATCCGTAAAATGAACACGAGAGGCTTCAATGATGACGATGAACTTAATAAATCACAATCATAAACAACCACGAAACAAAGGTTGGAAGAGCACAAGTCTCCGCATTACATTAATCTAAGAAAGAAATAGTACTTACAAGGATAAGCATGCGATTTCCCCCACGAGGCACCTCATGTTTGATAACCGAGTCAAGAGCTCGACTCGAATCCCCATAAATGTGATCATTTAGGGATTATCATGGTATGGTCATTTTTGGTGGGGCTTACATGATAAACAATGCCCAAAAGCAACTGGTATTAAGGACTAAGTCCTTTGATGACGTAAAATACCGGGATCGAAGATGACGTCTTCGTTTTCATGGGATAAACGAAACAACGCCACTTCTACATGTGCCAAAACCTCAAAGAGGTAGAAGAAAATAGAAATAACATAGAAGGGTGGGGCATTGGTTGGGGCATAAACATGAGCTACTCAAGGTAGACTCACACCAAGCATATGAAAAGATTTTCCATTTATTACATCGGTGGAAGACCGAGATTTCCCTAAAAATGCGATTCCGGGATCGAATATCTCGTCCTCGGTGGTAAAGTGTGAGGAAACATAAGGGGCTTCCCCCACACTAAAACCACACTCACGCTCATCAAAAGGAGTAGTCGAGGTGGTAGTACTCATAAAACATAGTGATGACGGAGTTAGACGTGTAGGAACATCATTCAAATTAAATTTAAAATCTTTTCCTTTTTCATCATTTTTTTAACTCTTTATGAAAACTCGATTTTATAATGTCGAAAATATTTGGCGTTTCAAAATCAATATTAGTAATGCTAAAATTGTCACATTTAAGTCATTGGTGGGAGGGGTGGGTTGTACAAACTCTCAAAACGATGGTCAACAAAGAATACCGCCCCCTCGGGGTCAACATATTCGTCATCCTCATGATCGTGAATCTCATCGATTTCTTCATCAAAGATAGGCTCGTCAAACCACGGTTTGTCGTTCCCCTCAATGAGGATTTTAGAAACTCTCGAAAAGATCACGATCAAGCACAAAACCATCATTCTTTTGCGGGGATCATTGATAAGTTAGATCCTCACGAATGTGGTAAACGTCATTCTCATTTGAGGAGTGTTGATTAAGTAACTCCTCGAGAATGGGATTTTTGGTCACGTGAGTTAGTTCGTCATTAAAGATAAGACGTTCCAACTCATTAAGTTCGGCCTCGAGATTGGTAAAATCAACCTCACTTGTAGGTGGAAGTGGAGGCAAAAGAGCTAGCTCTCGTTCAATAATTTCCTCAATCTCGGTCTCGAAGACGAAATCATCATACTCACCAAACGTAGAATTCTTTTTAGGAGAATAAAAAACAGCTTGTTCATTTTTGAGTATGTGATCAATTTCGGCAAAATCGTTCTCATCGTCGTTATAAAGAAAGTGTCGATGTGAGAACTCACAACCATGGTCTTACAAGTCGAATGACTATGTTTAGGTGATCTTTCAATGATAAGTGGATCGAGATTGATAAAAACTTTAGCCTCAATGGATATTGGGCTAGGTGATGGAGGCGCTTCAATAGATTTAGAAGTCGATACCTCAAAGACGTGTTCCTTCGAAGGTGGTGAAAACGAGTCCATATTTGTCATTGTCGTGATGGCACCAACGTCTCCTTTCGGAATTGGTTGTCCACTTTGTTTGCCGAATATATCCCTAAATGATCTTTAATTCGTACATTTGCTTAAACCTTTTTCAATTAAGTAAACATATTCGCGATCATTAAAATATTCATCTCTAAAATCGTTCTTTTTAATTGTTTCAAAACATGCATCAAGCCTCATATTTTCCGCTAAAGTCAACATTTTGAAGTCACTTTGGAAACATCGGTTTTGTCATGATCATTTGAATTTTGGGATCTATTCACGAAAAAGTCCATTTTATCCTCCCCATAAGTCATAGTTAATTTTCCACTGTGAACGTCGATAATGACACGAGCCGTCGATAAAAATGGTAGACCAAAAATAACGGGACATTTAGGATCACACTCATAATAGGAAATGACGAAGTCCGCGGGAAAAATAAACTTTCTAATTTTAACATAAACATCCTCGGCTATTCCAATTGGTTTTAAAGGCGTACAATTTGCTAGCTCGATGGTCATGTTTGTGGGGATAAGATTAGGCAATCTCATCAATTTGCAAAGAGGATGAGGCATGAGATTGATGCTAGCACCTAAATCGGCAAGTGCTATACATCCCTCAATCTCGGGAAAATCACAAGGTAAAAGAAATTGGCCCGGATCTTCTTCCTTTCTCGGCATATGCCTTTTAGGCTTTTTAAGAAGAATTGAAGCACAAGTTTCCTCAAGGGTTACTTTCGTTAGGTCGATATAGCTCTCTTTTTGAACCGTAGATGGAATTCGAGGTACACGAGGGTGTGCCCTCTTTTCCTTGGTTACCACGTTCATTCCCTCGACTTTAGAATACGAAGGTGTTTTAGAACTCGAGGGTAGAGATGAATGTACAACTTTAAAACCATCAAAGTTTTGGGGAATCGAACAACCTTTTCCATAAGACGAGGCGGCTTTAAGATGTTCCTTCGGATTAGTAATGGTGTCACTAGGTAACATACCCGATGACGCATCCGAAGTCTTGTTCATTATGGCCGAAAACATCTTTTTAATGTCGATTTATCCTTGCTCAATTTTAGTATTTTGATTTTTCAACGTATTAGAAAAGTCGTTTTTCAAAGTACCAATTTATCCTTCTAGTCGTCTCATATTAGCCTCATTCATTTTCATATATTCTTGAAACTCGTTTGACGAACTATTTTGATTAGAATTAAAGTTCCCTTGTGTTTGATTATTTCTTTGAAAATTCCCTTGATTGTTGTTGTTAAAATTCTAGTTTTGATTGTTGTTAGAAATACGTTTTTACGTATATTAGAAGTATCGGTCACTCCACAATATTATTAATGTTATAATAGCTCGTAGTTAATAGTTACTTATTTAGTTAAGTAAGAACCGGCCCATGGGCTTGTCATGGGCCGGACCAAGTCCATTAGTGGCTTGGAAGTATAAATACCCCTTTCCTCCTTGGAAAGGGGTTGGTTGTTGTTCATTTCATAGTTTCACTTGAATAAAAAGACACATAGTTTCTCTCACTTTCTCTCTCTAGTTTCTCTCTCTAGAAAACATCAACCCACTTCATAGATTCATAGGTTATCAAGATTCTACATTTGGTATCAAGAGCTATGGGGTGATTTAAGGTAATGATTTGTGTGGTTTGTTTAGTTTTTGATTGTATTGGTGTTCTTTAAGAAGATCCATCTTGATTCTTGGAGTTTTTGGTGTTTTTGTGATTGGGATTAGTAGATAAGTATTGGTTTTTACTTATTATTGTAGAAATCACAAAACTTTTTGGGTTATTTGGTAAAAAATCTGGGTTTAATCACCATTTTTTGATCGACTGTTCATCCGATACAAGTTTCTGTTTACCCAGACAAAGTTCCGAACCAAAACATCCGGATCAAAAAGTTCTGGATCAACAAAAGTTCCGAACCAAAAGTTCCGAACGAAAAGTTCCGGATCAACAAAAGTTCCGGATCAAGAAGTTCCGAACCAAAAGTTCCGGATCAAGGAAAGTTCCGGATCAAGAAGTTCCGAACCAAAAGTTCTGGATCAAGAAAAGTTCCGGATCAAGGAAAGTTCCGGATCAAGGAAAAAGTTCCGGATCAAGGAAAAGTTCCGAATCAAAGGAAAGTTCCGGATCAAGGGAAAAGTTTCGGATCAAGGGAAAGTTCCGGATCAAATCTTCCGAACCAAAAGTTCCGAATCAAGGTATTCCAAGCCAAATCTTCCGAATCAACACTTCCGAATCAACAAAAAGTTCCGAATCAAGGGATATTTTACTTGTTTTTTCGACGATTTTTTTAGAGGATTTAATCTTGGTTTCTTACAACAAAAACTCAACACAATTCACAAGCTTTACTTCACTGCTCGATCAACCGATAATCTTTGTCTCTTTGAAGTGAACAAAATGAATCCGAATTCAGTAATGCCTCAGATGACATCACTTACGGATATTTCCGTCATTACGGGAACGGATAATCGCCCTCCAATGCTCATCAAAGAAGTCTTTGAAGCATGGCAAGGCCGGATGATGTCTTACCTTAAGGGAAAACCGGTTTATGGGAGGCTTATGGTTAAGTCAATTTTAAATGGTCCACTTGACTATGGTACCATCGTGGTTAACAATGTGACTCGACCAAGGGAGTTTGAAGAACTTACACCAGCTCAACAACTTGTTGCCGATGCAGACGAAAAGGCTCTTCAAACCATTCTCCAAGCTCTTCCACATGATATCTATCGGATGGTAAGTCACTATACGGTGGCAAAGGATTTATGGGAACGTCTAAAGGTGTTGCTACAAGGTACGTCTCTTACCAAACAGGAAAGGGAATGTCAGTTGTATGATCTGTTTGATAGATTCACGTACAACCCAGGGGAAACGCTTCACGACTATTACTTCAGATTCACCACTCTCATGAATGATCTGAATGTATACAATCTCGTGATTGCTCCATTCCAGGTTAACACCAAATTTTTGAATACTTTACCTCAAGCTGAATGGGGTGAGTATATTACCGATGTGAAGTTAACCAGGGATTTGCATAAGTGCAATTTGGATCAACTATATGCTTTTCTTCAGCAACATGAAAAACATGTGATCATGCACCGTTCGCCTCGAGGTATGTACCCTGATTCCTTAGCTTTGATGGCGAATCAACCAAGCTTGTCACACAACAACACTCCTTATATTTTCGGACATCAAGCCTATCATCCGTCACCTTACATGACACCAACCTTCCCCCAATACTCGATTCTACCGCAACCACCCACCTCACATCAGCAACAATATCGGTTTAATGCACCTTCATCACAATATGGTTCACAACCTCACCCAGCAAGCATTGCACCTTATGCTTGTAGAATATTGATAACCTATGAATCTATGAAGGGGTTTGTTGATTTCTAGAAAGTTAGAGAGAGAAAGTGAGAGAAACTATGTGTTATTTCAATAAATGAAACTAGAAAAGTGACAACAACCAACCCCTTTCCATGGTGGAAAGGGGTATTTATACTTCCAAGCTACATGGGCTTGGGCCGGTCCATGACAAGCCCATGGACCTGTTCTTGCTTAACTTAATAAGCAACTAATGACTACTTGTTAACTACGAGCTATTACAACATTAATAATATTGTGGAGTGACCGACACTTCTAATATACGTAAAAACGTATTTCTAACAATCTCCCCCGAAGGGAGGTCACTCCACGTTACAAAATTCTAAACCTAGCATACTATACTAAGTCTTCGTTCTTTAGCTCGTAGTCTTTTCTTCTTTTCTTTCTTTTGTTGTGAATATGTTGGTTTGATCTTTTTGGCTTTGGCTTGAGAGCATTGTTCTTTGGCCTTTCACGTGCGATCTTTGCCTCTCTTGTGAATTTGCCTCCTCGTGACTCCATGTTCCACACACTTATGTCTTTTTGATGAATTCTCGAAAGTTTCAGAGTTTGCTACAGCGGAAGACTTTATCTTGTACTTTCTTGAATTTTTGCTAAACTTTGTTGCAGAAAAACATAAGCATGTGGGAACGACTTCTACAGGTACACCGCAACACCACCGTCTTCACTGGTACACAACAACGCCACCGTCTTCAACAGGTACACAGCAACGCCACCGTCTTTAACAGGTACACAACAACGACACGAATAAAATGGCTTTGAACATTTTATTCTAATTCGGTAGCATTTTACCTCCGGTCGGTGAAGACCGTTGGACGATATTAGATATCGTACCCGTGACGGATAGTTTCAATTAAGTAACTTCCTGATAGGATTTCGCGGGTAAACCCGTTCTCTTTATTCGACCGTCCAAAGCTGACTGCGAACATAAAGAGTGAATCACTTGGATAAATTATCCTTGTGATTTGAAGCCGTCTATTCATGAAACCTGGAACAAGTGAATTTCAATTAAGATTTTCATCATCGTTGCTTTCCAGTTGTCACGAGCTCAATTCATAAAGAATCTTGCACGTCACCTACCAAGTGTTGTTTGATGTTAACACTAGAAGGATTTCCACTCGTCACTGTGGTCAATAAAGAGTCACTCTGAGTGTTCTGGAAAGATCATATGATACTGCGAAGAGGCCTGGAACGAGTTTAAGTTCAATTAAGAATTAAACCACTGTTACCTTCCAGTTTTTCACAAGATTGGTTCTAAAAGAACCGCACGTGTAACCTACCATGAGCTTGTTTGATGTTGGCTCAAGCAGGATTTCCATCTTCATTGTAATACTTGCGTATTACTCGGATGTTCTGGTAATATTACAGGAATACTGCGTAGGACTCATGAAAATCTCTTACTTTTCACAGTGTGTGAGAAATCAAGGAATAAATGGAAAGTGTCCTAATGAGACTTTTGATGATCTCTTGGCTCTAGACTCGATTGTGCGTTTTGATTTAGTGAGCGATGGCTGGAGAGGAGTGCCACCTTTTCAATACCAGTCTATTCGGAGTGAATAAACCAATAGATAACGTGTTGATCTCCGTGTGATTAAAACAAATACCTTTTGAGAGATATTTGAGTTAGCTAGGAAGGGTTGTGCATTGCATCACTGGGTCCATGATGTCTTTCTTCAATACCGAGAATCATTAGCAAAAATGACCTCAATAGCATATGTATTGACCTGGTTTCTGCCTAAAGTTGTAAGGAGGGCTTCTTTCTTTACACCCTTTATCTTTACAATTCTTTTTCATTCTTCAACCCCTTCAATGCTTACCAATACGTCATCACTAGCACCTTGTTGTGATTGTTCCAGTGCTAGCTTAAGTACTTGGTCGGCATTCAGCTACGTTCACATTCTTTCTCCATCTTTCCTAGGACTTCTAATTCTATCTAGGGAATTGTCCTTGGGAAGATTCCATCGGCTCTGATGAATCATTGGACTAAACCTATTCCTACCACCCTTTTGTCACCACATTCGTCGTGAATTAAGCGTGTTTTGGGAAGGAATTGCCACCATGAAAAATCATTGAAAATCACCTAAAGTACTTGTGATATTGAAATCAAAAGTTTTGTACCTTAGGTGTTTTGTTCATCAAAAACGCTCCCCCTTAACACGTGCTTTACACATATTAAGTTGGATAATCGTTAAGTCTTTTTCATCTTTTAGCCAAGTATCACTTACGTCTCCTTAATCCCATTTTCTCCCCTTATCCAAAATGTTAACCATTAATATTTGGGATATTGAATGGATTAACCGGTCTTTGGGTAAAAATGAAATCGATGTTTGGCCATAGAAAAATTTATTGCTCCCCCTTAAGTTAATAAGGGATAGTTGTAGTGCTTTAGTATGATATATTTTGAAAGATTTAGAATCTCGTGAGAAATTCTTGAAAAAGTATCATACCTTAACACTACATCAAGCCATTAAAGCACATTATTCACAAATATACATATTCACAATTGAAAACCAATATAAAGTGGACCTGAAATGTACGACCCATTAGATGGATCGTTGTAGTAGCTTGTGGTGCACTAAATACGGTCTTCCACCAACGAATCTTTCCAAGCTCCTCATCAATCTACGTTCACGGAGCTTTTGATCAATCTTCTTGATCACGTACTTCGCCATCTGCCGGTAACCCGGATGCCAATCCTCCGTCATCTCTGGCAAAGTCCCACCCGAGTTCAGATGCTCTAACTTTCCTCTGACTTGTAGAAGAGTCCCATCACTGTACTTATGGAGCTCACCCACCCTCATAAACTTCATTAAACCTCGACTGTTCAAGTAGAAGATGCCGTAAGTCGGGACAGAAATGCCAGTATAGGGACATCTTTCTACATGTTGAGGTAGCACTTGATTCACTGGACGGGTTAGGTTAAGCTTCCTTTGATAGCTTTCGACTCCCAACTGAAGATCTTCAACTCGTGACTTGATGACAACGCTTCGTGTGAACATACGAAGTGCTGTATTCAAAGCAATGAGGTCTTCACGAGGAATATGTGTGAGTTGATCTCGGGTCATCAGAAGCAGCATATCTTCGATATCCTCAAGGCGAATGATGGAAAAATCTCCCTGCTGGATTTTGTATTCCCTGTCATCCTCCCTTTTCAAGCAAATCTCCGTCACATGATAATAGCCGTTCTTGGCTTCAGTTTTCAACCCTAAAATGCTGGAGATGCGGATATCGGATCTAACGATACTTCCAGAATTGACTAGGCAGCAACCCCTGTACGCCCTTCGGACTCGTTCGTCCCAATGAGATGCACCTATGACAGCATACATATCATAATTACGATTTATCTTTGAGACCCAGAGTCGGTTTACCTTTTCCTCGATAAAGGGTATTGTCCCCCAGTTGGCAGCTTTCAGCAAGGTCAGGGAGGTTGCGTACTTTGATGACCCCTTCAGTAGATACACAAGATCATTGGTGACGAAGAAGTCAAGAGCAATCTGATTATCTTGAGAAGGATCCATTGGAGGTGGAGCTCTTTCTGATTCATGAAGTCCTGGCCGTTGAACGGTATTCAGAGCCTTCAGGATCTCATCGGCATAATACTCGAACTCCATTCGGGTTAACCGGGTTTTGGCACGAAGTCTCTTATCTTTCAGCGCTTTCTTCACCAAGGATGGAGTAACCGAAGTCTTATACTCATGAGCAAAAAATGCACATAAGTTAATCGGACTTCGGATACGGAGATACAACACATCTTTGTCAGCGTCTGTGATCGGATCATATTGTGCTGCTGCCGTGATCCAAGCCTGTGGTGGTGCAGTCTCGTCTATCTCCAACGTGTCTGCCCAGTCTCGTGTGCTTGGTTCAGGAACCGTAGATTGTTGTGCTTGTTGTTGAGGAGTAGAAGTGCGAACATCTGTTGGTTCAGTTTCAGGCATTTCGGCAGTGTCGTGAACTGGTGAGTGTTGTGCAGCTTCGGGTTCCGTTACTGATTCTGCAATCACAGGAGCAACAACAACAGAACTAATGGGGTTAGTGGTAATAGGTAAAGATACAGCGATAGAGGTACCGGGAACCGATGACGCTGTAGTGGCATTCACATCGTGGTGCCACTTAGTTCGTCTTGATTCCGACGATGTTGATTTGTCCTTCTGCGCTGCATCTTTCTTGGACTTGGTTCCAGACTTAGCAGGTTTCTTGGAGCTGGTAACCTTGTCTCCCTCTTTAGGCTGTTCACCCCCATCATCATCCTCATTGTTATCCCTGTTACTACCCCTTGCACTCTCCTCATTCCCATCACCACCATCATCGCCATCATCATCATCCTCATCCTCGTCATCATCATCCTCATCCTTATCCTCATCATCACCATCATCGTCATCCTTTTCCTCTTCTTCTCCTTCTTCTTCCTCTTCCTCTTCACCAGTACCCTCTTCCTGCTCACTTTCTTCCCTTTCTTCTTCAGGTAGAATGTGATAAGGTACCACACTTCCAAACGTTTTGAATAACCTATCATCCTCCATGATAGCATCATTCAGGGATTTGTATAGAGCCCGTTGAATCCTAGACTTATCAAACGATCCAAGTTCCACCATACGAGCCTTAAGGATCTTCTTCAATTCAAAATCCGTCAAGTCATAAGCAATCTTGTAGGCGGATTCTGAAGGATTGGATGACTTGATCAACAAGTTATCAGCTGCTAGCGTCTTGAACTCATCACGCAGTTTAGGCATAATGGATTCAACAGATTCTTGCACTCTTTCTTCAACAGAGGCTTCAAGTGCTTCTTTTTGCTCTTTGTATTTATCCCTCATTGCTTGAAGTCTGGTGATACGTGCAGCATGTTTATCAGCCTCAGCCTGCTTAACCCGAGCTAGTTCTTCTGCATGTGCTTTTCGAGTCACCTCCATATCTACAGCGAACCTAGCAATCATCTCCTCTTGGGCTCTCCTAGATGCTTCTTCACTTTGAGCTCGTCTTTGTAACTCTTGGCGAAGTTCATCCATTTCTCGTTTGTGATTATCCACATGTTTATCCAACATTTCGGCCATCACCAATGCAACCATTGTAGATGTTGCAGAGCTGCTCTGGGTTGATAGAAGAGGCTCGGTTGTTACTGCGGTACTAAGGATGGGAATTATAGGTGGTGGAAGAAATGGTGTTGAAGCCGGTCTGGTTGGTAAGGGTTGTATTGGTGGAGGTTGAGTTGCTAAAGGTTGGGTTGACACCATGATCGTAGGAGCAACAGACTCCTTTTCCACACTTGCTGAAATAGGGATTGATGGCTCCTTCGAAGTGGAATAATGTTCAGGTGACCCAAACTCATCAACATCATCTGGTTCCACGTACTCATCCTCAACATCTACCCTTGCACCTGAACCACTACCGCCAGTATCTTTCCTACTCCTTTGAATAGCTATCTTCATCATTTGTTTCTCAGTTTTATCAAGAGTAGGATCAACAACGTCTTCTTCGTCACGTAGACGCATCTCATCAGCCTTACCCTTTCCCTTCTTACCCTCTGTCTTCTTCTTCTTGGTTTCGGGTTCAGGTAACGCAGCTGGTTGTTTGCGTTTACCTTTACTCTTAACCGTTGTAGACGAGTCTTCTCCAGTCTGAAGGTTTGCTTTCAGCTTCTTGATTTCTATCTGCAGTAGCTTGTAATCAGCAGAACCTTTGATTTTCTCCGTCAGAAGATAATCGGGAATAGGACCCGGAATCACACCAATAGAAGGTCCTTCATGCCTCAGATCTACAGTATCATCAGCTTCTTCAGTGTGATAACGACTTGCTGCACGCTTATCAATAGTAGCATCATGTTTCATAAAATAATTAATGATAAGCTTGATAAACCTTGGATAAGGAAAGAAATTTGTCTTCAGCTTCTTGTTATAGAAGAGTTGAAAGGTGAATTCTTCCCATATCAACAATGCATAATCTGCATTTGCAGCCTTGTACATGCCATAGAACAGGTTTATTATAGGACTGCGCAGAGCATCATGGCCACTCGTTTTTTGTGTAAGACATCTACTGAGAATACCCATCAATGCTCTCCAAGGTTGTCCTACTTTAGCAGTCGTAAACTCAGACGCAACTCGTATTTCTGGACATCCAAGAGCGTCAAATAACTCCATGAGTTCATCTTTAGTAGGATCCCTCGAGAATGACATGCCTTTGGGTGTATCCCGTATACCAAGAATCTTACGGAAGTCTGAAACTGTGAGTGTCTGCTGCTTGTTGTCGATGGTGAAGGTGATCTTGTTTGAAGTGATTTCCTTGGTAGCCCAAAATTCATACATATACTCATAAGGCACCGAGGCACTACTCCTAAGGGCGTTCTTGAAATGAGAGTTATCGAGGATGGCTATGGCGACCTTAAAACCATGGTGAGTGGATTTTGAGACTTGCTTCAGCCGGTAGTTGTTGGGTATAAACTTAAGGGTTCGTGCTTTAGCAATATCGGCTTCTCTAGAGTCTTGGATTGCTTGTACTGTTGGATTAGTCATTGTATCTGCTTAAGATAAGACATGAAAGGTTGATGCACAAAAACATATAGATATATATCATTCTTACTTCTAAGCATAACACATTTCATAACATAATACAACAAGTACATATAACATGCAAACAATAATAATCAAACAACTCTTCATCCGGAACTTTTCCTCATTCGGAACTTCCTTCATTCGGAAGTTCTTCATTCGGAACTTCCTTCATTCGGAAGTTCTTCATTCGGAACTTCCTTCATCCGGAAGTTCTTCATTCGGAACTTCCTTCATCCGGAAGTTCTTCATTCGGAACTTCCTTCATCCGGAAGTTCTTCATTCGGAACTTCCTTCATTTGGAAGTTCTTCATTCGGAACTTCCTTCATCCGGAAGTTCTTTATTCGGAAGTTCCTTCATCCGGAAGTTCTTTATTCGGAACTTCTTTCATCCGGAAGTTCTTCATTAGGAACTTCTTCATTCGGAAGTTCTTCATTCGGAACTTCCTTCATTCGGAACTTCCTTCATCCGGAAGTTCTTCATTCGGAACTTCCTTCATTCGGAAGTTCTTCATTCGGAACTTCCTTCATTCGGAAGTTCTTCATTCGGAACTTCTTCATTTGGAAATTATTCATTCGGAACTTCTTCATTCGGAAGTTCTTCATTCGGAACTTCTTCATTCGGAAGTTCTTCATTCGGAACTTCCTTCATTCGGAAGTCCTTCATTCGGAACTTCCTCATTCGGAAGTTTTCAGAAAAAATCCTTCATTCGGAAGTTTTGTTCAACAAGTCCTTCATTCGGAAGTTCTTATCCTTGTTCATCCGGAACATCAAAAACACAGCCTATAAGGTTAATTCTAAGCGCATTTGTGATTTCTAAGGTAATCTAAGGCAATTTAAACATCATTTAAACTATTCCGAGCAAAACCTACCATAAATCCCTAATCAATTAAGCCTAAATTGGGGCGAACGAACCCTAACTAGATTTAAATTGATTATCTGAATTAACCAATTAGATTTACATGATTTAAACGAATTAGAAATTAAATAATTGATGTTATTTACCTTATTTATCGAAAGAACAGGATCAGATGAATAAACGAATGATTTGAGTGCTTGTTTGTGTGTGTAACAATGGCGGCAAAGATGAGAATAAACAGTGAACAAGAATAGTGAGGGGCGGGGGGTATTGATTTGACTTAGATCAAGTTTTTGACTAGTTTTAATAAATATCACCTTTAGTCCCTACATTTTCTCATTCTTTTCCTTTTTGTCTATAATTTTTCATTTTTCTTAACCCTTGTTTAACTTACACACAACTTAGCAAACGCAATCTATTAGCATATCTCCAAGATCTAAAAGCAATGCCTATCACTTAGAACGAACACAAGTCGTTTTCTAAAGCAATACCATTCATTTACCATTTAGCCATTAATTTTCCACAATCACTTTAAAAAAAAATCGATTTAATGACGAAGATGATTTAATATTTTCTCCCCCTTAAACGATGACCCGTTTTCTATTTAAAGAGCTGTAGTCATTGTTTAAAGAGTCAAATATTGATGAAAGCATTTCCAATTTGTATCTTGAAAAAGTTTGATTCGTGGTGTCAATAAGATTTCTCTTATTTTAACAAATTAATGCACTGAGACGTACACAAATTCGTGTTAGACCAAGTTATAAAGTAAACTTGATCCCTTTGCATGATTTGGCTTGTAAATCACGCCCGAGAAAATTAATTCCCGTTCTGAGCCAACGTTTTCCAAGGAAATACGTGACTTTAAAATGAAAACCGGGTTGCAGTCAGAAATAACTACAAGCCATAATGGGCATGTTTTAAAAAAATGTAGAACTTTTATACGGACTCTATTTATGGCACCGTGTCAATATTGATCGACATTTCTAAGGCCGTAAATATTACCGTACTAAAAGACATGCCCGTTTTAAAAACGAAAAATATTTTTGGTTTTTCTTGATTTTATAATTTTTATGGTTTTTCTATGTTTTATATTTTTTATGGTTTTTCTTGGTTTTATATTTTTGTATTTTCTTTTGTGGTTTATATATTTACTATAATATACATGATCACGAACAAAGGATACTCTGAATAGTTTACCACGACTATTCAGCTGATTCTTCTGCCAACTCTTTGAGAGTCGCTGGAGTGAATGATTTCATACCAAGCTTGTCGATCAAAAACTCGATTCGTCCTCGATCTAAGGCTTTGGTGAACATATCCGCCAGCTGGTACTCAGTAGTAACAAAATACAGCTCGATCACTCCGTTTTCCACCTGCTCCTTAATGAAATGGTAGCGAATGTCTATGTGCTTGGCCCGGGAGTGTTGAACATAGTTGCAGCAAAGGGCAATGGCGCTCTTGTTGTCACAATACATCGGGATTTTGTTGAATCCCAAACCGTAGTCAGTTAATTGTGATCTCATCCAAAGGACTTGAGCACAACAACCGGACATGGCGATGTATTCAGCCTCCGTGCTTGATATTGCAGCGCATTTCTGCCTTTTTGAAGACCAACTGATCAATCTATCTCCAAGGAGTTGCACAGATCCAGACGTGCTACGCCTCGTGTCTTGACATCCAGCATGATCGGCATCTGCGTATGATATTAAAGCAATCGAGGAATCTTTTGGATACCATAGACCACGGTGAAGTGTTCCTTTTAGATATCGAAAGATCCTTTTAACTACATGTAGGTGCTTTTCGGTAGGCCGAGCCTGATACCGGGCACACATGCATACAACAAATTGCAAATCAGGCCTGCTAGCAGTCAGATATAGAAGGGTGCCGATCATCCCACGGTAAAGTTTTGGATCGACAATAGTCCCATTCCTATCTTCATCTAACTTGGATTTCTCCACCATAGGAGTGTCCACGGGGTCACAATTTTCAAAGTTATATTTCTTAAGAGATTCTAGAGCATATTTGGATTGATTAATAAAGATGCCTCTGGGATTCTGAGAAATTTGTAATCCTAAGAAAAAAGAAATTTTTCCCATCATTGACATCTGAAAGCGTGTGGACATTATCTTCTCAAATCGACTTGACAATTCTATGTTAGTGGCAGCAAATATTATATCATCAACATAAATTTGTACCAGAATCATGTCGTTGCCTTCCTTGAGAGTGAATAGAGTGGGGTCCACCTTGCCTTTGGAGAAGCCTTCCGAAACGAGATATGTTGACAGGAGATCATACCACGCACGTGGAGCTTGTTTCAACCCATAGAGAGCCTTCTTAAGCTTGTACACATGATTAGGAAACTCCGTACTGACGAACCCATCCGGTTGACTAACATAGACTTCTTCCCTTAGTTCACCGTTCAAAAATGCCGTCTTCACATCCATTTGATAGACGATCATGTTCATATGAGCAGCATACGCAAGGAATAGTCTAATCGCCTCCAATCTTTCCACAGGAGCAAAAGATTCTTCAAAGTCTATACCCAAGGCTTGTTTATATCCTCTAGCGACCAATCTAGCCTTATTCTTCAATACCGCACCCATCTCATCAAGTTTAACCTTGTAAACCCATAACAAAGTAAGCATGTTGACCTTGTCAGGGAGAGGAACCAATTCCCATACTTCAAGTCGTTGGAATTCATTTAGTTCCTCCTGCATAGCTTCAATCCAAGATGATTGGGTCATAGCCTGCTGCCAATTTTTAGGTTCAACTTCAGAGAGAAATGCATCAAAGTAGCAATAAAGTGCACTCTCTTGTAATTGGTGGCGTGTAGAGACTGGTCGATCTAGATCTCCAATAACATTCCTAATTGGGTGATCTTTTGTCCATTTAGTGCTATGGTTTTCAATCCTAGGTGGTCTGGAGTGAACAATAGAAGGAGCTTCTTCTGAGGTAGACGCGGCTGAAGGGTTTTCAGGGATCGCTACACCAAAGAAAGGAAGCTCTTGCAGGTGAGCATATTCCAAGTCGTGATCAATAGAATCCTCTTCCACAACATTAGGCACAAGTAGGGGTGACGATTCAGGTGAAGTTTGAGAATCACTTGGTGAAGGTGCATCCGGTTCAATGTGAATTGTAGATGCATTAGATAAAGGTTCATTAGCTTGAGCAACCACTTCAGGAATTGGAGCAATTACTACAGGTGCTGGAACTTCATCAGTAGGGGGATCGAAGAATTCATCAAACAACGGTTGAAACAGTTTATCCCACTCAGGCCTAGTTGGTGGTAAAAATGATGTAGAAGTAGGATTATTGGGAACTAATCCGGAACTTATAGCACCGGTTCCCATCTCATGAAGCGCGGGTTCAGAGCTGTGTTGCTCAGAAGCCATCGCTGTTAGCTCGTCGAAATCTGCGTCCATAGTTTCTACAATCTTGCCAAGACGACGGTTATAGATTCGGTATGCTTTCTTGGACGGTGAGTAACCAATGAAAATACCTATATCGGCTTTCGGTTGAAGCTTACCCAAGTTCTCACTATTAATGTTTGGATAACAAAGAGCACCAAACACATGGAAAAATGAAACATCGGGTTTACGGTCATGTAAAAGCTCATAAGGTGTTTTTCCATGGCGTTTCCGAAGGATAGAACGGTTTTGGGTGAAACATGCAGTAGAAATAGCCGCTGCCCACAAGAACAATGGAGCGTTCGCATAAATAAGCATGGTCCTAGCAGCTTCCATAAGTGTACGATTCCGTCTTTCAACGACACCGTTTTGTTGTGGAGTGCGTGCAGCGGATGTTTCATGTGAGATACCAACTCCTTCATAATAATCACGAAGAGTCTGGTTGACGAACTCTGTACCATTGTCTGTACGAATACGGCGGACAGTAGTATTCAAACGTACCTGAATGAATTTCAGAAAAGTGATGATAGCCTTCGGTGCTTCATCCTTTGTACGTAGAAATCTAACCCATGTAAACCTGGAGAAATCATCCACAATTACCAGAATGAATTTCTTACCGCTCACACTTTCAGTTCTCATCGGCCCACAAAGATCCATATGCAAAAGATGAAGTTTTTCTTGATTGGTGTCTTCAGCTTTGGGCTTGTAAGATTTCTTGGTACTTTTCCCCCTTGAACACGCGGAACATAAATGGTCCTTGTGAAATTTAAGCTTTGGAAGACCACGAACTAAATCGTTTTTAGCCAGATGATTTATAGCATCAAAATTAAGATGAGATAATCTGCGATGCCATAACCATGACTTGGTCTTAGATGCTTTAGAGAGAAGACATACTGGAGAGGCAGCCATCATATCTTGTAAGGACAAGGTATATAGATTTGCACCACGAGATCCCTTCAACAAATCTTTTCCTTCCAAGTTGCGGATGAAACAAGTGTGTTGTCGAAAAGCAACCTCAAGGTTGGAATCACAAAACTGTCCTACTGAGAATAAATTATGACCAAGACCTTCTACATAGTATACCCTAGAAATCGTCACGTTTCCAATCTGATATTCACCATACCCCATTATCTTTGCTATATGATCATTCCCGAATTTAACCGTACCAAGAAACTTGCTGACGAAATTTCGGAGCATCGAGCGATTTCCGGTCATATGTTTTGAACAACCGGAGTCCAAATACCACAGGATGATTTGGACCACCTGAAAATATCACCACACGAAGACAATGTAGAGGTATCGGAATCTGAGTGTTCCTTGTTATTAGCAGGTACAGATTTAATAATCTTAGATTTGCTAACTCTAGGTTTCTTAGATTTCCTAGCCTTCTTTTTCTTAATAGGTGGTGTAGATTCTAGTTGGCTTAAATCCTGAGGTATTTCATCACTGATAGGCACTATAGTGGGGGCTGACCTAATTAAAGGGCGCTGTTTCCATACTTGAGTGCGAGTGTTCCTAACTAAAGGACGCTCAGACCTAACCTCAATGGATGCATTCCTAGTTAAAGGGCACATTTTTCCATCTAATGTAAAGGTCCTACCAGTGGGACGCCATTGCCAGCCAACTTGGGCACGAGTTCTACCCGTTGGCTTCCATTCAAGACCATTCTTAATATCATTCATTTCATTCACGTGATCAATCAGACACAAATCATGACGCTGGGAAAACATACATTCATTACAATTCCAACAATTTAAATCAGAATTCACGAATGGTTTAGGCTGCTGCACAGGCGCAGAGCTTTTAGTCTTAACATGATTCTTTTTATTTAAAACTGAACTAGCATTCCTATTGTGAACTTCTACTTTCTTCTTTGTGGCACTACTAGTGGAGGGCTTGATCTTATCTTTCTTGAGTGGCGATCCTTTAGCCTTAGTAGTCTCTTTTAATCCTGTAGAAGGCAAAGTGGGAATATTAGCAACAGATTTTAAAGGTGTCTTACTTGATTGTGCCAATGACGGTTTCGCTCCTGGAGTCTTATTAAATGGAGTGACAACAATGGGCCTATTATTAAGTAGTGCCGAACCTGGTGTACCTATGTATTGCAAATATGCTAAGCAATATTGAACTCGCTTAATATATTCATGAGCCGAATAATAGTCGCTACTTGAGGGATCTAAGGCATAAAGATCGTCTAAAATATCCCTAAGAAGATCGACATGCTTAATGGCATTCCTCATATAATCATCGTAGGTAACCGGGTTTCTCTTATGAAGTGGATTCTTATAAAGCACTACTGACTTGGTTGTTGGAGCACTAGTGGACGGTGCAGAGTCGGTAGCTAAGTTATCAACAACTTCTTGTCGGGTGAGAAGAAGTGTCTCCTTTAACTCAGCCAAAACCATATTTTTGTCAATGAGCAGGATGTTTAAGTCAGAGATTTCCTCACATTTTTGGTTCAATTGTTCAACATAAAATTGTTGTTGTGCCGCATTAAAAGCGAAGCGTTCTTCTAGTGAACCATAAAGTTTGGACATTCCCTGTCTTGCACGATCCATTTCCCCTAGAATAGATGAAAGTCTAATTTCTAAGGCTTGGTTTTTAGACTCTGCAGCCTCTAGTTCCAATTTTATTGTTTCATTTGATGACACCTCTCTCTTCAATCTCATGATTTCTTCCTCTAATGTCTTAACAATTGCAATCATCTTGTCACTAGTCTCAACACCGTTTTCACAACCATTTGATATCAAAAGATCCTCATTTTGAGTTTGTTGTTTTAATTCTAAAGATATACAATGTTGTTCTAGTTGATTAAAGCGTTTTGAAAGTAAATTGTAAGAATCTTGTAGCTTTAAAAACTCAGCGTTAGATTCGTGACAAGAATGATTATCTACCTCATTTACAGTATCAGCAACATTTACAGAGAGATTACAAACATCATCACATTTATGCACAGCATCACAATTAATCATAGCGGATGTAAGCTCATTCGAATAATTAACATTTACAGTAGTAAGCACATCACACGAGATTACTGCAGACAAGAATCGGTCATATTCGGTTAAAATCTTTTCTTTTTCAATTAGTTGTAGTTCGTAAGCGGTTTCCATTTCATAAAACACTTTTTGAACTTCACCAATTTCAAACACAAGATTTTCCTTAACAGATGCAAAAATTCCTTTTAGACTTTCGACAAACGGATTGATCTCATTTTTAAACACCTCGTTCATATGTTCGAAAGCCCATTCTCCGGCGTTTAAGCCATTTGAAGTCGTACATTCCAAAATGACCTTATCAAAATTAGTAAAGTATTGATTAATCTCTTGCAAGTTTAACCATACAGTGCTAACAGGTGGAAGATCCTTTGGAATTTCCTTAGGACCTTCCATATTGACAAGTGTAGGAAATGTACTAGGGTTTTCTTCATCTAATATGTAGGTCGGTGCTGTTATGAGATCTTTGTCCATATGGAAGCGAATTCTAAAATCCGTTTTTGCAAGCTCCTTATTCAATTTAAAATAATCACACTCGGGATATTTTGCAGAATTGTATGACCGATCCTCATCAACTAGATCCTTACTTGTTCGATCATCGGGAAAAACAATCGGGTCTAAAGCCAATCCTAATTGAGTTGCATTATAAAGTCTAGGACTATGTCTTAAAGCTTGTTTTGCATACCGTGGATTAGGGGGAAGGCCTTTTAGACATGTTAAGTTAAACTCTCTAAACGAAGCATCAAATAAGTGCACTAGTTGAGAAGCTGCGTATTGTCTTAACAGCAAGTAATCTAGACTTCTAATCTTATTAGTGGCATTAATCTCCATTTCATTCTTCTTAGACTCTAGTGATTCAAAATCCGTTTGAAGTTTTTGAAAATTAGTGACCACTAACTCCTTTTCTTTAAGTTCATTAGTCAGATTTGCTCTTAAGTTTTCAATTTCTTGCAAGTGATCCATTTGTTTGTTTCTAAAATGATCATATTCGGGATTAGTTAGAACACTAGACGAAGGCACTAATTCCAAGTTTTGAACTTTCTCATTGCTTAAGGCAAGCTCATCAGATAAATTCTTATTCTTAGCTAAGGTTTCTAAGAGTGCAGCATTCATTTGGCTAAGTAATGTAGTAGGAACCATGACCAAATCTTGTTGAGCAGGAGTAGGCGTATGCGAAATGGGTCCCGGTTGTGATTCACTCAAAGTCTGGGGACTCACATTGATATTGCTATCATTGTTTGTCTCCTCGTTTGAAAGACTCACCACCGAAGATTCATTCGAGTCAGCACTCTCTTGCACAACTTGATGTGGTTGAATACTAGCATCAGTGGTATTATTGGTGGTATTAATAAGTACCTCAAATCTCTTTTCTGGCCCTAAGCTGGAGATAGTTGCCATGAGAGCAGCCTTTGCAGATTGAAAGTCATCACAGTCTGAGTCATACGCATCGAGATCATCTGCTTGGTATGCTGCATTCTGTGTGGTGACCGTGTCTTGTTCAGCAATCCCTGGATCAGCAAGAAATGCAAGCTCCTCTTCATCAAGTTCCCTTCCTTGTGCTTGAGCATTCACCAGATAGATCTTTTCTGCAAACCATTGTCCATCCCTTCTCCTCTTGGGTTTCTTACAATCCCTGGACATATGACCCTCTTCCTTGCAGTTGTAGCATGTAATCATTCGCAACTTGCCCGTGGAATTAGCCCGTGGAGCAGGATTGACCATTGGAGCCTGATTGACCGTGCGAGCATTGGTGGTTGATGTGGTAGGTCTCCCCTGATATGATTGAATAGGCTGAACCATTACTCTGCCATTCTCAATAGTAGCTTGTTGGCGAGAATTGGATGAATTCCTCAACTGATTGTTGGTAGGAGCTGATCCCCTAAATCCTCGTTTGCTTAAAGTCCTTGTGAGATAGGCAGACATAGTGGTTAACACTTCAACTGGATCAGCACCTTGTTTAAATACAGGAACGGGGACTTCCTCATCATCACAGTACATTGCTTGATCTTGAGCTGCATAATCACTAGAAGGAATACTCATTTGATCAGGGTAGCTTGTTGGATATGTTGCATTCTCTTGATAAGATGAATATGAAGATTGAGCATAAGGTGCAATACTTGCTGGGTGAGGTTGTGTAGCATATTGTGATGAAGGTGCATTGAACCGATATTGTTGCTGATGTGAGGTGGGTGGTTGTGGTAAAATCGAGTATTGGGGAAAGGTGGGTGTCATGTAAGGTGATGGATGATAGGCTTGATGTCCCAAAATATAAGGAGTGTTGTTGTGAGACAAGCTTGGTTGATTCGCCATCAAAGCTAATGAATCAGGGTACATACCTCGTGGAGAACGGTGCATGATCACATGTTTCTCATGCTGCTGAAGAAAAGCATATAGTTGATCCAAATTGCACCTATGCAGATCCCTGGTTAACTTAACATCGGTAATATACTCACCCCATTCAGCTTGAGGTAAAGTATTCAAGAATTTGGTGTTAACCTGGAATGGAGCAATCACCAGATTGTATACATTCAGATCATTCATGAGTGTGGTGAATCTGAAGTAATAATCGTGAAGCGTTTCCCCTGGGTTGTAAGTGAATCTGTCAAACAGGTCATACAACTGATATTCCCTTTCCTGCTTGGTGAGAGACGTACCTTGTAGCAACACCTTAAGACGTTCCCATAAATCCTTTGCCACTGTATACTGACTTACCATCCTATAGATGTCATGGGGAAGAGCTTGGAGAATTGTTTGAAGAGCTTTCTCGTCTGCATCGGCAACAAGTTGTTGGGCTGGTGTAAGTTCTTCAAATTCTCTTGGTCGAGTCACATTGTTGACCACTATGGTACCATAGTCGAGTGGACCATTTAAAATTGACTTAACCATAAGCCTCCCATAAACCGGTTTTCCCTTAAGATAAGACATCATCCGGCCTTGCCATGCTTCAAAAACTTCTTTGATGAGCATTGGCGGGCGATTATCCGTTCCCGTAATGACGGAAATATCCGTAAGTGATGTCATCTGAGGCATTACTGAATTCGGATTCATTTTGTTAACTTCAAAGAGACAAAGATTATCGGTTGATCGAGCAGTGAAGTAAAGCTTGTGAATTGTGTTGAGTTTTTGTTGTAAGAAACCAAGATTAAATCCTCTAAAAATCGTCGAAAAAACAAGCAAAATAACCCTTGATTCGGAACTTTTTGTTGATTCGGAAGTTTGATTCGGAAGATTTAGCTTGGAATTACCTTGATTCGGAACTTTTGGCTTGATCCGGAACTTCTTGATTCGGAAGTTCTTGGTTCGGAACTTTGGCTTGATCCGGAACTTCTTGGTTCGGAAGTTCTTGGTTCGGAACTTTTTTGGTCCGGAACTTCTTGATCCGGAACTTCTTGATCCGGAACTTCTTGATCCGGAACTTCTTGATCCGGAACTTCTTGATCCGGAACTTCTTGATCCGGAACTTCTTGATCCGGAACTTGTTGATTCGGAACTTTTGCTGGGTAATCAGAAACTTAATACGAAGAACAGTCGACCACAAAAAAGAGAGATTAAACCCAGATTTTGACCAAATGACCCAAAAAGTTTTGTGATTTCAACAATAATAAGTAAAAACTAATACTTATCCACTAATCCCAATCACAAAAACACCAAAAACACCAAGAATCAAGATGGATTTTCTTAAAGAACACTAATACAATAAAAAACTAAAAAAAAACCACACAAATCACTACCTTAAATCACCCCATAGCTCTTGATACCAAATGTAGAATATTGATAACCTATGAATCTATGAAGGGGTTTGTTGATTTCTAGAAAGTTAGAGAGAGAAAGTGAGAGAAACTATGTGTTATTTCAATAAATGAAACTAGAAAAGTGACAACAACCAACCCCTTTCCATGGTGGAAAGGGGTATTTATACTTCCAAGCTACATGGGCTTGGGCAGGTCCATGACAAGCCCATGGACCGGTTCTTACTTAACTTAATAAGCAACTAATGACTACTTGTTAACTACGAGCTATTACAACATTAATAATATTGTGGAGTGACCGACACTTCTAATATACGTAAAACGTATTTCTAATAATGCTCAGCCTTCATATTCTTCTTATCAAGAGAATGCAGCATATCCATCAAGCTACTCTGATCACATGAGTATTCCTTCTAGTGATTATGCAGCTCAACAAGACCAAGCAATGTATTCTGATGATGAGGAAGTCCCCATCCCTGTATTTAAACAAGGAGCTGACCCAGTTGAAGTGTTAACCACTATGTCTGCTTATCTCACAAGGACATTAAGCAAACGAGGATTTAGAGGATCAGCTCCAACTAACAATCAGTTGAGGAATTCATCCAATTCTCGCCAACAAGCTACTATTGAGAATGGCAGGGTAATGGTTCAACCTATTCAACTTTATCAGGGGAGACCTACTACATCAACCACCAATGCACGTACGGTCAATCCTGCTCCAATGGTCAACACTCCTCCACGGGCTAATTCCACAGGCAAGTTGAGAATGATTACATGCTACAACTGCAAGGAAGAAGGTCACATGTCCAGGGATTGTAAGAAACCCAAGAGGAGAAGGGATGGTCAATGGTTTGCAGAGAAGATTTATCTGGTGAATGCTCAGGCACAAGGAAGGGAACTTGATGAAGAGGAGCTTGCATTTCTTGCTGATCCAGGGATTGCTGAACAAGACGTTGTCACCACACAGAATGCAGCATACCAAGCAGATGATCTTGATGCGTATGACTCAGACTGTGATGAATTTCAATCTGCAAAGGCAGCTCTTATGGCAACTATCTCCAGCTTAGGGCCCGAAAAGAGATCTGAGGTACTTATTAATACCACTGATAATACCACTGATGCTAGTATTCAACCACATCAAGTTGTGCAAGAGAGTGCTGATTCGAATGAGTCTTCGGTGGTGAGTCTTTCAAATGAGGAGACAATCAATGATAGTAATATCAATGTGAGTCCCCAGACTTTGAGTGAAACACAACCGGGAGTTATTTCGCATACGCATACTCCTGCTCAACAAGATTTGGTCATGGTTCCTGCTACATTACTTAGCCAAATGAATGTTGCACTCTTAGAAACCCTAGCTAAGAATAAGAATTTGTCTATTGAGCTTGCCTTATGCAACGAGAAAGTTCAAACTTTGGAATTAGTGCCTTCGTCTAGTGTTCTAACAAATCCCGAGTATGATCATTTTCGAAACAAACAAATGGGTCATTTGCAGGAAATTGAAACCTTAAGAGCAGATCTTTCTAATGAACTTAAAGAAAAAGAGTTAGCGCTCACTAATTTTCAAAAACTTCAAACGGATTTTGAATTACTAGACTCTAAGAAGAATGAAGTGGAAATTAATGCGGCTAATAAGATTAGAAGTCTAGATTATTTGCTTTTAAGACAATACGCTGCCTTTCAACTAGTGCACTTATTTGATGCTTCGTTTAGAGAATTTAACTTATCACGTCAAAAAGGCCTTCCCCCTAACCCATGGTATGCAAAACAAGCTTTAATCCATAGTCCTAGACTTTATAATGCAACCCAATTAGGATTGGCTTTAGACCCGATTGATATTTTTGATGATCGCACCAATAAGGATCTAGTTGATGAGAATCGGTCATACAACTCTGCAAAATATCCCGATTGTGATCATTTTAAAATGAATCAGGAGCTTGCTAAAACGGATTTTAGAATTCGCTTCCATATGGACAAAGATCTCATTACAGCACCAACCTACATGTTGAATGAAGAAAACCCTAGTACATTTCCTACACTTGTCAACATGGAAGGTCCTAAGGAAATTCCAAAGGATCTTCCACCTGTTAGCACTGTATGGTTAAACTTGCAAGAGATTAATCAATACTTTACTAATTTTGACAAGGTCATTTTGGAATGTACGACTTCAAATGGCTTAAACACCGGAGAATGGGCTTTCAAACACATGAACGAGGTGTTTAAGAATGAGATCAATCCATTTGTCGAAAGTCTAAAAGGAAGTTTTGCATCTCTTAAAGAAAATCTTGAATTTGAAATTGGAGAAGTTCAAAAAGTGTTTTATGAAATGGACACCGCTTACGAACTACAACTGATTGAAAAGGAAAAGATTTTATCTGAATATGACCGATTCTTGTCCCAAGTAATTTCGTGTGATGTGCTTACTATTGTAAATGTTAATTATTCGAATGAGCTTACATCCGCTATGATTAACTGTGATGCTGTGAATATATGTGATGATGTGTGTGATCTCTCTGTATGTGTTGCTGATACTGTAAATGAGGTAGATAATCATTCTTGTCACGAATCTACGCTGAGTTTTTAAAGCTACAAGATTCTTACAATTTACTTTCAAAACTCTTTAATCAACTAGAACAACATTGTAAATCTTTAGAATTAAAACAACAAACTCAGAATGAGGATCTTTTGATAACAAATAGTTGTGAAAACGGTGTTGAGACGAGTGACAAGATGATTGCAATAGTTAAGGCATTAGAAGAAGAGATTATGAGATTGAAGAGAGATGTGTCATCAAATGAAACACTAAAATTGGAACTAGAGGCTGCAGAGTCTAAAAACCAGGACTTAGAAATTAGACTTTCGTCTATTCTAGGGGAGATGGATCGTGCAAGACAGGGAATGTCCAAACTTTATGGTTCACTAGAAGAACGATTCGCTTTTAATGCGGCACAGCAACAATCTTATGTTGAACAATTGAACCAAAAATGTGAGGAAATCTCTGACTTAAACATCCTGCTCATTGACAAAAACATGGTTTTGGCCGAGTTAAAGGAGACACTTCTTCTCACCCGACAAGAAGCTGTTAATAACTTAGCTACCAACTCTGCACCGTCCTCTAGTGCTCCAACCACCAAGTCAGTAGTGCTTTATAAGAACCCGCTTCATAAGAGAAACCCGTTTACCTACGATGATTATATGAGGAATGCCATTAAGCATGTAGATCTTGTTAGGGATATTTTAGACGATCTTTATGCCTTAGATCCCTCAAGTAGCTACTATTATTCGGCTCATGAATATATTAAGCGAGTTCAATATTGCTTAGCATATTTGCAATACATAGGTAAACTAGGTTCTGCACTACTCACTAATAGACCCATTGCTGTAACTCCATTCAATAGGACCCCAGGAGCAAAACCGTCATTGGCACTATCAAGTAAGGCACTAATAAGTGTGAAAACACTTATCCTTTTACCACTTATTTCCAATAATAACAAGACCAAAACGTGTGATTTATGTTGTAAAAGTCGGAATTATGCGTGGTTTGTGTTTTTATTGTGTTTTAGGACCAAAATATGAAAAAGGAAGAAAACACGGGCTTTCACGGGCTTTTATTGAAGAAAACGGGAAAAAGACGAAGTCAAAAGATCAAGAGTGCATAAAGAACGGAAGTCCAAGACCTATTCTGAAGATTTATCGAAGAAAAAGTCAAAAGACGGAAGTTTAACGAAGTCGAAGAACTTAAGTCTAATAGGAGAAGAAAACTAAAAAGACAAGTTCAAATCCCGAGACGACAAAGACGAAGAATTAAAGTCGAGTCGAGAAAACGTGAAGAAAGCAAGAGAGAAGATGCAACACATGCACTCCTTCCCTATAAATACCCTCCTAATAGTCATTAGGAGGGTAGTTAGATTTTTAGTTAATTTTTCACTTTTTAGTTTTTAGAGAGAGAAAGTCTTAAACTTTCTCTCACTTGTTCATCTCTTTCTTTTAATCTTTCAAAATTAACTCTTTGTATTGCTTATTTTATTAATCAAGTTCATTTTAAGCTTTTATTTCTTAATCTCATTCTACTTTTCTTTGATTTAAGATTGATTTTGGTGCGTATATCATAAGATCCGTGTTGTTCTAGTTGATTTCGTGCTTAAAAGTTAATCTTTTGATCATTTTATAAGATTTCATTTGATTAAGCGTTAAGACTTTTGTGCTTATTGGCTTATTTTCATGATTATCTTATTTTTCTTGTTAAAAAGCTTTATTTAAAAGTTTATGTTTTTATTGTTTGATCTAAAAAGTTGTTTGATTTCGAGTTAGATAAGTTGATTAAAGTGCTTATTTGATTCGGTTAAGTATTTGGATTGATAAGGTTTGGATGTTAGCTTATTGAACTTAGCTTATTATCTAGCCTAAACAAATCCCTTTATTTTCGGAAAAGGGAGTTTAAATCCCCTTTCCGATTGAGTATTTCGACCGGTGCACCATCATAACCAATTTCCATAATTTTAGTAAAGGGTTTAAAACCCCTTTCCGATTGGTCTTCATATTCCGACGGCAAGGCCGTTGCCCCGTGTTCCGATTGGGTTGTCTGGCCAGTATTTCGACGGTACCACTTCAGCATTCCGATTGATCCAATCGGATTAGGGTTTGATATTCAGATTGGTTATCTTCGCTTATTCCGATTAGTAGCCCGTTTAATTTTCCGATTGACCCTTTGTCCCGTATTCCGATTGTAAACAGGTAGGACATTCCGATTGGCTGTCTTGATTTAGTATTCCGATTGGGTGAATTTGTAGTATTCCGACGGCTAGCATTTACCAACATTCCGATCATTTGATCGGAAATCATTCCGATCGGGGGCCTTTTTGGCTTGTTTTGGTTTCTTTCGGTATCACCTTCTTATAGTACTTTTTATTTTCTGAAAATTTTCAAAGTGTTAGTTTTATTTAGTGAGTTAGTATTTTTCCATTGTCACCTTTACGTTTATATGCATTTATTTTTACTCGTTATTCAAATTAATCTTTTAACTTCCATTTTATTCAACGACACTTTAATTACTGGCTAATAGTTTTAAACAAATCAACCAAACTATTCTCTTGATTCACCAAAAGACAATTGAGTCGCACTTAAGACCGGTTTTCAATTCGAAAAGATCGGAACAACGAAATTACTTTATACCTAGCCAAAAGCGAAGTATTAAATGGCGCCGCTGCCGGCTCTTTTCGTTAAGATAAACGGTTTCTAGTGAGAGACGCATTGAATTTTGGGATCCATTCTTTGAACGTTATTTTCCTTGCTACAAAAATTTTTCTAAAATCCAAAAAAATATAAAACTCTTCAAAAATACAAAAACATTAAAAAACCTATAAAAACCAAAAATATTATATTCTTTGTGTATATTTTTCTTCTGTAGGTGCATGCGTACTAGATCTACGAACTATTCTGAGCCCGAGAATCGTGAAGATTTAGATATGGCTGGTGTTAATAACAACAATAATCACCCACCTCAACACAATTTAAATAATAACAACAACAACAACAATGTCCTTCAACCTGATTTACGAACCATGGAGGAATTGTGCCAACCCACCATGAACGGACGCGGAGGCCCGATTGCGCCAATGCATGTCACGGCTCAGGAGTTTTCGTTGAAGCATCACATGATACAACAAGTGCAAACGAACCCATTTCGTGGAATTCCGGATGATGATGCCAACAAACACCTCGACAAATTCATTACCATTACCCAAAGCATGAAGTGCCCCGGTGTTTCTATGGATGACCTTCGTCTCCAACTTTTTCCACACTCGCTTTCTCACCATGCCGAAAAATGGTTTGACCGTCTTCCTAAGAATTCTATTCATACGTGGAACGACATGACTCAACGTTTTTTATCGCGCTACTTCCCACCATCCATGGTCACTAGCCTTCGTAACCAAATCAGTGGATTTATGCAAGAGAATGATGAATCGATTTTCGATGCTTGGGAACGCTACAATGATTTGATCGACCGCTGTCCTAATCACAATATGCTCCCCGTCACTCTCATTGACACCTTCTACAATGGTCTCACTTTTCGTGATCGTGACACGATCAATGCCGCCGCCGGTGGTACTTTTATGAAAAGGAGACCAGAGGAGTGTCGAGAGTTGATTGAAAACATGACTACTCACCACAAGAATTGGGATTCTTCCGCATCCTCAAGATCTAATCAGAGAGTCAATGTTTCGTCTACTTCTTCCACCACCAACTCGTCTGTTTTGGAACGTGCTATTCTTGATATTAACAAAAGCCTCCAAATTTTGACTTCTAACCAAACTCAACAAGCTAAAGCCGTTGTTATTGCTTGTGACACATGTGGTGGTCCTCATTCCTACAATGAGTGTCCTTCTACTCACGGAAATTATTCTGAAGACGTTAACGCAGCATACGGTACTTATCCCACGGGAGGCTATCAAGCCCGCCCTCAAGGAGACCGTGGCTTGCTAAGTTATCGTTCCAACAATTATCTTGCTCCTCCTGGTTTCCCTCCTGCAAACCAAAACCAACAACAAAGCTACAATCAATCCCAACCTCGTGCAAACAATCAGTATCAATCCCAAAGAAACCCATACCCAACTCAAGGAAATTCTCAACCTTACCAGGCTCCACCTCTCAATCAACCGATGGCCGTGAATCCAGATGTCGAGACATTTATGAAGACCAATCGGGAGTTGGTGACGAATCTTCAGAGTCAAGTCCGCAACTTGAAGGGAGAAATGGCAAAACAAGGGAACGATATTCGAGCCGAGTTAAGGAATGATATGGCCAAACACAGTGATGCAATTAATGCTAACATGCAAAACTCTTTTAACAATCAAGCTCTTCACCTTCGTGATATGATTGGTTCGCTCATCCAAGGTAATCAACCCTCTTCTTCGGGTACTCTTCCGAGTAATACCGTTGCGAATCCAAGAGGGGAGATGAAAGCAATCACCACTCGTAGTGGAAAAGGTTATATGGAACCCGAGCTTCCTACACCTCCACCCGTGATTGTGAACAATGAAAAAGAGCAACTTTCCCCACCTCCTTCACCTTCTATCCCCATTTCCCCACCACCCGTGGTTGTGAGTGATCCTATTCCCTTAAAGCCTTCTTCTTCATCCAATATACCTTATCCCTTAAGGTTGAGGAAAGAGAAGCAAAAGAGCAAGGATGATATTCAAGTTTCAAACTTTCTTAAAATGTTTAAACAACTGAATTTTAACATCTCCTTTGCCGAGGCTCTCGCTCACATGCCCAAATACGCTAAGATGTTTAAAGATCTTCTAAGTGATAAAAAAAAGCTTCTTGACATTGCTCAGACCCACCTTAATGAGAATTGCTCCGCAGTGCTCTTAAGGCAATTGCCCACCAAACTTGGTGATCCGGGTCGCTTCTTGATTCCTTGCAACTTCCCGGGAGTAGAGAATTGCATGGCCCTAGCCGATCTAGGTGCCAGTATAAACTTAATGCCTTTAAGTGTTTGGAAGCAATTATCTCTCCCCGAGCTAGTCCCCACTAAAATGACATTGGAATTAGCCAACCGTACGGTTTCTTATCCAGTGGGGATAGCCGAAGATGTCTTTGTTGGCGTCGATAAATTCACCTTCCCGGCGGATTTTGTCGTCGTTGACTACGAGATGGATCCCCGTGTTCCATTAACCGTTGGACGTCCCTTTCTGAGGACCGGTCGCACTCTTATTGATGTAGCCGCAGGTGAAATAATCATGAGAGTTGGTGACGATAAAATTGTCTTCAACATGGGTAAGATTTCTAAGCAACCTTATTCATATGAGAGTGTTAATGCTATTGATGTTCTCGATGAGGCTTGTGAAGAACATTTTCATGATGCTTGCAAAAGTACTCTTTCTTCCCTACCCAATGTTGAGACCGTTGCCTCAATTGCTCCAACATTGACTCCTTTCGGAGAAAGTGACTTGGATGACTTCGAAGCTAGCTTGGGTCCTCTCGATATTAAGTATGATAATTTGTCCACAAATTGGGATGAAGACATTAGTACTATTGAGAGACTTCTCAATGAGGACCCGTTCTCTCCTCCTGCTCCTAAAGAGGTGACTAATGATGATCCATCGTTAGTTTCACCATCTATTGAGGATCCTCCTACTCTTGAGCTTAAGGACCTACCGCCTCATCTTGAGTACGTTTTTCTGGAAAACGATGAGAAGCTACCGGTCATCATCGCAAAGGATTTGAAAGAAGACGAAAAAGCCTGACTTGTCGCTGTGTTGAAGAAGCATAAACGAGCTCTCGCTTGGAAAATCTCCGACATCCGTGGAATTGATCCTCACTTCTGCACACATAAAATTCTCATGGAGGACGACTTTAAGCCCACAATTCAAGGTCAACGAAGGGTGAATCCTAAAATACATGACGTCATCAAAAAAGAGGTTATCAAACTTCTTGATGCGGGTATGATTTACCCTATTTCGGATTCACCGTGGGTTAGTCCAGTCCATTGTGTGCCTAAGAAAGGCGGAATCACCGTTGTGCCCAATGCAAACAACGAGTTAATTCCTACCCGTCTCGTTACTGGGTGGAGAGTTTGTATAGACTACCGCAAACTCAATGATGCCACGAGAAATGATCATTTCCCCCTACCTTTTATGGACCAAATGCTTGAACGTCTAGCGGGTAATGAATATTACTGCTTTCTTGATGGTTTCTCGGGTTATTTTCAAATACCCATCGATCCCCAAGATCAAGAGAAGACAACATTCACTTGTCCCTATGGCACGTTTGCTTATAAACGAATGCCTTTTGGCTTATGCAATGCCCCCGGGACTTTCCAAAGGTGTATGTTGGCTATCTTCCATGACATGGTTGAGCAAACCATGGAAGTCTTCATGGATGATTTCTCGGTCTTTGGGGATTCCTTCTCTGCTTGCCTTGCCAATTTGGAACGCATGCTTAAGCGGTGCGAAGACACTCGCCTTGTTCTGAATTGGGAAAAATGCCATTTTATGGTAAAAGAAGGCATTGTGCTAGGACACAAAATCTCAAAAGCCGGTCTTGAAGTCGACCGTGCTAAAGTTGATGTCATAGCCAAATTACCTCCACCTTCAACTGTGAAGGGTGTGAGAAGTTTTCTGGGTCATGCGGGCTTCTATCGTAGATTCATTCAGGATTTCTCTAAAATCGCTCGCCCGATGACCCACCTCTTAGAAAAAGATACTCCCTTTATCTTTTCTAAAGAGTGTCTCGAAGCCTTCAATCTTCTTAAGGATAAGCTCACTAAGGCACCGGTCTTGGTTACCCCTAATTGGGAGCTGCCTTTTGAATTGATGTGCGATGCTAGCGACTTTGCTATTGGTGCGGTTTTGGGCCAAAGAGTGAATAAACACTTCCAACCAATCCACTATGCTAGCAAAACAATGACGGGGGCTCAATTGCATTATACGACAACCGAAAAAGAGCTTTTAGCTGTTGTCTATGCTTTTGAGAAATTTCGCCCCTATCTTGTTTTATCCACCACCATCGTATACACGGACCATTCCGCGTTGAAGTACTTGATGACAAAGAACGATTCTAAGCCAAGACTTCTTCGCTGGGTTTTGCTCCTTCAAGAATTCAACATTGAAATTCGTGACAAGAAGGGAGCCGAAAACCTGGCCGCGGATCATCTGAGTCGACTTGAGGATCCATATCAGGGGGATCATCCGAACAAAGAGATCAATGACTCTTTCCCCCTGGAGACTCTAATGTCTATAAATCTCAATCTGGATGGCACCCCGTGGTTTGCGGACATTGCAAACTACTTAGCGGGTGGTATTCTCATCCAAGGGTTAACATCCCAACAAAAGAAGAAGTTCTTGAACGATGTTAAGACTTACTTTTGGGATGACCCTTATCTATTCAAACAGTGTGCTGATCTGATTATTCGTCGATGTGTTGACGGACCGGCAGCTTTTGACATCCTCCAAGCTTGCCACAAAGGACCTACCGGTGGTCACTTTGGTCCCAACTACACCGCTAAGAAAGTGTTTGATTCTGGATTCTACTGGCCCACCATTTATCGTGACGCTCACGAAATGGTTAAGCATTGTGATGCTTGCCAACGTCAAGGCAAGATCACACATAAGGATGAGATGCCTCAAAATTTCATACAAGAATGTGAAATCTTTGATGTATGGGGCATCGACTTTATGGGGCCATTTCCATCCTCCAAAGGGAACAAGTACATCCTCGTCGCCGTCGACTACGTTTCTAAATGGGTTGAAGCTAAGGCTCTTCCTACGAATGATGCGAGGGTGGTTGTGAACTTTTTGAAGCAGCTTTTCGCTCGATTTGGCGTTCCTCGTGCTATCATCAGTGACCGCGGGACTCATTTTTGCAACGATCAATTTGCAAGAGTCATGGCAAAGTATGGTGTCCATCACCGTCTTTCCACCGCCTATCATCCCCAAACCAATGGGCAAGCCGAAATTTCCAATCGTGGCTTGAAGAGAATTTTGGAGCGTACTGTGGGAGAGCATCGCGCCGCGTGGGCCGATAAGTTAGATGATGCTCTGTGGGCTTTCCGTACTGCTTACAAAACCCCGATCGGTTGTACACCTTATCGTCTTGTGTACGGGAAAGCCTGCCACCTACCCATCGAGCTGGAACATAAGGCGCACTGGGCCTTAAAGTGGGCTAACTTCGACATCATCAAAGCCGGTGATCATCGCAAGGTTCAACTCAACGAGCTAAATGAACTGAGGAATGAAGCTTATGAGAACTCGCTGATCTACAAAGAGAAGACGAAGATGATCCACGATGCTAAAATCAAGAACCGAGAGTTCCACGTTGGTGATCAAGTCTTACTCTTTAACTCTCGATTGAAGATCTTCTCTGGCAAGTTGAAGAGCCGCTGGTCTGGTCCATTCACCGTCGCCAAAGTCTTTCCGTATGGGACCATTGAGCTTTCTCAGCCGAATGGGCCCAATTTCAAGGTGAATGGCCAGCGTTTGAAGCTGTACTTTGGTGAGGACATCTCTCAGGAGATGATTCCATCCCTCACCACGTTCCCCATGAACTAAAATTGGGTCGAGTCAGGCTCATGACTCGGTTAACAAAAACAAGCGCTTCTCGGGAGGCAACCCGTGTTCTATCCTTTACTGCTTTCATAATAAGTGTAGGGGGAGCCCCGCATATGTTTGTTGTCTTGTTTCTTGTGCTGTGCAGGGATTAATGCTTCAGAGAGCATCTTGATGACTTTTGACGAACCGTGATACCGTGTTTTCCATCTCCCCGGTTCTATCCTAAACTCTTGTGATTCAATATTTCATATTCTATATGTTCACATTGAATTCACTTTAGTTGTCCTTTCCTTAGCAAGATCTAAACAAAGTGCACAATGTCCTAAGTATAGGGGAGTGATGAGACTGCTTTTATACATAGTCTCATCTTCCAAATAGGGCTTAAAATGCATTAAATATCATCAAAATACCCAAATATATTCTTGTGTTTGTTGCTTGTGTATTTTAGGTACGGATATTGAGATAATGACAAAAGATCACAAGAATCATGCAAAAACGAACACGGGAAACGAAGCCGCACAATGAACCAAGCCCTAGTGAAGACTTTCCCAAGATCAACCCTTGAAGATTTGAAGAATTATAAAGAAGGGTCCTCCAATTATGAAGAATTGACACTTTATACCCTTGTATCCTCATAATTACAAGTTTGGTCCCTAAAGTTTGTCAAAATTACAAAAAGGGCCCTTAACTTTGAAGAATTGGCAAATTTAGCCCCTCAACCAAGCTAAATTGTCAACCAATATCATCCACAAAGTCAAATATATCATGAAGTCCTTCAAAGTACAAGAAATGACAAGTTTGGTCCTTTGAAAAAATCCAAAATTACACAAAGGACCCTCAACTTTCAACAATTGGCAAAAATGGTCCCTCATTTATCAAGACTTGGCAATTTCAGTCCTCCAAAATACTCAACATACAAGTCAAGACCATTATCTATCAACAAAATGCCAAAACAGCCCCTCAAGTATCACAAAATGGCAAGAAATACCCCTGAAAATACTTTGGAAAAGTATTTGGGGCAAAAGTGTGAAAAGTGAAAGTTTGTTAACAAAGGAAATCCGGATTTGGTTATTTAAATTGCAAGTGAAAAGAGAAAAGAAGGTAAGGGACTAATTGTGGCCAGACATAATACTTACCTTAACCTACCAAATGGTGACAAGTGTCCCACTTACTCCCTCCCACCAATCAGCTTCTTCCATTTTGCCACATCACTTCCCACCATTACCAGATTTAAACTAATCTATATTAGTTTAATAATCTGGCGCTAAACACTTTTTTAAACCCATACTCAGATTAAACGCCCAACTATTCACCAAGAACACAAATTGGGTTTTCTTAATTCACTTGTAATTAAACCTCATAAATCTCTAGATTAATGATTAAGCATGCCCTAATCATATCCCAACCTTAAAAACACTTACCACTTAACCCCACATGCCACATGGGACATGCCCTGCTACACGTTTGAGGAAGAAGACAAGATTGTGCCAGCAATCCAACGCCTCACAATCCTGCTTGCATCCTAAGCTCATTTTAAGCCCTTGATGCTATTTCAACAGCTCACACCTCAGCTACATGACAAATTCAGTCACATGATTCTCCAAAGAAGACAAAGACCTCAAGGGCATTTTTGGGACTTCAACCATTAGGGTTTCTAGTTATTAGCTGTTCCTTAGTAATTTGTATGCCTATATAAAGGCCTTAGGGTGCTTCATTAGACGTTTGCTTTTGGTTTTTCCTTTGTTCAAACACTTGTAAATCCTTTTTCAGTTTAATGAATTTGAGTTAAGTGCTTTGAAGAAAGACCAAGTGCCATCTTATTTCTGCTTATTATTGTTCTTAGTTTACTGCTTTTGAAGTTAAAAACCTGTTTTCAAAAGAGGAGTGTGCACAAGTTTGCATATTTTCCTCATTTTCTTGATATTTTGCTAAGTCTTGTTCCAATCTTGGAATTCTTGGGCTATAGGGCTGATCATAGCATCCTAACTGAGTTGGTTAAGGTGTGGTGAGGCTTATAACTTGGGGATAATCAAGTGTGGGGTAACAAGTTTGCATCAATCAAGATTTTTCCAAGTTTCTGATTTTTCATGTTATTGTGCTTAACCCTTGTTGAATCTTAGCAGGCTTTTGTGGAAGCTTGTGCTTGTTCTTGCTAGCACATAAGCTCAAAATTCGTAGGTGTGGATGTACATCCATGAGGTTTGCTTACTTAATCTCCAAATCTGCATAAATTGTGATTTTTGGTGATATTTGTATGAAACTGTTGTTCTTGTGAATTTTGTGGCTTGTTCTTGCTTGAATCTGTTATTTAGACTTGTTTGAGTGTTAATTGATGCGTGGTTGGCCTGAAATCTTGTTTTGCTTTTGAAAATCTTTATTTGAAAAAGTTAAAGGGGTGTTTGGGTCTACTGGTTTATGCTTGTAATCTGATTTTGTGTTAAGGGAAAGTGTTGTTCATGCTTTGTATCTGTTATACCTTTGTTTGAGAGTGTTTTGCTGCAAGTTATTGGGTTTGAACACTTGAATTGATCAATCTGCTATATAGACCTTGTTTCTGCTTATTTTGACCTAGGATTGTGGGAACACTTAGTGTGTATGCATGCTTAGGGATAAAAGTGGTTTAAACAAAGTTAACATAACCTGTTTGAAAGATTTGAGGTGTTGAAATTGGCTTGTGTGTCAAATACATCAGCAAAAGTAGAAATTTGCATGTGTAGTGTTCATCAGTAACTTTCATAGCTTGGATCTTGCTTAATTCTTTGAACCAGTGCATGAAACCTGTTTAGACTTGCTTATTGGAGTTTATTATAGCTTGTGTGTGCATTTGGTTGAATTTGGTTGGTTGATTTGTGCTAAAATTGCTCTTGAATGCTAAACTGCTTACTGTTCATGTCTGTGCAATGTCTGGTGATTAATTGATTAAACTGTATCAATTGGCTGTTTGTGATTGTGTTATTTTGCTTGTTATTGACTCCTTTTGATCCAAAGATCAATTGGGTGCCTTTGTGAAAACTGAATCCAAGAAAAAGTCACTAAAGACAACAAGTCAAAATAGTCAAGCAGTGGGAAAAGTTCCCACTGCTCAACATCCAAAACTAGCCCCTGCTAGTGCAATTTTATCATCAGCTTATCAATAAGCTATTCTAGCTTATTCTGACTTGCAACAACTTATTTTTTGTAATAGATCTTCATTATTTGACCCATTTAAGTGAACTGGAGCTTATCAGACTTTGACTTTGACTTTTCACTAGAAAACCAACTTGTTTGACTTTTAAGATAAGTGCTTATTTGATTTTCCAGCTTATTGAGTGTGCTTATTTGAAAGTTCTTTGGTTTTTAAGCTTAGTTTTGTCAAAAGAAACATTTTGCAACTTGAATCAGCTTCTGAGGTGGTCTAGATCATAAAAACGACTATTTTGTCGTTTTGTGAATAAGTTGTTGACTTGTTTCTGGCTTATTGAGTGGTCTTATTTGAAATTTCTTTTTACAGAAGTCTTTGTTAGGTCAAAAGAAGGTTGTGTGTTAAATTTTAGCTTATGGCATCAGCTTATAGCTTAATGGGCCAAAAAGCCCATTAAGAATAAGTTGCTTATTATAAGTTAGCTTATTTCACATTTTCAGCTTTTGGGCCTTTGGAAAAAGTTGTTTAAAATCAAATTTTGAGTCAACCTGTGCTTTTTGAGCTTATTTTGATCACTTTTTCTTATTGGGCCTTAATTAAGCCCAATAAGGGACTGTTTAGGGTTTGGCCCATTTTCTAGGCCCAATAGGGGTATTTAGGTAATTTCACTTTCATTTCTGAGTTATTTAGGTTAAATTAAGCTAGTTTGCAAGTTTTTAGAATTTTTTATAATTTTTGGATTTTTAATATTATTTTAATATTATTTTATTATTAAAAATTAAAAGTCTGATTTTCTAGGTTTTTATATTTTTCCTAGGTTCTAAATACTTAATTAGGATTTTTGCAACTTTCCAAATATTTTTTAGGTCTTTTAATTATTTGTTATAATTAATTTAAGATTTAATTAATTTTAGGAGTTTTTAATTATTTAAAAATAGTTTAAATTGGTTCTAAAATTTTGAAAAATAGTTTTTAGCTTAATTAGAGTATTTTTGAGGTTTACAAACTTGAAAATCTTGTTTAGGGCTTTTTAATAATTAATTTTGATTTTTAGGGATTTAATTAGCATTAAAAAGTCATTATCTAATTAATTAAAAGGTTTTTGCAAGTTTTGATTTTTTGTAAACTCTTAGATTATTATTAAGGATTTTTGGTGATTTTTAGGAATTTTTAGGGTTAAATTTTAATTTTGGTGGTTTTTACGACTTTACGTGTACGCCTTTTTAGACTTAGTTTAATCCGTCTTCATAACCGTCATTCTTTTCTAATCCCTTTTCTATTTTTCTTTTTTCAAATATAATCACAAATTAATCCAAGTCATTACACATATAACACACTAGCCTCCTTGAGAACGAACTTAATTGGGTCATTCACACACGGTTTTCCTAAATCGTCGTGCTCACTTGCCCTATTTATTGCATCCTTTTCCTAAAGGTGTAGTTTTACTCAACATCATTTTGGCGCCGCTGCCGGGGAGGCGTGTTGTGTTTTGATTTGGCATTGTTGTTTTTATACTAACCATAATTAGTATTTGTATTAGTAGCACTCTACTAATACGTATTATCGTTTTTTCGGTTTTTGTGTGAATATTATTACTATATTGTATACGTAGAACAATAAATACACAAGTACTCCAAATACGTGAGCAATCACAACCTTGACTTGGGAGGTCATTACCCAATCATTGTATTCGAATCTCAAACCAAAGAAAAAGGCAAAAATAGATAAATACTTTCGTGAAGCTTAATCTTGAAAATACAAACTATAAGGTGGGTATAAGGCGGATATTATAAAATATATCCTAAGGAAAAAGGCTCTTAAGTGCTTCGCGCCGCCTCGTTTCCCCGCTTGCTTGTGAGTATTTGATTGTGAGAGTGAATCGAGGGTTTTGCCGCCCAAAGTATTACTAAGTATCATATATATTTTCTTGGTTTCAATTTGATTAAACCCTCTTGAACGATTTGGTGTTCCACCATCGTTCTAAAGTCATCGAAGGCGTTCACTCCACGTGTTCGTTTTCATTCCTTGAGGCTTCGTTAATCAAGAGATTTGATTAGTGAGGAGATTTGTGGACTCATTGTCTACTTAATACATTTCACCAAGTTCCAAAAAAGGTTAATACAATCAAAAACCACAAAAAAATTAAAAAAATACAAAACACAAAAAAGAATCTTCTTTGCTCATCCCCTCGTTGTACGTGACGTTTATGCTAACTCGAAATCAAGCAAGACGTGCTCGTAAACGAAAAAACAAATCCATCACTCCAAACAATTCTAGTGAGGAGTCTCCTATTGACGAACCCATTGTAAGAGAAGCACCAACCATGGCGAATCGAACTATGATGGAGTTACTTCAAGCACCCACCGAGGGTTATGGAGAGGCTATTGTAATTCCCGCTATCCTTGCGGAGAATTTTGAGGTTAAGACGGGTTTGTTGTCCATGATTCAAAACAACAAATTCCGTGGTGATGAGAAGGACAATCCACACAACCATATCCGCCAATTCAATCGTCTTACCGCTACTTGCAAGTTTAAGGATGTGTCTAACGACTCGATTAAGATGATGCTTTTTCCGTATTCCTTAGCGGGGCCCGCAAAAATTTGGTTAGAGAAAGAGCCACCCAATTCTATATTGACGTGGAAGGATCTCGTGTCTAAGTTTGTGAACCAATTTTTTCCGCCCTCTAAGACTACGCACTTGAAAAACGAGATTTCAAAGTTTTCACAAGAATTTAATGAAAGTTTTTCAACGGCTTGGAATAGGTTTAAGGAAATGTTACATGAATGTCCTCATCACGGTTTTTCCGATTTGCATCAAATTGACACGTTTTACAATGGACTTAATGATCATGAAAGGGATTATTTGAATGCCGCCGCGGGTGGTAATTTTTTGTGTAAAACGGTTGAGGAAGCTTTGGTGATTATTGAAAATAGATCTAAGGTGTATAGTCCTCGTAGCACGTCTAGTGTTCGTAAGGCTTCGTCTTCGGCTTCACCTTCTTTGTCTAATACCATCGATGCTTGCCAAATTGAGGCGAACTTGGAAAACAAGATTTTTGATAAGTTGAAAGGACTTTTGATTGAGTTTAAAGTTGGTGAACCAAGTGCTCCCGCTACGGTTAAAGCGGTTGAGGTTTCTTGCATGTATTGTGGTGGAGGTCATGATTTCTCCGAGTGCATTACCAACGGTGGTAACACTTCGAGTGCCTTTGCGGCCACGGGAAATTACAACCAAAACGGTCAAGTTTCCCGCTCTAATCAAATGACTCCACCGGGTTTTGGATCAAATCAAAATGCTAACAACTATCGCAACAATCAAGTTGGATTTAAGAACAATTACAACAAGGGGAATTATGGGAATCAAGGGGCTAATAATCAAGTTTCAAACAAAAATGATTTTCAAAATAACAACAAGAGTTTGCAAACATTGAAAGATCTTCCAAGTGAGTTTGTTGAATATGCTAGTGGTAATGATGCTAGGTTTGACAACATTCAAAGAGAAATAATTAGCCTAAGATCCGAGTTCAAAAACGACTTGAAGAAAGAGTTGAAAAATGAGTTAGCTAATGAACTTAAAATCCACACCAACAAGATGGAAGGAAATGTCACTAGGTTGCAACAAAACCAACAAAAGATGGAACAAGGGCAACATGAGATTAAACAAGAGATGCTTAAGGCCGAGAAAAGGCAAACCGAAGCCGTATTGAGGCAATCTAATTTTGAAGATAAAATCTCGTCTATGTTTGAGGCAATAATGTGTAAACCGTCGTCAAGTGGTCTTCCTAGTAACACCATATCCAACCCTAAGGGTGAGATGAAAGTGATTACCACACATAGTGGTAAGACACTTAAGGAGCCGATTCCTCAACCAATTGCTCCTACGGAGGAAGCAATTGAGGAAGAACCCGAGGTGGTGGTCCAAAAGGAGCATGTCCCAATCCCACGAAGTACCGCTCATACCACACCTACGGTTGACCCATTACCATCATTGGAACCCGAGATTCCAAAGGCTATGCCTACTATGCCTCAACCCACACCACCTTTGCCCTATCCATCGAGACTTAGGAAGGAGAAACGTCAAGAGCGCGACAATTACCAATTTGAGCTTTTTATGAAAATGTTTCGTGATTTGCACTTTAATGTGAGTTTCGCCGATGCCTTGGTCATGATGCCTCGATTTGCCGCTAACTTTAAGAGTATGTTGAACAACAAGGAAAAATTGCACCAATTGTCTAGTTGTTCGTCGGTTTATCTTAATCGCATACCTCAAAAAGTCGGTAATCCCGGTAAATTTTTGATCCCTTGTGCAATCCAAGACATGGAAGAATGCTTCGCCTTGGCCGATCTTGGTGCTAGCATTAACTTGATGCCACTTGCAATCTTCAAGTCGCTCAACCTTCCTAATCTTACTCCTTCACTAATGTCTATCGAGTTGGCCGACCATTCCATAATTCCCGCATGTGGTTTGGCGGAAGACGTTTTTGTGAAAGTGGGGAAGTTCTACTATCCCGTAGACTTCATTGTTGTTGACATCCCCACGGATCCTCAAGTTCCTCTCATTTTAGGTCGTTCGTTTTTAGATACGTCTATGGCTTTGATCGATGTGCATGCTAGAAAGATCACCTTACGTTTCAACGACGAGGAGCTTGTTATAAACGCAACTCAAAACTCTCAAATTTCTCATGTTTATTCCGTTGCAACCATAAACCTCGTTGATATGATTGACGTGGTTTGCGAGGAATTTTCACAAGAAGTTCTAGGTTTTGGTGATGAAGAAACTAGTGGCAATCCCACTATGTTGGATCCAATTCTTGATAACTCGACACCAACCTTCACTCCTTTTGAAGGTGGTGGTTTTACGTTGGAAGAATGCAATGTTCCACGTACTTGTGACGAAGACCTCGACAACGATGAGGACTTCTCGATTATCAAGGATTTTCTTAACGATTTCCCATTTCCTCCACAGGAGGAAATGAGTATCGAACCTAAATCTTCACTTGAGGAACCACCTATTCTCGAGTTAAAAGATTTACCTCCTCACCTCGAATATGTCTATTTGGAGGAGGACGACAAGTTGCCGGTTATTATTGCGAAGGAACTTTCGAATGATGAAAAAACCGCACTTGTCGATGTTCTTAAGGCTCACAAAGGGGCGATTGCGTGGAAGTTATCCGACATTAAGGGAATCGATCCCAAATTTTGTACCCACAAAATCTTAATGGAGGAAGATTTCAAGCCAACAATCCAAAGTCAAAGGAGGGTGAACCCCAAAATTCACGACGTCATCAAAAAGGAGGTCCTTAAACTCCTTGACGCGGGAATGATTTACCCTATTTCCGATAGCCCTTGGGTGAGTCCTATTCATTGTGTCCCTAAAAAGGGAGGGATGACCGTTGTGCCAAACGATGCCAACGAGTTGATTCCCACGAGACTCGTGACCGGATGGAGAGTGTGCATTGACTATCGAAAGTTGAATGAAGCCACTCGAAAGGACCATTTTCCCTTGCCCTTCATGGACCAAATGTTGGAGCGTCTTGCGGGAAACGATTTCTATTGCTTTTTAGATGGTTTTTCCGGTTACTTCCAAATTCCCATCGATCCTCGTGATCAAGAAAAAACTACGTTTACGTGTCCATATGGAACGTTTGCCTATCGTAGAATGCCATTCGGACTTTGCAATGCACCGGGAACTTTTCAACGATGCATGATGGCTATTTTTCATGATATGATCGAGAAGACGATGGAAGTCTTCATGGATGACTTTTCCGTGTTTGGTGATTCCTTTACTTCGTGTTTGTCGAACCTTGAGAGAATGTTAAAACGTTGTGAGGAAACCAACCTTGTGCTCAATTGGGAAAAGTGTCATTTTATGGTTAAGAGTGGAATCGTCTTAGGGCACAAGGTCTCGAAAGCGGGGATTGAGGTAGATCAAGCTAAGGTAGACGTCATCGCCAAATTACCTCATCCCAAAACCGTCAAGGGAGTTAGGAGTTTCCTAGGCCACGCGGGCTTTTATCGACGATTCATCAAGGATTTCTCGAAGATTTATCGACCCATTACACATCTTCTTGAAAAAGAGGCACGTTTTGTCTTTGATGAAGATTGTGTACGAGCCTTTGAGACCCTTAAGAGGAAACTTACCGAAGCTCCCATTCTTGTTGCTCCAAATTGGAACCTCCCCTTTGAACTTATGTGTGATGCAAGTGATTACGCTATTGGGGCCGTTTTGGGGCAACGTCATGATAAGCATTTCTTGCCTATTCACTATGCTAGCAAGACGATGACCGAGGCTCAACTTAAATACACTACAACGGAAAAGGAGTTCCTTGCCGTAGTGTATGCATTTGAGAAATTCCGACCTTACCTCGTCTTGACAAAATGCATAGTGTATACGGACCATTCGGCTATCAAGTATCTCATGGCTAAACAAGATGCAAAGCCGAGATTACTTCGTTGGATTCTCCTCCTTCAAGAATTTGATCACACCATTGTTGACAAAAAAGGAGCCGAGAATCTAGCGGCCGATCATCTCTCTCGTTTGGAAGATCCTCACCAAAGTGTTTACGAGCCCAAGGAAATCACCGAAACATTTCCGCTCGAGACACTCGGTGTAGTGAATTCTAAGCTTGATTCTTCTACCCCATGGTTTGCGGATTTTGCAAATTACCATGCGGGTAACTTCATCGTTAAGGGTATGACAACTCAAGAAAAACGAAAATTCTTTCGTGATGTCAAGTTCTACTTTTGGAACGACCCTTACTTGTTTCGAACGTGTGCGGATCAAATCATCCGTCGTTGTGTATTTGGCACCGAAGCTTCTAACATCCTTAGAGCTTGCCATGAGGGACCCACGAGTGGTCACCACGGTGCTAATCTCACGGCTAAGAAGGTGTTTGATGCCGGCTTCTTTTGGCCTACTATTTACCGAGATGCACAAATCCTTGTGAAGTCTTGTGATGCATGCCAACGACAAGGAAAAGCCTCACAAAAAGATGAAATGCCACAAAATATCATTCAAGTATGTGAGATCTTTGACGTTTGGGGTATAGACTTTATGGGGCCGTTCCCATCATCTCGTGGTAATAAGTACATCCTTGTTGCGGTTGACTACCTATCTAAGTGGGTGGAGGCGAAGGCCTTGCCCACTAATGATGCTCGTGTGGTAGTTAAGTTCTTGAAAAGTTTGTTTGCTAGGTTTGGAACCCCTCGTGCGATCATAAGCGATCGTGGAACCCATTTTTGTAATGACCAATTCGAAAGAGTCTTAAGGAAATATGGGGTTACACATCGTCTTTCTACGGCTTATCACCCACAAACGAGTGGGCAAGTCGAGGTTTCAAACCGAGCATTGAAGAGGATCTTGGAGAGATCCGTGGGGGAAAACCGACAATCTTGGTCGGATAAGTTAGACGATGCTTTATGGGCCTTTAGGACCGCTCATAAGACACCCATTGGGTGCACTCCCTATAAGCTTGTGTATGGAAAGAATTGTCATTTGCCTATCGAGTTAGAACACAAGGCTTATTGGGCCCTAAAGCATTGTAATGATGACATGGAGACCGCGGGGAAACACCGGAAAATGCAATTAAATGAATTGGATGAATTGAGAGACATTGCTTATGAAAATTCATTGATTTACAAAGAGAAAACTAAAAAGTTGCATGATTCAAAAATTAAAAACCGGGTTTTTAACATTGGGGATCAAGTTTTACTTTTTAATTCAAGACTTCAAATCTTTTCCGGTAAATTGAAATCCCGTTGGTCCGGTCCATTCACCGTGACTCAAGTGTTCCCGTATGGGACCATCGAGCTAGCTCAAGGTGATGGTCCTAACTTCAAGGTGAATGGACATAGGTTGAAGCACTACTTTGGTGGGGAAGTTCCATCCTTGAACTACCTCGACCAAATCACCTTCCCCAATGATAATTAGTGTTGAGGGGATCGAGTCGAGCTCATGACTCGGTAATAAAAAACGAGGAGCCTCGTGGGGGAGTCCCATGCTTATCCTATGTATATATTATCGCTTTCTTAGTCTAAAGTAGCTTACGTGTGGGGATTTGTGCCCTTCCAACCTTTGTTCCGTGGTTGTTTGTGATATGTGGTTTTTAGATCATGATCTTCACGATTGGAGCCTCTCGTGTTCGTTTTATGGGAGCACTCGATCGTTTGCTTTGGAGACATTTCTCAATATCCATGATGTATCCTTTGATGTTCTAACCTTAGGTTTTTAGCACACTTCATAAACGGCTTTAAATTTAATGGTTACACCCTTTCCATGCTAGATTAGGCATTCGACTACGTCTCTAGTATGGGGGTGTTTGCACCCCTAGACTCGAAACATTGAGGACAATGTTTAACTTTAGTATGGGGGGGTGAATAGATACTTGCCTTGCCAAACTTTCACGCTTTCCAAAGTTTATCGTTTTGTTTATCGTTTTGTTGCAAAATAAGGCTAAAAATGGCCAAATTTTAAAATTTTTCTAGTTTTTCATAAGTGTTTTAAGACACGAATGTAGATTTTCCGATGGCGAGAATAAGAGTAATTTTTGACTCGACCGTGCGTGTTGAGCACTTAGCTTTGATTCCTTAACTACACATTAGGCTAAGTCTCTTAAATGAGGACGAGAAATGATAGGGTTAATTATAAGTTACTATGCTAAACGTAGAGTACTCGTATTCTTTCAAAAACTCATGTGTTCTCGTTGTTTGCTTATTCTCCCTTCGCTTGTAAATATTTTTTGCTTAATAAATATTGACTTAGCGGTTTAGTTAGGATTGTTGGGTTTCTAGTCTTTTCTAGTAGCTTCCGTGTAATTAAATTGGGAAGACATTTAGGTATCGCCAGCGTCACGGTTTTGAAGTATTTGCACCCTAATAATCGAAAGCTTCACCCAATAATAAGATTTCAAGTGCTCACCTAAATCAAGCAAACAATTTGAAGCCCCACAAGGCCGAAAAATCTATGCAAAATTGAAAGTGAATCAAGCCTTAATCTTCGAAGCTTTAAAGATCCAAAATTCGCCTTAGCGTGAGGATATACGTCTTTGGCTAATAAAACCACCGATGAGGCGGATAATAAAAGGCAAGGCAAGACCGAAGTCATAATAAAAGCTTCATGGCGAAGTTGAATAAAAGATGGAGGTAAACCAAAGATAATAAGGCCCTTCCGTTAGGGGGCGTATAAAAGTCTTGGTAATAAGTCTCATGTTCAAAACCGTTATGAAACCGTGTTTATCGATTCTTCTTGTCAACTTAATTTTTTAACATCGTCGTCTATTAGGAGGGGTTATTGATTTGATGGTCTTAGTTACACCGTTAGGACTCTATTTTTAGACCTAAATCTCTAATATCGCATAAGTCAAACAATGTATCCTCGTGAAACATTCAAGACATCATAAAATATAAGAGATACAACTTAGGAATAATGGGAGGATAAGTACGTGATTAGGGCATATGAGTAGTGTTAGCATTACTAACTTATAATGACAATGATCTCGTTGCACGCTTAGCATGGAATTGGAGTGAAAATCGAGGACGATGAAATTATTTCTAACGAAGCATTCACGTGTTCTTGTTCTATGAACCTAAACGTCCCATTTTGCGATGAAAATCATACATTATGTCTATAACACAAGTAGAAGTAATAGTAGTAGTGTAGCTAGTTTATCATTCCAATAAAGTGAATAAAATGAATTTTGGAGATGCTTTGATACTTTATTCTAGCATTGCGTGAGGGCACGGCAATGGTTTAGTATGGGGGAGTGATGAGACTGCTTTTATACATAGTCTCATCTTCCAAATAGGGCTTAAAATGCATTAAATATCATCAAAATACCCAAATATATGCTTGTGTTTGTTGCTTGTGTATTTTAGGTACGGATATTGAGATAATGACAAAAGATCACAAGAATCATGCAAAAACGAACACGGGAAACGAAGCCGCACAATGAACCAAGCCCTAGTGAAGACTTTCCCAAGATCAACCCTTGAAGATTTGAAGAATTATGAAGAAGGGTCCTCCAATTATGAAGAATTGACACTTTATACCCTTGTATCCTCATAATTACAAGTTTGGTCCCTAAAGTTTGTCAAAATTACAAAAAGGGCCCTTAACTTTGAAGAATTGGCAAATTTAGCCCCTCAACCAAGCTAAATTGTCAACCAATATCATCCACAAAGTCAAATATATCATGAAGTCCTTCAAAGTACAAGAAATGACAAGTTTGGTCCTTTGAAAAAATCCAAAATTACACAAAGGACCCTCAACTTTCAACAATTGGCAAAAATGGTCCCTCATTTATCAAGACTTGGCAATTTCAGTCCTCCAAAATACTCAACATACAAGTCAAGACCATTATCTATCAACAAAATGCCAAAACAGCCCCTCAAGTATCACAAAATGGCAAGAAATACCCCTGAAAATACTTTGGAAAAGTATTTGGGGCAAAAGTGTGAAAAGTGAAAGTTTGTTAACAAAGGAAATCCGGATTTGGTTATTTAAATTGCAAGTGAAAAGAGAAAAGAAGGTAAGGGACTAATTGTGGCCAGACATAATACTTACCTTAACCTACCAAATGGTGACAAGTGTCCCACTTACTCCCTCCCACCAATCAGCTTCTTCCATTTTGCCACATCACTTCCCACCATTACCAAATTTAAACTAATCTATATTAGTTTAATAATCTGGCGCTAAACACTTTTTTAAACCCATACTCAAATTAAACGCCCAACTATTCACCAAGAACACAAATTGGGTTTTCTTTATTCACTTGTAATTAAACCTCATAAATCTCCAGATTAATGATTAAGCATGCCCTAATCATATCCCAACCTTAAAAACACTTACCACTTAACCCCACATGCCACATGGGACATGCCCTGCTACACGTTTGAGGAAGAAGACAAGATTGTGCCAGCAATCCAACGCCTCACAATCCTGCTTGCATCCTAAGCTCATTTTAAGCCCTTGATGCTATTTCAACAGCTCACACCTCAGCTACATGACAAATTCAGTCACATGATTCTCCAAAGAAGACAAAGACCTCAAGGGAATTTTTGGGACTTCAACCATTAGGGTTTCTAGTTATTAGCTGTTCCTTAGTCATTTGTATGCCTATATAAAGGCCTTAGGGTGCTTCATTAGACGTTTGCTTTTGGTTTTTCCTTTGTTCAAACACTTGTAAATCCTTTTTCAGTTTAATGAATTTGAGTTAAGTGCTTTGAAGAAAGACCAAGTGCCATCTTATTTCTGCTTATTATTGTTCTTAGTTTACTGCTTTTGAAGTTAAAAACCTGTTTTCAAAAGAGGAGTGTGCACAAGTTTGCATATTTTCCTCATTTTCTTGATATTTGCTAAGTCTTGTTCCAATCTTGGAATTCTTGGGCTATAGGGCTGATCATAGCATCCTAACTGAGTTGGTTAAGGTGTGGTGAGGCTTATAACTTGGGGATAATCAAGTGTGGGGTAACAAGTTTGCATCAATCAAGATTTTTCCAAGTTTCTGATTTTTCATGTTATTGTGCTTAACCCTTGTTGAATCTTAGCAGGCTTTTGTGGAAGCTTGTGCTTGTTCTTGCTAGCACATAAGCTCAAAATTCGTGGGTGTGGATGTACATCCATGAGGTTTGCTTACTTAATCTCCAAATCTGCATAAATTGTGATTTTTGGTGATATTTGTATGAAACTGTTGTTCTTGTGAATTTTGTGGCTTGTTCTTGCTTGAATCTGTTATTTAGACTTGTTTGAGTGTTAATTGATGCGTGGTTGGCCTGAAATCTTGTTTTGCTTTTGAAAATCTTGATTTGAAAAAGTTAAAGGGGTGTTTGGGTCTACTGGTTTATGCTTGTAATCTGATTTTGTGTTAAGGGAAAGTGTTGTTCATGCTTTGTATCTGTTATACCTTTGTTTGAGAGTGTTTTGCTGCAAGTTATTGGGTTTGAACACTTGAATTGATCAATCTGCTATATAGACCTTGTTTCTGCTTATTTTGACCTAGGATTTTGGGAACACTTAGTGTGTATGCATGCTTAGGGATAAAAGTGGTTTAAACAAAGTTAACATAACCTGTTTGAAAGATTTGAGGTGTTGAAATTGGCTTGTGTGTCAAATACATCAGCAAAAGTAGAAATTTGCATGTGTAGTGTTCATCAGTAACTTTCATAGCTTGGATCTTGCTTAATTCTTTGAACCAGTGCATGAAACCTGTTTAGACTTGCTTATTGGAGTTTATTATAGCTTGTGTGTGCATTTGGTTGAATTTGGTTGGCTGATTTGTGCTAAAATTGCTCTTGAATGCTAAACTGCTTACTGTTCATGTCTGTGCAATGTCTGGTGATTAATTGATTAAACTGTATCAATTGGCTGTTTGTGATTGTGTTATTTTGCTTGTTATTGACTCCTTTTGATCCAAAGATCAATTGGGTGCCTTTGTGAAAACTGAATCCAAGAAAAAGTCACTAAAGACAACAAGTCAAAATAGTCAAGCAGTGGGAAAAGTTCCCATTGCTCAACATCCAAAACTAGCCCCTGCTAGTGCAATTTTATCATCAGCTTATCAATAAGCTATTCTAGCTTATTCTGACTTGCAACAACTTATTTTTTGTAATAGATCTTCATTATTTGACCCATTTAAGTGAACTGGAGCTTATCAGACTTTGACTTTGACTTTTCACTAGAAAACCAACTTGTTTGACTTTTAAGATAAGTGCTTATTTGATTTTCCAGCTTATTGAGTGTGCTTATTTGAAAGTTCTTTGGTTTTTAAGCTTAGTTTTGTCAAAAGAAACATTTTGCAACTTGAATCAGCTTCTGAGGTGGTCTAGATCATAAAAACGACTATTTTGTCGTTTTGTGAATAAGTTGTTGACTTGTTTCTGGCTTATTGAGTGGTCTTATTTGAAATTTCTTTTTACAGAAGTCTTTGTTAGGTCAAAAGAAGGTTGTGTGTTAAATTTTAGCTTATGGCATCAGCTTATAGCTTAATGGGCCAAAAAGCCCATTAAGAATAAGCTGCTTATTATAAGTTAGCTTATTTCACATTTTCAGCTTTTGGGCCTTTGGAAAAAGTTGTTTAAAATCAAATTTTGAGTCAACCTGTGCTTTTTGAGCTTATTTTGAGCACTTTTTCTTATTGGGCCTTAATTAAGCCCAATAAGGGACTGTTTAGGGTTTGGCCCATTTTCTAGGCCCAATAGGGGTATTTAGGTAATTTCACTTTCATTTCTGAGTTATTTAGGTTAATTAAGCTAGTTTGCAAGTTTTTAGAATTTTTTATAATTTTTGGATTTTTAATATTATTTTAATATTATTTTATTATTAAAAATTAAAAGTCTGATTTTCTAGGTTTTTATATTTTTCCTAGGTTCTAAATACTTAATTAGGATTTTTGCAACTTTCCAAATATTTTTTAGGTCTTTTAATTATTTGTTATAATTAATTTAAGATTTAATTGATTTTAGGAGTTTTTAATTATTTAAAAATAGTTTAAATTGGTTTTAAAATTTTGAAAAATAGTTTTTAGCTTAATTAGAGTATTTTTGAGGTTTACAAACTTGAAAATCTTGTTTAGGGCTTTTTAATAATTAATTTTGATTTTTAGGGCTTTAATTAGCATTAAAAAGTCATTATCTAATTAATTAAAAGGTTTTTGCAAGTTTTGATTTTTTGTAAACTCTTAGATTATTATTAAGGATTTTTGGTGATTTTTAGGAATTTTTAGGGTTAAATTTTAATTTTGGTGGTTTTTACGACTTTACGTGTACGCCTTTTTAGACTTAGTTTAATCCGTCTTCATAACCGTCATTCTTTTCTAATCCCTTTTCTATTTTTCTTTTTTCAAATATAATCACAAATTAATCCAAGTCATTACACATATAACACACTAGCCTCCTTGAGAACGAACTTAATTGGGTCATTCACACACGGTTTTCCTAAATCGTCGTGCTCACTTGCCCTATTTATTGCATCCTTTTCCTAAAGGTGTAGTTTTACTCAACATCAGGGAGTTTACTCCCACATGCTTAAACATTGAGGACAATGTTTATCTCAAGTGTAGGGGGACTTCTATCGAAGTAAGTGGTCTTTTCCATGAATTTGCCCTCATTTTAACCGGAAAATTCAATTTTTCGACAATTTTCAAAATTTTTAATCTATTTTGGCCTAGTTGTATAGTTGTATTTGCCTTTGTTATGTTTCCTTTGCTAGAATAAAATTTTTAATAAAGTGGTTTTAGATTTTTCTTAGTCGTGAACATTTTGACTCAACCCGAGTTTACTTATCTAAGTTTGCTCTAGCTAGTATCCTTAACATGTTTAAGTCAAGTTTTGCTAGGCTTTTATATAGGGAGCTATAAAACGCGAAAGTCTTAACTCTCACGGGTTAAGAATAAGAACTTTTCGCAAGTTCCTATAATTGATCCTAGAGAGTCGTTTATCAAGGGAACTTTAAAATGCGATTTCTAAACTTGAAAAAGTCTAAGAATTTGCAAGATCCTATAGGCGACTCGAAAACCCAAAACTTTGATTTAATAGGCTAAGCATCCACGAGTCTCATTCCTTGAGATTTTAAACTGTGGAGAACGAGAGATGATAGAGCCAATTATAAGTTCGGTACTCTTTCGTGAATTTATGTGAGTTAATTATGAGCCTATTCTCCCTCCGCTTGTTAATAAATTAATCTGCCAATAAATAAGGTTGTACGATTTAAAAGGTTACTTAGCTTCTAGCCCCAGATCGTTTAAAAGTTGCTCGGTAATGACGAGAGTTCATAGCCAAGGCATAACTTATGAAGCGGGGCGCGAAGATTGGCGAGTCCAAAAAGGCCCTAACAAGGCATGAGGGCTACATTTTGTTGCTAAAGATCCAAAAGTGATGTGAAGAATCATTTATCGAAAATCTATATGAAGGATCGAGACACACGACGAAAAGCAAGAACTCCCCAAAAGTCATGGAGAAGTCTATCCGAAAATACCCTAACAAGGTATGAGGATAAATAGATCCAAGTCCTAAAAGGAGGCGGATCGTTGTATATCAAAGTCCAAAATAAAGATTGGAGAAAAATGAAGAAGTCGTGGTCCAAAGATGAAGAATCTCTCAAAAACTTCAAGTGAAGAAATTCCTATTATGAAGAGAAGACCATAATTTCAAGAACGTCTCTCGAAGATTCGAAGTATGAAGTCGCTGCCAAATATCGGCCCGAGAAAGGTCTCAAATTGTGAACCAAGTTATGCCAAGATATGAACTTTTTGATATCCCGAGAAGCAGTTTTAAAAGATTTGGTCCTTTAGCTAACTATTGATTAAATCGTTCACCTTATTTTCGGACTAAATAACTATCAAAATAAGTCAAACAATGCATCCTCGTGATCATTCAAGACAAAAATAAAATATAAGAGATACACCTAGGAATAAGGGAGTCTAAGTGAATAATTGGCCCACATGAGTTCGTGATAGTTTGCTAACTTATAATAACAATGATCTCGTTTTTAAGCTTGGTATGGGGAACGTGAAACTTGAGGATGATAAACGTTCATGGCCGCCAAAACCCAATGTAAGTTTTTAATTTCTTTACTTATTTCTATCTTTTATGTTTAGTATTTAATAAAGGCCAAAGTGGATTATTTATGATGGAAAATGTAAACCGTGCTTTAAAATTAATGCATTGCATGAGGGCATTGCAATGGTCAAGTGTAGGGGATTTAATAAGTGTGAAAACACTTATCCTTTTACCACTTATTTCCAATAATAACAAGACCAAAACGTGTGATTTATGTCGTAAAAGTCGGAATTATGCGTGGTTTGTGTTTTTATTGTGTTTTAGGACCAAAATATGAAAAAGGAAGAAAACACGGGCTTTCACGGGCTTTTATTGAAGAAAACGGGAAAAAGACGAAGTCAAAAGATCAAGAGTGCAAAAAGAACGGAAGTCCAAGACCTATTCTGAAGATTTATCGAAGAAAAAGTCAAAAGACGGAAGTTTAACGAAGTCGAAGAACTTAAGTCTAATAGGAGAAGAAAACTAAAAAGACAAGTTCAAATCCCGAGACGACAAAGACGAAGAATTAAAGTCGAGTCGAGAAAACGTGAAGAAAGCAAGAGAGAAGATGCAACACATGCACTCCTTCCCTATAAATACCCTCCTAATAGCCATTAGGAGGGTAGTTAGATTTTTAGTTAATTTTTCACTTTTTAGTTTTTAGAGAGAGAAAGTCTTAAACTTTCTCTCACTTGTTCATCTCTTTCTTTTAATCTTTCAAAATTAACTCTTTGTATTGCTTATTTTATTAATCAAGTTCATTTTAAGCTTTTATTTCTTAATCTCATTCTACTTTTCTTTGATTTAAGATTGATTTTGGTGCGTATATCATAAGACCCGTGTTGTTCTAGTTGATTTCGTGCTTAAAAGTTAATCTTTTGATCATTTTATAAGATTTCATTTGATTAAGCGTTAAGACTTTTGTGCTTATTGGCTTATTTTCATGATTATCTTATTTTTCTTGTTAAAAAGCTTTATTTAAAAGTTTATGTTTTTATTGTTTGATCTAAAAAGTTGTTTGATTTCGAGTTAGATAAGTTGATTAAAGTGCTTATTTGATTCGGTTAAGTATTTGGATTGATAAGGTTTGGATGTTAGCTTATTGAACTTAGCTTATTATCTAGCCTAAACAAATCCCTTTATTTTCGGAAAAGGGAGTTTAAATCCCCTTTCCGATTGAGTATTCCGACCGGTGCACCATCATAACCAATTTCCATAATTTTAGGAAAGGGTTTAAAACCCCTTTCCGATTGGTCTTCATATTCCAACGGCAAGGCCGTTGCCCCGTGTTCCGATTGGGTTGTCTGGCCAGTATTCCGACGGTACCACTTCAACATTCCGATTGATCCAATCGGATTAGGGTTTGATATTCAGATTGGTTATCTTCGCTTATTCCGATTAGTAGCCCGTTTAATTTTCCGATTGACCCTTTGTCCCGTATTCCGATTGTAAACAGGTAGGACATTCCGATTGGCTGTCTTGATTTAGTATTCCGATTGGGTGAATTTGTAGTATTCCGACGGCTAGCATTTACCAACATTCCGATCATTTGATCGGAAATCATTCCGATCGGGGGCCTTTTTGGCTTGTTTTGGTTTCTTTCGGTATCACCTTCTTATAGTACTTTTTATTTTCTGAAAATTTTCAAAGTGTTAGTTTTATTTAGTGAGTTAGTATTTTTCCATTGTCACCTTTACGTTTATATGCATTTATTTTTACTCGTTATTCAAATTAATCTTTTAACTTCCATTTTATTCAACGACACTTTAATTACTGGCTAATAGTTTTAAACAAATCAACCAAACTATTCTCTTGATTCACCAAAAGACAATTGAGTCGCACTTAAGACCGGTTTTCAATTCGAAAAGATCGGAACAACAAAATTACTTTATACCTAGCCAAAAGCGAAGTATTAGGCACCTTTAAAATATGTTGCTAATATTCCCACTTTGCCTTCTACAGGAGTAAAAGAGTCTACTAAGGCTAAAGGATCGCCACTCAAGAAAGATAAGATCAAGCCCTCCACTAGTAGTACCAACAAGAAGAAAGTAGAAGCTCACCATAGGAATGCTAGTTCAGTTTTAAATAAAAAGAATCAAGTTAAGACTAAAAGCTCTGCGCCTGTGCAGAAGCCTAAACCATTCGTGAATTCAAATTTGAATTGTTGGAATTGTAATGAATGTATGTTTTCCCAACGTCATGATTTGTGTCTTATTGATCATGTGAATGAAATGAATGCCATTAGGAATAATCTTGAATGGAAGCCAACTGGTAGAACTCGTGCCCAAGTTGGCTGGCAATGGCGTCCCACTGGTAGGACCTTTACATTAGATGGAAAAATGTGCCCTTTAACTAGGAATGCATCCATTGAGGTTAGGTCTGAGCGTCCTTTAGTTAGGCACACTAGCACTCAAGTATGGAAACAGCGCCCTTTAATTAGGTCAGCTCCCACTATCGTGCCTATCAGTGAAGAAATACCTCAAGATTTAAGCCAACTAGAATCTACACCACCAACTAGGAAGAAGAAGGCTAGGAAATCTAAGAAACCAAGAATTAGCAAATCTAAGATTATTAAATCTGTACCTGCTAATAACAAGGAACACTCAGATTCCGATACCTCTACATTGTCTTCGTGTGGTGATATTTTCAGGTGGTCCAAATCATCCTCTGGTATTTGGACTCCGGTTGTTCAAAGCATATGACCGGAGATCGCTCGATGCTCCGAAATTTCGTCAGCAAGTTTCTTGGAACGGTTAAATTCGGAAATGATCATATAGCAAAGATAATGGGGTATGGTGAATATCAGATTGGAAACGTTACGATTTCAAGGGTATACTATGTAGAAGGTCTTGGTCATAACTTATTTTCAGTAGGACAGTTTTGTGATTCCAACCTAGAGGTTGCTTTTCGACAACACACTTGTTTCATCCGCAACTTGGAAGGAAAAGACTTGTTGAAGGGATCTCGTGGTGCAAATATTTATACGTTGTCCCTACAAGACAAGATGGCCGCCTCTCCAGTATGGCTTCTCTCTAAAGCATCTAAGACCAAGTCATGGTTATGGCATCGCAGATTATCTCATCTTAACTTTGATGCTATTAATCATCTGGCTAAAAACGAATTAGTTCGTGGTCTTCTAAAGCTCAAATTTCACAAGGACCATTTATGTTCCGCGTGTTCAAGGGGGAAAAGTACCAAGAAATCATACAAGCCCAAAGCTGAAGACACCAATCAAGAAAAATTTCATCTTTTGCATATGGATCTTTGTGGACCAATGAGAACTGAAAGTGTGAGCGGTAAGAAATTCATTCTGGTTATTGTGGATGATTTCTCCAGGTTTACATGGGTTAGATTTCTACGTACAAAGGATGAAGCACCGAAGGCTATCATCACTTTTCTGAAATTCATTCAGGTACGTTTGAATACTACTGTCCACCGTATTCGTACAGATAATGGAACAGAGTTCGTCAACCAGACTCTTCGTGATTACTATGAAGGAGTTGGTATCTCACATGAAACATCCGCTGCACGCACTCCACAACAAAATGGTGTCGTTGAAAGACGGAATCGTACGCTTATGGAAGCTGCTAGGACTATGCTAATTTATGCGAACGCTCCATTGTTCTTGTGGGCAGAAGCTATATCTACTGCATGTTTCACCCAAAACCGTTCTATCATTCGGAAACGCCATGGAAAAACACCTTATGAGCTTCTACATGACCGTAAACCTGATGTTTCATTTTTTCATGTGTTTGGTGCTCTTTGTTATCCAAACATTAATAGTGAGAACTTGGGCAAGCTTCAACCGAAAGCCGATATAGGTATTTTCATTGGTTACTCACCGTCCAAGAAAGCATACCGAATTTACAACCGTCGTCTTGGTAAGATCGTAGAAACTATGGACGCAGATTTCAATGAGCTGACAGCGATGGCTTCTGAGCAACGTAGCTCTGAACCCGCACTTCATGAGATGGGAACCGGTGCTATTAGTTCCGGATTAGTTCCCAATAATCCTACTTCTACATCATTTTTACCACCTTCAAGGCCCGAGTGGGATAAACTGTTTCAACCGTTGTTTGATGAATTCTTTGATCCCCCAAATGATGAAGTTCCAGCACCTGCAGTGATAGCTCCAATCCCTGAAGTTGTTGCTCAAGCTAATGAACCTTTATCTAATGCATCTTCAATTAACATTGAACCGGATGCACCTTTACCAAGTGATTCTCAAACTACACCTGAATCATCACCCCTACTTGTGCCTAATGATGTGGAAGAGGATTCTACTGATCACGATTTGGAATATGCTCACTTAAACGAGCTTCCTTTCTTTGGTATACCGTTCCCTGAAAACCCTTCAGCCGCGTCTACCTCAGAAGAAGCTCCTTCTATTGTTCACTCCAGACCACCTAGGATTGAAAATCATAGCACCAAATGGACAAAAGATCACCCTATTAGGAATGTTATTGGAGATCTAGATCGACCAGTCTCTACACGCCATCAATTACAAGAGAGTGCACTCTATTTCTACTTTGATGCATTTCTCTCCGAAGTTGAACCTAAAAATTGGCAACAGGCTATGACTCAATCATCTTGGATTGAGGCCATGCAGGAGGAACTAAATGAATTCCAACGACTTGAAGTATGGGAATTAGTTCCTCTCCCTGACAAGGTTAACATCCTTACCTTGTTATGGGTTTATAAGGTTAAACTTGATGATATGGGTGCGGTATTGAAGAATAAGGCTAGATTGGTTGCTAGAGGATATAAACAAGCCTTGGGTATAGACTTTGAAGAATCTTTTGCTCCCGTGGCGAGATTGGAGGCGATTAGACTATTCCTTGCGTATGCTGCTCATATGAACATGATCATCTATCAAATGGATGTGAAGACGGCATTTTTAAACGGTGAACTAAGGGAAGAAGTCTATGTTAGTCAGCCGGATGGGTTCGTTAGTACGGAGTTTCCTAATCATGTGTACAAGCTTAAGAAGGCTCTCTATGGGTTGAAACAAGCTCCACGCGCGTGGTATGATCTCATTTTAGCATATCTCATTTCGGAAGGCTTCTCCAAAGGCAAGGTGGACCCCACTCTATTCACTCTCAAGGAGGACAACGACATGATTCTGGTACAAATTTATGTTGATGATATAATATTTGCTGCCACTAACATAGAATTGTCAAATCGCTTTGAGAAGATAATGTCCACACGCTTTCAGATGTCAATGATGGGAAAAATTTCATTTTTCTTAGGATTACAGATTTCTCAGAATCCCAAAGGCATCTTTATTAATCAATCCAAATATGCTCTAGAATCTTTAAAGAAATATAACTTTGAAAATTGTGACCCCGTGGACACTCCAATGGTGGAGAAATCCAAGTTAGATGAAGATAGGAATGGGACTATTGTCGATCCAAAACTTTACCGTGGGATGATCGACACCCTTCTCTATCTGACTGCTAGCAGGCCTGATTTACAATTTGTTGTATGCATGTGTGCCCGGTATCAGGCTCGGCCTACCGAAAAGCACCTACATGTTGTTAAAAGGATCTTTCGGTATCTAAAAGGAACACTTCATCGTGGTCTATGGTATCCGAAAGATTCCTCTATTGCTTTAATATCATACGCAGATGCCGATCATGCTGGATGTCAAGACACGAGGCGTAGCACGTCTGGATCTGTGCAACTCCTTGGAGACAGATTGATCAGTTGGTCTTCAAAAAGGCAGAAAAGCGCTGCAATTTCTAGCACGGAGGCTGAATACATAGCCATGTCCGGTTATTGTGCTCAAGTCCTTTGGATGAGATCACAATTAACTGACTACGGTTTGGGTTTCAACAAAATCCCGATGTATTGTGACAACAAGAGCGCCATTGCCCTTTGCTGCAACTATGTTCAACACTCCCGGGCCAAGCACATAGACATTCGCTACCATTTCATTAAGGAGCAGGTGGAGAACAGAGTGATCGAGCTGTATTTTGTCACTACTGAGTATCAGCTGGCAGATATGTTCACCAAAGCCTTAGATCGAGGACGAATCGAGTTTTTGATCGACAAGCTTGGCATGAAATCATTCACTCCAGCGACTCTCAAAGAGTTGGCAGAAGAATCAGCTGAATAGTGGTGGTAAACTATTCAGGCGTATCCTTTGTTCGTGATCATGTATATTATCGTATATATATAAACCACAAAAAGAAAAATACAAAAATATAAAACCAACAAAAATCATAAAAAATATAAAACCTAGAAAAACCATAAAAATTATAAAATCAAGAAAAACCAAAAATATTTTTGTTTTTTAAAACGGGCATGTGTTTTAGTACGGTAATCTTTACGGCTTTAGAAATGTCGATCAATATTGACACGGCGCCATAAATAGAGTCCGTATAAAAGTTGTACATTTTTAAAACATGCCCATAATGGCTTGTAGTTATTTCTGACTGCAACCCGGTTTTCATATTAAAGTCACGTATTTCTTTGGAAAACGTTGGCTCACAACGGGAATTAATTTTCTCGGGCATGATTTACAAGCCAAATCATGCAAAGGGATCAAGTTTACTTTATAACTTGGTCTAACACGAATTAGTGTACGTCTCAGTGCATTAATTTGTCAAAATAAGAGAAATCTTATTGCCACCACGAATCAATCTTTTTCAAGATACTAATTGGAAATGCTTTCATCAATATTTGACTCTTTAAACAATGACTACAGCTCTTTAAATAGAAAACAGGTCATCATTTAAGGGGGAGAAAATATTAATTCATCTTCGTCATCAAAATGATTTTCAAAAGTGATTGTGGAAACCTAATTGGCTAAATGGTTTATGAGTGGTTTTTGCTTTAGAATACGACTTGTGCTCGATCAATGTGATTGGAATAGCTTTAAGATCTTGGAGATTTGCTAATAGGTTGCGATGCTTTAAGTTGTGTGAAATTGTCGTGATTAGTTTACCTAAGCAACGATAAGTTGGCTAAGTTTATCGATGGTTAAGGAGAATAAAAAAGACAAGGAATAAAAAATAAAAGGGAAAAAATGTAGGGTTAAAAGTGACAATCTGTAAAAGTTGCTAAAACTTGACCTAAGTCAAACCAAACCCCCCCCCCCCCCCCCCCCCCGTTTTTTTATTATCCTCACTGTTTATCATCTTCATCCTGCCGCCATTTTTCACACACTTAAGCTTTCAGAAACGTTCGATTTAATCACACCAATCTGTTCCATTCAATCTACAAGGTAATAACATTGAATCTTTGATTTATAAATCGTCTAATTCATCATTAAATCCTGTTAATTGATTAGGGTAAAGAACTTTATCAATTTAGGGTTCGTTTTGCCCAATTAGGGTTTAATTGATTAGGGTTTTAGATGGGTTATGCTCGGAATATCATTAGATTATGGTTGGTTACCTTAGATTGCCTTAGAACTCACAAACGCGCTTAGAATAAATCATCATGGGCTACGTTTGTAAAGTTCCGAATGAACATGGCTGAACAAACTTCCGGATGAACAAAGCTTGAAAACTTCCGAATGAAGGAAGTTCCGAACGAACTTCCGAATGAAGGAAGTTCCGAATGAAGGACTTCCGAATGAAGAAGTTCCGAATGAAGAAGTTCCGAATGAAGGACTTCCGAATGAAGGACTTCCGAACGAAGAAGTTCCGAATGAAGAGTTCCGAATGAAGGACTTCCGAATGAAGGACTTCCGAATGAAGAGTTCCGAATGAAGGAAAGTTCCGGATGAAAAAGTTCCGAATGAAGAAGTTCCGAATAAAGAACTTCTGAATGAAGAGTTCCGAATGAAGGACTTCCGAATGAAGGACTTCCGAATGAAGAGTTCCGAATGAAGGAAAGTTCCGGATGAAGAGTTGCTTGATTGACAGTTGTTTGCATGTTCTAAGTACTTGTTGAAATGTATTATGCTTAGAAGTCATAATGATACATATCTATATATTTTTGTGCATCAACCTTTTATGTCTTATCTTAAGCAAATACGATGACTAATCCAACAGTACAAGCACTCCAAGATTCTAGAGCAGCCGTAATTGCCGAAGCAAGAACCCGTGAACGTAGATTGATGATGAGCTTAGAAAGATTCGTTGGTGGAAGACCATATGGAGTGCACCACAAGCTACTGCAATGATCCATCTAATGGGTCGTACATTTCAGGTCCACTTTATATTGGTTTTTAATTGTGAATATGTATATTTGTGAATATTGTGCTTTAATGGCTTGATGTAGTGTTAAGGTATGATAATTTTTCAAGAATTTCTCACGAGATTCTAAATCTTTCAAAATATATCATACTAAAGCACTACAAATATCCCTTATTAATTTAAGGGGGAGCATTAACATGTTCTATGGCCAAACATCGATTTCATTTTTACCCAAAGACCGGTTAATCCATTCAATATCCCAAATATTAATGGTTAACATTTTGGATAAGGGGAGAAAATGGGATTAAGGAGACTTAAATGATACTTGGCTAAAAGATGAAAAAGACTTAACGATAATCCAACTTAATATGTGTAAAGCACGTGTTAAGGGGGAGCGTTTTTGATGAACAAAACACCTAAGGTAAAAAACTTTTGATTTCAATATCACAAGTACCTTATGTGATTTTCAATGATTTTTCATGGTGGCTATACTTTCCCAAAACACGCTTAATTCACGACGATGTGGTGACAAAAGGGTGGTAGTAATAGGTTTAGTCCAATGATTCATCAGAGCCGATGGAATCTTCCCAAGGACAATTCCCTAGATAGAATTAGAAGTCCTAGGAAAGATGGAGAAAGAATGTGAACGTAGCTGAATGCCGACCAAGTACTTAAGCTAGCACTGGAACAATCACAACAAGGTGCTAGTTATGACGTATTGGTAAGCATTGAAGAGGTTGAAGAATGAAAAAGAATTGTAAAGATAAAGGGTGTAAAGAAAGAAGCCCTCCTTACAACTTTAGGCAGAAACCGGGTCAATACATATGCTATTGAGATCATTTTTGTTAATGATTCTCGATATTGAAGAAAGACATCATGGACCCAGTGATGCAATGCACAACCCTTCCCAGCTAACTCAAATATCTCTCAAAAGGTATTTGTTTTAATCACACGGAGATCAACACGTTATCTATTGGTTTATTCACTCCGAATAGACTGGTATTGAAAAGGTGGCACTCCTCTCCAGCCATCGCTCACTAAATCAAAACACACAATCGAGTCTAGAGCCAAGAGATCATCAAAAGTCTCACTAGGACACTTTCCATTTATTCCTTGCTTTCTCACACACTGTGAAAAGTAAGAGATTTTCATGAGTCCTACGCAGTATTCCTGTAATATTGCCAGAATATCCGAGTAATACGCAAGTATTACAATGAAGATGGAAATCCTGCTTGAGCCAACATCAAACAAGCTCATGGTAGGTTACACGTGCGGTTCTTTTAGAACCAATCTTGTGAAAAACTGGAAAGAAACAGTGGTTTAATTCTTAATTGAACTTAAACTCGTTCCAGGCCTCTACGCATTATCATATGATCTTGCAAGAACACTCAGAGTGACTCTTTATTGATCACAGTGACAAGTGGAAATCCTTCTAGTGTTAACATCAAACAGCACTTGGTAGGTGACGTGCAAGATTCTTTATGAATTGAGCTCGTGATAACTGGAAAGCAACGATGGTGAAAATCTTAATTGAAATTCACCTGTTCCAGGTTTCATGAATGGACGGCTTCAAATCACAAGGATAATTTATCCAAGTGATTCACTCTTTATGTTCGCAGTCAGCTTTGGACGGTCGAATAAAGAGAACGGGTTTACCCGCGAAATCCTGTCAGGAAGTTACTTAATTGAAACTATCCGTCACGGGTACGATATCTAATATCGTCCAACGGTCTTCACCGACCGGAGGTAAAATGCTACCGAATTAGAATAAAATGTCAAATCCATTTTATTCGTGTCGTTGCTGTGTACCTGTTAAAGACGGTGGTGTTGCTGTGTACCTGTTGAAGACGGTGGCGTTGCTGTGTACCAGTTGAAGACGGTGGCGTTGCGGTGTACCTGTAGAAGTCGTTCCCACATGCTTATGTTTTTCTGCATCAAAGTTCAGCAAAATTCAAGAAAGTGCAAAATGAAGTCTTCCGCTGTACTAAACTCTGAAGCTTTCAAGAATTCAACAAAAATACATAAGTGTGTGGTACATGAAGTCACGAGGAGGCAAGTTTCACAAGAAGGCAAAGATCGCACGTGAAAGGCCAAAAGAACAATGCTCTCAAGTCAAAGCCTAAAAGATCAAATCAAAATATTCACAACAAAAAGAAAAAGAAGAAAAGACAACGAGCTAAAGAACGAAGACTTAGTATAGTATGCTAGGTTTAGAACTTTGTAACGTGGAGTGGCCTCCCTTAGGGGGAGATTGTTAGAAATACGTTTTTACGTATATTAGAAGTATCGGTCACTCCACAATATTATTAATGTTATAATAGCTCGTAGTTAATAGTTACTTATTTAGTTAAGTAAGAACCGGCCCATGGGCTTGTCATGGGCCGGCCCAAGTCCATTAGTGGCTTGGAAGTATAAATACCCCTTTCCTCCTTGGAAAGGGGTTGGTAGTTGTTCATTTCCTAGTTTCATTCTAATAAAAAGACACATAGTTTCTCTCACTTTCTCTCTCTAGTTTCTCTCTCTAGAAATCAACAACCCACTTCATAGATTCATAGGTTATCAAGATTCGACAATTGTTATTATTATCTCGATTTTGCCAACTCAAATTACGACCTTGATTATAACCTTGATTTGAAAATTTTCCTTGATTATTATTCCCTTGAAAATTGTTTCAGTTCTGATTTTGAAAATAATTTCCACAATTAAAATTGTTTCCTTGGTTATAATTTCCTTGTGATGGACCCGCGTTATTTTGATTTTGAAAATTGTTGTTTAACGCGTTAACACTCGATGTTTGTCCATCCGTAGCCTCACACTCGTAATAATTATGAGGTCTACCACACAGCGTACACGAAACCTCAACCGCTTTCACCGTAGCGGGAGGGTCTTTCTTTTGCATTTCAATCAAGAACGATGTAAACACATTCGTCAACTTGTCGACTTTCGCATCAACCCTCTCAATATCGCGATTAGAATTACTAATACTGGCGACACTGGAGACACTCGGTGTGCTACGGAGTTGGAAAACCTTGGATCGATTTTTGATAATCATTAAAGCGTCTTTCAGAGTTTTACATAAAAAATTGCGACCGGCGGCGGAGTTTAACGAATCTTGCTCTTGAAAATTAAGACCATTATAAAAAGTGTCGATTTGGTGAACTCGGAAAATGCATGGTGAGGACATTGCCTAAGAAACTCCTTAAATCGATCCCACACGTCTCTAAACGATTCATTCGGCTTTTGTTCGTACCTCGTGATCTCGTTTTTGAAAAACGTGGTCTTAGACGGTGGAAAGAAATGATTAACGAATTTGGAAACGAGATCCTTCCACGTAATTATGGAATTAGGTGGCTCTTTCTCGTACCAATCCTTGGCGGCATCGAGCGAGTACGGAAATAAGCATAAGCTTAACGACATCGGTGTCTACGTTCTTAAACTTGCTCGTGGCTAAAAGACGATCAAAATTTCGAATGTGATCGTGGGGATTATCCGCCTCACGACCTCTAAACTTCGTTGCTTGAATCAACAATAGCATTCCGCTCTTGATTTCAAAATTCTCTGCTTCGATTGCGGGAATAACGATCGCGTCTCCATAACCTTCGGTGGGTGCTTGGAGAAATTCCATCATCGAACGATTGTCGGCCATCTCGTCTACGGTTTCGATAACGATATTAGGAACGTCCTTTTCTAAATTTCGTCTTCGTCGTGGATTCCTTCGATTTTGATTGCGTCGACTCGAAAAGTCGCTAGAATTCGTATAGTCCTCCGTTCGAGTGCGCATGCACTAAACGTAGAATGGTGGTAGCAAAGAAGATTCTTTTTGGGGTTTTTACGATATTTTAATTTTTTTGGTTTTTGATTGTTTTTTAATTTTAATTTTTTTTGGATTTTTGGTGTATTACGTAGATATTAATCCACAAAAATTATCCAGTAATCAAAGGTCTCAATTAATGAATCCAAGAAGAATGAAGGTAACTACGTGAAGTAAAAATCCTCGTCGACTTTAAAATGTTGGCGGAACGCCAAAATATTTCGAGGTTCAATAATTAAAACTCACAAAAATAGATGTATTAATAATTGAAAGTCAAACCCTTAATCAATCGTCACTAAATCGATACGCACAAGCGAGCGGGGAAAACGAGGCGGCGCGAAGCACTTAAGAGCCTTTTCTACATAGGTCATGAAATACAACCACCTTATACCCATCTTATAGTTTGTATCAACTGAGATTAAATTTCTTAAGAGTATTTATCTATTTTGCCTTGATTTTTCGTTTGAATTCGATACGTTTAAAAGTGACCAGAACGCCCAGAATTAAGGTGCGATTTCTCGTGTATTTGGATAATATTGTGTATTTGTTGTTCTACGTAATATAATATACTATTCACAATAAATATGAAAACGATTTTGTGTTAATTTATTTCAATTTAACATGATTTATTTATATGGCTAATAATATTAAAACTAACAAAAATGAGTATGTACGATATCTACGCTTTCCAAAAATAAAAAGTAAAAACGCACTACTCACACAAACACGATATATATATATATATATATATATATATATATATATATATATATATATATATATATATATATATATATATATATATATATATATATAAGGCACTAAACATCTCCCTGGCAGCGGCGCCAAAATTGATGATGTATATTTAGTCACTTTATTTAGGAAAAGCAAGTAAAAATGGCAAGCATTAAATTCTATAATTTAGGAAAACCGTAAAACCGACAAATGCAAGTTCGTTCTCGAAGGAGGTGTGTGATGTGTGTCAATATTATAAAATCAATGCTTGGATTAGTAAAGTTTTTGGTTATGAGAAGAAAGAAAATTAAATAACGAGTTACGCTAAATTAATCTACGACGAATAATTAAAACGTATACGTAAAAATACGTAAAACGTGACGAAATTAAAAATTTAATCTAAAAATTAATTAAAAATCAAAATTAAGTCTAAAATAATATAAATAAGAATAAAAATTTAATAAATAAATTTTAAAACTTATTATCGGTTTAATATTTAATTTTAAATGCTAATTAAAGCCCTAAAATTAAATAAAATCAACAAAAAGTCCAAAATAATATTTTATCAAATAAATATCTTACTTATATTAATTAAAAACTAATAAGTATTTTTCCTAACTTTTTAAAACTATTTTTCTATTTTCAATTAGCTAAAAACAATTTAAACATTAAATAATGCTAAAAATTAATAAAACAATGGGAAAAATAAAATTTCTTTTTAGAAATATCTAAAATAAATAAAAGAACAGGGGAAAAATAAAAAAAGTAAGAAAAAAACTAAATTTTCACCTAATAGGACAAAACAGCAAGGTTGTGAGATTGACTTTTTGTCACTAAGCTAAACAGTGGGAACCCAAGACTAATTAGTGTGAACTTTGTTCCCACTGCTTGTTCATAGAAAACAAACTGGGCAGTTTTAGGCTTGTTTGGAGCTTTTAGCTTGGTATTTTTGGGCACAAATTGGCACCCCCACAACGAGTTAGGTTGTAAGGAGTCAAAGAAACACAAATAAGAACAAGTCAAACACACAAACTCCCACATATCAACAAAATGAAGCAAAAATTACAAATAAATGGGGTCTGATGGCTGCTGTGTGAAATAGTGGGCTACAAAAGCTATTTTAATCAACCAAATCCCTAATACCAGCTATAGTAAATCTAAACAATCCTAAGATCTAAACATGTGTTTAATTTCAATCACCAAAGCTCAAGTTCAAACCATTAAACACCCAAATTCACTCACTAGACAAAAAAAGGGGTCTGGTGGTAGTAAGGCAATCGGTGACCTTCAAGTGATCTTTTTAACACCCAAAACTTCACAATCCCAAGATACCAGGTGATGCACACAATATACAACCCTAAAACTATATGAGTGTCAAAATTTAAGCAACAAAACCAAAGATTGATACCTAAATTATCTACTTGTGCATTTGGTTCACAGAAAAGTACAATTTCTTATTCAAGTGACCAAAATTTGATATTTGGATTTTAAATTCTGGAACTAAAAGCAACCAAAACCTAATTCTAACAACAAATACTCCTAGATTATCTTATGACTAAATGTGAATAAGATTTAACTACAAAAACATGCCTAAATTGACCTCACTGTGACTGCTAACAGATTATACCAAAGAAAACTAGTAATTTTTAATTCTAACCTATTACAACCTAATGTTTTTGCAAAATATACCTTACCATAACATACTAAGCATGTTCATATTATTTGTAACCTCATGTTTTGTCACCCACAGTTGGTAAAACCCCAATCCAAACACCCCTTAAACTAGTCTAAACCAAAAACTTTCAAAGCTTACTTAACAAATCACTATCAAAGTTCTCTAAACTGACAAAAATATGTTCTAATGATCAAGAAACACAGAATAATCATAACACTCAAACACTCAAGCATGCATACTCAATCTAACCTAAGACCTTACAAAAAAAGAAATAGGAGGTTACCAACTTGGGCTTTGTTCAAGCCCAAGACATACACTCAAAGACCCTTCTTAGCTTTTCTCTAGAATGAGGCTTATGTGATGAGCTTATGCAAGTGATGATAATTACCCCTTTGGACTACAACAGTTCAAAGGGAAGTCTTGACTACAACAGTCAAGACTCATGGTCTTTTTTATGGGTACCTGTGAAAAGCACAACACACAAATGGAAACAAGCAAACTTCTTGTCTCATAAGCCCATAACCTTGATTGTTTGTCAGATAAGAGTTTATGGCTTATGTGACAGTTAGCATAAAGGAATAACCAGCAAACTCAGTACTTAAAAAAAGTAGACAAAGCTTGTAACATAAACATGTGATTATCAAGTAAAATAACCTTGTTATAAGGTTTCACTACTCTTTGATTGTGTCAAAATCACACCGCTATGATCAAACTTATCACAAGGGGTCTCAAAAATTTTTGAAAAATTTCTTTGGAAAAAGGATTTGATAAACAAAAATTTAAAATGAGAACATAAATTAAAATGGTACTAATAATAAAAGAGACAATTTTTAAACTAGATGGAACTCAATATTGCATAACTCAAAATATTCATTACATTAAACTAAAAATTTTAGAAATACAAAAATTGGAACAAAAACTCAATCTGCTACATCTAAGCTATTTATACATGAGACTGAATATTCTAGAAATATAAACCCTAATACATAAAAATCCTAAACTGCCCTTTTGAAAAATCCGAATCCTAGAAGCACTTCGATGAATTTGAAATTGGTCTTTGGTGGACATGTGATTGAGCAGAGTACTTGTTAATCTTGGACCTTCAATCTTGTGTGGTGAACACGAAAATGAATCTGGTTCATTGATTTTCTGCCATTTCTTTGTTTTCTTCTCAAACGTCCATGTTATGAGCGTAGGTGGGGTCTTCAAAGTGAGCTGGAAGTTTTTGAACACGTGGGGGTGTTGGGAGTGGGGTAAACATGAATACCTCTAAGCCAATTAACCTAATTGTGAATGATAAGTAAATTGGGGAATTAGGGGTTATGTGGGAGGGAAGGGTGAATATTTTAGGTTTTAATCTGATTTGGGTTTTTAAACCATTGTTAACAGCATTAATAAGGATTGACCAACATTTGACCTGACTTAATAAACCGGGTATGAAACATGGGCTGTGGGAACTGGTGGGTTTGTTAGGTAAAGGTGTGTGTATGGGTCGGGTTTGAGTATGATAAATGGCAAAAAAACCCCTACATCTTTCATTCTTTTGTCATACCATGTTTTAAACAGTAAATCCCACTTTTCTTTGTTATCAACTTCCATCTAATGACAAAATGCCACCTCCATGTTTGTATATCTTAGGATAAATACCATATATGCATTTTCTTCATTTTTCAAGGGCCATAAGTGTAATATATTGAAACTTTAAAGACCCACTTGTAATATTTGAGGTTTACAAGGGTCAAAAGTGACAAATCTTTAATTCTTGAGGGATCAATCTTGACATTCTTCAATTCTTCAAGGGTATTTTTGGAAATTCATTGTTCGAGTCTGGTTCTCTGTGCGGCTTCGTTTTCCGTGTTCGTTTTTGCTTGATTCTTGTTTTCTTTTGTTGAATTCACGATATCCATACCTAAAATACACAATGAGCAAACACAAACATATTTTGGGGTATTTTATGACATTTTTAAGCATTTTAAGCCCGATTTAGATGATGATACTATGTATAAATGCAGTCTCATCATCAATTGAGAATTAAACCATTGTTTCTTTCTAGTTATCTCAAGTTTGATTCATAAAGAATCGCACAAGTCACCTACCATGAGCTTTTTAGATGTTCGCTCAAGAAGGATTTCCATCTTCATTGTAAATACTTTCGTATTACTCGGATGTTCAGGCAAGATCATGGAGATTTTGTTTAGGACTCTTAATATCTTTCTTACTTTTCACAGTGAGTGAAGAAGCAAGGAAATATGGAAATGTGTCCTAATGAGATATTTGACGATCTCAAATGGATCTAGACGCGATCGAGCATTTTGGTTTTTTAGTGACCGGAGGCTAGAGAGTAGTGCCACCTTTTCAATACCAATATATTCAGAGTGAATAAATCAATAGATAACTTGTTGATCTCCGTGTGATTGCATTACATCATTGGGTCCATGATGTCTATCTTCAATATCAAGTATCATTAAAATGATCCCGTTAACAGTTGTATTTGACCCGGTTTATGCCTAAGTTGTAAGGAGGGGTACTTTCTTTACACCCTTTATCTTTATAATTCTTTTTTATTCTTAAACCCCTTCAATGCTTACCAATACGCCATAACTAGCACCTTGTTGTGATTGTTCCAGTGCTAAGTTAAGTCCTTGGTCGGCATTCAGCTACGTTCACAATCTTTTTCCATCTTTCCTAAGGACTACTATTTCGAGCTATGGAATGTCCTTGGGGAGATTCCTCCGGTTCTAGAATAATCATTGGACTTAACCAATTCTACCATCCTTATGTCACCACAATCGTCACCGTCGTGAAATAAATAGGTTAAGGGTAAGTGTATGTCACCATGAAATCCATTTTGATATTCAATTCCATTTTGCTCCCCCTTAACATATGCCACGATATTCGAAAATATTTTGCATATGTTGGCATGAGCCACACGTTAAATCAAACGATTTGTTATAAACCATATCTCATAATAAATCACATTCTCTCCCCTATATTGGAAATATTAACCCAACCGATATTTTTGATATCAATTGATTTAATGAGGTTTTAACAAAAGTATTAGGAAGAAAAATGCAAGTTCTTTTAATATTCATGATACCGATTTGTAAAAAATGATACCAATTTGTAAAAAATGATACCAATTTGTAAAATGAATATCAATGACATTTCGTCATTTGTGATACCATATTTGTTGAATTAGATAACATATTCACCATATTAGAAAAATATTGACAAGGTTGGACCTGAATGGTGAGAACATCATATGATAAAATCACGTGGTTCTTGTCGGTAAATGTTGGTCTCCTTGTCATGTTTGAAGTTATCTTCTCATTCTGAAAAGCGGTGATGTTTCTTGACACCACATGTATGAATTGTATATTTTTCTTGACACCAATTGTAAATTTGGTAATTTTGTCTTGACACCTGATAACACCCAAAATATACATATTTAATCCGTTGCTATTATGTCACTTTGTATTGTAAATAAGAACTTTTGATAGTTAATACATTGTGTTTTATATGCAGGTAAAAGGTTGAAGGCTCAAAGTGAAGAAAAGCAAACTGGAGGCCTTAGTTGCAACAATAAAAGAATAAAGGAGAAGACCGGACGCACGAATGTGCGACGCACAATGTCAGAAGTGCGGCGCACAATCACCACCTCCAATGTGCGGCGCACATTTGGAGAAGTGCGACGCACTTTCACTCTCAGACATCACTATAAATAGAGGCCATTTCTTCTCTATACCAATCTCAAATCACTCTATTAAATACTCAGCAATCTGAGTATTTAGTCTTCTTAGTCAAAGTTTCAGTATATTCCACTTTTGGGAAATACTTGTAACGAGAGTATTTTACTCTTAGATTTGGGGAAAGGCGATACAATCGTGACACTTGTGTACTCGTCAATCCATTCAATATAAGTATGATGTTCACTTACTCTTTTCCATTTGTTACTTTGATTACTATGCTAGGCTAAGTTATTTATGACTATATGGGTATGTGACTATAATTATTGATGATGCTATGATATTATTCTTTATAAAATTATTTCAAGCTAATGTTGTAGAACCATTTTGCCACTTAGTTCTATCACCATATTTTATCAAAATTGATTTGTTACGATAATTTGACGCTGAGAGGGTCAAGTTGTTAAAAAAAGTTTTTAAGAACTTGTCTGTGGTTTTGAATCTTTGGTTGGATAGATCCGCTTAGTTATTTTGATAAAGTATTGAACTTGTTGGAAACTTGTTTTAAGCTTAGTCGCTTAATAAGACATAGGTCTTGAATCAAACCATGTGAATTGTGAAAACGTCAGTTTGACGAAAAAGGATTATCACGCTTTACCTACCTAATCATATCTCGATCATTATTATCAACATCACGACATATAGAAACTATCCCATATTAGTCATATTTTGTTATTATATTATTCAAATCAATCATTTCTACCTTTGATTATTATTTTGCTTACCAAAGCGAAATCAAGTCCTCGCGAACGATCCTGGCTTACCACTACAAAACTATATTACGAACAAAAGGGTATACTTGCCCACGTTGTGTTTTTGTTGGGAATAAACTATAGCCAGTTTACTTGAGCACTGACAAGAGTAAAACAAGCGTTGACAGGAGTAAAACAAACGCTGACAGATCAAGCGTTGACAAGAAGAAGTCAAGCGTTGACACATTAAAGATAAGCACTGATGGAAGGATATACTCTACGCGTTTATTATGTTCTAGATTACTTCTAGTAAAGATAGGAACAACAATGTATTTTCTATATTTATCTTTACCTAGAATAGTTGATACGTAGATTATTGTACAAGGCTTCTTATGTCTATAAAAGAAGACCTTTAGGTTATTGTTTAATATAAGTTTTCATACGTAAACCACTTTCATTGTAAGCAAGTTTGATATCATTAATCAGAGTGAAAGTTTTTTTACATCTTGTGTGTTCTTGTTTAAGTGTTAATTCCGCATAACACTTAGATTATCATATACATATACAAAGGTTTCTCTAAGTGTATTACTTGATCTAATCTCGTATACATAAAGCTAAATCGATCTAAGTTTGGGATCAACAAGTGGTATCAGAGCTTGTTGAGGAACTTTTGATCTTAAAGAACACAAGAACCCTAAAATCACCAAAACCCTAATTTTCACAAAACCCTAAAAACATCATGTCAAATCCAGAAGTACCCTCCTCCTCCTCAGCTTTACCAAACATCAAGATTCCCATGCTTGATGCAGCCAACTTTGAATTATGGAAATTCAACTTTGAGCAATATCTGGGGATCTATGACTACACTCTCTAGGAGATTATTGAATATGGAAACACATTCAATAAAGCCCAAAAGATTGCTAATGCTATTGCTGGAAGAGCAGCTGTTGTTGGATGTTCAGAAGCAGATAAGAGAGAAAAGCCAGAGGATGGTAGAGCTGTGGCAACTGAAGACATAGCAAAGAAAAGGGTTGATATGAAAACCCTAAATATTCTGAAACTCTCTTTGGGACAAGAGAACCAGCATAAATACAGAGGTTATGAATCTGCTAAGGACCTTTGGGCAGCTCTTGAAGTTGCATATAGTGGCAATGAAGATACTAAGGAAGAGAAGAAGAAGCAACTCATGCATGATTATGCTGTCTTCAAGGCTCAACCTAATGAGAAGCTTAGTAGTGTGAGAAGCAGATTGCTTGACATTACAAGCAAATTGTCCTTCATGGGGACACAACTTGGTGATGTTGACATTAATGCCACTTCTCTTAAAAGTCTTGGTGAGGCGTGGAAGATTGAGGCAAGATCTATACTTGCCAACAACACTCACAAAAGTTCTACTTTTGATGATATCTACAACAAACTGAGGCTGTTGGAAGATGAAACTCTTTTGGAGCATGGAAGCAAGTCTACATGGTCTTCTTTTCTCATAGTGAAGGTCAATTCAATCAGAAGTACTCTTACATGCATCCAGTTACTGGATCATCATGTGTCAACGCTGGAACATGTCCTGTCAACGTCTCATACTCAGACGCTGACACATACAAAAGTGGCTCACCAAGAGTTAAACCTGCTGGTTTGGATCTGGATACTGTATGTGCTTATATTGCTTCTTTGCCCAGTGGTTCAGTGATTACATATGAGGACCTTGAGCAGATAAGTGATGAGCACTTGGAAGAGATGGATATTAAGTGGAACATGGCTCTTGCTAGTATAAGAGCAAACAGGCGGAATAGAAGGTTTAACAAGAAGATGACCTTCAATGAAAAGGACACAACTGGATTTGATAAATCCAAGGTTGAGTGCTACAACTGTCATCGTATGGGGCACTTCATGAGGGAATGCAGATCTCCTAGAAGATCTGATGCTGGCAAACCCTCAAGCCAAATTGTTAAGGCTCAGGATCCTAAGGCCATGGTTGCAGTTCAAGGAATTGATGGTATGGGATGGGATTGGAGCTATTTGGCTAAAGATGTGGAAGAGGATAAAGCTTTGGTTGCTGAGATTAAAGAAGAAGGGCATGTTCAATATGCTCTCATGGCACACTCCTCCTCTTCATCAGATAATGAGGTATACGATGATACTTTTTGTAGTAAGGGTTGTAGGTTAAATACTGAGAAACTTAACAAAGAGGTGTTAAGATTATTAGATGATGTGAGTACTGAAAGATGCAAACTGTCTAATTACCAACTAGCTCTCACTCAAACTGAGAAGACAGTTTCTGAATACAAGAAAATGGAATTTGACTTAAAAGATAAAATAAATATCTTAAAACATGAGTTAAATGCTAGTAATGATATTAGGAGCATCATGGAAAGGGTTAATGGTGAGCTACAGGCTAAGTTAGATGAGGCCATTAAGAATAAAGATAATGTTGGCCTTAAAATTCAGAGATTTGATAAGGCCACCCAAACCCTAGGAGAATGTGTGAATAAACAAAGGGATCCTAAGGACATGACTGGGATTGGGATGAAAGACTACTTTGTGGTTCCACCACCAGCTGGTGACTTCTATGGTGTCCAACAAAAGGACCTATCTTGGACTGGTTTACCAGAACTCCAAGAGGAGGAATTCATTCCTCCACCAAGAGTCATTACCGCAGTTGAAGAGTATCAACAGAAGTTGACTGACTTAAATGAATGGAAGAAAGCCAACCCTACCTTATTTGTTAAGGGTGGCTTGTTATGTGAAAGTCCTAATGAGTCAACCCCCATTAAGGTAACAAACCCAATCACTGGTAAGGCTATTGACCTGGGCTCAAACACTGTTAGAAAACCTAGCATTAAGTATGCAGAGATGTATAGGAATACTAGGTCACCTAAGAGCCAAGTTAGCAATGATGGAACAGGCTTCTTCTCTTCTAGACCTAGGGTTGTGTCTAGAAAAGCCTGTTACACTTGTGGTAGCTTTTCACATTTAGCATATAAGTGTGTCAACGCTTCCAAAGTCAACGTTGTTAGAAAATCAAACGTTGTCAGACCCAAACCTTGTGTGCAGCAAAGTCCACAAGTTGTTAGACCTGCCCCATTCTTCACTAGAGGGTCTAACACTCATGGACAAAGACCATTTCAAAAGACAAATACTTAGTCTAACAGGCAATGGGTTTCTGTAGCAAACCCTAGGTTCAACGCTGACAAGGGTAATTTTAGCGTTGACAAGACCAAATCCAACGCTGACAGAAACGTGACCAGACCTAAATATTTGAAACCACAGGGTAAGGGGTCAAAGTCTTCTTCAAGCTTGACATGGAGACCAAAGAAAGATCAAAACCCTAATGATAATGGGATTTCAATGACCTGCAACAGATTTAATTACATTTCAAAGGTCATTAAAAAACCCATTGGGGTTAACTGGGTATTTCATCCAAAGAAGGATGAACAAGGGGTTGTTATGAGAACCAAGTCTGTTCTTGTTGAACAACCAGATGAATCCAAGTCTGCTAAGGCTTGGGTTCCCAAAGAAAACTAACTTGTTTTCTTTATGTGCAGGGCATTCAAAAACAGGTCAATGATTATGGATATTGGGACAGTGGATGCTCAAGGCACATGACAGGGAAGGAAGATTATCTCACTAACTTCACTCCCATTAAGGATGGTGATAAGGTTTACTTTGGAGGCGGATATGGAACTATCACAGGCAAAGGAACACTTCTCACCAAGAACTTGCGTTTTGAAAACGTATTTTTGGTAAAGGAACTTGATTACAATCTTTTTAGTGTATCACAAGTTTGTGATAACAAAAATAAAGTTCTGTTTACTGATACTGAATGTTTGGTGTTAAGCAAGGATTATAAGATCCCTGATGAGAAATATATTGACTATAGAACACCTAGACATAAAGACATATATAATGTGAATCTAAATGGGATTAGAATGAATAGCAATATGTCATGTTTTTATGCTAAAGCTTCAGTAGATGAGAGTAATTTATGTCATAGGAGACTAGGGCACATAACTTTAAGAATATAAACAGGCTTGTGAGACTTGGCTTGGTTGATGGTTTGCCTGAAAAGGCCTTCCACAATGACCACTCTTGTGTTGCATGTCTTAAAGGCAAGCAGCACAAGGTCTCATTCAAGTCTAAACAGGTGCATTATAGTACTAGACCACTTCACTTGCTTCATATGGACTTATTTGGTCCAACAAATATAGAAAGTTTGAATGGTAAATCATACTGCTTTGTCATCACAGATGACTTTTCTAGGTTTACTTGGACTTTCTTTTTAGCTATGAAGAGTGATACAGCTGACACTTTAATTGACTTTATCACTAAGATTGAGAAGAAGACTAGAAATGAAGTTAAAATGATTAGGAGTGATAATGGTGGTGAATTTAGGAATAAAGTGTTAGATGATTTTTGTGCCAGGAAAGGGATTACTAGGCAGTTTAGTGTTGCCAGAACCCCACAGCAAAATGGGGTTGCAGAAAGAAAGAATAGAACCCTAATTGAAGCAGCCAGAACTATGTTGGCTGATGCTCATTTCCCTATAGCTTTTTGGGCTGAGGCTGTTAATACAGCTTGCTATGTTCAAAATAGAGCATTGGTCAACAAGATACAGAACAAAACACATTATGAGTTACTTTGGGGAAGAAAACCCATTATTGGTTTTCTTAGACCTTTTGGTTGTCATGTAGTTGTTCTTGATACTAGTGATGCCTTAGGTAAATTTAGTGCAAAAGGTGATGAAGGCTATTTCATGGGGTATTCAGTGCAGAGCAAGGGATATAGGGTTTATCTTAAAAAGGAAGAACGTTTTCTTGAAAGAGTACATGTTAGGTTTTAGAAAGTCAACCTAGTGATCCTGAAAGTGGTCCAAATTGGTTGTTTGACTTGGAACCTTTATCTAGGACTTTAAATTATATGCCTGTCATTAATCCAGACATTGTGAAGGTAACTTCAAATGTTGTGGAAGAACAAGTTGTTGATGTTTCAGGTACACAGGTTCATGAAAAGGTTGGATCACAAGCAGAAAAGTCATCTTCTATACTAGAGTATGTCACAATTCCCATATGGACAGATGCTTTTGCTGCTGCTGTTGGAAAGATAATGGTGGTCCCCAAGTACCACCAGATAACAACATGCATGGTCCTTCAGGCGCTGACAAAGGCAAATCTACCGCTGACAGGACAAATTCAGACGTTGATGGCTCAAACGTTGACAACAACAATTCAAGCGTTGTTAGCCCAAACGCTGACAACCAAGGTTCAGGCGTTGACAACACTTTTGCGGATCTTTTCTCTTCTACATTTGAAAAGGGTGAACCTTCGAATTTATATGAAGAGGTTCATCCTCATATTGATGAAAGAGAGTCTGAAGAAGAAGATATTGGCAACATGGATAATGAGATTGACGACACCAGACTTTTTGAAGGAGGAGTTCTCACTTCTACTATGAAGAATCACCCTACTTCTCAAATCATTGGTGATATTATGACTCCTGTTCAGACTAGAAGATCTCATCAAGGTCTTGGTGGATTTATTGCCAATATTCACAAGAAGGTTGATACCCCTCTTGTGCAAGCATGTTTGTTTGCCTGTTTTCTGTCACAACAGGAACCTAAGAAGATATTTGATGCTCTCAAAGAACCAAGTTGGGTGGAAGAAATGCAGGATGAGCTTCACCAATTTGCAATTCAGGATGTTTGGGAGCTGGTTGATTGTCCCAGATATGTCAGACCTATAGGGACAAGATGGGTTCTAAGAAACAAGAGAGATGAAAAAGGTATTGTGGTCAGAAACAAGGCAAGATTAGTGGCTCAGGGATATACACAAGAGGAGGGGATAGACTATGAGGAGGTGTAACACCCCCAAATTTATACAACTCAATACAACGGAAGACTCGTTGGTGTTACGGGATAGCACATTACTCACATCATAGACAACGCATAAAAATCGCATCGTTTATTAATAATGCATTTCCATTCATAAATATCAAATTTACATAGGTCCCAAGTCATATTATTTCATACAAAGTTTTACAAAGTGTTTGAATGGAAATTATAATTTAAGTGCGGGCCATGAATTCTTGTCGTCTTCCCGAGAATTACCTTCAAGTACCTGAGATAAAACATGTTAAAAGAAAAGGTCAGCGATAACGCCGAGTGAATTCATAGAGTTTAATAAAATCCATCAATACAATATCAGTATAAAATTATTACTGAAAATCATTTTGTACAAATCATTTCAATAGGCCATAAAATAGCCAAAGTCGTTTTATACAAATCCTTATCGAAAATCATAATATAGGCATTTGCCTTAAAAATCATTATACGAGCCAATGTCGTAAAAACATCATACAATACGTCTTACGACGTTGTATAAAGTTAAATAAAAACCGTATATGAATATGGTTACGAAAACCAAAACACAAACATTATATCATTAGTATGACCTCGTATTGCTAGTCAGGCAATACATCGTAATTCGGAACGTACAACAGTATTTTGTTAACTGGATTATTATAAGCCGCATGACATTGTTACCTTACTAAACCAAACAACGGGTAGCTAACCCGATACTCAATTTGCCCATATAAAGTAGCGTGTCGTCACAAAGGTCACGCTATGGAAATCTTCTCATACATAAATTCGCTTACCAATCAATGTGGCACGACGGGGATCAACCGTCAAGGCGCGAACTGGGGTGATCGTCCCCAAATAGTACTATTATATGCACAAGCGTCTACCAACTCCCGGTAGTTCACAATTCATGCTAATGGGACTTTTAGTGACATAACCTAACTTTAATAATCCATTTAATTTCATCTATCGGGTCCTTTAATCATTTATCGGGTCATACAATCGGGTCATACAATCATTCGGGTCCAAATCAATAAACAAACAATCGGGACAAATGGTGTCCTATTTTATAAAAACTAACATGTTATCTCCCTCGCGGGTTTATAAAACATTTATAAAAACATTTAAAAGAGTGCGAGGCTATGAACTCACGTTGATGTGGGAAGACGGGTTATCGGCAATTCGGTCGTACGGTACGTGCTTCAATCACGGAAACCTAGACAAATAATACTTGTCTTAGACTCTTGTCCAATGACTTTATAAAAATAAAAATTATGTATACATATGATGATTTTATATATATGATGATCAAGTGGGTTTACATATTCTCATTTACTCATTTTTGTGTTATGTGTCGATAACTTTTATACTAGTTTACTAGTTTTACCTATTTACGTGTTTTAGGTCCAATAATCCTATTATAAGTTTATTAACTTGTATTAATCCATTTCATACTTATATTATCAGTATTTAAACTTTCAATTTGGGCCCAAATGGGTTAAGTCCAATAAGTTCTTTTTATAAGGGTTTAACTTATTTAGTCCAATTATTGGTCCAATATGTTTACTTAGCTCGTTAATGTCCGTATGTCCTATAGTTCGGGTTTTATCGCTTTTTACTTGTTATACATGTTTATATATCAGTATATAAGTTTTATAAAGTTTACATTAGACGGGTCCAACCATCTAAGTTTTATTTAACAAAAACGTTAATTTTACGGTATTAGCCGAAAAGTCGTAAAATTCATGTTTATAGTTTTATAACTTATAAAACTTAACAAGTTACCATTTTTATAAAATGTCCACTTATTTACCATTGTACATATTTATATAAATGTATTATATAAGTTAGTGGGTTTTAATTTACATTTTATACTATTAAATTTTGAGTGCTTATATAATAGTATTATACTTTAAATTCCAAAATCTGATTTTTATTTTTATCTTCACCAAAACAGCCATATCTAGAGTTCTATATGGATATAGAAGCTCAAATTTTTATCACATAAACTACATGATATGTGCTCCATTTAACTCTCCTATAGCTACTGTTGAATCATCCTCTAAGTATTTTCTAAAAATCGTCCAAAACAGTAAACTCAGATTTGTACTTTAAACTTGTTTTGATCATATCTCACTCATTACAATGATTCTATTGCATGGCCAACTCTCACATATGTACAAGACTCATAGATTACTGTAAATCAGTTAATCTATGACATTTTATCAGTTCATGACATGTTTCTTTACTGTTTTATACAGCCATCATTTTTAAGCAAGATTTTAACCTTGTTTCTTATAGTTTTTCACCTTTTTGATCATGTTTATCAACACCAAATCCCCACACAATATTTTTATCATCATATAATCATCATATACATATACAATATGAAATAAAATACATGATTACATAATCAAAATAACAAGAAGACGAGGAGGACAATCTTTATACCACCAAGTTGATGTAGGTTATGATTTGGACATGGATTTTGATGGAGAAACTTGTGGATAACCATGACTATCTTCAAGACCACCATTCTTCATGAACACCTTGTGGAAATAAGCCCTAATACTCCATGGAAACTCCTCCTTGGTTGTTAAAACTTGCACCAATCTTCATCTCTTTGAATGGAGATTAACATATGTTAATTATAACATATGTTTGTGGTTAAAATTTGATCAAGTGATGGTGATTTGAGGTGTACAATGGGGCGGCATTTTTGAGGTTAGAGAGAGAGATGAGAGTGTTTTTAGCTAGTTTGCATGAGTGAAATGGATGTGTGGTTTTTGGCTAGTGGTTTTGATGTGTTGGTGTGAAGTGAAAGCTTACTTTGTAAGCTAACTAGACAAGTGTAAGTTTTATGCTTGCAACTTGACACCTAAGGGTGTTGTGTTGCTTACTCTTGCCATCCAAGAGTGGGGGTGGGGCAAGATTTATCTTGTCTCATCCCCATTTAAATACGGGTACTCCTCGATTCTAGTTTCCTCGATTTGCGTGCCCTCCGGTCGTTTTACGAAAAATGTTTTTATAAATTATGAATCAACGGCACACAACAAATCTAATAAAAATTGTCTCATCAAAAACGGAGTTCGAAAACGTAAATACGTAATCCTAAGGTTTCCAGTTTAGTCGTAAAGGACGTTAAAATAAAATCGTAAGTCCTAATCTCTTCTCGTAAATTTGTGAGTTTATGAACTAACACAAATTTAAAACTCCAAAATAATATTCACGGATAAATTTATTTTCTGAAATGTCGGACTGTCACCAAAGACGGTGTATGTAAACGTAAGCACGTAACGTTGAATCCTCCGGTTTAGACGTAGTCGATGCTACTTCAAGACGTAAATCCAAATTACTTCCCAAAAATAAGTGAGTTCATATTGTAACATTAAAATAATGTTTTCAAATAAATATTAAGAATAAAATATCGACCATAAATTGACGGATTGTCACAGCATTTACCCCTAAACAGGATCTTTGTCCTCAAAGATCATCTTACCTTACTACTCGCTTCTTATAGAGTTAAAGCCATGTGGGTATTTCCTCCACATTCGGTCTTTTCTCACAAGTGTAATCCATTACAATTCGCGAGTTTCATCAAACATAACTACGGGAATAAGATCAGGCTAAATGTTGACTTACTTTCTCTATCCATGATGTTCACGGGTTTTTGATGAATGCAACTTTTCGCCGATCTAAGCTTTACTAAGAAGAATTCAGATTTTCACTTGATAGATATTCCATCAAGTTCGATTTACGAAACATAATTCACGCAGTTCTTGAAGTCCTAGGGTAGATCCAGCTTATATGCCTTTCAAACCAATCTTTTACATCATCTCAATGGTCCCATACAACGGGACTTATATCCCATGATTTGTCAGATCATGAATTCATTTTTCCAAGTTTAAAAATTGTGGCATAACTTCGCTACCCATTTGGCACTTCAAGATCTACATTTCATATTCACATAACCTCTTGCCCACTACCGACAATCAATAATCAGATCCTAATTTCAACAATCATTTCAGATTTCCCGGGTCGGGTATTTTGTAAGGTTAAGTTTGCCATCATAGGAAACCTTAAAACTTAAAGACATGTCCAACTCACAATGGGTGTATGCCGGGTGTCTTTATCTCAACTCCTGCTTACAGATGCTCTAATATTTAGATCCTAACAAGATTCGATCTCGATCCTAATACGATGATTATCAATGATAATCCTTCCAAAGGAAAGCGATTATACGTTCTATTACCAAAGGTCAATCATTCAAACATAAAACAACACTTATATTACTTTGTATCGTTACTTTACCTCGTCCCTTCGATTTGGGGTGGTACATAGTACTCTCATCAAGGTTCGTTCTCAATGATTTCTGAGCAAATCTCTAGAAATTCAATGCGAAGCGAGGATCTTGATAAAGATGTTCGGTATAGGCACACTATGTTTACATAACTCTTTTGCATTTATCATTAACGGGAATGATATTAGCAGATTTGGTCAGTCTGTCGACGATGACCCAAATCAAATCAAATTCAGACGATGACCTTCGCAATAGCTAGACGTTAACTAATATATGAGGCGATGTCTGCCTTCATAATTGCCATCAGTACAACTTCTTCAGACAAAGATACTTTTAGTCAAAAATGACATACATATAATACTTATACTTACAAGATTCCAACATAACTAAATCTCTAAATCTCCATATTTAGGCAACCACAAGTGGCCTTTTAAACATTTAACGCCATCGGTTCTTATTACTAATGGTTCACATTAGCCAGGAACCCCTTTTTATTATCTATATTATCTCTTTTTACAAACATCAGCTATTTTTAAATTGTTCGGCAATTTATTTTGTACCCTCATTATTAAGGATCATGTCCTAATTGGTTCTATATCCTTTCTATATTATGTGCCAGTATCTACATTCACTTTCCTAGATGAAATAGTTATCATGTCCGTATTAAAATTATTTCTTTATATTTTTTAAGTTTTAGTTTTGTCTCAACTATCATTTTTATCAGTTTTGCTTAATCTGATGTTTTAAAGCGTCGATAATTATTATAACTAATTAAATAAATATTTAATTTTTATGAAACGTAAACACAAAAAGTTTTTGAATTTTCTCAGTTTGTCCAATTATATAAAGGTGTTCAAAATAAAATTTGAATTTAATTAACACGATTTTTGTTGATTTATCGAAAATAATTATTAAGATTCGTAAATGTTTGAAAAACCTTTGTTTACACTTTGGTCAGAATTTTCTTGTTTGAAAAGCAAAAATTGTCGTTTCAAATTTTTAAGTCATGGTTTAAATGGTTTCCTCAATCCCTCTTAGATGGTCTTAAGGTATGCAAAAACATTTACCCCTAAACAGAAATTTAGTTAAATGTTTTGTGTATAAGGGAATAATCCCTTTAAAAATCCTTTGTTTAAACATTTGTCAAAACATATTTGCACTTTCTTTTTAGTATAACCCAAAGTCTTAAATGACTTCTAAATTTTGAAGAGTCAATTTATATTCCATTATCTATTAATCACACGGTTAAATCACGTAAAGTATTAAGTCTTAAGTCTTATGTTAAATATTCAAGGTACAATTTTTAATTGTTCGGCCAATTCAGGGCAATCTATAATTAATTTCTAACTCATTCTTATTCTTATAAACAAACATATAGTCCTTAATGATCACGAGCATGAATTTATCAAATTACAGCCTACACACGTGATTCAACAAATATATGAATGCTATATGTGCATTAGTCAATCCAAACGACATCACGTGAAACTCATAATGTTCATTACAAGTACCGGATGTAGTGATTGGAATACATAATCTTTTTCGCAGATGCGAAGTTTGATGATAACCATGCCATGGATCAAATCTTTAAAACATACACTAGAACCATGTGAATGATCGAACAAATCTTCCATTTCGAGTTATGGATATCGCTTTCGATTGTCAATTTACTCAGTCACAATAATCTATAAATATAAGCAATGATAACACCATAGATCTTCATGATGACAGGCTTGGTATAATAAAATCTTTCTCCGACAACTCTCTCAGTTGTACGGTAATTCCTTTAATTTAGATGGTGCTGGCGTACAGTGCACAAGCCATAGGTGCAGCACCAGAAATATAATCAAATACCAAATTCTACTTGCCTTAATGGCGAAAGTCTAGGTAATTCATCAACAAATACTTCCTAAGATTTCAAATAACATAAACATCTTTTAATACATTTATTTTAAGTTCTTTCTTAGATTATAATATCTATGACTAATTCACAACCATTCATGGTATAATTTTAAGTCTAAATGCAGGATATGGTCATCCATCAAGAATTATTTAGATCACTTTTAATAATCAACATCTTATCATTTAGGGGAATTCTACTCGAGTTCCCATCACTTAAGACAAGGTCGTCATGTCATAATCAATCAATCCATTCTACTGGCACTTATCAACTTTTTAGTTTTATTGCTGTCGATAAGATGTGAACTTCTCAAAAGACTAATAATAACTCATAATCCTTCACAAATTCAAGGATATATGGAGACACAACTACTATTAAAAGAGTAAGGTCAACGCATAATCTACGCGAGAGAATTTCAAATCAGATACAGATGAAAACATTTAATGAATATGAATATATCACATGTTTTCATAATTTGAGTACGCATTCGAAAGCTCCTCGGATCGTTACCCAGGTCATTCAAATGAAATCAAATCATAAGAAATGATAGGAACGTCGATACATCCAGTCGGGTATCAACACTCGGTAATCAGATACTTTTCCTAAGAATCTCGCTACGGGAGAATTGGACAAGAAAAAATTGTCAATTGTCAAATAAGACAATTTCCACAGATGAGTAAATCCGACTTAGAAGAATAGATGCAACAGGCACATATGTAGGTGTCCCTAACACTATGTCCCTATTTTTCACTTCTTGCAGATCTCATAAAATTTAATCTTTCACAACTTCAAAGAAAATGTAGTGTTTATTAATCAATTTTATGGTGACTACTAATCAGCCTTGCATGGTCCATCCCAAATTGTATGTAGGCGCGCAATTATATACAATTTCAAGATTAACGATGCAATACTCAGTTCGTCAAAATTTTATGATCATGTTTATAATAAAAACATTTTCATGCTTAATTCTTAAATAAGAATCAAAAACGAATTTACAAAGATTTTCCTTGTTATGAAAAAAATTAAGTTTTCCCAAGGTGTCTTATAAACAACTTCATTTCGATAACAATCACTTATAAATCTCACTTTGAATAATCCTTATAGTGATGAAAAATCAATTTCCTCAAATGATACTGTTTTATCTTATAAAAACAATGAGTGATCTGCAAAAGAGTGATGAAAAGTTGTTCACCAAGAACTAACTACAATATGATAGGAAATGAGCTTAGCCAAATAATCATGAGGTTCATGATCTCGATGGCACTCAAAAGAATAATCCACAACGTAACTCAATTCAAGATGAGTACTTGTTCAATGGTTGCATCACTAATGCGAGCATTAGAGACAAGCAAGAAAAGATAGATAACATCGATACATGTAGAATTTAGCAATCAAAGGTAGTCTTTTTATTAATCACAAACAAGTCAAAATTGTACCGTAACACATTACGTGTCACTATGTCATACAATTCTCAGAACACATCCTACCAACTGATATCTCAGTTAAGTTAGGGATTTTTAAAAGATACCGCAATGAATACTAACCTACAAGAGTCATTAGGTGTTCCATATGTCCCGGAAGATCCATTGGTCCCAATTCAGAAGAAGATTTCTTCAATTTATTTCTTGGACACAATCCTCATTAGTGGACAATGGCCTAGGAACAACCCTTAACACAAACCTACAATCAATTAAAACCTTATAATTCAATCAAAGAACTTAACGACTTCCTCTTAACAATTTCATATTCCATACAGGTTAAATTTTACTTTATTCAAGTTTCAATCAACTTATACTCAATATGATATCCTATATCATTCTCTATTACTTTCAACCTTATTCATAAACCTTAATAGGGCAATAAAAGCTCGATATGAAAAACACTTAATTTCCAATCCTATATCTCTTACAACAATAGTTATCAAATGAGTCACTAGTATGAAATGACTCGATCATTCAATTAGACTTTTCGGAAAGGTACTTGTGGCATGAGGCTTTTGGGTAATGGTTCCAATGACAGCCTCAAGTGCAACATTCACCCTTTCGATTTCAAATTTAAGAATTGGGTGACAACGAATCAGATGACATCTTTCTAGGTGGTAAGGTTTTGTCAAACTCCGCTCTATAAGAAAAGATCGTCATGACATCGATATCAGTTTTAATCTTACCAATTCTTCTTCAATATCACCAATCATCTAATATCTACAATTCTACGAATATCAACCATTTGTTGGGATCACAAATATCCACAACTTGGTTTAGATCTAGGATAGCGAATTCCTACGAGAATAGCTTCGATTAATTTACTAGGGGGTTTAAGGTTCTTTGTGACAATCTACGTCCTATAAATACCTCGTATAAATATCAAAATAATCATCAAACAATCATGTAATAAAAGTACATCATATATATATATATATATATATATAATCCAAGTTATATATATATTAAAATAACACTTCTCAGTCTGGCCTTGTCGGTAACTCGGGAATTCTTCGGCACCGTTATAGTCAAAAGATTTTTAGACATTTTGTGAAAAATGTTTATAGTTAAAAGATTTTGAAATGCTTTATTCAAAACCTTGATTTTAAAAATCTTTCGTTCTCTATAACGAGAGCTCTAATGCCAAACTGTAACACCCCCAAATTTATACAACTCAATACATCGGAAGACTCGTTGGTGTTACGGGATAGCACATTACTCACATCATAGACAACGCATAAAAATCGCGTCGTTTATTAATAAAGCATTTCCATTCATAAATATCAAATTTACATAGGTCCCAAGTCATATTATTTCATACAAAGTTTTACAAAGTTTTTGAATGGAAATTATAATTTAAGTGCGGGCCATGAATTCTTGTCGTCTTCCCGAGAATTACCTTCAAGTACTTGAGATAAAACATGTTAAAAGAAAAGGTCAGCGATAACGCCGAGTGAATTCATAGAGTTTAATAAAATTCATCAATACAATATCAGTATAAAATTATTACTGAAAATCATTTTGTACAAATCATTTCAATAGGCCATAAAATAGCCAAAGTCGTTTTATACAAATCCTTATCGAAAATCATAATATAGGCATTTGCCTTAAAAATCATTATACGAGCCAATGTCGTAAAAACATCATACAATACGTCTTACGACGTTGTATAAAGTTAAATAAAAACCGCATATGAATATGGTTACGAAAACCAAAACACAAACATTATATCATTAGTATGACCTCGTATTGCTAGTCAGGCAATACATCGTAATTCGGAACGTACAACAGTATTTTGTTAACTGGATTATTATAAGCCGCATGACATTGTTACCTTACTAAACCAAACAACGGGTAGCTAACCCGATACTCAATTTTCCCATCTAAAGTAGCGTGTCGTCACAAAGGTCATGCTATGGAAATCTTCTCATACATAAATTAGCTTACCAATCAATGTGGCACGACAGGGATCAACCGTCAAGGCGCGAACTGGGGTGATCGTCCCCAAATAGTACTATTATATGCACAAGCGTCTACCAACTCCCGGTAGTTCACAATTCATGCTAATGGGACTTTTAGTGACATAACCTAACTTTAATAATCCATTTAATTTCATCTATCGGGTCCTTTAATCATTTATCGGGTCATACAATCGGGTCATACAATCATTCGGGTCCAAATCAATAAACAAACAATCGGGACAAATGGTGTCCTATTTTATAAAAACTAACATGTTATCTCCCTCGCGGGTTTATAAAACATTTATAAAAACATTTAAAAGAGTGCGAGGCTATGAACTCCCGTTGATGTGGGAAGACGGGTTATCGGCAATTCGGTCGTACGGTACGTGCTTCAATCACGGAAACCTAGACAAATAATACTTGTCTTAGACTCTTGTCCAATGACTTTATAAAAATAACAATTATGTATACATATGATGATTTTATATATATGATGATCAAGTGGGTTTACATATTCTCATTTACTCATTTTTGTGTTATGTGTCGATAACTTTTATACTAGTTTACTAGTTTTACCTATTTACGTGTTTTAGGTCCAATAAGCCTATTATAAGTTTATTAACTTGTATTAATCCATTTCATACTTATATTATCAGTATTTAAACTTTCAAGTTGGGCCCAAATGGGTTAAGTCCAATAAGTTCTTTTTATAAGGGTTTAACTTATTTAGTCCAATTATTAGTCCAATATGTTTACTTAGCTCGTTAATGTCCGTATGTCCTATAGTTCGGGTTTTATCGGTTTTTACTTGTTATACATGTTTTATATCAGTATATAAAGTTCATAAAGTTTACATTAGACGGGTCCAACCATCTAAGTTTTATTTAACAAAAACGTTAATTTTACGGTATTAGCCGAAAAAGTCATAAAAATCATGTTTATAGTTTTATAACTTATAAAACTTAACAAGTTACCATTTTTATAAAATGTCCACTTATTTACCATTGTACATATTTATATAAATGTATTATATAAGTTAGTGGGTTTTAATTTATATTTTATACTATTAAATTTTGAGTGCTTATATAATAGTATTATACTTTAATTTCCAAAATCTGATTTTTATTTTCATCTTCACCAAAACTGCCATATCTAGAGTTCTATATGGATATAGAAGCTCAAATTTTTATCGCATAAACTACATGATATGTGCTCCATTTAACTCTTCTATAGATACTGTTGAATCATCCTCTAAGTATTTTCTAAAAATCGTCCAAAACAGTAAACTCAGATTTGTACTTTAAACTTGTTTTGATCATATCTCACTCATTACAATGATTCCATTGCATGACCAACTCTCACATATGTACAAGACTCATACCTTACTGTAAATCAATTTATCTATGCCATTTTATCAGTTCATGACATGTTTCTTTACTGTTTTATACAGCCATCATTTTTAAGCAAGATTTTAACCTTGTTTCTTATAGTTTTTCACCTTTTTAATCATGTTTATCAACACCAAATTCCCACACAATATTTTTATCATCATATAATCATCATATACATATACAATAGGAAATAAAATACATGATTACATAATCAAAATAACAAGAAGATGAGGAGGACAATCTTTATACCACCAAGTTGATGTAGGTTATGATTTGGACATGGATTTTGATGGAGAAACTTGTGGATAACCATGACTATCTTCAAGACCACCATTCTTCATGAAAACCTTGTGGAAATCAGCCCTAATACTCCATGGAAACTCCTCCTTGGTTGTTAAAACTTGCACCAATCTTCATCTCTTTGAATGGAGATTAACATATGTTAATTATAACATATGTTTGTGGTTAAAATTTGATCAAGTGATGGTGATTTGAGGTGTAAAATGGGGCGGCATTTTTGAGGTTAGAGAGAGAGATGAGAGTGTTTGTAGCTAGTTTGCATGAGTGAAATGGATGTGTGGTTTTTGGCTAGTGGTTTTGATGTGTTGGTGTGAAGTGAAAGCTTACTTTGTAAGCTAACTAGACAAGTGTAAGTTTTATGCTTGCAACTTGACACCTAAGGGTGTTGTGTTGCTTACTCTTGCCGTCCAAGAGTGGGGGTGGGGCAAGATTTATCTTGTCTCATCCCCATTTAAATACGGGTACTCCTCGATTTTAGTTTCCTCGATTTGCGTGCCCTGCGGTCGTTTTACGAAAAACGTTTTTATAAATTATGAATCAACGGTACAAAACGAATCTAATAAAAATTGTCTCATCAAAAACGGAGTTCGAAAACGTAAATACGTAATCCTAAGGTTTCTGGTTTAGTCGTAAAGGACGTTAAAATAAAATCGTAATTCCTAATCTCTTCTCGTAAATTTGTGAGTTTATGAACTAACACAAATTTAAAACTCCAAAATAATATTCACGGATAAATTTATTTTCTGAAATGTCGGACTGTCACCAAAGACGGTGTATGTAAACGTAAGCACGTAACGTTGAATCCTCCGGTTTAGACGTAGTCGATGCTACTTCAAGACGTAAATCCAAATTACTTCCCAAAAATAAGTGAGTTCATATTGTAACATTAAAATAATGTTTTCAAATAAATATTGAGAATAAAATATCGACCATAAATTGACGGATTGTCACAGGAGGTCTTTGCACCAGTTGCAAGGATTGAAGGTATAAGGATCTTTCTAGCCTATACATCCTGCATGGGATTCACTGTCTATCAAATGGATGTCAAGAGTGCCTTCCTCTATGGAACAATTGTTGAGGAGGTATATGTGATGCAGCCTCCTGGTTTTGAAGATCCAGAGAATCCAGACAAGGTGTATAGAGTCAAGAAGGCTATGTATGGACTTCATCAAGCCCCAAGATCATGGTATGGTACTTTGTCTACTTATTTGGTGGACAATAGATTCAAGAGGGGCACCATAGATCAGACACTATTTACAAAGAAGAAGGGTAAGGATGTTTTACTTGTTCAGGTGTATGTTGATGACATCATCTTTGGATCCACATATCCAAAGATGAGTGAGGATTTCTCCAAGCTTATGACAGACAAATTCAAGATGAGTGCTATGGGGGAGATGAACTTCTTTCTTGGGTTACAAGTTCAGCAGAAAGAAGATGGTATCTTCATCTCCCAGGATAAATATGTGGCAGAGATCTTGAAGAAGATTGGCTTTTCTCCACATGAAAAGAGGGCTACTACTCCTATGGATAGAGAACACCCTTGGGGAAAGATTGGAGATGGAAAGGATGTGGATGTCAGGCACTATAGATCAATGATTGGTACATTGATGTATCTTACAGCCTCCATACCTGACATCATGTTTGCTATGTGTGCTTGTGCACGCCATCAAGTGACTCCCAAAGAATGTCACCTTTATGTTGTCAAGAGAATCTTTAGGTACCTAAGATGTTATCCTAGTCTTGGCTTGTGGTACCCAAAGGATTCATCATTGGAGCTAATTGCATATTCAGACAGTGACTATGGAGGTGATAAGTTTGATAGAAAATCCACAACTGGTGGATGTCAGTTTCTTGGGAGCAGGTTGATATCTTGGCAATGCAAGAAACAAACAGTGGTGGCTAATTCTACAACTGAAGCAGAGTATGTGGCTGCAGCTGCTTGTTGTGGACAAGTTTTGTGGATTCAGAACCAGCTGTTGGACTATGGGTATAATTTCATGCATACCAAGATATTTGTTGACAATAACAGCACATTATGCATTATTAAGAATCCTGTACATTATTCTAAAACTAAACACATAGAAATTAGACACCATTTTATAAGAGATTGTTTTGAAAAGGGTTTAATACAACCTGATAGGGTTGACATAGAAGAAAATGTGTCAGATTTACTAACTAAACCTTTTGATGCTGGAAGGTTTTAATACTTGGTAACAAGTATTGGAATGATCAATCTCACATAATATGTGTTTTGGAGTCTTTTTGTAAAAGTATGTACAGGATAATGCATTGTTATTGGTCTTTTTGAGGATTTAGATTTTCCACTATATTTTTCTAACACTGACAAAGGTTGCTTGAACGCTGATAAGTGTTTTTGTGACGTTGTCAGCAATATATTTGTCTAACGCTGACAAAGCTTTTCTTAACGCTGACAAGTGTTATCGGGGCGTTGTCAGCAACAATGTTAGTTTTGTGGTTTTCAATCTAAATGTGCTGGTGGTGTTAGCATTATACCATTGGATACAGAGTTGCTTATGGATCATTGGAGAAGCATTTGGGCATGTTTTTGTTTATGGATAATGGTTGGAATTTTCAATTCCTATCTTGACATAAAAAAAATTTTATGTTCATGCAAATTTTTGGCAACATTTGTATCACAGTTTAAGGGGAGGTTTTTAGGGACCTTTAGGACTTTTGGGTATCCTTATGATACTCTTATCACAGTTCTAGATTGTGTCCACAGGTGAGTATGAGTTAGTTTTACTAAATCATGAGGCACTGTAGCATGCAAAGTTGATATACTATGCATGCTGCCAAGACATTTTTGGCCTAGAATTGGTTGTGGTGTGTTGGGAGACTTGGGAATGATTTTATCATGGGTTTTACCTGGGAGTAACAAGGAATTTTATAAGGTAACTTAGTTGTTAAGAGTTTTGGTTAGCAAGGGACACTAGAGGACTGTTATGTCTATCTTGCATAAGCAAGTGTGCATAACTGGACAGTGCTTGCCGCCCTATAATAATTATCAGCTTTTTGGTTATCTTCTCTAGGATAAATTAATTTGTTAACGTCATTTTTCATTTTTATAAATTTTTATTTTTGGACGCTGACAAGTATTTTTCCAAGCGTTGTTGTGATCAATTTAGACGCTGACATGGCTTTGGCAAACGTTGACAAGAATATAGCCGTTGGGCGTTGATAGGTTATTTTTTACCGTTGACACTCAACGGGACCTACCCAGTTGTTACTTTTTGACATATTTTTAGGCCGTAATTTTGGGAGCTGACAACTCTCATTTAATGCATGAGATAAACTTATTCTTTTTCAATATTTTCATGATTGCATTTTGAAAATACTTGCCTATTTTTTGGCCAATCACATGCATTTTTCTTCTCCTATATATTTGGCTCCTATTTTAAACAGGGTACCTATTATTCTTGTCTAACACAATTTTCTCTTATAAACTTCATCTTTATCAATCATTCAATCAGCTTTCAACAATGGCACCAAAATTCAAACCAAGTGATTTGGAATTGGGATTCAGAAGTCAACACAACATGATCGCATATCTTGAAGCTGATGATACTCTGTTTCCCCAATACACACAAATGGTGGCGTATTTGAACGCATCCCCTTTTAGGTATGCTCTTTCTCATGCTCCACTCATTCCTGTCACACATATTAAACAGTTTTGGAACAATGTTAGTTCCTCAACTGTTAATAGAGTGACTACATTATCTTCTATTGTTCATGGGCGCACATGGGTGGTTACTGAAGCTTTGGTACGCCAAGCTTTTCATCTTGATGATGCTGATGGTATAACCACCCTCCCCATTAGTGAAATAGAACAAGGACTCAGGGCTTTGGGTTATCCTTTTCCTACTGAAGGAACTTTAAATAAATATCATAAACAAGAGTTTCCCCCAGCCTGGAAGTACCTAATACATGTCCTCTTACAATGTTTGAGTCCCAAGTGTACTTCACACAATGAGATCAATAGGTCTATTGCAAGTGCTATTGCGTGCATTGCTACTGGGCAAAAGTTTAATTATTCCAAAATGATTTTTGAGGGCATGTGTAAAAATATAGGGAACAAACTGACTTTAGCTTATCCCAGATTTTTACAAATGGTTTTTGATGTCCAAGGTTACTGCACAAAGGATCATGATGATTTTTATGAGATCCCTGTGCAAAAGAAAGCAATTTTATGAAGATGAACTCACCCCCACATCGTGACTTACCCCTCACCTCATCTATGATAGCTGTCATTGAAGCAGCTCAACCCCAACCAGACCCTCAACCCCAAATTGACCCAATACCTGAACCTTTACCTTCACCACAACATATGCAAATTGACCAAGAATCCTTCAACGCTGACACATTAAATGTTGGCGTTGATGTGCCTATTTCAAACGTTGACACAAATCCTTCACAGTCCCAACACCCCTTAACCAACCCACATCCACCCAATCCACATCATCATCTCCACCAACACAATATAGGTTACAAAAACGCCAAAGGACTACTGGAGTGTTCTCCTCTAGTGGTCCTAGCCATGTAGCAGAGAGAACCACCCCCACAAGTGTGGTTGGTGCTATGGATGAGGCTGGGACTATTGGTTCTGGCTTAGAAGCTGGCCAAGACAGTCCTACCATAATTAAGACCTCATCCATGCCCAATGAATCTACCTTGGGAGGTCAAATACCCATTTTAGAAGAGGGCAGATTGGAACCAATGACCCTAATGGAATTGACGGTTGTCTGCATGAGCTTGCAGAAGCAAAATGCAGACTTGGTACAAGTTGTCAGCACACAAGGCCTTGAACTCAAGCAATTGAGGAAGATGATTGTTATCTTGGAGAATGCTAGCACAAGGAGAGGGATGGAGGAATCTTCCAAAGGGGAGGATGAACAAATAAATGTGAGTGATAAGGGCTCCCATGATGGTCAATCTTTGGATGTTGCTGAGGCCCTAACAAGTTTGAAGAAACAGACAGGTTTTGATACGTCTCTAGTTTCTCCTACAAACTTAAATTTGTCATTTACAGCCATGTTGGAGGAAATTGCAAGAGGCGCTGAGACAGGTAATTTGAGCGTTGACAAGACAGATTTGAACGCTGACATGAGTATCTTGGGCGCTGACAAAGCAAAATTGAGCGTTGACAGACCTGCAAATGAGGTTGATGTATTCCAGTCATCATCCATCATCAAAGAGGTTTCTTCACAGGTATTACCATCTACCTTACCAACAGTTGATCCATTAGATAAGGGTAAGGGTATTATGGTAGAAGAAGTTGTTCCAAAGAATGCAGCACAAATTGAGTTTGATAGAAGGTTGGCTGTACAGATTGTGGAACAAGAAAGAAAGAAGGTGGGTGAATCACCTTTTGTTGTCACTTCAGAAGAGCAAGAAGGAAGTGATGAAGCCAGTTCAGACTCAAGTGTAATGATCATAGAGCAACCAGAAAGACTTGAGTATGGTGATGAGTTGGCCAAAGAGAAGTTGAATGAGTTGAAATTGCAGGTTGATTTTTATATGCCAGAGGTTGTTCAGATGTACCATGCTTGGGAAGATAGGTGTATGGAGAATCCACATTTGACCATTGCAGATCAGATATGGGGTTTGGAGATTCTTCTCAAAGTACAAAAGGATTGCAAGGTCATTCTGAAACACAAAGCAAGCAATGTTCTCTCAAATTTGAAAAGGGATAGAAGGGACACTACAAGAAAATAGAGCTATTGTAGCATTTTGAAAGCAACACTTATAAAGATTGTTGCCTTATAAGCTTTAATAATAATAAAGCAACATTTTATTAAATAAGTGTTGCATTTAAAGATCTAAGGCAACATTATATTTGAAGTGTTGCATCTTCTATTGTAAAATACAACACTTTATAAAAGTGTTGCATTTTCTTAAAGGAAACGTACAACACTTTTGATTAAAGTGCTGTAAATCTCATTCAATCACGCACATTGTAAAAAGTGTTACCCAATGTTTCAAAAAGTGTTGCATCTACACGCGTTTTAAATCAAAGACACTAAGATGCTTTACTTTTAAAATTTTTGATGAACATTACCATTTATCACTAAATCAAAAATTATTTGATAAATTAAAAAGTACCTAGCTAACTACCTGTTATAATTTATAGACTGATAGTTTTGAGTACGTGATCACTGTATACATTTGTACCGAAACAAAACCGAACTGAATTGGACTCAGGTCGAATCGGGGTTTTTCAGTTTATTAGTTGTGTCATGTTGTGGTTTAGACAAAATGCAAAATAGATTGGAGGGAAAGTGAAGCATCACAATGGCAATAAAATGCAAAGCACATGTACCATAGCAATTAAAGGTGCTAAAAAAATGAGTAGCCATAATGCAAAGCACAAGTTTCATAGAAATTACATGTTCTATGCCAACAAAACGAGTGGCATTACACTAGGATTTTCCATTACAACTACACTAGTAGCCAACATGCATAAACAACATCCAAAACACAAATATGGGCCAAAATGCAGCAATAAGAAATAAGTAGAAGCGAATTGCCTTAAGAAACCATGCAATATCGTCACGCTCCATCAATTGCATTTGTAGCTTCGACATTTTTTTGCAATCCTGTGTCTTTTGGAAGCAATCACGAAACAATTCCTTTCTAATTAGCTCATTTTCCGTTAAACAATCCTGTTCGAAGAAAATATATAATCTTAGTATGTAGGCATAATTTACATCAGAAATTGCACAATAACGTATTACCTTTAGTGCTTGTGCTTCACGCACCCTAGAATAATTTTTTTTAACTGTAACTTGCACCTTTTTTTCTTTTTTGCCCAATTGGCCTAGCTTTTTCAGCTACTTTCTAAAGTAGAAAATAAATATTCATGAATAAACGAGCTTTACAGATTTTAGTTGCACCTTGAAGCTTAAATCATCAACATCTCAAAGATCACATCTGAAAGCTTGAATACCGATGGGAGATTGGAAACGCCAAGATGCGTAATAGGCACCTCAGTTTGAAACTTGCACACTTGTATAAACATACAACAACTTAGATTTTTTAATCTTTTCTGTATATATTACATGTATTGTGAATGCTAAGCTAAGACTAGCTTTATTGGCAAAAAAGAAATGTACATAGATGGATGACGCTGTTTGTACAAGGGATATACTATTGTCAGAAGAATACAAATAATAGCATGGTTGTCTTGCACTCAGAAGGGCACTAACATTAATATCTGAAACCATATATGGATCAGAATGTGAATTACTCCACACTGAATCTATAAAAGGTACTAATATCAATTATTGAAACCCTCAAAAAGCCATATATAGGTTATGTTCATGTTGCAGCAAAAGAGTCCTCGCAAACATGTTAATAAGCTAATTAGTTGCCTTAGATCTGTGTTATTGTGTTAACTATTAAGCTGTAACATGATTGAGAAGATCTTTAACACAATTGCACATATATGTCACTCGTTGATTATTCAGACTAGATTAATAAGATTCTTTAAATGGACATACATACTATTATAGATTCAATAAAATCTATAAACAGGTAGGAAAGATCGACATCTCTATTTAGGCTATCCAACTAAAGTCGACCTTTTTTACGTTTAATCGTATATGTACAATTACTCTAGCTGGATCAGACCAGACCAGCTAATGCTCCTTTGATAGAGATATATTATTGAGTTTGGTTAAGCATATGAGTGGGCTTAGGCTTATATTATATAAGCCATTTATGGCTTATATATCATAAGCATATAAGCCTATGTTAAGTGTTTGGTTAAGCTTATTAAAATTAATAAAGTAAAATGACAAAAAAACATATGAATGTTAAATTATGTAGTTATTAAATGTGGGTATAAAAGTCTTTTTATATGTAATAGTTATATAAGCCCACCTTTTGTTATAAAAGCCTCAAATGTTTGCCTTACCAAAACCCCCTTATATAAGCTTATAAGCCTACTTATATAAGCTTAACCAAACACTTGATTTCGGCTTATAAGCTTATATAAGCTAATAAGCTTATAAGCCCACTATATAAGCTAAAACAAACACCCAATATCTTCATCAGTTCATGATACACTCATACACTACAAACTAAAGGTTTATATTGGATCATATTCGATTTGGATCACACCAAGTCAATACGCATATAGAATATTAAGTGAACATACATATCATGTAATTATGTACTAAAAGGAGTCTTTATTAAGCATCTGCATCTGTGAGTCCTATCTTTAGCAGATGACAGAGCAAAGTAAGTTTTATAGTATGTCTTATCATTAAAAATCTTTTACATCAATTCTACTTTTACACCATACAAAAAAACTCGAATGAAAAATTCATTTGTGGTTATCATGCATAGAAGTAGAACATATATGACTTATTATTAATACTATTTTGTTGTATCCATCTTGCATATGTTTCTGTTAAGCAAACAGTAACTGCATCCTTATTTGATGCTAAAGATGAAAATCACCAAGTTTCATACCTTTGGGTTTTCTTTATTTCATGTCTTACGAGTTTATTCAGGTCCGAGGCGCACTCGTTTTGGCTTAGAATTTGTCTTTTCACCATCATGTTTGGCCCAAATGTTTTGTTTGTCTTCTGCATTCAATTAGTTGTACTACAAAGAAAAGTTTAAATCAATAAATCTTCTAACGAGTAAAGAATTATATTGAACTATATAAACACACCACATAGGCAGGACATACCCTGCCATCATCAGACTGGTTTAAGCCCAACTTTAGTACAACTTGAGCTTGTTGGCTATCGTTGCAGATTCTTGTGCTAACTCAATTATACATCCTTTTTACATTACCAAAAGATAGCCGAAAATTAAGAAACTATTAAACATGCATAAAAAATGTTTCCTTGCACACGAGACAAGCCTTTTTTATACCGTATCACATTTACCATTTATGCACTATTAGTTCTACCTTAGTGAAAAATACACTATCACAACAGTTAAAACTTACTCGTGCATATAAAACGGACCACAGTTGGTGTTGTTTGATTATACACTGATCGGCAGCAGGGGTTTTACCGTTTAAGTAAAAAATATATCATGTAGCCATTATTTTCTTTCAGAATCCTACAATTTTTTTAGGTTATTATTTTATCAGTATTGTAACTCAAACTTATAAGCTATAAGCTACTATTTACTTGTACACATACACCAGACTGTATTGCTAATATTTCACTTAGGCATTTCATCAAACAGTTGGCATTCACAATTTCCAAATGTGTAACAAATATAAAAAGTAATAGACCATAGGTAGCACATAATTTGCAAAACAAAAAGGGTGAATGAAGAGATATATACCAAGTTTTGCTCGTCAGTGACTTCCTCGTTGTCGGTTTGTCCACTAAAATATCAAGTGATGGTAATGGTGACGCGAGCAGAAGGGTTGTGGTGTTGGGATATCATAGGATATGAAGGAAACGTGGTTTGTAACTGTCAACTCTGTGTGAGTAATTGGCGGGGAAATTTCGTTTGGCGGGGGTAATTAGCGGGGGAATTCTAAAATTCTAAAGAGCCCAATTCTAAATCTATTTGAAATTTTATAATTTCAAGGCGCACTTTTTAAATAAAATAGAAAAGCCATTAAGAACTTGAGTAAAAAAATATAAAGAATATTAAATAAATCAATCATGGAGATAGTGAAAAGCTAAAAGGTTGAATTTTAAGTTTTTATTTAAAAAAATTATAAAATAATAGAGAAAACGTTGAAAAATAAATCAATACTTGTAAAAACAATTGTATTAATTATCAGGTCGCGAGTTTGACGGCCGGTCACGGATTCGACCATCGGATCTAGTCGGTCGAATCACCATGTTAAGGGTTCGAAAATCGGGTTAGCTCGATCGAGTCACTGGATCTCTGGTTAGACCACCAAGTTAACCCAATTAAATCATCGAGTTACCAGTTCGACGATCAAATCAATAAGCAAATCGTTTACTATATTTCGTTAGACAATTTTCATCGATATACGCAGACGCACGTATAGTAAGGTAAAAAGATCTCATTATAATTAATCAAATTAGCCTCGAACAACAATCGTACACCTGTGTCAACAATATCAACCACAACCGCAATCTCACCAACAATCCTATCGTCTTCAAAACTAAGAAAATTAAGAATACGAGACACAACCTACGCCGACATTTGAAAAAAGAAAAACAAGAAAGAAAGCAAATGTCAATAAATCTATTGAAACAGAACCTGAAGGTGTAGGTATTCGTGATTTTTGAACCCAAGCCGAAGAGTTGCTTTTGGGAAAATGTTACATCGAAGTATCTGAGGATCCAAAATACGATTCGGGTAAACGAAAGATACTTTTTGGTGCAAAATTTTAACCGTGTACAATACCGAAGCCACGAAGTTGAAGTACAAGAAACAAACCAAGAACATGTTGATCGGAAAATGGATTCCGATCTTAGACTTATGTTTAATAAAATTTATGTTGAATTAGCTATGGAAAGCGGTAAGGACAATGAGGGGTTTATGACGGGATCAAAATCGCGTTTAAACAACATGTGGGTACGGAGTTTAGGCACAAGAGTGCTTGGAACTTTCTGAAAGATAAATTCAAGTGGAAAAATTCTAACTCGATCCTCGCAAGACAAAATCGCCTACGTGCTACCGAAGAGGAACCAAAACTTTAGACCGGACGTGGTGCCTCATCCAATTGGGCTACATCGAGTTTCAAAGAGTCAACGTTCAAACAACTTTACCCTTAGTTCCGAATCGAACCCGAAAATGTCTAAAGCGATGCTCGAAAAACAATAAGAGTCAGATCGCAAGGCGAAGATGGATGTCATCGAAGGAAAAAACAAAGACAGGAATTGAACTAATAAATTCTCAACAATTTGAGTCGGATGAGGTGCTACGAATTGAAACGACGAACATGGATCCAACAAGCACTGTCGACGCCAAGAAAAATATGTATGATCCGGGCTCGTTATGCTAACAACTACTTCTTTTATGTTTTTTAGTTATGGACTTTTAATTTTATGTGTTTTTTTATTTAATGTAATTTTTTACGTAATATTTTTTTATTAATATCATACGAGTAGTTAATTTAAGTTTTTTAGTTATAAAAAAGTTATGTGATCATTTTTTTTATGATTTGCCACTTTTTAAAATAACATTTCAAATATGATGCCTTCATTTTGTTAATTAATTATTTTTAGTTTTATGTATTTTCTTTTGTTATTTTACCTTATAAATGACCGTAACCAACACAGAACAAAAACTTATAAACATTGTTTAAAAACTTAGTTGACCCGGTCGGTTGAACCGGTTGAATCGTGACCCGGTCGGGTGATCCGACGCCGGTTTTGACCAAAAACCTGGTTGAATCACCGATACCGTGACCCGATGGCTCGACCGGACGCCGATTTTGACCGAAAAACCTGGTTAAAACACCGGTTAAACTGGTTGTACCGTGACCCGATGGCTCGACCGGATCAATTAAAAAACCGGTTTTAAAACACTGCTTATAAATGACTTAGTTAAGGCTAATTCATAAGCTTTACCAAACACCCCTCAAGACCCCACATAGCGATTGCAAACTGTAAATACCTTCAGCCACATTAAGTCATTAACGAACTGCCAATTGATCCTCCTTTTCATTTATCGTAACACCAATCAATCTTACCTTTCTCTCAAATTAAATGTTTTATTTGTCAGGCCTTATCTCAGTTGGAATCAAAGGTAAAACCATAGAACTACTATTATTATTGATCCTATGTTGTGTATTATCATGTCAACTTTGGGAAACATCTAGGAATTCAGTTTCGATATGTATCTATATTTAGATCGTTATCCTGTTTTCAATTTTCTATTGTAAAAAGTAATTCGTCAATGCCCTTTAAGTGTTTCTTACTTAGCCGCTATTGTACGACATAATTTAGTCTCCAATTACTGTGCTTTTATTTTCATTTACTTACATTTAGTTTATTATTTTCTCTTAGTACTTTGTATCTGATCTCTACATTGTTTTAACATCAAACATTAAAACTACTGAACAAATAAAATCACATGATCAAATAATTGTTAGATGTTTAGTTTGTGTTCGCCGTGATTGTTGTTAACCTAATATTTCTTTCCATTTGAGGCTGTCATTTTATTTCCGCGCCTCATACCAGTTCCGCTAACCATACTTTTACGAACTGCCAATATAAAATGAACCTCTACTCCTGGCGGAGCAATTCGACGAAGTGCTTTTGCTGCACCTCAAACATCCTCTTTATGATGGGATTTTGAAAATTTTAGGTCTTATATTTTTACATGTCTTTTTGTGTGACACCCACTGCAGGTATATCTCCTTTTCATTCTACCAATTCAGTTTATTTAGCAGCAAAAGAAATCTTTAGATGAACAATCCCGATTCCTAACTTTCTGCAGGTAGGAATGACCTCGTGTACTACATCCCTACTACATAGAGACCACTCCTGCTGTATAGCTGTTATCGGATAAACAGCGTGTGCTCTTCTAATGGTTTTTGGACCAGCTTCATATAGACCAATATATTTACTTCTAACCACCAATAACAATATCAACATTTGACAAAGCATATATTCATGAAAACTATGCAGCAAAGACAGCACTAGATTAAAGCAAGTAAGCAACGTCTGAAATGCATCTTGGAAATGGGTTATTTACAGTTGCTTTGCTTATGGAATAACAAACAAGATCAGGTACTTTGGTAAGTAAGTTACTTACCGCTATTATTTCTTCATAATAATACTTTTCGTTTGATATGTTTATCTATCCATTATTGTATGTACAGAAAAAAGACTGAACTAGAACATATGCGTAAAGAAATTGAAGAACAACGTAACAAATTAGTTGAAGATGCAGTCGAGAAGCTTATACAAAAGTAACCTTATGAGTTAGACAGTTTTTAACATGAGTTATCGTACATGTTTGATTCAAGATATGTCCCTCTTATTCAATCTCCACACAAAACATGCTTCAAATATATTACATGACTAAATAGAATCTTACATCACAAACTGACCCACCTTCCCGTTTTGACCCAAACAAGCTTCAACCTCTAATCTTCGTACTACTAATATGTCTTATGTCACATTTCATATAATTTCTGACTATACACTACTATGTAAATGTGTCTGCTATCTATTTATATTTTACAAATTTATATAGGTGGGTTGGATATCTTCAAGATTAAGGTGGAACCGATACCATTGATATTGTTTGATCGATATGTGCTGTAAATACTAAATAGTAGTAAAAGTGAAAATAGTAAAAGTGACGGTCAATAGGGGAGCAGAATCGAAGTGAAAATAGTTCAGTTTGTTCATTGAGTTAAGGGTAGAACTGCAAATAGTAGTAATAGTGAAGGTAAAAGGGGAACAATATTGAAGATAACATAGACGAAATAGAAGCGGCACTTGCTTAGTTAAAATGGGAATTAGGGCTGTAATTTTCGAATTTTTGTAAAAATTGAGAATATACAGATTTTGAATGCTTTAAGTTCTCTTGATATTGTACATATTTGGAGAAAGTAGGAAAAGGATATTGAGTTCTATAAGTGTTCTATATTTGAGTCAGAAGTTCAGAGTCACACTCAGTTACAAAACAAGTCTCAAACTAAGCCCCAACTCTGGATCAAACGCCCTTGTAAATTGTTTACTACGTACTTCTTTTCATCCGAATTTAAGAAAATTTAAACCCAAAATATTCATGAGACATCCTTCATTTTCCCAAATCACAGGTTCCCTCCCATATCACGTGCTCACTCAGGCCGACTAAAAGTCACTGAACCGGCCCTGAATTTATAACTATTTTTTAGGGAAAAGAGGGTTTTGCTACAATGGCTAGGAAATATGAGGCATCAACACAAAATGGGTTTGTAATGACAGCACATAAAGTAACCATTTGTGTACAGTAATTCAAGTTTATGCTCCTTCTGGTCAAGACTCTTTACCTGGTCTCTTGTGGTCTGATTTTCATATAGAAAAAATCCTTGCTTGCTGAAATAGTTTCATTATTAGAAGACTCATCGTCATTTGTATTGTCATCCATCTTACTAGAACAAATAGGATGGCAACGTTCACCTATACAAGAACCATGTACAATGTTCTGTAAAATTATAAAAGTGCATATAGCCTGACTTTAATCTGTTTACGATGCCATATATGATATATGAATTGAAGTCAGTTTTGACACACATGATTATGATTAGGATGTAAAAGGTTGGTCTGTTTATTGGAATGTTGTATCGTCAAATCATAGAACTTTTATTCGGTATAGGTCGTAGCTAAACTTCTCTGACTATTTTGGTCCTCGGCACTTGGTGCTGGGTTATGTAATTCCAAATTGCAGTCCTGGCCAGATTAGGCTGAGCTTTATACTATATTGAATTTTTACCTATGTTGTTGCTATGAGGTCTAGTGATCTCTTTTTCGGTTGATTGTGTCACCGTAAATGTTGTTGGAGTGCACTTTATTGTATAGATTTTATTGTCTTCTATTTGGATGTATATCATGATTGTAAACTAACAATATTTCATACGTTTTTCATTTGGACCAGGCAACTGTTGTTTTATCAAGATGGAGATTTGCAAAGATGAACTCAAAGATGTTTATGGTTATATGCAGTTTGATTGCTTTTTCATTTTGTTACTAGAAGTTTTATGTTTCTTATCTTACATTTAGACAATGTTGTCAAAATACACAACGATGTTATCTATGATATATTTTTACTCGTATCGTTGAACAAATATTAATTATTAATTTATTATTAGACCTTTTTGAAGAATGTGTGTATACAAGTATCACATATTTAGCATTGTAATTTGTGAAACAAAAGTGTTAATCATCGATTATAAAAGTGTCGCCTTATATGATGGAAAACACCTAGCAGTGTCGCGTTTCATATAAATATAAGTGTTGCAAAATCAGTTTTAATAATGAGAAAATGTTGCACTTGAAGTGTTGCAGTCCTGCAAAAAAATGTTGCATTTCATTTTGAAAAGTGCTGCACTTAAGTAACAAAATTGTCATACCAATGTAAAAAGTGTTGCAATTTATTACGAAAGTGTTACATTTGAGTATAAAAAGTGTTGTCTTTGAGTATATAAAGTGTCGCACTTTAAAGTACCACATTTGATAACATAGGCAACACATTTAAAAAGTGCTGCACATTCAAACTGAAAGTGTCACTTATGCCTAAGGCGACGTTGCATAACGTAGCACTTGATAAAGTGTCACATTATACATAATGCAACATTTTAAACACATAATATAACACTTTATGAGTGTCACTTTAACTCAATTTTGTAGTAGTGGGAGTTGTACTGCATGCTGCTTAGATGTCATGGAACAGGGTGGACTTATAAGAAATTGCTTGGATTGACATTTGAAGAGTTGGAGTGCAGAGCTTGTCCCATTTGGGTTAGAGTGTAGGAAGAAAACACTCTAAGACTTCTTTCTGATGAAAGAAAAGAAGAACTTGCAGAGGAAATGGAGCTTAAGAAGGCAATGTTTGTTCCCAGACCTGTGAAAAAGGGAGTCCCTCTTGAGTTTCCCAAAGATATGGATCCATTAAATCCAAGTGAAGCTGTTATAAGGAGCCTCAAGCTCTCACCATTAGAAGCTTCAGATATGGTACAAGTGTTACCACTTGATTCCAGAAACCCTATTATAAGCTATGAAGAAGATGAATGTGGGTTTTGGAAGATTGGCAGGTATGGAAAAGAGGTTCACACTTTTACCACTCTTATATCTTTGTTTGCAAGTTTTGATAGAGAAGACTTGGTAGACCTATGGAGGTTGTTAGAGGCCAAGTATGAGACTGAAGCTCCCACTTCAGTCAATGGAATAAAACTGTGGTCAACATTCAAGAGAATGTGTGGACCAAAAGATGAAGATCCTGCTATTTGGAAGGATCTTGAAGATGACCTCAGTGGTCTTCAATGGAGATTGTATTCAGCTGCTGGTGTTTATTATTTGAGTTCTACAAAGTTTGCTGAGTATCTACTTGTAGATGGTCAGTATTTCATGTCCAAGGAAGTCTTGGAGAAGATGAAGAATACACAGCTGGAAATTGATTATTCAAGTGACGTGGCCAAAGATTTGATCAGATTTATTTATTACCAATATGAGAAGGTTTGTAAGATTCCTCTAGTTCTTAATGTTTATTCAGAAACTTGATTACTAGAGTAGATATCAAGTTTAGGGGAGGATTGTTGGGAATAAATTATAGCCAGTTTACTTGAGCGCTGACAAGAGTAAAACAAGCGCTGAAAGAAGTAAAACAAACGCTGACAGATCAAGCGTTGACAAGAAGAAGTCAAGCGTTGACACATTGAAGACAAGCACTGATGGAAGGATATACTCTACGCGTTTATTATGTTCTAGATTACTTCTAGTAAAGATAGGAACAACAATGTATTTTCTATATTTATCTTTACCTAGAATAGTTGATACGTAGATTATTGTACAAGGCTTCTTATGTCTATAAAAGAAGACCTTTAGGTTATTGTTTAATATAAGTTTTCATACGTAAACCACTTTCATTGTAAGCAAGTTTGATATCATTAATCAAAGTGAAAGTTTGTTTACATCTTGTGTGTTCTTGTTTAAGTGTTAATTCCGCATAACACTTAGATTGTCATATACATATACAAAGGTTTCTCTAAGTGTATTACTTGATCTAATCTCGTATACATAAAGCTAAATCGATCTAAGTTTGGGATCAACAGTTTTTAGTCTCTTGTTTTGTCTAATCCTTGTTATAAATTTAAGACTTGAAAAATGCATCATCAAGTTTTTGGCGCCGCTACCGGGTACTTACAATCCTGTTTTGTAACCAAACCTTTCATAACCATCAAAGATTGAACCATTTATTATCATAAATCAGAAAAAATTCTGTTAGTATAGAAAGTATGCCGTACAACTCAAAAGTGCACTCACTTCATGTAGCATTCCAAAGTACGTCGTACTTTTAGTTAAGTACGCCGCACATTTCATCTGTTACACCAAATCATTGTTGGATGCACACCCGTTTATCCGAAACTCAAACCGTTTCGCCGTTATCTGAACCTGAATGTACCCTTAACCGTAGGTTACGTTGACTCCATCATCGTGTATCTTTAGAAAGGATACACGAACAACCTCAACACCCTCGAATAGTCAACCAACCATTCGATAAACTTTCTCAATTCTTATTCTTTACTAGACTAATCAAACATTACGATCCAATGTCGGACACATATGATGAACCTATGTGGCCAGCCGAGAGAGTTGCTACACCTAATCGTGGCTCTGTAATCATTTTACCTGAAGTTACAAACGAATTTGCTACCAAAGGAAACCATTTGACACTTGTGAAAAACAACCAATTCGATGGTCGAATCAAAACCGATCCTCACAAACACATCCATGAGTTCAGCGAAATTTGAAAAATGTTCAACTATGGAGAAGGACAAGATGAAGCCGAATAACTCATGATGTTTCCATCATCCCTAACTGGAGAAGCCAAGTCATGGCTAGACGAACTTAACGAAGGAACCATTTGAACATGGGAAGGTCTTAGAACTGCTTTCATTAGCCGATTCTTTCCTCTTGCCCTATTTGAAAAACTCCACGTAGAAATCGAAGCTTTTATCATCAAGATCGAGAAACTCTTACTGACACATGGTTAAGAATGAAAGAACTCCTCAGAAACTTCCATGGTCATGGACTCAAGAAAGAAAGTGTAATCAAGATTTGCTATCATGGTTTTGATGTTACTACCCAAGATGCCTTGAACGCTGCAGCGGGCGGTATTTTCCTCTATAAAATGCCAAACCAAACTTACCAACTTTAGATGATAAAGTCTTACTTAAACTTGATTGGTCCAAAAACCATAAAACCAGAAACCCTCGAAAAATCGTAGCTTTTGCCGAAGAAAGCAACAACCCAACCTACACTGAAAAAACTATGGCTCACATGGACGCCATGTCTCTTAAAGTCGATACCCAATATAAAGAGATGAAAAACAAATCTCGTGAATCATGCAAACACTATGAAGGAAACCACCCTTTTAGTGAATGTGATGACGATGATACACCTTTGGCGAAAGAAGAAGAAATGTAATTTTTTGAACACCTTTCGTCGAACTCGTGTCTATAACGATTATCGCAATCGTGATCGTGATAATTGGAGATCAAACAATAGACCAAGTTACAATCGAGACGAAAAGAAACCCAGTCAAACCAAAGACAAACCTAATCTCGAAACCAAACTAGATAATTTCATTAAATCTCAAAGGAAAACCAACCTTTTCGTACAAGATACATTCACTGATCTCAAAACTAAATTCGAGACTTCAAACAAAAACCACCAAGCTTCTATTCAAAACCTTGAAGCTAAGTTTGATCGCTTTGCCGATAAACAATCAAACCGTGCTTCTGGTTCTTTATGTTTGGCCAATGAAAGTTTTAGTCTAGATTTCTTTAAATTAGACTAAGTGTTACGAGTCGCTGTGAAGACCAGCGACAGAGACTAGACCAGCTGAAGGCAAAGCCTCAGCTGACATATCAGGAACATTCAAGTCAAAGACAACGTCAGAGAATTCGAAGACTATCTAAAGTAATACTCATCAGCAGTTATGGACAAGCTGGGATGTAAAAGGAATGTACAGGTGTTCAAGGATCTCTGAGTTGACAATATCAGAGACCACTTACAACCCTATGAATACTTATCATTTATAGTTTAGGCGGGAGAATCTCTAAAAGTGTTTTGAGCGGGACAAAACAAGAGATTCAAGATAAAGCCTAGTACGACCTAGTGGGACAAAAGTGAACAGTTGGCAGAACTGTTCACCTAAAGTTGTTTAAAGGTATGTGTTGATATAAACATGCATTTAATACGTTGTACTACTTCCACACAGAAGTTTACACATATCAACTACTCTCACTAAGGAAGCAACCTCGTACCACTATAAATAGGAGGGAGAAAGAAGATTGATTTAACCCTTGTGCTTGGATAATCTATCTAAATTCTTTCTCCCATTAGAACCTCTGAGTCCCCAACTGTCCACCAGCGACTCTAAGGTTCTCTCGTAAACTTGAGTCTCGAATCAAGTTTACTTGTTCTAGGGTTCATTTATTATTGTTACTCAACGGGTGTATTTATAGCACTTTGTAATACTTTGTTTATAAAGATTAATAAAGCATTACACGTTTGAAAAGTAATTCACTTTGTGTTATATTGAATACAAGTCATTGTATCAACAATAGTTATATTTTGGGACTTTCAGTTGGTATTAGAGCGGTTTGATTTATAAACTTTTATAAACCATTCTTGTTTTTAAAATCAAGATCCTAATATGACTGATACTATGCTTCCTATTCCACCATCCTTTGGTCAAACTAGTCAAGCTAATACTTCGACCAACGCCCCGACCACCACATCAACTACTACCATGCCCACACCGGTTGTGAGCACTAGTAATAATGATGATGATTTACCTCAACTCCTTGATACTCAAGGGGGTTCTCATGTATCAAATGTTCCAGCATTTAATGAAGAAGACTTTTCTAGTTGGAAAAGTGAATTTCTAATATATCTTGATGGTCTAGAACCTTTATTGATGGAAATATTAGAAAATGGACCATATGTTCCTCTAGCCATTTCCTCCACCCTTGAGAGACCTATAAAAAACCTGTTAAGAAATGGTCTCTTGCGGATAGATGCTTGGTAAATCAGGACAAGAGACTCAAAAGCATCATAGTCTCTTGCCTACCTAAGAATATAATGAAGTCCATTATCAAATGTGACTCTGCTAAAGATATGTGGACATAATTGGTTCTTGGGTATGAAGGTCGTGAAGAAACAAAGGAAACCAAAATCCAAGCCCTTAGACTTAAGTTCAATGCTTTTAAGGCCTTAGAAACAAAAATTGTTGCTCAAACATACACTAGGCTCAAAATCTTGCTTAATGATCTTGGTAATAATGGTGTTGTTAAACCTAAGACTGAGATAAATGCTACGTTTGTTAATAGTCTGCCTAGGAAATGGATTAGCTTACATCAAACCTTAAGAGCAAATAATGCAATCAAGAATGATACTCTGGCCCAACTGTTTGGTAGATATAACTATGAAGAACGGCTAATTGATTCCATTTACAAGTTTGAAACTCATAGGTTTACCCCTCATATATCTAGTTCAAAAGCTCTTGTTGCTAACCATTCCTTTCAGGACAACGACTCTAACATAGAAGAAGATACTCGAAGCAGTCAAGAATTTCTTAATGAGTTGTATACAGAATTCCATGACAGAGCTTTTCTTGCTGATCAAAAGAGATATTACAAAAGTTCTGGTAGAGTTGGAGCTGCTAAGGTTGACAAATCTAAAGTGATCTGCTAAACTTGTGGAAAATCTGTTCATTTCCAAAAAGATTGTTGGTCAAACAAGACCTCTTCTCCAAGCTTTCCCTCATCCAGCAGTGATCATAGCAACAAGAAGAAGCTTTCTCCATCTCCTTTCAAGAATACTTCTCAATCTGACTCTGAGGGGAAGAAAGACTACAAGGTCAAATATAAAGCACTGAAAGCTGAGATGGTAAAGCGGAATCAAAAGGCTGAAGAAACTGCCAAGAAAAAGGATAGCAAAAAGACTGAAAATGGTCTTATCACTGCTTCCTTTGATTGGGATGATGAGCCTCTTACATCAGAGGATGAAGCCACTACTACCGTGAGAGCTTTCATGGCTATCGCTGATGAGGAACCAACTGTTGGTAAAAGTGAAGCTAGATCTAGACAATAGGTTGATATCACCATGAAAAAGGTACAGAGATTGCTTACTATGCCTGAAGGTCCTGATAGAGACCATGTCAGTGACTACACCTTGGTTAACCTCCACTTTGTAGAAGAACAAAGAAAAAATTTGTTAATCACATTCCATAATCTTAAAACTGAGTTAAGTCTTTGTCAATCTGAGTTAAAAAATCTTAAACCTTTTGTGAATCTTGTTAATCAACTTCAAAATGAAGTCAGCAAACTTTCAAATGACATTGAGTCTTTATCTCATGAGAATGCTGAACTTAGAAAGACTACCGAAAAGTGGAACAAATGTCAATACTCTGTGGAAGACTTTGTTGCTGAAACCATTCCAGGAAATGTGGTTCAAGCAATTCGGGGAAAGGGTGGGTATAAGAAACATATACCAGTGGCCAAAGTCAAATTTGTCCCTTTAGATGACTCTTCTCCAAATACCACATCAGTATGATGTGGTTTAAGAGGTCTCTGAAGAAGAGTCAAAGGATTCTCTACCCCCTCCAGCCTTTCCTATACTTGCTGGAGCAGAACCTTCTGACTCTATACTGGGTACCAAACCAACCATCATGCCCACAACCAGAGCTGTTAAAAACCCATAAAAAGGTTTATGTGGCCAAAGAACCCAAAGAGACCAAACCCAAAGATGTCTCTGATGAGCTATCTCCAACGAAGAAACTTCTTCTTACCCTAATGGAAGAAGTTAAAGGGTTGAAAGCTAATATCCAACCATCATCTAACAATTCATCTGTCAGCTCTCATGGTGAGGGATCCAGCAGCTCTAAGGGAAGAGTCATGTTCTGACCTTGCAAACATTGTGGTTTTAAGAATCATTTATTGGAAAACTGTTTAAAGAAACCCAAATGCATCACATGCGAGTCTAATAAACACGCCTCTAGAGAACATGAGGAGACCATAGTCGTTCGAAAGGCCAGACTACACTTAAGATCCAAAACTCCTCACAAGTCCTCTAGGAGACCAGAACCCAAACCTAGAGACTCCCCTCAGAGGTTTAAACCCTATCCTCCTTGCAAGTATTGTGGTTTCTATGATCATCAGTCTGATGAGTGCGAACACTATCCAGGATGTGACATATGTGAAAGTATGCATCATGAAACCAGAGACTGCAACCAAAGAGGGGGAGAAAGGAACCAAAACAAAATATGACCTAATGTCGCTGGTCAGCGACAGCATGGACCCATTGGAAATTGGGTTCATCATCGAAACTAATTTTGTTTTATTATATCTATGTAGGAATACTTGAAGAAATATGTTTGGTATTTGGATAGTAGGTGCTCCAGACACATGACAAGGGTTAAACAATATCTACATAGATATAAAAAGAAGCCTGGTTCCAAGGTAGTCTTTGGAGATGACTCCTCAGGGGATACTGAGGGATATGGCTCAGTGGATTGTAATGGAATCACCTTTACAAGGGTCGCTTATGTCAATGGACTAAAGCACAACTTAATAAGTATCAGTCAACTCTGCGATGCCGTTTTCAAAGTTCTGTTCACCAAGACCCAAGGAACAATCTTCAATCAAAATGATGATGTTCTTATTACACCTAGAAGAAGGGATGTGTATGTTATTGACAAGACATCATGTTCACAAGGAAACAACACCTGTCTTTTTGCTAAAGCCTCTGATAATGAAAACTGTCTCTGGCACAAGAGACTTTCTCACCTCAACTTCAAAAACATCAAAAAAACTGGCCAAGAATGATTTAGTCACTGGGCTTCCTTCGCTAACCTTCACCAAAGACAGACCATGCTCAGCCTGTGAAAAAGGGAAGCACCATAGAGCATCTATCAAAACCAAACAATCATTCTCCATTAATAAGTGCCTCCATCTTCTTCACAAACTTGTAACAAACTATAACCAATCTAACAAACAGCAAGGACTAATAAGCAAACCCTAAAAACTTATACCTAATTACAAGCAATATAGCAAGATTAATAAACCAAGGGACCAAAGTGCAATTAATGAAAATTATAAACCAAAAACGGGCTTATGACTTCAATAAGCTGTATCTAGAGTTCTAGTTAACCATTTTAGCTGAAACCAGTTTTAAAAGATTTAAAATTAAAAATAAGCTAGTCGGTATCAAGGAAATAAGTTGGGATGGTCTAAATCTCAAATAAGCATTTTTTCAATAAGTCAAGTTTAAGAGATAAGCACTTCTGGATAAGCACTTGAACTCAAACTCACAAGAAACATATATAAGCTCAAAATAAAAAGACCTGTCAAGAAAATCCAAATTTCATCAACTGAATAAACCAGAAAGTGAAATAAGCTAAAACTGGCTTATGTTGACCAAAGTTGACTTTCGTTGACCAAAGTTTGACCAAGCTTAAATCTATTTATGAACACTTTTCTAACTGTTTTATGAAATAAAATTGCCAGTTTTATGAAGAGTATCAATGGGAAATTAAAATATGGCTTGGTAGGATAGAGATTTTATCACAGAAACTTTTAAGCCCTTACAGATTATTCTATAGTGGACTATATGCTTTGAAATTTATCAGTCTTGAAAGTTCATATAATAAGCTTTCCAAAACACCAAGATTCAAGTTCTATCTCCAAGAAATGAAATTGTTCTAGGCTTTTGAATTTGGCTGTTTAAGCAAGTATCTTTGACCCAAACCTTTTTTAGGCCAATTGCCTGATTGACTTTGCCTTTGACTTGAAACTTTGCACATTGGTTATAGACCAATTGACAAATGAATACAAACAAGTTTTACACCAAATAACTTGTTGAATCAAAAGATCAAAGATTTACTAAACACCACTTAAGGTCTTGAAACAGAATTTCAACAAGATTGAACAGATAAAAGCTAAGAGATCAAGGTTAAAACTACTAAATCAAGTCAAACAGGTCTAAAGGAGCAAGTAGCATGCAGTTTCAAATAGGATTACACTAACGACTGGAAATAAGCATGTTAAGCATTTTATAGGAATTTTAAACAAGAAATAAGCACTTTTTAGCCTTGAAGTCTCCTTTGATGGAGAAGCAAGTGCTGAACTTGCTTATTTCTCAATCAACACCAAATGATCTATCAACAATCACAAATCACCATTAATCACCATGGATCATCATCATCATCTCTGGTCTTCTACTGTCTGACTAGTATAATGGCTAAAACTGGTAGTAACTTTAGCTGCAACAAGGTCTTATAATAGAATCAAGCTTAAAAAACAACTGACAAATTCTGTTATTCAGTTATTAATAACAGAATCCAAGTAACTAGGAGATAAGATTAGGATAGCTAGGATAATGAAGAGAATTGAGATATTGAATGAATTGTGAAAGTATAATTTGTTATTAATGGAAGGTTTCAGTTACAACTAACTTCTAACAGACTTGAGAGTGTTTGTCAAACACTCCAAGCTGCTAAGTATGAAAATGAAAGAAATTGAGAGAATCTAACTAAGTGTGTGTTTTTCACACACTTTTCTACATTACACAAATGAGCTAAACAATGGTATTTATAGACAAAAGATAAGTTGAGGTGAGGTGCTATGACGTGTATTATCCAATGGCAATCTTCCACGTGTCAAATTAGGGCAAAGTGTTCTTAATGTTCTTGGCCATAAATTAGGGGAAATTGAATCACTTGATTTCAGGTTAATTGAGTTGTTGGGTTGAACTCGTCTATCCTTTGCGATCATTTCTCAAGTAGACAACTTCTCTTGATATTGCTTCCTTCGTCTTCTACGTTCTGGATATGAGTTAGCCACCTGGCATCTTATGATTTGCCCATTAATAGTCACACGGATTGTTATTTAATGTACAATATGGATCGTTGAAATGGAGTGTTGTGATTGGTGGAAATGTGATAGTTGGTTGCACTGTTATGATTTGTATCTCTCCTATTTGTGGAGCTTAAGTGGTAATCCGTGGTTAACTCTCTTGCTTCTCATTGGCTATGAAGTATATCACACAGATCATGCTCTGAATTAAGTTTCCAAAATGGCATAATCAGTCCCTTTGACTTTGGTTGACTTGCATCTTAAGCTCTTCGACTTTCTTGAATTGTCACTTTAAGTCCTTCATCTTCTTGAACTGTCATGTAAGGTCCTTGAACTTGGAGACTTATCAAAATAGGTCCTTCCTTTGTCTTTTCTTCATAAACATGCCTTGAAATCCGTGTTTGCACCAAATCGTATCATTTTACCTACACAATCACAAACAACAAAGAATACCACATAATTATGCTTTTTTACATTAAACTTGGTATTTTTCTTTGTGTTTTAAGGTTTGATATGTTATAATTGATATTAGATTTCACTCATATCAAATCCCCTACACTTGATCATTGCCATGGCCTCATGCAATGCAATATTTCAAAGCTCTAAATTATGTTTTTCTCATAATTAATCCACTTTGGCGAAGATGAATTGCTTCTACACTATGCTACACTATATGATGCATGATTTTGGATTTTTTACAATGTAATGTAAGGAAAACAATTCTATTTATATATTTTTGTATTTTTCTTGAAATGATTTGATGGAAATAACTCATAAAGCAATGAATGACTTTAATTAGGGCTTTTGTACCATGAATACTTATCATCCTCAAGTTTCACTTTCCGCATACCAAGCTTAAAAACAAGATTATTGTTATTCATAAGTGAAAGTGCATCAACTTATCCATACAAATTAATTGTGTTACCATTATACCCCCACTTATTATGCCTCTATCTAATTGTAATTGATCAAATTGCTTTTGAGCAAATTTGTCTTTATTTGGTGTGAAATATAAGAAATGTAAAATCTGAAAATAAGGAAGCACGATTTTAATCCTAAGTAACCATCTCATCCATTACTTGAAAAACCGCCCACAATTAATATAAGTCCGACCCAAAATAATAAGTCATTCGCCTTATGTGTAAGATCCTTATGTCATGCATTAATTAGTAGCTACTCACTCGCTAAGAAAAGAAAAATAAAACTCACGCAATAGTTTATATCTGCCGCCTTTTTGAGGCCTTGGATCTTCAATCCCGCAACCCTTGTGAGAGTAATATTGGATTGGAGCAACTATTAAATCCCTGCAACCCTTGTGAGAGTAATATTGGAATTTAATGGCTACTATAATTAACACCACATTTCCCCTCTTGGGAGTCTTGTATAATTATTATTTTTTTCATTTTTTTTCATTTTTTTTCTAGCCACTCATTTTTTTTAAGTCGCTATTATTTTTCTTGATTCCTCACAAAGAATAGAAAAATAATTAAAAGAAAAACACCCGCTAAGTATTAAGCATGACATAAGTCTAGTACATATAAAACGTTCTAACTTAGAATTTTAAGACGTACTTATACCAACCACGAATGATTAGTCAAAAATGCATAAGAGACTACAAACCGATTAAAACAGTTCTTGATTATTTATTAACAATATATACATGCGTTGACAAGAAAGTAAAGGTTACGAACGGGGGATATAATAGCCACAAGTAATTAATATGAGGTTTATCTAGCCCTTTAAACTTACTTAAAATTCTATCATCTCTCATTCTCCACAATTTAAAATCTCAAATAATGAGACTCGTGGATGCTTAGCCTAATAAACCAATAAAGGTCTACATGGTTAAGGATACTAGCTAGAGTAAGCTTGGATAAGCAAAGTCGGGTTGAGTCAAAATATTCATGATGGGCCTAATATGTCAAAGACTTCTAAACTTGTTAAACCATATCCTTAGTTATATTTTTTCTTTTTCACTTGTTTTTGATGAAATATAAAAAGAAGAAATTTAGACAATGCAAACGTGTTATGCAAATGAAAATGATTTATGCAAAAATTATGAATGCATATTTTTTGGCCAAAGTAGATCAAAAATTTGAAAAATGTTTGAAAAATTAATTTTCCCAATTATCATGAAAACAAAGGCCATGGTCTAGGTAAGGTCACTTCTATAGAAGACCCCCTACACTTAGGATAAACATTGTCCTCAATGTTTAAGAGTATTGGAGTAAACTCCCCTACACTTAGGACATTGCGTACTTTGTTTAACTCGAGCTAAGGAAAGGTCTATTAAAGTGAATTCATGTTAGACATTATTAAGAGTCAATTTTGAATCAAAAAAGTATCAAAGTGAACCTGATACGACGGCCTCCTCCATAAGCTCCAAGCATGAAATGAGAGATATCAACCCTACAAACACCAAAAAGACAAAAGAAAGGCATCCCTACACTTCATCTCGACTATATTACCCTTTTATTATTCCTAACCTACCACATTCTATTCTAGATAATCTAACCTAGTTATTCATGCTTGATTTAAGGAGTCTCTAACTCGACTCTTCCCACAATGAATTAATTCATGGGGAAAATGGAGATCTCTTGGACCATTTCAACGAAAAAATGTTCTCCCCAAAATAATGCTTCACACGATGACCATTGACTTTAAAATTTAGGCCATTTGGTTGAGACAACTTAATAGTCCCATATGGAAACACTTGAGCTATAGTGAATGGACCGGTCCATCGTCACTTAAGCTTGCCCGTAAAAAGTTTCAACCGTGAGTTATAGAGTAAAACCGACTCTCCAACTTTGAACTCACAGTTTTTAATCGGCATCATGAAGTTGCTTAGTCTTTTCCTTGTATAGCAATGAATTCTCATAAGCATCGGTTCTAAGCTCATTCATCTCATTGAGTTGGTCCTTCCTATGTGAACCGGATTGGTTAAGATCAAAGTTAGCCCATTTTAAAGCCCATGAAGCCTTGTGTTCCAACTCAAAAGGGAGGTGGCATGCTTTTACATATACAAGACGATAAGGTGTGCAACCTATAGGTGTCTTAAATGCGGTGCAAAAAGCCCACAATGCATCATCAAGTTTATCCGACCAAGAAGCTCGATGCTCTCCCACCGTACGTTCCAAAATTCTTTTCAAACCACGATTTGTGACCTCGGTTTGCCCATTGGTTTGTAGGTGATACGCGGTAGAAAGTCTATGGTTAACACCATATTTCTTCATGACTCTAGTAAATTGATCATTAAAAAAATGAGTCCCGCGATCACTAATAATAGAACGAGGTACACCAAATCTAGCAAATAATTACTTCAAGAATTTTACTACAACTCGAGCATCATTAGTAGGCAAGGCCTTAGCCTCAAACCACTTTGAAACATAATCGACCGCTACGAGTATGTACTTATTTCCCTTGGAAGATGGAAAAGGTCCCATAAAATCTATGCCCCACACATCAAATATCTCACACTCTTGTATGAAGTTTTATGGCATCTCATCACGTTGATTAATTTTTCCTTGTCTTTGGCATACATCATAATATTTCACCATCTCTTGGGCATCCTTGTAGATTGAAGGCCAATAGTAGCCCGAATCAAAGACTTTCTTAGCCGTGTAGTTAGGCCCAAAATGGCCCCCCGTGGGTCCTTATGGCAAGCCTCTAAGATCTTAAAAGCTTTGGTCCCATCTACACATCGTCTTATGATTTGATTCGCGCATTACCTAAAGAGGTAAGTGTCATCCCAATAGTAGCATTTAGCTTCTTTGAGAAACTTCTTCTTTTTTTGGGAAGTAAGACCCTCAATTAGCACATCCCCCACAAGATAGTTTGTAATATCCGCAAACCAAGGGGTGGAATCCTCTTGTGAAGAGATAGAAATGAGTTCCTCAAGTGGAAAGGATTCATTTATTTCCTTATGAGGCAAGTCTCCTGGAAAAGGATGCTCAAGTCTACTCAAATGATCCTCGACTAAATTGTCGGCTTCCCTTTTATCCCGAATCTCAATAGAAAACTCTTGGAGCAACAAAACCCATCTTAACAATCTAGGCTTAGCATATTGCTTTGTCATAAGGTATTTGAGAGCGGAATGGTCCGTATACACTATGGTCTTCGAAAGAACAAGATAGGGGCGAAATTTCTCAAAAGCATATACAATGGCTAACAATTCTTTTTCCGTGGTAGTGTAATGCAATTGAGCACCCGTCATTGTCTTACTAGCATAGTGTATAGGTTGGAAGTGTTTATATATCCTTTATCCCAAAACGGCCCCGACCGCATAATCACTAGCATCACACAAGAGCTCAAAAGGCAAATCCCAACTTGGAGACACCAAAATTAGAGCCTTGGTCATTTTTCCTTAAGGATTTCAAAAGATTCTAAACACTCTTGTGTGAATATGAAAGGAGCCTTTTTTCTAAGAGGTGGGTCATGGGTCTAGCTATCTTAGAAAATTCTTGTATGAAACGTCTTTATAAACCCGCATGTCCCAAAAAACTCCTAACTCCTTTCACAGTAGTTGGTGGGGGAAGTTTGGCAATTACATTGACTTTAGCACGATCTACTTCTAGGCATTTCTTAGAAATCTTATGGCCCAAAACTATCCCTTCTTTAACCATGACAAATGAATACAAACAAGTTTTACACCAAATAACTTGCTGAATCAAAAGATCAAAGATTTACCAAACACCACTTAAGGTCTTGAAACAGAATTTCAACAAGTTTGAACAGATAAAGGCTAAGAGATCAAGGTTAAAAATATTAAATCAAGTCAAACATGTCTAAAGGAACAAGTAGCATGCAGTTTCAAACAGGATTACACTAAGGACTAGAAATAAGCATGTTAAGCATTTTAGAGGAATTTTAAACAAGAAATAAGCACTTTTTAGCCTTGAAGCCTCCTTTGATGGAGAAGCAAGTGCTGAACTTGCTTATTTCTCAATCAACACCCAATCATCTATCTACAATCACAAATCACCATCAATCACCATGGATCATCATCATCATCTCTGGCTTGCTACTGTCTGACTAGTATAATAGCTAGAACTGGTAGTAACTTAAGCTGCAACAAGTTCTTATCATAGAATCAAGGTTCCAAAACAATTGACAAATTCTATTATTCAGTTATGAATAACAATATCCAAGTAACTAGGAGATAACAGTAGGTTAGCTAGGATAATGAAGAGAATTGAGATATTGAATGATTGTGAAAGTAGAATTTGTTATTAATGGAAGGTTTTAGTTACAACTAACTTCTAACAGACTTGAGAGTGTTTGTCAGACACTCTAAGCTGCTAAGTATGAAAAGGAAAGAAAATGAGAGAATCAAACTAAGTGTGTGTTTTTCACACACTTTTCTAAATTACACAAATGAGCTAAACAATGGTATTTATAGACGAAAGATAAGTTGAGGTGAGGTTCTATGACGTGTAGTATCCAATGGCAATTTTCCACGTGTTAAATTCTGGCAGAGTGTTCTTGATGTTCTTGGCCATAAATTGGGGGAAAATGAATCACTTGATTTCAACTTAATTGAGTTGTTAGGTTGAACTCGTCTGTCCTTTGCGATCATTTTTCATGTAGATAACTTCTCTTGATATTGCTTCCTTCGTCTTCTGCGTTCTGGATATGAGTTAGCCACGTGGCATCTTGTGATTTTACCATTAATAGTCACACGGATTGTTATCTAATGTACCATATGGATCGTTGAAATGGAATGTTGTGATTGGTGGAAATGTGATAGTGGGCTGCACTAATATGATTCGTATATCTCCTCATCTATGGAGCTTAAGTGGCAATACATGGTTAACTCATTCTTGCTTCTCATTGGCTATGAAGTATATCACATGGATCATGCTCTGAATTAAGTTTCCAAAATGGCATAAATAGTCCTTCAACTTTGGCATATTATTGTTTTGAGCATATAAACTTCATAAACTTGACATCTTCAGTCCTTCCACTTGTGAAATCAAGAAATTAGGCCCTTTGACTTTGGTTTACTTGCATCTTAAGCTCTTTGACTTTCTTGAATTGTCACTTTAAGTCCTTCATCTTCTTGAATTGTCACTTTAAGTCCTTCATCTTCTTGAATTGTCATGTAAGGTCCTTGAACTTTGGAGACTTATCAAGATAGGTCCTTCATTTGTCTTTTTCTTCATAAACATGCCTTGAAATCCGTGTTTGCATCAAATCGTATCATTTTACCTAGACAATCACAAAAAACAAAGAATACCACATAATTATGCTTTTTCACATTAAACTTGGTATTTTTATTTGTGTTTTAGGGTTTGATATGTTATAATTGATAGGAGATTTCACTCATATCAATCACTTAATTTTCTCTCATTCTCACATACACACATAGTTCATCTCTCTCTCAAACCCTCCATACCTTCACTCGTTTTTCAATGGCGTCTTCATCAGCAAACCAATCGTTCACCGTCCAGGCTGAATCCAATGTCGACTTTGGCGTAAATGATGGGAAGATTTCTCTCAACAACTGCATTGCTCTACTAGATCACAACAATCCTCTCTACACACCATTGTTGAGCTTCCTAAAGAACTCCTCTATAGCCAAAGAAATAACAAGGGCACTTTTAGTCTGTTACACACAATACTTGAGAGAGTCTTGGTATTCTTTAGAAGTAGACCAATATTCTTCGAGTATCACCTTTCACCTTTCCACCCATCCACAACCGCTCACCTTTGATTTCAATTACTTTGCCAGAGTCATTGGTTTCACTGTCAACGATGATATGTGCGCTGTGCCAAACAGCGTCACTGTGAAGAAAGCTTTGGCTACACTAAGACCTCATGATGACGATAACAAACCTTTCACATCTCTTGCATTCCAAAACAAATCCCTGATCAAGGTCAATTACTTCTCACCCATCTGGAAAACCATGATGCTTTATATTGTCAAATGCTTGGGAGGGAACCAGTGTAACACCCCACTTGGATAAATGGACCGTTACGTGTATTTATGGCGTGTCATCAAAGCATAAAGTAAATGTCCTAAAACATTAACTGACCATAAAGGAAATACCGGAATCAAACATCGGTAATCCAAACATAAGCTCAAAACATAAAAAAATAAATACTGAAGGAAAGGACTAAAGAATGTCAAAATAAGCAGAATAATGCAAGAAGTGCATAAAGTAAGAAGTCTGGATAGCTTCCATCCAAATGCACATGCTCTCAGAATCCTAAGAGAGTCCTGGTGTACCTGCCGTTAGAATATGAAAGAACTACGGTTGAGCATAACGCTCAGTGAACGGATATAATGCATGATAAGAATATACTAAACATAAAATAATTAATAATTTCTGAAGCTGGAATACTGATATGTGGAGTGTGATGAAAACTACAGAAAATCTAATAAGTCTGATTTACAAATAATAAAGCTGAACTGTTATCTGTTAAATCTGAAAACATGCATTTACTGTATTTTAATTGCCAGAGCTTATATAGGTCATGTGCTGTAACAACGGTGCATGAATAACTGGAGGGGTGACCTCGTCATGCTGTAGAGGGGTGACCTATAAATGCTGTAGAGGGGTGACCTCTAAATACTGTGCTAGGTGGAGGGATCAGCTCCAATGTGAAGGATGTAGAGCACACACCACATTCACCTGATAACTGTAAACTGATAAGCCTAGGATGCATCCATACGCCCTATTAATAATACTGATAAAATGGCCAAGCTGAGCTGAGTGGAACGATGCAGGATATCACTCTCCCGCATGTGAGTCATGACACCGGTACCTCTAGTGTCATGGTTACGGTACCTCCGTAACTAGTACTACTGACTGGTCATGCTTGTATATAAGGCTCAGACAATTTAACTTAATTATAAAACTGATTTCTGATAAAACTTATAACATATAATTGGGGAAAACATTTGGTTGCAGACAGGAAATCCTAATCATGCATAGAAGGGAAATCCTTACTGAAAGGACGGAAAATCCGTAACTCGCGTCCATTAATGAAATAAGAACGAAAGCTGGAAGATCTAATCTGACTTCGCGGATACTACATAAATAAGGGACGCTGAAAATAAGTTTATTGATGTTTATAAATTTTACTGATCTTAACTGTTCTTAGTTTGATTCAAAAAAAATGTCCTTGTATTACTATACTGTATACTCCGATAAACCTGACTGTTCTATTTTATTATTGATAAGTGTATTCCTGTAATTCTAATTACTGTATGACATGAATTCTAATATTTACGAATTTACTATAAATAGTAACCTGCTGAAAATAGAAAGTTTCCTAAATTAGATAGGTTCCAAATTTGTTTCCTTGAAATAAATCATTAGTTTAAATCTGTTGGAAATACGTTTTTACGTATTTATGAAGGATCGGTCGCTCCAACGATATATTATTGTATTAGGCTCGTGATCCAGTTTGTAGTAAATATAGTCCATATAGCCCACATGTAGGGTGGGCTATATATACCCCTCCTAGCATGTTAGGAGGGGTGGTTCTTTCATTTCATAACTTTTCATTTATCTAAAATAACTTTCTCTCTCTACTTTTCTTTTTCTCTCCTTTCTCTCTCTACACCTCATCCCCTTCTTCCCCATTTCCACCATCTTATCAATAGATCAATCCATCATTTATCAAATCCTTAGAAATCGTAGACCTTCAATTGGTATCAAGAGCCATGGTTAAATCTTAGGATTTGCGTTTTTTATCTATTGATTTTCTTTTTATATTTTTTTTTTGTTATTTTATTTTATTTTTCTTTTGAATCCTTTGGTATAATTTTTTTTCTCTTTGTTCCAAATCTGTCCAATCAGTATTTTCTGTTTAAATAATCAGTTTTTATATCATCAGAACTTATGTCTAATCATTTTTTTTAATCAGTCGTTTTTTTTAATAATTTTTTAATCATTCAGTCATTTTTTATCATTTTTAATCAGTTTTCTTCTTCATTTTCATATCAGTTCAGTCCAAATCTGTCAAAAGTGTCATCAGTCCTTTTTTTTCTTTTTTTTTTGATCCATCCCGTCTATCAGTTTTTGAGTTTTTCTGATCGAGCGATTTCTTTTTCCGAATAAGCCACATATTCCGTTTAAGCCATATATCCCGTATAGAAAGATCATTCCGAATAGACGACTTTTTCCGAATAGCAATTATTTTTTCCGAATAGAAATCTTTCAGAATAGCCTGCCATTCCGAATAGACAAATTTTTCCGAATAGACAAATTTTTCTGAATAGACCATTTTTCCGAATAGACCATTTTTCCGAACAGAAATCTTTCCGAATAGAAATCTTTCCGAATAGAAATCTTTCCGAATAGACTTTCAGAATACACTCCTCACTCGACAATTCAAACAAAACGGGAAACTTGCTTTTTGACTCGACACACCCTCACACTCGGACCTCACCTCACCTCTTCTCTCTCTCGACTCGAAACCAAAACCTCGCCCACAAACACAGACTCAAGACTGAGACCAACAAATCCCAACACAACCCTCGAACTCTCGTTTAAACCATTTTGATCAACCCAGACTTCTCTCGTTTTTAATCCTGATTTAATCCCAAAACCCAAACTCAAACACCCTCAGAAAAACCCACAAACAACAGAAGACTCTATTTTTTTTAAACTGACTCGATCTCACAACTCACCCACAACCTCAAGACACACCCACGACTCAACTCAAACAAACTCTCAAATCTAATACAACCCACAAGACCAACAAGACTCACACCCTCGACTTCGACTCTACAAACCACTCACTCTCGGACCAACAACTTGCACCAAACCAAACAAGACTCATACAACACCTCTCGAACTCACACCCTCAAACCCTCTCTCTCTCTCGGACACCACTCACACACCCTCGACACATTTTTCACTCCCCCCAACCAGACCCTCGAATAAATCTTAACACCCTCACATTTTTTTAACAGAACCCTCTCACCTCTCGACTCAAATCCATTCTCACAAACACTCTCGGACAATTGACTCTAACAATTGACAAGAAAGACTCGAACAGATGAGAGAGGGACTCAATTAACCAACATGCAACAAATACCTACCTGAGATCTTTGTTTTAAGATCTTGAAGCCGATTTGAATAGAGAGAGAGCAAGTTTTTGGTGGTCATTGTGATTTTGGAAGTTTGAGAGGATTAGATAAGATGTAGAAGAGAGAGACGGATGTTACGAGGGGGGCTGCGTTTTGATAAAGAGATTAGGTTTACTGTGAGATAACTAGGGTTATGAGTCTTTTATACTCCTAATATCATGGATTGGGTAGTAAAAACTGTGATGGGTTGGGTCGTGTCTTTTGAAAAGTGATATGGGTCACAAATCGTCAAAGTAGATATTGTTTCTACATTGGGCTCCAAAATTGATTATTACACTCGTTGGAGATGTTTTTTGGTCTTACCACTTATTTGCATCACGTGGGATGCATTTTACAACAATTAGGCTTTAATTTGTGTTTTTATATCCAAGTCAATCAGACGGAGTTTACAAAGCTTATAGGTGTGGGCGTATGTGGCTAAGCCACGTCTTCTACTTTGAGTCCACGTTTTTTGTTTGTTTTGTGGTTGTGAGTTCACGTGGGATAAGTGCATTAATAAGTTTTTATTTTTTCTTTCTTCAATTTTAATACCGTGATTCGGTTTCAATACATTAATTTTAATACCGTAAAATTTAACGTGAGTATTAAACTGTATTAGTCTTTATATCGAGATTGAGTGGGTATTCGTTTGAGTTTGCACAAGTGGGATATAACGTGGTTGATATATCGAAATTTATACTCGAAAATTGGAGTTGGGTATAAGTGGACGTCAATCTGTTTCATCGGGTCTCATTAGTTTTTGTCATATCCCGTAAATTGCATTTTTTTTTCTTCTTCAAGAATTGCTAAATTCCGAAAACAACAACGACCGCAATTATTTTTCATCGACCGTCAATGGAATCGTTGATTTCGACCCCTCAAGAGGGAGACTTGCATCAAACGCAATACAAAGCTAGGTAAAGTGGCATCACTTCATTTCAAATGCTTCAGTCTCATCTTGTCACTCTTTCGAGGATTCAAGGAGGGAGCGAATTTGTGACAATCTTTGGACAAGATCGTCATATATTCATCGACTCAATTTTCACCACTTTGACCAAACTCGCCGAGCAACTCAACCATAACAACTTTAATCACTCTGCATCGGCACTTGCATACAAGGCTCTTGTGACACACCTCACGCCTTTCCTCCAATTCAATGTCATCAAGCCTGAAAGTTCAGTGATTTGCCAATCATTTCTTCGAGATACACATACCGAGCTTCGAGTTTTCCGTGATACGATTTTGAAACTCATGTCATCGGTCTCGTCTTCGATTTATCAAAGATCACAACTTCAGCAAGCGTATGATCATGGAGTGCAAGAATCAATGACGGAGATGCAAGAAGAGAATGGTCATACGGTTGACAACTTGGAGCCTAACGATGGCAAGAGCACGGAATCAGGAGGACAACATGATACCAGTGGCACGTCAGGGAATGTTCATGAGATCTCTCTTGATGACACCTTACCCGTTTATGACGAAGAGCCGGCAAACATGGTACAATGTAATGTTGTTTATGATGTATATGCTGATGATATGCCGCATATTGAGAATTCTGAACCTAATTATGACAAACATGGGATGGAAACGAGTGATAGCAATACCACTTCTGATTCATCCGATGTAAGTCATAATGGGGGAGAGATTGTTCAGAATGCTATAGTACATCATGATAATTGTATTATAACTGCTTCTGATTCCAAGATTGAAGAACTCGAATCGATCGTAGCTCAACAATCAAAAGATCTTGAGGATGCCAAACTTGAATTTTCTAAGAAAACGGACAAATTTGAAACATACTTTGAAAAACTTGAAAAGTCAAACGTTGTTCTTGAAAGAAAATTAGATCAAAAAGTTTTAGATTCTAAAGCTGAAAAGGAAAATCTTTTGAAACAAATTCAGTTTCTAGAGTCTAAATTGGCATCCCAAGATAGAGTGCTCAAAGAGAATGAGACTTTAAAAGCTCAAGTACAGGAAAAGGTCTTTGCCATAGCCGCGTTGAAAAACGAGTTAAGGAGAAATAGAGGACCTAGTGTGGACACTAAGCTTGAAAAACCATCAATCTTGGGGAAACCGCCTACAAATCAGTTCGTCAGACAACCGATTATCAGACAACCTACTGCATTTAGATCCGAGCGACCACAATCCTCGAGACCGCGGTTTGCCTCCCAAATTGATTTGGTTCACTTTCCTAGACCAGTCACTCCACCATCTAGGCCCTATGTGACCACAACAGCTTTAGCAAGACCAAATCATATGATTGCCTCTAGTTTCTTTAAGAATAGTTCAATGACCACGTCTAGAACTAGTTCAAATGACGTTAGCCATAAATCTGGTCTTAGGGAAGCTAAGCAAAAGACACATGTAAGAGATAGCAATGTCAAACCTAGTCAGATGCCTTCTAGATTACCCAACACTGCTAACCGTAGCATGACGTCTTCTAGGAGCATCGATCAATCATCTAGGAATTACTCGGACATTAAATATGCTACTTGTAAAACATGTAGAAAATGTGTCTTTACGGCAAATCATGATTCTTGTATCAAGAAACTACTTAATGAGGTGAACTCCCGTGCTAGACTTAAATCCCAGTGGGTTGCTAAAATCAAACCTGTTGGCAAAATGTGGCGCCCCACTGGTAGAACTTTCACTTTTGTAGGAAACGAGTGCCCTTTAACTAGGATTGTCTCTGATTCTACGAAGATTACTAGGGAGGAAATTGCAAAGGATGATACTTCACTTAAGCCTAAACTTAAGATTTTCTATAAAAGGAAACGTTTGCCAGCTAAGATAAGTGAATCATCTACTCAGGTCACCTCTGACACAAGTAAAGCCAACTATGATCCCCCACGTGCTTCAAAAATAGATATCTCTAACCCATGCAAAAGTATACAAACTCCTAATGAGAATGCAGGTACCAAAGTTGATGTTCCAAAAGAACGAAGCGGTCCAATCATTGTATACCGTTCAACTAAGGACACTCTCAGAGTTTGGTTGCTGAAGAAGCATATATCAGAGAAACTAGTATCTCAGGGGATTCACGGTTAAAGCTTACACAAGGACTTATAGTCACATTACAGACTATAACTCGATCTTCAAAGAAAGGAAAGTTTATCGCCGATGGTAAACTTATCCTAACAACGAGAAATTAATTTTTCTCGGGCATGAGCTTATATCAAAAACATTCCAAGTTTTTAAGCTCATGCATCATGGCTCCTCGTTAAATGACAGACAATGACCCAGACTTCAGAGACAGGGAAGTTTATCCACGCAACGATAACTTACCCTCTTAACAAGAAATTAACTTTTCTTGGACACGAGCTTATCCTAAAACCATTCAAAGGTTTTAAGCTCGTGTATATGGCTTATCGTTAAATATCAGACGATAACCCGTGCATCAAAGAAAGGAAAGTTTATCGCCGATGATAAACTTATCCTTACAACGAGAAATTAATTTTTCTCGGGCATGAGCTAATAATAAAAACATTCGAAGTTTTTAAGCTCATGCACAATGACTTACAGTTAAATGTCAGACTGTAACTCGAACTTAAAATAAAGGAAAGATTATCTTTTATGATAACTTATCCTCTTAACGAGAAATTCACCTTTCTCAGTCATGAGCTTGTATTAAAACATTCGAAGTTTTAAGCTCAGAAAGGAAAGTGTATCTTTTAAATAAGAGAACTTTTCCTCATAACGAGAAATTAACCTTTCTCGGTCATGAGCTTTCCGTTAAAACAGTCAAAGTTTTGAAGCTCATGAAAACGACTTCTAAGTAAATGTCAGCTTAGGACTCGTCCTTCAGATAAAAGGAAAGTTTATCGCCGATGATAACTTATCCTTACAACGAGAAGTTTACAACTTCTCGGACTTGAGCTTTCCCAAGATATTCCAAATCTTAAGCTCAAGTAATTGGTTTTCAAAACTTTGAACACAATTTTTCAAGAATTTCTCAAAAGGTTTTTCTAAATCTTTCAAAATTGTGTGTTCAAAAACGTTTTGATAAAACGAGCATGTCTTCTGGAATCGATAATATTTACGAACCTAGAAATGTCATTCAATAATGACACGGGGTTGTAAATAAAGTTCGAGCAGAAGTTTAAAAGATTTAAAACATGCTCCATATGGTTTGCTATTATTTCAGATAGCAACCCGCTTTTCATAATCAAGTCAAGCATTTCACCGGAAAGCTTTGACTCAACAACGGGAATTAATTTTCTCGGGGACGTGACGAGGTGACCAACATTCGTGAACAAGAACCATGTGCTTCTTTCATATGATGTTCTCAATTATTCAGGTCCAACCTCGTAAATTGCTAATCTTGTGAATACATTAGCATATATGATCCTTGCACGTGATAAATACCTTACACTTGTGTTTAAAAGGTATTTAATTTACGTTTCAAGTACACCCTCATTAATTTGAGGGGGAGCTTGTTAAAATCATGAAGATAACTAGATTTGCATTTTTCTTCCCAAATTTTCTTAAAATGCTATTAAATCAATTGATATTAAAAACATCGATTACGTTAATATTTTTAATATGGGGGAGAAAATATGATTTAATATGAGAAATGATTAATCACAAATGGTTTGACTTAACGTGCTAGCTCATCCCGACATGTGCGAAATGTTTTCGGATATCGTGGCATATGTTAAGGGGGAGCAAAATGGATTTGCACTTCAAAATGGATTTCATGGTGACATACACTTACCCAAAACATCTTTATTCACGACGGTGAAGATTGTGGTGACATAAGGATGGTAGGATAGGTTAAAGTCCAATGATTTCTCTAGAACCGGAGGAATCTTCCCAAGGACATTCCATAGCTAGAAATAGTAGTCCTTAGGAAAGATGGAGAAAGATTGTGAACGTAGCTGAATGCCGACCAAGTACTTAAGTTAGCACTGGAACAATCACAACAAGGTGCTAGTTATGACGTATTGGTAAGCATTGAAGGGGTTGAAGAATGAAAAAGAATTGTAAAGATAAAGGGTGTAAAGAAAGAAGCCCTCCTTGCAACCTTAGGCAGAAACCGGGTCAATTCATATGCTATTGAGATCATTTATGATTCTCGATATTGAAGATAGACATCATGGACCCAGTGATGCAAGGCACAACCCATCCCAGCTAACTCAGATATCTCTCAAAAGATATTTGTTTTAATCACACGGAGACAACACATTATCTATTGATTTATTCACTCCGAATAAATTGGTATTGAAAAGGTGGCACTCCTCTCCAGCCTCCGATCACTAAAATCCAAAATGCACGATCGAGTCTAGAGCCATTTGAGATCATCAAATATCTCATTAGGACACACTTTCATATTTACTTGCTTCTTCACACACTGTGAAAAGTAAGAAAGATCTTAAGAGTCCTACGCAAAATCTTCATGATCTTGCCTGAACATCCGAGTAATACGAAAGTATTTACAATGAAGATGGAAATCCTTCTTGAGCGAATATCAAAAAGCTCATGGTAGGTGACTTGTGCGATTCTTTATGAATCAAACTTGTGATAACTGGAAAGCAACAGTGGTTTAATTCTTAAATGAATTTAAACACGTTCCAGGCCTCTACGCAATATCTTAGTGATCTTGCCAGAACATTCAGAGTAATACTATTAAGTATTTACAGTGACGAATGGAAATCCTTCTAGTGTTAACATCAAACAGCACTTGGTAGGTAACTTGCAAGATTCTATATGAATCAAGCTAGTGACAACTGGAAAGCAACGATGGTGCGGTTCTTAATTGAACTTCACTTGTTCCAGGAACATGAATTGACGGCTTCAAATCATGCGGATAATATTATCCAAATGATTCACTCTTTACGTTCGCAGTCAGCTTTGGACGGTCGAATAAAGAGAACGGGTTTACCCGCGAAATCTTGTCAAGGAGGTTCTTTATTGAAACTACCTGCCACAAGTACGATATTTAATATCGTCCAACGGTCTTCACCGACCGGAGGTAAAATGCTACCGAATTAGAATGAAATGTTCAAGGCCATTTCATCCGTGTATATTGTTTGTTGCTAACTGTCTTATGCAGCGTAACAAGAAGGTGGCATTGCGGTGTACAATCCAGAAGAAGTCGTCACCACATGCTTATACTACATACAATTAGTACTTCAACAAATTCAAGAAAGTCTGAAGGTCAAGTCTTCCGCTGTATCAAACTCTGAAGCTTTCAAGAATTTAAAGGTATAAGTATGTGGAACATGAAGTCACGAAGAGGCAAATTTCACAAGTGATGAATGCACAAGGTCAAGGCAAGGAAACATGCTCAAGACTAAAGTCAAAGATCACATCAAGCATATTCACAAGAACAAGATCGAAGACTCAAGCATAGTATGCTAGGTTTAAGATTTTGTAAAATGGTGTGACCTCCCTTAGGGGGAGATTGTTGGAAATGTGTTTTCCCAAAGGAAGTCTCGGTCACATCATTATTAGCATAGATCACGAGCTATAGAATATTTAGAACTTTGTAACTTGGAGCGACCTCCCTTAGGGGGAGATTGTTGGAAATATGTTTTTACGTATTTATGAAGGATCGGTCGCTCCAACGATATATTATTGTATTAGGCTCGTGATCCAGTTTGTAGTAAATATAGTCCATATAGCCCACATGTAGGGTGGGCTATATATACCCCTCCTAGCATGTTAGGAGGGGTGGTTCTTTCATTTCAACATTTTTCATTTAATAAATTCATCTTTCTCTCTCTACTTTTCTTTTCTCTCCTTTCTCTCTCTACACCTCATCCCCTTCTTCCCCATTTCCACCATATTATCAATAGATCCAATCCATCAATTACCAAATCCTTAGATTTCGTAGACCTTCAAAATCATCAATTAAATCTGACTTTTAAGTAGTTAAAATAACAAGGTTCAAATCAATTTAGTCTTACTAATTAAATAATAAAATAACAATATATTTAACTTTATTTCTAAACTTATTTATAAAATAATTTAACCAACTTAAATAATTCCCACTGTTAGTCTTAAGTTCCCACTGCTTGCATTTTTATTCTCACTGCTTGCATTTTATTCCCACTTCTTTCATTATATTCCCACTGTTTTCATAATGTTACCCACTGCTTGAGTTAAAGTTCCCACTGTATTCAATTCTAAACACCCTCTTTATTTCAGTTAAACCCAAACACCCCCTTACATTTAAACAACCCGGTTTGGGGTTGTTTGATCTCGGCTTGCCAAACAAAGACACCATCGAGCCTTTTTGTAACACCCCACTTTGATAAGTGGACCGTTACGCGTAATTATGGCGTGTCATCAAAGCATACAAGGTAATATGTAGTAAAACATACACGACCATAGAGAAAACCGGAATCAAACATTAGTTCTCAAACATAAGCCAAAACATAATAAAGTAAAGGAAATAAGAAATGACTAAACAAGCATACGTATATGAAGGCAAAGAAAGAAGTCTATGGCAGCTTCCATCCTATGCACGTCCTCTAAATGCTCGAGTCCTGGGTACCTGCCGTTTTGGGAACATGAAAGGAAAACGGCTGACCATAACCCTTAGTGCACGGATATACTAGTAAAGCATGAATAATATAAGCATAAAAACATGAAACAGCGGAAGAAACTAAGTCCTGGATAACCCGGTTATATCTTAGTAAAACTGGTTTTATAGTTTGAAAAGCCTTATGTTTATCTTGTAAAAATTGTTTAACATATTTTACCGTTAGCTAATATAGGTCATTAAATATCAACGTGCAAGAATACTTGGAGGTGTGACCTCGACATGAAAATTAGAGGGGCTGCCTCTAATTTAATATACTGGTTTGGGTAGGAGGGATCAACTCGTTGTGAAGGACGCAAAGCACACACCACATTCACACTGAGTAATCTGCAGAAAATATGTAACTAGGATGCACCCATACACCCCACATGATAAATATAATAATATGACCAAAAGCTGAAGGGACGCCACGAGCAATCACTCTGCCGTGGGGAAGTCATAACACCAGTGCCTCTATGTTATGGTTATGGTACCTCCATAACTAGGTGAAACTGGTCATGCATGTATATGGCTTTAGGTATTCTAATTAAACATAAGCAATCAAAACATATAAAACATATACTATGGGAAAACAGTTGGCTGCATACGGGGAATCCTAATAAGGAAAGAATGTCTACACTGAAAGGACGGAGAATCCGTACCTTATGTCCAGTGAACGAAGAAGACGAACGGAAGAGAGTCCTACTTCGGTATCACTAATGCTACATAAATACATGCGTGTATAAGTATCTAATTACTTAGTACGTAACTGGTTTATATCATGTCTTAGCTTGTTTTATATGTTTCATGTTTTACTGTTTTAAGCTTTATACTGTGTTTATCGTATATTCTGTCTATTCTGGTTAAGTATTACTTGTATTTTATGTATTATTATACTTGTTTTTTAATAATAAGTAACTTTCTAAAAATAGCAGGTTTCCTAAAATAGAAAGTTTCCAAAAATAGAAAGTTACCAAAATAAGAAAGTTTCCAAAAATAGAAAGTTTCCAAAAATAGAAAGTTTCCAAAAATAGAATTACTGCTTAAAATAGATGAGTTTCCATAAATAGATTAGCTGCCTTAATTAAATAAGTTTCTAAAAATAGAAAGTTTCCATAAATAGATATAAGCTGGTTAAATAAGCTAATAACATAAACTTAAGTATTTTCTGATTATTATTCTAAGTCATGTGATTATATAGTATAGTTTATTAATTATTACATGTAATTTAAATAAACTATAGGTTAAAAGTATTTAATTAAATATAAGATGACTTTAATTAAATAGAGGTAAAATACTTAGGTTAAAACATGTATTATTAACTATTAATAATATAACCTAAGTCATGTTAATTAATTAATTATATTCATGGTTTTTAATAATTAATTAATTATAGGTCTAATTAAATAATAAATACTTAGGTTAAAATTCATGAATTACTAATTAAATTTATAACCTAAGTTATGTAAATTAAATTAATCATGTCATGCTTTTAATTAATTTAATTTAAGTCTAAAACATAACTAGTAAAAATCATAAACCTTAAAAATAATTCATGAACCGGACCCGTGACCAAAAATCCATTAACCGAACCTGTAACCATCACCATACCCCGACCTAAGTCGGGGGTCCCCTTGCTTTTGTTGCTGTCGTGGGACCACCACCACTATACCGAGACCATATGGTCTCGGTGGTGTGTAATAAGACAAGCCGAGACCCCTTAAGGGCTTGGTTAGGTGTCGGCTAGACCACAAACACCCCTAAAACCCTAGATTGATTTACCCCTTGATCATTAACATGTTTAAAAATACTTGTTTTTAATTAGTTAATTAAAAACATCATGATTTTATGTGATTACCAAAATCAAAACATAAAAAGAAAAGGGTTAACACTTATACCGAATACGTGGATCAAATAAGGATGAACACACACGAATCCTTGCAAAATTTCCAAGATCAAAATCAACCCGAACACCCCTTTTTGGTGATCAAACCCGGCAGCCAAAAGGAGAGCAAAGAAAGAATTAGGGTTTTTGTTATTTTCTTGATTTTGTGATAAATGACACAAGTTTCCCTTAATTCTTGTTTAGTAAAGGTTTACATGGGCCAAGCCCATGTTCTTGTTGTGTAGCCGCGGGTAGGGGCCCCACTTGGGGTAACCCGTACCTTTTTCCGTGTCTAAATATAATAGTGTGTTCTCGTGTTTTATCGTGTTCGTGAACTACGTGTTCTAATTAGTTTACGATCGTGACTTAGTTATTCGTGTTTGTAATAAATATATATACGTAATTAATATTAGCTTGTGATTAATTTACGCTCATGATTTCATGATCGCATGTTCGTGATTATAATTATTATTAGAATAATTATCGTGTGTTCATGCGTAATAATACTTATCGTGTTCTAACACGTACGTAATACTTGTAATTCTTATTCGTGAAACGTAACCGTGCTATAAAAAGAAAGTTCAAAACATGTACGTACGATCTAAAGGCTACTATTCATGGTAAAAGCATGCGGGTTTTACAACTCTTCCCCCCTAAAAAGAATAATTCGTCCCCGAATTATAGATAAAGTAAACTGAAAGAGAAATACACCCGAATTAAACTGGATGGGTATGTAAGATAACGGACTATGAAGGTGACATGGTAGAAGGGAACGTGGAACTTGACATGTCTTGAAAAGGACATGGAACGTGATGTGACTGAAGGACATGGAACGTGACGTGCCTGAAAGGACATGGGATGTGACGTGACTGAAAGCACATGGAACGTGACATGACTGAAAGGACACATCTAATTGATAAGAGAGAAATGGATAAGAAGTCCGGATGAACTTGTCCGTTTCCATGTGGCTTCCCTCGTGGAACGGTTCTTCACAAGATCTTGACACAAATGATAAATCTTGGTCCTCCTTACCTTGACTTGAAAACACCAAAGAGTTCTTTGTCATCTCCGTAAGATAGATCCCCTGAATTCGATCGAGGAAATAAGAGTTAACGTGCAAGGGTAACCGAAACGTTATGGTGCAAAACAATCTAACTTATCTGATAATTAGCAACGAATGCGCGAGACATAATGAAACATAGTACATGAAAATTTTTGAACGTGATACGTGAAAATTTTTGAACGTGATAAGTGGAGATATGTGAGTGTAGTATGAGTAACCATATCGTGATCCATGATACGTGTAACATATCGTGAACGTGATATGAGGAACGTAGAATGAACATGACATGTGAAACATATCGTGAACATGGAATACGGCGGCGGTATCACCAAATGCCATTAGGTGAGACGTGGATTGTGACGTGAAACGTCTATCTGAGGATAGGGAGATACACTAAGCTTGAGTCTGGTCTCTCCAGTTCTTGCAAAACTTCCCAGAACGAAGATGAACGTAGAATCATAACTCAAGATACGATCATGAACGTGAATAGTGTCATGAACGTGAGCGTGAAAGCAATTCGTGAAATTAGAACAAGAACGTGGACATAAATAAGGAGCACAATTGCGAACCTTCATCTGGCCTGATAGCTGAGGGATTACCAAGTGGTCGGATGAGCCTTGGCTGGAACATGTCCGATCAATCTGTTGATTCTGAAATCCTTGCGGATGTAAGGATTCTGCAGACCTGATCAAAATGTTGGCAATAACCCAGATAGCATCATGCTTCTTCTGAGTTTGTGTTAATCTGGTAACCAAAATCCATGGAGATCTTGTCCCATTTTTGTTCACAATTTTAGATGATGGAAAAACATCCTAGTCTGTTGGTGTTCTATCTTAGCCTGTTGGTATGTCATGTACTTAGATATGAACGTAACTATATCTTGCTTCGTAGAAACTTGATATATAGAAATTTGCGGCACGATCAGACTCCAAAATTAGACTTCTCTTAGCGTAGGATTTTTTAGAACACCTAATGTAGTGTAGGGTTCTCACCTTTCGTATAAGTTGAGTCATGGTAAGATTAACCGAGAGAATACATGTGATTCAGCGTGTCACTGTAATCAACCAGAATTTATATTGAAAAATTTCAGGGTGAAATTTCTCCTATCGTAGGATTTGCAACATAGAGAAAATATGGTCTTCCTGCTCTTCTCCAGACTTTAGATAAGGTTAGGTTGTCATAGATGAAAACACTGACAAAATTGTTTATGAGTTCATGGAAATTCAATTTATTAAGTCCATGATGCTGCTGGAGCACTTATGAGACTAATACAAAATCATGAATCTAGCGCGACCGAGTCGTGTACGAATAGCAGTCATGGACATGTCCTGCTCTTTCACTCGTCTCTGTTGGTAGCATGATCATGAATCCAATCTTGGAAAGTGCTTAGCACCCTAAATGAATCCAATCTTGTAAATACGTGGAGGAGAATAACGGTTATCAATGGTGATTTGTTTAAATCGACGGTAGTCGACACATAATCTCATGGTACCATCCTTCTTCTTGTAGGTTCTTCTGGAATGTATGGGAAGATTTTGGAATAATCAACTGGCTATGCGTAAAAGGACTTAAGTGGTCGTGTCTTACTAACAGCTAGAAAATTTTAGCAACCATGGCTAACAAGGCACATGCTTGTAAGCATAGATAATTTGTACATATTTTCCTGATGGAAAATCAAGCTGAATGTATTCAGGAGCCTGAACATTACTGTACATAACCATGAAGGGTAGCATGGTGTGTTGTTCGTAGTCGATAATTAGGATAAAATTCACCTTGCATCTGTCTGAGGTAATGCGTTAGCAGTTTGGATCTTATCATTAGGCTGAAGGAAAAACCTTCGTATACATGGGGAATACTAATGGCGCCCTTCATGGTCATGAATCTATGAGATATGGGTACAAGAAATGAAAGTGTCACCGGGCAACGTGACAGTTCTCACTGATGCGCCGGTAATGGTACTGAAATTCTTGTGGCCTGATTAATACATGGCACAACAAAATGGATATACCCTTGGAGGGTACCCTTAATTTCTTAGAAATGTTCCATAATTGGACGTGAGTCATGTGTCTTGACTCGTGTCTTAGAAAATGTAAGCATGGCATGTGTCTTGACTGGTGTCTTGACACGTGTCTTCAGAAAGTATACGTGAGACGTGTGTCTTGACCGATGTCTTGACATGTGTCTCGAGATGTGAAACAAATAGAACTACAAATATTAGGTTATTATGCCAAAATTGGCGGATCGGTTGAACCACCTGATCCTTTGTATTTCTGATCACGTCCGCGGTCGGAGCTTCGGTTGTGATTGCTAGGATAGTTGCTGTCATAGTAGTGGTTACTACCGTCTTGTCTGTCAGTTCCATGATGGTCATTCTCATGACTGTGATTCATGTAACTATTCAGCTGAGCGGCCGGCTGGTACCGGTTTGCACTCATATGACTGAAACGACAACTGAATGATGTGTGACATGTAACTAAGAATTAGGGACAATGATTGATGAAAATCGTCTGATGGTGAAGCATCTTCTCGTCCAATTGCTTTGCTCCAACGCCTTAGTCTTCGTCTTGTAGGATCTCCAGGTTGTGAACAGCATCCGCATCTCGTAGCGTCTCCGAACGTCAGTAGCATCAACCTTTGGTAACATTTCCAAGTTATGAGCGGCATTAGCAATCTTGTAGAACATCAGCAACTGAAAATACGCCTGAGATGATTCAGAATTTACTAGCGAATACTCGTGAAGTATTGCAAATGAAATACACATGGATTAAGGTACGCGTAATGCACATGAAATACGGTGCATGGAGCACACATGGAATGCACATGAAATGATCGGTATGGACCGATCTTTTGACATGATTTTACATGGTTTTAAGACCAACTGGGCTGATCCTCATGATAGCCTAGCAATATTAGCATAAACATCATTCTGGTTGCATAGAGAAACGTTAAAGTGTAGTTACACAAAATTCAACGATAATTTTCCTGAAAGCATGATCAATGAAAACCAACCATGATTATCATGAAAGCAGGATTCAATGAAATCCAACAATGACTTACATGAAAGCATAAATAACAAAAGAGACGTAAGACATAGTCACGTGAAGACGAAGTCATCATGAAGAAACATGGAACACCCAACATGAAGGAGTGTATAATATAATCAGCATGAAACTAAAGTTAACCATGACAGTATGAATACATACTTGACATAAAAATATATTAAATTATGAGGGGACATGAAAAAAAAATTATGCCAATAAATCATGAGAAAAATTTTATGCATGAAAACAGTGCATGAATGCATGATGTAGTTTATAAAAACCTTTATATGTGCAAGGGGACGCCTATGGGTCGGTCCCAAAACAAAAGACATGACGAGGGGATGCCTATGGGTCGATCCCAAAGTTAAAAGTTTCGATAAAAGCACATGCGACTAAATAGGGTTAGTCCTGTACCAACCATTACTTAGTCATAATCCCTACAACAATGATACATGAAACATAATTAAATGAAACTCATCTGTCAAAACTTATCAGAAAAATTTTATGTGACTAATTATGAACTACTGAGGTTCAGCCACATAGTCACAGTTCACGAGGAACGTCATGCATGAAACAATGATATATAACTAAATATGAATGACGGTTGTCCATCCACATTAGTAAAATAATATCGATGAAACATCAAGGTTAAAACCTCAAGGTGCTGAAAACATCATGGTTAAAACAACAATGTGCTGAAAACATCAATTCGTGGGATAACAAGCGTTGTCTTAGGAAGCTCCTGGTGACTACCCACTAGTCACAGGTCGAGTTTTAGAGCCTACAGGTCGTAGCCTTGGGCTCTGATACCATAACTGTAACACCCCACTTTGATAAGTGGACCGTTACGCGTAATTATGGCGTGTCATCAAAGCATACAAGGTAATATGTAGTAAAACATACATGACCATAGGGAAAATCAGAATCAAACATAGGTTCCCAAACATAAGCCAAAAACATAATAAAGTAAAGGAAATAAGAAATGACTAAACAAGCATAGGTATATGAAGGCAAAGGAAGAAGTCTATGGCAGCTTCCATCCTATGCACGTCCTCCAAATGCTCGAGTCCTGGGTACCTGCCGTTTTGGGAACATGAAAGGAAAACGACTGAGCATAACGCTCAGTGCACGGATATACTAGTAAAGCATGAATAATATAAGCATAAAAACATGAAACAACGGAAGAAACTAAGTCCTGGATAACCTGGTTATATCTTAGTAAAACTGGTTTTATAGTTTGAAAAGCCTTATGTTTATCTTGTAAAAACTGTTTAACATATTTTACCGTTAGCCAATATAGGTCATGAAATATCAACGTGCATGAATACTTGGAGGGGTGACCTCGTCATGCAAATTAGAGGGGCTGCCTCTAATTTAATATACTGGTTTAGGTAGGAGGGATCAGCTCCTTGTGAAGGATGCAAGGCACACACCACATTCACACTGAGTAATCTGCTGAAAACATGTAACTAGGATGCACCCATACGCCCCACATGATAAATATAATAATATGGCCAAAAGCTGAAGGGACGCCACGAGCAATCACTCCGCCGTGGGAAATTCATAACACCAGTGCCTCTAGTATTATGGTTATGGTACCTCCATAACTAGGTGAAACTGGTCATGCATGTATATGGCTTTAGGTATTCTAATTAAACATAAGCAATCAAAACATATAAAACATATACTACGGGAAAACAGTTGGCTGCATACGGGGAATCCTAATAAGGAAAGAATGTCCATACTGAAAGGACGGAGAATCCGTACCTTATGTCCAGTGAACGAAGAAGACGAACGGAAGAGAGTCCTACTTCAGTATCACTAATGCTACATAAATACATACGTGTATAAGTATCTGATTACTGAGTACGTAACTGGTTTATATGATGTCTTAGCTTGTTTTATATGTTCATGTCATGTTTTACTGTTTTAAGCTTTATACTGTGTTTATCGTATATTTTGTCTATTCTGGTTCAGTATTACTTGTATTTCATGTATTATTATACTTGTAGTGTAATAATAAGTAACTTTCTAAAAATAGCAGGTTTCCTAAAATAGAAAGTTTCCAAAATTAGAAAATTACCAAAAATTGAAAGTTTCCAAAAATAGAAAGTTTCCAAAAATAGAATTACTGCTTAAAATAGACGAGTTTCTAAAAATAGAAAGTTTCCATAAATAGATTAGCTGCCTTAATTAAATAAGTTTCTAAAAATAAAAAGTTTCCATAAATAGATATAAGCTGGTTAAATAAGCTAATAACATAAGCTTAAGTATTTTCTGATTATTATTCTAAGTCATGTGATTATATAGTATAGTTTATTAATTATTACATGTAATTAAAATAAACTATAGGTTAAAAGTATTTAATTAAATATAACATGATTTTAATTAAATAGAGGTAAAATACTTAGGTTAAAACATGTATTATTAACTATTAATAGTATAACCTAAGTCATGTTAATTAATTAATTATAGTCATAGTTTTTAATAATTAATTAATTATAGGTCTAATTAAATAATAAATACTTAGGTTAAAATTCATGAATTACTAATTAAATTTATAACCTAAGTCATGTAAATTAAATAAATCATGTCATGCTTTTAATTAATTTAATTTAAGTCTAAAACATAACTAGTAAAAATCATAGACCTTGAAAATAATTCATGAACCGGACCCATGACCAAAAACCCATGAGCCGGACCCGTAACCATCACCATACCCCGACCTAAGTCGGGGTTCCCCTTGTTTTTGCTGCTGCCGTGGGACCACCACCACCATACCGAAACCATATGGTCTCGGTGGTGTGTAATAAGCCAAGCCGAGACCCCTTAAGGGCTCGGTTAGGCGTCGGCTAGACCACAAACACCCCTAAAACCCTTGATTGATTTACCCCATGATCATTAACATGTTTAAAAATACTTTTTTTTAATTAGTTAATTAAAAACATCATGATTTTATGTGATTACCAAAATCAAAACAAAAAAAGAAAAGGGTTAACAGTTATACCGAATACGTGGATCAAATAAAGATGAACACACACAAATCCTTGCAAAATTTCCAAGATTAAAATAAAACCGAACACCCCTTTTTTGTGATCAAACCCGGCGGCCAAAAGGAGAGCAAAGAAAGAATTAGGGTTTTTGTTATTTTCTTGATTTTGTGATAAATGACACAAGTTTACCTTAATTCTTGTTTAGTAAAATTTTACATGGGTCAAGCCCATGTTCTTGTTGTGTAGCCGCGGGTAGGGGCCCCACTTGGGGTAACCCGTACCTTTTTCCGTGTCTAAATATAATAGTGTGTTCTCGTGTTTTATCGTATTCGTGAATTACGTGTTCTAATTAGTTTTCGACCGTGACTTAGTTATTCGTGTTCGTAATAAATATATATACGTAATTAATATTAGCTCGTGATTAATTTACGCTCATGATTTCATGATCGCATGTTCGTGATTATAATTATTATTAGAATAATTATCGTGTGTTCATACGTAATAATACTTATCGTGTTCTAACACGTACGTAATACTTGTAATTCTTATTCGTGAAACGTAACCGTGCTATAAAAAGAAAGTTCAAAACATGTACGTACGATCTAAAAGCTACTATTCATGGTAAAAGCATGCGGGTTTTACAACTCTTCCCCTCTAAAAAGAATAACTCTTCCCCGAATTATAGATAAAGTAAACTGAAAGAGAAACACACCCGAATTAAACTGGAAGGGTATGTAAGATAACAGACTATGAAGGTGACATGGTAGAAGGGAACGTGGAACGTAACATGTCTTTAAAAGGACATGGAACGTGATGTGACTGAAAGGACATGGAACGTGACGTGACTGAAAGGACATGAGACGTGACGTGACTGAAAGCACATGGAACGTGACATGACTGAAAGGACACATCTAATCGATAAAAGAGAAATGGATAAGAAGTCCAGATGAACTTGTCCGTTTCCAAGTGGCTTCCCTCTTGGAACGGTTCTTCACAAGATCTTGACACAAATGATAAATCTTGGTCCTCCTTACCTTGACTTGAAAACACCAAAGAGTTCTTTGTCATCTCCGTAAGATAGATCCCCTGAACTCGATCTAGGAAATAAGAGTTAACGTGCAAGGGTAACCGAAACGCTATGGTGCAAAACAATCTAACTTATCTGATAATTAGCAACGAATGCGCGAGACATAATGAAACGTAGTACGGGAAAAATTTTGAACGTGATACGTGAAAATTTTTGAACGTGATACGTGGAGATATGTGAGTGTAGTATGAGTAACCATATCGTGATCCATGATACGTGTAACATATCGTGAACGTGATATGAGGAACGTGGAATGAACATGACATGTGAAACATATCATGAACATGGAATACGGCGGCGGTAATGCCAAATGCCATTAGGTGAGACGTGGATCGTGACGTAAAACGTCTAACTGAGGATACGGAGTTACACTAAGCTTGAGTCTGGTCTCTCTAGTTCTTGCAAAACTTCCCAGAACGAAGATGAACGTAGAATCGTAACTCAAGATACGATCATGAACGTGAATAGTGTCATGAACGTGAGCGTGAAAGCAATTCGTGAAATTAGAACAAGAACGTGGACATAAATAAGGAGCACAATTACGAACCTTCGTCTGGCCTGATAGCTGAGGGATTACCAAGTGGTCGGATGAGCCTTGGCTGGAACATGTCCGATCAATCTGTTGATTCTGAAATCCTTGCGGATGTAAGGATTCTGCAGACCTGATCAAAATGTTGGCAATAACCCAGATAGCATCATGCTCCTTCTTAGTTTGTGTTAATCTGGTAACCAAAATCCATGGAGATCTTGTCCCATTTCTGTTCACAATTTCAGATGATGGAAAAACATCCTATTCTGTTGGTGTTCTATCTTAGCCTGTTGGTATGTCAGGTACTTAGATATGAACGTAACTATATCTTGCTTCGTAGAAACTTGATACATAGAAATTTGCGGCACTATCAGACTCCGAAATTAGACTTCTCTTAGCGTAGGATTTTCTGGAACACCTAATGTAGTGTAGGGTTCTCACCTTTTGTATAAGCTGAGTCATGGTAAGATTAACCATGAGAATCCATGTGATTCAGCGTGTCACTATAATCAACCAGAATTTATATTGAAAAATTTCAGGGTGAAATTTCTCCTATCGTAGGATTTGCAACATAGAGAAAATATGATCTTCCTGCTCTTCTCCATACTTTAGAGAAGGTTAGGTTGTCATAGATGAAAACACTGACAAATTTGTTTATGAGTTCATGGAAATTTAATTTATTAAGTCCATGACTAATACAAAATCATGAATCTAGCGCGACCGAGTCGTGTACGAATAGCAGTCATGGACATGTCCTGCTCTTTCACTCGTCTCTGTTGGTAGCATGATCATGAATCCAATCTTGGAAAGTGCTTAGCACCCTAAATGAATCCGATATTGTAAATACGTGGAGGAGAATAACGGTTATCAATGGTGATTTGTTTAAATCGACGGTATTCGACACATAATCTCATGGTACCGTCCTTCTCCTTGTAGGTTCTTCTAGAATGTATGGGAAGATTTTGGAATAATCAACTGGCTATGCGTAAAAGGACGTAAGTGGTCGTGTCTTACTGAAAGCTAGAAAATTTTAGCAACCATGGCTAACAAGGCACATGCTTGTAAGCATAGATAATTTGTATAGATTTTCGTGATGGAAAATCAAGCTGAATGTATTCAGGAGCCTGAACATTACTGTACATAACCATGAATCGTAGCATGGTGTGTTGTTCGTAGTCCATAATTAGGATAAAATTCACCTCGCATCTGTCTGAGGTAATGCGTTAGCAGTTTGGATCTTATCATTAGGATGAAGGAAAAACCTTCGTATACATGGGGAATACTAATGGCGCCCTTCATGGTCATGAATATATGAGATATGGGTACAAGAAATGAAAGTGTCATCAGGAAACGTGACAGTTCTCACTGATGCGCCGGTAATGGTACTGAAATTCTTGTGGCCTGATTAATACATGGCACAATATAATGGATATACCCTTGGAGGGTACCCTGAATTTCTTAGAAATGTTCCATAATTGGACGTGAGTCATGTGTCTTGACTCGTGTCTTGGAAAATGTAAGCATGACATGTGTCTTGACTGTTGTCTTGACATGTGTCTTCAGAAAGTATACGTGAGACGTGTGTCTTGACTGATGTCTTGACATGTGTCTCGAGATGTGAAACAAATAGAACTACAAATATTAGGTTATTATGCCAAAATCGGCGGATCGGTTGGACCACTGATCCTTTGTATTTCTGATCACGTCTGCGGCCGGAGCTTCGGTTGCGATTGCTAGGATAGTTGCTATCATAGTAGTAGTTACTATCGTCCTGTCTGTCAGTTCCATGACGGTCATTCTCATGACTGTGATTCATGTAACTATTCAGTTGAGTAGCCGGCTGGTACCGGTTTGCACTCATATGACTGAAACGACAACTGAATGACGTGTGACATGTAACTAAGAATTAGGGACAATGATTGATGAAAATCGTCTGATGGTGAAGCATCTTCTCGTCCAATTGCTTTGCTCCAACGCCTTAGTCTTCGTCTTGTAGGATCTCCAGGATGTATACAGCATCCGGATCTCGTACCTTCTCCGAACGTCAGTAGCATCAACCTTTGGTAACATCTCCAAGTTATGAGCGGCATTAGCAATCTTGTAGAACATCAGCAATTGAAAATACGTCTGAGATGATTCAGAATTGACTAGCGAATACTCATGAAGTATTGCAAATGAAATACACATGGATTAAGGTACGTGTAATGCACATTAAATACGGTACATGGAGCACACATGGAATGCACATGAAATGATCGGTATGGGCTGATCTTTTGACATGATTTTACATGGTTTGAAGACCAACTGGGCTGATCCTCATGATAGCCTAGCAATATTAGCATAGACATCATTCTGGTTACATAGACAAACGTTAAAGTGTGGTTACACAAAATTCAACGATGATTTTCCTGAAAGCATGATCAATGAAAACCAACCATGACCATCATGAAAGCAGGATTCAATGGAATCCAACAATGTCTTACATGAAAGCATAAATAACAAAAGAGACGTAATACATAGTCACGTGAAGACGAAGTCATCATGAAGAAACATGGAACATCCAACATGAAGGAGTGTATAATATAATCAGCATGAAACTAAATTTAACCATGACAGTATGAAAACATACTTGACATAAAAACATATTAACTTATGAGGGGACATGAAAAAAATATTATGCCAATAAATCATGAGAAAAATTTTATGCATGAAAACAGTGCCTGAATGCATGATGTAGTTTATAAAAACCTTTATATGTGCGAGGGGACGCCTATGGGTCGGTCCCAAAATAAAAGACATGGCGAGGGGACGCCTATGGGTCGGTCCCAAAGTTAAAAGTTTCGATAAAAGCACATGAGACTAAATAGGGCCAGTCCTGTACCAACCATTACTTAGTCATAATCCCTGCAACAATGATACATGAAACATAATTAAATGAACTCATCTATCAAAATTTATCAGAAAAATTTATGTGACTAATTATGAACTACTGAGGTTCAGTCTACATAGTCACAGTTCACGAGGAACGTCATGCATGAAACAATGACATATAACTAAATATGAATGACGGTTGTCCATCCACATTAGTAAAATAATATCGATGAAACATCAAGGTGCTGAAAACATCATGGTTAAAACAACAATGTGCTGAAAACATCAATTCGTGGGATAACAAGTGTTGTCTTAGGAAGCTCCTGGTGACTACCCACTAGTCACAAGTCGAGTTTTAGAGCCTACAGGTCGAAGCCTTAGGCTCTGATACCATAATTGTAACACCCCACTTTGATAAGTGGACCGTTACGCATAATTATGGCGTGTCATCAAAGCATACAAGGTAATATGTAGTAAAACATACATGACCATAGGGAAAACCGGAATCAAACATAGGTTCCCAAACATAAGCCCTAAACATAATAAAGTAAAGGAAATAAGAAATGACTAAACAAGCATAGGTATATGAAGGCAAAGGAAGAAGTCTATGGTAGCTTCCATCCTATGCACGTCCTCCAAATGCTCGAGTCCTGGGTACCTGCCGTTTTGGGAACATGAAATGAAAACGGCTGAGCATAACGCTCAGTTCACGGATATACTAGTAAAGCATGAATAATATAAGCATAAAAACATGAAACAACGGAAGAAACTAAGTCATGGATAACCCGGTTATATCTTAGTAAAACTGGTTTTATAGTTTGAAAATCCTTATGTTTATCTTGTAAAGACTGTTTAACATATTTTACCGTTAGCCAATATAGGTCATGAAATATCAACGTGCATGAATACTTGGAGGGGTGACCTCGTCATGCAAATTAGAGGGGCTGCCTCTAATTTAATATACTGGTTTTGGGTAGGAGGGATCAGCTCCTTGTGAAGGATGCAAGGCACACACCACATTCACACTGAGTAATCTACTGAAAACATGTAACTAGGATGCACCCATATGCCCCACATGATAAATATAATAATATGGCCAAAAGCTGAAGGGACGCCACGAGTAATCACTCCGCCGTGGTGAAGTCATAACACCAGTGCCTCTAGTGTTATGGTTATGGTACCTCCATAACTAGGTGAAACTGGTCATGCATGTATATGGCTTTAGGTATTCTAATTAAACATAAGCAATCAAAACATATAAAACATATACTACGGGAAAATAGTTGGCTACATACGGGGAATCCTAATAAGGAAAGAATGTCCATACTGAAAGGACGGAGAATCCGTACCTTATGTCCAGTGAACGAAGAAGACGAACGGAAGAGATTCCTACTTCGGTATCACTAATGCTACATAAATACATACGTGTATAAGTATCTAATTTCTGAGTACGTAACTGGTTTATATCATGTCTTAGCTTGTTTTATATGTTCATGTCATGTTTTACTGTTTTAAGCTTTATATTGTGTTTATCGTATATTCTGTCTATTCTGGTTAAGTATTACTTGTATTTCATGTATTATTATACTTGTTGTGTAATAATAAGTAACTTTCTAAAAATAGCAGGTTTCCTAAAATAGAAATTTTCCAAAAATAGAAAGTTACCAAAAATAGAAAGTTTCCAAAAATAGAATTACTGCTTAAAATAGATGAGTTTCTAAAAATAGAAAGTTTCCATAAATAGATTAGATGCCTTAATTAAATAAGTTTCTAAAAATAGAAAGTTTCCATAAATAGATATAAGCTGGTTAAATAAGCTAATAACATAAGCTTAAGTATTTTCTGATTATTATTCTAAGTCATGTGATTATATACTATAGTTTATTAATTATTACATGTAATTTAAATAAACTATAGGTTAAAAGTATTTAATTAAACATAACATGATTTTAATTAAATAGAGGTAAAATACTTAGGTTAAAACATGTATTATTAACTATTAATAATATAACCTAAGTCATGTTAATTAATTAATTATAGTCATGGTTTTTAATAATTAATTAGTTATAGGTCTAATTAAATAATAAATACTTAGGTTAAAATTTATGAATTACTAATTAAATTTATAACCTAAGTCATGTAAATTAAATTAATCATGTCATGCTTTTAATTAATTTAATTTAAGTCTAAAACATAACTAGTAAAAATCATAAACCTTGAAAATAATTCATGAACCGGACCCGTGACCAAAAACCCATGAACTGGACCGTGACCATCACCATACCCCGACCTAAGTCGGGGTTCCCCTTGTTTTTGCTGCTGCCGTGGGACCACCACCACCATACCGAGACCATATGGTCTCGGTGGTGTGTAATAAGCCAAGCCGAGACCCCTTAAGGGCTCGGTTAGGCGTCGGCTAGACCACAAACACCCCTAAACCCCTTGATTGATTTACCCCATGATCCTTAACATGTTTAAAAATACTTGTTTTTAATTAGTTAATTAAAAACATCATGATTTTATGTGATTACCAAAATCAAAACATAAAAAGAAAAGGGTTAACAGTTATACCGAATACGTGGATCAAATAAGGATGAACACACACGAATCCTTGCAAAATTTCCAAGATCAAAATCAACCCGAATACCCCTTTTTGGTGATCAAACCCGGCGGCCAAAGGAGAGCAAAGAAAGAATTAGGGTTTTTGTTATTTTCTTGGTTTTGTGATAAATGACACAAGTTTCCCTTAATTCTTGTTTAGTAAAAGTTTACATGGGCCAAGCCCATGTTCTTGTTGTGTAGCCGCGGGTAGGGGCCCCACTTGGGGTAACCCGTACCTTTTTCCGTGTCTAAATATAATAGTGTGTTCTTGTGTTTTATCGTGTTCGCGAATTACGTGTTCTAATTAGTTTACGATCGTGACTTAGTTATTCGTGTTCGTAATAAATATATATACGTAATTAATATTAGCTCGTGATTAATTTACGCTCATGATTTCATGATCGCATGTTCTTGATTATAATTATTATTAGAATAATTATCGTGTGTTCATACGTAATAATACTTATCGTGTTCTAACACGTACGTAATAATTGTAATTCTTATTCGTGAAACGTAACCGTGCTATAAAAAGAAAGTCCAAATCATGTACGTACGATCTAAAGGGTACTATTCATGGTAAGCATGCGAGTTTTACACTTTTAGTCTTGGTTAAACATCAACGCGGCCTCCTCTTTCCTACTGTTTTTCATAAACATCCCCGAATGGGGTGTTTTGGCTGCGGCCAGATTAAACAAACACCACCACGCACCCCTTTGGGGTTTGCGACTGGTTTCAAAACATCCCCACTGAGAACCCCTGATGGTCTCGGTTCACGTGTAACAGTGAACTCCAAACGCCCACGAATCCATCACATGTTCAAGGTTTATAATTCATGTGTTCTTGTTAAAAAAATAAATAAAATCGTGATATCTAAAAAAATAAAGAAGAAAGGTAAATACCCGCTATATGTGATTTGTGTGATTGAGATTTAACAACACGGACTCACGAATTCAAAGGTCATAATCGACCCAAATCTTTTTTTTCTGAGGCTGGCGGCACCCTCACTACAGAACCCTAGCTTCCTTGATTTATTTTTTTTTTCTGAAAAAAAACTGAGGTAGAAATCCGGTGTTTATTTTTCTCAAAACGGGTTGGGCCTAAGCTCAGTCTTACTTTCTCTTGTGTTTTGAAAATTCAGCCCAACAACACCCTTATATTCTTTTCTATTTTTGTTTTCGTGTTGAAAACAATTGCGTACGTTTTCATATTTTGGTTTCTGACATTTATTAATTTATTTTCCTGAAAAGTAATACTTATGTAATATTTCTTAACATTTATTAATTTATTTTCTGAATAATTAATTTTGTAACATTTTATAAATAAAACTAGAACTGCGTAATTACTGTTAACGTTTACTTATTTTCCTGTAAAATAAATAATACTTACGTAATATTTCCTGAACTCAATAATTATTTTCTGAATAATTATTTTATTGTAGAGACTGTGTATTTACCATTTACGTTTAATTAAGGTTAAAGCTGAGACTGCGCGTATTTAATATTCGAGGATATTAAATACGGGTTTTACAATTCTTCCCCTCTAAAAAAATAATTCGTCCTCGAATTAAGGATGCGACAATGCTGTGGTTTTACAATTCTTCCCCTCTAAAAAGGAGAAATTCGTCTTCGAATTAAAGGTAACAAGCTGATGAAGTTATAAGAACTGAAAGAACACGTAAACTGAAAAGACAATAAGCTGAAGGATAATTTGTCTTCTAATTAAGACATAATGTTGCTTAAAGGTATAAACATGACATGACTGAAGTGAACATGTAACGTGACATGTCCGAAGAAAACATGGAACGTAACATGACTGAAGGGGATGAGAGGTCCGGATGGACTCCTCCGTTTCAAGTGGCTTCCCGCTCGAAACAGTTCCTTCAAAGATCTTGACATACTGAAAATCTTGGTCCTGATGACCATGTCCTTATGATGCTGAATAGTTTCTGGTTCCATACTTAAGTTGGATTTTCTAAATTTGAATGAATAAGCTATAGCATGTAGTATACATGAAACGGTTCGTACACATATCCTGAAAAGATAACATTTATATTTCTGGGCAAGCTGCTGAAAATATATATAGGGACGAATTACATGAACGTGCTACGTAAGCAATTGTGAACGTAGTTCGCGATTATATGAGGAACGCTGAGCATGAAGTATATCGTGAACGTACACGTGATCGTGAACATTAACGAGATTGTGACAAGATTTGTTGATGGAATACCTTAGTATCATACGATCTATTGCTGAATTTCCTGCTGATTTGCTATTATGAAATCCTTTCGGATGAAAGAAAGCATGTATGCTGGGTTAAGTGGTCAACAATGACTTAGATAGTATCATACTTCTTCTGCGTCTGTGGTAACTGATAACAATTTCATGGAATTTCGTCTCATTTCTGCTCAGAATTTCTAAGGATGGTAGTAACTCACTAACATGACGGTGTTATATCTTGAACTTGCGGTATGTCAGGCATCTAGATATGAACATAGCTGTATCAATGTGTGATACGGTTTCTATCAATATTCTGCCTGGAATTATGGGATACTCTGGTGGAAATCTGGTTGAATAGTCATGGAAGAATTTTTAGTGAGGACTGTCAGCAATTTCTGCGGTAGCAGTCAATTGAGTTCTAGAAAATTTTGTACTTCGTTCATAGGTGTCGGTCGGGACCATCAGGTGATGGCCTTCACCTTTGCAGGATTGTCTGAAATTTCTTTCTGCTGGAATAGGGTGGCTCAGAAATGCCACTTTGTTCATCTGAGATTCACATCTGGAAAGCTGCGTATATAATTTTCCTATCAAAGAATCAGTACAACTGTGAGAAGATGATTCTCTTGTACTTCTCTGGAATTTAGCAAAGCAGGAGGTTATTATTGAATATACTGCCGATTTTGTCTGAGAATTCATGAAAAAATTTAATTCATAAATTTCATAATATAGATGGAGCATTAGAGAGCTCGGGAGTATGAATCAAATTTTTTTTTGAGAGACTATAGTATGTGCACAACAGTCTAGAAAACAACGTGTTCTTCCTCTCGCTACTGATGGTAGTATGATCGGGAATTTTTCTGGAAAAATGCTCAAAGCATCGTAGCAGGTCAGATAAACATTCTATATGTGGAATGAATATTAATTAATAATGGTGATCTGGTAAATTTTGGTGGTCGATACATGATTTTAGGTTACCAGCTTTCTTCCTGATAGACAGAAACGGTGCACCTCCTGGTGGTACGTTTGGGTGAATAAATCCTCGTTCCAGTAACTCTCGCAACAATTGCTGCAACTCTTTTAACTCGGTCGAAGCCCTGCAATAAGGAGTTTTGAAAATAGTTTATGTTCTTGAGACAAGCTCGATGTTAAATTATGTCTCGTGGTTAGGAAGGAATTTCTAGAAAACCTCCTGCGATGACATCTAGAAACTTTAAGATAATCTGTTGATCATGAATTTAAGGAATTTCAGAAGTCGCATCATGACTGGTGACTAGAAGTCTTTGCAGCTATAAGATAATAATTCACGTGCTGATAAAGCTGAAACAATTTGTACTGATTTTTCTGGCAGAAATAAAATGAATATGTTCAGGAGTTGGTTAGACAGATCTGGTCGTTAACTGAAAGGATAACTTTAATAACCATGGTTGGTACTGTGGAGTCTTTTATGGCTAAGAGACAGGTAACTACCTGATTTAAGATAAAGCTGACATAGGAACACGTGAAGTACACATGCCGATTTTTCACTAAACGTGTTCGTCTGTAACCTCATAGAATGAATACTGCGTGTTTAACCTGACTAATACTCTAGTGGTGGTGACTGAATTTTTAATGATCTGATTCATGCGTGGTATAATAGAACGGGTATACCCCTTTCTGAAGGGTACCCTGAATTACTAAGGGCCTGGTTTAGAAATATACTGGAGTTATGAGTTCTGACTCGTATTTTGAGAAAATATTCTTATGACGTGTACCATGACTAGTGTCCTGATATGTATCTTCTGAAATGATACCTGAGACCTGTGTCTTGACATATGTTTTAGTAGATGAATCTGAACAAGGCTGAAATTTTTTGGTAACTGCTAGGATTGGCGGACCGGTTAGACTACTGACCTCTGTATTTCTAGTCACGTCCGTTCCGGAGTCCTGATGGTTACTGATTGATTAATTATAAGCACGGTGGTTGTCACTACTGCTTTGTCTGTCAATTTATGACGGTCATTATCATGACCGTGATTCATGTAACTATTCTGCTGAGTGGCCGGCTGGGTTCCAGTTCGCACTCTTCTGAATGAAAGGTTAGCTGAGTGAAGTGTCACATCAAGCTGAGATGGTAAAAGCATGGAATGGAATGATAGTGTCTGATGGTTGAAATTTATTCTTTTCAGAAATTTCAAATTTATAGTTTTCGTCCTTGTTCTGCAGAGTCTTCATAGTATAGACAGCATCAACATCTTGAGAAATCTCCAAAGTATCGGCAACATCAGCATTTGTGAGGTCTTCAAAGTGTTAGCAGCATCAGTATCTGGTAAAATCTTTAACTCACGAGCAGCATCAACATCTGGTAGAATATCGACAAGTGGAAACGCCTGAGATGATTGAGGATCGATTAGCAATATTCACAGAGTAGGGTGCCTGGAGTACACCTGGACTACTGTACATGAAGTACAAAATGAATACTGCACATGGAGAATATCTGAGACACTGTACGTGGAGTACTCATGAAATACTGTACATTCTACTGTTAGAAATTTATGGGATGATCGATACTGGTGTCAATCGTCTGACATGATCAAGGTAACGATAGATTGGTTTAAACGGTTCGCAAACAGAACTGAAATGAGTAACATGATAGGCTAACAATTTTTGCCCAGACTTAATGTTGGTTGTATAGGGGCTCAAAAGTATGATTAAACGGAGTTTCATTAATGGTTAGCGTGAAGACATGATTGATGAAGACCAACATGATTTATCATGAAATAGTATTTTACTGTAATCCTTCTGTATCTTAGCATGAAACATTATTATTCTGCTGAAAACATAATCCTTGTAAGGAATCATGAAACTGAATCCGCCTGAAGGCGACATCGGCTTGAGATTGTGAAACTGGATTGTTCCAAAGAACATAAGAGTATGATCAACTGAGGTTAAACAACAACTGGTGTGGATGGCTATAGTTCAATCCACAGAATTCAAGGAAGAAACCATGTGACTAAGTATGGGCGATTCTGGTTCGACCTATACTTGTCAAAATTTCATGAGATTTGTCATGTATAGAAATTTACAAGCTGGGACTAAATATGGTTAGTTGTAGTCCAACCCATACCAGTCAAAACTTATAAAATGTCATGACATGACAAAGGTGAACAACTATGGGTCGGTTCATAAAATAACCTTCGACTGAAAAGCATGAAATTTGATCTGAACATTGGTAAATGTATATGGGCTGGTTCACCAAGTGATACTCGACTGAAAACATGAATCCGACATGAGTAAGGATGAACGCCTATGGTCAGTTCATCTATACAAAAATCTGAACGGAAAGGGTGAACGCCTATGGTCAGTTCACCAAAACGAAAATTCGCTAAGAAGCGCATGCGACTAAATATGGCCAGTCCTGTACCAACCTTTTACTTAGTCAAAAACATTAAGAAAAATTGACTGATAAATGAAGAAAACTGACTGATAAATGCATGAGAAACATGAAAGATAACAAAGCCAAAATCTGGGAAGTTCCTGGTAACTACCCACTAGTCACAAGTCAAGTTTTAGAGCCTACAGGTCGAACCTCGCTCTGATACCATAACACCGTTACGTGTATTTATGGCGTGTCATCAAAGCATAAGGTAAATGTCCTAAACATTAACTGACCATAAAGGAAATACCGGAATCAAACATCGGTAATCCAAACATAAGCTCAAAACATAAAAAAATAAACACTGAAGGAAAGGACTAAACAATGTCAAAATAAGCAGAATAATGCAAGAAGTGCATAAAGTAAGAAGTATGGATAGCTTCCATCCAAACGCACATGCTTTCAGAATCCTAAGAGCGTCCTGGTGTACCTGCCGTTAGAACATGAAAGAACTACGACTGAACATAACGCTCAGTGAACGGATATAATGCATGATAAGAATATACTGAACTTAAAATAATTAATAATTTCTGAAGCTGAAATACTGATATGCGGAGTGTGATGAAAACTATAGAAAATCTAATAAGTCTGATTTATAAATAATAAAGCTGAACTGTTATATGTTAAATCTGAAAACATGCATTTACTGTATTTTAATTGCCAAAGCTTATATAGGTCATGTGTTGTAACAACGGTGCATGAATAACTGGAGGGGTGACCTCGTCATGCTGTAGAGAGGTGATCTCTAAATACTGTGTTGGTTGGAGGGATCAGCTCCAATGTGAAGGATGTAGAGCACACACCACATTCACCTGATAACTATAAACTGATAAGCCTAGGATGCATCCATACGCCACACTAATAATACTGATAAAATGGCCAAGCTGAGCTGAGTGGAACGCTGCGGGATATCACTCTCTCGCAGGTGAGTCATGACACCGGTGCCTCTAGTGTCATGGTTACGGTACCTCTGTAACTAGTACTACTGACTGGTCATGCTTGTATATAAGGCTCAGACAATTTAACTTAATTATAAAACTTATTTATGATAAAACTTATAACATATAATTGGGGAAAACATTTGGCTGCAGACGGGAATCCTAATCATGCATAGAAGGGAAATCCTTACTGAAAGGACGGAAAATCCGTACCTCGCGTCCAGTAATGAAATAAGAACGAAAGCTGGAAGATCTACTCTAACTTCGCGGATACTACATAAATAAGGGACGCTGAAAATAAGTTTATTGATGTTTATAAATTTTACTGATCTTAACTGTTCTTAGTTTGATTCAAAAAAATGTCCTTGTATTACTATACTATATACTACGATAAACCTGACTGTTATATTTTATTACTGATAAGTGTATTCCTGTAATTTTGATTACTGTATGACATGAATTCTAATATTTACGAATTTACTATAAATAGTAACCTGCTGAAAATAGAAAGTTTCCTAAATTAGATAGGTTCCAAATTTGTTTCCTTGAAATAAATCATTAGTTTAAATTATCAATTAAATCCGGCTTTTAAGTAGTTAAAATGACAAGGTTCAAACCAATTTAGTCTTACTAATTAAATAATAAGATAACAATATATTTAACTTTATTTCTAAAACTTAGTTATAAAATGATTTAACCAACTTAAATAATTCCCACTGTTAGTCTTAAGTTCCCACTGCTTGCATTTTTATTCTCACTGCTTGCATTTTATTCCCACTTCTTTCATTATATTCCCACTGTTTTCATAATGTTACCCACTGCTTGAGTTAAAGTTCTCACTGTATTCAATTCCAAACACCCCCTTTATTTCAGTTAAATCCAAACACCCCCTTACATTTAAACAGCCTGGTTTGGGGTTGTTTGATCTCGGCTTGCCAAACAAACACACCATCGAGCCTTTTAGTCTTGGTTAAACATCAACCCGACCTCCTCTTTCCTACTGTTTTTCATAAACATCCCCGAATGGGGTGTTTTGGTTGCGGCCAGATTAAACAAACACCACCACGCACCCCTTTGGGGTTTGCGACTGGTTTCAAAACATCCCCACCGAGACCCCCTGATGGTCTCGGTTCACGTGTAACAGTGAACTCCAAACGCCCACGAATCCATCCCATGTTCAAGGTTTATAATTCATGTGTTCTTGTTAAAAAAATAAATAAAATCGTGATATCTAAAAAAATAAAGAAGAAAGGTAAATACCCGCTATATGTGATTTGTGTGATTGAGATTTAACAACACGGACTCACGAATTCAAAGGTCATAATCGACCCAAATCTTTTTTTTTTCTGAGGCTGGCAGCACCCTCACTACAGAACACTAGCTTCCTTGATTTATTTTGTTTCTCCAAGAAAACTGAGGTAGAAATCCGGTGTTTATTTTTCTCAAAACGGGTTGGGCCTAAGCTCAGTCTTACTTTCTCTTGTGTTTTGAAAACGCAGCCCAACAACACCCTTATATTCTTTTCTACTTTTGTTTTCTTGTTTAAAACAATTTCGTACGTTTTTGTATTTTGGTTTCCGACATTTATTAATTTATTTTCCTGAAAAGTAATACTTATATAATATTTCTTAACATTTATTAATTATTTTCTGAATAATTAATTTCGTAACATTTTATAAATAAAACTGAGACTGCGTAATTATTGTTAACGTTTACTTGTTTTCTTGTAAAATAAATAATACTTACGTAATATTTCCTGAACCCAATAATTATTTGATGAATAATTATTTTGTTGTAGAGACTGCGTATTTACCATCTACATTTAATTAAGGTTAAAGCTGAGGCTGCGCGTATTTAATATTCGAGGATATTAAATACGGGTTTTACAATTCTTCCCCTCTAAAAAAATAATTCGTCCTCGAATTAAGGATGCGACAATGCTGTGGTTTTACTACCAGGGATCCCATGACCAACTTAATGGGTCACAGCTGGCGATTTCCTACAGCCTTATTTGGGGACTAGACTTAGGGATAGCACACATCCTCTATACAGACCTCATTGCTAAGCTTGAGAACAAAGGGAAGAAAAGCCGTCTGTCCACCATCTACTACACCAGATATCTCACTCTCATTATATAGGATATCCTTGGAGAGCACTACGACAATGAAGAACTCCACTCCTTCTCTCCTTACCACATCACCGTTGCCTCATTAAAGACACCTTCAGAGGATGAGGTTCCAGTCACCAGGCACATGTTGAAGGTTGCTGGTCTACTATTATCAAAGGAAGAGGAGCCCTTGATCCCTCATCTTGAGGTGAATGATGAAGGATCCACTAACAAGTCTTTGTCCAAGACCTTTGTGCAGTCTTCTTCTCGGCCCATGGTGCTTAAGGAAAAGAAGAAGAAAAGGAAAGAAATCCCACTTTCCTCTGAAGCCCCTTCTGTTAATCCTACTAAGAAGATCAAGAAGGTCCCATCCCCTACTCTGGTGGATGAGGAAAGAGAGCCTGTTGTTGACAAACAACCAGTGTCTAGCATCTCCAAGTCAGCTGAGACAACTAAGAAACCACTTAACGTTTATATCACTCAGGTATTGGTTTGCCCTTATTTTTCTTCTTTTGGAGGTTCACAAGCAATCACTCTCAAAATCTGTAGGAGAGAGTGATGAAGTTTAGGGTTTGCCTCAACCCGTAGAGTGTCTGAGTCAGCACCTAGATCTTATAAGACCTCTGTACACTCTGTCTCTGCACAAGGAAATGATTCATTTGTGCTTATAACGCACCCCGATGATCCTTCACCCTCTGGACTGTACTTTGGCAAACAACAACCAGAGTACTTATAAGTCCCGAACCAGAGTCTCTGAACTTCACTCAGTCTCTGGGTCCCCTAATGAATAAAAGAGTCCCAAAGAATTTATTCTTTTGGGAAGGATGAATAATCACCCTCAGCCTTCCTAGGGGCAGCGATAAATGGAGATCCTTACCTTCAACTATTTCACACTTAAAAGAGTCCCAAGGAGCAATCCTTCAGGGGGGGCTGGATAATCACACCCAACTATCCTAGGGGCGGAGAAAGGCGACCATTCCCACATCATGTTTTACAATTTAAAGAGTCCCAAGTAGTAATCCTTCAAGGGAGCTGGATAATCACACCCAGCTATCCCAGGGGCAGTGAACGACAACCATTCACCATACCATGTTTCACAATTAAAAAAGTCCCAAGGAGTAATCCTTTAGGGGGAGCTAGATAATCACACCCAGTTATCCTAGGGGCAGCGAACGACGACCATTCACCATACCATGTTTTACAATTAAAAGAGTCTCAAGGAGTAATCCTTAAGGGGGAGCTGGATAATCACACGCAGCTATCGTAGGGGTAGCGAATAGCGACCCTTCACCATATCTTTATTCACAATAAAAGAGTCCCAAGGAGAAATCCTTAGGGGGGCTGGATAATCACACCCAACTTTCCTAGGGGCAGAGAATGACGATCTTTCCCTTCATTATAAATTCACCATATATGTACTAACAAATTTTATAACAGGGGTTAAACCTTCATGAAGAACAGCAGAATGATGATCCCTTTACATACGATGGTGATGATGAAGCTGCCACATCCACCATTGATCTCTCAGCATTGTCAGACATTGATTCTATGCCAAATGATGAAGTCTTTATCATAGAAGATGACAACACCATATCTGGATTTGAAGACATGGATGTTGATGATGATCAAGTATCATCTGCTGAGCTCAAGGCCATTCCCTTCCCCTCTATGCCAAGTGTACAAGAACTAGCTGCAAAGCAACTATGGGAACAAAGGCCAATTCCTCCAACCCCAGTTCCATTCCCCAATATGCCTAACATTATGGAGCTGGGGGCAAGGAAACACTGGGAGCACCTACAACAGCTAAAGCCCATCCCTGTTCCAAGGATGAAAAATGTGCAGGCACTCGGAGCTGAAGAACTCTAGGTGAAAGGAGGAGACATGAGCATCACCAAGCCCATTGTCACAAATGATGTCATCCTCTCCGAGCTCAAAAGTCTCACAAGCGCTGCTGAGGAGCTCACAAAAAACATAGAGACTTCCATGACTTCATCTATGGAATCCACGATCACTGCTTCCTCAATTTCTGGGGAATGCTCTACAAACACATCTTCCAACATCAGTTTCCCTCGGCTAAAGAGGCGGTATTGGCCAATGTTGCTTAAATAGCTAAGGCATCTGAACCCTCTCGAAAACTCCTCCAAGAACTTCTACAAGAGGAATTGAAAGAACTATGCCTCTTCGTTCATCAAGAATTTGTGAAGTTCAACAATGCAGGTTCAGGCGCAACTACCTCTGGCACTGTGCCTGAGGGGAGAATTCTGCCACTTGTTCCTCCACTGAGGATGAACAAGACGTTAGATCAAAGGGGTAGCAGCCACCTAAACAACCAGAGATCATCATCATCCCCACAACAACTCAAATCAGATCGTTCAAGCCCACTACAGAAGTTACAAAGGACAAAGGAAAAGGCATTGCTACTGAGGAACCAGTGATTACTTTGCACTCCCTACAAGAGGAAGGAGGATCAACTGCCAAGAAATCTGAGCCTAATAAATTCAGAATCGCTGACGAACCACCACTGACTCTATAGCAAGAAATAGCTCAAATCTTAGAACAAAAGAGGCTTCCTGATATCCAGGCTGCTGAACGAAAAAGCAAAGAGGCTCTAAACAAATTGCTCTCACCCTCTGTCAAGGAAGCTCAGATGAAAAAGCTCAAAGAGCTTGAAACCAAAAGGAACAGTCTTCAGAAAGAGTATGAGAAGATTGTGAATGAAAGATCTGAGCCAGGGAAAATCACCAAATATAGTTGCTTCACTGACAAGGACAAAAGAGTGGTGATGACCCTATACAGAAACAATGAGCTTGCCAATTACATAGTCAACAGTGACTTTAAACTCAAGAGTCTGGGACTCTCTGAGTGGTTGGAACTACTGTCTCTTGCCTAAAAGAAATCTGAGCCTGGTGGAGCCCAGATGATGAAGAACATACAAGCGAAGCTTAACTGGGTAAGAGACACAGCAAAGAAGCTGAAACTTCCTCTGCCCCCACAACTATCACAGCAACAATCACAAGGCCAAAGAAAGAGAAAGAACCCAATGGGGCCCCTCATTGAAAGGCTAGTCACCGAAGATGTGATAGTAGATAGAATGCACAGAAATCTGGTGCTTCCCAAAGAAATCTTGAAGCCTGTTAATGGTTAAGCATACACTGAACCAGAAAAAGGTATGGCCTTCATGAACATAAATTGTGACTGTGGCTTCCAGAGGGAAAATTAACTACAGCTTGCATCAACGATCCAGCTAATTAGACTCAAACAATGCCTATTGAGAAATTGCAAGTATGCAAGTGATTTTGAGTATGAGATTGAGCTGATCATCAACTCTAGAGCTGATAAGGTGGAAGCACAGAGGATCTGTGACCAGAACATAGACCACTAAAGAATCTTTGTAATTTATTTTCTTTTCACCTCTTGGTGCTTATGTAATAGGATTAGGTTCTTTATGTTTAATAAAACTCTGAGGTATGTTTGTTAAATTATGTGTAAGAAGAAGTTGTGTACTCACTTACAATAATTTCAGAATTAGTATAATTTATAAACAAATAGGGGGAGATTGTTGGGCCAATGAAAGTTTTAGTCTAGATTTCTTTAAATTAGACTAAGTGTTACGAGTCGCTTTGAAGACCAGCGACAGAGACTAGACCAGCTGAAGGCAAAGCCTCAGTTGGCACATCATGAACATTCAAGTCAAAGACAACGTCAGAGAAATCCAAGACTATCTAAAGTCATACTCACCAGCAGTTATGAACAAGCTGGGATGTAAAAGAAATGTACTGGTGTTCAAGGATCTCTAAGTTGACAATACTCAGAGATCACTTACAACCCTATGAAGACATTTATAGTTTAGGCCGGAGAATCTCTAAAAGTGTTTTGAGCGGGACAAAACAAGAGATTCAAGATAAAGCCTATTACGACCTAGTGGGACAAAAGTGAACAGTTGACAAAACTGTTCACCTAAAGTTGTTTAAAGGTATGTCTTGATATAGACATGCCTTTAATACGTTTTACTACTTCCACACAGAAGTTAACACGTATCAACTACTCCCACTAAGGAATCAACCTCGTACCACTATAAATAGGAGGGAGAAAGAAGATTGATTCAACCCTTATGCTTGGATTATCTATCTAAGTTCTTATGCCCATTAGAACCTTTGTGTCCCCAGCTGTTCACCAGCGACTCTAAGGTTCTTTCGTAAACTTGTGTCTCGAATCAAGTTTACTTTTTCTAGCATTCATTTCTTATTGTTACTCAACCGGTGTATTCATAGGACTTTGTAATACTTTGTTTGTAAAGATTAATAATGCATTACGCATTTGAAAAGTAATTCACTTTGTGTTATATTGAATACGAGTCATTGTATCAACAATAGTTCTATTTTGGGACTTTCACTTTACCAAGAAACACTAACCCTAACCCAAAGAACAACAAAAAATACCAACCACCGCAAGCTCGTAACGAGCATGTGAATGTCGTATTCACGCGGAGTGGTTTATCTTACGAATCACCCTCCAAACCAACCCAAGATATACCCATCGAAAACTCATTCAGTGATGATGAGGACAATGAACCACAACCAACAAAAACCAAAACCACTGAAGACATTACATCAAACCCATCACCAAAACCATACAAACCAAAAGTACCTTACCCCCAACGCTTACGCAAGCAAAAGATGCAAGCTAAGTATAGTAAATTCCTCGACTTAATCCAAAAAGTTTGGATCAATATGACTTTAGTCGATGTTTTGGTTGGAATACCAAATTATGAAAAAAATCTTAAAGAGCTTATTAGAAACAAGCATAAGTTTGAAGAGATTTCTTCATCTTTTCTCAATGATGAATGTTATGCCATTGTTCAAAACAAAGTACCACAAAAAATAGGAGCTCCTGGAAGTTTTCTAATTCCATGTACTTTCCATCACTCATACTCGTGCAATGCCTTAGCCGATCTTGGCGCTAACATCAACCTCATGCCATACTCTTTGTATGCAAAAGTTTCAAAAGATATTCTCACAAAAATGAGTGTTCACCTTGCGGACCAATCTTTTCAATAGCCTATGGGTATAGCCGAGAACATGCTCGTGGAAGTTGGAAAATTTATTTTTCCAATCAACTTTGTAATTCTATAGATGGAAGAAGATAGCAAAGTACCACTCATTCTTGGTAGACCCTTCTTGCATACAACGATGCTGTAATTCGAGTAAAGCAAAAACAACTCAACCTTGGATTTGGAGAAGATATAATTTCTTTTTCTATCGACGAAGCAATGAAACACTCATATTCCAATGACGATATTGATGTCATTGACGAAGTCATTGAAACCGATTTTGACGCTCTTCTTGATGAAGGAAGCCAAATTTTGTATTCCATCGAATGAGCCATCCTCGAAGAAGAACTTTTTGCTGAATTTGACGCCTTCATAGCCGTTCACACCGACGAACCTATCGAAACCCCTGAGGAAGAAAAAGAAACACATTTTGAAACCATAACCTTTGAAACCGATTTCAAAGTTAACAAATTTGTAGAAGAACTTCCTACGGATTTAAAACTCAAACCTCTTCCTGAACACCTGAAATATGCATTTCTTCTGTTAAATCATGAAGACTAAAAGGGTTGTGACTAAGACAGAGGTGCTAGACACGTTATACTCCATAACATATTTGTATTCTTGAAGAGCGACTAGCAAGGGTATCTAGTTTCACTATTGGGTTGGGATTTGCTACTTCTGTGTTAGTAGAAAATAAATTCTCTATCCATAATTGAGTTAAAGCACTTATTTATGTTATGCCTTTTCTCTCTATTCTTTTAATAAGTCGTGTCTTCTTTTTTAACTCCAGGACCAAAATCGTGAGTAGATAATCTTAGTTCAGGTTCAAGAGACGTTAAAATGGTCCTACCCATCTTAAGGCTTGATTGTTATCGCCAACAGTTGCATCATTTCGCACATGACCCAAGGGTTTTTTGGCCTGTTCCGAACGACTACCGCTTCAACTCTCTGATTTGGCTTACGTGAATGACCTGAATCTCGGTGTTAACCTCCAGGGAACTTAATTTTCTCACTGCTAATTAGATCTAATCTCGGGGTAAGTCCAAATGTCTCTATCAAATCCATGGGATTCCTAATAGTCTTAAGCCTCATGGTCATAGAAGTAACCCTTTTAATAAGACGTGCTGAAACTGGAATTGGTTCTTCTTTTAATATTCTCTAAACGGAAGTCATTCAACATCCTTTTATTAAATCTTTTAGGGATACGAGGAAATCTTTCCGAAGTGTCAGCAATGATGACCTTGTAGAAATGTTGGAATAAGATGGTATGTTTTCTTTCTTGTGCTGTTATAATTTTCTTTTCACAATCTTTATGAGTTCTAGCCAAAGGATTTCGCGGTGATACTAAGAAAAGAATCACAAGTATCAAAAGTGAAGAGGTTGGAAAACCTTAGAATCAAAATGGATAACAGAGACTTCATGAGAGAAAAAGAAAATTCCTTGGATCGAAGTGATTAGAAAATGTCTAATGTTACATATAATGTTACATATTTCTTATGGGCACATGCATGAGAAGATACTGAATCCACAACTTTAACAATATTTTTCATATAAAAAACAGATCATCAGTTACATGATCGCCAAATATGATCAACATATAACATATGCTGAAAAAATCATCAGATGTTACATACAAGAGATAAACAAACTTGTCACACATAATATATAGTTGTCTTCTCACAATTACAGTAGAAATTATTATTTAGTAACTAAGTTGATTCACCTGCCGAAATTAGGTACTTGCTTTAACGAGTGGCGACCGAGCAAAGGGTGAATGGGGAGACATGGTACGCGGTGACATCAACATAGTTTCATCGTATAATCGGGATGAAAAACTGAGTCGAAGCTTCTTTTGAAATGGCTTGTTTTTCTTATTCTTCATTGTTGCTACCTTATTCTCTTTCCCCTTCTTAACAAATGCATGTATCCTTTCCAATGCAATATCGACTGTTTGATCATCCATATTTGCAAAGCAAACCCTAAACCATCCTGGTTCGACGCATTGGAATGATGAACCAGGGGAGACATTGAGTTTAACATCGTTGATAATGAGTCTCCACAACTCCATTTCTTCGTCGAATGTGGGATTTTTCATAAGCTTGCGTAAATCCATCCAAACAAACAGCCCTGCATTACCAGCTAAGCAAGTAATTCCTACTTTTTCGAGTCCTTGAGTAAAAACCTTGTGTCGCTTAGCTAACCTCTCAGAATTCTCCCTTAAAAAATCTTCAACAAAGGATTCATCTGAAAGGATTGAAGCTAAAAAATATTGGGTTTGTGAAGAGATTAATCCAAAACTTGACATTTTTCTTGCACAACTCACAACACCATCATTATACGAATAAAGAATACCAACACGAAACCCTGGGAGCCCCATGTCTTTCGACAAGCTGTAAATAATATGAACTAGCTCATGGTTGATTGCGTTCATTTTATCGCGCTCCATTTCTTGTAAGACCTCCGATATAGAAATGAAGTCAGGTGTGTTAAAAACAGTCGCAGCATAGATTTCATCACAAACAAGATGGATGTTCTTCTCATTGATAAATCTCAACAGGGTTTTTAACGTTTCTTTATCCATGGTTGTCCCGAGAGGATTTGATGGATTTGCGACAATCAAGCCTTTGATTGGTATGTTAGATTCAATTGCATTTTTATAGGAAAATTCAAGTGCTTCTTGTGTGATCTTGAATTCATTTGAACTATGGCAGATTATTGGAACTAGTTGCACACCAGTTCTCCATCTTAGATCTCTCTCAAATCTGATTAACAAAAAAAAGTATAAATAAATATGATGATCAAATTTAACGAATTAATTGACTATAACCATGACAAGCATAGTTTATATGTTTTAAAGTTTGACAAAAATGTTCGAATTAACATGAAATGAATAAAAAAAGCATGATTGATGCTTGTGCAATATTTGTCATTTGCTGATGATATAAGATCTGAGAGTTCAGATTTTGCATTCCTAAATTATTACGAATTTATATGAAGTACATATACTGTATAAAGTATCAAAGTATATTTAGGTCACAAAAACTGGTTTTCTAATTCTTCTTCTGTTTTTTTTAGGTCAAGTGGGAACCTTTGACATGTTTAATAATCAATCATTTGACTCACCAGTCACAATCAATATATTAAATATCCCACTATAGAATTCTTCATAAGTGAGGTTGACCAAATTACTTGTCAACAAAGCTTGTCTAATCCAAAATGGTAAACTAAATCAATGTCTCGCTTGGAATAGAATATGTATACGTAGCAATGTTTTATCCATATCTAGGCATATGACACATATTGTTATTAAGATGTGTACGTATCTAACTTCCATATTCGTATAGTTAAGTATGAGATTAGACAAACTCTATAACAATAACAAAAGTTAACCATGTATGATTAGTGCATTACACTTATATCCTAAATTTCTCCATCAGAAAATCCATAATCAATAAGGAAGATGATGAGTATAGAATATTAGTTTAAACGAACAGGAAAACTAACATGAGAGATATACTTACGCAGGATAATATGGAGTCGGAATAAGGAAACCATCACCGGGATCTGCCAAGCAGAACATCAATGATTCACTCGCTCCGGTTGCTCCTCCACCCATAACTATGCGATCAGGATCAAATGTAACCCTATTTCCTCTCACTTTTCCCATAAAATTTGCTATTGCCTGAAAACATCAACACTCGTTATAAATTTTAAGCCCATGTACCAAAGTGACCAGTCAAGAGGTATAGATCGAGTAGACTGTGCGTGTGTCTTTGACATTAAAAAAAAACTAATCTACATGCATTTAATAATATTACCTTTCGGAACTCATATAAACCATGATAGTCTTGAAAATTTGCAATCTCCTTAAATTTGTCGACTCCATCTTTGGTACAAATGGATGCTTTAGGGTTCTTCACAATCCATTTCTCGATTAAATCGGCTGCGAGCTGCAAGAGAAAATGAATTATATTCCTCCGCTATTCGATTTAAAGTAATCTATTTCGCATGCATGCACAATTATGAAACATATAAGAAATAAAAAAAGCAAACCTGATTTTCAGCTAAACCCATTTGTATAACACCATTCGGGTTTCGGGTAAGATGAAATGGATCTTGATCATAAGCTTTCCATCCATCAAAGTATGGTGAATTCTCTCCATGCTGATCACTTGTTGCAATCTTAGACAAAAGGTTTATGTTTTCATTCAAGAACACCATAGTGTGTGTGTTGAAAGACTAATTGGAGAAACTATTTGTTTTATCACAAGGTTATGAAGATGGTATGTAAGACATAGAGAGATATATATAGTTGCAAGCATGCATATGTAGACTTGTGTGTGTGACTTGCATGTGTTGTAGTGTGTGTGGAATTGACGAAAGACAAATTGAATTTTCAAATTAAGTCCATCGTAATTGCTTGCGTGAGCGAACCACGTAAAGCAAGTATATCAAATAAATTCAATGCGCTAATCCGTTTATTGTTATTTTTTACTACAGTAATATATAAAAGTCTTCGCATGTTTCTGCTAACCTTTGACTTGAAATTATTAGCAAATTCAAACTTCGATACATGAAACATAGTGTATCGATTCTGGTCATGATCGGGCTAGTTTTTTGTTATTGATCTAATGTCTTTGAGACATATAGCACGTATTACTTTCAAGTCCAGAATATATATAGTTCTACGTATAGCTAGCTGGAACTAAAGTTAAAACTGATAAGAGTTAGAACTTTTATTTCTACTAATGTAATTGGATCGAACTCTAAAATATATCATACATACAAAAACTTTTAATAAAATCTAATTTATTTTCAAAAGTTATTTGGAGAGTTTAATCAGAGCTTGTGAGGTTCAGAAACTCCGAAGTAGAATTTGCAAAAAAAAAAGTTTATGCTAAACATTTAGGTTAATTTAGAAGCTCAAGTAAAAGCTTTTTATATATATTATCACAAAACATGATTAAGTATGTGAGTGAATCGCAACCTCAGCCTCGTTAGTAAATTACTTGAAAGCTTACATAACAAAAACCCAACTAACTTCATGAAGAAGGAAAACACAACCAGCCAGTTGAATACATTTGATTAACCAAATGTAACTACGGCTAATTTGACCAGAAAGACTTATATCAAAAGTGTCACAACAAATAAACACGTCCTTTCCATTCTATCTCCGATTTTTGAAGAGCTTGTACCCTCTTTGAATCTTTAGAACTCGTTGTTTCATAATCATCCTCTTCCACGTCACTCCCGGCTCTCGCTCCCCGTGTCAGCCACGTCCCATTCCTTGTTTTTTCCCTACCTTTCGAATCATTTTCTTCCCTTTTCGCGCTAGTGTTCACTAAAAGCTCAATTGCTGGTTAGATCTCCTCCAATCACACCCAAAATGTATAGTAAGGCAATCTTTACATAATAACACTTGAAGTTACGCATAGTTTATAATCCTATATTAGCAAAAATAGCAACACTATTATTGTGAATCATTTACATGCATATTTCTTAGTTAATTAGGTATATTTCAAGTTGAGAATTCGGGCCGGCCTATACTATTTGGAAGTATCGATTTGCCGTACATGGCTACATGCAAATATATTTTCTAATGGCCTGATTTTTGTGTTGAAGTTAGGTTAGAAAAATATCCGATCGAATGTCTATGCTTGAAAGTCATCATGATACATTCGTCTTTTTCATATTGTAATAGTGGGAACATGAATAGGGAAAGTATGAACGATGCTTCGTGGAGTTGTAATTTAAGACTCGGAATTGTCATACTCGTTAGTGAAAGTACAAGTGTAAAGCATGTGGGCTGCTTTCACTTGAAAAGAAGTCATTGATTCGCTGCTACTAAAAGATTTTCGCCCCCAGACACCAAGTCATACAATATCCGTCCTACCTCAGTTGCTCCCTGACCTCTATAATAATTTTAAAATGCTGCAACAATTTTTTTAATTTTTTTCATGTTTATTAACACTCCTATAAGGTTATATACACATGATAATAACGTTTCTTATGCTGATTTTATGGTAGATAATCTAAAGTACATCACATGCAAGGTAGTACACCTTTAGTTGTTAGGTCTTTTTTTCTCAGCTGAGATTTTCGTTTGCAATTTTGAGTTCTTATGATAATTAACATTTTTTTGCAATTTTGAGTCCTTATGATAATTAACATTTTAACTTTACGACGCTTATTCAGATATCTGAAATGACACAATATCCGAACAATCCAAATCTAAATATCCAAACACTTAATTGGATGGAATGTTACACCCGCTGTTGGAAAGGCTGGGTTGAGGGAAGCGGGCCAAGAAAGCCCCATCTTGGCAGAAGGAGTTTATAATCGGCTAGGATTCATATGCTGAGATTTATCTTATTGTTTAGGAAAGTATATGTGTCGTGTTAGGAATGTGAATCGTGATGTTTTAGGAATATGTTTCTGTCGTCTTCTACAAGTCAGTCATTTCGGTTATATATACAGAACCTTTTTTAATAAAAGATATGTTCTGTCAAATAATATTCAAAGCTTCTCTCTTTTTCTTAAGGAGCCTACACCCGCAATAGCGGTGTTACCTTGATACGATTTGGATCGTATCAATTGGTGCTTTCATTGCACTCATGGATGAACAAACGGTACGAGGATGGTTGAAGGATCAACAGGATCGGGTGGAAACCTTGGCACAACAATAGACAACAGCTTTTCAGTTGCAATTTGATGCATTACGGGCCGAGTTGCTGGCTACCTGTGAGGCGCTGCAAGGGCGGCCTGGTGCAGGTGGCGAACAAGTTGGGTTGTTGCCTAGATCTATGCGCCTGGATGTTCCCAAGTTTTCTGGGGATGATCCAGATAGCTGGGTTTTTGCCATCACGGAGTATTTTTCGCTCCTTAACACACCTGTTGATCAACGCTTACGAATTTTCGGGTTTAATCTTGAGGGGGCGGCAGCTGAATGGTTTCGTGGAATGTCAAGAAACGGTTTGATCACCACGTGGGAGAGGTTTGTAGAGAATGTGCTAACTTGTTTTGGGCCATCTAAATACGAAGACCCTCAAGGAGCTTTGTCGAAATTATTGCAGCTGGGTACGGTTGAAGAGTACCAGCGAGAGTTCGAAAAGTTGATGAATAAGGTTACTGATATACCGGAGTCCTTGTTGATTTCTTTCTACATCTCGGGGTTGAAACTACATTTACAAAGGGAATTACTGTTGTCAAAGCGAGCTACACTAGGCGACGCGTTTTCTTTAGCTCGAATGACGGAGGCTCGATTGCATGATCGTACGGTTACAACAACAAGCGTGGTTCCTAAAACCCCAGTTGCGGTGAAGCCTGCGGTGACACCTTCTAAGCAGTTCACGCCGAGGATGGGAGGCGTTTCTGGGGCAGGTACGACATCCAAAACACCGCTATTGTCTACTCCCCCAGGTACGACCAAACCCCTTGTTATTAAATGGATTTCGCCCACAGAACGGCAAGAGCGCCTCAACAAAGGATTATGTTTTAATTCTGATAACCGCTGGACTCGAGGGCACAAGTGTCCAGGGAAATTTTTCTTGATGATGACCGAAGAGGAGGACGATTCGGCAGTCGCGACCCAGGAAGGTGGAGATGATGCGCTCGAAAGTGGCGACATATCGATTATTAATTCACTTATTGGTCATGTGTAAGACCCCCAGAATCTGACATGGAACAACTAGGCAACGAGGGGGTAACACGTCATAGTATAAGAAACAATGAATTACAGTTCATACAAAGCTGACGAAAATAAAAACATGTACATTACATCAAAAAAGGTCAGTGTTTTTACACATAGGTCCCAGAGTTTTAGAAGCGGAAAATTATATTATTTCGTCTCGATTTATAACATAAAGTTGCCCAAAAGATAGAATAAACTCCTGACGTTTTTTACTAAAAACAGTCTTTTAAAAGCATCACAGAAATCTCCAAGCTGTAATAATATCCTGCGGGCTCCCATCCAAGCAAAGCTAAGTAATAATACCTGAGATTAAACATGTAAAATCGTCAACACAAAGTTGAGTGATATTCATAAGTTTAGCAATAAGGATGTGGAACACAAGCATTCATTTGTAAACAAGAAATAGGGGAAGATGGTTACGTACGATAACCATAGTCCGACACATTATTATTGTTGTTTAGTTCATGAACCGAAGCTTAACTCAGTGTAAGTTCCTTTAGTCGGTATTCAGCCTAAATACTCAAGTGATAAACAAATGTACGTGCATCAAGGTAATCGGTATGAGGATTGTCAATCCGATGGATCCACCCATTCGCGCTTGGTAGTAGGATTAATTAACGGTTCATGATCAATGAGAGGCAACTTAAGGCTAAAGACTAAAAGCAATAATATCAATGAAAATCTGTTGGAAATCCTCAAGTTCTGGAAAGCATACAATTTCTGGATAGCATACAAATTTTGGATAGCATACAAGTTGAGGATAGCACACAGTTTTTAAATGGTTGTGTTCCACCATGTAAAATCTCACTCCGTGTTTAGAAACCATGTACAAGTAAAAAGGGGCTGTGAACTCACCTTAGCCACGAGGTAAGTCAATCACGGTACTCAGCAACTGAGTAGAAGCAATGGTAGCGAGACGATCACCGACGATATGGATGCCTAGGGAAACACGAAAACCGCAACCTATCAAAATAAGGCGCGCGTTAAGACTCGAACTCAAATATCGATATATACCAAATATAATATGACTCAAATATTTTCAAAGTATTCATATTTCAAAACCATTGACACGAACCAAATGAATTCATACTAACCCATTTATTCCAACGCTACACGATTAAACACTTGTATACTTAAAATTGACCAGTCATAAGACGCCAATTCAACGCAAGTCAAACTATCCTTATACATCGCTCGGACCAGTAGCTAAGTCATTTATATAATGACTAAGCACTTGAATAACTCACCATGTCCGATTATGAATACTCAAACTCACGCAACACAAACATTGAACTATGTGTCCAAAATTAAAATCAGCAAGTACACCCCGAATGTACACACCGATCTACCCTATCTAGACTTGTCCAATTTAGATGAAATTTGGTCTCAAGGTCACTTATAACCTGTATAAGACCTCACCAATGTTTGAGCCAAAGTTCACACTTTAAAATCCATCAGCTCGACACTGTACTCGACTCCAAATTTGGGACAGAATGTGCACTTGTTTTATAAATCCGTTTAGACCACTTTAAAAGTACTAACTCGAAAATCCGTCTTTTGAAACCACTACTAGACTCATCAAACTAAGTTTGTAAACTTTGAAAACCAGTAGTTACATTTATCTAACCAAGCCTAAAGTCCCCGAGAGTCGACCCAAAATCAGCCACAATTTCGGATTGTGCCGACTTGCGTCTCCCGGTGCACGAATACTAAAACTAGCATAACTTTTGACTCGTAAAGAATTAGAAGCTCTATCTTATACCAAAACGAGCGTCTTGGAAAACTCTACAACAATATCAAATAATCTTAGCCTTTCTCAGACCTTAAACCCACGAAACAATCTGTTATAAGCTGCTGTCTCAAAATACCCTTTTAGAAAACATGACAAATCAATTTTCCAAGCAAAACCACTCATTCCTATACCTATAGAATCACTCAAATAACATAGCCATCTACCAAACACTCCTAAAAACACTTGCATGTAAAATTTAACAATATCAAAGATCAAAATCCAAACTTTTTATGATCAAAATAAGATGATCTTATCAAAAATAACACATGCATGATGATTATAATATCATACAACCATGAAATCATAAAGATTTTGAAATCTTGATGCATGTGGGTGATTTTGATATTAATAGAATCACAAGATGATTTTAGGAATGGGTCTAATGTTTGTTTTGATTAGATCATTGTCAAAAATCAAATTTTGTGGATGTTTAGGGGTGTAGGGGTGGCGGAAATAATAAGAAGAAAGGAGGGAGAGGATTTTTGTGTGTGTGTGTGTTTTTGTGAAGTAAAATGAAGGTTTAGTGTAAAAAAATTAATTTATATAGTGGAGTGAGGGCTAGTTTTGCCAATTATGAAATCTTTTGGACTTAATAGCAATTTAATAGTTTAAATGGTAGAAAATGACTATTATTCAATATTAAAAATATTTATGGGGCTCGGGTTTCATAAAAATACTTTTCAAAAGTTACAATGCATCATAAAAATGATTATATGATTTCCCGACACGACTTAACACGTAATTAAAACGAAATCGTCGAAGATATAAATTATCGAAACAATCGATAATAAAATGTAAAATTTTGGGCATCCGTCGGTATCGCGATCACTAGGAATTCTCGTTGTACATTGATTTTGAATAAACTCGTTGTAAAACGCACGCGGGTAATTTTAAATCAAAAACTTTGATTTAAATTAAATATAGAAAAATAAAATAAGAATTTTATAATTCCAGATAAAATATTGTCAATGAACAGAAAATTCTTAAAACGTATAATTTATTTAAAATTTAAGAATCTCAGGATTTACATATAACAATACAAGAAAACGTAATACATTGAAAAATTCAAGAAGCACGATTAAAAAGAATAAAATAATGCTGGGAAAGTACGGGTTCTCACAGTTTTCCCCCCTAAAAGAACTCTGTTCCCCAGAGTTCTCCTGAAAACAGTAGAAGATGCAAACAAGAGGAGGTACAAAGTGTAGAACAAAATTCATTGCTTCCCAGGTAATTTCTGCATCACGACGAACCTTAACAATTGGAATTCACTACGATTCAGTACGGAGAAATATTCTAAAGATAGAATGAACATGAGAATCGCTTAAATGGACAAGGTGCGTTAAGATGAATCAAAATTGTAAATCAACAAGGAGTCACAAATCGTGCAACTGTAAAACATGACAGTCTTAAAACGTAACAATCTAGTTACAACGGAAATAGAAGGGAGAAATGAATTATATATTATCATTCAAAATACAAGTTGTCACAATCAGTTGTCTAGGATTTTGGTATTACTTTAAAACTCAGTTTATATATTTTCTTGATTAAAAGAAAATTTTACAAGGTGTAGTTATTCAAAATCTATATTTGGTGAGTAATGTGTTGCTATATCTTTTTCTTGATTAGGATTTTCAAAGCAAAAGTAGAACATTTCAAAATGGTTATCCTGATCGGCTTAAGAACTTTTGGATGACTGCATGAAATTATCGTTAGAACTCAGGTTTATCGTTACCATCAAAGAAAATTTAGATTTTCCAAATTATTTAGAATCATTGTTAGAAATTATAAATTAATTTAATAATTTCATGAAGTTGACATGTAAAGATTGATAAAATCATTTACTTTAAAAGATACAGCTTGACATCCTTTTTAAATACTAGTTATAAATTTACCAAAGAGGATGTATAGATCCGGTACTTAACTTGAAACGGTTATTTTGGTAACTTAAACATTTGATAAAATGTATAAAACTTTCTTAAAAATTAATAATAATTTTTAGAAATTCAAGAAAGTGTTTAAGGTATCAAATGATAAACACGTAACATTTTCTGGTTTTAAAAAGGTGACAAGACAACAACGAATATGAATCATATAAAGGTCAACAATCTGTATGCGAGTAATAACACAAGGGAATAGAACAAAAATCGTATCAATTCTTAACAAACATGATAGAATAGACGCGTTGGAAAAATAAAATAATGAGAAACAAAGGATTATAGCAAGTCATTATTTCTTTAGTGCAGTTGGTGACACCAATAACGGCTTATTAAGTTCTCATTGGTCGATACACGATCGAAAGAGAAAAGCCACACATTAAATTTTCGAATTACAGAAAATCTTAAGAAGTTACTTAATAGTAATTCCAGCAAAATGAACATCATTAGAAATGAGAGGCGAAATCAATACGTGGTTCACACAAATGAATTTCAAGACGATGAAGTCTAACACACATAATGACGGATACACGAAATCATTGGTCACTTCCAGTCATAAATCATTATCCGCGTCCAGAGACATTTCGAAGGTCTACCAAAAGAGACAGAGAAGGTCGATTGATGTAGAAGCAAACAACGTTGAAACTTTCAAGTCTGGTATCAATGGTAAGAAATTAGACAAGTAGTAACAAGAATGGTATCATGAAGGAAAATGAGGTAACAAGTATAACAAAAGTTGTTGAGTAAGGAAATATGTGTTTGAGGCATGTACTTTGTTCAAGAAAAGACAAGGGTTCATATGTGTATGTCATGAATTGTTGCTACTCGCATAAGGTGTAAAAGTTTTCATAACTTTATTTTATCTAAATTTTTAAGGAACATAATTAAAAAGTTGATTGTTGGTCAAATATTTAGGGCGACTACTATTTGGCCTTGCATGGCTCCTTCTAAATTAGGCATAGGTGATCAGGCCATGCATAATTTAGGACTAGCAATGCGATGCTCAGCTTCGTCAAACCAGTATTACATATCATATGATTTAAAATATGTATATAATAGCATTTATAAAAACAGGAATCAAAATAACATATGAAACTTTTTGCCTATAAGTTACTGGCTAACTGTTTAAATCAACAATTTGTACAGTTAAAATGGTTCTTTATAAGACCGTATTAGAACAATTTGTGAAAATACATTGTAAAATTAATATAAATTAATTTTATAAGATAGCATTCAATTATTTAAGAAAGCCCAAATGAAACCTTTTGTAAAATGACTCGCAAACAAGACCAGTTTGAGTTTATATGGTAACATGACAATGGTTTATAAAGTAACGAGTGGGTTACAAGAGGGAAATAAGGAGTAGTTCAAGACAGTCAACGAAATGGTTACAAGGTGATAAGGTTTCAAGAGGTTTAGCTGAAATCGTCAAGAGACACGTGCCAAAATGATAACGAACGTTATGAAAACAAGATCTTCAAACCTCGGCCCGAATCAGTGGTACGATAGAAGCAGAGAAAGAAAATAGGATGACAAATAAGTCATAAATAAAAGAAAGGAATAAGGAATCCATATGTACACATCGTAATTTATTTGACAAAAATACACTTTTAAGAAAGTCGAGCATCAGCTTATCAAATCACTTGGTTCCTAAAAGTTCAAGATTTATGTATGACCTAGCTCAAGCTACTGTTTGTAAACGTTTTCAAACACAATCAATGTTTCATGGTTGTAAAAGGTTATTAGTTACAATTTTATGAGCTCACACGAACTTAAAATGCTTCAAACCATGTTTTTAACATCTATCAGTTTTGACCTTTTTAGTCAATTTTGACTTTTGGGTTTGACTTGACCAATTGATTCACTAAATGACATTTTAAGACTCGAAGTCTAGAGTAATTTGGTGTAAAACGATGTTTCAGACAACTTTCTAGTTTTACTCGAGACTTGAAACAGATAAAAAATGGACGAAAATGCCCTTGCATTAAATATGTTACCCAAAAAAAATTTTTGAAATACGCAGAATTAAGTTATTAAATTTTACAATTTCAAATGAGCGTAACTTGCTCGATTTTAATGTTACTGGTAAAATATTATGTCCTAAAACGAACTTCTCAACAGGTAGAAATATATATTTTTATGTCTAAGTAATAAGTGTGAAAACACTTATCCTTTTACCACTTAATTATAATAATAACCAAGCCAAAACGTGTATTTTATGTCGTAAATGTCGGAATTATGCGTGGTTTGTGTTTTTGTTGTGATTTAGGATCAAAATGTGAAACGGGAAGAAAACACGGGCTTTCACGGACTTTTATCGAAGAAAAAGACAAAAGACGAAGTCGAAAGATCAAGAGTGCAAAAAGAACGGAAGTCCAAGGCCTATTCTGAAGATTTATCGAAGAAAAAGTCTAAAGACAGAAGTTTAATAAAGTCGATGAACTCAAGTCTAATTATTGAAGAAATTACAAGACGAGTTCAAATAATCCCGAGACAAAGTCGAAAAAGTCGAAGAATTTAGAAGACGAAAAGACGAGAAAAGAAAGAAAGGAGCAACACATGCTAACCTCCCTAATCACCTATAAATACCCTCATAATGTCACATTAGGAGGTGTTAGCTAATTTGACAACTTAGCTCTCCACCTTTAATTACTTGCACTTTCATATTGTCTTTTACTTAATTGTTCTTTAATTTCTTCCCCTTAATTTCAAGTAAGTCTTTTAATTTTGTTGTTGAATCTTTATTTTTAATCAAGTTTTCATTATCATTCTCATTCTTCTCTTCTTGTTCTAAATCTTTCGTTTGATTCGTTTTAATTTTTAAGTTTTTATATTTATGCTTATTTTGATAAAAGTTTTTATCTTGTTGTTCTTATCAAAGTTTTTATACGAGTTAAGGTTTAGCTTATTGTTATTTTTGCTTATTTCTATTTAAGAGTTTTAAAAGTTTAATTTTTCTTAAAGTTTATTTTATAAATCTTGTTTATTTAGCATTTTGAAAGTCTTTAATTTGTGCTTATTTAGTCCCTTTCAATCTTGATTTGGTTAAGTTTCGATTAGTGCTTATTAGACATAGCTTATTTAGTCTTGCTTATTATCGTATCTCATTCCATCGGAAAGGGGTTTCGCATTCCGACTGTTATTCCGATCACACCATCGGAAAAGGGTTTTGGATTCCGACCAGGATTCCGATTAAGATTCCGATAGAAGGTCTTCTTTTCAGTATTCCGATAGAAGTGTTTTTAATATTCCGATAGCTTCTGTTTATTACATTTCGATAGGCCTTCATTCCGACCGTATTCCGATAGGTGAGGTAAGCTTTCATTCCGACGTGTTTATTCCGACATCATTCCGATGGGATTCCGATGGAGGGTATTCCGGCAGGTTGAGTTTTATTATTTTGTCTTAGTTCTATTTTTAAGTTTGCGTTATTTTAAGTTTTCAAATTTTCATTTTTATTGAATTGTCAAATTTACTTCTCGTCAAGTTTTAATTTCTCGTCATTTAATTAATTTACTTTTAAAAGTTTTAATTTTGCACCATTTACTTTTTAATCAGTTTTAGCTTTAATTACCCGTCATTTACTTTAAAGTTTTGCAATTTAATTTTACTACAACGACCAATCTATTATTTTATCCACCAAAAGACGACTGAGTCGCACGTTTATCCAGTAATCAATTCGATTAGACCGATTTCAACGAACTTTTTAACTGAGTAAAACCGAGTTATTAAATGGCGCCGCTGCCGGCTCTTTTCGTAAAGATTAACGGTTTTCTGTGAGAGACGCGTTAAATTTTGGGGTCCGTTCACTCATGAACGTTATTTTTTTCTTGCTTAAAAATTTTCAAAAAGTCCATAAAAATTAAAAAAATTTCAAAAATCCAAAAACATTAAAAGAACTTATAAAAAGCATTTCTTTTTCAAAGTTTTGCATCAAAAAGATTTTATTTTTATTTTTACAAGTACATATATATTCTCTATTTCTTTGGTATCTTTTTCTTTTTATTTTGCAGGTGTATGCGTACTAGATCTTCATCTTATTTAGAGCCCGAGACTCGTGAAGATTTAGATATGGCTGGTGTGCACAACAACAATAACCCACCTCACCCCAACATGAATAACAACAACAATGTTCCCCCACCTGACCTTCGAACGATGGAGGAGCTTTGTCAACGAACCATGAACGGACGCGGAGGACCGATTGCGCCGATGCAAATCAAGGCTCCTGAGTTTTCGTTGAAGCATCACATGATCCAACAAGTTCAAAATACTTTTCCATTTCGTGGATTGCCGGATGATGATGCCAACAAACACCTCGACAAGTTCATTACTGTAACTCAAAGCATGAAGTTACCCGGTGTTACCATGGATTTTCTTCGCCTTCACCTATTTCCACACACCTTATCCCACCATGCCGAAAATGGTTTGATCGTCTTCCGAAGAATTCAATTCATACTTGGGATGAGATGACTCAACGCTTTTTATCGCGCTACTTTCCACCATCCATGGTCACGAGCCTTCGAAATCAAATTAGTGGATTTACTCAAGAACCCGATGAATCACTTTTTGATGCTTGGGAACGCTATAATGTTTTGATCGATCGATGTCCAAACCACAACATGCTCCCCGTTACTTTGATTGATACTTTCTACAATTGTTTAACTTTTCGTGATCGTGATACGATTAATGCAGCCGCCGGTGGCACATTTATGAAAAGAAGACCTGAGGAGTGTAGAGAGCTTATCGAGAACATGACTACTCATCACAAAAATTGGGATTCATCCGCATCTTCAAGGAATAACCCAAGAGTCAATGTGTCTTATACTTCTTCAAACCCTGATATCACCGAATTGACCCGCGCAATGGTCGAAATGAGCAAAAATATGCAACTCTTGGCTACAAATCAACAACAACAAGTTAAAGTTGTAGCAACTTCTTGTGATATTTGTGGGGGTCCTCATTCATACACTGATTGTCCTTCTACTCATGACAATCCGGAAAACGTGTATGCGGCTCATGGTAACTATTCAACGGAAAACTACCAAGCCCGACCTCAAGGTGATCGTAACTTGCTAAGTTACCGTTCTAACAACTTTCTTTCACCCGGTTTTTCTCCTCAAAACCACAACCCCAACAACTACAATAGAAGCAATCCAATCCCACCTCGAGCTTATAATCCTTATCACCCACCCGCTAAACGAGCACCACCTATTAATCATGATGTTGAAGCTTTCATGAGGACCCAAGGAGAGCTAGTTAAGAATCTTCAAAGCCAAATCATCAATTTGAAAGGAGATATCACTAAGCAAGGGAATGATATTAGATCCGAGCTTCGACATGATATACAGACCTCTTTTAGCAATCAAACAAATGATTTGAATAATATGCTGGCTAGTTTCTTACCAACTACTCAACCCTCTACTTCGGGCTCTCTTCCTTCAAATACCGTCACCAACCCAAGAGCGAATGTGAGTGCTATTACCACACGCAGTGGAGCAACCTTAGTAGGACCATCTATCCCTCCACCAGTTACTCCATCTACACCTCTTCCACCACCATTTATCCCTCCTACTGCCACGCCTAGTATTAGTTCTCCATTACCATCTCCACCTCTTACTGAAGTAGTACCCAAGAAACACCCTTCACCAACCCCACCTTCCACCTGTAAACCTTCAACATCTCAACCTTTACCTGCTACACCTACACCAACTAAACCCAATATCCCTTATCTTTCTCGCTTAGACAAGTGCCAATTGCTCACCAAGGATGATATTCAAGTGTCAAACTTTTTGAAGAAGATTTCGGGAGTGACCATCACCTTTAGCCTTGTTGAAGCTCTAGCCCAAATGCCTAAATTTGTTAAGATGTTTAAGGAATTGCTTAATAAGAAGGAGAAGATGGCCGAGTTTGTTAATACTCGATTGAATGAAAACTGTTCTGCAGTCCTTCTTAAAGAACTTCCAGAAAAACTTGGAGATCCCGGTCGTTTTGTGCTACCATGTACTTTTAACCAAACCGAAGAATTTACTGCCTTAGCTGATCTCGGGGCAAGTATAAATCTGATGCCTAGTTATCATTACCCTGTTGGGAATAAATTTAGGCCAGAACACTTGAACGCTGACAAGAACAACTCAAGCGTTGACAAGAGCAAAGTGAGCGCTGATAGCATAAGCGTTGACAAGTTAAAGTCAAGCGTTGACAGATTGAAGACAAGCACTGATAGAAGATGTGAGCTACACGTTTATTATATTCTAGAATACTTCTAGTAAGGATAGAGACGACAATGTATTTTCTATGTTTATCTTTACCTAGAATAGTTGATTCGTAGCTTATTGTACAAGACTTCTTGTTCTATAAAAGAAGATCTTTTAGGTTAAAGTTTAATATTAGTTTTCATAAAGTATTCGCAAGTTAAACTCTTTCATTGTAACCAAGTACGATTATTCTAATACAAGTGAAAGTTTGTTTAACATCATTGTGTTTTAGATCAAGTGTTAATTCCGCATAACACTTTGTTACTTTATTCATAAGCAAAGGTTTCTCTACGTGTAGTACTTGATTTAATCTCGTATATACAAAGCTTAATCGATCTAAGTTTGGGATCAACAAGTGGTATCAGAGCTTGTTGAGAAACTTTTGATCTTTAAGTAACGCAAGAACCCTAAAACACCAAAAACCATAAAAACCCTAAAATTCTCAAAACCCTAAAAACATCATGTCTGGCACAGATCAACCTGCTTCTTTGCTTCAAAACAACTTCTCAAACCCTAGTATCAAAATTCCCATGTTTGATGCCAGGAACTTTGAGCTTTGGAAGTCCAATTTTGAGCAATACATAGCTATTCATGACTACACTCTTTGGGAGATTATCGAATATGGGAACACATTCGATAAAGCAGCAAAGATTACTGCTGCAATTGCCACAAGGACAGCTGTTCCTAATTGTCCTGAAGCTGATAAGGTGGAAAAGCCTGGAGATGGGAGAGCTGTAGCTGTTGAAGATATAGCCAAGAAGAGGGTGGACATGAAAATCTTGAACATCTTGAAACATGCCCTAGGTCATGAGAATCAGCACAAGTACAAACGCTTTGAGTCTGCAAAAGAGCTTTGGGAAGCTCTTGAAGTAGCACATGGTGGCAATGCTGACACAAAAGAAGAGAAGAAGAAGCAACTCTTGCATGAGTATGCTGTCTTTAAAGCTCTACCTAATGAGAATCTCAGCAGTGTGAGAAGTAGACTTCTTGACATCACAAGTCAACTTTCCTTCATGGGAAAACAGATTGATGATCCTGAATTGAATGCTACTTTTCTCAAAAGCCTTGGAGATGTATGGAAGATTGAGACAAGATCCATTCTTGTCAATAATACCCACAAGACCTCAAGGTTTGATGACATCTTCAACAAACTAAGACTGTTGGAGAATGAATGGCAGTTGGAAAGTGATAATAAATCTTCCAGCAGCAACATGGCCTTCTTCTCACAAAGTGAAGGCCAATTTGATTCCATGAACTTCTATGGACATTCAGCCCCTGGATCTCAAGGTGTCAGCGCTGGATGTCAGTCTGTCAGCGCTGGATCATATCCTGTCAACGCTTTGTACTCAAGCGCTGACACACATAATCATGGCGCTGATAGAATTAAACCTGCTGGTTTTGATCTAGATACTGTGTGTGTATTCATTGCTTCTTTGCCCAGTGATTCAAGGATTACATATGAAGATCTTGAGCAGATAAGTGATGAACAATTGGAAGAAATGGACATCAAGTGGACTATGGCTCTTGTAAGTTTAAGAGCAAACAGGTTCAATAAAAGGTTCAAGAAGAAGATGACCTTTAATGCTAAGGATGTTGCTGGGTTTGACAAGTCCAAAGTTGAGTGCTACAACTGTCATAGGATGGGGCACTTTATGAGGGAATGTAGATCTCCAAGAAGATCTGATGCTGGGAAGCCTTCAAGCCAAATGATTAAGAACCCAGATCCCAAGGCCATGGTTGCTGTTCAACAAATTGATGGTGTTGGAGAATGGGATTGGAGCTGGATGGCTAAGAATGAGGAAGAGGACAGAGCTTTGGTTGCTGAAGTTAAAGAAGAGCATGCTGAATATGCTCTCATGGCACACTCCTCCTCTTCATCAGATAATGAGGTATATGATGATGCTTACTGTTCTAAGGGTTGTCGTTTAAATACTGAAAAATTAAAACAAGAGATAGTTAAATTATTAGATGAGGCAAGTACTGAAAGATGCAAAGTATCTATTTATCAAATTGCTCTTACCCAAACAGAAAAGACAGTAGCTGAGTATAAGAAAATGGAGTTTGATTTAAAGGATCAAATAAATATCTTAAAACATGAGTTACATCAGAGTAAGGATGTTCAAGATATAGTAAATAGGGTTAATCTTGATTTGATAGCTCAGTTAGAGGAGGCTAACAAAAATAAAGATAATGTGAGTCTTAAAATCCAGAGATTTGATAAGGCCACACAATCCCTAGGAGAGTGTGTTAGTAAACAAAGAGACTCTAAGGATATGAGTGGAATTGGGATGAATAATTATACTGGTGTTCCTCCACCAGCTGGGGATTTCTATGGTGTCCAATCAAAGGACTTATCTTGGACTAGCTTGCCAGAATGCCAAGAGGAGGAATTCATTCCTCCACCTAGAGTGACTTCCCCAGTTGAGGAATACAAGCAAAAACTGACTGACCTAGATGAGTGGAAGAAAGCTAACCACACCTTGTTTGTTAAGGGAGGGTTATTGTGTGAAAGTCCAAATGAGCCCACACAAAACATGATACCAATTGTGGAGTCCTATGATCCTAAACCTATTAAGATCACACACCCTACCACTGGCAAAGCTGTTGACCTTGGCCCACAAACTGTTAGAAAACCTAGTGTTAAGTATGCTGAGATGTATAGAAATACTAGGTCACCAAAAAGCCAAGTTAGTAACTATGGAACAGGCTTCTTTGCTTCTAGACCTAAGACTATGTCTAGAAAAGCTTGTTACACATGTGGTAGCTTCTCACATTTGGCCTACAAATGTGTCAATGCTTCCAATGTCAACGCTGATAGGAACCATTTCAGCGATGACAAAAGTCAACATAGGTCAAACACTGTCAGACCCAATACCTTTGTGAACAAAAGTTCACAAGTTGTTAGACCAGCCCCATTCTTTTCTAGAGGGTCTAACACACAAGGCCTAAGACCTTTTCAAAAGTCAAATACTTGGTCCAATAGGCAATGGGTTCCTGTAGCAAACCCTAGGTTCAACGCTGATAAAGGCAATCGGGGCGCTGACAAGAGAAATTTCAGCGCTGACAGACACACTGCTAAACCTAGGTATTTGCAACCACAGGGAAATAGGTCTAAAGCTTCTACTAGCTTAACTTGGAGACCAAAACAAGACCAAAACCCTAATTCTACTAGTATTTCTATGACATGCAACAGGTTTCATTATATTTCAAAGGCATTGTCAACACCAATTGGGGTTAACTGCGAATTTCATTCAAACAGGGATGAAAATGGGGTTGTTATGAGAACCAAGTCTGTTCTTGTTGAACAACCAAATGAATCCAAGTCTTCTAAGGCTTGGGTTCCCAAATAAAACTAATGTGTTTTCTTTATGTGCAGGGCATTCAGAAGAAGATCAATGATTATGGATACTGGGATAGTGGATGCTCAAGGCACATGACAGGAAAGGAAGACTATCTGACCAATTTCTCTCCTATTCAAGATGGTGATAAGGTATACTTTGGAGGGGGCTACGGCACCATCACTGGAAAAGGAACCCTTGTCACCAACAATCTACGGTTTGAGAATGTCTTCTTGGTAAAAGAACTGGATTATAATTTGTTTAGTGTATCACAAGTGTGTGATAACAAAAATAAGGTTCTTTTCACAGATACTGAGTGCTTGGTGTTAAGCAAAGATTATAAGCTCCCTGAGGAGAAATACATAGATTTTAGAACACCAAGGCATAAAGACATATATAATGTGAATCTTAATGGAATTAAGATAAATAATAAAATGTCATGTCTGTATGCTAAAGCCTCAGTAGATGAAAGTAATCTTTGGCACAGGAGATTAGGGCACATAAACTTTAAGAATATCAATAGACTTGTGAGGCTTGGTTTAGTTGATGGTTTGCCTGAAAAGGCTTTCCACAATGACCACTCTTGTGTTGCATGTCTTAAGGGCAAGCAGCACAAGGTCTCATTCAGGTCTAAACAGGTGCACTCTAGTTCTAAACCACTTCACTTATTGCATATGGACCTCTTTGGTCCAACTAATATAGAAAGTTTGAAGGGGAAATCATATTGTTTTGTTATCACTGATGATTATTCCAGGTTTACATGGACTTTCTTTTTAGCCAAGAAAAGTGAAACTGCCCAAAGTCTGATTAATTTCATTACCCAGATTGAAAAGAAGAATGGTAATGAGGTCAAAATTATTAGAAGTGACAATGGGGGTGAGTTTAGAAATCAGTTGTTAGATGATTTTTGTGCCAAGAAAGGGATTACTAGGCAGTTTAGCATAGCTAGAACCCCACAGCAAAATGGGGTTGCTGAAAGGAAGAATAGGACCCTTATTGAAGCAGCCAGAACCATGTTGGCTGATGCCCACTTTCCTATAGCCTTTTGGGCTGAAGCTGTTAACACAGCTTGTTATGTTCAAAATAGGGCATTGGTCAACAAAATACATAATAAGACACCTTATGAATTACTTTGGGGAAGGAAGCCAAATATTGGCTTTCTCAAGCCTTTTGGATGTCATGTAGTTGTTCTAGAAACTAGTGAGGCCCTAGGTAAATTTGATTCTAAAGGTGATGAAGGCTACTTCATGGGTTATTCAGTGCAGAGCAAAGGATATAGGGTTTACATTAAAAAGGAAAAACGTATACTTGAAAAAGTACATGTTAGGTTTTTAGAGAGTAAACCTAGTGATCCTGAAAGTGGTCCAAATTGGTTGTTTGACTTAGAACCTTTATCTAGAGCTTTAAATTATATGCCTATTACTGATCCAGACATTGTGAAGGTAACTTCAAGTGTTTTGGAAAAGAGAATTGGTAATGTTTCAGGTATACAGGTTGCTAAGGAGGATGGACCACCAGCAGTTGAATCATCTCCCACACAAGAATATGTTACACTTTCTATATGGACAGATGAGTATTATGCTGCTGCTGCTGCTGCTAGAAAAGATAATGGTGGTTTTCAGATACCACCAAATACAAACATGCATACTTCTTCAGGTGCTGACAAAGGGAAATCAAGCGCTGACAAGAGCAATTCAGACGCTGATGGATCAGACACTGACAACAATAGTTCAAGCACTGTTAGCCCAAACGCTGACAAGCAAGGTTCAGAGTTTGATGACACCTTTGCACATCTTTTCTCTTCACATTTTGAACAGGGTGGACCTTCTAATGTCCATGAAGAGATTTCTGTTGATCAAGAAGAATCTGAAGAAGATATTGGCAACATGGAGCGTGAAGTTGAGGACACCAGACTTTTTGAAGGAGGAGTTCTCACTTCCACAGCTAAGGATCACCCCACATCTCAAATCATTGGTGATGTTATGGCTCCAGTTCAGACAAGAAGATCCCATCAAGGTCTTGGTGGATTTATTGCCAATATACACAAGAAGGTTGATACCCCTCTTGTACAAGCATGTTTGTTTGCCTGTTTTCTGTCACAGGAAGAACCCAAGAAAATTTTTGATGCTCTCAAGGAACCAAGTTGGGTGGAAGCAATGCAGGATGAGCTTCACCAATTTGCTATACAGGATGTTTGGGAGCTGGTTGATTGTCCTAGATATGTGAGACCAATTGGGACAAGATGGGTTCTAAGGAACAAGAAAGATGAAAGAGGCATTGTGGTCAGAAACAAGGCACGTTTGGTAGCTCAGGGATATACACAAGAGGAAGGAATTGATTATGAAGAAGTTTTTGCACCAGTTGCAAGAATTGAAGCTATAAGAATTTTTCTAGCTTATGCCTCTTGTATGAACTTCACTGTTTATCAAATGGATGTGAAGAGTGCTTTCCTCTATGGGACAATTGTTGAGGAAGTATATGTCATGCAACCTCCTGGTTTTGAAGATCCTGAGAATCCAGACAAGGTTTATAGAGTGAAGAAAGCAATGTATGGACTTCATCAAGCCCCAAGAGCATGGTATGGTACATTGTCCACCTACTTGGTGGAAAATGGTTTCAAAAGGGGCACCATAGATCAGACACTATTTACAAAGAAGAAAGGAAAACATGTGTTGCTTGTGCAGGTCTATGTTGATGACATCATTTTTGGGTCTACTGATCCAAAAATGAGTGAGGAATTTTCCAAGCTCATGACAGATAAATTCAAGATGAGTGCAATGGGTGAGATGAACTTCTTTTTAGGTTTGCAAGTTCAGCAGAAAGAAGATGGTATCTTCATCTCCCAAGACAAGTATGTAGCTGAAATCTTGAAGAAATATGGTTTTTCTCCACATGAGAAGGAGGCTTCCACTCCTATGGATAGGCAACACCCTTGGGGAAAAATTGGAGCTGGAAAGGATGTGGATGTTAGGCACTATAGATCAATGATTGGATCATTGATGTATCTTACAGCCTCAAGACCTGACATCATGTTTGCTGTGTGTGCATGTGCACGCCATCAAGTGACTCCCAAAGAATGTCACCTTTTTGCTGTGAAGAGAATTTTTAGGTACCTAAGATGTTATCCAGATCTTGGCTTGTGGTACCCAAAAGATTCTCCATTGGACCTTATTGCATATTCAGACAGTGACTATGGTGGTGACAAGTTTGATAGGAAATCCACAACTGGTGGATGCCAATTTCTTGGGAGCAGATTAATATCTTGGCAATGCAAGAAACAAACAGTGGTGGCAAACTCTACAACTGAAGCAGAATATGTTGCAGCAGCTGCTTGTTGTGGACAAGTCTTATGGATTCAGAACCAGCTGTTGGATTATGGGTATAATTTTATGCATACCAAGATTTTTGTAGACAATAACAGTACTTTATGCATTATTAAAAATCCTGTACATCATTCTAAAACCAAACACATAGAAATTAGACATCATTTTATAAGAGATTGCTTTGAGAAAGGTTTAATACAACCAGATAGGGTAGCCACAGAAGATAATGTGGCTGATTTATTAACTAAACCTTTTGATGCTGGAAGATTTCAATATTTGGTAACAAATATTGGAATGGTTAATCTCACTTAATATGTGTTTTTGGAATCTTTTTGTAAAAGTATGTACAGGATAATGCATTGTTATTGGTCTTTGTGATGATTTAGATTTTCCACATTATTTTTCTAACACTGACAAAGGTAAATGTAACGCTGTCAAGTGTTATTTTGCCGTTGTTAGAGATATTATTGTCTAACGCTGACAAGAGTTTCTTCAACGCTGTTAAGTGTTGTCGGGGCGCTGTCAGCAACATATGTTAGTTTTGTGGTTTTCATCTAAATGTGCAGGTGATGGTAGCTTTATGCCATTGGATACAGAGTTGCTTATGGATCTTTGAAGAGCTATTTGGACATGTTTTGTTTATGGATGATGGTTGGAATATTTATATTCCTATCTTGACATAAATTTTTAATGTTCATATATATATTTTGAGAACTCATGTATCATAGTTTAAGGGGAGGTTTAAGGAACCTTTAGGACTCTTGGGTATTCTTAGAATACTCTCATCACAATTCTAGATTGTGTCCACAGGTGAGTATGGGTTAGTTTTACTAAACCATGAGGCACTGTAGCATGCATAGTATATCAACTTTGCATGCTGCCAAGACATTTTTGGCCTAGAATTGGTTGTGGTCTGTTGGGAGACTTGGGAATCCTTTTGATATGGGTTTTACCTGGGAGTAACAAGGATTTTATGAGGTAACTTGGTTGTTAAGAATTTTGGTTAGCAAGGGACACTAGAGGACTGTTATGTCTATCTTGTTTATGCAAGTGTGCATAACTGGACAGTGCTTGCCGCCCTATGATAATTATCAGCTTTTGGTTATCTTCTCTAGGATAAATTACTTGTTAAGGTCATTTTTCACTTTTTAAAACAATTTTATTTTTGGACGCTGACAAGATTTTTCCAAGCGTTGTTGTGACCAAAATGGACGCTGACATGGCTTTAGGCGAACGTTGACAAGAGTATAGCCGTTGGGCGTTGATGGGTTATATTTGACCGTTGACAAACAATGGGACCTACCCAGTTGTTACTTTTTGACATATTTTCAAGCCGTAATTTTAGGAGTTGTTACTTTCATTAAATGCATGAGATAACTTATAAACTTTTTCAATATTTTCATGATTGATTTTTGAAAATCTTTGCCTATTTTTGGGCCAATCACGTGCATTCATCCACTCCTATAAATTTGGCTCCTATTTTAAACTGGGTATCTATAATTCTTGTCTAACACTTTTCTCTTATCAACCTTTATCTTTTATACTTCAAATTAACAGCTTTCATCAATGGCACCAAGATTTAACTCAGCAGAATTGGATTTGGGGTTCAAGTCTCAACACAACATGATTTCTTATCTTGTTGCTGATAATACTTTGTTCCCTCAATACACACAGATGGTGGAGTATTTGAATGCATCCCCATTAAGGTATGCTCTTTCTCATGCACCACTCATTCCAGTCACACACATTAAACAGTTTTGGAACACTGTCAGTTCCTCAACAGTTAATGGAGTGACCACATTGACTTCTATTGTACATGGGAGACCTTGGGTGGTTACTGAGGCCTTGGTACGCCAGGCCTTGCATCTTAATGATGCTGATGGTATAACCATTCTTCCCATATCTGAAATAGAACAAGGGCTTAGGGCTTTGGGATACCCTATTCCTGATGAAGGTACTCTTAATAAGTACCATAAGCAGGAATTTCCCCCAGCCTGGAAGTACCTAATTCACATTCTCCTTCAATGTTTGAGTCCCAAATGTACTGCACACAATGAGATCAATAGATCCATTGCAACTGCTATTGTGTGTATTGCAACAGGGCAAAAATATAATTGGTCTAAAATGATTTTTGAAGGAATGTGTAAAAACAAGGGGACAAAAATGACTTTAGCTTATCCCCGTTTTCTGCAAATGATTTTTGATGCTCAAAGATATTGTTCAAGGGATCACAATGATTTTTATAAGATCCCTGAACAAAAGAAGGCTATTTTTACCAAGATGAATTCACCACCTCATAGAGACCTACCATTAACCCCAGCCATGCTTGCTGTTATTGCAGCAGCACAACCCCAACCAGACCCCCAACCTCATATTGACCCTCACCCACAACTTGAACCTATCCCTGAACCTTTACACTCACCTGACCAAATGCAAATAGACCAAAATCCCTTTGACGCTGACACATCTAATGTGGGCGTTGATATGCCTATTTCCACCGCTGACACCCAACCATCACAATCCCAAACACCCCTTAACCAACCCACATCTACACCTTCTTCTACACCATCTTCCACACCACCTGAATATAGGTTGATTAAACGCCAAAGGACTGCTGGAGTGTTCTCCTCTGGTGGTCCTAGCCATGTAGCAGAGAGAACCACCACCACAAGTGTGGCTGGTGACCTGGATGAGGCTGGGACTATTGGTTCTGGCTTAGAAGCTGGCCAAGGCAGTCCCACCATAATTAAGTCCTCATCCATGCCCAATGAACCTGACTTGGGAGGTCAAGTCCCCATTTTGGATGAGGGCAGACTGGAACCAATGACGCTTTTAGAATTGACGGCTGTCTGCATTAGCTTGCAAAAGCAAAATGCAGACTTAGTACAAATTGTCAGTAACCAAGGCCTTGAACTCAAAGAATTGAGGGAGAGGATTGTTGTTTTGGAGAGTGCTCATTCAAGGGGAGGTATGGAGGAGTCTTCCAAAGGGGAGGAAGATCAAAGAAATCTGAGTGATAAGAGCAGTCAAGATGGACAATCATTGGATGTTGCTGAAGCTCTTACTACTTTGAAGGAACAAACAGGTTTTGATACGTCCTTGATCTCTCCAACCAATTTAAATTTGTCATTTACAGATATGTTGAGAGAGGTTACACAAGGCGCTGAGGGAAAATATTTGAGCGTTGATAAGACAAGTTTGGACGCTGACAGAAGTATTTTGGGCGCTGATAGAGGAAATTTGGGCGTTGACAGATCTGCATATGGAGGTGATGTATTCCAGTCATCATCTATCATCAAAGATGTTCCTACTCAGGTATTATCATCTACCCTACCAACAATTGAACCAACAGATAAGGGTAAGGGTAAGTTGGTAGAAGAAATTGTTCCAAAGAATGCAGCTCAGGTTGAATTTGATAGAAGATTGGCTGAGCAAATGATGGAACAAAGTGAAAAGGAAAAGTCACCATTTGTTGTGACTTCTGAAGAAGAAAGTGATGGAGCTAGCTCAGATTCAAGTGTGATGATTGTTGAACCAGAAAGACTTGAGTATGGTGATGAGCTTGCTAGGGAAAAGCTGAGAGATTTGAAGTTGCAAATTGATTTTGATATGCCAGAGGTAGTTCAGATGTACAATTCTTGGGAAGAAAGCTGTATGGATAATCCAGACTTGACCATTTCAGATCAGATATGGGGTTTGGAAATTCTTCTTAGAGTTCAGAAGGATTGTAAGGTGATGTTGAAGTACAAGGCAAGCAACATTCTCTCTGAATTGAAAAGGGATAGAAGGAAGCTCTACTTTATGTTGCTCAAATGTCATGGAGTTGGATGGACACATCAGAAGCTGAAGGCTTTGACATTTGATGAGTTGGAACATAGGGCTTATCCTATTTGGGTGAAAGTGCAAGAAGAAAACACTTTCAGACTTCTTTCAGATGAAAGAAAGGAGCAACTTGCAGAAGAGATGGCAATCAAGAAAGCTATGATAGTTCCTAGACCAGTAAAGAAGGGATTTATTCTTGAGTTTCCAAAAGATATGAATCAACTATATCCAAGTGAAGCAATTATTAGAAAGAGCCTCAAGCTCTCCCCATTAGAAGCTTCAGATATGGTGCATGTGTTACCACTAGATTCCAGGAATCCAATTGTAAGTTATGAGGAAGATGAATGTGGATTCTGGAAAATTGGAAGATTTGGCAAGGAGGTACACACTTTTACCACTCTCATATCTTTATTTGCAAGTTGTGACAGAGAAGACTTGGTGGACCTTTGGAGGTTGCTAGAAACCAAGTATGAGGCTGAAGCACCAACTTCAGCCAATGGAATAAAACTTTGGACCACATTCAAAAGAATGTGTGGAACAAAAGAAGAAGATCCTGAAATATGGAAGGATCTTGAAGATGATCTCAGTGGTCTTCAATGGAGGTTATATTCAGCTGCAGGTGTATACCATTTGAGTTCTACAAAATTTGCTGAGTATTTACTTGTAGATGCTCAGTATTTCATATCCAAGGCTGTTTTGGAGAAGATGAAGGACACCCAGTTGGAGATAGACTATACAAGTGACGTGGCAAAGAATTTAATCAGATTTATTTATTACCAATATGATAAGGTTTGTCAGACTCCTCCAAGTCCTTAATGTTTATTCAGAAACTTGATCATAAGAGTGGATATCAAGTTTAGGGGAGGATTGTTGGGAATATTTAGGCCAGAACACTTGAACGCTGACAAGAACAACTCAAGCGTTGACAAGAGCAAAGTGAGCGCTGATAGCATAAGCGTTGACAAGTTAAAGTCAAGCGTTGACAGATTGAAGACAAGCACTGATATAAGATGTGAGCTACACGTTTATTATATTCTAGAATACTTCTAGTAAGGATAGAGACGACAATGTATTTTCTATGTTTATCTTTACCTAGAATAGTTGATTCGTAGCTTATTGTACAAGACTTCTTGTTCTATAAAAGAAGATCTTTTAGGTTAAAGTTTAATATTAGTTTTCATAAAGTATTCGCAAGTTAAACTCTTTCATTGTAACCAAGTACGATTATTCTAATACAAGTGAAAGTTTGTTTAACATCATTGTGTTTTAGATCAAGTGTTAATTCCGCATAACACTTTGTTACTTTATTCATAAGCAAAGGTTTCTCTACGTGTAGTACTTGATTTAATCTCGTATACACAAAGCTTAATCGATCTAAGTTTGGGATCAACATACCCGACCTTACACCAACAAAGATGACTCTTGAGCTAGCAAATCGAACTCTTGCTTATCTCGTTGGTATTGCCGAAGATGTGTTTGTTAAAGTTGGCACCTTCACTTTTCCGGTCGATTTTGTTGTTGTTGATTATGAAATGGACCCTCGTATTCTGTTAATACTTGGTCGGCCATTCTTGAGAACCGGAAAATATTTAGTCGATGTTGCCAAAGGTGAGCTAATCTTAAGGGTCGGGAATGAGGCACAAGTTTAAAATGGGGAAGATCACAACCAAACCCAATGGAAGAGAATCAGCGAATATGATTAATGTGCTTGATGATTTTGTCGTCTGCAATAATCCTTTTTTCGATTCTTGCTATGACAATCCACTTTTCTAAGATGATGTGGATGATTCTCTCTCCAATTTAGACCCCCCACCAATTCATGAGTCTCCACCGATCTATGATGACTATGATGGTGATTCTAGTTCTGATATGGATGATTCTGATGATTTTACTTCTAAGTATAAACATATGCCAACTTATGATGACTTTGATGATGTCGATACTCTTTCGAGTGATTCTTCACATGATGACCTTGCACCTACTTTTGATGAAGATCCTCCACCAAACACTATTGATACTTTGGACAATTACTCATTTGAGGAAGATTTTGCCACTTTCCTTAATACTTACTTCCCCAATGAGAATGATTCTCCTCCTTTGGACTTTGATGATGCTCTTTATCCTCCTTCGGATATTAAGAAACCCGTTACAAAGGAGAAGAAACCGGAAGACACCGATATCCGCAGTACTTATGTCTTGACACCTCTATATCCACCTTTTGAGGATGAGATTGTGCGATTTATGAGGGGATCTTCTTCAAATTCTACTGAGCCTGAGTGTTATTTTCCCCTAAAGGAAAAGGTGTTCGATCCCGGTATTGCAATTTATAAGCCATCTCAGTATCCATCTGATGAAATAAAACGAAAGATTTTTGGGACTTATGGAGATAGGCTTGCACCTCATCACCCTTGCTACCACCATGCTCAACCACTGCTTAAGAGAACCTTGCCTACTCTTCATTGGCTTGCCTTGTTCGCCTTAAGCTTGTGTTACTTGATGGATGAAAACCATGTGTTTGATCCCGGTGGATATGTTTCAAGCTTCTTCCTATGCTAATCAAGGTCAAGTCAGGATCACGACTCGGTTAACAAAAACAAGCACTTCTCGGGAGGCAACCCGAAATATCTATCCTTTTTCTTTGTTTTTATAATAAGTGTAGGGGAGACCCTATTATGTGTTTGTTGTTTTCTTTCTTATCATGTGTAGGGATTCGAGCTTTCATAGATCCATTCTTGATGACTTTTGACGACCCGTGATCCCGTGTATCCGTCCTCCCGGTTCTATCCTAAACTCTTTTGATTCTCTATTTTATATTCTTCAATATTAAAATAGGAATCACTTTAGTTGTCTCTTCCTTAGCAAGATTTAAACAAAGTGCACAATGTCCTAAGTGTAGGGGAGGTTACTTCCACATGCTTAAACATTGAGGACAATGTTTGTATTAAGTGTAGGGGGACTTCTATCGAAGTTAAGTGAGCTTTTCCTTGTATTTGTCCTCATTTTAACCGGAAAATTGATTTTTCGACATTTTTCAAAATTTTTGATCTATTTTGGCCTAGTTGTAGTTACCTTTGTTTAATTATTTTCTTTCTTTGCTAGAATAAATTTTAATAAAGCGGTTTTAATTTTTAAACGTTGTGAATCTTTTAACTCAACCCGAGTTTACTTATCTAAGTTTACTCTAGCTGGTATCCTTAACGTGTTTAAGTCAATTTTTTCTAGGCTTTTATATAGGGAACTTTAAAACGCAAAAGTCTTAACTCTTACGGGTTAAGAACAAGAACTTTTCGCAAGTTCCTATAATTGATCCTAGAAAGTCGTTTATCAAGGGAACTTTAAAATGTGAATTCTAAACTTGAAAAAGTCTAAGAAGTTGCAAGATCCTATAGATGACTTGAAAACCCAAAACTTTGATTTAATTGGCTAAGCATCCACGAGTCTCATTCCTTGAGATTTAAAACTGTGTAGAATGAGAGATGATAGAGTCAATTATACGTTTGGTATTATTTCATGAATTTATGTGAGTTGATTATAAGCTTTTTCTCCCATCGCTTGTTAATAAATATATTTGCAATAAATAAGGTTGTACGATTTGAAAAGTTACTTAGCTTCTAGCACAAGATCGTTTAAAAGTTGCTCGATATTAATTAGAGTTCATAGCCAAGGCATAACTTATTGAAGCGGGATGCGAAGATTGGCGAGTCCGAAAAGGCCCTAACAAGGCATGAGGGCTACATTTTGTTGCTAAAGATCTAAAAGTGATGTGAAGAATCATTTATCAAAAATCAATATGAAGGATCGAGACATACGACAAAAAGCAAATACTCCCGTAAAGATCATGGATAATTCTATCCAAAAAGGCCCTAACAAGGTATGAGGATAAATAGATCCAAGTCCTAAAAGGAGGCGGATCGTTGTATATCAAAATCATAAATAAAGATTGGAGAAAAATGAAGAAGTCGTGGTCCAAATATGAAGAATCTCTCAAAACTTCAAGTGAAGAAATTCTTATTATGAAGAGAAGACCATTATTTCATGAATTTCTCTCAAGATTTGAAGTATGAAGTCGCTGCCAAATATCGTTCCGAGAAAGGTCTCAAATCGTGAAGCGATTTATGCCAAGATATGAACTTTATGAGGTCCCGAGAAGCAGTTTTAAAAGATTTTGTCCTTTAGCTAACTATTATTAAATCGTCCTACTTTATTTTCAGCCTAAATAATTATCGAAATAAGTCAACAATACATCCTCGTGATCATTCAAGACAATAATAAAATATAGGAGATACACCTAGGAATAAGGGAGTCTAAGTAAATAATTGGCCCACATGAGTTTGCGTTAGTTTGCTAACTTATAATAACAATGATCTCGTTTTTAAGCTTGGTATGGGGAACGTGAAACTTGAGGGTGATAATCATTCATGACATTCCAAAACCCTAAGGTAAGTTTTTGATCTTTTTACTTGTTTTCTTCCTTTAAATATTTTGTCTCTTTAATAAAGGCCAATGTAGATTGATTGTGATGGAAAATGTAAAACTTGCTTTGTAATTAATGCATTGCATGTGGACATTGCAATGGTCAATTGTAGGGGATTTAATAAGTGTGAAAACACTTATCCTTATACCACTTAATTATAATAATAACCAACCAAAACTTGTATTTTATGTCGTAAATATCGGAATTATGCATGGTTTGTGTTTTTGTTGTGATTTAGGATCAAAATATGAAAAGGGAAGAAAACACGGGCTTTCACGGGCTTTTATCGAAGAAAAAGACAAAAGACAAAGTCGAAAGATCAAGAGTGCAAAAAGAACGGAAGTCCAAGGCCTATTCTGAAGATTTATCGAAGAAAAAGTCTAAAGACGGAAGTTTAATAAGTCGAAGAACTCAAGTCTAATTAATGAAGAAATTACAAGACGAGTTCAAATAATCCCGAGACAAAGTCGAAAAATTCGAAGAATTTAGAAGACGAAAAGAAGAGAAAAGAAAGAAAGGAGCAACACATGCTAACCTCCCTAATCACCTATAAATACCCTCCTAATGTCACATTAGGAGGTGTTAGCTAATTTGACAACTTAGCTCTCCACCTTTAATTACTTGCACTTTCATATTGTCTTTTACTTAATTGTTCTTTAATTTCTTGCCCTTAATTTCAAGTAAGTCTTTTAATTTTGTTGTTAAATCTTTATTTTTAATCAAGTTTTCATTATCATTCACATTCTTCTCTTCTTGTTCTAAATCTTTCGTTTGATTCGTTTTAATTTTTAAGTTTTTATATTTATGCTTATTTTGATAAAAGTTTTTATCTTGTTGTTCTTATCAAAGTTTTTATACGAGTTAAGGTTTAGCTTATTGTTATTTTTGCTTATTTCTATTTAAGAGTTTTAAAAGTTTAATTTTTCTTAAAGTTTATTTATAAATCTTGTTTATTTAGCATTTTGAAAGTCTTTAATTTGTGCTTATTTAGTCCCTTTTATTTTTGATTTGGTTAAGTTTCGATTAGTACTTATTAGACATAGATTATTTAGTCTTGCTTATTATCGTATCTCATTCCATCGGAAAGGGGTTTCGCATTCCGACTGTTATTCCGATCACACCATCGGAAAAGGGTTTTGGATTCCGACCAGGATTCCGATTAAGATTCCGACAGAAGGTCTTCTTTTCAGTATTCCGATAAGTGTTTTTAGTATTCCGATAGCTTCTATTTATTACATTCCGATAGACCTTCATTCCGACCGTATTCCGATAGGTGAGGTAAGCTTTCATTCCGACGTGTTTATTCCGACATCATTCCGATGGGATTCCGATGGAGGGTATTCCGACAGGTTGAGTTTTATTATTTTGTCTTAGTTCTATTTTTAAGTTTGCATTATTTTAAGTTTTCAAATTTTTATTTTTATTGAATTGTCAAATTTACTTCTCGTCAAGTTTTAATTTCTCGTCATTTAATTAATTTACTTTTAAAAGTTTTAATTTTGCACCATTTACTTTTTAATCAGTTTTAGCTTTAATTACCCGTCATTTACTTTAAAGTTTTGCAATTTAATTTTACTACAACGACCAATCTATTATTTTATCCATCAAAAGACGACTGAGTCGCACGTTTAACCAGTAATCAATTCGATTAGACCGATTTCAACGAACTTTTTAACTGAGTAAAACCGAGTTATTACTAAGTTATAAAAATATTTTCTCGACACTGTTAAATTCCCTCTAAAGTTTCTGTACAAAGTATATTTTTCGACACAGCTTGAAATTAAATCCAGTTTCATAATAACCCAGAATTAATGTACACACAAGACTTGTGGATTCCATAAAGACGAAAGAAGATAAAATGTATAATTAATCATGTAAAGAAAACACAGTATGGAAATGGTTCAAGAATGTCAACGATAATCTGAGAGATAAAAAACGACGCATATCATCCGTGTCTTCGGCTGCAAGATGCAATGCAGGAAGGTCTCCTGGCGGCGTGATTTTCCAAAATCACAAGACATACCGAGAAAGAAACAAAATATTAACAAGTCACACTCCTGAGGCGAGGAGGTTTAATGAAAAAGGGAGGATACAAGTAGGATCGTATTCCAAACAATCGTCACATAATAAATGACGATCATGTGTTCAAGGTACAACGGATTTTGTAAGTCGAAGTCGAAACGTAGAATGGTCAATGAAATAAGATGTAATCCATGTAAAAGTGTCGTGTAAAACGATGGCGTAAAGGTAAATCAAGATTATGAAAACTCACAATATTATTCAGGTACTGATTCAACGAATGCTTCGAGATGTGTGACTCACATGGTGTCCTTTAGTCTTTTCCAGAGACACATTAAGCTACATAATGGTCTATAGACTAGACATTCAATTACGAATGGTCGGAAAGAAAATATGCGTATCTAAATAGATATTTTAAAGGAAATAAACAATGAAAGCAACATGCACGGTAGTAAGAATGAAAATCAGGAGTTTTATCGAAAACAACACTTATTCAATTCCGAACAATGGTATCACGAGAGTATGCACAACATGTAACAGCGAGTCGAGAAAAACAGGTGTTTCAAAACGAACGAGTATATGAAGTCAGTCGCATCACGCATAAACAAGATAGCAATAGTACTCAGAAAAATGAGTTATGAAAAGTCGGCAGCATACGCGCTCTGAATACAAGTATGTAACGTCATAACGATATAAAATCATTGCAATAAGATCAATTCACAAGAACAAGAATTCAAGAAATACAGTAAAAGCAGATGTAATCACGGTAACATTCAATGATAATTCATGAAGCACTAGGCTTTGTAAAGACATAGTAATTATCGCCATTAAGGTAATGTAATATTTCAACATGTAATCACGAGAAGAAATACTATAATGATAATTAAAAGTAAATAATAAGGATTAGAGAGTTACCCGCGCAGATATCGAACAACATTGGCAGATTATGTGGTTGACACTTAAAACATGAAATATTTGAACTTTCGGTTATAGACTAAGTTTTTGAAAATTTGACTCAGTTCCCTATAACCATCGCTCTGATACCACTATGTGAGACCCCCATAATCTGACATGGAACAACTAGGCAACGAGGGGGTAACACGTCATAGTACAAGAAACAATGAATTACAGTTCATACAAAGCTGACGAAAATAAAAACATGTACATTACATCAAAAAAGGTCAGAGTTTTTAAACATAGGTCCCAGAGTTTTAGAAGCGGAAAATTATATTATTTCGTCTCGATTTATAACATAAAGTTGCCCAAAAGATAGAATAAACTCCTGACAGTTTTTACTAAAAACAGTCTTTTAAAAGCATCACAGAAATCTCCAAGCTGCAATAATATCCTGCGGGCTCCCATCCAAACAAAGCTAAGTAATAATACCTAAGATTAAACATGTAAAATCGTCAACACAAAGTTGAGTGATATTCATAGGTTTAGCAATAAGGATGTGGAACACAAGCATTCATTTGTAAACAAGAAATAGGGGATGATGGTTACGTACGATAACCATAGTCCAAAACATTATTATTGTTGTTTAGTTCATGAACCAAAGCTTAACTCAGTGTAAATTCCTCTAGTCAGTATTCAGCCTAAATACTCAAGTGATAAACAAATGTACGTGCATCAAGGTAATCGGGACGAGGATTGTCAATCCTAATAGATCCACCCACAACATTCGCGCTTGGTAGCAGGATTAATTAACGGATCATGATCAATGAGAGGCAACTTAAGGCTAAAGACTAAAAGCAATAATATTAATGAAAATATGTTGGAAATCCTCAAGTTCTGGAAAGCATACAATTTCTGGATAACATACAAATTCTGGATAGCATACAAGTTGAGGATAGCACACAGTTTTTAAATGGTTGTGTTCAACCATGTAAAATCTCACTCCGCGTTTAGAAACCATGTACAAGTAAAAAGGGGCTATGAACCCACCTTAGCCACGAGGTAAGTCAATCACGGTACTCTGCAACTAAGTAGAAACAATAGTAGTGAGACGATCACCGACTATGGATGCCCAGGGAAACACGAAAACCCCAACCTATCAAAATAAGGCGCGCATTAAGACTCGAACTCAAATATCGATATATACCAAATATAATATGACTCAAATGTTTTCAAAGTATTCACATTTCAAAACCATTGACACGAATCAAATGAATTCATACTAACCCATTTATTCCAACGCTACACGATTAAACACTTGTATACTTGAAATTGACCAGTCATAAGACGCCAAGTCAACACAAGTCAACCTATCTTTATACATCGCTCGGACCAGTAGCTAAGTCATTTATATAATGACTAAGAACTTGAATAAGTCACCATGTCCGATGATGAATACTCAAACTCACGCAACACAAACATTGAACTATGTGTCCAAAATTAAAATCAACAAGTACACCTCGAATGTACACACCGATCTACCCTATCTAGACTTGTCCGATTTAGATGAAATTTGGTCTCAAGGTCACTTATAACCTGTATAAGACCTCACCAATGTTTGAGCCAAAGTTCACACTTTAAAATCCATCAGCTCGACACTTTAATCGACTCCAAATTTGGGACAGATTGTGCACTTGTTTTATAAAACCGTTTAGACCACTTTAAAAGTACTAACTCGAAAATCCGTCTTTTGAAACCACTACTAGACTCATCAAACTAAGTTTGTAAACTTTGAAAACTAGTAGTTACATTTATCTAACCAAGCCTAAAGTCCCAGAGAGTCGACCCAAAATCAGCCACAATTTCGGATTGTGTCGACTTGCGTCTCTCGATACACGAATACTAAAACTAGCATAACTTTTGACTCGTAAAGAATTAGAAGCTCTATCTAATACCAAAACGAGCGTCTTGGAAAACTCTACAATAATATCAATTAATCTCAGCCTTTCTCAGACCTTATACCCACAAAACAATCTGTTATAAGCTGTTGTCCCAAAATACCCTTTTAGAAAACATGACAAATCAATTTTTCAAGCAAAACCACTCATTCTTATACCTATAGAATCACTCATTAAACATAGCCATCTACCAAACACTCCTAAAAACACTTGCATGTAAAATTTAACAAAATCAAAGATCAAAATCCAAACTTTTTATGATCAAAATAAGATGATCTTACCAAAAATAACACATGCATGATGATTAAAATATCATACAACCATGAAATCATAAAGTTTTTGAAATCTTGATGCATGTGGGTGATTTTGATATTAATAGAATCACAAGATGATTTTAGGAATGGGTCTAATATTTGTTTTGATTAGATCATTGTCAAAATTCAAAATTTGTGGATGTTTAGGGGTGTAGGGGTGGCGGAAATAATAAGAAGAAAGGAGGGAGAGGATTTTTTTTTTGTGTGTGTTTTTGTGAAGTAAAATGAAGGTTTAGTGTAAAAAAAATCAATTTATATAGTGGAGTGAGGGCTAGTTTTGCCAATTATGAAATCTTTTGGACTTAATAGCAATTTAATAGTTTAAATGGTAGAAAATTACTATTACTCAATATTGAAAATATTTACGGGGCTCGGGTTTCGTAAAAATACTTTTCAAAAGTTACAATGCATCATAAAAATGGTTATATGATTTCCCGACACGACTTAACACGTAATTAAAACAAAATCGTCGAAAATATAAATTATCGAAACAATCGATAATAAAATGTAAAATTTTGGGCATCCGTCGGTATCGCGATCACTAGGAATTCTCGTTGTACATTGATTTTGAATAAACTCGTTGTAAAACGCACGCGGGTGATTTTAAATCAAAAACTTTGATTTAAATTAAATATGGAAAAATAAAATAAGAATTTTATAATTCCAGATAAAATATTGTCAATGAACAGAAAATACTTAAAAAGTATAATTTATTTAAAATTTAAGAATCTCAGGATTTACATATAACAATACAAGAAAACGTAATACATTGGAAAATCCAAGAAGCACGATTAAAAAGAATAAAATAATGTTGGGAAAGTACGGGTTCTCATATCATGGGAGTCTGTGATCTCTACAACTTTGGGGAACAATTGGTATGATCAATGTTCATGTTCTCGTCGATAATGGTAGTACCCATAAGTTTATTCATCCAGATGTTGTGGAAAAATTGTGTTTACCTATACAATCGACTAAGGTATTCAAAGTTTATATCGGTAGCGGTGAGACTTTCTTATGTGAGAGTGTTTGTTCCCACGTTGCTTTACATATGCAAGGGGTATCCGTGGAGGTTGATTTGTATGTGCTACCAATGCAAGGGCCTGATGTTGTTTTAGGCATCCAGTGGTTACAAAACTTGGGAAAAGTTACGCATGACTATGCCAAACAGACCATGGAGTTCACCTTGCTTAATACTACATATTTGCTCACGGGGGACGAATCATTGCGAATGCAGAAGGTTAGTTTGAATCAATTGCAGGCACTACTAGGACAAGAAGAAGTTTATGGCGTATACAAGGTCCATAGTCTTGGCTTGGGGGCAGAAGACGAGACTTCAAGCGTCGTTGCCGCAACAAGTCAGCCGGGACTCGATGTGTTACTGAGTCGGTTTGATGGACTTTTTCAGGTACCTACTTCCTTACCTCCTAGTCGTTATATTGCCCATCGTATTCACCTACTTCCCAATGCTAAACCTGTAAATGTGCGACCTTATCGTTACCCGCACCTATCAAAAAGAGGAATGAAAACCTTGGTTAAAGAGATGTTGAGTCAAGGAATCATTCGGTATAGCCAAAGCCCGTTTTCTTCGTCTGTTTTGTTAGTTAAAAAGAAGGACGGTAGTTATCGGTTTTGTGTTGATTATCGAGCACTAAATGCGGTTACGGTGAAGGATAAATTTCCAATTCCTATAGCCGATGAGATGTTCGATGAACTTGGGGGTGCTTGTATTTTTACTAAATTAGATTTGCGTGTGGGATATCATCAAATACGGGTCTACGAACGGGATGTGTACAAGACAGCGTTTCGTATACATGATGGTCATTATGAGTTTATAGTTATGCCCTTTGGGCTAACAAATGCGCCTTCCACTTTTTAGGCGACTATGAATCGGTTGTTTTCCCCTTATTTACGAAAATTTGTTATCGTTTTCTTTGATGACATCTTGGTGTATAGTACCACGCTTACAACTCATCTCGAGCATTTGGAGTGTGTTTTTCAACTTTTGCAGGAACATCACTTTTATGTGAAGCGGTCTAAGTGTGTCTTTGGGGCGACACCCTTGAGTATTTGGGGCATATAATTTCTCGGCGTGGGGTTGAAGTGGATCCTAAGAAGGTTCTGGCGGTTCGTGAAAGGCCGAAGCCTACCACTCAACGACAAGTGAGGGGGTTCTTGGGCTTGGCCGGATATTACAAGCGTTTTATTAAGGGGGTATGCGACTTTGGTTGCGCCATTAACTGATATTTTGCGGGCTGATGGATTTCGGTGGGGTGAGCCGGAGGCAGCGGCTTTTGAAAGGCTTAAACAACAACTCTCCACGGCACCAATTTTGAGTCTTCCCAATTTCGAACAAGTCTTTATAGTGGAAGCTGATGCATCGGATACGAGGATTGGGGCAGTTTTGTTGCAAAATTACCACCCCATTAGCTATTTTAGTCGCAAGTTGGGACCCCGGATGCGAATAGCCGCCACCTATCAAAAGGAATTGTTTGCCATTGTGAAGGCGGTTTATAAGTGGTGTCAATATTTGGTGGGGCGCTAATTTACTATTAAAACTCTTAAAGAACTTATGCAGCAGGTGATTCAGACCCCAATACAGCAAAAGTATGTTCGCAAATTAATGGGTTTTGATTTCGTGGTTGAATACAAACGCGGGGATTCTAATCAAGTGGATGATGCATTATCACGTTTGTATGAGGAATATGATTCTGATATTGCTACGTTTATGGCCCTCAGCCAACCAATTGTTGGATTACTTGCGGAATTAAAACAATAAAATGTGTCATTGGATGAATTGGTAGCGTTGCATAAACAGATTAGCGAAGGTAACGGGCAGACGGGTATCGTGTGAACCACGGATTTGTTATTTACCAAAACAGTTACTTTGTGGGCAAGGAGTCATGTCTTAAGAAACTACTATTGCGAGAATTTCATGATACACCTAACGCTGGCCATGGGGGCGTTAAAAAGATGTTAGTAGGATTATCATCTTTATTCTACTGGACGGGCATGCGCAAATCAGTGGAGGAGTATATCAGACGGTGTTTGGTGTGCCAACAAACTAAGTATTCGACTCAAGCCATGGGTGGTTACTTATAACCTTTGCCCACGCCGTCGGCATTGTGGGAGGATGTATCGATGGATTTTATAACGGGGCTGCCAACATCTAAAGGATTGACGGTTATTCTTGTTGTAGTTGATCGTTTCTCTAAGTATGTACATTTTGCTCCTTTGCCAACCAACTTTAATGCACACAAGGTAGTGGAGGTTTTTCTAGACATTGTGGTCAAGTTGCACGGAATTCCGAAGACCATTGTGTCCGATCGCGATCCAATTATCCTTAGCAAATTTTGGACGCAAGTGTTCACGCTTAGTAGGCACAGTTAAAGCATAGCACGGCTTATCACCCTCAGACAGATGGGCAGACGGAAGTTGTCAATCGAGGGTTGGAACAATATCTTTGGGCTATGGTCATGGATCGTCCTCATAGTTGGGTATGCCTCTTACCATGGGCGGAGTATTGTTACAACACTAGTTACCACAACAGTATTAAAATGACGCCTTTTCAAGCATTGTATGGAAGATTGCCTTTAATCTTAATTCATTATCCACCAGGGACATCAAATGTGGAGGCAGCCGATACATTACTAGTAGAGCGTGATGAATTGTTACGCCAACTTAAAGAGAATTTGCTAGCTGCTAAAAATCGAATGGAGATACAAGCTTATCGAAAAAGGCGGGACTTGGAGTTTAATGTTGGGGATCGGGTACTCGTGAAACTGCAACCGTACCGCCAAATTTCCGTTGCTAAGAGACTTAACAAGATGGCCAAGAAATTTTATGGACCATATGAAATTGTAGAACGCATAGGAAAGGTGGCGTATCGTCTTGCTCTACCGGATTCTAGCAAGATTCATCCCGTGTTTCATGTGTCAATTCTAAAACTTTTCACAGTTACGGACGCATACCGAGTAACGGAACTTCTTGAAGAGTTCCGAGAGAGACGTCCCATGGAACAACCAGTGGCGGTGCATGGATCAAGGGAAGTGTTGATAAACGGAAAGCCCGTGTGTCAAGTCTTAGTGCAGTGGGCACGGAGTTTACCTGAACAAGCGACTTGGGAAGGTTTGATAGATTTTCAAGCTATATATACTCAACATAACCTTGAGGACAAGGTAATTTCCGAAGAAGGAGGGAATGTTACACCCGTTGTTGGAAGGCTGGGTCGAGGGAAGCGGGCCAAGAAAGCCCCAGCTTGGCAGAAGGAGTTTATAATGGGCTAGGATTCATATGCTGAGATTTATCTTATTGTTTAGGAAAGTATATGTGTCATGTTAGGAATGTGAATCGTGATGTTTTAGGAATGTGTTTCTGTCGTCTTCTACAAGTCAGTCAATTCGGTTATATATACCGAACCTTTATTAATAAAAGATATGTTCTGTCAAATAATATTCAAAGCTTCTCTCTCTTTTTCTTAAGGAGCCTACACCCGCTATAGCGGTGTTACCTTGATACGATTTGGGTCGGATCAATACCAGATTAATGAAGTATTTTTTGTTGGAGATCGAATTACTTGATAACCGACAAATTCATCCAAATAACACCCCTAAATACATTATATTACTATTGTTGATAGGATGGTAGCTAATGTTGTAGTGGAACGTTAAAAATTGATTCATCCTTAATCCTTTTTTTTCTTAAAGCACTATAATATGTAATCTTTTGTGGGGAAAAAAGTATGTCTCAATGCGTCTGATTGCGATCAGACTTTTTTTTTGTAAAAACAAACACTACCTTAATCACTACAAGTTTTAGATTGCCAAAGTTCAAGACTTACGTATGGTATACTGAATATAAATTTAATAATAAAGAACTTTAGAAAACAAATATAAGAAATTCTATGAAATCTTGTAAAGTCTGTTTATATACATACATCTCTTTTACTTCTATACGTGGCAAAACGTATTTAAATATCATGATGACGTTAGATCTATATAAAATCTACACTTATAAAAGAAGAAAAGAACACGTCCTCTCCATCTAATTCATCATCATTCAACGGTTCAAATTGAATTTACTAATTATATTTAAATAATATTATATAGAATAAAAACACACACACATGAGATCCACTTTCTCTCTTTACATAAAAACTTTTCCCCCGATCTAAAAAACCACCGTACCACCTCGCTGTAAAATTAAAAACTCGCCGGAATGGAGAATAAATCACGAAAAACCTCACCGGAAACCTTACAATCACAGATCTATAACCTCTTTATTTAAAAAACCTTATAATAAAAACATCTACCACCTCGCCGGAAAACAAAATACCCACCGGAACCCTCGCTGGAATCCTGATTAACTAGAAAAATGAATGAACCTGAGTTAAATGATGTTATAGAAGTGGTTTCACAACTCGATTTGAACAAAGATGTTGCATCACAGAAGGTGTTGTGGAAAAAGTAACAATAGGTGTTACAGGTAGATTTTGGCCTGTAATTCTCGATTTTTTAGTGATAAATGTAAATCACATGTAATTCTCGTGAATTACATGTGATTTTTGGCCTGGAATTACTTTGCTATTGATAAATATAAATCACATGTAATTCTGGTGAATTACATGTGATTTTTGGCCTGTAATTGCTTTGTTAGTGATAAATATAAATCACATGTAATTCAGATGAATTACATGTCATTTTTAGTCTAAAATTGCTATGTTAGTGATAGATTAAAATCACATGTAATTCTGAAGAATTACATGTGATTTTTAGTCTGAAATTGCTTTGTTAGTAAGTTGAAATTACAAATAAATTACAATTACATTACGTGTTACTAAGGGGGAAACCAAAACGTATTGATTTTGAATTACATGTGGTTTGGTTATATAACTGTGTATTTGTTAATAAATGAAAATTAAATGTGATTTAAGTGAACCACGTGTAATTTGGTATGAAATTATGTTTGTTAATAAATGAAATTTACATGTAGTTCTGTATGAATCACATGTGATTCTGTCTGATCACATGCGATTGAGTTGATAATTTTGTGATAGCTTCATGTGATTATATTTTTTGATGTACAGGTTTGAAAACAACAAAAGCAATTGTATATGAGCATAATGAAACACTTGGTGGATCAATATATTGGACAAAGTAAAAGTTGAGAAAAGATGAAGGTTTGCCGGTATTATAAAGTGAAGATGAACGAGCATACCAAAACAACTTTTCCAAATTATCTAAAAGCAAGGACAAAGAAGAAGACGACACTAATTAGTGATGTTTTTTTTAATTCTATGTATTGATACTTACTCGGTCATATTTGATTTTACTATGATAGTTACTTTAATTGAATAAATTTTACATATTTTTAGGTTAACTGGTCAGATGATAAGTAAAAAAGATTACATGGGATACAAACTAAATCAGATCACATGTGATTCATCAAAAGTGAGTTTGCTAAAAGAAGTTAAGGTTTCAAAATGCTTGAATCGCAAGTAATGCAAGCAAAATCACATGTAATTATTATCGAATCACATGTAATTCATGCAAAATTACAAGTGATTCAAAGAAAATCACATGTAAATCAAAAGCAATTTGTTTGATATATTTTACATGAATGACATTTTTATATATTGACATGAATGACAACAATCAATTTAATATATTGACAGAATTACATGTGATTCAAACAAAATCACATGTGATTCATATAAAGTGTGTTTGTTAGAAAAAGTAAGGTTTCAAAATGCTTGAATCACATTAATGCAAACAAATTCACATGTAGTTATCACCGAATCATATGTAATTCAAGAAGAATTACATGTGATTATGAAAAAATCACATGTAATTCAGAAGCAAATTTGTTTTATATATTTTACATGAATGGCAACATGTATTTTAATATACTAACAAAATTACATATGATTTAAACAAAATCACATGTGATTCATCTAAGGTGGGTTTCTTAGAAGATGCTAAGGTTTCGAAATGCTTGAATCACATGTAATGCAAGCAAAATCACCGAATCACATGCAATTCAAGCAAAATTACATGTGATTCAAACAAAATTACATGTAATTCAGAAGGCAATTTGTTTTATATATTTTACATTAACAAAACAATATGAGACATGAACACAAGACCTTTATATGTCAAACACTTTGCTAACAAGTTGTCTATTAGCAAACAAGTATTACTCGAATAACTAACATTGCATTTTCAGTACAAACGAAAATAGTATGTTATTTTGTGGAGCATAAATGGTAATAGAACAGGTTGCATATTCGGTACAAACGGAAAATAGTGTTGGTATATTTAGTGAGCAATAAAAGTGTTATCAAATACTAGACCAATGAAAACAAAGCTACCCTAATATGACCATTACCCGCAAATCACATCAAAAAGGCAATGATGGATGCACGAACAAAGCAAAATCAAGATACAAATAGCAATTAAAATAAGATACATTTAACCATTAAATCAATCTCAATACAAATCGATTGTGATTTTCTCAAATCACATGTGATTCTGCTAAAGTCACATGCGATTCTGCTCAAATCACATGTGATTTTGTCACACATAAACCATAGGCCTATAAAACATATATGCCACCACATTAATAGTCTTAAGAGGTATTCAGTTCTCAAGAGCAAGAGTGGGATCAAGAAAACTTTCAAAGTTCATCTCCTAAGCTAGCTTGGTAATAGTTTTATCATTCGTACATGCTCGTCAAAATGTAGAGATGTGGATGAATTGTGATGGTGCAACTTTGTTAGCCTTTATATCTTTTAGAATCTCATGACATCTTTTCACTTTAAGATTTCATCTACCAACCTCAATCATCTGCCTAAATACCTCCAACATGTTGATCAAACTTCCTCACCCTACAATAACACGACAAACCAATGCCATAGTAAACTTATCACACTTCCACAATTTCTTCCTCATCTCGCATCCTTACAACCATCAAAATCACCAAACCAACTTTCAAAATCAGCTCCAATAACGCATTATAACTATCCTCATTTGACACACACCACATTTCCTTAACCCGGTCAAAAACCGATTCACCTCACTAAGCACTCCTAAACCGCCCAAACACCGCACAAAATACCCCAACGCACGCAAACTCACATAACACTTTGCCTCCATCAATCATTACAAAGCTTCCTCATTGTGGCGTTTGTCGAACACCTGATACATTAGTAGCCATGACGTTCTAATTATAGCAATTGTCAAACACCTGAGCACTCTCTCACAAAATTCATTATTCAGCATGTTTTAATATAACACATCTATATGAAAATATAAACAAACACCACCAGTTTGTTAAAATGAAGCCATATCATCCAAATTCGTTATTGTTACTAGAGGTGGTGTCGATAAAGTGTTGTAGATCGACGACATGTGGCGGGGTGCGGCGGCGGTGTCACGGCGGTGGGGTGACGGCGGTGGTAGGTGCAGTTGTAGAGTTTAATTATGGTTTGATTTGGAGTGTGTGTGTGTGTGTTTGAAGCAGGTGGGGAAAAGGAGGATGGATGAGATTTCTATCGTAGGATCTATTAAGAAATGAACGGGTGAGATTTATTCTTTTTTACTTTTTTAGGTACTTGTTCCCTATGGAACTTTTGTCATATCATGATATGTTTAGTTATCTACCATAGTTATTATATATTATTAAGCTAGCCTAAAATATGATTTGATTTTCACAATGGTCGCTAAGACTTCCTATAAAAATATAGCTAATAGTAAAAGTAACTTCTAAATATGATGCGGGAAGGAGTAGTACGGTGAAAATTTATCGCCACTTTAGCATTATATCATTTTTTTATATTTATTCGTAGTGGTAAAAGTGACTACTCATCGTTTATTAAAATACATATTCTTTACAAATATACTTAACTAAATAACCCACAAGTATGGTTATAAATAGAGTGAGGCGTGGCGGCATGTTAAAGCTACACGCTTTAGCGGCTAAGACGAAAGTTTAGCGTTTTTAAAGTGTGGTTTATGGCGACGCCACATATAAAAATATTTATTTGTTTTATTATATTTTAATATTATATTTAATTGAGTTGATAATAAGTGTTGTACATAAAAATTAGAGTTAGAAAACTCTCGTTATATGGCAACATGTTATGAAAGTGAATCACTTTTGTCTAATAATGTTGTACATTAAAGAGCCTAACTTGAAAGTTACAAGTACTATTAATGAACAAGACACATATATTGAGAGACATTTCATACCCTAGTTAGGGTTGAAGGCATGTACTTAATCGGCCCTTTCTATTTATAGCTTCCTCACATTCATTTTCTCTCAATTATTTCATTATACAGAAACCAATCATACATTTAAAAAAACCTTTTGGCTTACAGAATTATAGAAACTTAGAAAGCTAGAGTTAACAAGAACATGATCAATCCGGCCACGTGGTGACTCGATGAGTTTGTAAACCGAAGTAGAATTGGCCTTTGTTCATTAGTGTACGTCTTATTTTTTCCAATTATACATACTATGAGTAATCGCGATGTAAACACGATTTGTGTGTGTATCGTGCTTGTTAGGCATTGTAGTGGTACACTGGTACCCATGATGCTTGACTAAATCATTGGTAATTGGTTTCGGTTTTTTGGCAGACTAATCCGTCAACTTAAGCCTACATACTGTCATACAAACTCAAACTCGAGTAAAGCCATCGTCTTTTTAAGAAAGTTGACATGATCAATTAGAGTCGTTTGCACATAAAAAATTAAACTTAAAGACTCTTTTAAGAGTATAATAGAGTATATATTTATGTTTTACATCCTCATAGAGAGAATACACTTGAAGATGACATTAAAGTTCCAGTCCCATTGTTAACATTAAAATTATACATACGTTCTAGAGGACTCACCGACTCTTATGTCGACCGGTTTAAATTCACTTACTGTAATATTTACCGATTGAACACATGTTAGTATAAGTTGGTCGGTAGCAATGTAGTATTGTGACAGGGTCTACGTGATATGTCCTACTGAGTTGCTAGTTTTGTTGATTTATTAAGATTACTTACGTGATGCAGCGATACATATCATGTGATTAATAAAAAAAGTAGTACTTCCTTCGTCTTAAAATTATAGTCTCACTTTAATTTTTTCGGTTTTTTTCTTTCAACTTTACCCTTAAATATTTTTGTCTGTGTTATATAATACTTAATGAAAAATATATGAACTGATTTCGTTCTTAAATGTATTGGTCATTGTTATAATTTTTTTTCACGTATTATATAACAGAATAACAAATATTTATGATCAAAGTTGGAAAAAAAAAAAACACCAAAAAAATCAAAATAAGACTATAATTTTAAGACGGATGGAGTAATAAATAAAGGATGTTCTTGAGGAGGGTTGGTTGAAGTATTTTTGTAGGTCTTCATATATTCGTTTTGCAATGAGTTTTTATAATAGTTGAACTCGAACCACTCATATTCTCGGTTTAGATATGCATTTAATAGTTGTATAATGTTAATACATAAGTGCTTTTTAATTAATGGAATGTATTATTTATACATATATTATAATTAATTATTAATCAGTTTTATTTTAAAATGTGTAAAAATTATTATGTATTACTAGTTTGAGTATAAGTATTAAATTATAAGGTTACATAAATAGATGCAATTTGAATTATCAAATATTTAAAATACTTAAACGCTTTATTTGTAATACTAGTATTGCGCTCGCGCAACGCAAAATCGAGCATCTAATGATGAGCTTTGAGGCGAACAAATGTTACACACTGTATCAAGTTTGTATTCAAATTATTATTAAAATTTGAATCAAAATAAATCAACTAAAAATGAAAAATACTAAAATTTAATAAAACTATATAAAAAAAAGATATTAAATTAAAGAAACACAAATTTAAAAAAAATGGTGAATTACATTATAAAAAAATATATAGATAAAAAAATAATTTAAAATTAAAAATTAATTTTTAATAAATAATAGCAAAAGTTTGTTACAAAATATTGTTAAAAGAATCATGATATAAATGAGAGAATGTCATTAATAATCTCCTTTATTTAGTATTTACAAATTTATATATTTTTTAAAGAATGTTCAAAATATTTTTTAAAGTAATTATAAATTACACATATATTATTGGTTTTTCTAAATAGGAAAGTAAAACTTTATTAAAAGTATGTCCACTTTAAAGTTAACGTTTCTCATTATCGAAAAAAATAACATATTTGACGTAGTAGTAGTATACAAGTCAAATTTATCATCACACTTTTTTCAACTTCTATATGTATTTTCTTACGTACATGTATGCTTTTGCCATCTTGTATCAAAATACTAAACTTATTGGAGGTATAGGCCAGAGAAAAACTTTCAACTGTATTATAAAACAGATTAAATAGATTACCTCTTTACTTTATTTAGGGGAATGAAAAATAAGAGAATAAAATATTATATTTTTGTTGTGAGGAGATATAATAAGAAAGCAATATTATCCGTTCATTTTTATGTGTCTCTTATCTTAGCCATTGTTTCTGCTTATCTTCCATTGTTATGGTGTATCTCACCAATATATGATCTAGCCACCTTATATCTCATCCATACATTTTTTTTACTCATCTCATCCACCATCCATCACTTTTCTTTCTCTCCCACCGTGGATTCATACAACCCTGATCTACACCGTTCATAGCCTGGTATAATTGAATCCCATTCCCATTATTTTAATACCCACATACACATTCTCTCTCTCAAACAGCTAGATAGCTCTCTCTCTCTCTCTCTCTCAAATAATGCAGATCTAATTTTGATCTGATCGATTTACCACAAATCTACTTTTGATCGGTATATTGATTGTTAAACACGATCAAAATATGTTGTCATAATCATATAGAAAATTTCAGGTCAGTTTGTGCAATATCTGATTTAGTTTCTGTAACCTCACCTGCTTCTAGATCATCTCTCATTTTCATTCAGATCTATAATAGTTTTTCTTGCTAAAACTATTTTCTGACATCTTCTTTTAGGGTTAGCAAACCCTTGCAGCCATTCGATGCCACTGACCCCTTCGTTGCCGCCGATAATGGTGTGCGGCGTGGGTGGCCGGTTGGTGACGTTGGTTAGGTTTTGAGGTTACTGTCGGTGATGTTGGTGATCCTAGCTGGGTTTTCAGCTTACCCAATGGTTTTTACAATCGACTGAAAACGCTAATTGTTCTCTTGAGGTAACTCTGTTTTTTTGGGTTTTTTTACAAGATTCATAGAACTTCTTTGTCGGTTTTGTTTTTTATTATTAATTTGATAGAACTGCTGTGTGGCTTTTGTTTTAAATTTTGTTTTGAGTAATGGGTTTTGGTTGTTTTGTTTATATTCTGATTGGTTTGTCATAAAAGATTGAAATTGCAGCCATGTCGGTTGCTTTCTGGTCACGGTCGTCCTTTCGTTGCCGCAGTTGATCGCAGGCGACGATAGTGATGATTTTGTGACGTTGGTGATGGATTCATAAATATCTGCATTATAGAGACATCGTTCTGTGTGTCTTACTATGTTTGGGAGTATTTGTTTCAATGTTTGGGATTTTTTTTCCCAATAAAACGATAAGCTCATAAAGCCGATTGTTGTGCTCACGACGTGATGGTCTCATAAATTGTGGTGATTTGTTGCTTCTGAATTTTGGGTTCTTGGAAAAAAGAACCTGTATTTGATAAGATGTATGGTTTATCGATGCGAACCATCTGTTCATTTCCGATATTAATGTTGTGCGACGATTCTGATAGGTGTGTGACGGTGTTCATGCCCAGACAGTATGGTAACCGTGTCTTGGCCAGACGGTATGGTAACCGTGTCTGTTCCATTGCACGTCTTAACGGTCCCAACAGGCTATGATGATAATATTTGAACATCCCCAAGCGGGTTCGATTACATTTTGGAAGGCGTGTATCTTGGCGGGGCGAACTTGCAATGTTTGCAGCCATGACGTCGTATCCTCATATTCGACATACCCGATTGTTTACTTATCTGAGCCTCGAAACAATAAAATTAATGTTTTTTTGGGTAGACACATTTTGATTTCCATAATATATGGCGGGTCCACCTTTTAAGGTTGCAGCCATGGCGGGGTCCATTGTCTCTTTCCAAAGCAGTCGCGCACTAAAACATTTAGTGCCAACGCGCCATTGTACAGGCACAGCGGGGTCAATCTGATGGCGGTGAAAAAGGAAAGTTGCGGCGAACACGTTTAGTTGTGTGATATATTAGCAACGGGTAATTCACCATAGTGGTAACATTGCTAAACTTCGAGATACGAGGTGCTTACTGTTATATGCTACATATTTATTTCCAAATGTGAACTTTACAGTTTGGTCCTCACCTTTTTTTTATATAATGAATAACAGATTGGCCGGACGAAGGCGGCGCCTTTTTTACAATTTGGTCCTCACTTTTAGGCTTATGTAAGTTTGTTCGGCTTATATATTTTGTTTCTTGCTTATGCTTCGTACGCTCGCTTATCTAATTACAAAGTAACAAAATTTAGTGTTAAATATGATGCCGCCAATTGTCTTATCTTATGCAGGCCTTATGGAACTGTGTTATACAGGACATTCAACGGTAACTAATACATGATATTCAGTTAAGTGCTTTAGATCGTATTTTACTAAGTTTGTGTTTAAGTGTTTTTTTATTAGGTTTCATGGGGTTTTGATTGTTTTCACCAATTGATTTTAAAGGATTGTTTTAATATGATTCTCGCTAATCTGTTTTCACCAAAACTGTATTCACGAGTACTTATTATATTGATGTTAAAGTCACTGTTATAGATTGGATTTTGTAACATAAAAAATGACGCAACTTTTAGTGTAGTACGTCTTTGGTTATCAGATATTCCTATAACATAAAATGAAATTTGCATAATAAATAAATGGGTTATGGGTACGAGACATTAGTTTTTACTGTTTAAATTGACATAACGAATTCATGATTGTCATAACAAAAGGGCGACAACCGAATTATCTGACTTTGTTTTGCCCGCAGGCACGCGCCACCGTCGATACCAGGCTCCTTCAACTTCCTTACTCCATCGGTGTCTTTATCAGAGTCTTGACAGCGTTTAAATATGGAAACAGCTTTTTGAACATGTATTAGAAATCCAACTGTATTAAGTTTTTTCTTCCTTCTTTATTCTCCAGTTTCTGTAACACGAACTAACCGTACTCTCAAACTTTTTAAAAGAGTTTCGGGCTATGCGTTTAGGTGGTCAGCCGCCTTACGGATACAGAAATGTCGGGAGAAGAATTGAGCCGTTAGGACCCTTTGGCGCAATGGAGAATGACATTGCTTTGACGTCACGTCTGTATAGGGATTAAGATCCATAATATCTCGGGCACCGTTAGTAGCATATTCGATTCTAATTTCAGAATTAAGTGATCATCCATATTTATTTAATGTATACTAAATAAAGTTCTTAAAAGTTGGGCAGATTGTTCTTATTTGGTGGTGCTTTTACAGTCAACCGGAATGTGAATACAGCTATTAAAGCTAATGCAGGTAAGGTAACTTTTCCCTTTTACTTTATAGCAGATAGATGGATTCGCTTCCTTGTTAACTTACAAGATATATAATTTCTGCCTTTCTGAAAATAAAATAGAATTTATGTTGTGACTAATATAAGCTCGCAAGTGGTATTGGAGGCTGGAAGGTAAGGTAACATCTGTATAAAAACAACACATTTATGTATCTCATGTTTTATAGTCATGATCTTTTTTACACTATGTGACTGTGTGTAGGCTGGAAGTTAAGGTAGCATTGATTACAGGAGCGGCAAGTGGTATTGGAAAGTGTACGACGAAGCTCTTTGCTGAACATGGAGCAAAAATTGTTATCGCAGACATCCAGGAACAACTTGGTCAAGCGGTTTGTGAGGCCATAGGATCATCAAACTCAATATATGTCCATTGTGATGTAACCAATAAAGAAGATGTAAAGAACGCTGTAGATGTTGCCGTTGCCACCTATGGAAAACTTGACATCATGTTTTGTAACGCAGGGATTGCAGATCCTAACAAACAACGCATCGTTGATAATGAGAAAACTGACTTTGAGCGTGTGCTTAGTGTCAATGTCATAGGTGTCTTTTTGATCATGAAACATGCTGCAAGGGTTATGGTTCCAGCAAAATCCGGCTCAAGTATATCAACAGCCAACCTGTCTTCAAATATAGGTGGTGCAGCCTCACATGCCTATTGTTGTGCAAAACACGTTGTAGCCGGTCTAACCAAAAACCTAGTTGTGGAACTTGGTCAATTTGGTATCCGGGTGAATTGTCCTTCACCTTATGCAATGGTCACACACTCACACTCACACCACTAGCCACAGAGACGCTCTATTCATTGGTTTGGAACATATAATCATATATTCTTATTTTAGCCATGAGTATCGCGGATGTAACTCATAGCTTATAAGTGTGTCACATTTTCTACGCTATTAGTTAAACACACCTAAACATGTGTTTGTTTGGAGCATCTTAAAGACACTTACTCCGTTATTCACTTATTCTGTGTAAATAATTTGGTACTTATGATGTGTAGCTAGCTTCATGCGGTTTGGGGTCTACTTTAAACTAATTTTAGATCAACTTGTAAAAGATTTGGTGCTTATGAGCATTTTATATTTTTGTTGCCAACTTACGATGTTATTTGAGCTCAAGTATGTTGCTATTGTGTTTTTTTTTTCTTTTTTGAGCAAGAATGTTGCTATTGTGTTGTTATGATCAAAATTTTAAAATGGCCCCCCAATCGCTCAATTATGAAGGCCCTTCTATTATACTCGGGCTTTGTGTAAGTGTGTTTAGTGTTCCATGACAATATTAATCATTTTATAATGAGAATTTAGTGTTCCATGACAATATTAATCATTTTATAATGAGCATCTTTGGGCAAATATAAGTTGGGAAGTAAAGTAAAAGCATTTTATTGAATGATATGGTTTGATTTATAATATCGTCCCAATTTATAAATATCGTCTCAAAATGTCCCGCTGCAGAGCGCGGGCATTAATCCTCGTGTAATAAAATGCAAGGAACTATAGTATTAAGTATATTAACTACACTTGGGAATATTTTGGGCCATAGGTCTATGTACAATGTGGAAAATTTGTAAAGCTACAAAGTGAAAGTTTATGGACTTATATTTAAATGGTCGTGTATTAGGATCGAACTCGGGATTACGGGATTGCACACATTACGTAAAAGGTTGATTTTATTTATTAAATATATTTTATATACTTATTAAATTAAACCGAAGCTTAACTAACGATCGTTAATAATTAAAAGTTAAGTATAAAGGACCGTTCTGAAATTAAATAGAAGGAAAAAGAAGGAAACAGAAAAGTTCCGGAAGCCCCTTGAGTGGGCTTTGTAATCGTCGGCCATAGGGACCAAAAAGGAAGGAAGAAAATATTTTTTTTCCATAATTGTTTATTACTTGAAGGAAAAGTTTTGCCAAGGCCTATATAAAGAATCACATAGCCTTCATAATTTTTATCCTCTTCTCTTTTTTCTCTTCTCCTCCTGAGATCACATAGCCAAACGCACCTTATGGTTTCGTTTGGTTTATGTGATTTGTTTGGTTTCTTTGTTTGATCAACTCCAAAGAAAAACCACCTTTTTAGGGTTCCTTTTATCCTTTGCTTTTGGTTTAGCAATAATCTAGTCCTAGCCCCTCTCTAGGGTGTTGGGTAGATATTCCACAAGCGTAGAAGCTCGGTTTACACGTGCTAGAATCACGGTTAGCTCGTTGTATTACGTGTGTACAAGAACGTAATGTAGTCTTATTTTAGACTACATCTTGGTTATGTTCGTCATAAACCCTAATTGATGATTCGTTGGTGATCTTGTGGATCTTCGCTAGGATAAAGGTATGTAACCCTAATTCGATTAATTATAATTGTGTTATTATTATGATCTTGTTAAATCGCTTCCGCTATGTGTGCTTTGATCCATATTAGGGTTTTTAATAATTGTTATGAGTAATATAAACCTTCAGTGGCATCGAGAGCCGTTTTATAATTATCGAGATCTAAAGATTGTTTTAACTAATAATTGTTTTGAGTTAAAACTACATGTTTTTTTTGAAAAGAAAATTTAGGGTTTTGGTTTTGTTTTTTTTTAAATTCGATTTATAAAAAAAAGGGGTCGGTTTGTTTTGTTTTTTTAGCCGATTATTAAAAAAAGATAGTTTTTTTGTGAAACCCTAAAATTGCATGTTTTGGTCTTTAGATAATTACATGATTAATTGTTATGTCATGTATTTAAGGTTATGATCCATAGTGATTTAAATTAATTTGTTAAGTGTTTTGGGTGGAACTTTGATGAATTGCATGATTAATTGTTATGTTATGTAAATTAATGTTTCGATCCGTAGAGATTTAATTGTTAAGTTATGTGGGAGATCCGTGATGAACATGCATGTTTTTCATGGATCATATGTTTTATGTTACGTATGTGCTACTTGCTTTATTTGATTTAGTAAATCTAAAATTAGGGAAGACTTTTATATGAATATAAAAACCTAGATTTGATATTTTTTTATTGAATAAATCGTATGCATGTGGCTATTTGATTTATTTATTGCACATATAAATTGTTATTATGTGTTTATGATTTAGTTTTTTTGTTCCTACTTGTTTTCATACGTTTTATATTGATTGTATGTTGTAAACAAGGGTAATTTTTTCCAAGAAAAATTAATATGGACTAAATCCTATCAAAATAAATGAATTGTTTTGAGATCTAATTGACATATGATTTGTGTTGATTGGAATTGCAATAATAACTTAATGGCCTACTCAACTTTGACAAACTATAAAGTTGGTATAACGCACTACTGGTCATGTACCCGGTTAAGGAAGGAGGTGTTATGCTTCAGCGCTGACCAGATTCCCGGCTTGCCTGTGCGTCAAAGTTGGAATTACATACGGTTATTATTTACATAATTCCTTAAGGTTGATTTAACCGCAAAAATTCACATCTGAAACACAATGAATAAGGTTATTGCTTTGTGCTTTAGCTAAGTTCTAGAAAAAGTACGGTGTGAATTTAGTTGTGGGTAAAATCTTTAATTGGTTTAACCAATACCTCAACTTGCAAATATATGATGAAATTTTTGTCTCACCAAAAGGTTTACTAAAAATTTTTATTAAACTAAATGCTATGGAGATGTATGCATGCTTCTCCATGCATGATTTGACATCGAAATTTATACTCTAAATTTAAAGTCATATGCCATCTAATTGACGAACACTTAAAGTCACAATTGTCGTCATATGAGATTTCGGACGATGTTGTAATGGAGAGAAAAACTTCATGACTGAATAAGATTGCACATTAAGGTTTTACGTTCTTTAGATTAGTCGACTTAATTGAGTTACTCAGTAAGATCTAGAAACTTAAGGCATAAAGAAGGGATGAAACATGTTTACAATGCAAAATAACTTTTGGCAATGTAAATCCATTAAATATCTAGAAATTGCAAATTTGTTTGTCAATCATTGTTCGACAAGTTACCATCTTAAATACTTTCATTGCTAGCAGATCAACTGATGTGATGAAATTATGTCATTTTGAATTCTAGTTTCAAGGAAAATACTATGGTTATTATTACCGGGGTAATTTTATTTTCTTGAATGGTATTATCGAAAATACTAAAATTGAATTTTATAAATTCTTTGACAAATGTATTAATGCAACGTTACACGTAAACGTGGTTTATTCATTTATTGATCTAAAACCGTATGGTTGAGGATAGAGTCAATTTAAAAGATAAACCTAAACTCTTTTCCATGAGTGAAGAAGGAGTAATAAGGATTTTAGAAATGTCAAATTCAAATCAATAACTCATAGCAAACTTTAATAGTTAAGAAAAGTGCATTTTGAGTTATTAAAAGTTACCGCTAATTGGTTATAAGGCAAACTAGCATATTTGTCTAGTAGTTGTGCTTTGACCATTTATAGGCACTACATACCATTGTGGAGTTGGTAGACCTATTAAGGAAGAAATTGCATGCCAAGTCCTTCAAGTTAAAATCATTTGATGGATAAGTCATCATTTACGAAGTAGAGTACACTCTTTAACACTACAAGTAAATTGTTACGAATGTGTTTTTTCAAAAGTGTAAGTAATTGTTACGAATGCGTTTTAAGAAAGTAAACACAAATTAGTGTCAACGATTATGAAACATTTTCAATGTTGTCAAATTCAGTGGGAGAATTGTGTTGTATTACTAAATTTGAGTTTATTAAAACATTCTCTAATTTAGTGGGAGTTGCAAGCTTTGTCGTATTGGCAATAACCCATGTTATCTTTAGTATGTCCTAAGATAATTACTTTCGAATTGTTGACACTATTATCTTCAAAGGATATTCATGTATTGATTCTTGTTGATTAAGTGGTTCTACATCTACTTGTAAAAGCTAATATATGTGACACAATCATATTTTGTATAGAAGAACGTTAGACGTGATGTTTATCTAATATATGAGGTTGTTCCGTGCACAAGTGGGAGAAATGAACATTATGTGCAAGAAACAAACTCATAAAGATATGATTCTCTTGAATTCAAGATAAGAGACTAACAATCTAATTAATAAATAGATGAAAGTTAGATCATGTGTCAATATGATTAAAAGAATACTTAAAAGTATATATATCATTCACGTTAAGATACACTTGTTGTTTTGATTTAGTCATGTGAAAGCCTGGACTAAATTGTAAACACAAGGGTAAAATATCCACATGTCGTAAGATCGGGCTGTAGTTTCTTAAAATGGACAAATTCATGGAATGACATAAGATACATAGAGTAATCTTATACTAATAATGAAACCTAGTGGTGTTCATATCATAGTATAGTAGTTAATTAACTTGAAAAGATTAATGAAACCTAGTGGTGTTCATGATTTACTTTAGTTATACATGTTTATGTTTTATTGTATAAAGTAAAAAACATAAAGTCTTGAAAGACGTATAATAAAAAGTAAGACGTTAATGTATTGTCTCTATTTCACTAAAGACATATACATGAAACGTGTAATGGACTTATAACTTTTATGAAGTGACTTTGTGTTAGAAGTACTTGAGTTATAAAGCATGCAAAATGGTTAGGAAATCTATTATACCATTAAGATGATTTAGTTGGTATATAGGTAAGCCTAAAGATATGTATTTTATTAATATTGTTAAGATTAACTTACAATATTTCCCTAAATGAAATACATCATTGTTATGGTATGTTCATTAGGAGAATCAAAACTCTCAATATGATGGTGATGTTTGATTCAAGATAACTATATCTTCCTTTATTCCAAAAGATATCAAGGTTAGATAGTTGAGTATGACTTGAGCTAAGAAGATTAATAAGATACCATTATATATGGAATGTGATGAATCACGTTATATCTTAAATGGAGTTCGGATTTTGCTAAACTACTTATGAAGTGGATTGTTTAGAAAATAAAGAGTATCGAATGGCCATTGTGTTTTGTAATGTCCCATATAGATAACGTTGGAGTGTTGATCTATTTGCTATGTATTTAAAGAGTAATTTTAAGTTACTAAAAGCAAGTGGGAGTTTTGATCTTGAAAGATAAAATTACAAGATACATAATCTTCTTAAATACACAAGTAATTATCATGAGGAAGGCTTGTAAATGCTAACTCTCAAGATAAAGGAATTTACGTCATAGGTCCGTAAGGATATCTCGGATATGCGATTTATATGCTGAGAATTATGAGTTACTAATAATTGTTGTGATTTATTACCAAATATTGTTTTGGGTAAACTACTCATACTATGATTGTTATAAATGTTGTCCAACAAGATAATCTAATTTCGGTTTTGGTTTATCTTAAATAGTTTGACTATAAATTGGAGATAAGTTTCGTCAAAGGAAGGAAAACGCCAATTGTGGTGGTTTGATCTTTATGTCGAAATTATATGGACAAAATTGTACACGTATTTAATGTATGTATTATGAATAGATTATTAATCACACTTAAGTAATTAATTGTGATTGAGTATTCTTTCCTAAACACATTAAAATGTATAAAGTTTTGATGGTCATATTTTAAATTGAAAAATTTGGATATGTATGAACTATTTCTTGAATGACTACTTGAGCAAGGACTTAAGTAATCGAAATGAGTTTATTACTTCAAAATAAATCTTTGGAAAAGTACAAAATGCGATTATCCATGAATGGATAAAAGCATGCAGCTAGGAGATTATTCTTATGTTTAATTTGAAATCTAAGATTGGATTTAAATTTGAATAAGATGATTTCTGAGTATTCCTAAAAGCTAGTGGGAGTATTATGATTATTTTCTTAAAATTATATATGTTGAATAGACATATAAGAAAGTAAGATTTCATTCAAATTAAATGTTGATTTGGTTTAGATTTGAGATGAAACTTTACTTTGAAGATTTAGCAAATAATATGTACATAACCTTGGAACAAATAATATTTGTTTATTTATGCGGTGAAAATACAACATAATATGGCATGTAATAAGTTTACATGGATATTTAGGACATGAAGAAATCTAAATCTGGTTTGAGAATTCTCATGTGTGTCATGTTGTATTTATATCATGCTTAAAATGCATGATGATTTGAATATATTGATCTATTTAAAAGTTATTAAATAACTTGTATAATGAATATTCTGAAGGAATATGTTTGGAAATAGAATAACATCCTAAATCTTGGATTAGCTTCCATATTCTATAGATGAGTAATTTGTCAATAGTTGTGTAAATTATCGTAGCCAACAAACTTGGAGGTTTGGTTGGAATCAAACATTACATAATAGATATTAAAGGTAACGTGTTTATATCTTTTATGACAAGTTGTCAAAACTTGAAAAGATATAATTGAGGTAACCCTCAGTACTAGTCATGGGATCTATGTAGATGACATGATTGATTAAAGTTGCATTATACATTAAAGAATTAGAATACTTTGAACTTCAAATGTATTGTTTTGGAAGTTTAGGAAATTGGTGATCAAGGATGTTTCATAATTTTGATACTATGTGGCAATATCAAATTGTTTGAATGCACATGTCCAAGAGTTTCAATGAATTGAGTTCTTGAAGAAAGTATTCTCAAAATTCCAATAGGTCAAAATTGGTTATTTTATGCTTTGCCAAACAAGTATGAATGTCATTGCTAGAGGCATGATGCATGTACCAATATTATGCATTGATCTATTTTGGTATTTGGATAAAGGATGTTTAAGACATTATTGAATTGATGAAATAAAGATTGAGTTTCGTTTATTTTTTGTTATTTGATTTTCTATCCTATTTTACATGTTTTAATCCATGAATATTATGATATTTCTAAATGTCCGTTGTCGATTGATAATATGGGAATATTATTGAACTAAGACAATTCAAAATAGTGACAGAGTATACTTGAAAGTATATTGGTCAATTTTGGATGATATTTGATGAATCAAATATTGGACTTATCCCAACTATATGATTTTACTTTATGGATCTTCGTCATCAAGTAAATCATAAATAGTTATCCTTAGACCTGAGATACCAGGAAACTGTCGTGGATCTAGTGCATTTCTGTGAAATAATCTAACGCTAAACGTAACTGGTAGCTATAAGGGTTATTTCAGAAGTGTTGCAAAATTCATAAGTTTTGCTTGTAGTCAATATGGGATTTGTTTCCTTCAAAATTATTTTGAAGTATAATACAGTTGGGCCCCTCGGGGGAGTAGTAAGATATTTGTACGGCCGCATCCAAATTTGTTTTGGTGATCTTGCTATATCCGTAAATGAGAAACAGAATGGTTAATGTAAGGAATGACTGAGATCCTTATCCTATTAACGTTGTATTTGAAATGAAAGGATAATAATAATGATAGTAAATCATTAAAAGGTTTTATCCAAGAGACCTTACTCGAGAACAGACTAGGGCATTGGCGTGTAACTAGACGCTAACCAATGTGATCACGATATTTTGAAATATATCCATGTGGGAGCTGAAAGTTTTATGGACTTATATTTAAATAGTCGTGTGTTAGGATCGAACTCGGGATTACGGGATTGCACACATTACGTAAAGGGTTAATTTTATTTATTAAATATATTTTATATATTTATTAAATTAAACTGAAGCTTAACTAACGATCGTTAATAATTAAAAGTTAAGTATAAACGACCGTTCTGGAATTAAATAGAAGGAAAAAAAAGGAAACAGAAAAGTTCCGAAAGCCCCTTGGGTGGGCTTTGTTACCGTCGGCCATAGGGACCAAAAAGGAAGGAAGAAAAGATTTTCTTTCCTTAATTGTTTATTACATGAAGGAAAAGTTTTGTCAAGGCCTACATAAACAATCCCATAGTCTTCATAATTTTTATCCCCTTCTCTTTTTTCTCTTCTCCTCCTGCGATCACATAGCCAAACACACCTTAGGGTTTCGTTTGGTTTATGTGATTTGTTTGGTTTCTTTGTTTGATCAACTCCAAAGGAAAAACACCTTTTTTAGGGTTCCTTTTATCCTTTGGTTTTGGTTTAGCAATAATCTAGTCCTAGCCCCTCTCTAGGGTGTTGGGTAGATATTCCACAAGCGTAGAAGCTTGGTTTACACGTGCTAGAATCATGGTTAGCTCGTTGTATTACGTGTGTACAAGAACGTAATGTAGTCTTATTTTAGACTACATCTTGGTTATGTTCGTCATAAACCCTAATTGATGATTCGTTGGTGATCTTGTGGATCTTCGTTAGGATAAAGGTATGTAACCCTAATTCGATTAATTATAATTGTGTTATTATTATGATCTTGTTAAATCGCTTCCGCTATGTGTGCTTTGATCCATATTAGGATTTTTAATAATTGTTAGGAGTAATATAAACCTTCACAAAGGAGGCAATTTTTTAAGGTAAAGTTTTATGTCGGCACAGTGGCGGCATCAGTAATTACGGAAAAGCTTTCAATGATCGGTCGCACTGGCCTATGTCAAACATATCAGTATTATGTGGGTGCCTTATCCTTGGATTTTGTAATCGTGGTATCGAGAATAAAACGTGTAGCTTGTGCTTGGCCACATTTTGGAAGATCTATAGGAATATGTTTTAGTTAGTTGTATAGTTGTCAACACTTGTTGATTTTTAACGAAAATATAATTTTCACCAAAAAAATACTACACTTGTGCAGATAAATGGGTGTGGTCGCTTTCGGAAGATGGTGAGTTCTATTTCCTCGATAGGAATCTCATTGATGATAAAACTATCGGAATGGATGGCTCCAAGACTCAATGGTGTAAGTTTGTTTCGATAAAGGTTAATATTCATCTTAGAGAGTTAAGCTTATATTAATAACCTTCCAATGCGTCTAAATTTTTTCGAAGAGATATGGAATTGCATTCTATTTTTTGTCCTTCGTGTAATTTGGCGGTAGAATCTACGAACCACATTTTCTTTACGTGTTCTATGATGAAAGATTTGCATAAGGCTATTGTCAGTTGGTGGGACGTCAAAGTGTTGCATTTATCCATTTATGAAGATCGGTGGTCGTGGCTCTCTATTATTCGGCTTTTGCCCAAGCTTAAGATAGTTTTGCAAGGTGTTTTTTACATCTCCTAATGGTTAGTTTAGAAGTACCATAATCAATCATCTTTGGTCCTAATAACATGTCAAAAGCTCGATTATTTGATGATATTGTTGCTCTTGCATTTATATGTCTATAAGTAAATCATGTTATAGTTGGATAGATTGGTTAAAAAAACCATTTGCTTATCTCTTTGAAATTTCCTCTTCCTAGCGTCTCGTTAGTTTTTTGATGAAACGACTATTCTAAAAAAGACTACACTTGCGGGGACGAAAAATGTTACTAACTCTTTAGTTTTGCGCTATTAGTTTCTTTTTTATTTAACGACATAGGTGTAAATAAATAAAAAGAGAATAGTAATGAGCTAGGATTTAGAGAGTACATAAACAAAATTAGAAATAAAGACTAACTATTAACTATAAGCTCTGTAATTTTACTCAAAACTTTAACCGAAAGAAATACAAAAGAATGAAAAAATTCTTACCAATCACAAGTAAACCGAAAAAACAAATCCTCATACACAAATGTCGAGCCACTTACTTTTGATGTTTTAAAACTCGTGTTTTTAGTTGATTCGTTCTAATGATCGATTCATGTGTCAACTGGTTGAACCGTCAAGTCAAACCATTTCTACATATGTATATTTTTTATATATATTTAACATGTAGTATGTATTATTTTAAGTTATTTTACGTTTAATTAAACCGATGAAAAATATTTATGTTATATTATATTTAGTTTTATGTTTATAACATTGTAGTAAAGATACACATAAATAGTTAATTTGTGATTATAAGTTGTAATAAAGTATAATAAAATAATATTATTTGATGTTTTAAGTTAGCTTTGACATTATATTAACTAACATTAGTTACAATACTTGAATTTATTTTAAAATTTTAGAAATGTTTATGAAAAATAGTTTTTGTTATATTTTTTTATAAAAATCATGACCCGGTCGAGTTCATTAAACCAGGTCAACCCGATTTTTACAAAAACCGGTTCATAAATCAATCGGTTTAATCAACTGGATCAAATTTTAAAAAATCGCTTATTTTCGCTCTGAAATCTTATATTCTTCTTAGGAGTGTTTCTTTTTCTTGTTAAGTTCTCTTAGTAGGAAGAGAAGTGGGACCATTAATATTGTAATATTTGTTTTCTAATGTATAAAAACTCCACTAGTCCTCATTCTGGGATATTAATTGATGAGGGACCCACTCATTCTATTCTTAAAAGAAAAAAGAAACAAGCCCTTAGGGGCCGTTTGGCTCGTTGAATGTTTTTAATGTAATTGTAATTTGATAAAGGAATTGTAATGTGAATGAATTGTAATTTGAATTATTAAAATATGAAATGTGTTTGGTTAGTAGTGTGTAATTTGAAAACAAATTTATTTATTTAATCCTATTTGGTTTAAAGAAAATAGCATTAATGTTTTACATATTCTATTTGTAATTATTTGTATCCGTATGAAAAAACATTAGTAGTAATAACCAGCAAGTGTTAATGTGGCTACCTACATTTATCAATATTATGTACTAGTCATATAGAATAAAAGATTATAACATGATACTAGCCCTGGTGCAAAATTATTTGCAAAATTATTGACTATTAATAAAAATAATTTTTAAATAGTAACATTATAATGAAATGTAGAAAGATTCTTCCCTCAAAGTGATGCAATTAGAATTACATTAAAAAATAGGCTCGATGTAATTTTATAAATTACAATTACATCATCATTAAACCAAACAAACCATGTAATTGAAATCTAAATTATAATTATCTCAAATTACATTAAATTCAATTAACCAAACACCCCCTTAGTGTTAGTCAAAGCCCAAACAATTGAGTGTCCAAGTTTGCGAAGATATAAGAGCGAACGGTGTGGTGGCGAGGCACCCTCGCCGTGCCTAGGTGGCACGTTCGCCGGCCCTCGCCGTTACACCCACCCCCCTCCCCCCCCCCTCGCCGGTTGTCAAATGTCACAAAGTGACATTGCTCGTTGGATGCAGTAGGTGGGGCCCACTATATTTTCTAACCGTTACAACGGCTAGAAACGGCTATATTTTAAAAAAAAAAAAAATTTTAATTATTTTTAAACCTTATATAAACTCATTACCTTATACATTTTTAAACACACAAAATACATTCTACAATCAAAAAAACACTCCAAAAATCACAAAAAAAATGTCAAACCTCCCAAACGATTACCTCAACTACGCTAACATCCTCAACCACGGCACGGATCCGAATCAATCGTCGTCTTCTTCTCCCGTGACACAAACCGGCCAAGGATCCGGCCAAGGATCCGGCCAAGGCTATTCGCAACAATACTTTCCACCATTAACACCCCACCAAATTTATCAACAACAACTAGCGTTTCACCAAAATCAATATTCACCACCTCAATATCCATATCCACCATCTCAATATCCATATCCACCATCTCAATATCCACCATCTCAAAATGTCCCTGAAACTCAATTCAAAGTACCACAATCTCAACCGCCACAACGAAAGCCAAAAAATATCGGTCGTGGCAGAGGGAAACGGCCGGCAAAAAAAAATGTTGCGGTTGATTTGTCCGCAGACGAGGACGACATCGATGATGTAGATGAAGTTGAATTTTCGGCACCCCAACGGTGGTCACCTGATGAGGAAAAAATACTGGCCGAGGTTTGGGTCGCCACTTCCGAAGACAAAGAACGCGGGAATGATCAAACTGAAGAGTTTTTTTGGAACACGATTTTGGAAGATTTCAACCGGCGTAACTCAATCAAGCGTACGAAGAATATGCTGACCGGGAAATGGAGTCGTTCGCACCCCGATGTTCAGAAGTTTCACGCTCTCTTCAAAAGCCTTAAAAAGGCTAGCGGTGAAAACGACGACGACGTGCTTGAAGCTGCACGACGTGAATTCGCGGCTTGTAACGAACGCCGAAAATTTACGCTTGAACATATGTGGAGGGTGCTTAGAAACTACTCAAAATGGAACGCACCCGAGGGTCTTGACCAAATTGATCATAGCAACGTATTTGCTCCAGATGCTAAGCGTCGACCACCCGGCAAACAGAGACCCGCCAAGAAGACACGATCAGAAACAACTGAGAGCAGCACGGGTAGTGGATCGACCACTTCGAAGGAAGACATAAACGAGGCTTTACTCCGCAAATTAAACGCGGGTAAAGAGCTGTACGATTCGAGGAAAGCTAAAGCCGATGCCGAGAAGGCTAAAGTGGATGCCGATATGGAGTTTAAAGAGCTGGAGTTTCTCTCCATTCGGACCGACGATTTGCCAGAACCTCAAAAGTCGGTTATCATGAGGAAACAACTACAAATCGCGGCAAAATATCAAATCTAGGATGTTTTTTTTTGTATTGTTTTTTTTTCGTATTGTCTTTTTTTTCCGTATTTTTATATTGTTTTTTTTTTTTGTATTGTTTTTTTTTTTCCGTGTTTTTTTTTTCGTATTGTAATTTTTAATTTTATGAAATAAATTTTTATTTTGTGTGAAAATTGAAAAATTAAATAAAATGGTGAGTGGTGGGACCCAAGTGAAGAGGAGAGAGACTAGTTGTGATAAAGGGGGTATTTTTGGAGAAGAGGAGAGAGATTAGTTGGTATGACGTGGCGCTGATGTGGCGCAGTGAAGAGGGTTTACCTTAGCCATGATACATTTCCCTCTAAGGTTGGTAAAAAGTGTTGATGCTAAACAAAAAAAGAAAACTTACTTTTGCTTAATTAGTCAAAATTTAATTTATTTAATTGATAAAGGTATCTGAATAGTGATCTTCTATGGGATCAAAGGCAACTGCGGCGTATCTACAAAGATTTGGAGTATAAAGAGTTTTGTATGAATTCATACGTATTCCGTTTAAGAGTTTTTTATGGACTAAAGAGCCTCCGATGTACACAATTACAATAAACATGATCTTCATTGGCCTTCATTGAACATAAAGAATAATTAATTTTGACTTCGTTTGTTCAAGTTTTCTACCATATAGTCATATAAATGTAAGCTGCGTACGTGTCTTAGGGATCAAGAAAACTTTTCTAATCACTTTCGACAATAATATTCGCATGCTCTCATTTTGTCCAATGTTGTCAGAGTTCACACCAAGGCTATCAAGTCATAGTTGACTATGATACTACTACAAAGTCATTTGGAATAGAAAAATGATATGATGAACCCGCTAGAAATTACACAAATTTGTCCATACAATAATATGTCAAGTGCATTGACCAATCAATTTATATCAGTCTTTTTTTTAAGCCAAGTCATTTTAAGCCATGATCGTAATGCTAATTAACCTCACGGCATGAGATATTATATCGTCGGTGATGTTATAACCTCTCGCGTTATATTTATCAGCTCAAAATGATAGTTATAACACGAGCTTACGATACGAGACAATGTACAGTGTCTCGCGTTATGATCTCACATCGTGGTTTTGGTTTTGGTTTTTTTGTAAAAATATTAAAATTGGGCGATTATGACACCAGAATTCGGTGTTAACCACTACGGCATATTTATAGTGTTATACTGATTATGATATTTTTATAAACATAGCATCCCTATCTCATTACAGTAAGTCAGTGAAAATGCGGATGAGTTTGAAAATGGTTAGCACATGCAACGAAATAACACAAATGCAAATCAAATTTTTAATTTTACCTTCTTTTTAAACATGTCAGTCAATTCATAACATGCTCAAATCTCAAAAAATCTAAATACCGAATAAATCTTTTTGACTACCATAGTCAAACAAAGAATACCGCTGGTTGTCAGTCAAATCTTGAACAAGAAATTGATTTGGTTCTAAAGATTATAGACAACAACAAATGTAAGTCAACCATCGACATTGATTTGCTGTTCAATGTTTTAAAGTGGTTGTGTTGATAAATGTCACGAGTAAATAACTAAACTTAAATCATATTAGAATAACAAAAATCATTACCCTTGCAATACGTAATGCATTTTGGAGAAATGAAATCACTGAGTGATAACTTTGTATTAAAATTTACAGTAACTAGTCAAGCTCATCTGCTCCATCATAAAGTTTGTTATACAAGATGCCCGTAACTAATTTCATAATTCATCAAATAGTAAATTAAAGGAGAATGCCGTCTAATAATATGTATCCTAATATATCTCACACGCAGCAGGGGCGGATTCAAAATATTTTATGGGGTGTTACATGCTTTTTTTTTAAACGTTGTAAATCATTTTCTTTATAATAAAAAATAAATTTCATATTTTAGTCTAAAATAAAGTAGTATAAAAAAAATTGAATGTTACACATACTAAAAAAATAATGATTCAAAAAATTACACTGTATTATCTCAAACGGATGTAGCCCGTATCATATCCAGCTCTCATATAAGTCCGCCCCTACTTACACGTGTTAAGCATAACTGGAACCTCACAATCACGGTTCATTTGGTTAAGAAACTTCTCATACAACACGAGATATCATCGTAACACTAGCCTTTGTATTTATTGCACTAAACTGGAATTTCTTTTATGCTATATGAGACTTCACTTGTTAATTCTAAAATACTTTTGCATGAAATTCTCCTTTCTAGCATATTAATGGATTGAGGTCGGGAGATAAATATGATCGGGCATGTGTTCTCATATACAAACTAGTAGGTCTTTTATTCTATAAGTTATACTGTTAAAACTACATGTTCCAGCATATAACTCCAACAACTCGTTCCAGCACTCTGCTCCAGCTTCTAAGAATGCCAAACACACTCATAATGTGGGAACATTTAAATGTAAAATAACGCTCTTCTGTATCGTTGAGTGGGTACAGATAAATTAGATAAGTTTGCTAATACAACAAATATGACGTATTAAAAACATCTCGGCTTAAATAACGAATAGAAAGAAAAAAGCATAGAATTTTGGCTCGAAACCATTTGTAATTATAATTACAAATAAAACAGCTGTGTATATTTTGATTAATTGGTGCAACTAACTGTTTGAATTTCATGTGATTATTTATCAAGGTGGGCTCACTAATATTTGAGCCTTTATATATTTAACCCACATACTAGACGGCCTGCATGTGGCCCAAGTTATAATGTCCTTTAGCCCTCTTTATCATGTGTTCATTACAACACTGTGTATCGACTTTAGAGGTGCGAATAAATCGGATTAAACCGGATTCGGATTTTCAAAAATCCGGATTTGATAAATCCGGATTTTTGAAAATCCGGATTCGGATCGGATCGGATTTTTCTGAATCGGATTTTTTCGGATTAAAAATGTCGTATCGGTTTTTTTTCGGATAATAATTTTCGTTATCGGATTTTATCGGATTTTTTTTTCGGATCGGTTTTTCGGATCGGTTTTTTCGGTAAAAAATGTTCGGATCGGGTTTTCTTCGGTTAAAAATGTTCGGATCGAGTTTTTTCGGTTAAAAAGTTCGTATCGGTTTTTTTCGAATTTTATTTACAAACATTAAAGAAAAATACAAGCATAAAACATTAAAAGAAAAATCCCACGTGAAAAAATGAAAAGTTCCGAGTGAATTTAAACTTAAATTAATTGAGCAAAATATCTAAACATTTGTATGCATTTCAAAAAAAACAGCAAATAACAAAAACTTGTGAAAATTTGAAAAAACCAAAACATGGAGGAACCAAAATTCACAAAAAAGCGGCAAAATCACAAAGCTTTCGAGACACGACTCAAAAAAAGGAAAAAAAAACATCCAAATTCCAATCTTCCCACACTATTAACATTTTTTTTTAAAAAAATTAAATATTTTATCCGGTTTTATCCGGTTAAACCGGTAAAAAAATCCGGTAAAAATCCGAATATATTTATAAAAAAAAAAATAAAAAAAAATAAAAAATAAATAAAAAAATAAAAACCGGATTTATCCGGATTTTTTAAAAACCGGATAAATCCGGTAAATTATCCGGTTTTATCCGATTTTCGGAAAAAATGGAAATCCGGTTTAACCGGGTCGGATTAAAAAAATCCGGACCGGATTTTTAAAAAATCCGGATCGGATTTTTTGACCGGATTTTTAAAAATCCGGTTTGGATTTGCACCTCTAATCGACTTACATATAAGGGCACGTTTGTTTTGTTAGTAGGTTTAATTTTATTTTATTTTAACAAGATTTCATATCACACCTCATAAATGAAAGAAATTTATACAAAACAAGTTACATCAAACATAATGAATGAAATCGAAACCGGTTTGTCAAAATAAAATACATGAAGTAACAAGTTGAGACAAACCAAGACAAACACCGTAAAAGTTTTGACAAAGAAGCAACACAATATAAGATAGGGGAGAATCACCAATGTGAGCTTTTAATAGACACAGCCATATAGTACCTTTAAAACAAACTTGCCCTAATTTTATAAAGATGTTGAAGTTTACTTTTAAAAATAAATATTTTCTTTTCTTACGAAATTATATAAATTCAAAATACGCCTTAAAAAAATTAAATATACTGTAGGGTCTACTAGATGTAGATCTTGCAGCCTGTCAGGAACGGTGAATGACTTCTGTAATCACAAGTCAATCCACAGAGAGACTCTATACACAATATGAATGCAGAATACAAATATAATAAAGAAGAACAGAATAACTATAAAGACTTGATCCTTTCTAAGGATTTCTAATATTGATAATCACTAGAACTACGTTTGGTGAAGGTGTGTATAACCCTTCTGCCTAAGGTTCCTTTTATACTACAAGAAAACCCTAATACAGCATTAAACAAAACGTGTAAAACTGATATGCATATCCTTTCCTAAAATATCTCATGCATATCCTAACAGAATAATAAATAAATAATAAAGTTTGACTTCGACTAGGACCAGGAGCATGACTTGCTCCTACTACTACTAGGACCAGGAGGAACTACATACCTCCTAGTCTACCTATTACATTTAACTATTACAATGGTCCTAACAATCCTCCCCTAAACTTGAATTTGACCTGTTGAGTTCAAGTTTCCTGGAAAACGTGCAAATAAAGCCCAAGGATTGAATCAGCAAAACCAAAAGCAGCATCAACAAGATAAGAGTCAGAATAACCGCCGCAACAAGAAACACTAGAAGCTTCTTCAAAGCTTGGAACAAATCAGCATCGTGTTGAATCTTTTCAGCAACATGAGCAGATTTGATGAGCCTTTACCAAGTAGCTGCTCGCTCTTGGGCTAGCCAGTCTTTCTGGTGGAATAAGCATCACCCTGGGAGACTAGAACCCAGCCTAACTCTTAGAACGTGAATCAATGGTGAGTGGGAGTACCTTGATGATTTTAGGCAAACCATCACAACCATCAACGGATTTGATATGTCTTTACCAGAAGCCGTACCCCTCTGGACTCGCCAATTCTCAGCAATGAAGCATCGGTGAGTTGAAAACCCTATAGCTTTAAGCAAGCTATTACAGCTATCAACGGATTTGATAAGATCTTTACCAAGAGCCGTACCCCCTTGGATTAGCCACTTTTCAGTCTAGGACCATGGCAAGTGAAAACCATCCAGTTTTGGGTAACCTGGCAACCATCAACGGATTTGAGAATCGCACCAGGAGCCGTACCCTCAAGGTGAATCAACTCTTTCCTGTAGATGAGACATGGTGAGTTGAGAACCATTTGTTGTGAGGACCAAGTCCAACACCAGGTGAAACTAGTAGCAAGCACAGTTCAGTAACCAGAACCCATAATGTGAAGCAGCAAATGGTATCATATTCACAAGTATAAAATCCAAGATGTGTTAAAAGTATAAGCAGATATTATATAAAAAGTATATTTTTTTTTAATTTTTTAATTTTTTTTTTATTTCCTTTTGTTTTTTTTTTAAAACTATAAAGAATGAATATCACCAATCACTTTACAGTTTGGTGAAAAGAATGATAATAAGAACAAAGGAACAAAAAATACAAAACAGAAACACTTACAACCCAACTAAGTCATAAACCAGAAGCAGCCTTCTTATCAGCTTTCAAACGTGCCTGGATGCCTTCCACCAAAGTTGTGGCCATAGAGGACTCATTCCCTGATGGAGCATTGGAAATTTACAAGTGACTAGCCAACATAGCCTCCATTGAAGAAATCGTCAAAGGATAATCCACATCTGTGAGCATGAAAACCATATGACCAGATTCCAACTCCAACATATGCACACCACATCCTGCATATAACTTCCATCGCTGAATCACCCATTGCATCTGATCCTTCCATATACCAGACACAGGAGCATGAGGAGGTGCATCCAGCATCAGCTTAAGATCAGCCCATATGCGCAGACCATGCCATGAAGACACCGCCATGGGATCAAAAGGCATGCCAGAATCCACAAACCCATATAAAGACATAAGATCTTTACGATCAACCCAAGACAACACACCCTGCAAACCCGAAGCTAACCGCACAGACCCATCACTCAGAGTAATTCTATGGGATACCATACCAGGAAGAGTTGTGGAACGCTCAACCGTCCAACCAGCAATATGTCCATTTCCCAAAGGCAAATCAAAATCACTGTCAGAAGCGGCATCAATCAAATTTTCAGGATCACGCTTCTCATAAGGGACCGTCTTGCCACGTCTAACACGTCGAGCTGATTTCTGGCGAAGCGAACGTCGAGGTGTGGGATCACTAGGTGTGGGTTCAACATTTACTTTTACCTCAGCAGCAGCAGTGGGAGCAGGAGAAGTAGACTCATTAGTTTGCCCACCCAAGGGATCAATAGGAGCTGCACTAGAAGTAGGAAGTGGTTGAGTTCTAGGAACCGGTGGTGATGGGGATGCCATATCAGGTGTAGCAGTTGTAGTTGTTGTGGTAGCAAAGGTTGTGGTGGTAGCCTGTGCAGTGGTGGTAGCAGGACCCGAAGAAGAACCCAAAGGAGCAACCAAAGGAGAAGTAGTGGTACCAACTGAAGTAGCAACAAAAACTGATGGACTAGCAGCAGAACCAGGAGTAGGATCAGATGGAGGACTAGTAGTAACAGCAGGCGAAGAAGAGGTCACCACACGAGGACGGTAGATAAATCGTTCCGGAATTGGTTGACTCTGACGCTTAACCATACGTTCATAAAGTGCCTTGAGCTCGTCAAAAGATAAAGCCCGAACTGTGTCCCACTTCCAACCAGCTTGAAAATAAGCAGCGGACTGATACTTCGCATATCGCTGCATCTGCTTTCGCTCCTCAGTTCTTGATAAGGGCCTATTCTTTCGCTTCTCACGAAGCTATGCAGCAAGGGCCAACTGTTGCTTGCGCATCAACACCATGGCTCTTGGAATACAGTTATGCTCATCCACATCGTCACCCAAAAGATCAGTGAACGGGGCATAATCCCTGGTAAGAATAGTCAATACCTGCATCCAATCACTATCACTCCAATGCATTGCATCATGTTGAACTTGTTCACGCCTCCGCTGTTGAAGCGCCTCTTCCGCAGCCCGATCAGCTTCATCCATCTCAGTTTGCATCCGCTGAGCAGCCTCCTCACCTAGCCTCTCCTCCTCAAGCTGTCTGTGTGTACGCTTGCGAGGTGGTGAGGGAGCATCAGTCATTGGGGCCTTCCCCTTAGAATCATGGGATGGACCAGCATTGGAACCAGCAGCAGGACCAGAAGCACCATCCATAGGAGTGGGAATAGCAGCAGGAGAAGGAACACTGGAGGATGTCGGAGGAACCGGCAAATCATCATAAACTTTATCAGCAAAGGCAGCCTTTGCCAACAATGTCAAACCATCCTCAACACGCTCCGTACCCTCCTCATCAGAATCAGAGTGGATCACATGCTTCTTTCGTCGTCTTTTCTGAGTCTCCAAAGCTTTGATGCGATCAGCCAGAGGAAGAACTCCCTAGTAAGTTGCCGGTGTTGATTCAAATCAGCTTCCAAAGAAAGAATCCGCCCATGATACCTGTGCATAAGATCAAGTAACGACATAAGTGTAGTAGGTTCCTCCGCCTGCCCACCAAGAGGACTTGGGTCAGGGAAGGCGTCATTGGAGCCCAAAGCAACAGATGGGTCAACATTTGGAGTACTAGCACCAAAAGGTTTATCAGCAGAGTGTGGAGCAGGACTAGGAGGTGGAGTCTCCACAAATGGAGACTTTTGTGGTACTGAAGAAGGACCAGCCTTGGAAGGGGATGGTTTTTCAACCACCACCTCCTCAACCATCTCCTCCTTAACCACATGAGAAGCACCACCAGTAGGAGCCTCCTCCTCCATAGGGTCATCATCAACCACAACAAACTCAGGAGCCTCCTCCTCCTCCTCCATAGGACCCTGAGCCAGCCCCAACATGGCCTCAGTAAGGGGCCTCCACTCCCCGGTACAGCCATGGACCATATTATAATACACTTTTGCAGTAAGCTTAGACGGCACATGTTCAGTCCTATCACGAGGAATGCAAACCAGTATTTGTTGTAAAAACCTAGGATACATAAGAAACTTCTTTCTAGAACCAGCATTAGATAGATTATTAACCATCCCCTCAAACAGATAATGAGAGAAATTAAAAACTCTACCCTGAGCCAAACAAATGAGACCAGTAGCCAAAGGAGTAGGGAAAGCATCCCAACTCCCAGACTTGGGACTTAAACAATGAATCAGAAAATGCACCAAAAGCTTCCATTGGAGGGAAAACCGATTTTTCTGGAAGTTAAACTTCCCCCCATGATTGTACCCTATAGTAGCCATCCCCTCCAATACCTTCGAATTGGGGATGGACTCAACACCACCCTCATCTTGAAGATGAAGAGAAGAACGAATAGAAGCCTCAGACACCACATATGAACGTCCATTTATGGTAGCATGGAGTTCACGTGGACGACCATCCACAACCACAAGACGAGCAGATGCCCAAAACTGACGAATGACACTATCATAGATAGTGGGACATACAATAAAAGCATACCTTAGGTTGGAAGCCTCAATGAAGTCCAGAATATCAGTAAAATCATCACGATGGGGACCATCACCTAGAAAGGCGACCTTGTTGTGAGCAGGTTGGTAAACTAGGGCAGCCATGGATCTTGTTTAAGTGATTGAAGAAGGATTTTGGTTAGGGTTGAGAGAGTAGGATCGGTTTTGTGTGTGTGAAGAATAGAATGATTGAGTCAAGGAGGTTAGTTTGACCATAAATAAGGAAAATGGTAACTGTTCATTGACCTCTATTAATGGGGGGTTGCCCTTTCAAAATACACATTATTGCATAGTAACCACTTGCCCCTTTTAACATAATTCTCAAATGCCAATTTACCATAGTTAATTAAAAATGTAAATACCAGAATTGGGAGCGTTGACCAAAAGTCAAAGCACACAATGGTCAGACCAGAAGCAAAATATGGTCAACAACGAACAATAAGAATGAACAGTGTCCCAGACCAGTACCAGAAGCCAATCACCACTTGACAAAGAAGGATTTTGAACCACCAGAAGCCAACCAAGTATGACTAGAAGCTGACCAATGAGGACCAGAAGCCAGTCATGTAATACCATAACCACCAGAAGTGAGCAAAATCCTCCACCAGGAGTAACACACACCACCAGAACCAATGTAATATGTTGTTAAAATCTATTAATACGTTAGTCTGTCCGAAGAATATGTACACAAAGCCTCCCCTTAGGCTTAGCCTCCCCTCAATCCTAGACCTCAAGGATTGACCATCCCAATGTGAACCACCAAGTGGTTAAACCGAGGACCATCAAAGGCTTTTGTCAACAAATCAGCAACATTATCATCCGTATGAACTTTAAGAACATGTATCAGCTTCTTCTCATTGGCATCCCGTATAAAATGATGCCGAATTTCAATATGCTTTGTTCGCTGATGAAAAACATGATTCTTCACAATGCAGATAGTGCTTTGATTGTCAATAAAAATTTTGGTGTTCATAAAATTGAAACCATAATCCAACATCTGATTTTGGATCCACAAAACCTGTCCACAACAACTAGCAGCCGCAACGTATTCAGCTTCTGTTGAAGAAGTAGCTACGATTGTCTGTTTCTTGCATTGCCATGAAATAAGTCGACGACTCAAAAATTGACAACCACCAGTAGTAGACTTCCTGTCATTATTAGCACCTGCATAGTCACTATCACTATATGCTTCTAGAACAAAAGGTGATTCTCTAGGATACCATAAGCCCAGTTTAGGTTGAGCCTTGATATACTTGAAAATCTTCTTTACTGCATTTAAGTTCGAAACCGTTGGAGTCACCTGGTGTCTAGAACAAGCACTTACTGCAAACATGATATCCGGACGTGATGCAGTCAAATACATGAGGGAGCCAATCATAGAACTGTACATGTGAACATTGACTGGGGGGTCTGGCTCATTCTTAAGTTTGACTTTAGCAACTTCATAAGGAGTTGCTGCTGGTCTAAGAGGATCCATGTCAAACTTCTGAAGGATCTCATGAACATACTTATCTTGACTGATGAAAATCCCGTCTGATTGTTGCTTGACTTGAAGACCAAGGAAGAAAGAAAGCTCTCCCATCGCACTCATCTAAAATTCGCCTTTCATCAAGTGTTCAAACTCATCACACCATTCCTTCCTGGTAGAACCAAAGATAATGTCGTCCACATAAACCTGAACCAGGATAATGTCCTTGGCATTCCGCCTAAGAAATAGTGTTTTGTCAATAGTACCCCTTCTATAGCCATTCTTTAACAAGAAAGTTGAAAGACGCTCATACCAAGCTCTAGGAGCCTGATGTAATCCATAAAGAGCCTTGACCACCTTGTAAACTTTCTTGGGATGAAGTGGATCTACAAAGCCTTTAGGTTGAGTGACATACACCTCCTCATCAATTTTGCCATAGAGAAATGCACTCTTGACATCCATCTGAAACACCGTAAAGCCCACATATGAAGCAAAAGCCAAAAACAGACGAATGGCCTCAATCCTTGCAACCGGAGCAAAAACTTCAGTGTAGTGAATGCCCTCAATTTGAGTGTGGCCCTGTGCGACAAGCCTAGCTTTATTCCTTACGACAATTCCCCGTGCATCCTTCTTGTTCTTGAGAATCCATTTGGTATTGATTGCAGTCTTTCCATCTGGTAAGTCAACCAGAACCCAAACATTCTGAAACAAGAATTGCTGTATTTCCTCCTGCATAGCCTCCACCCAACTTTGATCCTCAAGAGCATGAGAAACTGACCTAGGTTCCACCTGTGAAAGAAAACAAGCAAACAAACAGTGTTGAAAGTCCGTATGATTATTACGCTTTTGATCTTCAATATAGCTCACAAGAGCATGATGATCAGACGAGGCCTTCTTCTGCATTCTGCGTGTCTTGACAGTAGAACCAGGATCTCCAATAATTTGAGTGGTAGGATGATCTTTGTGTGATTACAAGACTGGATTGGAAGAGACCTCCACTTCTGGTGCCAAGTTATTGAGATCACCAACAAAGTCAACATATGAAGCAGTGTTGAAAATCCCATCGACTGGTTGTTTATGAATATCATCCAGCTTGGTAGAAGACTTCTTTTCATGGTTCCCCAAATCAGAAAGACTGGAGAAACGAGTATTTGAAGCCGACTCACTGGCTGGAGTACCAATAGGTGATAAGCTAGCACTAGGAGCAGAAGCTGGGGTACCAGGAGCAGCGTTGTCAGTAGGCGTATCTAAGGGAAACTCAAAACCACCTTGATCAGCTGCTTTAGTAGCTTCTTGTTGTTGTTTGATTAGAGTGTCAATAGCTACTTGGGATTCCAGTACATCCAATGGAGTTGCATCACTAGGAGGAGTAGGAGAGACTGTGGTGGAGTAGGATGGAACCACAAAAATGTCATCCTCGTCATCTGAATCAGAAAGACTAGAAGGTACACCAGTACTAGAAGTTGCAAACACTTGTGGGCCTGCATCATGGTTAGTTTTGAAGCGAAAATATCCTAGTGATGAGACTGTATTTATACATAGTCTCGTCGTCCAAATCGGGCTTAAAACGCTTAAAATATCATCAAAATACCCAATATATGCCTGTGTTTGTTCAATTGTGTATTTCAGGTACGGATATCGTGAATTCACCAAAAGATCAAAGGAATCAAGCAAAAACGAACACGGAAAACGAAGCCGCACAAAGAACCGGACCCGAATCATGATTTTCCAGTGAAGTCCTTGAAGAATTGAGAATTGGCAACTTTGGTCCCTCAACTTATGAAGACTTGTCACAAATGACCCTCCATTATTCATTTGTGCAAGATATATCCTTGATATTTGAAGACATGTGCATGATTGGCCCTTGGAGAATGCCTTTTGTACACTTTTGATCCTTGGTAAAAAGTTTACCAAATCATGTGCCAAATTTGACAAATGCTTGAAAGATATAACAAAAGAAAAAGGGAGTAAAAGCTGATAGAAAAGAAATGGAAACAAGTTGAGAGTGTAAGGACTGTTTTTGCCAAACAATGCAATCAACCTCAGCCAATCACCATTACACGTCATCTCCCACCACCAATAAACCCACGCCACCTCACTTTACCCCCCACGTCATACTCCACTTACCATTTATTTATTTTAACTAACTTAATCAGTTCAAAAGTGGGGGTAAACACGTTTTTTGAATTTAATCACCCTAAAACCCAATTAAACACCACTGTTCATCCCCTTCTTAACCCATATAAACCCTAATCCAATTACTAAGCAAATCAAAGGGGTTTAGCCCCATTGTTTCCAGATCAGTAATTGATGACCATGTGAACCAAAACCACTTCACACACTTGAATCTTGTGACCCCTGGACCCCACACAGGACAACTCTGTCACCCCCAAAAATGGCAAACTCAACATCTTTGACTCCATCCACGGTTTTGATGCATCTACTTGCTCCCTAAGTGTAATCAAACGACTCAGAATCACTGGCATCCAACTGGCATCACATGTGGCCACTTTTGACCAAAAATCAAGACCAAGAAGACAAGGGCAGACTTGGAAATTTAGATATTAGGGTTTAGCATTTTTTCTGTATTCTAGATGATTCTACCATTCAGTATATAAAGGGTGCATGTACCCTTTATTTTACTTTGTTCCAGTTTTGTATTTTTTTTCCCAAAGTAATGAAAATGAAAAGTTGAAATTGCAAAACTGAGTTCCATTATTATCTTGTCTTAGTGTAAACTTTAATTTTAAATTGCAAAATTAGTTTTAGTTTTTCCAAAAGTTCATTTATTTCAAAGATATTTTTCAAGAAAAAAACGTTTTTCTTATTTACTGAAATCTCTAACTAGGTTTATGTGGAAGTGATAGTGGAAGCATAAACCTAGTTGGGAGCTTGGTTTGTTAAGGTTCTTTTAGTTTCAAGATAAAGTTAGCAAAGTTTCTGATTTCAAGGAGTTCAAAAAAAAATCTTTTGTCATTTTTTTTACCACTTACTGTATCAAAAGCTACAAGCTTTTAGCTTGTAGCTCTTGATACTTGAATCTGCTTTCTTTTCTTGTGGTTGTGTGCAGGTATCAAGAAAGAAGCAAGCACAAATCTCATTTCCATTTCATTTGTATCAGTTCACTGTGAAGTCCATTTCTTGCACCCTTGGGTCTTTTAAAGACTCCAACAACAGGGTCCTTGCACCATTTTTATAAGATCATTTCAGCTCCATTTTGTCCTAGCAGAAGGCATCAGCCAGGTAGCATATGGCTTGAACCCTGCTTGTGCTTTTTGAGTTATGTGAAATATTATGATTTGGTGTGTTTGTTATTGTTTATGATTGATTTATGATTATCATGCATGTTAAGATGGTTTTAGTTAGTTTAGCTAAGATTTGAAAAGTTTCTGTTTGATTTTGTATGCAAAAAGTTTGATTCTAAAATATTAAGGGCTGTTTGGGACAAGGGATTTAGCTACATGTTTGATAAGATGTTGGCTTGAATCCTACCTGAACTCACTTCTTGTGTTAGTATTAGGTCTATTTCAGCTTTGGTTTTCAGTTTGAATAGGATTTAGTGAGTATTGCATGTTATTTATTTGAAGAAAATAGCTACAAATCAGTAACTTGCTTTCCTGTCCTGTTATAGTGATTTTAAGCTTCAAAATCTTGTGGACTGTTAGATATTAGGTCAGTCTAGGGTTTTAGATAGCTTGTATGTTATTTGGTTAAGATTTGTGCAAGTTTTGGCCATTTGAAATCCGTTTTTGTGCACATAGCACCAGCTACTGTTCATCAGACACTCATTTAGCATAACTGTCCCTTAATTGGCCATTTTGTGTGTACTTGGTGTGAACAACTTGGTGTTTTTTATATTTTATTTGACTCCCCACAACCCAACTGGTTGTGGGGGTGCCTTTGGATCCAAAAGAAACCAACTCAAGCAAAAGTTCTAGGTCAAAACATCACCAGACCTTGAATTTTCATTAACAGTGGGAACTCCTTTCCCACTGCCTTTGCTTTTGTTTCCACTGCTTCACAAAAAGACAGAAAACAAGCAAAGGTCACTTTCAGAAACCAACATTTTTGTCTTTAGTGAACTAATTTAGGAATTAGGACCTGAAACTTTTTGCATTATTTTTCTTATTTTATTTATGATTTTTTAGTATAATTTAATTTTAGGTTACTGTTCATTAAGTATTTTTTTGGTTTTATTGCATTTTTAATTAATTTTTAACTATTCTGTTTTTGTCCTTTAGTGGTAAAAATACATATTTTTCAGATTTAAAATTTTTATAGATTAAGAAAATTAATTTAAGATTTTTGGTTTTAAAATTAGTCACTGTTCACTTTTTAATTATTTTTTATAATTAAATTAAGTTAATTAGGGTTTAATTATTATTCAGTTTTGTCTTTTAGTGCAAGATTTTACATTTTTTAAACTTTTTCAATTTTCTACTGTTCTTTAGGGTAATTTAGGATTTTTAAAATTGTTAAATTAATTTTGTCATTATTTTATTATTTTTAGGATTATTTTAATTTAACAATAGTTTTTAGTGATTAAAAAATAGAAAAATAGTTTTTAAAATTTAAAAAAAATACTTTTTAGTCTTTAAATAATATAAGTTAGTTATTAGTTCAATAAATTAATATTTTGGGCATTTTGTTAATTATATTTAATTTTTTGGCTTTAATTAGCATTAAAAATTGAATATTTAATTAATAAAAGGTTTTAAAATATTTTTGTTGGATTTTTATTCTTATTTATATTATTTTAGACTTAGTTTAATCTTTTAATTAATTTTTAGGTTTTAATTTTTAATTCCGTCACGTTTTACGTATTTACGTTCGCGTTTTACGTTAATTCGTCGTAGTTTAAACGTAGTCGTAACTCGTCTTTAATTTTTCCCTTCTCAACCAAAAACGACACTAATCCAAACATTGTTATTTTATATATTGGCACATTAATACACACACCTCCTTCGAGAACGAACCCGCATTTATTCGGTTTCGCGTTTTTCCTAAAGCGTGCAACTTAATACTTGCCACTCATACGCGTTTTTCCTAAAACGTGTACGAAAAACCTACATCAAATTTTTGGCACCGCTGCCGGGGAGGTGTTTTGTGTGCCATTTATTAGTATCGTGTTTGTGTGAGTAGTGCGTTTTAGCTTTTCATTTTTTGGAAAGCGTGAATATCGTACATACTCATTTTTTGTTATTTTTCATTACTATATTATAGTATCCAAATAAATCGTGTTTAATTTTCCTAAATTAAACACAAATCAATCTTTACTATATTGTAGATATATTGGTTTTCGTTTTTCTTGTGAATATATTATTACTATATTGTACTACGTAAGAACAATAAATATACAAGTACTCCAAAAGCGTGAAAACGCAACCTTGATTCGGGATTTCATCACTCGATCATTGTATTCGAATCCAAAGCAAAAGTTTAAAGGCAAAATAGATAAATACTTTCGTGAGGCTTAATTTCAATTAACACAAACTATAAGGTGGGTATAAGGCGGTTGTATTTCACGACCTAAAGGAAAAAGGCTCTTAAGTGCTTCGTGCCGCCTCGTTTCCTCCGCTTGCTTGTGCGTGTTTTGAGAAAGAGGGCTAATCGAGGGTTTGCCGCCCAAGTATTATCTACGTATATTATATTTGCTTGTGTTTTCAAGATTAAACGCTCTTGAACGTTTTGGTGTTCCACCAACGTTCTAAAGTCATCGAGAACGTTCACTCCACGTGATCGTTTTCATTCTTTGAGGCTCCTTTAATCGAGAAAGTCGATTCGAGGAGAGATTTGTAGATTTGTGTCTATGTAATACATTCAAAAATCCAAAAAAATTAAAAAACCAATCAAAAGCCAAAAAAATTGAAAAAATCAAAAAAAACCGCAAAAAGAATCTTCTTTGCTACCACCCTACGCTTAGTGCATGCGCACTCGATCGAAGGACTATTCCAATTCTAGCGAAGCTTCGAATCGACGCAATCGTAATCGAAGGAATCGACGACGTAGACGAGAATTAGAAACCGACGTTCCTAATATCGTTGTTGAAGAGACCGTAGAGGAGATGGCCGACAATCGTTCTATGATGGAATTGCTCCAAGCGCCCACCGAGGGTTATGGAGACGCGATCGTAATTCCCGCTATCGAGGCGGAGAATTTTGAGATCAAGAGCGGAATGCTTTCGTTGATCCAAGCTACGAAGTTTCGAGGTCGTGAAGCCGATAATCCTCACGACCATATTCGGAATTTTGATCGTCTTTTAGCCACGAGCAAGTTTAAGAACGCCGACACCGATGTCGTCAAGCTTATGCTTTTTCCATACTCGCTCGATGGTGCCGCCAAGGATTGGTACGAGAAAGAGCCACCTAATTCCATAACTACGTGGAAGGATCTCGTTTCCAAGTTCGTTAATTATTTTTTCCCACCGTCTAAGACGACGTTTTTCAAGAATGAAATTACGAAATTTGAGCAAAAACCGAATGAATCTTTTAGAGACGCGTGGGATCGCTTTAAGGAATTGCTTAGGCAATGTCCTCACCATGGTTTTTCCGAGTTGTACCAAATCGATACGTTTTACAACGGTCTTAATTTTCACGAACAAGACTCGTTGAATTCCGCCGCCGGTGGCAACTTTTTGTGTAAGACTCCGAGAGAAGCTTTGATAATTATCGAGAACCGATCCAAGGTTTACCAACTCCGCAATGCACCGAGTGTTGCCAATGTCGCCAATGTTAGTAGTTCTAATCGCGACATTGAGAGAGTTGATGCGAAAGTCGACAAGCTTATGAATGTGTTCACGTCTTATCTCATTGAGATGCAAAAGAAAGACGCTCCCGCTACGGTGAAAGCGGTTGAGGTTTCGTGTACGTTTTGTGGTGGACCTCATAATTATTACGAGTGTGCGGCTACGGATTGCCAAACGTCGAATGTGAGTGCGTTAAATGGAAACAACAATTTTTCAAATCAAAATAACGCGGGTCCATCACAACAAGGCAATTATAACCAAGGCAACAATTTTCAAAACCGAAACAATTTTCAAGGAAATAATCAACAAGGAAATTTTTCGAATCAAAATCAAGGAGGTTATAATCAAGGTCGTAACATAACTTGGCAAAATCGAGACAACAACAATCAAGGCAACAATTTTTCAAGTGGTAATCAAGGAAATATTCAAAGAAATAATCAAAACCAAGGGAACTTTAATTCAAATCAAAATAGTTCGTCAAACGATTTTCAAAATTACATGAAAACGAATGAGGCTAATATGAGACGATTAGAGGGAGAAATTGGTACTTTGAAAAACGACTTCACAAATACTTTGAAATTGCAAAACACGAAGATTGAGAAAGGGCAAATTGATATTAAAAAGATGTTTTCGGCTATAATGAACAAAGCCTCGGGTTCGTCATCAAGTTCATTACCTAGTGACACCATTGCTAATCCGAAAGAACAATGCAAAGCCGCCTCGTCTCGTGAGATAGGTCGTATGATTACCCCTAACCTTGAAGGATTCCGTGTTGTTTATCCCTCTCAACCCTCGACTTCTAAGACGTCTTCTTGTTCTAAAGTCGATGGGGTGAACGTGGCGACCAAGGAAAAGAGTGCACACCCTCGTGTACCTCAAATTCCATCCACGGTTCAAAAAGAGAGCTTTGTCGATCTTACCAAAGTAACCCTTGAAGAAACTTGTGCATCGATCCTTCTTAAAAAACCCAAAAGGCGTATGCCGAGAAAGGAAAAGGATCCGGGCCAATTTCTACTACCTTGTGATTTTTCCGAGATTGAGGGATGTTTAGCCCTTGCCGATTTAGGTGCTAGCATCAATCTCATGCCTCATTCTCTTTGGAAATTGATGAGATTGCCTTCGCTTACCCCCACGAACATGACAATCGAGCTTGCAAATTGTACACCTTTAATACCAATTGGAATAGCCGAGGATGTCTATGTTAGGATTGGAAAGTTTGTTTTTCCCGCGGATTTCGTTATATCCGATTACGAGTGTGACCCTAAATGTCCCATTATTTTAGGCCGACCATTCTTATCGACGGCTCGAACCGTAATCGACGTTCACGAGGGGAGACTTACTATGAGATATGGGGATGAGAAAATAGACTTTTTCGCTAGAAAATCCCAAGGATTTAATGAGAATGAAAAAACCGAGGTTTCAAAACCTAATGATTCAAATTCTAATGATTTCAAAATGTTTACTTTAGCGGAAAGAATGAAGCTTGATGCATGTTTTGAAAGAATTAAGAAAAACGGTTTTAAAGATGATGATTTCAATGATAAAGAATACGTGTACCTAATTCAAAAGGGTATGTGTAAATACATGGATGAAAACTCACTTTGGGATGTTTTTAGCGAAACAAGTGAACCACCAATTCCGAAGGGTAACGTTAATGCCATCACGACAATGACCAAAATGGATTCGTCTTCACCACCTTCGAAGGACCACGTCTTTGAGGCTTCAACTTCTAACTCCATCGAAGTGCCTCCTTTGCCTAGCCCAACACCCGTTGAGGCTAAAGGGTTTATCGACATCGATCCTCTCGTCTTAGAAAAGTCACCTAAGCATAGCCCTAGTGCTTGTAAGTCCATGGTTGTGAGTGCTCACATCGACTCTTTCTTTGACGATGACGATGGCGATTTTGCCGAGATTGATCACGTACTTCGAAATCCACATGCTATTTTTGATTCTCCTAAGAAGAAACATGTGAAGTACGATGATTATGAGTTTGATCCCGAGATTGAGGAAATCATTGAACGAGAGCTAGCTCTTATGCCTTCACTTCCACCTACGAGTGAGGTCGACCTTTCCAAGATCGAGGATGAACTAAATGAGTTGGAACGTCTTATTTTCGATGACGAACCAACTCATGTGACCACAAATCCCATTCTCGAGGAGTTACCTAATCAACACTCCTCATTTGAGAATGACGTTTACCACATTCGTGAGGATCTAACTTATCAACGATCCCCACAAAAGAATGATGGTTTCGTGCTTGATCGTGATCTTTTCGAGAGAGTTTCTAAGATACTCAAGGAGGGGAATGACAAACCATGGTTTGACAAGCCTATCTTTGATGAAGAAATCGATGAGATCGACGTTCATGAGGATGACGAGTATGTAGACCCCGAGGGGGCGGTGTTCTTTATTGATAAACGTTTGGAGAACTTATACAATCCGCCACCCCCTCCCACCAATGACTTAAATGTGAGGATTTTTAGCGCGACTAATTTTGAACTAGAAACGCCAAATATTTTCGACATCATTAAATCGGGTTTTCATAAAGAGTTTTTAAACGATGAAAAAGGAAAGGATTTTAAAAATGTTTTAAATGATTTTTCTACATGTTTAACTCCGTCATCACATCGTGTTATGAGTACTACCACCTCGTCTACTCCTTTTGACGACGGTTGGTGTGGTTTTAGTGTGGGGGAAGCCCCAAATGTTCCCTCCCATTTCTCCACCGAGGACGAGATTTACGATCCCGGAATTGCTTGTAAAGGGAAATCTCGGTCTTCCACCGATGCAATAAATGGAAAATCTTTTCGTTTGCTTGGTGTGAGTCTACCTCGAGTAGCTCATTTTAGTGACTTACCCATTGCCCCACCTTTCTACTTCTCATCTATTTTCTTCTACCCCATTGGGGTTTGTGTTGAAGTAACGTTGTTTCGTCTTTCATCCGAAAACGAAGACGCTATCTTTGACCCCGGTATACATTTATCGGGTTTTTAAAGTACTCCACGTACTTTTGGGCCTTGTTTATCATGTAAGCCCCACCAAAAATGACCATACCAAGATTATCCCTAAATGATCACATTTATGGGGATCCGAGTCGAGCTTTTGACTCGGTTATAAAAAACAAGGTGCCTCGTGGGGGATTCTCATGCTTATCCTTGTAAATATTATCGCTTTCTTAGTTTAACGTAACGAGGGGACTTGTGCTCTTCCTACCTTTGTTTCGTGGTTGTTTGTGATTGTGATTCATTAGGTTCATCGTCACCATTGAAGCCTCTCGTGTTCGTTTTACGGATCACTCGAGCTTCGATCGTTGCCTTTGGAGATTCCGATATCCGATGATATCCTTTTATGTTCTAACGTTTATCTTATTAGCATAATTCATAAACGGCTTATAAGTTATTCGTTTTACCCATTCCATGCTCGAGATTAAGCATTCGACTTCGTCTCTAGTATGGGGGTGTTTACACCCCTAGACTCGAAACATTGAGGACAATGTTTAGTTTTAGTATGGGGGGGTGAGTAGATACTTCACCTTGCTTACGTCAACACGCAATCCAATATTCATCTTTTTGTTATTGTTTTGTTGCAAAATAAGGCTAAAAATGGCCAAATTTTAAAATTTTTCTTGTTTTTCATAAGTGTTTAAGACACGAATGTAGGTTTTCCGATGGTGAGAACGAGAGTAATTTTTGACTCGACCGTGCGTGTTGAGCACTTAGCTTCGATTCCTTAACTTTTTAGGCTAAGTCTCTTAAATGAGGACGAGAAATGATAGAGTTATTTATAAGTCTCGTAATCGTCACGATCTTATGTGTAGTAACTATTAGCTTATTCTCCCAACGCTTTTGCATAATAAATTGTTAATATTGATTTGGCGGTTTAGTCACTATTGTTGGGTTTCTAATTTGTTTTGGTAGCTTCCATGTAATTAAATTGGGAAAACATTAAGGTATCGCCAGCGTCACGGTTTTGAAGTATTGGCACCCGAATAATCGAAAGCTTCACCTAATAATAAGATTTCAAGTGCTCACCTAAATTAAGCAAAAATTTGAAGCTCACAAGGCCGAAAAATCTATGCCCAAATTGAAGGTGAATCAAGCCTTAATCTTCGAAGCTTTAAAGATCCAAAATTCGCTTTAGCGTGAGGATATACGTCTTTGGCTAATAAAACCACCGATGAGGCGGATAATAAAAGGCAAGGCAAGACCGAAGTCATAATAAAAGCTCCATGGCGGAGTTGAATAAAAGATGGAGGTAAACCAAAGATAATAAGGCCCTTCCGTTAGGGGGCGTATAAAAGTCTTGGTAATAAGTCTCATGTTCAAAACCGTTATAAAATCGTGTTTATCGATCCTTCTTGTTGACTTAATTTTTTGACATCGTTGTCTATTGGGGTGAATTATTGATTTAATGATTTTGGTTACACCGTTAAGTTTCTATTTTTAGACTTAATCTCTATTCACGCATAAGTCAATGATGTATCCTCGTGATCATTAAGACAAAATAAAATATAAGAGATACCAAGTAGGAATAAGGGAGTTTAGGTTCATAATTAACACTCATGAGATGTGATCGTGTTGCTAACTTATAATAACAATGATCTCGTCACACGCTTAGCAAGGAATTGGGTGAAAATCAAGGACGACGAAATTATTTCTAACGAAGCATTCGCGTGTTCTTGTTCTATGATCCCAAAAGTCACTTTCTCGTGATGAAAACAATACATTATGTCTAAAACGCGTGTAGTAGTTTATTTAAATTTCTGCTTCAATAAAAGTCATCATAAAATGAATTTTGGAAGTGCTATGATACTTAATTCTAGCATTGCGTGGGGACACGGCAATGGTTTAGTATGGGGGAGTGATGAGAGTGTATTTATACATAGTCTCATCGTCCAAATCGGGCTTAAAACGCTTAAAATATCATCAAAATACCCAATATATGCATGTGTTTGTTCAATTGTGTATTTCAGGTACGGATATCGTGAATTCACCAAAAGATCAAAGGAATCAAGCAAAAACGAACACGGGAAACGAAGCGCACAAAGAACCGGACCCGAATCATGATTTTCTAGTGAAGTCCTTGAAGAATTGAGAATTGGCAACTTTGGTCCCTCAACTTATGAAGACTTGTCACAAATGACCCTCCATTATTCATTTGTGCAAGATATATCCTTGATATTTGAAGACATGTGCATGATTGGCCCTTGGAGAATGCCTTTTGTACACTTTTGATCCTTGGTAAAAAGTTTACCAAATCATGTGCCAAATTTGACAAATGCTTGAAAGATATAACAAAAGAAAAAGGGAGTAAAAGCTGATAGAAAAGAAATGGAAACAAGTTGAGAGTGTAAGGACTGTTTTTGCCAAACAATGCAATCAACCTCAGCCAATCACCATTACACGTCATCTCCCACCACCAATAAACCCACGCCACCTCACTTTACCCCCCACGTCATACTCCACTTACCATTTATTTATTTTAACTAACTTAATCAGTTCAAAAGTGGGGGTAAACACGTTTTTTGAATTTAATCACCCTAAAACCCAATTAAACACCACTGTTCATCCCCTTCTTAACCCATATAAACCCTAATCCAATTACTAAGCAAATCAAAGGGGTTTAGCCCCATTGTTTCCAGATCAGTAATTGATGACCATGTGAACCAAACCCACTTCACACACTTGAATCTTGTGACCCCTGGACCCCACACGGGACAACTCTGTCACCCCCAAAAATGGCAAACTCAGCATCTTTGACTCCATCCACGGTTTTGATGCATCTACTTTCTCCCTAAGTGTAATCAAACGACTCAGAATCACTGGCATCCAACTGGCATCACATGTGGCCACTTTTGACCAAAAATCAAGACCAAGAAGACAAGGGCAGACTTGGAAATTTAGATATTAGGGTTTAGCATTTTTTCTGTATTCTAGATGATTCTACCATTCAGTATATAAAGGGTGCATGTACCCTTTATTTTACTTTGTTCCAGTTTTGTATTTTTTTTCCAAAGTAATGAAAATGAAAAGTTGAAATTGCAAAACTGAGTTCCATTATTATCTTGTCTTAGTGTAAACTTTAATTTTAAATTGCAAAATTAGTTTTAGTTTTTCCAAAAGTTCATTTATTTCAAAGATATTTTTCAAGAAAAAACGTTTTTCTTATTTACTGAAATCTCTAACTAGGTTTATGTGGAAGTGATAGTGGAAGCATAAACCTAGTTGGGAGCTTGGTTTGTTAAGGTTCTTTTAGTTTCAAGATAAAGTTAGCAAAGTTTCTGATTTCAAGGAGTTCAAAAAAAAATCTTTTGTCATTTTTTTTACCACTTACTGTATCAAAAGCTACAAGCTTTTAGCTTGTAGCTCTTGATACTTGAAGCTGCTTTCTTTTCTTGTGGTTGTGTGCAGGTATCAAGAAAGAAGCAAGCACAAATCTCATTTCCATTTCATTTGTATCAGTTCACTGTGAAGTCCATTTCTTGCACCCTTGGGTCTTTTAAAGACTCCAACAACAGGGTCCTTGCACCATTTTTATAAGATCATTTCAGCTCCATTTTGTCCTAGCAGAAGGCATCAGCCAGGTAGCATATGGCTTGAACCCTGCTTGTGCTTTTTGAGTTATGTGAAATATTATGATTTGGTGTGTTTGTTATTGTTTATGATTGATTTATGATTATCATGCATGTTAAGATGGTTTTAGTTAGTTTAGCCAAGATTTGAAAAGTTTCTGTTTGATTTTGTATGCAAAAAGTTTGATTCTAAAATATTAAGGGCTGTTTGGGACAAGGGATTTAGCTACATGTTTGATAAGATGTTGGCTTGAATCCTACCTGAACTCACTTCTTGTGTTAGTATTAGGTCTATTTCAGCTTTGGTTTTCAGTTTGAATAGGATTTAGTGAGTATTGCATGTTATTTATTTGAAGAAAATAGCTACAAATCAGTAACTTGCTTTCCTGTCCTGTTATAGTGATTTTAAGCTTCAAAATCTTGTGGACTGTTAGATATTAGGTCAGTCTAGGGTTTTAGATAGCTTGTATGTTATTTGGTTAAGATTTGTGCAAGTTTTGGCCATTTGAAATCCGTTTTTGTGCACATAGCACCAGCTACTGTTCATCAGACACTCATTTAGCATAACTGTCCCTTAATTGGCCATTTTGTGTGTACTTGGTGTGAACAACTTGGTGTTTTTTATATTTTATTTGACTCCCCACAACCCAACTGGTTGTGGGGGTGCCTTTGGATCCAAAAGAAACCAACTCAAGCAAAAGTTCTAGGTCAAAACATCACCAGACCTTGAATTTTCATTAACAGTGGGAACTCCTTTCCCACTGCCTTTGCTTTTGTTTCCACTGCTTCACAAAAAGACAGAAAACAAGCAAAGGTCACTTTCAGAAACCAACATTTTTGTCTTTAGTGAACTAATTTAGGAATTAGGACCTGAAACTTTTTGCATTATTTTTCTTATTTTATTTATGATTTTTTAGTATAATTTAATTTTAGGTTACTGTTCATTAAGTATTTTTTTGGTTTTATTGCATTTTTAATTAATTTTTAACTATTCTGTTTTTGTCCTTTAGTGGTAAAAATACATATTTTTCAGATTTAAATTTTTTTATAGATTAAGAAAATTAATTTAAGATTTTTGGTTTTAAAATTAGTCACTGTTCACTTTTTAATTATTTTTTATAATTAAATTAAGTTAATTAGGGTTTAATTATTATTCAATTTTGTCTTTTAGTGCAAGATTTTACATTTTTTGAACTTTTTAAATTTTCTACTGTTCTTTAGGGTAATTTAGGATTTTTAAAATTGTTAAATTAATTTTGTCATTATTTTATTATTTTTAGGATTACTTTAATTTAAAAATAGTTTTTAGTGATTAAAAAATAGAAAAATAGTTTTTAAAATTTAAAAAAAATACTTTTTAGTCTTTAAATAATATAAGTTAGTTATTAGTTCAATAAATTAATATTTTGGGCATTTTGTTAATTATATTTAATTTTTGGGCTTTAATTAGCATTAAAAATTGAATATTTAATTATTAAAAGGTTTTAAAATATTTTTGTTGGATTTTTATTCTTATTTATATTATTTTAGACTTAGTTTAATCTTTTAATTAATTTTTAGGTTTTAATTTTTAATTCCGTCACGTTTTACGTATTTACGTTCGCGTTTTACGTTAATTCGTCGTAGTTTAAACGTAGTCGTAACTCGTCTTTAATTTTTCCCTTCTCAACCAAAAACGACACTAATCCAAACATTGTTATTTTATATATTGGCACATTAATACACACACCTCCTTCGAGAACGAACCCGCATTTATTCGGTTTCGCGTTTTTCCTAAAGCGTGCAACTTAATACTTGCCACTCATACGCGTTTTTCCTAAAACGTGTACGAAAAACCTACATCACCTAACAAATCACTAAGATAATCAAGATCAAAATACCATTCAGGACCCTTGCCTTGGATGTTCGACTTCTCTTCAAAATACCTGAGATTTATAGTTTCAATGATCCGCTTGGCTTGGAGATTGTAGACACGATAAGCCCGAGAGTGAGCTGAATATCCCACAATGTATCCTTCATCTGCCTTGCCATCAAACTTCCCCAAATAGTCACTAGTATTCAGAATGGTGACTGGACACCCAAAAGGCTTCAAATGAGCAATATTAGGAACTTTGCCCGTTAGAAGCTCATAAGGAGTCTTCTTGTGAGGATTGGTAATAGAAACTCGATTCAAACATAACTTGCAGTATTAACAGCTTCTGTCCAGAACATGGTTGGAAGCTTGGAATCGGCAAGCATAGTTCTTGCTGCTTCTATTAGTGTCTTGTTCTTTCTTTCTGCCACGCCATTCTGTTGAGGAGTCCTTGCTGCACTATAATCTCTTTTGATGCCCTTAGCATTACAAAGTGCTATGAGGTCTTTATTTTTGAACTCGGTTCTATTGTCACAACGAATACCTTTAACCTTCTTGGTCAACTGATTCTCAATAAGGGTAAGAAAATCTCTAAGAATTGAGTAGGTCTCACTCTTGGCAGCCATGAAGAACACCCACGAAAACCTGCTATGTCCATCAGTTACCACCAGACAGAATTGTTTGTGGTCAATGCTTCTAATGGAAGTAGGACCAAATAAATCCATGTGTAGTAGCTGCAATGGTTCAGTAATAAGACTAAGAGCAGTAATGGCTTTGAAGGATGCTTTGTGCTGTTTGCCTTTGCTGCAAGCAATACAATTTATATCATTTCTAAACGACTTGGGAGGTAAACCAGAGACCAGATTCAGATTTGCAAGTTTGTGAATGGTCTTGAAGTTCACATGCCCCATCCTTTTGTGCCATTGAGTGGCTTCATCTTCTGAGGCTTTAGCAACTAGACATGCTAGTTGACCAGTAGGATTGACTTCATTCAGCTTGATGCTATAGAGATTGTGTCTTCTAGGGATTCTGAGCAGAACTTGTGAGTCATCCGAAAGCTGAAAGTCTTTGGAGAGCACAAGTGCATCAGTATCGGTGAAGAGAACAAACTGCTTCTTGTCACAAATCTGAGAGACAGATATCAAGTTGAAATGCTGAAGTGCTTCCACATAGTAGACCTGCTCAAAATTTAGATTTGGCGTCTTAATTGTTCCTTTGCCAGTGATCCTGCCTTCACCCCCACCAAAATAGACCTTGCCTCCATGAAATGGTACAAAGTTAGAGAGAAGACTTTTATTTCCTGTCATGCTCCTGGAGCAACCACTATCAGCAATGCCTAGACTAGGATCTTGGTATGGAGTAACCTACAACAACAAGATAATAAAAATGCAAAAGTTAGTGTCTTAAGGGGACCCAAACCTTTTCAGGTTTGAGCCTGCCTTGTGGATCTTTAGCAGAGAGCCAAGAAGATTGATGAGATCCACCGTTGTTCATTGGTTGCCTATGCATCATATGGGTATTATTATTTCACTAAGAACAACCTGCTGAGGGCTTAACAGCAGTTCCCAAACTTCCCAAACCAAAATACGTGTGGTCCAAATTATGTGGATAAATTGGATTAAAATTTTGAAAATAATTACTGGCGGTTTGCAATCCAATGTTTCTCCAATGATCAGTAACTAAAGGAGAGGACCTTCTAGAAGAAGAAAACGATTGAGCACTAGGATTAAGTCTTCTAGTAGTATATGGGGCAGCTCCTGGTGGACCAGGAGCAGGAAATGCATGATAAACAGAAGCATGTGTGTCATAAAAATCACAATCTTTAATTAAATGAAATGCACTTCCACAAACAAAACATGTTTTAATAGACCTTTTATTAGAATGAGATTGTTTCATACTGCCAACATTATTACACACAATTCTAGGAGAAACATTCTTCCTAGGACTCAATAAACTAGGGCCAGACACACTTGACTTAACAACAACTCTTTCTTCACACATCCTAGCACCAGTAGCAGCATGATCATTCAACTTGGAACTTGTAGGTCTTGACTCTTCACTTGAACCACTAGATGCAGAGTCACTGGCTTTGTCACTGAAAGTACACGAGATAAAGTCATTAGAATTAGTAGAACTTTTTGGGGACTCATGCATCTGTGATCCATCCAAGTCATTATGCCATGAAGTGGGCATAAAAGTTCCAGTAAGAGGGGGAGGGACAACATGCATTTCTGCTGCTGGTTTAAACCTATTGTAACTAGGTTTTCCCTCGTCCTCTTTGTCGGCATCAAAGACACTCGAAAAAGATAAATCAAACACATCTTCTGAATCAATATATTTTTCAAATCCTAACCCTCTTTTAGTTCTACCAGACATGCTACTATCAATTAATTTTGAAAGATTTTTAGGTGCCTTTTGCCATTTGTCAAATCTCAACATTGTAGCATCTAATTTTTCTTCCATCTCCTGTTTTTCTTTGATACTTGCATCTCTTACTTTTTCTGTATATTTAAGCATATTAGTAGTGTTTTCTAAATCGATGCTTAGTATCCGGATTTTATCCTCATACTCACGTTGAGTATCTTGTAGCCACCTCTTTTGTTGTTCCAATGTGTTTAAAGAAGCCTTATAGGCTTGAACCTCTAAAAAGTACTTATCATTTTGATCATTACTTCATTAAATTGGGACAACAATTCTGAGTATTTATCATGACAACCAAGAGGACAATGTTGTACCTGAGGTGAGATGCCCATAAGAGCAAACTCGTCTGCTTCTTCTGCATCAGAGAGATTCCCAGCAATCATTGCAAACACGTCAGTCGAGGACTCAGCTGATTCCAGAGTAGAAGCCTGATGATCATTCCAGTTGACCATAGAGTCAACAGATACCAATGCCTTCTTGTCATCTTTTATCTCCTAAACCTTAAAGGCTGAGTACCTGCTCTTCTCCTGGTCATTCTTGCTAGGGCACTCCCTTGCAAAGTGACCTTGTTGCTGGCAGTTATAGCATCGAACCTTGCTTCTGTCGAATCTTGCTGGCTCCCGAGGGTTGTAATTGAATTTTCTACCTGCTTTCTTCTCAAACTTGTGAACCCTAAGAGTAAGCATGGCCATCTGCCATTTAAGATCCATATCATCCAGGTCAAGTTTATCGACCTGTTTGAAGTCATCAAAAGCAAGTTGTTGTTGAGCATCAACATCAGCCACAAAAGAATGAAGAACTGCTTCTACCATACTACCAGATTTGGCAGTAGGATCAGGAGCAGAAGTATGCTGAAAAGTATGCTGAGAGGACACAGTATTGCGTGGGCTACTTGCATATGACATGGGACTGGATGCCATAAAACTCACAAAGGCAGAATTAGCAGGAGTGGGAAAATAGTCACTTGAATATCCTCGCACATGAGGTTCAAAAGTTCTGAGCTTATGAAACAGGTCATCAAAGTTGAGATAGTCAAGCCCACCTTTGGCTTTGAGAGAGATCACCACCTGATTCCATGAGTAGGGTAAGGCTTTAAGAAACCTTGCATTAATATCACCATCATCAGGCTTTGACCGAAGTTGATTCAATTGGCTCAATATCTTCTGAAACCTGTCATATCCTTGATGTAAACCTTCAGTTTCTGAGATTTTGAATTCTGTGAATTCATCTCTCAGCATGGATCTTCGCATTTTCTTTGACTCCTCATTCCCACCAAACCTTGCTTGTATACCATTCCAGATCTCTCTGGCATCATCCAAATGGTAGAAGTCACCCATGTGATCTTCAGGAATAGATTGAAGCAAAATCGTTTTTGTTTTGACCTCCTTCTGAATAGCTATGATTTCTTTATGAGATTTAGGGTCAAGAAGAGTAATATTACCATTCTTGTCTCTTCCAGTTAGCTTCCTGCTGTTCCCATTCAGAATAATCTTCCAAAGATCTTGATCAGTATTGGTGATCCACCATTCCATCTTCATTGCCCAGTTATCATATTCATCCTTTTTCAGAAGAGGGAATTTTCCATTTGTGTTAGAAACCGTAGCAACGATCTGCTGAGGTTGCACAATTTTAGGAGTGCTATCTTCTCCTGTTTGAGTAGAAGTAGAGGCAGACATGATAAAAAAAAATTGTCAGTAAAAAGAAAACTTAATTCTTCTTGTATAGAGACCCTCCCAGGCTCTGATACCACTTGTAGGGTCTACTAGATGTAGATCTTGCAGCCTGTCAGGAACGGTGAATGACTTCTGTAATCACAAGTCAATCCACAGAGAGACTCTATACACAATATGAATGCAGAATACAAATATAATAAAGAAGAACAGAATAACTATAAAGACTTGATCCTTTCTAAGGATTTCTAATATTGATAATCACTAGAACTACGTTTGGTGAAGGTGTGTATAACCCTTCTGTCTAAGGTTCCTTTTATACTACAAGGAAACCCTAATACAGCATTAAACAAAACATGTAAAACTGATATGCATATCCTTTCCTAACATATCTCATGCATATCCTAACAGAATAATAAATAAATAATAAAGTTTGACTTCGACTAGGACCAGGAGCACGACTTGCTCCTACTACTACTAGGACCAGGAGGAACTACATACCTCCTAGTCTACCTATTACATTTAACTATTACAATGGTCCTAACATGTACTTTTTATAAACTAGTGGAAAGTTTGCTTAATACTCCGTAATAATCTTAGAATATGTTTATTTTATTTTATATAATTTTATTATATTATAATAACTTATGTAGACTCATAACTATTAAATTAAGCTTAAAATTTGAGATTTACGAAATATAAACCAAATTCAAATACGCTCATAATCTCACATATAAATAGAACCGTTTCAAAACACACCTGAAACCCTGTAACAACTACTCTAAACTTAGGGCATCCATTATGCTAAAAAATTATAAACCTCTATGAATTAAATTTTTTATGTCACATCAACAAGTTTTAGAATTTTTGAATTAATAAACCTCTTTCTACTATTGTATAAACTTCTTAAAGCTTCATAATTGTTTCATACAACACATGCATTATATTGTGAAGAGGTTTAAGATTTAGGACCTCTTCATGCCACATAGGATTAAAATGAAACTCCACTATGGTTAATACAAAACATAAACCTCTTCAGACTTTTTAGACTTATTCTTGGACCTCTCATAGTGGATGCTTTTATACATTTTATAATTCATTTATTCACAAACTTTATTTATCAAAAATCTAATAATTATTTAATATATTTCTTATAAAAAAATATACCAATACAAAGTCTTAAACTTCTAATCTAATGGACCTAATATTTCAATGTTTTTTACTTGCGTGAGATTTTTTTACAGAAAATTGGTTACAATTTTAAAACAACTTTTAATAGTATTTTGCTGATTGGTCAAAATTTAGTAATTTTGTTATAGAATATTAATAAAAAAAAAGTCTTTAAAATTTCAAATAAAATAAAGTCGCATTGCAATACTTTTAACTTACATTTTATAAAAAAATTGAATTAAGTTTTTCTAAATCAACTTCTTATCAGTCTTCTAATAAATAATAATAACTCAAAGTGATTACAAATATTTAAATGATATAAACAAGAAACATTACAATATCAAATATTAGTTCGGGAGTTTTTGTATTCGTTTTACTTTTAGAATGTAACCTATATGGTTAAAAGGAACTACTGCTATGACAGTTCAATTCTACATATTTATAATTAGTTAGGGTAATTGATAAAGAACATAAATCACATTATAATTTAGTGATGAAACGCATATACATCAAATTTTGTAGGTATATGTAAGGCTTTTTCCTTTTTCTTTTTTAATAAAATAATGAAATGTTCTTAAAAGATTATTGCTTGTGATTTTAGTGTAATCAACGATCTTAAGTAATTGTGATTTAAGAAGTCGACGAGACTTTATATTTTGTTCGGATACGAGTTATGAAAATACAAAATGTACGCTCGTTAAGTTAATATAAACTCCACCATGACAAAGATACAAGGGTCAAGTTAGGGCTGTAAACGAACTAGACGAACGCGAACGGATGTAAATTCATGTTCGTTTATTTAATTTTAGCCGAAAAAATAAACAAACGCGAACGTATAATCGGACCAAAATTTTTGTTCTTATTCGTTTATTTATATTTGAACTTGTTCATGTTAATTTATTAATGAGTAAAACGAACGTAAACGATCATATATAGACGTAAACAGACATAAACGAGCATGAAACTAAAGTTTTTACTTGAAACTAGAGGTGGCAAAATGGGCGGGCGGGCGTGTACGGGCAACGGGCTAAACGGGCGGCGGGCTAAACGGGCGTGGGCTAAACGGGCACGGGCGAAACGGGCGGGCGAAACGGGCGGGCTAAGCGGGCGCAAGCTAAAAAAGGAAAAAAAAACATATAAAAACCCACAAATAAAAAATAAAAATACTTGTTTGAAAGCCGGGATAAAAATTTTAATAAAAAATATTCGTCGAGCATACTAATTTGTATTTTACAAGTGCGCCCGTTAAGCCCATTAGTTTCTTACATATGCGCCCGTTTAACCCATTCATTATAAAGAATCGGCAAAAAGTGCCCCATCCTTTTTTGAAAATGGGCAAAAAGTGCCCATATGTATCAAAATGGGCTAGATTTGCCAACTCTACTTGAAACGATCCATGTGTTCTTTAAAATACTTAGTATATATAGTTTATATTATTGTTAGAGATCTCTCAAATACTCAATATATTATTTATTAATTTCTTTTTAATATTCGAGATGTTAATTGATCGAAAATAATCGAGCATAAATGAACGTACTAATTGAATTCAATTGAACGAACATAATCGATCGTTCACGAACACAAATAAACGAACGGAGAAGTTGTTCATGTTTATTCATTTAACTAAACGGATAAAAAGCTTTAAACGTTTAATTTTTGTTTACAGCTCTAAGTCAAAGGGTAGAGCTCCTTGATGAGGAATTAACCGATCGACTTTAACTGCAACTGTCTAAGTGTCAGTTATATCAATACACATATTGGTCTCATAAAAACACGTGGATAATCATACGATTTCTCTACGTTTTTGCTTTGATTTTGTGTGTAGAATAAAAGTGTTTTTTTTTTAAGTTATTCCGATAAAGATTCAGATAAAAATTCAGGTACCAATATAATCAAGAAACTATATAAAAAATTGAACCCAACACGATTATCCTTTTTTTTAAACAAATATCCGATAAATTTTATCAAATAACACACTCGTAACGCACAAACATTTGGACTCTCATACCACAAACCAGTGCACAACATTTTTTATAAGCCATTGGAAAACTATTGTGCAACATAAAAGGTGTAAGACGCCATGCAACCTTTTCTTTTACTAAAAAGCGTAACAAAAATATAGCAATAGTAATTTATAAGTATCGTTAACTATGATTAATGAAACACTATTTTATGTACGTATTCGGTTTGTATCTTATCGGTTTGGTACATGCTTCATGCCTTCCCAATTTAGCTTACACATTATTATTAGGGATAACTAAAAGCAAGGATTATTTTAGATCATGACATGAGCTAAAAAATAATTTAGTGATTTTTTCTTTTATAAACTTTGTTGGCATATTAGTCATCATCATGACTAGATAAGCTAATTCGCCAATTTCCAAATAAATATAATATAAGCTTTGCAATTTACGTGCTCACAGCAAAGAAGCAGCTGTTTCAACTTTCAGCGATTGTATGCCAACTATATATTCCTATCCACAGCACAACTATTCATAAACCTTTTCATACTGTATCTTGTTTGTTAAAATTATTGTAAGGAGTACGTGCTAATTCTTTCATATTGAAAATGTGGTTTAAACATAACTAATGATAGATTTGGAATATTAACTTCTGCCTAGCGGAGTTGGTACAATTCCTTCTCCTTAAATGTCTAGTTGACCGGTCAAAGAATGTATTTAGAGAAAATAACCAAGGTTCAATCTCAACTTTTGGCTAATTAGATCGCTAGAATACGAGTTCATTGCTTGGGGCCGGGTTTTTAAAGAAGGGTCCAGTTGCATCAAACGATGCATAGAGTCAGGATGTTCCCATCAATTTACACCTTTTGAAAAACGATAAATTTGGAATAACACAAAAATGAAATTTGGTCATGTGTTTGTTACTTAATTGCTAAAAAGTGTAAAATGACTTGTGGTTGTGGTCAAATTGAAGCTAAACTCATTTGGACCATGAATTTTCCCTTTTAGGCTTGCATCCACAACCCACCATTTGAAGTATGCACCTATATAAAGTTGTAGTAACTTTTACATTATAAAGTTGGTCAAACTTATACAATATCTAAACAGTAGTAATGTTTTATAATTGGATGTTCAAACTTGATAGTGCTAATTTTTACATTTTGAACTAGCGATGATTAACATATATGGATGAAAGCAGTAAAAATGAGAAATTTAAAACCTTTCGGTACAATATAATATTTTTTTTTATATTTCTCAAAAGTGAAAAAGTCCTATGACCTAGTAAAAAAATAGCATAAACTTCCAAAAGCATGCATATAAAAAACACATCATGAAATACCTACTTTTAACCACTCAAGGGTGGCCTAGTGGCAAAAAAATTTGTGACTATCACTCTAAAGTGTGTGAGGTCTCAAGTTCAATTCCCAATAGGTGCAAACAACCTTGAAGTGGCCACGCCAACCTCATGAAAAGTGAGGGCTTTACCTGGTTTAAGTCTGTGTGGCGGTGGGCTCAAACCCGTGGATTAGTCGGCCAATAAGTCGGAAATCACGGTTAAAAATAAATAAAAAATACCTACTTTTATGTTTTTTTCCCTACTCTTTCCATATTATTTAATATTTCGATTTATGTAGTACAGTACTTCATTTATTTGGTATTTTAAAGTATATTCGATTTATTTAGTAAGAAAAAAGTACAAAAGTATACTGTATTTGTCTTGTGTGCATGACACATGCCATTAATTTACTACTAGTATTAAACTACAAGTAACACAACTCATTACTCATTATTTTTCACATATAAGACAAACAATTATTAGGTCTTGTCGTAGCGACTAGCCAGTACAACGAGGGACGCGATATTTTCGCCTAATAATAGTTGGGTCAATAGAAACAAATTATTTATTCACTGATTTACACATTTCAAAATAGAGCTAAAATGAGTAATTACCTCATTAAACCTGACGTATTTGGCCTTATAGAAGTTGGGTTAATAGCAAAAGAAATTCTCCCAATAGAAAAAAAATAGTTCACCATTTATTTGTGAATATTAATTATCTCGAGTATGAAAAGTAGTCTCTGTACTTAATTACTTGGTTTGAGTCATGCCTCCTCGTATATTAACCCTTTAATACATTATACATATATTGAATATAAACTTCAACTCCAACATCAGGCCTACAACTTAGCGAAGGGGCAAAGGCCAAAATCATGCAATAGAAGTTAGCATATGATAACGATATATTATCATGATACAATGTTGCTCAAAATTGTCACTATTAGCATATTATAAAATAAAAAACACAACGACACATTTCCATGTTAACAAAGGGACAAAATGGAAACAAACACATACGTAATATATATTTTTATATATACGCGGGTACTCATAGTTTCAAACATAATTTATATACATTTTATACATCATACATACATAGGTTTATCAAATATACAAATCAAAATTTCTTATTATACTCCTAGCTAGACAACTGGATCAAATACCCAATAACCCTTGTTTTATACAAGAAAAGTAAACCATGACTTTTTTTTTTTTCTTCTGCTTTTTGGGTTTTGCATTGCATCAAGATGATACAGATTATGACTACCCAAAAGGTTTTAGACACAACTGCCAACCTGAACAAGAACCCCAGTGTTCCATTTTATGTCAAAAATTGTTGCTCGAGTGTATGTGCTTAATTACCCAAGATTTTTCTTTTTAAGAAATAACGCACGCGTTTGGATTTTCCTCGATGCTGTGGTGTAGTTGCGGTTGAAAGTTAAGGTGATGTGGTGGTTGATAGTTATGCTGATACTGATACGGTTGGAAGTTGTTATAATAGGGGTTCATTGGAGGGTGAGGGTAATACGGTCGGTATGGCATAATCATCCTTGGTTGTGGTGGTGGCGCGCTCTTCTTCTCCTCTTCCTTGCCCTCTTCTTTTTTCTTCGGCTCTTCTTCCTTCTTTCCGTCGCCCTCTTTCTTTTCCTCGTCTTTCTTACCTTCTTCTTTCTTTGCATCATCCTTCTTTCCCTCTTCTTTTTTACCTTCTTCTTTCTTTTCTTCTTTCTTTTCCTCTTTCTTCTCTGGCTCTTTTGCCGGCCCAACAGAAACTATATCTGTCGTCCAAAACTTTCGTAGCTTGCTAACAACATTGATTGGATCAACACTTCCAACAATTGTCAATGTCCTATCCTTCATGTTCATAGTGATAGCATCAATCCCTACAAATGCACAATCAGTTAGTTCTATTTTAACTCTTGCTAACTTCAAAGATCAAGTTTGTGCGCGACTACTATAAACATAAATTATCCTTAAAACCTTGCTATACATAAAAATATAATTGCTCCACATTGTTTTATTCTATCCACCTATATAGAAAGCATTAAAGATTAAATACCAAATGGACAAAACCTACTACCATCACTTTCAATTAGGTTGCTTGTTGCATTTGGTTTGTCATTGCTCGCGATAAAATTTATTTCTGATATCGACACAATCTTTCTAAATCACACAACGTACGTGAAGCAACAACGACCACTCGTTGCGAATTTGCGCATGCTCATAGTCATTTATGTGATCACTTTTCATCAATAACTTCGAAAATGTCTCTTCATAATTCATATCATGGTTGAAAAACATAACTTTCATCTAAGTGATACCGGGCCCTTTATCACGATGATGAAAATATTACCCAAAAATGTACTTATATTTATATATATATCCCAACTTTTAAGAAACAAACCTCACCCACCCATTAAGCTAGGTAGGGGCCAAAAGAGAATGCCAAATAGGACCATTAATCCACGTCATTCTTACAGAAAGCAAAATGACTGGAATTAATATTATAATTTTTGTTTTTTCGGGTTGTCATAGAATAAAATAATACTAGTAGTATATTTTGAGCTAATGCATAATACAGGTTTATTATGTTTGATGAACAAGTCCAATATTTTGTCTCATTAAAGCATATTAAAATTCAACAAATGCACTCCCATCATCTCTAATAATACAATAATTAACTTAAGAAATACTTTTTGATCATCATAAATAATAGGACAAAGACACAAACCATTTTACACCTAATAAAATACAATGTTTTTCAACAATATAATTTGAAGGTTGTTCAAGATTAGCTATCCAAAATTACAAACAAACTTATCATAAGATATAGAGAAAACAATTTTAAGACGAAATTGTATTTATTTTTAGAAGAAAAAAAAAGTTGTCATTTTCCAATTTTTTTTTCCAACTTTACTTTTTTGCTTTTTGGAAATTCATGTTTCAATAGTTGCCATACTATCTATACAGCAGGAAGTACAACTGTTTGTTGTTGGAATATGACAAGAGATCAAGAATGACAAGTGCATGTGGAGTAAAGAAAAAGAAATTCAACAAAATCTTGGAAAACTTAACTTTTCTATGAATTCAACATAAAGCAAATCGAGTGTCTTGTAGAACATATTGTTCTCTTTATTTTCTACTTTCAAGAGTCAAACTAATTATAGTAGCTTCTATTTACAAATTTATAAAATGTCATGTTTTGCACATAGATCATTATTAACTCATGGTAGAAACTATTGGTGGTTGCTCAGCTTTGCGTGAGTATTGTGCTAGTATTATCGAGAAACAAAGAGGTAGAATACTTAAGAGATCCTCATAAAATTTGATTGCATAGGATAGTTTTTACGTGTAAGAAAATAAACAAAAGTGTGTTTAAGGTTACCTGGGAGAGTAGATACAATCTTCAAAGCTTTTCTCTTATCTTTGTCATCATGCACATCCAATTTCAATATGCACTTCTGAAATTCAAATACACAAATGAGTCAAAATTGTGATAGTGTGATACTGTGAAATAGTTTAGTATATTCTTGAAAAGTAGTGCAAAAGTTGGAAAACAAAGATGTGTTTTCATAAAATAAGCTGAAAAGACAACTGATTATTTTCTATATGATCTGAACTTGAAACAAGAAACAACAATAAATTTTGCAAATGGCTAAATGGTATTAAAATAGACAAAAAAATATGAAAAAACAGTAAACAAAAGCTGTTTCAAAGTTGTTTGAAAGTATATTTCTGATTTTGTTAAGAATTAAACCTTTAGGAGCAATATGAATGGAAACATATAGAATAAAAGGAATTGTACCTTCATGAGAGAATTGAAGATCAGAGTTTTGGAGAAAAAGGTTAGAGAGAGAGGAGGTACAAGAAGTGGAAATGAATATAAATGAATAATGCTTTGTTGAAAAGGGAAGAAGATTTATGGACAGAAGAATGAAAAATTGGAATCAAAACAGAATTTGCAGAGTAGGAAAGAGAAAAAAAATTCTGAAAATATTTATAAGATTATTTAATAAAAGAAAAACAAACTACCTTTTTGTGTCATAAGAAATACTCTATTGTTTTAAAAATTAGTTTTTTAATTAGCTCGATCGAGTTATTATGATATGATTAAACTAGCGGTTTCATTAGATTTTTCGTTCAAAACTAGAGTAATGTCACCTAATTGAGTTATGATTCAATCGATTCAACCGGTTAAGTTAACCCGAATCTTAATACACTTAAATAAATTACCTTTCCCTTTTAGGGCCATTGAAAATAAATTTATAAAACCTCTTCATGTAGTATGCCATGAGATCGGAAGGAGCGACGGTCATATGGTTTGGCCAGTGATGACGTATAGTCCTCAGTCGGGCCAGAAGTCCAACTCACGGGTACTACCAGTATCCAATCCAGTATGCATGGATTGGATAAATACCGTCTTGGACCCACGAGGCCCAATGGGCGGTTACTGCACGCTGTTTTACGAGGACAGCGTCCTGGCCGTACGCGGACATGAATAGACAGAATCACAATCCTATTTAGATTGTGATTCGCCTAAGTCAGGAGGATATACACTTCCTTAATTTACGAGATAAGGATCGCAGTAAGTATGCTAAATATCTCTTGCTTAGGGCTCAAGATTCGGGAAGCCCAATTAGGGTTTTACCGGCTATATAAGGAACCCCATAAGTTCCACAAAAGGTAAGATTTAACACAATACTCATACCCTCACCGATTATCTTAATCAAACCGATTACTTACTCCCACGCCAGAGTCCAATCGTGGAAAATAATCTCACGGTAAACCTAACGGTGTTTGTTCTTTAGTGTGCAGGTTCTTTATACAAGTTCACTTGGTGGAAGAGCCGAAGTCTCCAATACCCGAATTAAGCCTAATTGGGTGAAACGTGATCCATCCAACTTTTGTATCAACAAGTTGGTGCCATCCGTACGACCCTAAACTAAACTCTCGAAGCATGAAAAAGTCTGGTACATTCACAACCAATCAAAAGGATGGAGGAAAGAATGCGCAGTCCAACGAGGCGTTCATCGTCTCCACTCAATCAACCTCTGGGACAACCAGTAACCTTAACAGGGGTACTGGAGGAAGGGCACCACATGTGCCAACTTTCCCTTTTGCGACCCCTACACCAACCTTGGTGGCGGGGACCCCACCTTCGGTTGAAGCACCGAATGCGCCCCAAAAGGATGCACGGGTTATCTCGGACGCCGAGATTGTGCAACAAGGAGATCCCCAGTCACCCTGGTGCCAAGCACGCGCCTAGAAGACTTCATAACACAAAATTATAAAGCTCTTGTCCCGCTCATGGTCGAACGCATGAGGAACAGAGCCGTAGATGACCTACGGCACCGCCTTGATTTCGCAAGGGAAAAGGAGATCGAACTGGGATCTTCCTTAGAGGAAGATCCCCAAAGCACACGAGGAGAATGGAAGACCTCTTAAAAAGCCTCACGTCTCCGAGCGGGTCACGTACCACGAAGGACATGAGGAGGAGCGATAAGCTTCTGACTACTCGAGGGACTCGAGAGAGCGCGAACCTCTAGAAACCCCCGCTGATGACAGACAGCGCACGAGCGACCTAAAAAGAATCTGACCTTGTTAGCCTCAAAATATTGAGTCAAACAAGAATGATCGATCATAGGTTTATTATGTATTGATTATTAGAATGTTGTAATAGGTAGTCTAGTAGTCGTAACAATACGGGCTTGATGGTTAGCTTAAAAGGCCTCTTTCAAGGTACTAAACATTTTATTCTAGCCCGGCCCAACCTATATAGCCCATAAAAGCCCGCATGTGGGTGGATTATATAAACTCCCCTCCTAGCATGTTAGGAGAGTTGATTGTTCATTTGTTTTCTCTCTTCAATCTAATATTCCCCAAGTTTCAAACCATTCTCTCTCTTTTTTCTCTCTACTTTCTCTCTCTAGAATTCATATCTTTTCTTCATTTATTTCTTGTTTAATCATCAAATAATATGGGACAACAATTGGCATCAATCGTCATGGGGTAGATTAGTGATTGTTTTAGTTGTATTCGTGAGCTTTGATAGTTTTTGCCCAAGTTTCAAAAAAAAGTCGTGTTTTTGTTGTTTCAAGTGATCTACATATCTCCTACATATTTGTGGAAGGGATTTGGGTGCTTTGGATTGGTCAAAATCACGAATATCTAAGCAAAATATCTCATCTTTCTTCAAATATTTCGAAACAGTGAGTTTATTGCGAAATCTGGGCCTTAAGTATCTTCGCAATATTTGAGGGTTTAAGATATTGCGAAGTTAGTATCTTCGCAATAAAAAGGGTTTATATTATTGCGAAGATTGGCTATATTCTCAATATTGCGAAGAGTGTGTTTTCCATTATTGCGAAGAAGTGTGTTTTCCATTATCGCGAAGAAGTGTATTTTCCATTATTGCGAAGAAGTGTACTTTCTATTATTGCGAAGAGTTATTTTTTTAAGTATTGCGAAGACTGTTTTTTTTTAGATTATTGCGAAGATTGGAAGTTTTGAGTACTGCGAAGATTGGAAGTTTTTGGGTATTGCGAAGATTGTAATTGTGCAATATTGCGAAGATTGATAGGGTATTGCGAAATCTTATAACTTCTAGGATATTGCGAGATCCTGTGGTGTGAATTATTGCGAAATCTTTTCCGAGATTTTCTAAAAAACATGAATTCGTGAGTTTTTTGGGATTTCAACAATTTTTCTCTTCAACAACAATCACTACAACATCTACTTAAGATCTGTATTCATTTCAACATTTAAGATATTATCGAGATGGATTCTACTACAGAGTACCGTGTGACAAACAACAACATCATGGTGGCGGGTAACAAAGAAAGACCACCAATGCTTGTGACTGGTCGATATGATCAATGGCAATCCCGTTTTCTACGTTATCTAGACACAAAATCTAATGGTGATGCTTTAAGGCAATGCATTTTTTATGGACCCTATAAATTTTCAAAGGTACAAGTTCCTGTAGTACCAGCCAAAGACACAACTGACCGCATATGAACGTGATGAAAAGAGAAACGACCTCACACCAGAGAACCGTGCTTGGTTTGATGCAGAGAAGGAAGCAATCTACTTAATTCTTAGTGGCATTAGAGATGATATTTACTCCACGATTGATGCATGCCCTACTGCTAAAGAAATATGGACGGCTATTGAAAGATTGCAACAAGGTGAATCACTCAACAAACAAGATGTGAAAACAAACCTGTTTTGGAACTTTGGCAAGTTTACTTCAAATGATGGGGAATCAATTGATTCATATTACTCCTGATTCTACAAAATGATGAATGACATGACCCGAAACAACTTGCAAGTTTCCACCATGCAAGTCAATGTCCAATTTCTACAGCAACTTCAACTAGAGTGGACACGGTTTGTCACCTTGGTGAAACAACAACAAAAGTTAGACGAAGTTTCCTATCACACACTCTTTGACATCTTCAAATAATTTCAGAATGAGGCAAACGAACTTCGGGCCGAACGAGTAACAAAGGTTGCAAATCCACTTGCTTTTGTGTCTACCACTCAACATTACCCGGATTATCATTCTCGTGCTCCAAAGACCTACTCCACACAATCATCATCACCACGATTATCCATTGTCTCTAAGTCACATGATCCCACAAGATCACAAGGCAAAGAAGTTTCAAGAGCATCATCACCACCACTTGAGCAATCATCCAAAGAAGACAGTGAGGAAGAACAAGATCAAAAGGATAGGGAAGTCAAGCAACAAATGGCTTTCATTATGAAGCAATACAATAAAATCTACAAACCCACCAACAACAACCTCAGAACATCATCAAACACGAGGAACAACTATGCTAAAAGTCCTACAAGGTATGACACACGAAGGCGTGCTGAGAGTCCTCCAAAGTATGATCGACAACCCGCTAAGTATGATCATCAGAGGGTTGCTACTGTTGTTAGAAATAGAGAAACTGTTGGTACTCAAGTTGTGCAATAAAGTGGGATTCAGTGTTTTAACTCCAGAGGTTTTGGGCATTTGGCTAGGGAATGCAGAGGGTTAAAGATTATGGTTATCATAAGGAAAAGATGTTGCTATGCAAGAAGATGGAAGCTGAGATCACCTGAGGAAGGAGAAATGCTTGACGACACAGACGATGAACTCTCCGACCAAGAACTCGAGGCACATTATTCATACATGGCAAAGATTCACGAGGTCCTTAATGTCACTGAAGATGACAGCGGTCCTATCTTTGATACCGAGCTAATTGATAACGTACAACATGATGATGAATATAATGTGTTTGGAGATACACATGAGCATAGTGATCTACCAACAACAATTACTGACACATGTATGATGGAAATGGTTGATAGCAATACCATACCTGATTCATTAGACATGTGCAATAATGAGTTTGAGGATGATCAACATGCAAATGAGTATGATGATGAGGAGCGTGTCGCGCTTGCTAATTTTATTGCTATTTTACAAAAAGATGTCAATGAAACTAGAAAGAGTCAAAAGTAATTAAAGAAGGCAAACGCTGCGCTCACTCAAAACTTTGAAGAAAGAAAAGACGCTCTTATAAAATCTAGTGAGACCATTGATAGTTATAGGGCTCAGCTTCTTCAAAGAGACAAAGAGCTTGAGGGGTACAAAGGTCTTTTAATTAACGTTAAAAAGGACGATTTTGAAAATAAATACAACGAAGCTCTTGCTTTGTTAACTAAAGAAAAACGTCAATTTAATGTTTTATTAAGTGATGAACGTCAAAAAACGTACCTTGCCACAACAAAAGTAAACGAACTTGAACAAAGGCTTTCTATGAATACCACCGATTCTGCTAAAATTCTTGAGGAAAAGAACAAGAGGTTGAAAAATTAAAACAAGATTTCAAAAATAGACAAGGCAAAGATACTGAAAAAGTAACGGAACTCGAAGAAAAGTCGAATTTTTGATAAAAAGTTGTTTATAAAACGCATGACTCTATTCAAACCATAAGAATGATAGCACCTCGGTCGTTTTTTAAGGGTAAAGATAGTTTTGGAAGTCCTAAGTACCTCGAACAAGCTCAAGCTGCGAACCCCCACTTATATCTTGATGAGTCCGACTGGACCGATCATGATTGCCCTATAGTTAGGCTCGATAGTGAAGAGACATCCCTTTGGGATGAGGAGAGTAGATCACCGGTCAATAAAGATTTTGTGAAACCATACAATTATGCTTATGAAAACAGTATTTATGGTCTTTTCACTCCACAAAAACAGAAGTCTCGTGAGGAGTTGTTTCTTGAAAGCAAACAACGAAGAATTCAATGGAAGAAAAGTTTTGCCACTAAGAAATCAAATGTTTCTAAATATATTAACTATTTGCCTCTTGATGTTTCTAAAAGAAAAGGTAGAAAAACACTTGGTATTCTTAAACCTCACATTGATAATGATCAATCAATCGTTGAAAGAGATTGGCAAAAACGTGAAAATGATAAGTGGAAAAAAGAGATTCCTCACGATATTACTGTGCTTGTGAAAGAACTTTTAATACCAAATACGAAGATAAATAAAACAAACTGTTCTTGAGTTTGAAAAATTAATTCGGTCTGAAATGTTTGATGATTTGCAATATGTTGAGTCCATTGAAAAAGAAATTGATGACCTTCAAACTGAAAAATCAGAGTTTTCAAACGAATATGATCTACTCTTAGAAGAATGTCTCTCCAAAAATATTTTGTGTGTTGCTCTTCAATCTTGTGCTGATATCGATGAATATTTTGATGTTGCATGCAAATATCTTGATAAGATCAAAGAGTGTGAACGGCTTGAAACTGAGCTTTCGAAACGTAAAGAACATGTTGATAAATAGACTTTTGAGTTACTTCAACACAGAACTGATTTCCTTCAAAAACATTGTCATACTCTTGAAATTGCTTTGCAAAAAGACATCGGAAGTTTTCCACATGATAATAAATTTGCCAGAAAAACTTTCCCAAATGTTTCGAGAAATGAATGAAAAGAGTATGGAAATTACAGATTTGAAAGCTCAGTTACAAGACAGGGAGATAGCGATTGCTGAGTTGAAGAAACTCGTCGCTAAGATGGGTGGGAAAATTGTGGAACCTTGCATTAAGAAACCTGTTGTAAGACAACCCAATGCGTATAAAGTGACTAAACCCTCTGTATTGGGAAAATCATCTGTTTTCTCCAATTCTGCATTTGCAAAACCTGGGTTTGCCCCCAAGACGGTTAGGAAGGATAGGTTACCAATGATTACTCCCAAAATATATATTCGATCACAAAGCATTAAGAACACAAATGTGATCAAACCAGGGATGTATAGATTGGCCACTAAACCCACACACAACAAAGAAAGTCAATCACCTCAGACTTCTGGAAACACTAATAGACGTGTGTCTTTTACTACAGGAGTAGTCCCTACTGCTAGTGTTAGCCGACCTCAGCTTAAGAGCACTCGAATGAATGAAAAGGTTTGGCAAAACAAGAGTCAAGGGAAGATGAAGAAAGTAGAAGACCACCATAGGAATTTGAATGTTTCTAAGAATAAAACGTCTGTAATCGCATGTAATGATGATTTGAATGATTCGACTTTGAATGCTTTGAATGTTAAGTTTGTTTGTGTGAAATGTGGAAAATGTGCTAATGTTAATCATGCTATGTGTGTTTCGAATAATTTTAAAGGCGTAGATACTAGAACTAAGAAGCTAATTGCGATGCCTATTAGGGCTAGTAAACCCAAACGCAAAGAGAACCATTCTGGTGCAACCACCCTTAAGAAAAGTATTGCATCAGACTCCACCACTAAGAACCCTAGAAGCAGGATTAGGGAATTATATGAATCTGCTAGCAAGTCTTGGAAATGGTGGTTTGTTAATCAATGTCCTCAAGGATATAAATGGATGCCTAAGGTTAGGAAAGAAAACGTGACAATGAGCGTTAGTGTGCCTTTAAGTGATGAAACTATGGAAACTAATGATTCAAATATCATAACTAACATGGAATCCAATTTAGAGAATGCTCCATCGTGTTCTAATTCTTCTGCAGGTGATCGAAATAATTATCTTCATACTGGACTCCGGGTGCACCAAGCACATGACAGGGAATCTCAAGCTTATAATTAATTTTGTGGAGAAGCTCCTGGGTACGGTCCGATTCGGAAATGATCAATTTACACCGATCCTAGGATATGGAGATTTGGTTCAAGGGAATATCAAAATCAAAAGGGTTTACTACGTCGAAGGGCTCTATCAAAATCTTTTCTCGGTTGGTCAATTATGTGATGCAGATTTGGGGTTGCTTTTAGAAAGAAGACATGTTTTGTTCGTGATTATGAAGGGAATGACTTACTTACCGGTTCACGGAGTACTGATCTCTACACTATTTCACTTCAAGACTCCACGTCTTCAACTCCAATCTGTTTCATGGCTAAAGCTTCAACGACTCAAGCTTGGTTATGGAATCAACGATTATCTCATCTCAACTTTGATACCATCAACTTGCTTTCCAAGAAAGATATTGTGAGAGGCCTTCCAAACTTGAAATTCATCAAAGATCGTCTTTGTTCTGCTTCTGAGCTTTGTAAAGCTAAACGAACTAGTTTCAAGACAAAGACTACACCAAGCTCTAAAGGACAGTTAGATCTTCTTCATAAAGATTTGTGTGGCCCCATGCGTGTTCAAAGCATCAATGGAAAGAAATATGTTATGGTAATTGTCGATGACTACTCAAGGTACACGTGGACTCACTTCTTGAGGTCTAAGGATGAAACACCCGAAGTTCTCATCAACTTCCTTAAACCGATACAACGTGGTCTTCAAGCTCAAGTAAAAGTGGTACGTACTGACAGAGGCACGAAATTCTTGAATTCAACTCTAAAGAATTATTTTGAAGCCAAAGGGATTGAACACGAAACATCTATTGCTAGAACACCTGAACAAAATAGCGTTGTTGAAAGACGAAACCGTACTTTAGTTGAGGCTGCTCGAACATTATTATCCGCATCAAAACTACCACTATTCTATTGGGCCGAAGCCGTGTCAGCCGCATGCTACACATAAAACTGATCCTTAATTATCCCAAGACATGAAAAGACACCATATCACATAATTCATGATCGCAAACCTTCACACAAACACCTTCATGTTTTTGGTGAAGGTTTATTAATATCATAACAATTATAAAAAATCCTAAACGAGATCAAAGCACACATAGCGGAAGCGATTTAACAAGATCATAATAATAACACAATTATAATTAATCGAATTAGGATTACATACCTTTACGCTAAAGCAAATCCACAAGACGAAGAACGAATCACCAATTCGTGTTTATACCGTAATATACCAAGATATAGTCTAAAGTAAGACTATATTACGACCTTGTACACACGTAATACAATGAGCTAACCGTGATTCTAGCACGTGAAAACCGAGCTACAACGCTTGTAATTAATCTACCCAACAACCCTAGAGAGGGGCTAGGACTAGATTGTAAGTAAATTGATCAACCAAGAAAACCAACCGAAACCCTTTGTGGTTTACTCCTTGCGATCGAACCAAGAGAAGAGGGAGAAGAAGAGATTCAAGTTATGATTAATTATAAGAGATAAGGAGCTGTATTTATAGGCCTCAACCCATTGTAGCTCAAATAAATAAAAGGCAACTTTTTGCCCCCCCCCCTTTGGCTCTAATCGACGATCGAACACCCCCATGGGGTGTTCCAGAACCTTCCGTACTTCTTCCTTTTTATTCTCTTACTGTACATTGTTTTAACATTCGTTAATACTTAACTAACAATTAATTAACGACCGTTAAAGTTATATAGTTATTTGCTCGGTTTAATTTAATAAATACATAAAAATATATTTATTAAATAAATTAACTCTTTACGTATTGTGTAAAATACCATAATCTCGAGTTCGATCCTATCACACGACTATTAAATATAAGTCCATAAACTTACAGATCCCACTTGGACATATTTCTAATATCGTGATTACATTGACTAGCGTCTAGTTACACTTAGCAATGTCTCTAGTACAACTCGAGTAAGGTCTCCTGGACAAGACCTTTTAATGATTCTGCTTTGTTATTATTATCCTTTTATTTCTAATACAACGTTAATAAGGATATGGATCTCAGTCATTCCTTCCATTAACCATTCTGTTTCTCGTTCATAGATTCAACAAGATTACCAAAACAAATTTGGGTGTGGCCACACAAACATCTTACTAATCCCACAAGGGCCCCAACTGTATTAAACTCCAAAACGAAATTGGAGGAAATAAATCTCATATTGACTACGAGCAAAACTTATGAATTTTGCAACACTTCCGAAAATAATCCTTATAGCTACCAGTTACGTTTAGCGTTAGATTATTCCACAAAGATGCACTAGATTCATAACAGTTTCCTGGTATCTAAGTCTAAGGATAACTATTTATGTTTTACTTGATGACAAAGATCCATAAAGTAAAATCATATAGTTGGGATAAGTACAATACTCGATTCATCGAACATCATCCAAAATCGATCAATATACTTTCAAGTATACTCTATCGCTATTTTGATTTGTCTTAATTTAATAATATTCCTATATATTAATCGAAAACGGACATTTAGCATAACTTTTATTCATGGATTAAAACATGTAAAATAGGATACACTTATTAAATAATAGAAATAAACGAAACCCAATCTTTATTTCATTATATAATAATGTCATAACATCCTTTATCCAAATACTAATCACATATTTATTTCATGAGTTCGCTAGCTAGTTGCAACCCAATACCTTTGCTTGCTTAACTACCTTTGGTCTAGGCAAAGCCTTTGTTAAAGGATCAACTACGTTATCATCTGTGTGAACTTTTATCAATTTGATTTCACGAGCTTCAACTTGTTCTCGGACGTAGTGATGTCTACGAATAAAGTGTCTGGCGCCTTTCATGACTCCAGGGTCATTGGCAAATATTATTGCGGTAGAATTGTCACAATACATATCTATAGGTTATTTAATTGAAGGCATCACTCCAAGATCTTCAATAAACTTCCTAATCCAAACAACTTCCATTGCAGCTTTTGAAGCAGCCATGTATTCAGACTGAGTAGCATGCATTGTAATCATTGTTTGTTTCTTGCTCTTCCAGTCAACTGCTCCTCCATTGATAACAAAAACATAACCCGTCTGAGACTTCGTATCGTCTTTATCACATTGCCAAGACGCATCACAGAAACCTATAACATTCAGCTTTGTGTCTGGTTTCCCTTCATATACCAAAAACATATCTTTCGTACTCCTCAAATACTTTAGAATATGTTTAACAGCAGTCTAGTGGAGCTTCCCTGGATTCTGTTGGTATCTACTGACCAAATTCTGAGCAAACGCCACATCAGCCCTTGTGCATCTAACAACATACATTATAGATCCTACAGCAGAAGCATAAGGCACCTTCTTCATGTATGCCTCCTCCTCAGGAGTTAATGCTTCCATCTCATGACTCAGATTATGCTTAACTTTCATAGGTTGAAAAACTTTCTTGAAATTATGCATATTATACTTCTTCAAAATCTTATCTATATAAGCATCTTGACATAGACCAATTAACCATCTTTTCCTATCCCGACAGATCTTAATTCCTAGAATGTATGTAGATTCTCCTAAATCATTCATAGAAAAACATTGACCAAGATAATCCTTAACTTCTTTAAGTCTTGGAATGTTACTTCCCATGATTAATATGTCATCAACATATAGGATTAGGAATACTACATCACTGATCACTCCCACTAGCTTTACGATATACACATGGCTCGTCACGATTCTAAATAAATCCAAACTTTTTGATTTCTTCGTCAAATCTTTTATTCCATTGACGTGATGCTTGCTTCAAACCATAAATGGACCTTTGAAGTTTGCATACATGTCCTGGATTCTCAGGATCAACATACCCTTCTGGTTGTTGCATATAGATGTCTTCATCTAAGCGATCGTTCAAAAAGGCAGTTTTAACATCCATTTGCCATATCTCATAGTCATAGTATGCTGCTATAGCTATGAGAATCCTAATAGCTCTTGAGTCTACTACAGGAGAAAATGTCTCCTCGTAGTCTACACCAAAAGTTTGAGTAAAACCTTTAGCTACTAAACGAGCTTTATAGGATTGTACTTTTCCGTCTATGTCGATTTTCTTCTTGTATATCCACTTATGTCTCACTACTTTAGCATTCGGTGGTGGTTCTATAAGAATCCAAGCATCATTTACTCTCATGGATTTCATTTCCTCATCTATAGCAACCATCCACTTATCCTTCTCAGGATCAAGTATGGCGGATTTATAATTAGCGGGTTCCCCAAGATCCCCTAACTCATCATCATCCTTTATGTTAAGACATATATTGCTATTTGCATTTTTAATCCTTTTGGATCTACGCAGAGGAACTAATTCCGGTGGAACCGCCAGACTTTCTGGTTCTACAGGAATTACATCGCTAGTGTTTTCATAAGGTAATGTATCTATATGACTCTCTTCTAGATCATAATTTCTCCCACTGAATTCTTGATTTACAAGATCATATTCAAGGAAGTCTCCATACCTAGAAACAATCACTTTGTTCTCAGGTGGATAATAAAAGTAGTAACCCATAGTTTCCTTAGGGTATCCTACAAAGATACATTTTACAGATCGTTGTTGGAGTTTTTCACCCGAGTCAAGTTTCACATACGCCTCGCAACCCCATACCTTTAAATAAGACAAATATGGCTTCTTGCCATGCCATAGTTCATATGGTGTCTTATCGACCTTCTTTGTGGGAACCATATTTAAAATGCGAACATCAGACTCTAAAGCATAATCCTAAAAGGATAAAGGTGAAGTTGTAAGATTAAACATAGATCGCACCATATCCAATAATGTACGATTTCTCCTTCCGGATTCACCACCTCTATCAGAATGAAGAGCTTTAATCTTCTTCCCTAATAATAGTTCTACTTCTACTTTAAACACTTTGAATGTTTCAAATACCTCATTTTTATGCTTAACTAAATAAACATAACCATCACGGCTATAATCATCCGTAAATGTTAAGAAGTAGCTATCACCTTTCCTTGACGTATGTCTAAGTGGTCCGCACACACCAGTATGTATAAGTCCAAGTAGATCAGTAGCTCTTTCAATATTGCTATTAAAAGGTTTCTTGGTCATCTTTCCAGAGATACAAGACTCACATTTATCAAATGATTCATCATTGATACTTTCCAAAAGACCTTCACGTTGAAGCTTTTGTATACGAGTCTTTCCAATATGGGCAAGTCTACAATGCCAAAGATAAGAAGAGTTCTTGTCAAACTTTCTCTTCTTACTCATGCTAAAGATAGATTTATTGTTTTTGGATTCATTATCATGCATGTCTATTTCAAACACACCATTCACAGAAATTGCTTTAAAATAGAAAATACCATTTTTCCAAACAAAAATTCCATTATTATCAATCGTGTGAACGAATCCATTATTTAACAAAAAAGAAAAGGAAATAACACCCCTAACAATTGTAGGTGCATAATGACAATCATTTAAACTACTAAACCCAAAGGTAAAACTAGATTAAATGTTCCTATAGCTTTAACCGCTGCTTGTGCGCCATTGCCCACATGCAGAATTTGTTCCCCATAGGATAGCTCCTTTAATCCCTTCAGCGTATTACAAATGTTAATACCATATCCCGTATCATATACCCAGGAATTTAATTTGTATGTTAAATTGAACAATTCAATCATAAATAAAGTAATTGAAGCTGCAGCGTTCTGCTCCGACTTCTTCTTTATTTCTCGCAATTCTTCGAGGTAAAGAGGGCAATTCCTCTTCCAGTGACCACTTGCCTTGCAATGGTGACAAGTCTCATCCTTTTGAGATTGACTCTTCTTGACAAAGTTTTGCTTAGGTTTCGAATAAGTCGAAACTTGTTTGCCCTTATTACCCTTGCATTTGCCTTTCTTCTTATTCGATTGCGGTTTTGGCTTACTCACTCTACCCTTTTGTATGGTTAGTACAGAAGACGTAGCGGTAGATGCGTTGTCTTTCAACCCTTTTTCATAGTCAATGAGCATTGCATGCAAATCATTAAATGTCTTCCCCGTGCAATGCATATTATAGTTTCTAACGAAATCATTGAAGTTGTAACACCCCATTTTGATAAATGGAATGTCACGCGTAATTATGGCGTGTCATCAAAGCATACAAGGATAAATGTCTAAAGCATTACATGACCATAAAAAGGAAATACCGGAATCAAACATCGGTAGTCCAAAAGTAAAGCTCATCACACACAAACATAATGAAAGGACTAAACAATATCCATGGAAAGAGTATCAAGGTATTGACAATGCATAAAGTAAAGAAAGGCTAGAAAGCTTCCAGTCCATATGCACGTACGCTTAAAGTCTACGAGCGTCCCTGAGTACCTGCCGTTTTAGGAACATGAAAAGAAAAACGGCTGAACAATACGCTCAGTGCACGGATGTACAATAAAGCATGAATAATATAAGCATATAAGCATATAACAACAGAAGAAACTAAGTCCCGAATAACCTGGTTAAGTCTTAATAAAACTGGTTTTATAGTTTGAAAAGCCTTATGTTTATCTTGTAAAAACTGTTTAACATATTTTACCATTAGCCAATATAGGTCATGAAAATCAACGTTGCATGAATACTTGGAGGGGTGACCTCGTCATGCAAATTAGAGGGGCTGCCTCTAATTTAATATAATGGTTTTGGGTAGGAGGGATCAGCTCCTTGTGAAGGATGCAAGGCACACACCACATTCACACTGAGTAATCTGCTGAAAAACATGTAACTAGGATGCACCCATACGCCCCACATGATAAATATAATAATATGGCCAAAAGCTGAAGGGACGCCACGAGCAATCACTCTGCCGTCGGGAAGTCATAACATCAGTGCCTCTAGTGTTATGGTTATGGTACCTCCATAACTAGGTGAAACTGGTCATGCATGTATATGGCTTCAGGTATTCTAAATTAAACATAAGCAATCAAACATATAAACTTATACTATGGGAAAACAGTTGGCTGCATACAGGGAATCCTAATAAGGAAAGAATGTCTATACTGAAAGGACGGGAATCCGTACCTTATGTCCAGTGAAAGAAGAAGACGAACGGAAGAGAGTCCTACTTTGGTATCACTAATGCTACATAAATACATACGTGTATAAGTATCTGATTACTAAATACGTAACTGGTTTTATATCATGTCTTAGCTTGTTTTATACGTTCATGTCATGTTTTACTGTTTTAAGCTTTATATTGTGTTTATCTTATATTCTGTCTATTCTGATTAAGTATTACTTGTATTTCATGTATTATTATACTTGTTGTGAATAATGAGTAACTTCCTAAAAATAGCAGGTTTCCTAAAATAGAAAGTTTCCAAAAATAGAAAGTTACCAAAAATAGAAAGTTTCCAAAAATAGAAAGTTTCCAAAAATAGAAAGTTTCCAAAAATAGAAAATTTCCAAAAATAGAATTACTGCTTAAAATAGATAAGTTTCTAAAAATAGAAAGTTTCCATAAATAGATTAGCTGTCGTATTTAAATAAGTTTCTAAAAATAGAAAGTTTCCATAAATAAATATAAGTTGGTTAAATAACCTAATTATATAAGCTTAAGTGTTTTTCTGATTATTATTCTAAGTCATGTTATTAATTATTACATGTGAATTAAATGAACTATAGGTTAAAAGTATTTAATTAAATATATCATGATTTTAATTAGATAAAGGTAAAATATTTAGGTTAAAACATGTATTATTAATTATTAATAATATAACCTAAGTCATGTTAATTAATTAATTATAGTCATGGTTTTATTAATTAATTAATTGTAAAGTCTAATAAAATATAAATACTTAGGTTAAAATTCATGATCTAATAATTAACTTTATAACCTAAGTCATATACATTAAATTAATCATGTCATGTTTTATTAATTTAATTTTAACACATAACTAGTAAAATCATAAACCTTTAAAATAATTTATAAATCGGGCCCATAATTAAAAACCATGAACCGGACCCGTAACTAACACCATAACCCGAACCACGTCGGGTTTCCCCTTGGTTTTGCTGCTTCCGTGGGACCACCACCACCATACCGAGACCATATGGTCTCGGTGGTGTTACATAAGCCAAGCCGAGACCCCTATGGGGCTCGGTTAGGCGTCGGCTAGACCACAACACCCCTAAACCATTGATTTGATTTACCCCAATGATCATTAACATGTTTTAATAATTGTTTTTAATTAGTTTTTAAAAACATCATGATTTTATGTGATTCATTAAATCAAAACATAAAAGAAAAGGTTAAAAAGGTTATACCGATTACGTGAAACAAATGAGGATGAACACACACGAATCCTTGCAAAATATCCAAGATCAAAATCAACCCGAACACCCCTTGTGATGATGTATAACCGGCGGCCAAAGAGGAACCAAAGAAAGAACTAGGGTTTTTCTATTTTTAATATTTTGTGAATAATGAACATGTTTTACCCCTTATTCCTAATTAGTAAAATTTGCATGGGCTTGGCCCATGTCTTTGTGTATGCCGCGGGTAGGGGGCCCCACATGGGGTAACCCGTACTTTTCTCGAGTCTAAATATTATAGTGTGTTCTCTTGTTTTATCGTGTTCGTGATTTACGTGTTCTAATTAATTATTAATCCTGACTTAATATATTTATTCGTGTTCGTAATAAATATATATACGTAAATAATATTATCTCGTGATTAAATTACGTTCATGATTTCATGATCGCATGTTCGTGATTATAATTATTATTTAAGTAATTATCATGTGTTCATACGTAATAAATACTTATCGTGTTCTAACACGTACGTAATACTTAAAATTCTTATACGTGAAACGTAACGTGCTATAAAAGGAAAGTTCTAATCATGTACGTTCGATCTAAAGGGTACTATTCATGGTAAAAGCATGCGGGTTTTACAACTCTTCCCCCCTAAAAAGAATAATTCGTCCCCGAATTATAGATAAAGTAAACTGAAAAGAAGAACATACCCGAATTCAAAATATGAAATGAGGGTAAGAAGCCCGGATAGACTCCTCTGTTTCCCAAGTGGCTTCCCGCTCAGTGTGATCCCTCCAAAGGATTTTGACGAATGGAATCTTCTTCCTTCTCATGACTCGTTCTTGTCTGTCAAGAACTCGTTCGGGTTCTTCTATGAAAGTGAGATCTTCACGTATCTGTTCCAGTGGATACTGAACCATGTGAAGGGGATGATACTGGTACCCTCTGAGTAAGGACACATGAAACAGATTGTGTACATGTGAAAGCTGCGGAGGTAACGCTAAACGGTAAGATACTTCACCGACTCGTTCAATGATATCAAACGGTCCGATGAAACGAGGACTGAGCTTCCCTTTAACCCCGAAGCGTCTAACACCACGTGCCGGCGAAACCTTAAGAAAGACGTGATCTCCTACGTTAAATTGTATGTCCCTACGATGCTTATCGGCGTAACTCTTCTGACGTGACCGTGCTTCTTGAAGTTTCTGCTTAGCTATTGCGACCCTCTCATTAGTCATCTCTATGATCTCTGGTCCTTCAAGTGTTCGCTCACCAACCTGATCCCAGCAGATTGGGGCGCGACACTTTCTGCCTAACAACATCTCGAAAGGAGCACACTTGATACTTGCGTGCCAACTATTGTTGTATGCAAACTCCACCAAACAGATATAATCGTCCCAATCACCCGTCCATTCCAACGCACATGACCTCAACATGTCCTCCAATGTCTGAATCGTTCGCTCCGACTGTCTGTCTGTTTGAGGATGAAAAGCCGTGCTAAGCTTAAGTTGTGTACCCCAAGCTTTCTGCAGACTCTTCCAAAATCGCGAAGTGAATCGAGGATCTCTGTCTGAGACGATGCTGGATGAAGCACCGTGGAGTATCATGATCTCTCTTCTATACGTATCGGCGAGTTTACTGACCGAATCTTCCTTGCGGATCGGTAAGAAATGAGCTGATTTGGTAAGTCGATCTACGATAACCCAAATTGCATCGTGCTTCCTCTTGGTTGGCGGAAGACCAGTAACAAAATCCATGGTGATTTTGTCCCACTTTCACTCTGGAATATCTAACGGTTGAAGGAGACCGCCAGATTGCTGATGCTCGATCTTAACCTGCTGGCAGGTAAGACATTTGGAGACGTAAGTGGCAACATCTTGTTTCATACCACTCCACCAAAAGTACTGCTTGATGTCATGGTACATCTTAGTCGAACCAGGATGTATAGAGAATGGGGGAGATATGAGCTTCAGCTAACAATGCTTCCCGGAGTTCTTGATCATCAGAAACACAAAGTCTCGTGCCCTGCCATACGATACCATCTGCATCTACTCTGAATTTTGTCTGCTTCTCCAAATTCTGAACTATCGCCCAGATTTCTCCATCATCTTTCTGAGCTTCCTTGATCTTAGAGAGTAACTCGGGTTCTACTCTTAGATTAGCCCAGTAACCGTGCTTTCCATGTACCATGATCTCTATGTCTAGTCTCTCCAAGTCTCTTATGATTTCCTCCTCAATCTTAATGCTGTTGATCATTCCGGACTTCCTTCTAAGTGCATCTGCTACTACATTCGCCTTTTCGGGATGATACTACAGATTAATGTCATAATCCTTCAACAGCTCTAACCATCTCCTCTGCCTCATGTTCAATTCACGTTGAGTGAAGATATACTTCAAGCTCTTGTGGTCCGTGAACATGTCACATGATTCTCCATATAACTAGTGCCCCCATATCTTCAATGCAAACACGACTACAGCAAGTTCCAAGTCATGCGTAGGGTTTTCTTCATAAGGCTTAAGCTGCCGTGAAGCGTACGCCTTCACTTTCCCATGTTGCATGAGAACATAGCCAAGTCCCTTCCCCGATGCATCACTGTAGATTTGAAATCCACCCGTACTAGATGGGAGAGTAAGAATAGGTGCAGATACTAGCTTCTACTTCAGGTCTTCAAAGCTCTTCTCTCGTTCTTCAGTCCAGACAAATTTTTCCCCTTTCCGCATCAGTTTGGTCAATGGTATTTCTAAGCGGGAAAAGTTCTCCACGAACCTACGGTAATAGCCAGCTAAGCCTAAGAAACTGCGGACTTCAGTCGCTGATGTCGGCCTCGGCCACTTAGTAATAGCCTCAACCTTCGCTGGATCTATAGTGATTCCTTCTGCTGACACAGTGTGGCCTAAGAATGCCACCTTGTCTAACCAGAACTCACACTTAGAAAATTTAGCATACAGCTGCTTCTGGCGAAGAATCCGTAGTACTGTACGAAGATTGTCTTCGTGTTCCTCCTTGGACTTTGAGAAAATCAGGATGTCATCGATGAAGACAATGACGAACTTGTCCAAAAATTCAAGGAAGATTTCGTTCATCAAATCCATGAACACTGCTGGAGCATTGGTCAGGCCGAATGGCATGACTACAAATTCGTAGTGGCCATAGCGTGTACAGAAAGCAGTCTTGGTGATGTCCTGCTCCTTAACCCGTAGTTGATGATAGCCTGACCTAAGATCAATCTTGGAGAAGTGTTTGGCCCCTTGGAGTTGGTCAAACAGATTGTCTATACGCGGCACTGGATACCTATTCCTGATAGTAATCATGTTGAGCTCGCGATAGTCTATGCAAAGACGCATGCTGCCGTCCTTCTTCTTAACAAATAAGACCGGTGCGACCCATGGAGATGCGCTCGGTCAAATGAAACCTCGTTCTAGAAGTTCTTGTAGTTGATCCTTCAGCTCCTTTAACTCTATGGGAGCCATGCGATAAGGAGCCTTGGAAATCGGTTCAGCTCCTAGCATGAGCTCGATATTGAATTCCACTTCTCGTGCAAGTGGTATGCCCAGAAGTTCTTCTGGAAATACATCTTGGAATTCCGACACTATTGGCTGATCCTGAATTGATAGAGATTCAGCATCCATGTCGTGAACCGTAGCTAGATAACCCTCGCAGCCATGTAACAGTAGTGCACGTGCTTGCAGGGTAGATATGATTTGTACAGACCTTCTGGGTACGAACCCGTTTTGAATGTACTCTGGTGCATTAACATCACCGAATATGACTCGATATGAATGGCAGTCTATGGTAGCATGATGCTCGGATAGCCAATCCACGCCTAAAATCATGTCAAAGTCAGTCATGTCCAGCGGAAGTGCGTCAACAGGACGAACCTCATCATCGAACTCTAGGGGAAGACTCTTTTATACATGGGTTATGCGTACAAAGTCTCTCAAAGGCGTGGAAATACTTAGTATATTATCTAGTGGCATGGGGATCATCCTAATGTTCTTGGCATAAGCGATAGAAATGACCGAGTGAGTAGCACCCGTATCGCAGCCTGACCATACATATACAAGATTCCAGTGATGGCACCTGTAGACTTGTTGGCCTGATCTCGAGATGTCGTGTAGACACGTCCAGTGGTAGGAGGCGGCTTGGTATCAGCATGTCCCGGTGTGCCCTCCATCTCGCCCTTACGGCAGTCCTTCATGCGATGGCCAGGAAGACCACACTTGAAGCATGCGTCGGTGTCGCGACGACATGGCCCTGGGTGCCTACGGTGGCAAGTAGAGCAAAGAGGATGAGTATATCCTCCAGCAGGTGCTCTGGCTGGCTGGGGACCTGATAAAACATTTTACATGAGACATGATAATAGGGTACAAAGGACAATGCGAATAATCGTAAGATTGAATACCAGTGATAGCTGGACGGCTAGGCTGTGAACCTCTCTGGTTCTGGTCCCTACCGTTTCCATGGTTCCTGGTAGAAGATTTGCTAAAGTGTCAGAATTATGAGTTTTAACGTGAAATCATAAGAAAATGTGTAAGTATTAGGACCTGCTGCCGTTGGAGTGTCCAGCGTTGTTACGGTAATTATCATTACCGCCACGCCTATCCGTAGCAGAACGATCGTTAGTCTGACCGTTTCCCTTGGGTTGATTAGGCTGCTGCTGAGTAGCCGGCTGAGACCGGTCCCCAGTTTTCTGCCTGGAAGATACAATTTAAAGAGATGAAATATTTGACCTATATAGAAAGAATGCGGATTGGTCACCGCTTGAATACGAATGTTTACCTCTTGTCGGGTTTCTCAGCTTCCCCGAACTCATCTCTCTCATGCAACATCTCCAGCTTACGTGCCGCATCGGCCACTTGTGCTACTGTGTTGAACGTCGCACACACCAAGTTGTTTGCGACCGATGTGCGAAGAGCCCACCTAAAGTGGTGTGCCTGCTCTTCAGGAGTACCTGCCGCTGCACCAAGGAAACCAGCTAAGCGAAAAAAGCGCTGCATGAACTCGTTGCTATTCTCCCCAGCTCTCTGTCGGATCCCATGGTACTCCCTCTCAAGCTTGTCTTGCTCAGCCTTGGGAAAGAACTGCTCCATCACCCTATCTCTGAACTGAGCCCATGTCAAACCAGCCACCCAATTATCACCTCCCTCAGACTGCTTCAATGCTAACCACCAATTTAACACATCGCCTTCGAACCGGTAACATGCCAACCTCGCCTTGAACACGGGGTCACAACCCATAGCATCGAAGATCTTCTCGACGTGAGCGAACCAGCTTTCAGCTTCACTAGGGCTATATGTTCTCTCGAAAGCTCGAGGACGGAGCTTGTTGAATCTCTTCAGCCATATTGCCAATGTCACTAGAGGAGGAGGTGCTTGGTTTTGCTGTTGATTGTTGGCAGCCTGAACCTCAGCCCTAATGTTATTCCTCAGTTGAGGAAGCAAAGCTTGCATTGCAGCTTGGATTGCTGCATTGAGTTGTTCCTGCTCGCGTGTGAGAACCATCTGACAGTATAACATAAAACACATGATTAAACTGACCAAACATAAAATATATACATGAAAAAAATTTATACCAATAAAATTAAGAGAAATATTTTATGCAAGAAAATGTGTACATGAATGCATGATGTAGTTTTATGAAAACTTTTGTATGCTCGAGAGTGAACGCCTATGGTCAGTTCACCCAAAATAGAAGACATGGCGAGGGGACGCCTATGGGTCGGTCCCAAATTTAAAAGTTTCGATAAAACACATGCGACTAAATAGGGCCAATCCTGTACCAACCGTTACTTAGTCATAAACCTGCGACAAAGACATATATATGTATGCATGAAAATGATGAATGCATGAAAACCGACTGTCAGTTCTAGGAAGACCATAGTGACTACCCACTAATCACAGGTCATGTTTTGAGAGCCTACAGGTCGAAGCCTTGGCTCTGATACCATAATTGTAACACCCCATTTTTATAAATGGAATGTCACACGTAATTATGGCGTGTCATCAATGCATACAAGGATAAATGTCTAAAACATTACATGACCATAAAAAGGAAATACCGGAATCAAACATCGGTAGACCAAAAGTAAAGCTCATCACACACAAACATAAGTACTGTAAATGAAAGGACTAAATAATGTCCATGGAAAGAGTATCAAGGTATAGATAATGCATAAAGTAAAGAAAGGCTAGAAAGCTTCCAGTCCATATGCATGCACGCTTAAAGTCTACGAGCGTCCCTGAGTACCTGCCGTTTTGGGAACATGAAAAGGAAAACGGCTGAGCAATACGCTCAGTGCACGGATGTACAATAAAGAATGAATAATATAAGCATATAAGCATATAACAGCGGAAGAAACTAAGTCCCGAATAACGCGGTTAAGTCTTAATAAAATGGTTTTATAGTTTGAAAAGCCTTATGTTTATCTTGTAAAAACTGTTTAACATATTTTACCATTAGCCAATACAGGTGATGAAAATCAACTTGCATGAATACTTGGAGGGGTGACCTCGTCATGCAAATTAGAGGGGCTGCCTCTAATTTAATATACTGGTTTTGGGTAGGAGGGATCAGCTCCTTATGAAGGATGCAAGGCACACACCACATTCACATTGAGTAATCTTCTGAAAAACATGTAACTAGGATGCACCCATACGCCCCACATGATAAATATAATAATATGGCCAAAAGCTGAAGGGACGCCACGAGCAATCACTCTGCCGTGGGGAAGTCATAACACCAGTGCCTCTAGTGTTATGGTTATGGTACCTCCATAACTAGGTGAAACTGGTCATGCATATTCAGGTATTCTAAATTAAACATAAGCAATCAAACATATAAACTTATACTATGGGAAAACAGATGGCTGCATACGGGGAATCCTAATAAGGAAAGAATGTCCATACTGAAAGGACGGGAATCCGTACCTTATGTCTAGTGAACGAAGAAGACGAACGGAAGAGAGTCCTACTTCGGTATCACTAATGCTACATAAATACATACGTGTATAAGTATCTGATTACTAAATACATAACTGGTTTTATATCATGTCTTAGCTTGTTTTATACGTTCATGTCATGTTTTATTGTTTTAAGCTTTATACTGTGTTTATCTTATATTCTGTCTATTCTGATTAAGTATTACTTGTATTTAATGTATTATTATACTTGTTGTGAATAATGAGTAAATTCCTAAAAATAGCAGGTTTTCTAAAATAGAAAGTTTCCAAAAATAGAAAGTTACCAAAAATAGAAAGTTTCCAAAAATAGAAAGTTTCCAAAAATTGAAAGTTTTAAAAAATTGAAAGTTTCCAAAACTAGAAAGTTTCCAAAAATAGAATTACTGCTTAAAATAGATAAGTTTCTAAAAATAGAAAGTTTCCATAAATAGATTAGCTGCCTTAATTAAATAAGTTTCTAAAAATAGAAAGTTTCCATAAATAGATATAAGCTAGTTAAATAACCTAATTATATAAGCTTAAGTGTTTTTCTGATTATTATTCTAAGTCATGTTATTAATTATTACATGTGAATTAAATGAACTATAGGTTAAAAGTATTTAATTAAATATATCATGATTTTAATTAGATAAAGGTAAAATACTTAGGTTAAAACATGTATTATTAACTATTAATAATATAACCTAAGTCATGTTAATTAATTAATTATAGTCATGGTTTTATTAATTAATTAATTATAAAGTCTAATAAAATATAAATACTTAGGTTAAAACTCATGATCTAATAATTAACTTTATAACCTAAGTCATATACATTAAATTAATCATGTCATGTTTTATTAATTTAATTTTAACACATAACTAGTAAAATCATAAACGTTAAAAATAATTTATAAACCGGGCCCATAATTAAAAACCATGAACCGGACCCGTAACTAACACCATAACCCGAACCACGTCGGGTTTCCCCTTGGTTTTGCTACTTCCGTGGGACCACCACCACCATACCGAGACCATATGGTCTCGGTGGTGTTACATAAGCCAAGCCGAGACCCCTATGGGGCTCGGTTAGGCGTCGGCTAGACCACAACACCCCTAAACCATTGATTTGATTTACCCTATGATCATTAACATGTTTTAATAATTGTTTTTAATTAGTTTTTAAAAACGTCATGATTTTATGTGATTCATTAAATCAAAACATAAAAGAAAAGGTTAAAAAGGTTATACCGATTACGTGAAACAAATGAGGATGAACATACACGAATCCTTGCAAAATATCCAAGATCAAAATCAACCCGAACACCCCTTGTGACGATGTATAACCGGCGGCCAAAGAGGAACCAAAGAAAGAACTAGGGTTTTTCTATTTTCAATATTTTGTGAATAATGAACATGTTTTACCCCTTATTCCTAATTAGTAAAATTTGCATGAGCTTGGCCCATGTCTTTGTGTATTTCGCGGGTAGGGGGCCCCACATGGGGTAACCCGTACTTTTCTCGAGTCTAAATATTATAGTGTGTTCTCGTGTTTTATCGTGTTCGTGATTTACGTGTTCTAATTAATTATTAATCGTGACTTAATATATTTATTTGTGTTTGTAATAAATATATATACGTAAATAATATTATCTCGTGATTAATGTACGTTCATGATTTCATGATCGCACGTTCGTGATTATAATTATTATTTAAATAATTATCGTGTGTTCATACGTAATAAATACTTATCGTGTTCTAACACGTACGTAATACTTAAAATTCTTATACGTGAAACGTAACGTGCTATAAAAGGAAAGTTCTAATCATGTACGTACGATCTAAAGGGTAATATTCATGGTAAAAGCATGCGGGTTTTACAGAAGTCCTTGTTAAGGGACCTATTGATCAAGTTGATAGCCATAGGGTTGTCCTAGTGCAATGAGTTGTTCCATATAACCCCTCATCTCCAAGTAATGGGCACTTACAGACTTTCCTGGAGCTTGCTTGCAGCTATGCAAAGCATCTACCAAGTCGTAGATCTCCACAACTTACGGCTTCTCGAACATAGCCTTCAGCTCATCAAGCATTCGCTTAGGTGAAAATAGCTCATACTTCTATTGAAATGGAGGAGCCATTTTTCCTAGTATTAAGCAAGCCACCTCCGAGTGCTTCTTAATATTAGCAGCGTGTTCAAGCCTTTGCGCATCAGATGCTCCTTTAGCAAGATCCTCCGGATAGGGAGTAGTCAAGATATCGATAGTACCCGCTGCTCTCAAGACAATTCTTAGCGAGCGGTACTAATCATTGAAGTTTAGGCCAGTAAGTTCGGGACGTTCAAAGAATGCCTTGAACGCAGAACTTATAGTGTTATTGGTGGGTTGAGCCATTTCTACATAAATAAGTTTAAATATTAGTATTTTCGATAACAAAATACATTCAAGAAAATAAAATTACCCTGGTATAAAACCATATTATTTTCCTTGAATTCTAGAACTACATTGACATTGATCCATTACATCAGTTGATCTGCTAGTAATGAATGTACTCAACATAGCGACTTGTCAAACAATTTAATTGACAAACAATTTTCAATTTCTAAATATTTAAGGGATTTACATTGCCAAAAAAATGTTTTGGATTGTAAACATGTTTCATCCCTTCTGAATGCATTAAGTTTCCAGATCTCACTGAGTAACTTAACTAAGTCGTCTTATCTGAGTAACGTAAAACCATCATACAAATTCTCATTCTACAAATGGTTTTCTCTCCATCACAATATCACCCAAAAATATCATTTGATGACGAAGTAATTTCAAGTGTTCGTCAATTAGGAGCATTCGACTTAAATTTTAAGGGTATAAATTTTGTTGTCAAAATCAATGTATGGAGAAGCATGCATACAATCTCCATAGGATATGTTTAATAAAACATTTAGTAAACTTTTTCACAAGATTAAATTTCTTCATAAATTATGTTGCGATATTGGTTAAGCCAATTAAAGAATTTACCCACAACTATTCACTACGTACTTTTGCTAGAACTCGGTTACGCACAAAGCAATACCCTTATTCATTGTGTTTCAAATGTGAATTTGTGGTAAATCACCCTTAAGGTATAATTCAAATAATAATCGTAGGTAATTTCAATTTGACGCACAGGCGAGCCGAGAATTTGGTCAGCGACTAATGGCATAACACCTCCTTCCTTAAACGGGTACATGACCACCGGTGCGTTAAACTCACTTTATAGTTTGTCAAAGTAAGTAGGCCGTTAGATTATTATTGCAATTCACTAATCAACGTAATCTTATGTAATTTAAATCTCTAACAAATCATTATTTTTAATATGATTTAGTCCATACTATTTCTTTAAAAAAAACCTTGTTACAACAATTCTACAATTTTATATAAACAAGTAAAAAAACTAAATCATAAACACATAATAACAATTTATATGTGCAACAAATAAATCAAATAGCCACATGCATACGATTTATTCAATAATCATCAAATCTAGGTCTTTATATTCATATAAAAGTCTTCTCTAATTCAAGATTTATTGAATCAAATATCACGTAGCACATAAAATCATATAAACATATAATTTTACGATCCATTAAAACATGCATGTTATCATGGATTCCCCACAAATCTTAACAATTAAATCTCTACGGATCGTAACCATACATGACATAACAATTAATCATGCAATTTAATCTAAAATTATCCCACATGTAATTTAGAGTTTCAAAACAATTCTTTTTTTATTAAAAATTCGGCCAAAAATCCTAATTTTTAAAAAACAAAACCCTAATTTTATGAAAACCTAAAAAACATGTAGTTTTAACTCAAAACAATTATTAGTTAAAAACTTTAGATTGTCGATAATTATAATATGTTAAAACGGCTCTCGATGCCACTGAAGGTTTATTAATATCATAACAATTATATAAAACCCTAAACGAGATCAAATCACACATAGCGGAAGAGATTTAACAAGATCATAATTATAATTAATCGAATTAGGGTTACATACCTTTACGTAAAAGCAAATCCACAAGACGAAGAACGAATCACCAATTCGGTTTTATACCGTAATATACCAAGATATAGTCTAAAGTAAGACTATATTACGATCTTGTACACACGTAATACAACGAGCTAACCGTGATTCTAACACGTGAAAACCGAGCTACAACGCTTGTAATTAATCTACCAACAACCCTAGAGAGGGGGCTAGGACTAGATTGTAAGTAAATCGATCAACCAAGAAAACCAACTGAAACACTTTGTGGCTTACTCCTTGCGATCAAACCAAGAGAAGAGGGAGAAGGAGATATTCAAGTTATGATTAATTATGAGAGATAAGGAGGTGTATTTATAGGCATCAACCCATTGTAGCCCAAATAAATAAAAGGCAACTTTTTGCCCCCCCCCCCCTTTGGCTCTAACCGATGGTCGAACACCCCCCATAGGGTGTTCCGGAACCTTCCATCCTTCTTCCTTTTTATTATCTTACTATATATTGTTTTAACATTCGTTAATACTTAACTATTAATTAATTAACGATCGTTAAAGTTAGATAGTTATTTTCTCGGTTTAATTTAATGAACACATAAACATATATTTATTAAATAAATTAACTCTTTACGTATTGTGTGCAATCCTGTAATCTCGAGTTTGATCCTATCACACGACTATTAAATATAAGTCCATAAACTTACATTTGGATGTACGTGTTACATAATTCGAGATGGTGAAAATCTGGACAAGATGAAAAAGAAAGGTGATGCATTCTAGTGGGATATGCAACTCAGTCTAAGGGATATAGAGTGTACAACAAGAGAAGAAAATTGATAGTCGAGACTATTCATGTCAGATTCGATGAATTGCAAGAAATGGCACTTGAACAAAACAGTTTAAGTTCCGATCCGCAATGACAAAAGACTTATGTGCACAACCGCACGGAACTCGGAACTCAAGACCACAACAATGAACCGTCAAGTTGAAAGTTGGTTCAAGGAAATGTTCCAAGAGTAGATATGACAGTCGACACGACAATTGAAGAGTTGGAAATGTTATATGGACCAATGTTTGATGAATATTTCACGGGGGAGAAAAATGTTGTATCAAAGTCTTCCACTGTCACTCATGATAAGAATGATGATACTGATCATCGTCAACAAAAGGATACAACTTCATCTACTTCAACACGGGTTGCTGCAGATTTACCTCCTTAGAATATCACATCAACAATCGATCCTACAACATCCACAACTACTGTCATTGCTCCAGAGAACACAAATCAAGCAGACGACGCATTATCTGACGATGACGATTTTCACAACCCATCCGGTACGTCGGTACACAAAACTAGAGAGTCTTCTACTCGACATGTAGATCCGTCAAATATGCATACGTTCTACCAACGACATCCTTCAACACATCATTGGACCCGAGATCACCCTTTGGTTCAAGTAATTGGAAACCCTTCACAGCCTGTTCGTACAAGACAACAATTAGAAACCGATGGCGATGTTTGTATGTTCACACTCGCCGTGAGTACAACTAAACTAAAAAACATCAAATAAGCCGTGGATGATCATGCTTGGATTGAATCGACGACGGATGAACTTCAACAATTTGAAAGACTAAAGGTCTGGGAACTTGTTGACAGACCATACGATGTAACTCCGTTAGAACTTCGATGGATCTGGAAAAACAAGATGGATGAAGAAAACACGATCATCAAGAACAAATCTAGGCTAGTGGCTAAGGGGTATGGCCAGAGAGAGGGTATTGATTTTGAAGAATCATTTGCACCAGTGGCTCATATGGAAGCGGTCAGGATTTTCCTTGCTTATACTATAGATAAGGGATTCATCGTTTATCAAAAGGATGTGAAGACATCATTTCTTAACGGTCCTTTGAAAGAAGAAGTTTATGTCACACAGCCGGAAGGATTCGTTAATCCTCATTATCCTGACAAGGTGTATCGTCTCCACAAGGCACTATATGGACTAAAGCAAGCTCCAAGGGTGTGGTACGATGAGCTCTCGAAATTTCTGGTATCCAAAGGTTTCTCAAAATGTTCCATTGACCTAACTTTGTTCATATAGAAATATGGGGATGACATTTTGCTTGTGCAGATTTACGTTGATGACATTATTTTCGGGTCTACAAACCCAAAACTTTCAAAATGGTTTGAAAAACTAATGCACAACAAATTTGAAATGTCAATGATGGGCGAACTAAAATTCTTTCTTGGAATTCAAGTTCACCAATCCCCAAGTGGTATCTTAATAAACCAAGCTAAGTATTGTCAAGAGATAATCGAAAAGCATGGTATGACCTCATGTGACCCCGTTGGGACACCATTATCAACCACATCCCTAGATGTTGACTTGGAGGGAAATGCCATAGATCAAACGAGATATCGTTCCATGATCGGCTCCCTCATGTACTTGACAGGGAGCAAACCAGATATTGCACATGAAATATGCTATTGTGCAGGATATCAAGCCAGACCCACTAAAAACACCTCAAGGAGGTTAAATGGATCTTTCGGTACCTCAAGAACACCATTCACTTGGGACTCTGGTATCCGAAGGAAACCGGTTTCTTTCTAACCGCATATTCAGATTCTGATCAAGCAGGGTGTCTTGATACTCGAAAAAGTACTTCTAGTGGTGCACAATTTCTAGGACAAGATAAGCTCGTGGGATGGTCTTCCAAGAAGCAGGATTGCACGTCACTTTCATCAGCCGAAGTGGAGTATGTGTCTCTATCTGCGTGTTATGCTCAAGTTCTTTGGTTGAGAACACAACTCACGGATTATGGCTTCCACTTTGATAAAGTACCTATGTATTGTGACTCAAAGTCGGCCATAGCCATCTCCTGCAATCCGGTACAACATTCCGGCACGAAGCACATCGATGTCAGATATCACTTCATAAAGGAACAAGTTGAAAGAGGTATCGTTGAGTTATACTTTGTTGGAATAGATTACCAACTAGCCGACTTGTTTAAAAAAGCTATGTCGAAAGATAGGTTTGAGTATCTTGTTAGGCAAATTAGTATGAGATGTTTGACTCCAGCAGACCTAGAGATTCTGGCAAAGTTGCCTGCTTGATTCATCTATGAGACATCTACTTGTAAATATCATTGAAAAAGCAAATACAAAAATATAAAACATATAAAAACAAAACACAAAATTAAAAATCTTTAAAAATAAAAAAATATTCTTCTCAACATGTCTTTCAGTATCGATAATATGGACGTACCTAGAAATGTCGCTCAATAACGACACGGGTGTGTACATAAAGCTCGAATGAAAGTTGTAAATATTTTTCAAAACATTTCATTTCTATTTTTAATAAAGGAAAATGTCTATTTTGGACAATTTTTCCAACAACGGGTAGAGCAATCTATCTAGGGTTGAGCTTGTCCCAAAACATTCAACGTTTTGAGCTCAACACAATGTCTTGTAATCACTTTTAAATTGCAATCCGGATCTATATTCACGGGGGGGGGGGGGGGGGGGGGGGGTGTACGATTTAGTGCGCTTACCCTCAGCAAAAGAAGATAAATCTTCTTACACTTGATGGATTCGTCGAGACATTCAACGTCTATGAACTCAAGTTTATGCTTTAGAAATACCATGTCGTCAAAAATAAACGGTTTTCGAAAAGCGTTGAACACAATTTTTTCAAGAGTTTTCAATGATTATTCAAAATCTTTCAAAAATTGTGTGTTCAACAACTCCTATCCTCAAAAGTGTAATGTGGATCATATCCTCGTAATGACAATTCAATTTAATCAATTTTTGAGAGGGAGCTTTCCAAATTCATGCTAAGTTTGACACATTTTTCTCCCGAAGATTTTCAAGACTATTTTTCACAATATATTTTAATCAAATTTGGTATCTCTAATATCAAACGATTTTATATATTCGAGATAGGGGGAGAAAATGAGATTAAAATGTGATATAATGACTCATGCACTTTAACTCTTACCCACATGTGTGAAACACTTTCAATTATCGATGCACATGTGAAGGGGAGATTTTCTGAAATGACAAAACTAGCAAGGTGTTAAATGTTCTTCAAACACTTTGTTAGAATTTAAAGTGGTTTATGGTTACGATCAAATACCCACAACATCTTTAATTCACGATGTTATTGGTGTCAAAAGGGTGGTTAGGTTTAAGTCCTATGATCCAGCCAGAACCGGAGGGATCTTCCCAAGGACAATCCAATAGATTATTAGAAGTCCTTAGGTAAGATGTAGTAGAATGTGAACGTAGTTGAATGCCGACTAAGTACTGATGCTAGCACTGGAACAATCACAACAAGGTGCTAGTAATGATGTCTTGGTAAGCATTGAAGGGGTTGAAAAATGAAAAAGAAATGTAAGGATAAAGGGTGTAAAGAAATTAGCCCTCCATACAATTTAGGCAGAAACCGGGTCAACACGTCATGAAAACAACACATCATGGACCCAGTGATGTAATGCACAACCCTTCCCCAGCTGACTCAGGCTTCTCTCAAATAAGTTTGTTTTATTGTCACGGAGAACAACATGAATTATATTGACTTTCTCACTCCGAGATAGTTGATATTGAACAGGTGGCATCTGCTCCAGCCTCCGACCACTAAAAGTGCACAAATCGAGTCTAGAGCCTGGAGATCAATCAAATCTCGTTGGGACACACGAAATGACGAAGAAGAGAGTCCTACGCTATATCCTTGCGATATTGCTAGAACACTCAGAGTGATACTACCAAGTATTCACAATGATGAGTGGAAATCCTTCCAGTGTTAACATCAAACAGCATTGCGGTAGGTCATATGTAAGATTCTTTGTGAATTGAACATATGTAAAACTAAAAAGCAACAGTGGTTTGATTCTGAATTGACTCAAACTCGTTTCAGGTTTCTACGAAATATCTTTATGGTCTTTCCAGAACATTCAGAGTGATATTCATTAATATTCACAGTGACGAATGGAAATCCTTCTAGCGTCAACCTCAAACAGCGCTACGGTAGGTGACTTGCGAGATTCTTTATGAATCAAGCTTGTGTCAACTGGAAAGCAACAATGGTAAGATTATTTATGAATCAAACTTGTTCTAGAAATTTGAATTGACGACTTTAATCAAACGGATATTTATCCAATTGATACACTCTTTATGTTCGCAGTCTTGCTTTGAGACGGTCGAGTAAAGAGATAGGCTAGTGCTGTCGCGAAACCCTGTCAAGGAGGTTCTTAATTGAATCTACCTAATCAAAGGTACAGTATTTAATATCGTATCGGTCTTCACCGACCGGAGGTGAAACGCTACCGATTTAGGACGAATGTTAAAGCCATTCGGTCCGTGTCTATGTTTTGTCTCGAGAAGGTGGCGTTACGGTGTATTCAGCAAGTCAAAGATTCAAAACCACATACTCATACCCAAAGAAATATATTCAAGATGATGTAGTGTGAGCATGTGGATGAAGACACAAGATCGCAAGGTGGCAAAGACAAGTCAAGGATGGTGACCAGCAAGAATGAAGCAGTCATTTTGAAGATCGCAATTCTAAAGATTAATTATCTCCATAAATACTCGCATGTCGTAGAGGAATGACCTCTCAGTGAGTGAGATGATAGTCTCAAAATATTGTATCATCAAGAATGATTCAGTCACAGATTTGAAGATCTCAAGTTTTAAAGACGAAGTTGAAAGACAACGACAAAGGCTCAAAGATCACAGCATAAAGGAACAAGACTACTATTACACGTTCAAGACTCATTTATGGCGAGATTAGTAATATTTATAAATCTCCAAATGTCGAAGAGGAATGACCTCTCATTGGGGGAGACTGTTAACCTCAAAATATTGAGTCAAACAAGAATGATCGATCATAGGTTTACTATGTATTGATTATTAGAACGTTGTAATAGGTAGTCTAGTAGTCGTAACAATATGGGCTTGATGGTTAGCTTAAAAGGCCTCTTTCAAGGTACTAAGCATTTTATTCAAGCCCGACCCAACCTATATAGCCCATAAAGCCCGCATGTGGGTGGACTATATAAACTCCCCTCCTAGCATGTTAGGAGGGTTGGTTGTTCATTTATTTTCTCTCCTCAATCTAATATTCCCCAAGTTCCCAACCATTCTCTCTCTTTTCTCTCTCTAAATTCATCTCTTTTCTTCATTTATTTCTTGTTTAATCATCAAATAATATGGGACAACAGACCTCTTCAAAGAAAAAGAGTACCAACTCCCGACCAACGAGATTGAAGCCCAAAAAAGAGTCACCAAAGCAAGTCTTGGAGGAGGAGACGATCCCCGAGCAACAGAACGTCTAGCTCCGATTCTGAAGACCATTATCCTCGTCGTCGCAGGGTGAGGTATTCCTCCACACAGTCCTCCGATTACGATATGGACCGCCGTAGGTCATCTCGTAGACCTCGCATGCGCAGCAATGAAGATTTATCTCTTCCATGGTGTTGTGAAAAAGTCGGTGCGTTCACCAGACGCATTCAAAATTATTTGGAAGAGAAAAAGCGACGTATGTCGTCCAATGTTAAAATCTATGATGGTACAACGACCCCGATGACCACTTGAAGGTCTTCGAGTCATAGGCTGGGATCGAACGCTGGTCGGAACCTATGTGGTGCCATATGTTCAATTCTACTCTAATCGATAATGCACGGAATTGGGTCGACAGGCTTCCACATCGAAGTATTGACGGGTTCGAGGATCTGCGAAAATCTTTCAGGATAAACTATACGAAGCGAAAGAAATGCGCCAAGAATCTCGTCTCACTCGCAAGGGTAAAATAAACACATGGAGAGTCTCTGGAGGATTACATAGAACGCTTCAAAGACGAATACAATCACGTTAGAGAATGACCTGAATTGTTAAAGATCTCAAATTTTTTGAATGGGATCGGTTAATGCAATGATGCCAAAAAACGTTACTTGCTTTTTTCGGTCTCGCTTTGTTTTGGTTAACAAAATATAAAAAACAAGCATTTACGAAAACAACGAAAATCGAATTATTGAGTTCAAGTATTTTTTATTTCATTCATTATCACTTAAGGTATGAATAAACAAGTACTCAACCTAACAAAGTAATCAAGGATTTATATTTTCTTAAAACTCACTTTTATTTATAAGTGACAAAAGCTTTTTTAATAAACTTTATTTTTAAGAAAAAGTTGTTGGGAATAAAATGTAGCCAGTACACTTGGACGCTGACAAGAGAAATCGGGACGTTGATAAGAAGAAAACAAGCGTTGACAGAACAAGTGTTGACAGGAAGATGTCAAGCGTTGATAGGATGAAGTCAAGCACTGATAAAAGACTTAGTCTACACGTATTATGTTTCTAGTTTGTTTCTAGTAAAGATATGATCAACAATGTATTTTCTATGTTTATCTTTACCTAAAATAGCTGATACGTAGGCTCTTGTACAAGGCTTCATATTCTATAAAAGGAGACCTTTAGGTTTATGTTTCATATACGTTTTAACACTTTCATTGTACGCAAGTTTGTTTTATCAATCAATTGAAAGTTTGGTTTACATTGTTCTTGTTTGAGTATTAATTCCGCATAATACTTAAATTGTTTTATACACAACAAAGTTTCTCTACATGTTTAACTTGATTTAATCTCGTTTACACAAGCTAAATCGATCTAAGTTTGGGATCAACAAGTGGTATCAGAGCTTGTTGAGAAACTTTGATCTAAAGAACACAAAAACCCTAAATCGCCAAAAACCCTAATTTTCAAGAAACCCTAGAAACATCATGTCTACCCCAGAAGTAAACTCCTCCTCCTCCTCAACCCCCAACATCAAGATTCCCATGCTAGACCCAGACAATTTTGAGCTTTGGAAGTTTAACTTTGAGCAGTATCTACAATCCATGACTACACCCTATGGGAAATTATTGAATATGGAAACACATTCAATAAAGCTCAAAAGATTGCAGCTGCCATCTTACAAAGAACAAATGTTCAAGGCTCTACTGAAGAGGATCGAAAAGAAAAACCTGAAGATGGTAGAGCTGTCTCAACTGAGGACATAGCAAAGAGAAGGAATGACATGAAAACCCTAAGCATTCTCAAACTCTCTTTGGGACAAGAAAATAAGCACAAATATAGAAGCTATGAGTCTGCAAAAGATCTTTGGGCAGCCCTTGAAGTTGCTTATGGTGGTAATGCTGATACTGTACAAGAGAAAAAGAAGCAACTCTTGCATGAGTATGCTGTTTTTAAAGCTCAACCTAGTGAGAAGCTAAGTGGAGTGAGAAGCAGACTTCTTGACATTACAAGCAAGCTGTCCTTCATGGGAACAGTTCTTGGTGATGTTGATATTATCACCACTTTTCTTAAAAGTCTTGGAGATGCATGGAAGATTCAAGGTCTATAATTGCTAATAACACTCACAAAAGTTCTACTTTTGATGATGTTTACAATAAACTGAGGCTTATTGAGAATGAAACTCTTTTGGATCAAGGAAGCAAGTCTACCAATGGAAATATGGCCTTCTTCTCAAATAGCGAAGGTCAGTTTGATCAAAAGGAGTCATACATGCACCCCGTTACTAGATCAAATTATGTCAACGCTGGATCAAGCCTTGTCAACGTCTCACATTCAGACGCTGACACATACAAAGTTGACTCACCAAGAGTTAAGCCTGCTGGTATTGATCTGGATATTGTGTGTGCATACATTGCTTCATTGCCCAATAGTTCAGTGGTTACATATGAGGACCTTGAGCAAATTAGTGATGAGCATTTGGAGGAGATGAACATAAAGTGGAATATGGCTCTTGCATGTATAAGAGCAAACAGATGGAATAGAAGATTCAAGAAGAAGATGACTTTTAATGCTAAGGACACTGCTGGATTTGATAAATCCAAGGTTGAGTGTTATAATTGTCATCAAATGGGACACTTTATGAGAGAATGCAGATCTCCAAGAAGATCTGATGCTAGAAAACCCTCAAGCCAAATCATCAAGGCTCAGGATTCCAAAGCTATGGTTGCCATGCAAGACATTGATGGTGTTGGCTGGGATTGGAGCTACTTGGCCAAGGATGAGGAAGAGAACAAAGCTTTGGTTGCAGAAAAGGAAGAAGAAGAGCATGTTCATTATGCTCTCATGGCACACTCCTCATCTTCATCAGACAATGAGGTATATGATGATGCATTTTGTAGTAAGGGTTGTTGTCTAAACACTGAAAAACTTAACAAAGAAGTTTTAAAATTGACATCAGATGTGGTTAATGAAAGATGCAAGTTATCTAACTATCAACTTGCCCTTACTCAAACTGAAAAAACTGTAGCTGAGTATAAGAAAATGGAGTTTGACTTAAAAGATCAAATCAATATTTTAAATCATGATTTAAATGCTAGTATTGAGATTAGAAACATCACAGAGAGAGTCAATGCTGATTTACAGGCAAATTAGATGAGGCTATCAAGAATAAAGATAATGTAGATCTTAAAATTCAGAGATTTGATAAAGCTTCACAAACCCTAGAAAAATGTGTTAGTGAACAAAGGGATTCTAGGGATATGACTGGGATTGGGATGAAAGAGTATGCTGGTGTTCCACCACCTGCTGGGAACTTCTATGGTGTCCTTAGAAAGGACTTGTCTTGGACTGGTTTACCAGAACTCCAAGAAGAGGAATTTATTCCTCCACCAAGAGTTCTTACCCCAACAGACGAATACAAGCAGAAGTTGACTGATTTGGACCAATGGAAGAAAGCCAACCCTACCTTGTTTGTTAAGGGTGGCATGCTTATTGATAGCCCAAATGAGTCTACACCCATCAAAGTGACAAACCCAACCACTGGCAAGACTGTTGACCTTGGCTTAAATGTTGATAGAAAACCTAGTATTAAATATGCATAAATGTATAGAAAACCTAGGTCACCAAAAAGCCAAATTAGTGATAATGGAACAGGCTTCTTTTCTTCTAGACCTAGAGTCATGTCTAGAAAAGCCTGTTATACTTGTGGAAGTTTTTCACATTTAGCCTATAAGTGTGTCAATGCTTCAAAGGTCAATGCTGTTAAAAAGTCAAACACTGTCAAACCCAAACCTTTTGTCCAGCAAAATCCACAAGTTGTTAGACCAGCCCCATTCTTTACTAAAGGGTCTAATACTTATGGACAAAGACCTTTTCAGAAGACCAATACATGGTCTAATAGACAATGGGTTCCTGTAGCAAACCCTAGGTTCAACGCTGATAAGGGTAATTTCAGCGTTGACAAGACCAAATTAAACGCTGACAGAAACGTTGCTAGACCAAATAATGGTAAATATTTGCAACCAAAGGGAAAGGGGTCTAAAGCTTCTTCTAGCTTGACATGGAGACCTAAGCAAGATCAAAACCCTAATTCACATGGGATTTCTATGACCTGTAACAGATTTCAATTTATTTCAAAGGTCATAACAAAACCAATTGGGGTTAACTGGGTGTTTAATCCAAAAAGGGATGAATAAGGGGTTGTCATAAGGACTAAGTCTGTTCTTGTTGAACAACCAAATGAATCCAAGTCTGCTCAGGCTTGTGTTCCCAAAGAAAACTAATTTGTTTTCTTTATGTGCAGGGCATTCAAAAGCAGGTTAATGATTATGGCTATTGGGATAGTGGATACTCTAAGCACATGATTGGGAAAGAAGATTATCTCACAAACTTCACTCCCATTAAGGATGGTGACAAAGTTTACTTTGGAGGAGGATATGGAACTATCACAGGCAAAAGAACTCTTCTCACCAACAATTTGCGTTTTGAAAACGTGTTTCTGGAAAAGAACTTGACTACAATCTATTTAGTGTATCACAAGTTTGTGATAAAAAAAATAAGGTTCTTTTTACTGATACTGAATGCTTGGTGTTGAGCAAAGATTTTAAAATACCAAATGAGAAATTCATTGATTATAGAACACCTAGGCATAAGGACATTTATAATGTGAATCTTAATGGAATTAGGATGAATAATAATTTGTCATGTCTATATGCTAAGGATTCAGTTGATGAGAGTAATCTTTGGCACAGGAGATTAGGGCACATTAATTTTAAAAATATAAAAAGACTTGTGAGACATGGTTTGGTTGATGGTTTGCCTGAAAAGGCTTTCCACAATGACCACTCTTGTGTTGCATGCCTTAAAGGCAAACAGCACAAGGTCTCATTTAAGTCTAAACAGGTGCACTCTAGTTCTAAACCACTTCACTTGCTACATATAGACTTGTTTGGTCCAACTAATATAGAGAGCCTAAATGATAAATCTTACTGTTTTGTCATCACTGATGATTTTTCTAGATTTACTTGGACTTTCTTTTTAGCTTTGAAAAGTGACACTGCTGATACTTTGATTAACTTCATTACCCAAATTGAAAAGAAGTCTGGTAATGAGGTTAAGATACTTAGAAGTGATAATGGTGGTGAGTTTAAAAATAAGTTGTTATGATTTTTGTGCCAAGAAAGGGATTACTAGACTGTTTAGTGTAGCTAGAACCCACAACAAAATGGGATAGCTGAGAGAAAGAATAGAACCCTCATAGAAGCAGCTAGGACTATGTTGGATGGTGCTCACTTTCCCATTGCTTTTTGGGCCGAGGCTGTGAATATAGCTTGTTATGTTCAGAATAGGGCATTAGTCAACAAGATTCATAACAAAACACCTTATGAGTTACTTTGGGGAAGGAAACCTAATATTGGTTTTCTTAAACCTTTTGGATGTCATGTATTTGTGTTGGATAATAGTGATGCCTTAGGTAAATTTAGTGCAAAAGGTGATGAAGGCTACTTCATGGGTTATTCAGTACAGAGTAGAGGATATAGAGTTTACCTTAAGAAAGAAAAACATATACTTGAAAAGGTACATGTTAGGTTTTTAGAAAGTAAACCTAGTGATCCTGAAAGTGGTCCAAATTGGTTATTTGACTTGGAACCTCTATCTAGGACTTTGAATTATATGCCTGTTACTAATCCAAACGTTGTGAAGGTAACTTCAAATGTTGTGGAAGAACCAGTTGTTGATGTTTCAGGTAAACAGGTTGATGAAGAGGTTGGATCACAAGCAGATAAATCAGCACCCATACTTGAGTATGTTACAATTCCCATATGGACAGATGCATTTGTTGTTGCTGCAGCTGCTGGAAAGGAAAAAGGTGGTCCCCAAGTATCACCAGTTGACAACATGCATGATCTTTCAGGCGCTGACAAGACAAATTCAGGCGTTGATGGCTCAAACGTTGACAGCCTTGGTCTAGGCGTTGACAGCTCTTTTGACCATATTTTCTCTTCCAATAATTTTGAACAAGGTGAACCTTCAAACAGAAATGGAGAGGTTCATTCAGATGTTGATGGAAGAGAGTCTGAAGAGGATATTGGTAACATGGAAGATGAGATTGAGGACAACACACTTATTGAGGGAGGAGTGCTTACTTCTACAATCAAAAATCACCCTCATTCTCTAATTATTGGTGATGTGATGACTCCTGTGCAAACTAGAAGATCTCATCAGAATCTTGGAGGATTCATTGCCAATATTCACAAGAAGGTTGATACCCCTCTTGTTCAAGCATGTTTGTTTGCCTGTTTTCTGTCACAACAGGTGAAGGTTTATAGAGTTCATAACAATTATTTAAAACCCTAATATGGATCAAAGAGCGCACAGCGGAAGCGATTAACAAGATCATCAATTTAACACAATTATATTAATCAAGATTAGGGTTACATACCTTTATCCTAGCAAGATCCACAAGACGACGGAACGAACGGCAACTAGGGTTTATCACGAACACCACCAAGAATATAATCTAAAGGAAGATTATATCACGCTCTTGTACACACGTAATACGGCGAGTTAACCGTGAGTCTAGCACGAACAAACCGAGCTTCAACGCTTATGGATTATCTACCCAATAACCCTAGAGAGGGATTAGGACTAGATATTTAGCTAAATCGAAAACCAAACAGAACCCAAAGGTTGTTGTTGGCCGGCGATCGCAAGAAGAGAGGGAGAGGGATGGGACAAAAATTATGAAGGCTTTTGGATGTTTATACAGACTTGACAAAACTTGGTCTCCAAGTAAAACACCAATTAGGAAAGAAAATCTTTCCTCCTTCCTTTTCTTCCCTTAGGCCGACGCCCCACTAAGCCCAATTAGGGCTTCCGGAACTTTCCCGTTTTCCTTCTTTTAGCTTCTATTTAATTCCATAACGATCGTTACAACTTAACTTTTATTTATCAACGATCGTGAGTTAAGCTTTGGTTTGATTTAATAAATATATATAAAATATATTTAATAAATAAATTAACCCTTTACGTTATGTGTGCAATCCCGTGATCCCGAGTTCGATCCTATCTCACGACTATTAATTTTAAGTCCATAATCTTTCAGCTCCCACTTGGACAAAATTCTAATATCGTGATCACATTGACTAGCGTCTAGTTACACTAGCAATGTCACTAGTACAAACCGGGTAAGGTCTCCTGGACAAGAACCTTTTAATGATTACATCATTATTATTATCCTTTCATTTCAAAATGCACTTGTTAATAAGGATATGGATCTTAGTCATTCCTTCATTAACTATTCTGTTTCTCGTTTACGGATATAGCAAGATTACCAAAACAAATTTGGGTGTGGCCACACAAACATCTTACTACTCCCCCGAGGGGCCCAGTTGTATTTATACTTCAAACATATTTCGAAGGAAACGAATCCCATTTCGACTACAAGCAAAACACATGAACTTCGCAACACTTCTGAAAATAACCCTTATAACTACCAGTTACGTTTAGCGTTAGGTTATCTCACAGAAATGCACTACATTCAATGCAGTTTTCTGGTATCTCAGGTCTAAGGATAACTATTTATGATTTACTTAATGACAAAGATCCATAAAGTAAAATCACATAGTTGGGATAAGTCCAATATTTGATCCATCAAATATCATCCAAAATTGACCAATATACTTCCAAGTATACTCTGTCACTATTTTGAATTGTCTTAATTTAATAATACTCCCATACTATTAATCGACAACGGACATTTAGAAACATCAAAATGCTCATGGATTAAAACATGTAAAATAGGATACAAAATCAAATAACAGAAAAATAAACGAAATCCAATCTTTATTTCATCAATTCAATAATGTCTTACATCCTTTATCCAAATACTAATCAACAGATTTATTGCATGAATTCGCTAGCTAGTTGCAGCCCAATTGCCTTGGCATGCTTAACTACCTTTGGCCTAGATAAAGCCTTAGTAAAAGGATCAGCTACGTTATCATCTGTGTGAACTTTTATCAATTTTATTTCTCGAGCTTCCACTTGTTCTCGAACGTAGTGATATCTACGTTTAAAGTGTCTGGCGCCCTTCATGACTCCAGGGTCATTGGCGAATATTATTGCCGCAGAATTGTCGCAATATATATCAATAGGTTCTTTAATTGAAGGCATCACTCCAAGATCTCCAATAAACTTCCTAATCCAAATAGCTTCCATTGCGGCTTCTGAAGCGGCCATGTACTCAGATTGAGTCGCATGCATAGCAATGGTTTTCTGCTTACTACTCTTCCAGTCTACTGCTCCTCCATTGATGACAAACACGTAACCCATCTGAGACTTCGTATCGTCTTTATCACATTGCCAGGACGCATCACAGAATCCTGTTACATTCAGTTCTGTGTCTGGTTTACCCCCGAATACCAAAAACATATCTTTCGTACTCCTCAAATACTTCAGAATATGCTTAACAGCAGTCCAGTGGAACTTTCCTGGATTCTGTTGGTATCTACTGACCAAGTTCTGAGCAAACGCCACATTAGGCCTTGTGCATCTTACAACATACATAATAGATCCTACTGCCAAAGCATAAGGCACCTTCTTCATGTAAGCCACCTCTTCAGGTGATGATGCATCTTTCTCATGACTTAACTCATGCTTAACCTCCATCGGTAAGAAACCTTTCTTAGAGTTATGCATGTTATATTTCTTCAATATCTTATCAATATAAGCATCTTGACTAAGACCAATTAACCGTCTACTCCTATCTCGATAGATTTTAATTCCTAGAATATATGCAGCATCTCCCAAATCTTTCATAGAAAAACATTTACCAAGATAATCCTTAACTTCCTTAAGTCTTGGAATGTTACTTCCCATGATCAATATGTCATCGACATATAGAATTAGGAACACTACGTTACTCCCACTAGCTTTGCGGTATACACATGGCTCATCACGATTTTGAATAAATCCGAACTTTTTGATTTCTTTATCAAATCGCTTATTCCATTGATGTGATGCTTGCTTCAAACCATAAATAGATCTTTGAAGTTTGCACACGCGCTTTGGATATTTAGGATCAACATACCCTTCCGGTTGTTGCATATAGATATCTTCATCTAAGCAACCGTTCAAGAAGGCAGTTTTAACATCCATTTGCCATATCTCATAGTCATAGTATGCTGCTATAGCTATGAGAATCCTAATAGCTCGTAAGTCTGCTACAGGAGAAAAGGTCTCCTCGTAGTCTATGCCAAAAGTTTGAGTAAAATCTTTAGCCACTAAACGTGCTTTATAGGATTGTACATCACCATCCATGTCAGTTTTCTTCTTATAGATCCACCTATTTTTCACTACTTTAGCATTTTTAGGTGCGTCTACAAGAATCCAAACATCATTGATTTCCATGGATTTCATTTCCTCATTCATCGCAACTATCCATTTTGACTTTTCTGGATCAGACATTGCGGACCGATAGTTAGCAGGTTCACCAAGATCCCCTACTTCCTCCTCATCATCCTCTATGCATAGACATAGTTTGTCCGGCGCACGTATAGTCCTTTGAGACCTACGTGGAGGAATTAATTCCGGTGGAACACTCAGACTTTCTGGTTCTACAGGAATTTCATCGCTAGTATTTTCAGAAGGCAATGTATCTTCTTGAATTTCTTCAAGATCATAATTTCTCCCACTGAATTCTTGATTTACAAGATCATTTTCAAGGAAGTCTCCATACCGAGCCACAACTATTTTGTTCTCAGCCGGATAATAAAAGTAGTAACCCATAGTTTCCTTAGGGTAACCTACAAAGATACATTTTACTGAGCGTTGTTGGAGTTTATCTCCAGAGTCACGTTTCACATACGCCTCACAACCCCAGACTTTCAAATAAGACAAATATGGCTTCTTGCCATGCCATAGTTCATATGGTGTCTTATCAACCTTCTTTGTGTGAACCATATTTAGAATTCGAACAACAGATTCAAGAGCATAATCCCAAAAGGATAATGGTAAAGTTGTAAGATTAAACATAGATCGTACCATATCCAATAACGTACGATTTCTCCTTTCAGATACACCATTTTGTTGTGGAGTATACGAAGAAGTAAGTTTTTGAACAATTCCATTCTCACTTAAATAATCTTTAAACTCTTGACTTAAATATTCACCACCACGGTCAGAACGAAGAGCTTTAATCTTCTTTCCCAGTTGTAACTCTACTTCTGCTTTAAACGTTTTGAATGTTTCAAATACCTCATGTTTATGCTTAAGTAAATAAACATAACCATAACGACTATAATCATCCGTAAACGTCAAGAAGTAGCTAGCACCTTTCCTTGACACATGTCTAAGTGGTCCACACACATCAGTATGTATCAAACCAAGTAGTTCAGTAGCCCTTTCAATATTGCTATTAAAAGGTTTCTTGGTCATCTTTCCAGAGATACAAGATTCACATTTATCAAATGATTCATCATTGATACTTTCCAAAAGCCCATCACGTTGTAGCTTTTGTATGCGAGTCTTCCCAATATGGGCAAGCCTACAATGCCAAAGATAAGAAGAGTTCTTGTCTAACTTACTCTTCTTATTCATGCTAAAAACAGAATTATTTTTTCTCTTGGAATTTTTATCATGCATGTTTATTTCAAAAACACCATTCACAGAAATTGCATCAAAATAGAATAAACCATCTTTGAAAACAGAAATTCTATTATTATCAATCGTGTGAATAAATCCAAGATCCAACATACAAGAAAAGGAAATAACATCCCTAACAATTGTAGGTGCATAGTGACAGTTATTTAAAAACAGTACTAAACCCGAAGGTAAAACTAATTTAAATATTCCTATAGCTTCAACTGCTGCTTGTGAGCCATTGCCCACTTGCAGAAATTGTTCCCCATAGGTAAGCCTCCTTTTCAACTCAAATCCCTGCAGGGTATTACAAATGTTATACCACATCCCGTATCATATACCCAGGAGTTTGATTTGTATGAAAGATTAAATAACTCTATCATAAATAAGTTACCAGAAGATGGTGCTGCAGCAGATTTCTCAGCCTTCTTCTTATGTTCTGCCATTTCATGGAGATAGAGAGAGCAATTCCTCTTCCAGTGTCCAGTCATCTTGCAGTGGTGACAAGTATCATCTTTCAGAGATTTCTTAGCAAAGTTATGCTTCGGTTTTGATGTAGTCGCAACTTGCTTGCTCTTATCAACCTTGCCTTTGCCTTTCTACTTCTTATTCCCTTTCGGTTTTGGTTTCGACACTCTACCCTTTTGTACAAGAAGTACTTGAGGTGTAGCAGTGGATGCCTTATCTTTCAAACCTTTTCGAAGTCAATGAGCATTGCATGCAAATCATTAACTGTCTTCCCCGTGCAATGCATATTATAGTTATGAATGAAATCATTGAAGTCCTTATTAAGGGACCTATTGATCAAGTTAATAGCCATATTATGATCAAAGGGTTGTCCTAGTGCGATGAGTTGTTCCATATAACCCCTCATCTCCATATAATGAGCACTTACGGACTTTCCAGGAGCTTGCTTGCAACTATGTAGAGCATCAACCAGATCATAGATCTCTACAGCTTGCGGCGTTTCATATACAGCCTTGAGTTCATCAAGCATTTGATGAGGTGAAGCTAGCTCATACTTCCTTTGAAGTGATGGAGCCATTCTTCCTAACATTACAACAGCCACCTCATGGTGCTTCTTAACGTTAGCAGCGTGTTGAAGCCTTTCCGCATCAGTTGCTCCTTCAGCAAGATCCTCCGGAAAAGGAGTTTCCAAGATATTGATAGTACCCGCTTCTCTCAGAAAAATTCTTAGTGAGCGGTACCAATCATTAAAATTAGGGCCAGTAAGTTCAGGCTGTTCAAAGAAAGCCTTGAACGCCGAGCTTATTGTCAGATTGTTTTCGGGTTGAGCCATTTCTACAGAAATAAGTTCAAACATTAGTATTTTCGATAATACAATTCAAGAAAATAAAATTACCTCGGTAATAAAACCATAGAATTTATCTTGAAAAACTAGAATCCATATTGACATAGATTTATCACATCAGTTGATCTGCTAGTGACAAATGTATTCAACACAGTAACTTGTCGAACAATAATTGCCAAATCAAATTGCAATTTCTAGATATGTCAAGGATTTACATTGCCAAAATCATTTGCATTGTAAACATGTTTTATCCCTTCTTTATGCCTTAAGTTTCCAGTTCTCACTGAGTAACTCAATTAAGTCGACTAATCTAAAGAACGTAAAACCTTCATGTGCAATCTTATTCAGTCATGAAGTTTTCTCTCCATTACAACATCGTCCGATATCTTATATGACGACAATTGTAACTTCAAGTGTTCGTCAATTAGAGGGCATATGACTTAAATTTTAGGGTATAGATTTTGGTGTCAAAATCATGTATGGAGAAGCATGCATTCATCTCCATAACATAAGTTTAATAGAACATTTAGTAAACTTTTTGGTGAGACTAAAAGTTCATCATATACTTGCAAGTTGAGGTATTGGTTAAACCAATTGAAGATTTTACACACAACTAAATTCACACCGTACTTTTTCTAGAACGTTAGTTATAGCACAAAGCAATAACCTTATTCATTGTGTTTCGGATGTGAATTAATGTAGTTAAATCAACCTTAAAGAAATGTACCAATAACAACCGTAGGCAATACCAATTTGACGCACAGGCGAGCCGGGAATTTGGTCAGCGCTGAAGCATAACACCTCACTCCTTAACCGGGTACATGACCAGCGGTGCGTTATACCCACTTTATAGTTTGCCAAAATTGAGTAGCCGTTAAGTTGCTATTGCAATTCTAATCAACGCAAATCATATGTATTTTACATCTCAAAACAATTCATTAATTTTGATAAGATTTAGTCCATATTATTTTCTTGGAAAAAAATTCCCTTGTTTACAACATACAATATAAAAAACGTATGAAAACAAGTAGTACAAAAAAAACTAAATCAAATAGCCACATGCATAACAATTTATTCAAAGAACATCAAATCTAGGGTTTTTATAAACATAAAAAGTCTTCCCTAATTTTAAAACTTTGAATCAAATAAAGCAAATAGCAATCAAAATTATATGATCCGTAAGAAACATGCATGTTTATTACGGATCTCCCACATTCTCTTAACAATTAAAAAACTACGGATCGTAACCACGCATGACATAACAATTAATTCATGCAAAAACATCTAAAGTTAATTACCATGCAATTTTAGGGTTTACAAAAAAAAAAATTATAAAAATTTCGACTATAGTCGATTTTAATAACAATAAAAAAACAAAACCCTAATTTTTATAAAACCTAAAAAACAACATGTAATTTTTAACACAAATCAATATTAGTTAAAAAAAACTTTAGATCTTGATAATTATAATCATGTTAAAACGACTCTCGATGCCACTGAAGGTTTATAGAGTTCATAACAATTATTTAAAACCCTAATATGGATCAAAGAGCGCATAGCGGAAGCGATTAACAAGATCATCAATTTAACACAATTATATTAATCAAGATTAGGGTTACATACCTTTATCCTAACAAGATCCACAAGACGACGGAACGAACGGCAACTAGGGTTTATCACGAACACCACCAAGAATATAATCTAAAGGAAGATTATATCACGCTCTTGTACACACGTAATACAGCGAGTTAACCGTGAGTCTAGCACGAACAAACCGAGCTTCAACGCTTATGGATTATCTACCCAATAACCCTAGAGAGGGATTAGGACTAGATATTTAGCTAAATCTAAAACCAAACAGAACCCTAAGGTTGTTGTTGGCCGGCGGTCACAAGAAGAGAGGGAGAGGGATGGGACAAAAATTATGAAGGCTTTTGGATGTTTATATAGACTTGACAAAACTTGGTCTCCAAGTAAAACACCAATTAGGAAAGAAAATCTTTCCTCCTTCCTTTTCTTCCCTTAGGCCGACGCCCCACTAAGCCCAATTAGGGCTTCCGGAACTTTCTCGTTTTCCTTCTTTTAGCTTCTATTTAATTCCATAACGATCGTTACAACTTAACTTTTATTTATCAACGATCGTTAGTTAAGCTTTGGTTTGATTTAATAAATATATATATATAATATATTTAATAAATAAATTAACCCTTTACGTTATGTGTGCAATCCCGTGATCCCGAGTTCGATCCTATCTCACGACTATTAATTTTAAGTCCATAAACTTTCAACATGAACCCAAGAAGATTTTTGATGCTCTCAAAGAACCAAGTTGGGTGGAAGAAATGCAAGATGAGCTTCACCAGTTTGCTATCCAGGATGTTTGGGAGTTGGTTGATTGTCCCAGACATGTCAGACCTATTGGGACAAGATTGGTTCTCAGAAACAAAAAGGATGAAAGAGACATTGTGGTCAGAAACAAGGCACGTTTAGTGGCTCAAGGATATACACAAGAGGAAGGGATAGACTATGAGGAGGTCTTTGCACCAGTTTTAAGGATTGAGGCTATAAGGATTTTTCTAGCCTATGCTTCTTGCATGGGCTTTACAGTCTATCAAATGGATGTGAAGAGTACTTTTCTCTATGGCACAATTGCAGAGGAGGTTTATGTAATGCAGCCTCCTGGCTTTGAAGATTCAGAACATCCAGACAAAGTGTATAGAGTCAAGAAAGCTATGTATGGACTTCATCAAGCCCCAAATCATGGTATGGCACATTGTCCACCTATCTGGTGGAAAATGGATTCAAAAGGGGCACCATAGACCAGACCTTATTTACAAAGAAGACTAGTAAGGATTTCTTACTTGTCCAGGTTTATGTGGATGATATCATCTTTGGCTCTTCAAGTTAAAAGATGAGTGAAGACTTTTCCAAGCTTATGACAGACAAGTTCAAGATGAGTGCATTGGGGGAGATGAACTTCTTTCTAGGGTTACAAGTTCAGCAGAAAGAAGATGGTATCTTCATCTCTCAAGATAAATATGTAGCAGAAATTTTGAAGAAGTTTGGCTTTTCTCTACATGCGAAAAGGGCTAGCACACCTATGGATAGGGAACACCCTCGGAGAAAAGTTGGAGATGGAAAAGAAGTGGATGTCAGGCACTATAGATCAATGATTGGTTCATTGATGTATCTGACAGCTTCAAGACCTGAACATTATGTTTGCTGTGTGTGAATGTGCACGCTATTAAGTGACTCCCAAAGAGTGTCTTTTTCATGCTGTCAAGAGGATATTTAGATACCTTAGATGTTATCCAGACCTGGGATTATGGTATCCAAAAGATTCACCATTGGAGCTTATTGCATATTCAAACAGTGATTATGGTGGTGACAAATTTGATAGGAAATCCACAACTGGTGGATGTCAGTTTCTTGGGAGTAGATTGATCTCTTGGCAATGCAAGAAACAAACAGTGGTGGCTAATTCTACAACTAAAGCAGAGTATGTTGCAGCAGCTGCTTGTTGTGGACAAGTCTTATGGATTCAGAACCAGCTGTTGGATTATGGGTATAATTTCATGCATACCAAGATTTTTGTAGACAATAACAGTACTTTATGCATTATTTAAAATCCTGTACATCACTCTAAAACAAAACACATAGAGATTAGACATCATTTTATAAGAGATTGTTTTGAAAAAGGTTTAATACAACCAGATAGGGTTGACACAAAAGAGAATGTGTCTGATTTATTGACTAAACCTTTTGATACTAGAAGATTTCAATACTTGGTAACAAGTATTGGAATGATCAATCTTACTTAAAATGTGTTTTGGGAACTTATTGTAAAAGTATGTACAGGATATGCATTGTTATTGGTATTTATGTGAAATTAGATTTTCCACTTTATTTGTCTAACGCTGACAAAGGTTATCTTAACGCTGATAAGTGTTATCGTGACGTTGTCAGCAACATGTTAGTTTTGTGGTTTTTGATCTAATTGTGCAGGCATTGTTAGCATTGTACCATTGGATATAGAGTTGCTTATGGATCCTTGGAGCATTATCGGAGCATGTTTCAATTTATAGATGATGGTTGGAATATTTATATTCCTATCTTGACATAAATTTTTTTATTTACATGCATATTATTTGGCAACTTATGTATCATAGTTTAAGGGGAGGTTTAGGAACCTTTTAGGACTTTTTGGGTATTCTTATAATACTATTATCACAATTCTAGATTGTGTCCACTGGTGAGTATGATTTAGTTTACTATCTCATGAGGCACTGTAGCATGCAAAGTTGATATACTATGCATGCTGCCAAGACCTTTTGGCCTAGAATTGGGAGTGGTCTGTTGGGAGACTTGGGTATGATTTATATTGGGCTTACCTAGGAAGTTACAAAGGGTTTTATGAGATAACTTAACTTTTAAGAATTTTGGTTAGCAAGGGACACTAGAGGACTGTTATGTCTATCTTGCATAAGCAAGTGTGCATGATTGGACAGTGCTTGCTACCCTATAGTAATTTTCAGATTATAGGTTATCTTCACTAGGATAAATTACTTTGTTAAGGTCCTTTTTCATTTTTATTATTTTATTTTTGGACGTTGACAGATAAATTTTCAAACGTTGTTGTGACCAATTTAGACGTTGACATGGCTTTTACCAACGTTGACAAGAATATAGCCGTTGGGCGTTGATAGGTTATTTTTGACCGTTGACACTCATTGGGTCCTACCCAGTTGTTATTTTTGACGAAAATTGGGGCCGTAATTTTGGGAGTTGATAACTTTTAATTAATGCACAAGATAACTTATTTTATTTTCAATATTTTCATCATTATATTTTGAAAATACTTGCCTCATTTTTCACCAATCACATGTGCCTATCCCTCCTATAAATTTGGCTCCTTCTTTTAAACATTGTACTCTTATATTCTTGTCTAACAACTTTTCTCCTATAATTCATCTTTTATAATCTTTCACAAACAGCTTTCTACATCAATGGCGCCTAAGTTTAAACCAAGTGACTTGGTATTGGGATTCAAAAGTTAGCACAATATGATTGATTATTTGGAGGCTGATGATGCTCCGTTTCCTCAATACACCCAGATGGTGGCGTATTTGAATGCATCTCCACTTAGGTATGCACTTTCTCATGCTCCTCTCATCCCTGTGACTCATATTAAACAGTTTTGGAACACTGTTAGTTCCTCAACACTTAATAATGTGACTACATTAACAGCTATTGTCCATGGGCGTTCATGGGTGGTTACTGAAGCCTTGGTTCGCCAGGCTTTGCATCTTAATGATGCATATGGTATAACCACTCTTCACATTGGTGAGATAGAACAAGGACTTCAAGCTTTGGGGTATCCTTTCCCTGAAGAGGGTACTTTAAATAAATATAATAAACAAGAATTCCCCCCAGCTTGGAAGTACTTAATACATGTCATCCTTCAATGTTTGAGTCCCAAATGTACTGCACATAACGAAATTAACAGATCTATTGCTAGTGCAATTGTGTGTATTACAAATGGGCAAAAGTATAATTTTTCTAAACTGATTTTTGATGGCATGTGTAAAAGCAAGGGTAATAAGATGACTTTGGCTTACTCAAGATTTTTACAAATGATTTTTGATGAAGAAAGATATTGCACCAGGGATCATGATGATTTCTATGCGATCCCTGTGCAAAAGAAAGCTATTTTTAGTAAGATGAATTCACCCCCTCATAGAGACTTACCCCTTACCCAAGCCATGCTTGCTGTTATTGCAGCAACACAACCTCAACCTGACCCACAAACATTGCCTGAACCATCACCTTCACCTCAACACATGGAACTTGACCAAGATCCCTTCTACGCTGACACGTTAAATGTTGGTGTTGACACTTCAAATCCAGACGTTGACACCTTTCTACAACAGACCCAAACACCCTTTAACCTTCAAACTACCACCTAATCCACATCATCTTCTACACCCCCTGAATTTAGGTTGGTAAAACACTCAAGGACTACTGGAGTGTTCTCCTCTAGTGGTCTTAGCCATGTTGCAGAGAGAACCACCACCACAAGTGTGGTTGGTGACATGGATAAGGCTGGGACTATTGGTACTCGCTTAGATGTAGGCCAAGCCAGTCCTAACATCTTTAAGACCTCATCCATGCCCCATGACTCTACTTTGGGAGGTCAAATGCACATTCTAGAGGATGGCAGATTGGAACCATACAAAATGTTGGAATTGACGGCTGTCTGCATTAGCTTGCAAAAGCAAAATGCAGACCTGGTACATACTGTCTCTACCCAAGACCTTGAACTCAAGCAATTGAGGGAGAGGATTGTTGTCTTAGAAACTGCTGAATCTAGGAGAAGGCAGACAAGAGTCCTTTCATCAGGGGATGATTCTTACAAAGGGGAGGAAGCTGCTACAGAGCCTGTTAATTTGAGTGATAAAGGCTCACATGAAGCTGCTACAGAGCCAATTGATTTGAGTGGCAAAGGCCCATATGATGGAGAACCTTTAGGTGTGGCTGAAGCTCTTACTGAATTGAAGAAGCAACCAGGTTTTGATATATCTTTGGTTACTCCTACAAATTTGAACTTATCCTTTACAGCAATGATGGAGCAGTTCACAAGAAGCGCTGACAAGAATAAGGTGAGCGTTGACAAGCAGATTTTAGATGCTGACACACCAAGCGCTGACAAGAGTAAGTTGGGCGTTGATACACAGGATTTGAACGTTGACAGACCTGCAAATATGGTTGATGTATTCCAGTCATCAGCTATCATCAAGGAAGTGTCTTCCAAAGGATGCAACACAAGTAGAGTTTGATTCAAAGTTGGCTGCACAACTTATGGAACAAGAAAAGAAAAAGATTGGTGAGTCACCATTTGTGGTTACTTCTGAGGAGCAAGAAGGAAGTAATGATAAAAGTTCATATTCAAGTGCTATGATAGTTGAAGAACCAGAAAGACTTGAATATGGTGATGAGTTGGCAAGGGAGAAACTTAGAGAGTTAAAGTTGCAGGTAGATTATGATATGCCAGAAGTTGCTCAGATGTACCATGCTTGGGAGAATAAGGTTATGGAGAATCCAGATATGACAATTTCAGATCAAATTTGGGGTTTGGAGATTCTTCTAAGAGTTCAAAGAGATTGCAAGGTAATTCTGAAGCATAAGGCTAGCAATGTTTTCTCACTGCTGAAGAGAGATAGGGGAGCTTTATTACATGTTGCTCAGATGTTATCAAACAGGATGGACATTTCAGAAATTGCAGGGATTATCCTTTGAAGAATTGGAGTATAAGGCTTATCCCCATTTGGGAAACAGTGCAAGAAATCAACACTATCAGACTTCTTTCAGATGAAAGGAGAGAAGAACTTGTAGAAGAGATGGAGATTCAAAAGGCTATGATTGTTTCGAGGCCTATGAAGAAGGGAGTTCCACTTGAGTTTCCTAAAGATTTGAATAAAGTGAACCCAGTGAAGCTGTTATTAGAAGAAGCATTAAGCTCTCACCCATGGAAGCTTAAGATATGGTACAAGTGTTACCTCTTGATGCCAGAAACCCTATCATTAGCTATGAGGAAGATGCAAGTAGGTTTTGGGTGATTGGCAGATATGGGAAAGAGGTACAAATATTTACTACTCTTATATCTCTATTTTCAAGTATGGATAGGGAAGATTTGGTAGACCTTTGGAGGTTATTGCTGGCCAAGTATGAGACTGAAGCACCTACTTCAGTCAATGGATAAAGCTTTGGTCAACATTCAAGAGAATGTGTGCACCAGAAGAAGAAGATCCTGTTTGGAAGGATCTTGAGGATGATATCAGTGGACTTCAATGGCGTTTGTATTCAGCTGCTGGTGTGTATTATTTGAGTTCTACAAAGTTTTCTGAATATCTTCTTGTGGATGCTGAGTATCTCATGTCCAAAGAAGTTTTTGAAAAGATGAAGACAACACAGCTGGAGATTGACTACTCAAGTGACGTGGCCAAAGATTTTGTTAGGCATGTTTATTACCAATTTGATAAGATTTGTAAGAATCCTCCTAGTTCTTAGTTTTTATTCAGAAACTTGATTACTAGAGTAGATATCAAGTTTAGGGGAGGATTGTTGGGAATAAAATGTAGCCAGTACACTTGGACGCTGACAAGAGCAATCGGGACGTTGATAAGAAGAAAACAAGCGTTGACAGAACAAGTGTTGACAGGAAGATGTCAAGCGTTGATAGGATGAAGTCAAGCACTGATAGAAGACTTATTCTACATGTATTATGTTTCTAGTTTGTTTCTAGTAAAGATATGATCAACAATGTATTGTCTATGTTTATCTTTACCTAAAATAGCTGATACGTAGACTCTTGTACAAGGCTTCTTATTCTATAAAAGGAGACCTTTATGTTTCTTATACGTTTTAACACTTTCATTGTACGCAAGTTTGTTTTATCAATCAAGTGAAAGTTTGGTTTACATTGTTCTTGTTTGAGTATTAATTCCGCATAATACTTAAATTGTTTTATACACAACAAAGTTTCTCTACGTGTTTAACTTGATTTAATCTCGTTTACACAAGCTAAATCAATCTATGTTTGGGATCAACAAATGTTTTATTAAAACGGAAATTGAAAATTTGAATATAGCATATTCCAAATAGATTAGGAATATCCTCTGGAGGTATTCACACCACCAGATAAGATTTCCCCACTAAAAGACAAAAGGGAGCAGAGTCTTGGAGCGCGGTTCGAAATAGGGGGCCGAGGATCCGTATATACGGAACCGCGGGACTATTTAATGAACCGCGGCCAAAGACGACCGTCGTGCTCTTGTCCTATAAATAGTGGACCATTTCCAGATTTTCATTTCACCTATTTTGCACACAAATTTCCAGATTCAATCCAACTTCTTAAATCACTAAAATCCTTGATTATTTGGTTTATTACTACTTGTTTAGAAGTGAATCTTTCTCATCCCCTCTCATCTTCTCAATTGCAAAGAGAAAAGCACTCTCATCCTTGAAGTGTTGTGTCTACCTCAAGATCCATTGAAGATCAAAACTTTATCTCATTCTCGTGTCATTGTGAAGATCCAAATAGTTGTGTATATTTTGAAGTTGTGTTTGTATTGTGGTTAATACTTAAACCTTAAAGTATATTGGTGTAGCTTGGTCCTAGCTAAGATTAGGGCTCGAATTTTAGCTTAGAGTCGAAAATTGGTTAAGCGACGTGTACGGTTTCTCCACCTTAAGGAGCTTGTTGATTAGTGAACTCTCGAGTAAGGAGTACTCGAGGAGTGGAGTAGGAACGAGGAGTGAGCTTCGTTTCCGAACCCCTATAAATCCTTGGTGTTTAGTTTGATCTTTCCTTTCCTTAACTATTTCCATTCATTATTCTTTATTGCATATACTTGTAATTATTAGTTTAGATCCACTATCTATTGTTCACCCCCCCTTCTTCTAGTTTCTATAATTTGATCATAAGATTTCCTCAAAATATATAATTGCTTTATTATTCCATCACTTAGATTTTTTCAATTTGATCAAAGTAACCGATTATACTGAGCAAAAATAAGTTCGCGTGAACGACTTGTCCGTACCTACAAAAAGATTATGCTACATACGTGAGTTATACTTTACCATTGTGTTTGGTTTAAAATCGATAGAAGTAGTATTAGAAATTTAAAACTTTCCGAGCACATTAGAATGGTAAGGAGTGAGAGGAAAAAGAAAATTGATGTGGGGTAGTTGTGCTAAGGTGACGTAGAGGTAGATGGTGAAGCATGGTAACAACTACCACCGGTGCGATGGTGATCCTTTCCCCACCCTTGATACAAAACTTTCGTACCCAAGACAATTTAGGCTCTAGTGAGAATGCTCTAACAAGTCTGGTTTTAGTGTAACCTCTTTTGTAAAATTTCGTGTTTAAGTATTATCTAAGTGTGAGGTGTGTAAAACCTTTTACATTGTTTTATATCGATGATATAGATATGAGAGGTTTAAGGGTTGACACGAATATACTCTGATATCATGTTAGAATGCTAAACATCGTAAGTTGCAATGTGTTATTTAATCAAAATATATGAGATACAAGCACATTTTGATAGATCTGAACCCATAAACCATGCTTGAGTCAACTATGATATAATATACACAACATGTTTTACTTAGTGGCCGAGAATTAGGGATGGCAATGGGTCGGGTTCGGGTCGGGTTTTACTGAACCCGTACCCGCACCCGTTTATAATATCCAAACTCGCATCCGCTCCAATATCCGACGGGTACCCGATTACTATTATCCAACGGGTTTTCGGTTTTTACTCGCGGGTATCAGGTATCCACAATTAAATTTTGTTGGACATAATTGTGCGTATAAAGTTAAAAAAAAACAATAAAAACAATCAAAATACCCTAATATTATTTTTTAAGTTTTTAGAAGATGAAGAATACTAATTCAATATTATATCATGCGATTTCATTTATAGAATAAATTATTGTTTTATTTAAAGTTACAAAATCCAAATATGTTTGATCACAAACATTTTAATGCATACAAAATGTAACTAATATAAGCATTTCATTTGTTCAATAATATTCGTCTACTATTTCGCACAAATTTAAAAATTATATAAAATAGCAATAAACGATATATATTTTGGTAAACGGGTACGTATGCGGGGCGGGTATTACTAAAACCCGAACCGTACTCGCGAAAAATAAAATATCTCAACCCGAACCCGAGTCCAAACCCGTCAACCCGAATCCGAACCCGACCCAATCAGTTCGGGTTTCGGTTTTCTCCATCGGTTTCAGGTGCTTTTACCATCCCTACCTAAAATGGTTAAACCATTCATATTTGACACGTGATAATTTAGTTAGCTGTTTTGTAGATTTCTCGAAAATACATTCAAAATTTAAATTGAGTATGGGTTTGAACCATCCCGTATACGTAGAGGATGCTCTTGCCTTTCCAAATTAGATTTTTTTTCATAACGATAATTTCTTACAACACACATCAACTATCTTAAAAATTATATCTCACATGTCTCCACTGAGACTTGAACCCAAAATCTTTAGGTTAGAGGTTTTAAGTTAAAGGGCTATTTACATACCGTTAGACCAAGAGACATTTCGTCTTAATCAAATTGCTATCGTTAACACAGATTTGTTAAGGTTCAATTTAACTCATTGGTAACTTTTGCGCAATTTAGTAAAAAAGTTAATAGTCGAATTTGATTTGCAATGTTTGTACTCATCTACTAATTCATTTGTTTCCACTATTAATATACTTATGGCATCTCAACGTCAGTCTATCACATCCTGGGGTGTTGTGGTATTATCATCACTAGATTTATCTTCATCATAATTGGGTCATGGATATGTGGTTCTTTATGTTGGTCGGTTATTAATCATAGCCAGATTGGGTCATATGGCAAATTTTATTGTTGAAAGCAAGGTTTTCAAGATCGGGATTTTACCTAGGATCGTTTTCGTCTATGTAAGATCGAGATTGTAAAGTAGGATCGGGATCGTAAGATCCTACTATAATATAATTTTTTTTAGTAGTCTTTTCAATATTTTATAAATTTACAAATTAATATACATAGTAAACATAAAATTATACAAATATTTCATTAAAATATGGTCCTAAATTATGATTACGAAATATATAAGAAGAATTACATGTTGTTTTTTAGATTATATAAATATAACCTATAAATTTGTAGTTTTCAGTTTATCGTTCGAGAGAATGTAAGATCGGATCGTAGTAGATCCTAAAATCTTATGAGCAAGATCGGGATCCTATAAGATCTTGAGGATGGAAAGATCTTACCTAAGATCTGGATCGTTTTTGCTTTGCAAAATCGTAAAATCGTAAGATTCAAAGATCAAGATCGGGATCTTGACAACTTTGGTTGAAAGGAACACTCGTAATTAGGGGTGTGATTCGGGTTGACCCGGTCGGGTTCGGGTCAATTCGGGTCGAGTCAAGTCGGATCAAGGGTAAAAAATATATAACCCGAACCCGAGCCTAATTAGAACTCGGGTCATCGGGTTCGGGTCAACCCGAGTTTAAGGAAAATATGTAAAAAGTGGCTAAATTAAGTACTAATATAATGTAAAAAATGTAATTTTAGTTGGGTCAAGTCGGGTCGGGTCAAGTCAGGTCAAAGGTAAAAAATATATAACCCGAACCCGAGCCAATTAAAACTCGGGTCAATTCGGGTCAACCCGAATTGACCCGAATACACTTTGTGACCCGACCCGAATATGTTTATTCGGTTTCGGGTTCGGGTCAGATCAACTTTTTCGACACCCCTATAGTATCGAAACAAAATTTAGATGATGAGAATTTAAACTCCAAAAATATCACAATCTTTCAAAAATAAAAATTATTCCAAACGAAATTTCGTGCATAAAAGCACAATAGTTGACAATCATATTTATAAACATGTATGCACGAAATTTCGTTTCGTATAATTTTTAAGTTTACTTTAGAAATAAGCAGTCATAAGTCATAACCTACTAAATATTGTTAAATGAAAAAGCTTCAAAAATAAGCTAATTTTAAGTTTATTTTGACACAAGATATATTCGTATGACGGTATGAACCAATAAACATGGTGAGTTTGAGGAATTAAACGTCATGACTCATGATTCATGGAAGATTTAACTTTAGGGCATTCTTTAAAGGGTATTTCTATAAATGACCCATTTATAAGGTTACTTTATTAAAATGATAAATCATGGGTAGGTTTCTGAAAAATAGCTAAGGCGACTGGGGCAATCGAGGCAACCTGTTCTCCTTGCGTGACATGTGTCTCGGTTGTTTCGGATGCATCGGTTGCCTCAGAATTCCAAAAATATACTAGGTCGCCTCGGATGCCTCGGTTTCCTTTGGCCATTTTAGAGACATTGAAATTTAGCTAACATTTTCGAGATATCATAATACAAAAAAGCTATTTTAGGAAATCCCCTTTTTTAAAATGACTAAAAAATAAAGGTAACTTTTTATTTTGACCAATAATATTCAGGGTCTTTAAAATGACTTAAGGCGACTAAGGTAACCGAGACAACTTATCATTTTTACGTAACATGTATCTCGGTTGCCTCGATTATATCAGTTGCCTCCATATTTTAAAATATACATTTATTACGCAGGAAAAAGAGGTTGTCTCGAACAATTTTTTAAAACATTTTAAATTATATGACAAAATAGAACAACCTAACGTTTTTTAGCCATTTTGAAAAACATTCCTTTAATTTTTTTAGGTCTTATTACATCATCTCCCATGGCTACTTATGGTTGGTCATATCAATAATGATTGTTCATTAAACAAACTAGTATGAACAAAATGCACCCGTGTATATCTAATCTAGTGCTAGAAGATATAATTTCTTAAAACGATTTATATCATGTTTGTAATCCCGCCATATTGGTGGTGGTTTGACTATCATCACACCATCTCTACGTTGACATTCTTTTCATCATTTTTATTTGTTACCGTTTTTCTTACCATTTATCTACCCACCCAAACACACACCTCACTTAACATATACAGTAGATTTTAATTTCTTTTATGTGTCGTTTGGTAGGAGATATCGAGGAAATTCAAAATACTTATATTTTAATTTCCTCTAAATATTGTGTTTGATATAATTAATATTTTTTTTTTAAATTTCTTGAATTATCAAAGTGAATAATATTAGAATTACTCAAAAAGGTGAGGAATTTTAATTTACTTAAAAAATAATATTTGTAAACTTTTTTTTCTAGTTGTTTTATTCGAGTTTTTATGTTTATATAAAAAATAATTAAATTTAGAAAATTTATATAAAATGTATTTTTTCGAGTTTTACTCTTTTAAATAGAAAAAATAAATTTGTATAGAAAATATATACATAATTTATATAAAATTTTTTTTATGAAATTTATATAAAAGGTGAAATTTTTATTTTTACTTATATAAGTAGAAAATTTAAAAAATTTAAGAAAATAAAGAAAATATTTATTCGGTTTTTAATCATATAAACAAAAAAAGTAAACTTTATTTAAATTTTTATAAAAATTTATAGAGTATTTTTATAAAAAATATATATAATTATTTATAAAGTTCATAGAAATTTTTTATAAAATATATATATAATTATTTATAAACTTCATAGAATTTTTTTATAAAATTTATATATTTTTTTATAAAAATGATTGAATTTTTTTATAAAATGTATATAAATTTTTTATAAAAATTTAAATAAATTTTTTATAAAAATTTAAATAATTTTTTTATAAAAATTTAAATAAATTTTTTATAAAAGTTTAAATAAGTTTTTATAGAATTTTTTAATAAAATTTATATAAATTATTTATAAAATTTATAGAACATTTTTATAAAATTTGTTGAATTTTTTTATAAAATTTATATAAAAAGTGAAAATTCGATTTTTACACTTTTAAATAAAAATTTATATTAAAATATTTATTCGTTAATTGTTCAACCCAAAATCAAGATTTCAAAATATTATAAATTTTTGTCAACCAAACAGACATATGCATTTTAAACTCTCAAATTTTTAATTTTTAAAAATTTTAATTTATTAGAATTTAGAATTCAAGAATTTCAAAAATCTTGAATCAGACGTCACCTTAGTGGTTTATGTATTGTTATTAAAATTCTTTCAAATATTTTATATGTAGGTTTCATGGCCAGGAACTGAGTTAAAGAGGTTTCTGTGAGTGTCCTGAACACTTATAGATTTTATCTATATAATTAATATTTGAAAAAATATTGATTTTTTTAAAGGATAATTATCAAAAGAATTCTTCAATTTTGAGAAATTCGTGATTGAGTTTAAAAAATATGTTTTTCTTGATACGGTCCAGGTTAACAAAGGACTAACAAAGAATATAGGGCAGCAACCATTCAGATTTTTAACAAATGTCCAAAGAATAGGGCAATTCTGACACATTGCCCCAAGATATATGGCAACAGAGGACACGTGGCGCATTTCGCACCCAGTTGCCCTCTTGCCCAAAAAAATAGACAATTTTAGAAAGAGAAAATTTTTAGTGTTTTTTGAGAAAAGAATAATAAACAACGGACCTTTTTGGTAATTTTCCCTTTTTTTTAAATGCATTTTAAACGTATCCGGTCAATCAAAATATGTTTTAGTATTCGTTATAATTATTATGGTTCAAAAGTAATCAACCAGAAGAATACCCTTGGTGAAGAGCACTATTGCATGTGATCTAAGTTTCCTAATACAATTCAAGCATTTTGATTATAGTCAAGAACTCGAGGTTTATTTTCAAACATTTGTTTCAAATAAATTCAGTGGGCGTGTCACTAATGACTCATCCAACCAACTAACAAAGCCACCGCCGCCGTATATAGTAGAAATTGATCGCTGCCTTTGTCTTACTTCTTTTATTTCATTAACCCGAGTCAATTATTTAAAGCTAATTTCAAAAAGTTACAATGTTTTAAAAGAGAATTACTAAATCTATAAACAACTCAAAAAAAAAATCAATAAAAAAGAGGTAACATATTTTGATTTGTTTAATCAAATAAAAGAAAAAGAAAATATTTGAAAAACAACTAATCAAAATATGTCACCTCATTTTTTTGGATTTTTTTTTGTGAATTATTTGTGAATGTAACAATTCTTGTTTTAAAAACAATTTCGCAAAACCTTGAGCCAAAACCTGTTTTTGAAACCCAACATACCGGATAAAACAAAAAAAAACTAATTAAAAAGCACAAAATCACTCATTTAGCGTACGCCGAATTATCGGCAAAATGCATGGCGAGAAAAGTTGGTGGTACAGTAACATGTACTTGGCTTGATCAGTCAAAAGCACATGCCACCTAGAATTGACGAACACACTTTCGTTAGTGCACCTTAATCTTTTACTATTTCGAACAATAATAAATCGCACAGTTTTGATGTTATTTATCGATCGGTATCCAACATGTTTTGTATAAACACTATGTTAGATATATTATGAACTTAGTTGTATTGATGTTACAGTACAGATTTATGGTAATCAGGTATTAATCATAGATAGATTATGACGTTACTTATCGCCTTATCGACATCGAAATATCGAACATGTGGACATAACAACAACATATATATGGATACAACAACCTTAGTCGTCACTCGTCAGTTCCAAACCTGGCATACAAAGTTAGCTAAGTGAAAAAAGATAATACGTTAATCGTTTTGCTTAGTCAAATTGTGGTAGCTTTTGTCAATTCTAACAGACATATTGCAGTCAGATCATTTACTACAAGGCTTGAATAAATGACGAACGTGTTTTCTCTAGTCATTACTTTTGTCTACCGACAACTTTAAAACTCCAAAATTGAACAAGCATACACAATGTCAACCGTTATATAGATGAATTAAAGGTATGTTTGACGCGCGAGTTTATCAGAGCTTATTATTATAAAAAATAAACTATCATTAAAAAAAAACTTTTGTTTGGTTGATAACTAGCTACTAAATGACATGTTAGTTAAAAATCTACCTACTCTATAAAATAAGCTTTTTAGGAAAGCATCTACCCACAAAAATCCTTAAAAAATGACACGTGTCAATAGGGAAATAATCAACGCCTTATACTAAAACTTTCATTTATTCAACAAGTCAAACCCTCTCAAAATGTGGCGTTGAAAAAAAAAATAAAAAAACGCCTCTTTCTTAAAAACCTTCAGATCAAACACAAAACTCGCCTCCTTTCTTAAAAATCTTAAGATCCAAAAACTAACTTATTTTTCACAATTGTGTTTTATCAAATTTTGATTTGGATCATGCCTACTTACGGCATAGGAAACCCAGATAATCACATCTATATAATTATGGCCACTGATAATTTGAAATCCCCAAATTATATAAACCCTGAAATCCAAATCCACCAAAATCAATCAAGACAATGATACTTTAAAATCCAATTCGACCCATACCAATCAAGGTTAGTGAGAAATTTAAATTTTTTTTATTGTTTTCATGTTTTAATTTTTAAAGATTTTTTTTATTGAAACGGATAATTGGTATTGCTTTGATTTATATTTAGAGTTAATTTAAAGTATTAAACTAAATCATATATATGGGAACTTATTTTAAGTTTGAATGATGAAATTATTTTTAGTATAATTTTTTTATGGAAACGGTTAATTGGTATTGCTTTGGTTAATTGGTATTGCTTTGTTGTATATTTGGAATGAATTTAAAGTATTAAACTGAATTAAACTGAATCATATATATGGGAAAGTTATTTTTAGTTTGAATAATGAAAATAATTATCCTAATTTAACTGACATGCGTCATATCAGGGATTGAGATAATAATGAAAAAATTGCTCCCTCTGTTACGCGTCACAAATTCAAATTTTAGGGTTACTGACCTTAACCTAATCAGTGCCTATATATTTCACCCACATTACACTCATATCAATCACATCTTTTCAATCTTCGTCTGGTTTTTGATCCTAAGGTAACTGCAATATTTTACATTCATATCACTCATTTGTTAGTTTTGTAATTGTTTATGTTAATTGTTTGTTATATATAAAAGTTTTAACTTTATAATCTTTGTAGGGTACGAGAATGGAACAGAACATGACACCTTTGAGCCAGGTCAATGCAGACCTTGACAACATTAAGATTTTGGTTAGATGCATAAGCATTTGGAAGCCACACTCGCCTTCTAACCCTAAGGATATCTGGTCCTTAGACATGATATTCCAAGATCAGCAGGTACATATATTTGTTTGTCGTAAATAATTACAATTATTCCTAATGGGTAGTGACGAAGCCAGAATTTCCCATATATGGGTTGGCCAAATATTAATAACCAGTTAAATAAAATCCAGACGTTTTTTAATCTTAGTTTTAGTTGATTTTTTTGGAACACATGGTCGTCAACCAGGCACACTGTTTTGATAATAAGTAAAAAAAACAAAAATAAGCTAACAAAGAATAAAATCAACATTATTCATCCATTTTAAAACAGGTTATTGCATGTGCAACTAACTTTTCAAATTTATAAAGCTATAAATTTCAATGTGTGAAACATTTTTTGATTGGAATGCAAGATTCCAGTGTATTATATAGATGTGATTTTTTTGGAACACATTGGTCGTCAACAAGGCACCCTGTTTTGATAATAATTAAAAAACAAAAATAAGCTAACAAAGAAGAAAATCAACATTATTCGGCCATTTTTAAACATGTTACTCATACGTGCAACTGACTTCTCAAATTTAGTCTATAGAACTTATCGGGTTTGGTGGTAATTTGGGATGTGTTTTGGCCAACCCAAGTAAACACATACCTCTGTCCCTGTTAATGTGTAGATGACATATGTATATATTTGTTGTTACAGGGCAACCGTATTCATGCTACAACCAACAAGTTTACTATCAACAAGTTCCAGCTGTTATTTGATGTGGGCGCGTGCTATCGCATTGCTAATTTTGGTGTTGGACAAACATCCGGCAGATACCCGCTACTTAATCATAAATTCAAAATTAGCCTTTTCAAAAACACTTCAGTAACAAGGGTTGACAATTTTGACAACAACATACATGGATACAGGTTTGAACCGTTTCCAAACTTTACTGCAAGGATCTTTTTGGAAACCGAACTTGTGGGTGAGTAACCTATTTATGTATAAATTATTATCTTATTACCTAATATGTATAAGTTTTTATTATGAATTATACATCTTTTTATATGTCAATATGCAGATGTTATCGGGACTGTTGTAACAATCTCTGATTGCATCCCTTTTAACAACTTTGGAGTAGACAAGATAAGAAGGAATTTGACACTTGCTGATGTTGAGTAAGACTATTATTTACAATTATAACAAACAATACTTTAATAAATAGTATGCTGTCTTTTAATTCTGAATATGTGTATTGTTAAATTCCTTTTGTCAGCGGTGTACAACTTGAGTGTTGTTTCTTTGATGAATGGGCCAAAAAATTTGATAAGCTGTATGAAAAAAGAGACTCAATTGGTCATGTCGTTGTGATTCTACAATTGGCGAAATGCAAGACCTTTAATGGTAATTTAATACCCCTGAACAATTGTTATTTTTTTTAAATCGTAAATACAGGTTCATTTGTAATTTATACCATTCCTATCATAACAGGAAAACCGTCTATCACAAATGCAAGCTATGCAACCAATTTGTGGATCAATGATGATATCCCGGAGATTGCAGCTTTCAAAGAAATGTAACATAATCAAATTTTGTTTTTTTTTTAATTTGTAAGTATATTTTAATTACTAATCTTTAAAATTTAAACAATTTTATCCCTAAATGTTATAGGTACACAGGCGGTGACGACTTTGATCCCAACAAAGTTGCAATCTCAACATTTACTCCTGTGAAAAAGGTGTTGACTCCTGAACAGTTTTATGAAGGAGGTATTAGGAAAATGATTTCTTCCATCCGTGATTCTAAGAAGGTAAAATACTTTCTTTATATAATTACTTTGCTTAACTAAATATTAATGAATGTTAATGTGTCTTAAGACATCTTCCCGTTTTTTTTTCTAGAAATATGATTGTATTTTGTATGCACGTATTCACAAAATACACCGCGAGCATGGATGGGCATATCTCGCCTGCAAAAGGTGTGGTAGAGTTGCAAAGGAAGCAACTGATGATGAAGCAAGCTCGTCCAGTGGGAAGAAAAAAAAGAAGGAACAGTTGTGGAATTGCAAGATTCATAAAGGACTCACAAAAGTTGAAACAGGAATAAGGTATTCTTATGCACATTCATATTCAATACATTATGTAATACAATAATCAAACACTAAACTATATGTTTTTCTAAATAATCGTAGGTATAAACTAATTGTACGTGTCACTGATGACACTGGTTCAGCATCACTCCTTCTCTTTGATGAACTGGTCCATAAGCTATCTGGTTCACTATGTTATACTCTGCTCAATCAACATGGTTTCAACTATGATGACTACTTCCCAGATGAGCTCAATGTGATGGTTGGGAAAAAAATGTTGTTCCGATTCGAATACGATGAGTACAACATAAACAACAACCATCATGTATACCAAGTTGTTAGGATATCAGATGATGAAACCATGATAAACATGTTCAGCCAGGATTTGGCTTTAAAGGTATTATTTCTATAATTATTTATAAATGTTGTATGTATAACATATTAATTTATAACTTATTAATTTCTAACTTAATCTATTTCACCTGTATAGGCTGCTACTGATGATGTTCATGATGTTCAAACGCCTATATCTAATACTGGAAAGTTAAGCAAGCTGGCATATGTTGACAGTATCCCATTCAACATGGAAGAAACACCAAAGGCTGATAAAGAAATACAAGCTAATGAAGGTGAATCGTCTAATTCTGGTGGAAGTGGGAAACGTGTAATAATTGATTTGGATGATTACAATGATGAACAGGAAGAAGCAAAAAGGGCAACTAAGATTGTTAAAGTGAAGATCGAACCTACGGAGTAATCAGATTATACAACCATCAGCGATATCTTCATGCATCTTTTATTTTATGAGTGAATTTATGTTGTTTGAATGTTTGGTTTGTTTGTTTCGTTTGATTTTCATATCATTGAACTTTTGTTATTTGTTTTCATTTGGTTGAAGATATGTATGATGGTTACCAATAAACTTTTAAGAACTTTTGAATTATTTTTGTGCTTTGTTATCTATTTTGTTGAAGATATTAATGATGGTATGTATGATGGTTGAACTTATGTTAGCAATAAACTTTGTTGAACTTTTGTTACCAATAAACTTTTAAGAACTTTCAATTATTTTTTCTGTGTTTTTGTATACTAAAACGTATTCTATTTAATATATGTTACTCATATTCATAAAAAGCAAATACCACCCTAATATTACAAATAAATAAGTTGGTTCCATCTAATATGAGTCAGTTCAATAACAAGTTCCATAAAAAATTAGCAACAAAATCATCCTAAAATTGTTAACAAAATGGAACATCTTAAACATACAATATATCAGAAATACCATAAAGAATATACGATTGAAATTACATAAAAATAAATAAACTTTTATTAATATTCATAACTTTATTAAACTGAAATAGGATTTTCAACCAAAATATCAAGATAACATTAAACTAACAGAATCAAAATCAACAATTTTGAAAATTAAATAGTAGAAGCTTTTTCCCAAATCCATTAAAATTCTTCATTGTCTTCATTGATTGGTATATTATGGAATGCCGAGGGTAAAATGACACGTCGACCAGTCATTTGAACACTGATATTTCTTTCAGCAACTTCAGGGACATCGTCATCAATGACAATCACATCTTCCCATTTCCAATTCTTGAGGTTGTCTTCACGATTCTGTTGTTTTTGTGTGGCTGCCATGTCTAACATAATGAGATTGTTTGCCATCAATAATGAAGCTTTTGAGAGAGATAATATAAGATTGAAAGTGAAAGTGATATTACTTATTGTGAAAATTCATCCAGTGGTTATATATGCATAAAAATATGTTAGCAATAATAGTTGGAAGTTAGTTGGGATTGCGTATATTTTTTTACCAATGTAATCATGTGAAGTTATTTAAAATATGAAAATAAACTGACGTGATATTAATATATACATCCAAAAATAGCTTAAAAGAGATAAGTATCTAAGCTGTCAAATATATACATCCAAAATTTTATGATAACATTAATTTAAATTTCAAACAATAACTTATCATTTCCTTAATAATATGATCAATCATTTTAAACTAAGATATATCATTTCCTAATCTTTCTCACTATTATCCTATATAATGTCTCGAACAGATTTTCAAAGAAAGTATCTTTGTGCACAAAAATGAATTCACCAAATCACTTAAAGGTAGTTATGAGAAACTGTTAATCTAAGATATTATGAAGATATTTTTTTACTGTTTCATATACTCATACGTTTTTCTGTTTTATACAGAATTTCCAAGAAAGTTTGCTTAAAGAAACACCAAATGCATTAAGCAAGAAAAATGAAGCTTTGATTATGCTTTCAGATGATGAATTGGTACTAATTGCATTATGTCTATTTCATAATTTACATTGTTTTATTTTGGTCAAATATATATGAAATTATATTATTGGTACTAATTGTGTTTATTCAGGACATAAACAAAGAATTGGGTAAAGAATCAACTCCCAATACACAGATGAAAAATGAAGATGTTATTATACTATCTGATGAGGATGTTCCCACAACTGAAAAACGTAGAAGGATTACAAAATCTGGGGCTTCATTTTACAGTCGTGTTCACATCAGTGCTTCTTCTGATGAGGATTCAGCTATATCTTCAATGAATATACAACCCAATGAAAAGGAGTTTCAAACTAATGATAAATTGGTAAATACCTAAAACCTAATTTTTTTTTTATTTAACAGTACATTCATGGCAGTGTCAATATTTGCTCATTATATGATTTATATATTTTTAGGAATCTGACTCTGAATCACCCATACGTTTTAAGCGTAAACGAACCACAAAAACTCTATCTGTCTCAAAAACAATAGCAAGAGGCCTTATTGATGAACTCACAGACGAAGAGAAAAATGATGATGAAGAAATTAACGCATTTATAGATGATGTAGCTGATGACTCAATTTTTAATGACACTCAAGATCAATATGATAGTTCTGATAGCTTCATTAACGATGGTCCATTAGACTATGAACCAAAGCAAAATGACAAGTCCGATAGTGATTGAGAAGATGCAAGCTTTACGATGAACCCACTCAAGTCGATTTACCAATAAAGTTTGTTAAGAGGATAACTATGAATCTGAACTATTCATATAGTTATGATTAACAAAAAATGGACCATGATTTTCTTTGTTTATTTATGTTTTATTGTGTTGGATTATTATAAGGTATTTTGTTTGAATGTTTAAGATTTCTGTTTGTTATTTGTTTAATAAAAAAGAGTGTTATTTTGTTAGTGATTTAAGTTTACTTCAACCTTATTGGTATAATACTTTTTGCATAAAATAAAACTTGTCAAACTCAGAAAAAATTATCAATCTTTTTAATTTTTAATTTAAATAATATTAATACCAAAAATATAGATTTGGTTTCCTTAATTTATGGTTAAATTTTAATATATATAGGACCTGGTAAATGCTTGATGCATAATTTACGTTTGGTGAGTCCATCTTTTTAGCTTAATATTTACACATTAATTAAATATTATACAATAAGATAAGATTTAACAAACTCAAATACCTCTGGCGTTTTTATGCATATCGTATGTTCATTGTTCATCAATGAATAACAAGCGGAAAAATATTGATAACACAAACTCATATGCAAAAGAAGAGTTTCCTGTTGTTTTTGAACCACAACAAACCCCAATTGGTAATCATTTACTATCAATAATCATACTATATTATGTATTAACCAAAAAACATTGTTTTAAATTTTGCCATGTCAATGATGATATTTAAATTTTGTATGCAGATGATAGGAACCAGAATGACAAACCTGGCAATATAAAGAAGAATGCTTTATCTTTCAATGATCTTCCATATCTTCCACTTAACAACTTAGGTAGAAGACATCAATCTTCTTTTGGCTTTACTCAATGCAGGAATCTACCTGAAAAAAAAGGTATATCATTGATGTGTTTTACCAGGTTTATTTTACATCTAACAAGAATAACGTGACGCCTAATATATGTGTTTGAATGTTTTTTATTTACAGGTAATACGAATAATGCAACTCCGTCTCAATTGAGCAGTAATGTGGTCAATTATCAACCTGCGGCTACACCTTTTCAATTGAGCAGTAATGTGCTCAGTTATCAACCTGCAGCCACATTAACATCTTTTACTTCTCTTTGTAAGACATTTTTTTCCATTATTTATCCGGTTTACTATGAACCTATTCAATTAAGTTTCAATTAATCCGCATCTGATATGTGTTATTTCTTTATAAAATATTTGTAGATTCTACACCAGTAATGAAAATGGGTCACCAACATAGTTTTCCAGTGGATTATAACAGGAACATAGCAACACCATCAAAGTTAAGCAACACATCTTCTATTATACTTCAACAGAAAGATCCTCTATCCGACATCACATCAAGTATGTTTCCACAATCAAACTTAATATCAACCACTTTTTTAAAATATTATTTAAATTACGTTTACTTTTAATTACAAATAATACAAAACTTATGGGTGCTAAATTAAATAATGGGAATGTATGTATAACACAAAATCATCATGCAACTATTGTATCAAACTATTGTATCAGGTTATCAAAGCATTCCAGTTGCTAAAAGGGGACGTGGACGCCCACGCAAGCATCCTATTGATACGTTCGGATTGAACAAAAAAAACAAACACACTCAATCCAATGAAAATCATAATCCTGCGTTTACAAACACTCAAATAGCAACACCTTCATACGTATGTAACCAACTTTCTAAAAACACTTTACAGAGATCCCCGTTATCCGACATCACATCAACTAATATCTGTAAGTTTGTTGTTGTTATTGTATTATTTCAGTTTGTATATGTAAATTATTGTTTCTATAATACCAGTGGTCTATTAAAACAAAAATCAGGTGTATCAAAATATGAAAATAGCGGACTAAGTCTAATGCGATGTGGGCGGCCAAAAAAGTCTACAATCACAACATCTAATTCATCGCATAATGCTCATGTTCAATCATCACAAAAAGTTTCAGACACACCACGGAAGCCAAGAGGAAGGCCTCGCAAATTACCTCAACAAAGCAGTATGGAACTAACTATTATCTTTGTATTTTTCAGTATAGCATATATTAAATTATATTTAATCCTAATGCATTATTACCTTTTTTTGTCGAATGTGTTTATAAGCCAATGACCTTCCTCAAAATACACATGTAAGCATTGTTGTTGCTTCTTCTGATCCAAATATATGCACTCCCAATGCAACGCATTCAGTACTACCTGCTGGCAACACATCAACAAGTAAGAAACTTAATATTATGTTTTTATACATATTCTTATCAACAGCTCATTTCATTTTGATTATTAATCAATTCTCGTTACAGACGAAACTTCAAAGACTAATCCCAGATCAAGGTTCAAAAATAAAACTCCAGTGCCTTTTAACATTGGTTAGTTAAACTACTTATACATTCATATTATTTTAGTTTTACTGTTACTATTTAGAAAAAAATTTGTAATGTATATATCTATTTTAACAGGTAGTCCAATAATACAAGCAGATGTTATTACACAAACCCCTGAAAATTCAAAAGAAAAAGGCGTCTCATTAATCCCTGATTTTGAACCTTATGATGAAGATAATGAAGATGGGAATGTATATATCGACCCAATACAAGAATCAGGTATACCTGATTTTGAACCGGGGACCGAAGACATTGATGATGAATATGGATATTCTGATCGTACACAAGGAATATCTAAAGGTATCTAACGTGAAACAATATTATTACGTTTAATGGATACAAAATTTTTTATTACGTTAAAGCTGCTAAACATTTGCTGTCTTTTTATTCAGATTATCATGACCATGGTGATCCAACAGAACAATGCAGCGAATGTGGGGCGTTGTTGTGGCTTGCAGAAAGTAAAGTAGGAGCAACTAATACAACCAAAATTGATGGGTATTCTCTTTGTTGCGGTAGAGGAAAGGTAAAACTACCCGTTGCCTTGATGAATCCTCCACCTTTGTTAATGGGTCTTTTGACAGGAGAACACCCAAAAAGCCAATCATTTATGGAGAATATACGTCGATATAATTCTATGTTTTCCTTTACTTGGATGACCGGTAAGCAAGATACTACGGTCAACAAAGGTCGTGGTCCATTTTGTTTTAGAATAAAAGGGAAAAACAATCATGTGATTGGAGATTTGGTACCAAAAAACGGCGAAACACCTAAGTTTGGACAACTTTACATATATGATCCTGCGAATGAGGTTCAAAACCGCATAAATGTTGTCAGGTAATTGTTTTTGCTAACTAATATTTCTATAACTTTTTTGGTTCTTATGATTATTATAATGGCTAACTAATGTTTCTTACAATTTGTTAGCTCAAATGATAATGCATCCTCATCAGCAAACAAAGATATCGATCGTGAACTAACAAAGAACATCAAAGATATGCTTGATAAAGAAAATCCTCTGGTTCAGAAATATAGAATGGCAGGTCAAGAGATTGGGTCAGGAACTTCTAATGTTAAGATCAAGCTAATAGGTAGACGTGGGAGGGATGGTCGACAACATAATCTCCCAACTGCTGATGAAGTAGCTGCCCTTATAGTTGGTGATTTTGATTCGATGGCAGACGAAAGAGACATACTTGTCAATGAAAAAAATGGTAAATTAAAAAAAATTAGTGAGTTGCACGTGTCATACCTTCCATTGCAGTATCCGATTTTGTTCCCGTACGCAGAGGATGGATATAGGACAGATATATACCTTCAAGGTATTACTGACGATACACCAGAAGACAAAAAAAAATATGTGACCATGCGGCAATGGTTTGCTTACCGTATTCAAGAGCGCCCAAAAGTGTTTTCGACTATTCTAAATGGAAAACGCCTATTTCAACAACTTTTGGTTGATGGTTACACAATGGTTGAAGCAGAACGACTATTATATGTACGGAATCAGCAAAGTGAATTGAGATGTGAAACATATTCTCGACTACAAAAAGCAGCAGAGTCATCAAACCCAGGAAAAAAGAAACGTGGAACAAAATTTGTGTTGCCTTCAACGTTCACAGGTAGCCCACGTTATATGCTACAAAACTACTTGGATGCTATGGCAATGTGCAAGTGGTATGGATACCCGGACTTATTTATTACATTCACATGTAATTTTAAATGGCCAGAGATTACACGTTTTCTACGCAAAAGAGGGTTGAAATCAGAAGACCGTCCAGACATTACAACTCGGGTCTTTAAAATGAAGCTCGACCAGTTGATAAAGGATATCAAGGAAAAACGTATATTTGGTCAAGTTAAAGCAGGTAAAATAGTTCCTTTTGTTTTATTTTCAATAGTTATTAAAGGTTTGAAATTTACTTCATTTTTTTTCAACAGAAGTATACACCATAGAATTCCAAAAACGTGGTTTGCCTCATTGTCATTTATGCATATGGTTGGAGTCCAATGATAAACTAAGGTTGCCTGCCGACATAGATAGGTGTATATCTGCAGAAATTCCCGATAAAGAAACAGACCCTGAGCTTTACCAACTTGTCAAAGAATGTATGATGCACGGACCATGTGGCTCCGAACATAGAAACTGCCCTTGCATGGTTGATGACAAGTGTTCTAAGAAATTTCCTAAGACGTTCAATGAGGAAACTTTTATTGATGAAAGTGGATATGCAATTTACAAAAGGTCGGATAATGGCAGAACCGTAAGGAAACAAGGTGCGGAACTTGATGGTCGTTATGTCGTTCCATATAATCCTACGTTATTAAAAAGGTAATGATATTTAACATTAATAATTATGAATAAAAAAATTACATTAAATTGTTCTAATGACTAATGTTTTATAATATATATATAAAATTCTGTTACTTTGCAGGTACCAAGCTCATATAAACGTAGAATGGTGTAATCAATTTGGATCCATCAAATATCTTTTTAAGTACATCAACAAGGGGCCGGATAGAGTTACAGCAGCTGTTGAAGACGATGAGAAAGATGAAATAAATGAATACTATGATGGTAGATATTTATCATCATGCGAAGCTGCATGGAGGATTTTCAGGTTTGACATTCATCACAGGTTTCCAGCTGTTGAACGTTTACCGTTTCACCTGCCGGATGAGCAAACTGTTGTATTTGATCCTACCGAAAGCATAGACTTTCAATTGGATAAAGTTTCAGCTAATACTTCCAAGTTCTTAGCTTGGATGAATCTAAATGAAACAGAAGTAGATGCCAGACAGTGGTTGTATGTAGAAATTCCAAAACATTACGTTTGGAATCAAACTTCAAAGATTTGGACAAAAAGAAAGCAAGGTAAAACATATTTTTAATACAAATCAATATTTTTTTGGTTACAGATATGATTATATGTTTAAATATCCCAACTGAATCAAATACTTAAAAGCTTATTATCCCTCAAATAGGTAAGAGCATCGGACGAATACATCATGTTCCGCCTTCTTGGGGTGAGCTTTTTTATCTACGAAAGCTACTAAACCATGTGAAAGGAGCTAGAAAGTGGGAAGACTTTAGGGAGTTTGAAGGTGTAGTATATCCTACATGTAAAGAAGCTTGTGACGCGCGTGGGTTGTTAGAAGACGACAAAGAGTACATAGATGGAATTATCGAAGCAAGTCAATGGGGAATGGGAGATTACTTGAGAAATTATTTCGTAATGTTAGTAATTTCAGATTCTATGTCTAGACCTGAAATAGTATGGGAGAAGACATGGCGATATTTAGCAGAGGATGTTCTACAAGTAGAAAGGGCCAAACGAAATCATCCAGGTATATAAACATGACTGTTTATTTAGTACCATACGTCCAAAAATTTGTTAATTCATACACACGCTTAATTTTATACATATCTTATTTCCAGATCTTCAATTAACTGATACGCAGAGATACAATATTTGTTTAACCTATATTGAGGACAAGCTTCTCAGCAATTCTAAAAGTCTTAAAAATATAGTAAACATGCCATACCCAATTTCAGAGTTCACGATGGAAGGATACAACCGTTTGATTTATGATGAGTTGGATTATAAAATTCCTGACTTGATAATCCAACACCAAGCATTATATGCAAGCTTGACCGGTGAACAAAGAGGTATATATGGAACTATTGTTGATGCCGTTGACAAAAATAAAGGTGGTATGTTCTTTGTTTATGGTTACGGAGGTACGGGGAAGACTTTTCTGTACAAGACTCTCACAGCTGCTATAAGGTCAAAAGGGGGTATTGTTTTAAACGTAGCATCCAGTGGTATCGCCTCGCTGTTACTTGATGGTGGAAGGACAGCCCATTCACGGTTCGCTATTCCTATCAATATTGTGGAAGATTCAATGTGTACCATTGCTGCAGACGGTGACCTTGCAGAATTGATACGTGAAGCGAAGTTAATTATATGGGACGAAGCTCCCATGATTAATCGACTTTGCTACGAAGCTTTTGATAGAACATTAAGAGATATAGCTACCGGTACTAACAAAAAGAGCTCGGATCAGATTTTTGGTGGTAAGGTTGTTGTCTTTGGTGGTGATTTTCGACAAATATTACCTGTGATTCCTAACGGAAGTAGGCAAGATGTTGTGCACGCTTCTCTAAATATGTCTTATTTGTGGAATCATTGCACAGTTTTAAAACTGACAAAAAACATGAGGCTTCGTGTCGGTTGCAACCCAGAAGATGCTGAACAAATTAACGAATTTGCAGACTGGATTTTGAGAATTGGAGAAGGTAAAATTGGTGGGAAGAACGATGGACATGCGGAGGTTGAATTTCCAAAGGAAATGCCAATCCCCGATTCTGATGATCATGTGCAATCTTTAATAGAAGAAACTTATGATAATTGGGAAGAGAACCTATGGGATCCAACTTATTTTCAAGATCGAGCTATTCTCGCACCTACTCACGAACAAGTTGACAAAATAAACGAACGCATGATGTCAAAACTTCCTGGTAGAGAAAGAGTATGTTATAGTTCAGATTCGGTTTCGGATGTAGATATTGATTTCAACTTCAGTGAGTCTCTCTACACAACAGAATTTTTGAACACCATTAAAATGTCTGGTATCCCCCACCACAAGTTAGTATTGAAGGTTGGTGCTCCCGTTATGTGTTTGCGTAATATAGACCAAAGAGGCGGACTTTGTTATGGCACAAGGTTACAAATTTTGAGAATGTCTACCACCAACATTGAGGCTAAAATTATTTCAGGTGGTAAGGTAGGTACCATTGTTGCTATACCTCGGATGAATATTAGTCCATCGGATAAGAAGATGCCTTTTCAACTTAACCGTAGACAATTCCCTGTAGCTGTGTCTTTTGCCATGACAATTAACAAAAGTCAAGGCCAAACTTTGACAAAGGTAGGTATATTTTTGGAACGCTCAGTATTTTCACATGGACAACTCTATGTAGCTGTTTCAAGAGTGAAGAGCAAGAAAGGTCTAAAAGTTTTGTGTTGCGATAAGGACGACAAGTACTGCAATTACACAACAAACGTTGTGTATAAAGAAGTTTTGCATCAACTATGATTTGAAGATTATGCTTTACTTATTCACATCAGGTTTAAACATTATTTTTGTTATTTTAATGTTATTTGATTTCAGCTTGCGACCGATTTGAATTTTTTTATTGTAAACCTTTTGCTTATTCACCTTTATAATTTTAATATGATTTTGTTTTACTTTATCAGTTTCTATCAACTACAGGTTTTTTTAACCGGATTCATACCTTAATTGAGCTTATTTTTATTATAGTATTTATTATAAAATCTAAAATATATTAACCATTTTATAAAATTATCTAAATCCTCATGCCATCAAACTGCTGTGAGTTTGGTGTTGCCTGGTGCGCTGGCTAAACACGCTGTTTCTGAATGCACCAAGACTGTCACCAAGTTTACAAGCGGTTGATTAATTTTCTTTGGATATCTGGAGTAGTTGTTTGGTTAGGGGTTTTATGTTGAAATCTAACATTTATTAACCATTTTATAAAATTATCTAAATCCTCCTGCCATGAAACTGAATATCAAATTGAAATTCCCATTCCTAACGTAACCCCAATTAAAGCACCTAAAATAACATCATATATACCAATCAATTAACATAACTAACATGAGTATTGTACGATCATATAAACTAAATAATAGCTAATATTGTGGATTTGATCAAAATGATGGTATGATTATAATAACATCTAATATAAAAATACAAAAAATAAAAATTGCAAACCTGGAAATCAATCAATCGGATGAAAATCACGATCAAAGACAATCGATCTATCAATTCACACTATCTGGGCTTTTAGTTATTTGGTATAGATGGATTTTATTTTGATATAGATAGTAGATATGAGGATATATGTTCAAGGAACAATTTTTTTTTGGAAATGTTTTAAAAACAGACCCAATCACTTTATAATGACATGTTTAACAAAACGGATAGATTTTGATAAGGGTCAGATGTGTCGGCTTAGGTTGACCAAAAAACACATTTTCTCCACATATTCAACTCAAGATTTATTTAATGGATTGACATTATATGGATTAAAAGCATTTGACCAGTTGAATCAATTTAGCCCAGATTTAACTGAATATCCCTTTTAAAATTATTTTTTTTAGTTTTTGTTATTGAAAAACAAGTAAGCCACTTAAAAGTATTGTCAATTTTAACAAACTACTTCTCTTTATTTTAATAACATGGCGTTCCTCGATACAATATATTACTTCAAAAAATATTACAACGAAACTAATTTGTCAACATGTAGTTCACACATATATTAACTCGGCATCTAAAGTTACAACCGTTATAATTAATTTTTTATTTTTAAAATTTTTGGAAGTAAACAATTAAGCTGGAACTAAGCAAAATATAATATGAGAAACCAAATTCTATAACACTTACATGATTAATAAACAAAAGAGTAAACGTTGATAGCTTTCACATTATATTATAGATCTCAAGTATATATCGTAAAACATTATTTTCAAGCAATCCGCCCAACGGGCGGGCCTTAAGGCTAGTAGTATATAAAAATAAGCTCTAACAATCTGTTTCAACAATTCGCTCACGATACACTCCAGCTTCTACTAGTGCCAACTTTTTAGTAGTTGAGCTTTAAAAAGTTTGCTTAATAAAGGTGTTCATCAAAAAAGAAATGGAAAAAAGATACCAGTTGCTGATAAAGTCCAAAGCGGTAGTAAGTATTGGCTTGCTCCGTATATTGTAGAAACTGTTCCCTCCTATGTCACGAGTCCACTGTAATTTTTATTTTTGTAAAGTTGGTAAAACTTAGACTGATGGTAATCTGAGCCATTGGTTCGGTCAGTTTATATATCAGAGACGGACTCAAAATGTCTAATTAAGTATTGCAAAAAAAATACTTTTATTAGACTAACTAAAGTTACATAATTTTGGGGTTTGCACGAACAAAAAAACATCTGTTTAGAAATTTTTTTACATTTCGTAACCTTAAAATAAATGTAGTCCGTCCTACACCTGACACATATGTAACTTCGCCCTTGCCCCTCATTACGAGGACCGAACGGTTCGATTGGTCACCCTTCAAAATGAATTGTTCAGTCCATAAACAGACGAACAAATTTTAGAGTGTCTGTGTGTGTGGTTAGTTTCTAAATTTATTTTTGCCAGGTTGTTTTTGGTTGTTAACTTGTTACAGTAATTGTTAATGTCCAGTCACATGTCCAGTTACATCATCAGTGTTCGATCTCAGTTTGGTCACATAGTCCGGTTGTATTACTAATTTACTATCAGTCTTATTTATGACTACTCTGGGTATGTTTGGCCAGAGTAACTGTTGTTGGAACTAGAGATGATGTTGGAGATGTGTTAGAAATTATAAAAATAGATTATTTTTATAGTTATATCATTCAGCTTTTGATTTTAAGAGATAATGAGAGATTATTGTTTTTATAATCTTTTATAAGCTGATATGTCAAACAAAGATTAATTTTTAATTGACTTATTTTTTTATAAAAATAATCGTAATCTTTTTATAAGCTTGGTGCCAAACATACCCTCTATGTACTTTCTATAAGAGTAGATTGAGCTGCGGACCTAGATCGTATCGGATTAACTAAAATCAAACCGGATCGAGGATCAAATTGGTCCAAAAACCCCAGACCGAGATCGGACCAAAATGGTTCGGTCCGGTCTTGTCGAATCTTCGGTCCAGTCCGATCCCAATTAAGCAAAATAAACGAATATTTAATAAGATTGAACCGGATCGACCGGACCAAAGACTGACATGATCCAAAATTACAGACCAAGGACCGAACCGAATTTGCTCAGTCCGGTCCACTTCGGATCGGATCAGTTCGGTCCGGTTCAAGTTTCCGATCCGACGGTCCAAATGCTCGCCCTTATATAATAGTCCTTATGCTTTACAACTTGTTTTTAACTTTTACTAGTATCATTTTACTTACCAATGTTTTAAGTTGCTTGTTAATTGTTATGCTGAATTAAATCTCTTTTATTTGAAATGGCTTAAATGCCCTTGTATTTATTCTCATTTTCTGAACAACTCTTCTTTTGCACTGCAATTTTTGCTACTCACCAGAGATGTTTATTACATGCACCTTAAAATCTTGCCACCAGCAATAAAAAATCTCGTACGGTATCCTTAAAAAACGATATCAGCAAGAGAATGTTAACCGGAACAAGTATCCAAATGATGCCGCAAAACAGATTAGCCAGGTTACACAACCTTGCTTCTGAAAACAATACCTCTTTTTTGTTTAATTAGACACCAACACCGTGTCTAAGAATCATCCACCACCTTTGGCTCTTTGCCTGGATACATGAAGTGCAGGTCGATATCGTGCATACAAAACAATAACAACCATCTTTCAACAGCTCATGAGACCTCTTACAAACGCCAATGGACGTTCATGTACTTCATGAATCTTTTGGGAGGCATAATTTGAGGTAGAACTCAAAGCTTGATCTGTTCAATTCATTGTGAAAGTCTCCGTTAAAACACGGATGTCATCTTTGACTTGTTTTCAGTTTGGTTGACGTCATAGTGTCTCAATTTCTTCTTCACCAGAGTCAGATAAGACGTCCATTGGAATACAATCCAAGGAGTAACTCACTGAATAGACTCATACCGGGGGCCGAGGGGATACCAAAGAGACAGTTTTTCCCCTTCAGTGACAATATTGCTAACTACTAAAACTAGCTGTCTGCTCATGCATGAAAAAGATCTATACTTCGTACAGGATTGTCACGTCTGCCAAATTTACCACTACCTAGTACCTAGAATCCCCGAAAACCAAAACAGCCATAAAAGGGTCCACCCATGATCTTCTTCTGTTGTGTAATATTATTACTGTAATATGTAAGATATCTCAGTTAGAACCCAAAAATCGTTATCAAATTCACACTTGGGTATGCATCTTTGTAAGGGACCTCAGTGATGATGTTTTACGTGTCTTCCGGAAAAAAGGTAATGACATAAATCCGATCCAAATAAAAAAAATAGAAGGCAGTTTCATTATGGTAGTATACCAGCCACCTGTTCTGGAACTGGTACTAAACTCCCAGATCCTAAGCTAGAAACGTGCACAAGGGTAAAACTTTGGATAACTAATACTCCGTAGTTGGTCTCACATCATCAGAGAAGTGTACATAGTTACATGCAAAGGCTAAACAGTGCTAACTCATTCATAACTACGTTAGTTTAGATCGAATACAGCACAATCAATTTGCATATTATGGTTATCCCTCATACTCATGCTTCCCTCCAATGAGGCCCTTCGAGCTTCTGCACCACCAAGGAACAACCCACCAGTAAGAATCCCAGTGGAAACAAATGTATACCACTATCACATGTTCCACAGGGGATCAAATTGGATCACACAAGAATAAAAGAAATCTAGTACCAGGTTTTACATGTTGCAAGCAATCAGCATTCAAACATTGAACCGTATCATCTAATAGATCACAATGAGAAGAGTTGAGATTCGTTCGCATAAAATTTAATGTGTCCATGTTCCTGCGTCCTGACAGCAAGCAGGAAATGTAACCAAGGACCTACTGTTATTTTTCCTTTTCCCAGAAAATGTAATACTTAATATGAAGAAAGAAACTTCTAACTATATGGAATAATATAGGGAAGACAATACTCTGTTTCATACTCTATATCATTTAAACAGGCAGCAACGTAAAAGTGAACCTCTTAATCCAACATGTTCAAAACCTAACAATCTGATAATTATCTCCCCACAACTGTACGCAGAATTACTGTGTGTATTCTACCCTTGGCATACTACTGAGAATGAATCCGGTATCTACAATTCGGAGTTCTCTTGGCCTACCACAAGAATTTAATAGGGATGATCTTTCTTCACTGAAACAAGAATACCCATTTGGTAAAAGTAACACATGCTCTTCAAGCTTAATGCTCAAATCATGTGTACATGCATTTATAAATTAAATTGGACACGTGAACTTTATATCTGGAATCCACCCAAATGAAAGACACATGAGCTTTATATTTCAGTCTTTCAGATAAATCAAGAAAATACCACTGTAGTTGTGCAATTTTAAGAGCATATAAACTCCAAATATTACAATGGCTCGAGACAATACCTGATCCAGTTACTAAGTTACTGCATTTTTTAGCATTAGCTTCTTCGCATAATTGCATCCAGTTTTCACTCCGCTGACATCTCATCTGAAGTCCTAGAGTAGATATAAGGCCATTAGAAACTAGAACTCCACCTTATTTTATTACAATTTAGGTCCTGGGGGTCATCTGATATGCCCATTACCGCGTAAGGAGGAAGTACAATCATATCTTAAAAAATTGCAACCTCCTCTTTCCCATCAGAATAAACTTTGCAAAACCAACTCAAATTATTTACAAAAAATTTTCCCCTATTAAGTTGTTACCCAACGAGTGTTCTCAGACTGTAGATCTATATACTCACCCAAATAAGTCTACCTAATAACACCAATCAGGCAATCAGTAAGTTCACTTAAGAACTTAAACATCAACTTGATGGATTTTAACCGTAAAATCACGATACAACAGCAAACCTCACATCTAAGTTACAAGTAACGTTAAAACATGTCAACTGGACGCTAATGCAGCAAGGTAAAAACACATGTGCCCTGTCATTTTTGCTTATCTTGTTAGAATAATATTTGCCGCCCTTTTCCAACTACTTCAGATTGTTAGAGCGTAAATCAGCATTCGACTCTAAGTATATGGCTGGACACATGTCAATCTAAAGCCTACCTTGGTGGTTCAACATTTAAAACTCAAAAGGAACTATTTCTAAAAACAAGAATACTTCTATAGTTCAATGTCAATTAATCAATCCTTAAGTTGCATATGTTCTATTATCTGCATTAGATCAGACTAGACAAAAATTGAGCAACACATTTATTTTTAATGATCAATTCACTGCACACTTCAGTTCTAGAAACAGTAACAAATAAATTAATAATACTATAATTGCCAAAAAAGCATACCTCATGAACTTCATAATAATACACGCTGATCTTAAACCCCAAACTTCTCGTAGATGAAGCTGACATACCAATAATCCCTAACACAAGCCCGCTACAGCTCCACGCCTCCACATTCCACAGCACATTGGCTGGACGGAGCCGCAGTCAAAAGCTTATGGCATAAGAGCAAGTGTATGCAGCGAATAACTTTTTACTTTCTATGTGAGGGATCAACACTCAATAAAGAGAATCAGGTTCAGTACTCAAGCCGTTCTTTTCAACCTTTCAATGACCAATAACATCAAAAGTATCCAAGAACCAGAACAACGCACAGCACCAAAAGTATACAAGCCCAGAAACACTGAGTTTATTTGTTGATATTATATAAGAGCTTATTACAAGGAATGAACAAACTATTGGCAAAAACAAAGGTTATGCCGCCACAGAGAAATTACATGAAAATACAGGCATTTAAATAAACCTCTGCAAAACTGAAACCTATCTACAAAAACAACTTTTCATGCTAACCCACAAGCATTATCTTCCATACATGTCAAATACACTGCATTTGATGATACGGGCGTAACAGATTGACATGTTATTTTCCCTGTAAGAACTTGATACTTATCCAGCGTATGTCCCTTTGCCTTTTTTTCTTGATGCAGGTGACATAAAACGTCAAAAGAATCTCCTCCTGAAATTTCGGGTGGTTGCTTGATATGAACGCATGAGCAGTCCAACACCAATCCCAACACCGAGACACATCCCTAGGCCGATCCCGACACCCACTCTTACACCAGCATTGAACCATGTGAGTTGTCCATCCTCATCATAATACATCTCATCTGGATAGTAGTTGGGTCCAACCTTGAGTTCTGGTGCATACTCATCAGCTTCTTCCCCTGTATGCTGGGAAAGAAATGAGCAGAAGTTAATTTCACAGTACATACTGTTCCAGTGATAAGAAACTTTAGTTAGAAATCAACAAAAGCAAATAATTCATATAATTTTTTTGTCCATTTTAGGAGGGCCATCAAATATTTTCATAATAAAAATAGAATACACTGTCCTATCTACATTTCTAATTATACTCATCAAAGACCAAAGAATGAATAGATTTTTGCTATGTTTCGCTACCTAAGCACATAGTCCCCTAAGTAACCTGTGTTTGAGGCAACATAGATTGTTATATGATGACATACATGCCGAAATATAAAAAAAATCAGGAAATCACTCGATAGCAAACGCAGTTTTGACAAAACTGATTATAGCCTACTAGATCTCTTGCATAAATGTACCGATGGTCGTCTCTATGTTCATATTGTCATACGTTAAATCAAACACATGCTAACATGGCAATAGATGGGTCAGTCTATACTTTCTTTAGGGGTGCTTGGTTTGAATTAAGGAATAGCATAAGGAATACTAAGGTATATAATGATTATTATCATTGATTAACAACATCAACTATCAGACTCTACTTCCTAGCCATACTAAAACCAATTATCTAAACCACCTTATTCCAAGTGACATCACATCCGACTATTTCTTTTAGAACGGCAATTTTTTCACACCCCATACCACCTATCTCAGCAAGTTTAAATTCTCAATTCTACACTACAAAAATTACATCAGCAAGTGTTACAGTATATACATTCACACCTAACCCCTTTCATAATCCACCCGACTTGAATTCGCAATAATCAGTTTTAACTATTATGGGTGACAGATTGATATTGGTTATAATTAACGGCAGTGACTATCACGACTATTTTATTAGAACGACAGTTTTTTCTCACCCTATACCACTTATCTCACAATGTCAACCCACTACCTCTTGGTTGGTGAGCAACTCACATATTACTAACGGTGTGTTCTCGAGTTCATTCATTAAAGAAAAAGAAATGAAAGGGAAGTAATGTGTTTCATCCCAATATTGAGAGGAAACACTTTACTTCCAAATTCACCCAAATAACACTATATTTTACTTCCATTTCCTTTTCTTTTTTTTAATGAAAGACTTGAGAACACAACTTCTTTTTAGTTTACTTCCATTTCATTTTCTTTCCTTTAATGAAAGATCTCGAGAACACAGCGTAAGCCAAATGCGATGAGTCACATTCAGCTTCTTAAGCGTACTAACACATACCTAAACCTCTAAATACACGTATATTCAGTAGTTCAAGCAAAACAACAATTTCAAAAAAACCGCAAACTCACCATCAATTTCCTCAACCGAACACTCCCATTCCCATTCACATTCCCATTCTCCCTAACCAAACCTTTATCAACCTCCTCATCTTCCGGAATCGCATCAAGCCCCCCTTTCCTCACCCCTCCTCCTCCCCCTCTCCTCCTCGGACTCCCGCTAATCGTTTTCGTCAATATCACCGGCACCGACCCACAACACCCCGCTATATAAACCTCAACAGAGCGCGCAACACCACCACTACCCCCAAACCCCCCTAAATTCCCGGCGTAAAACTCCATACTCCACCCACTCTCATCTCTCTCTAACGAACCACACAATATCACATCCTTCTCATCACCATCACCATTAACATTAACATCACTATGATCACTACTAACACTCCCATTACTATTAATTATACTATTATTACAATTATTATTATTAATATTATTTAAAAACTTAGTGTATATGACTTCGAATTCGATAGGACCGGTGAGACGGATATTATCCGTGCTAACGTAAGTGACCTCGGACGAGTGGGTATCGAGACGGTCTCTACGGAGGTTGATTAAGGATGTGTCGGAAGACGGGACCTTAACCGAGTTGATTTCGAGTGAGACGCCTATTTCGCGGCGGAGGTTACGGAGAGTTAGGTTTTGGGGGACGGTGGAAATGGAACATGGGGTGATTCTGACGTAGAATAAACGGATTTCTAAATACCCGCCTGATGATGTGTAATTGAAGGGTGTGTGATTTTGAGGATCCATTGTTGCATTCATTTGGATGGAGGTTTTGGGATTTGGGGAATGGGAAATGAATTTGGTTTTTGGTGTTTTGATGGGAGAATGAAGGGGGAGATGTTTATGACACGTGTGAGAGGAGTGCCATGTCAAGAAGGTTCGGTCTACCAATTTTCTATAAATTTTGTCGCAAAGTGGTGGTACGTGTACACAAGAATGGGACCAACTTTAGAGCACAAGGAGTGGTGGCGCCGTGGGGTGCCAAACCTACGGCGTTGGCCAAATGATGATTTCGGAGAAATCAAAAACCCACGGCGTGAGTTATGGGCATGGGTTAACCCACTCGGCGTGAGTCATGTTTCAGATTTTTTTTTTTTTTTTTTTTTTGTGTGTATTGTGTGTGTGTATTGGGGAAGAAGAAAGGGGTATTGTGTGTATTGTGGGACCCACATTCACCCATCACTTGGAGTGATGACTCCGTATTTTTTTCATGTGAGTGAGTGGGTAAGTTTCGATGACGTGGCACCCGAAAAACCCATCACTCCAAGTGATCACTCCTTGTGCTCTTAAGGACTAAGGGTGCTTACGGTTCAAGAACCGGACCGAATGTGACCGGATCGAAATCAAGTATATTCAAAAGGCCGGCTTGAGATCGGGTCGAAGTGTTCTTGTTTGGTTCGATTCGATTCAATTCAGTTTAGTTTGGCTCGGTTCAGTCCAACAAGACTTAGTCATGGGTTTTTTTAAAGTCGAATTGAGACCCGAATGTGACGAGAAGCATGGACCGAGTATGTGACCGATATGCCATCATTTTGGTTTTCTGGTTTGGTCCGATTAACGGTCGAAAACGATCAGCCCTATACAAGAAGTATAGATGTTTAGACTAAATTACACTCTTGGTCCTTAAAGTTGGTCCCATTCGTATGTTTGGGTTTCAGATTTAAGGTTTTCCTCGTAAAATTCTTAATGTCAGCTTTTTGAAGTTCGTTTCACCAAACTCGTTATTCTACGTAACTGGCACTAGTTTATCTTGTTATATAGTTGCACACATGCCTTGCACACAATCCAGGACGGAACTATGGGGTCTCATGGAATCGCAAGAGACTAATAGCTTTTTCAATGTATTGTTAATTTTTGAAAAATAAAACTATTTTTATTAAATTCATATGAAATGCACAAGGTCCATCAAAATATGTTTCTAATGTTACGATTCTATAAGTTTTGTGCACCCATTCATATTTGGTCCTGGTTCCCTCCCACCACATTATTCGCCGGCAATTATTGCCCATTTCTTCTTTTAACCTCAAATGCGTGTTCTAGGTCTTTCCTTGTCGATTCATGCTTTTACTTATACAATATTCGTGGGTGATCATCGTTAGCGGGTTCTGGAATCGCCTTAACGAGTATAACTAATTTCGGATATATCCCATCAACAAGATAGTATCCAAATGGGTAAGTACCCCAGTTAGCCACAAAAGGAACCTCTAACACGCGTCTCGATTTTAAATCGTAAAAAAGGGGACTCATATAAGACATTAATGTCGTTGTTTGATCCAAAAACACCGAAGAAAGCATGCACAAGTCTCGCAATGCCACAACTTCCAACAAAATGAATAGATTCGATCCATGATCACGTTGAACATATTGCGCTTTATGGGCGTACGGACAATTAAACCATTCTCAATCTGTGTAGTCAAGACTTCCTAACATCCCAAGAAACCCGTGGTGTTCTTCGTAATGCTGGTAAAGTAATTCAACGTCAGTCACCATGGGTTTTCTCAAATACTCTGGCCCATAAACGTTGATAACAAAAGTACGAAAATGATCAAGAGCTTCCCGTGAAGTTCTTATACTCATTTGCAGATATTCATCTAAAAAACCAAGAACAACCTTGTATGTTAATTGACGAAGAAATGCACTTTACCAACGGAGAAATACCTTCTTTTCCAGTATAGTCAATATTAGCAAAAAAGTATGGATCATGAGCAGTTACTTCCGCAACTATCCGGGTGAAAAGTGAAGGATCCATTCGAAATGTCTTCCGAAATTCTCGTTTCGTTGTACACGGGGTCTTAGACAAAACACGACAACTAAACGTTCATGGGAACCATAACGATCTCAGGGTACTGTGTTTCTCATCAGGCGGTTTGCTTGACGTCTATTACGGATAAACGTCATCACTCTTCTCAAAATATTCACTTGCGGGCTATTGATAATAGCTTCTTCATTTTCGATAATTAACCCGGGTAGCATAAATGAATACTCATCCATGGAAATTAAAAATATGGAGAAGATGTATGAAAGAAATATTTGTGGTAAAAAGGATTTGTGTGGTTTAATAGTGTTAATCTTTGTGGTATTTATTATAAAAGAAAGTTTGATTATTTTTAAATAAAGAATAAAACGATAGGGTGGACCCCACTTTTTTTAGTAAACCGAATGGTTAGTTTTTTACAATTAAGATTTTGTGCTTTCTTTGGAAGTATGAATACACACGCGATATTTTTTGAGTGGGGTGGTGTAAACCCGCATAAAATACATGAAAGCATTAAATACACGAAAAATACGAATTAATTAAAACTTTATAATTAACTAATACACGACAAGTATCATGAATATTTAATGTATCAAGACAAGTATTACGTATGTTATTTATTCAATTGCAAGTATTTATGTATATAAATAATGCACGACAAAATTTAATACGATAAAACACTAACTCAAGTCATGAATATTAATACACGGAAATTTAGTAAAACACGGAAGCACAAACATAATATGAGGGGCTGTTTTGGCCTGATTGTAAGAAGAAAACAAGAAAAGGCCCAAGCCCGACCCGTTATGAAAATTTAACAACATCAGGGGTTATTCTTTTCCTTTATTTTCAAGTTTACAAAATAAATTATGGTTGTGTTGTGTCTTGGCCGCCGGTAACAAAAGCAAAAGGGGGGAGAAACACGCATTTGATCTTTGATAAATTTGGGCTCGTGTTCGTGTTTTCATCCTTGAATCTTTAATAATTCGATAAACCTTAATCATACTTTTATTTCATTTATTCTTTGATTCATGAATTTATTTAAAAGGTATAAAAACATGTGTAATAATGACTAAAACATGGAAGTGATTCGGGTTTTGGTGGTTTTGGACACGGAAACCGAGAGTCCCCTTCATGGGGAGCTCTCGGTGAGAATATAATACCTACTGCCGCCAGCCATAGTGGCTCGATGGTTGGGTTTCGTTGTCAGCCGTAAGGCAGCAGGCCAATAGGGGTGTGTTGTTTCATACGGTGGCAACCGAGAGCTTGGGCTCTCGGTGGGAACTCATTGATAGACAGTGGTTATGCCACTGCTGTCGGTGGGAAGCAGAAAGACCAAACAGCCGACTGCCTAGTGGCAGTGGCTAGGTCTGAGACGCAGGGGGAAAGGACTACAACCGAGGGCTGTGGTGTTTGATTCGTTTTGATTCGTGCATTCGAGACAAGAGGTCTCGGAGGGCCTGTTTTGAATGGCTCGGCCAACCGATTACAAAAAGGGGACGTTTGGTTATTTTGTTGGCCTTAATTTAATTTAGAGTTAATAATTTTAATTATTATAGCATGATAAAACTAATCATGGTGTAATTGATTTTAATCAATTAAAGACTTAGCATATGTAATAATTTACATTTTAACCTTGATATAAATTAATTAATGTTTTAATTTAATTATACAAGTATCAAGGTTATGGTAAAGTTCTATTAAAATATAAACCATGTTTTATTAATCAGTAGTCATCTTATAAATCATGTTATATTATTAATTAATAATTATTATACTATGCTAAAGTATTTAATAGAATAAACTTTACTATATTACCATTTAATAGATCAGGACTTATAAATATGTTCTTTAAGCCTCGGCTTATATTATATGCTTATTAAACCAACTTATTACTATTTATGGAAACTTTTTATTTTCGGAAACTTACAATTTATGGAAACTTACTTTTTCTAAACTTACTAATTATGGAAACTTACTATTTTCGGAAAGATGTTGTATATGGAAACCTGCTACTTTTGGAACGTTACTATATATGTAAACCTACTATTTTTAGAAAGTTTTATGAAACATCAATGTATAATAACACATGAAACATGTAATACGTTAATCAAGAACACATGAAACACTAAAAAATACATGATAAAACATGAAACAGTAAAGCAAGACATGAACAAGTAAAACAAGACATGAACAAGTAAAACAAGTCAAGAACAAGTGAGGCAAGTCAAGAAAAAGTAATGTAAACTAAGAATCAGTAAGTTATACATGAACATACAAATCGTTCGCGTCCTTTATTTGTATCACTCGTGAAGTCGGAGTAGTATCTTCCGCCTTTAATCATTCATTCGTTACTGGACATAAGGTACGGATATTCCGTCCTTCAGTAAGGATATTCTCTTTCTATGCATGATTAGGATTCTCCGTTTGCTGCCATCTGTTTTCCCTAGCTTACATGTTCACCTAGTTATGGAGGTACCATAAGTAACCATGACACTTGAGGCACCGGTGTCATGACTCTTCCGCGACGAGAGTGATTTCTCGCGGCGTCCCTTCAGTTACTTTGGCCATTATTATTATTATCATGTGGGGCGTATGGGTGCATCCTAGTACATGTTTTGAAGGTTTACAATGTGACTGTGGTGTGTGTTCTACATCCGTCACATTTGAGTTGATCCCTCCACCCAGACTTATATAATTAGAGGTCACCCCTCTAACTGCATGACGAGGTCGTCCCTCTATGTATTCATGCACGTTGATATATATATATCTATATATATCATGACCTATATGAGCTCCTTGGCATTTAAATTACATTTTCATGTATAAACATCAGCCTTTTCAGTATAAACCAGTTTATAAAACATGCTCCAGGTTTTCGAGGACTTACACATATTCCGTTGCATTTTATATCTTTTACTCATGATTTAGTCATTCTTATCATGTCATTATATCCGTTCACTGAGCGTAATGCTCAGTTGTTTTTTCTTTCCATTACCTAAACGGCAGGTACCAAGGACAGTCTCGAGCATTTAGAGGACGTGCATAGGATGGGAGCTACCTTATACTTCTTTTCCTTTTGCACTTCATTTACTTTATGCATTTTTGGGCTTATGTTTGGGAGCGATGTTTGATTCTTTTTCCTTTATGGTCATGTATGTTTTAAGACATGTTACCTTGCATGCTTTGATGACACGCCATAATTATCATGTAATGGTCTACTTATCAAAGTGAGGTGTTACAATTATGGTATCAGAGCCCAAGGTTTCGACCTATAGGCTCTAAAACTTGACATGTGACTAGTGGGTAGTCACCATGCTCTTTCTAAAACGACGTTGTTTCATTCCTCTGAGTATTGTTGTTTCATTCCATGTAAAACTTGACCTGTGACTAGTGGGTACTCACGATGTTTTCGTTGAAGTTTTGACTAGTATGGATTGGACCACAACCATCTATATTTAGTCTCATGTTGTTAATTTATATCCATGATGCTTTCCCTTGAATTTTTTGACAATTATGGATTGAATCATAATCGTCCTTCTCTAGTCACATGTCTTTTCTTCAAATTTTGTGGATTGAACCATAGCCGTCCACACCAGTCAATGTTAAACCTCTGTTGATTATGCTTTTATGTTCTTTATGACAATAATGTTTTCATACTCTCACGTTGATTTCGTTTTCATGCTGATTATGTTTCATGCCTCCTTATTTTGATTATGCTTTCATCATGTTGATGATGCTTTCATGCTAAGACATGGATGGATTTCATTAAATCTTGTTTTCATGATAGTCATGGTTGGTTTTCATTAATCATGCTTTCATGCTGGTCATTGTTGAATTTCGTTTAACCATGTTTTCGTGCTTCTTCATGCAAGTGGAGTTAGGTCTACGCTAGATTGGCTAGGCTATTACGTTGTTCTCTTCAATTTTGTTTCTAACCGTTTAATCATTTACCTTCATTTGATCATGTTAGATGGTTTACAACTGTATCGATCATCTCATGTGAATTCCATGTGTACTCCATGTACCGAATTCCATGTGTACTCCATGTACCGTATTCCATGTGTACTCCATGTACCGTATTCCACGTGTACTCCATATAATGTGTTCCGTGAGTATTCCACTCATCGTACTCCCTATGTATTGCTAATCAATTCTCAATCATCTCTGGCGTTTTCCACTTACCGATGTTGCTCAAGTGATGATGTTGCTCACACCTTGGAGATGCTATAGAACAAGGACGAAGGCGATAGATCAGAACGACCAGACAAGAAATATACTTCATCCACCAGACGTTGCCATTTCATTCCATTTCTTTATTTTCCCAGTCATATGTCACATGTCATTCAATTGTCTTTTCAGGCATATGAGTGGAAACCGGTACCATCTGACCACTCAGCTGAATAATTACATGAATCAGAGTCATGGTAATGACCATCATGGAACTGACAGAGAAGACGATTGGGACCAAATACCATGACATTAATAATTATGGCAATAACGACAGAAACTCCGGTAATGGACGTGACCTGAAACACAAGGGTCAGCGGTTCGACCGATCTGCCAATTTTGGTATGATGATCAAATTTTCAACTTTATTCGTTTTCACATTTGAAGACACATGTCAAGACATCCGTCAAGATACAAGTCTCATGTATATTTTCTAAAGACGCATGTCAAGACATCCATCAAGACACACGTCTCACGTATATTTTCTGAAGACACATGTTAAGACATCCGTCAAGATACATGTATCACGTATATTTTTTGAAGACACATGTCAAGACATCCATCAAGATACATGTATCACGTATATTTTCTAAAGACACATGTAAAGACATCCGTCAAGATATATGTCTCACGTATATTTTCTGAAGATACATGTCAAGACATCCGTCAAGACACATGTCTCGCGTATATTTTTTGAAGACTCATGTCAAGACATCAGTCAAGACACATGTCCCTAGTATATTTTCTAGAGACACATGTCAAGTCACCAGTCAAGACACATGTCATACGTATACTTTCTCAAGGCACGAGTCAATGCACATAACTCACGTATAGCTTCTGTACCAGGCCCCTAGTATTTCAGGATACCCTCCAAGGGGTACACCCATTATGTTGTACCATGTGTGAATCAGACCACTAGAATTTCAGGCACCATCACTGGTGTATTATTCACGTTGGACACGCAGTGTTTGTCCTATGTGAAACGGGCGAAACATATTCAGTGAGATCTGCCACGTTTATTTCATGTATCGACATGGCACCTTCATTTCTCGATCACGTATTGCATATATCCATGTCCATAAAAGACGCCGTTTATATCACCCATGTATATGAGGGCCTTCCTCTCAGTTTGACGATAAGATCCGTCCTCCTAACGCGCTTTCCATTAGGCATGTGTGAGTTCAATATAATTTCAGGCATGAACTGGTTAGCAGCACACCATGCTACGGTTGATTACCACTCATATCGGGTCATATTCGGTGATACTCAAGCCCTTGAATACAGTCATCATGATTCCTTCCAGGAAAATCTGTACAAATTTTTTCTGCTTTACAAGCACGTGTTTTATTATCCCATGGCTAGGAATATTTTCTAGCTATCATTTATGACGCGATTTCTGAAGTTTCTTAAACCCATGATTAGCCGGTTGTTTTAGAATTTCCAAATGTATTTCTAGAAGAACTTCCAAGTATACCACCCATTCGTGAAGTGGAGTTTGGCACTGAGCTCATTCCAGGAGCTTAATCTACCTCCAAGGCTCCTTATCGCATGTTTTCTATTAAGCTCAAGGATTCAAAGGATTAGCTACAAGAGTTGTTGGAACGAGGTTTTATTCGCCCGAGTATATCACTATGGAGTGCATCGGTTCTATTTATCTAAGAAGAAGGACGGTAGCATGAGATTATGCATCGATAATCGTAAATTAAACATGATCGCTATTCATAACCGTTATCCTCTTCCAAGTACTAATAATCTATTTGAGCAACTACCAGACTCTAAACACTTTTCCAAGATATATTTAGGATGAGGCTACCAACAGTTGCGAGTGGAAGAGCAGGATATTTCCAAGACTGCTTTTCGCACACGTTATGGATTTATGAATTCGTGGTCATGCCTTTTGGTCTCGCGAATGCCCCAGCTGTAATTATGGACTTGATAAATCGAATTTTCATGAATTCTTGGACAAGTTCGTCATTATGTTCGTTGATGACATCCTGATCTTCTCCAGGTCTAGAAAAGAGCACGAAGATCATCTTCACGCTATGTTACAAATTCCACGACAAAAGAAATTGTACACTGAAATTTTCAAGTACGAATTTTGGTTGATTACAGTGACACTCTGAATCACATTGTTTCTCACGGTTAGTTTGACCATGACTAAGCTTACGCGTAAAGGAGATAATCCTACACTAAATTATGTGTTCCAGCGGATCCTACGCTAAGAGAGGTTTAGTTTACCGAACCTCATAGTTTTCAAATTTCTATGTATCCAGGTTTTACAAAAATGTATCACGATCGCAAACCATATTTTGGTGGAGTGTGAGACCCCCAAAACCAGGCAAGGAACACGTAGGCAACATGGGGGTGTCGCGTCATGGTACAAGAAACAATAAAATATTGTTGACACAAGTTGACGTAATAAAGACATATACATTACATCACAAACATGAGAGTATTTAAACAAAGGGTCCCAGATTTTTATACGCGGATAAATCTATTATTTAAACATGGTTTTGTAACATATATTTACCAAAAATACAGAATAAACTTCTGACCGCTTTTACTAAAAACAAACTTTAAATATTAACATAAATCTCAAAGTTGCCAAAATATCCTGCGGGCTCCCATCAAAGCAAAACTAAGTATTAGCATTACCTGAGAAATAACATGTAAAAAGGTTAACATAAAATTGAGTGAAATTCATAGGTTTAATAAGTAGTAATGTGAAATACAAACATTAATTTTATGAGAATAGCAACAGGATATGATTAAGTACCGTCGTTAATAAGTGTGAAAACACTTATCCTTTTACCACTTAATTATAATAATAACCAAGCCAAAACGTGTATTTTATGTCGTAAATGTCGGAATTATGCGTGGTTTGTGTTTTCTTTTGTGATTTAGGATCAAAATGTGAAAAGGGAAGAAAACACAGGCTTTCACGGGCTTTTATCGAAGAAAAAGACAAAAGACGAAGTCAAAAGATCAAGAGTGCAAAAAGAACGGAAGTCCAAGGCTTATTCTGAAGATTTATCGAAGAAAAAGTCTAAAGACGGAAGTTTAATGAAGTCGAAGAACTCAAGTCTAATAAATGAATACATTATAAGACGAGTTCAAATAATCCCAGACAAAGTCGAAAAAGTCGAAGAATTTAGAAGACGAAAGACGAGAGAAGAAAGAAAGGAGCAACACATGCAAACCTCCCTAATCTCCTATAAATACCCTCCTAATGTCACATTAGGAGGTGTTGGCTATTTGACACATAGTTCTCCCACCTTTAATTACTTGCACTTTCATATTATCATTTACTGAATTGTCATTTAATTACCTTGTCTTGCACCTTTAATTTGTAAGCTCTTTAATTCTTGCTTTTACTTTTAATTGTTGAATCTTAATTTTAATCAAGTTTTTAATTAATCTCTCATTCTACCTTTCTTGTTTTGATTTAACCTTTATGTTTATGTGCTTATTGTCATGCTTATTTGATTATTTGTTATGATTTTATGTTTATGATTGTGTTAGCTTATTGATTTTATAGCTTATTGTGTGCTTTTCTTATTTTTAATTAAGTGCTTATTAGTTAATTTTTATAAAAAGTTGTTTTTTAAATACTTTTACTATTTAGTATTTTTAAAAGTTTTTAAATTTTGGTGTATTTGCTTTTTCTTAATTTTGATTTGGTTAAAGTTTTGGTTAATTGCTTATTTGTTTTTAGCTTAATATTAGTTTTTAGCTTATTTGTATCTTATTGTTATCCGGGTTTTCATAACCCTTGTTTTCCGAATAGCCACAACCTTAACATTCCAAATAAAAGTCTTAGCATTATTCCGGATAAGGCAAAGTTTCTAAATTCCGGATAAGCATTTGGCTTATTCCGGATGGTGGGTAGATCCAATTCCGAATAAAGAGCAGATAAGGATATTCCGGATATCATCATATTCCGAATAAGAGACCATCCCTAGATTCCGAATAGCCAACATCACCATTCCGGATAGTTACCAAAATTATATTCCGGATAGTGGTATATTTGTTGATTCCGGATAGAAGAAAGATAGCCAATTCCGGATAAGGATCTTGTTACGGATTCCGGATAAGTGTTAGGACCAACATTTTCGATAGTGGGTTAAACTCGTATTCCGGATAAAGCTACAAGCTAGGATTCCGGATAAGGAGATGTGGAATGATTCCGGATAACGGTTGAGAGTAAGATTCAGGATAAGCAAAGCAATAAGGTATTCGGATAGTGTCTGGAATTATTATTCCGGATAGTGACAACTATTTGGTTATTCCGGATAAGTGTAAGTGTTGGTATTCCGGATAGTGACAGTATTTCGGATTCCGACTTAGGTTTGGTTTATTTCCTGTTAAATTTTAAGCATTTATTTTTCCCGCATTTTTCGTTAGTGTCATTTTAATTGTTTTTCTTTCTTTTAAATTTCAAGTTTGCATCTTTATTACACTGTCAAATTTATTTCTTGTCGAGCTTTAATTTTTGTCATTTAGTTAATTTACTTTTTAATCAGTTTTAGTTTTAATTACCGGTCCTTTACTTTAAAGTCTTGCATTTTAATTTTACTACAACGACCAATCTATTTCTTTTCACCAAAAGACGAATAAGTCGCATGTTTAACCAGTAATCAATTCGAAAAGACACAATCAACGAACTTAATTTTTAATTGAGTAAAATCTTTGTATTAAATGGCGCCGCTGCCGGCTCTTTTCGTAAAGATTAACGGTTCTCTGTGAGAGACGCGTTGAATTTTGGGATCCGTTCACTCGTGAACGTTATTTTTTGTGTCAAAAATTTTCAAAAAAAATTCATAAAAATTAAAAAAATTTCAAAAATACAAAAACATTAAAAAACATATAAAAAGAATTTATTTTTCAAAGTTTTGCACCAAAAAGATTTTATTTTTACAAGTACATATATATTCTCTATTTCTTTGGTATCTTTTTCTTTTTCTTTTGCAGGTGTATGCGTACTAGATCTTCAACTTATTCTGAGCACGAGACTCGTGAAGGTTTAGATATGGCTGGTGTGCACAACAACAATAACCCACCTCACCTCAACATGAATAATAACAACAATGTTCCCCCACCAGACCTTCGCACGATGGAGGAGCTGTGATACACTCATTTTCAATGGGTTCTAGATTCTTACAGTCCCCTCGAATTGATCTCGGCCTTAAGTGGAATGATTGTTCTTGGTTACTAAAAAAAAGGGGTTTGGTTTTCTAATCTACTAAATGGTTTAAATGTATTAAAATGAAAACTTAAATCAAAGATAATTAATTTAATGACAATTAATAAAAACTTGAACTGAAATTAAAATTAAAATTAAAATTAAAACTGAAATTAAAGTTAAAATTACAGTTAAAATATAAATCGTGAAATAAAAGTAAAGAAACAGTAAAACAGTAAAACAATAACACTAAAAGAAAATTGATTCGGAACTTTTTAACCTTGATTCGGAACTTTGCTCATCCGGAACTTTTCACTCGGAACTTCGGTTCATCCGGAACTTAATACTCATTCGGAAGTTTAGACTCATGCGGAACTTTGGTCATCCGGAACTTAATGCTCATTCGGAAGTTTTTGGTTCATCCGGAACTTAATGCTCATTCGGAAGTTTTTGGTTCATCCGGAACTTAATGCTCATTCGGAAGTTTTTGGTTCATCCGGAACTTAATGCTCATTCGGAAGATTTTAATTCATTCGGAACTTTGTGATTCATGCGGAACTTTTTTAAACAAAACTTATTCGGAACTTTTCAGAAACAAAACTCATTCGGAACTTTTCAGTTCACTCGGAACTTTTGGAAAATAGCTTTATTCGGAACTTCAGGTGTTCATCCGGAACTTACTGTTCATCCGGAACTTTCAGAAACCCAGATACAGTAACTTACCCTGAAGAACAAGGAAACAACTTTTAATCCAAAAATCACCAAATTTTTCACCAAATCTTAAATAAAACTAAACACAAAGCATCTACTAACCATAAACTACAAATCCCATCAACAAAAACACATATCCCAACAACTTTTGAAGATCAAAATTCAATAAAATAAGAACTTAAGAACTTGAAGATAAAGATGATGATGAACAAGATGAAATGGAAAGATTAAACAAGAACTTGAATTGAATGATTAATGTTTTAACAAGATAAAACAAAGATGAAAATTACAAGATTAGAAAATCAAAGATCAAAATCACCAAACACCCTAATGGTGTTGGTGATGGGACGAACTAGAAGGAGAGAAAAGTGGGGGAGAAGAAAACTAAAAACTAACTACTGGATGTGTGTGAGGGGATCCTTTATATAGGCTTGTCTTTTGGTTGGTGAGTGGGCTTTCTCCCGTTCTTCTTGTCTTCTCGTATTTTCAGAAAAGTTGACGTTTTCGATTCTGATTCGGGATTTGTCGTCGATTAAATTCAACTCGTCTTATAATTTCTTTGTTTAATAGACTTGAGTTTCTTCGACTTATGTAAATCTTCCATCTTTGGTCCTTTTCTTCGATAAATCTTCGAATCAGCCCAATGACTTCAAATCTTTTGCATCTCTTGGACAATAGACTTTATCTTGAGTCCTTTTCTTCAGTAAAACCCGTGCAATCCCATGTTTTCTTCAATAATCATCCGGTTGGCTCTGAAAACACAATAAACACAAAAACCACGCATAATTCCAAACAAATGATATTAAATACGTGTTTTGGTCTCGTTTTACTCAGAATTAAGTGGTAAAAGGATGGGTGTTTACACACCTATCAAATCCCCTACACTTAACCATTGCCATGCCCTCATGCAATGCTTAGTGATAAAGCAATTTTACACTTTTCTCATAATTAAGCAACCTTGGCCTTATTTAAGTACTACTAAACAAAGATTAAAATACTAATAGAAATTAAAACTTTAAAGTAACAAAAGGATGGAAATAACTTGCAAAGAAATCAAGGACTTACATTAGGGCTTTGGTGCTGCGAAGATTTATCACCCTCAAGTTTCACGTTCCCCAAACTAAGCTTAAAAACGAGATCATTGTTATTATAAGTTAGTAAATCAAACACTTACACTCATGGCTTAATTAAATGCTTAAACCCCCTTATTCCTAGGTGTATCTCTTATATTTTATTTTTGTCTTAGAATGATCATGAAGATGCATTTTTGGACTTATTTCGATAGTTTATTTAGGCTGAAAGCAAAGTAGGACGATTTGATCAATAGTTAGCTAAAGGACAAAATCTCTTAAAACTGCTTCTCGGGATATCAAAAAGTTCATATCTTGGCATAACTTGGTTCACGATTTGAGACCTTTCTCGGGCCAATATTTGGCATGTACTTCATACTTCATATCTTGAGAGACGTGTTTGAGATAATGGTCTTCTCATCGTTCATAGAGTTTCTTCACTTGGAGACTTTTGAGAGGTACTCCAACTTTGTTGACCACGACTTCATGATTATTTCTTCAATCTCTATTTGGGATTTTGAGATACAACGATCCGCCTCCTTTTCGTACTTGGATCTATTTATCCTCATACCTTGTTAGGGTCTTTTCGGACAGACTTCTCCATGATCTTTACGGGAGTTGATTGCTTTTCGTCGTGAGTCTTGATCCTTCATATTGACTTTGGGAATAATGCTTTTCACATCACCTTGGATCTTTAGCAATAAAATGGAATCCTCATGCCTTGTTAGGGCCTTTTCGGACTCGCCAATCTTCGCGCCCCGCTTCATAAGTTATGCCTTGGCTATGAACTCTTATCATTACCGAGCAACTTTTAAACGATCTTGGGCTAGAAGCTAAGTAACTTTTCAAATCGTACGACCTTACTTATTGCAGATAAATTATTAGCAAGTGATGGGAGAATAGGCAAATAATTACACCAAATGAGCTTGTGCAAGAATACCGACTTATAATTGACTCTATCATTTCTCGTCCTCCACACTTTAAAATCTCAAGTAATGAGACTCGTGGACACTTAGCCTAATAAACAAATTAAGGTCTACATGGTTAAGGATACTAGCTAGAATAAACTTAGATAAGTCTATTCGGGTTGAGTCAAAATAAACGCAACGGGCCTAATATGTCAAAGACTTCTAAACTAGCTACACCATTTTATTAAAATTTTTGACTTTATTGCGAGATATATACATATGAAAGTAAAGATAAAAATTTAAAAATTACGACTAAATGGCCAAAGTTAATAAAAAATTTGAAAAATGTTGAAAAATAGGATTTTCCGGTTAAATGAAGGCATTTTCATGGAAAAGTCCACTTAAAACTTCGATAGAAGTCCCCCCTACACTTAAGATAAACATTGTCCTCAATGTTTAAGCATGTGGGAAAAGTCTCCCCTACACTTATGACATTGTGCACGTTGGATAACTCAAGTTAAGGAAGAGACGACTAAAGTGATCAATTTCAAATGTGAGTATGAAGAAAAAAGAATCACGATAGTTGAGAGATAGAACCGGATTTCGGATAACACGGGAGCACGGTTCTTCAAAGATTCCAAGAGTGCACTTATCCCGGATTTTGGATAACACGGGAGCACGGTTCTTCAAAGATTCCAAGAGTGCACTTATCCCTGTAATCACATCACCACACAAAGACAAACACATATAGAGGTTCCCCCTACACTTAGGAGGTTAAACATAAAGGATAGATACTCGGGATGCCTCCCGAGGAGCGCTTGTTTTTGATAACCGAGTCACGAGCCTGACTCGACCCAAAATTAGTTCATGGGGAACGTGGTGAGGGATGGAATCACCTCCTGAGAGGTGTCCTCACCAAAGTACAACTTCACTCGTTGGCCATTCACCTTAAAATTTGGTCCATCAGGTTGAGCGAGCTCGAGAGTACCATATGGAAAAATTTGGGCAATGGTGAATGGGCCGGACCAACGAGATTTGAGCTTTCCCGAAAAGATTTTCAACCAAGAGTTAAAAAGTAAGACTTTGTCTCCAACATGGAACTCTCGGTTCTTAATCTTAGAGTCGTGAATGAGCTTAGTCCTTTCCTTATAGATTAAAGAATTTTCATAAGCCTCATTACGGAGTTCATTGAGCTCATTGAGTTGGATCTTGCGTAGGTCACCGGCTTTGTTAATATCAAAATTGGCCCACTTCAAGGCCCAGTAAGCCTTGTGCTCCAACTCAATGGGGAGGTGGCACGCTTTCCCGTACACAAGACGATAAGGCGTACAGCCGATCGGGGTCTTGTAAGCAGTACGGAAAGCCCACAAAGCATCATCAAGTTTATCAGCCCATGAGGCACGATGCTCTCCCACGGTTCTTTCCAGAATTCGCTTCAGACCTCGGTTGGATATTTCAGCCTGGCCATTAGTTTGTGGGTGGTAGGCTGTGGAAAGACGATGATTTACACCGTACTTAGCCATGACTCTAGCAAATTGGTCATTGCAAAAATGAGTCCCACGATCACTAATAATGGCACGAGGCACACCGAATCTAGCGAATAGAGCTTTCAAAAAGTTACAAACCACCCTTGCGTCATTAGTAGGTAAAGCTTTGTCTTCAACCCACTTTGACACGTAGTCAACAGCTACAAGGATGTATTTGTTTCCTTTAGAAGAAGGGAATGGCCCCATAAAGTCGATACCCCAAACATCAAAGATTTCACACTCTTGAATGAATTTCTGAGGCATCTCATCTTTATGTGTGATCGTGCCTTGTTTTTGGCAAACATCACATCGTTTAACCATATCGTGAGTGTCACGATATATGGAGGGCCAATAAAATCCCGAATCAAACACTTTTTTGGCGGTGTAGTTGGGACCAAAGTGACCACTGGTGGGTCCTTTGTGGCAAGCATTAAGGATTTCTGAAGCTGCCGGTCCATCAACACATCGGCGGATAATCAGGTCGGCACATTGTTTGAATAGGTAAGGGTCGTCCCAAAAGTAAGTCTTAATGTCGGTGAAGAACTTTTTCTTTTGTTGGGACGTCAACCCTTCCTTGAGAATTCCACCCGCCAAGTAGTTTGCAAAGTCCGCAAACCACGGGGTTTCATTAGAATTCGAATTTATAGACATTAAGGTCTCCAAGGGAAAAGAATCATTGATTTCTTTGGTCGGATGATCCCCTTGGTAAGGATCCTCAAGTCTGCTGAGATGGTCCGCGGCTAGGTTTTCAGCTCCTTTTTTATCGCGAATTTCGATTTTAAATTCCTGGAGCAGCAAAACCCAGCGAAGAAGTCTTGGTTTGGAATCTTGCTTTGTCAACAAGTACTTCAACGCGGAATGATCGGTATACACAATTGTTGTAGAAAGGACAAGATAGGGGCGGAATTTTTCAAAAGCATAGACAACAGCTAAAAGCTCTTTTTCGGTTGTCGTATAATGCAATTGTGCCCCAGTCATTGTCTTGCTAGCGTAATGGATTGGTTGGAAGTGTTTGTTCACTCTTTGTCCCAGAACCGCTCCAATAGCAAAATCACTAGCATCGCACATCAACTCAAAGGGCAGCTCCCAGTTAGGGGTAACTAAGACGGGTGCCTTAGTAAGCTTATCTTTAAGCGAGTTGAAGGCTTCAAGGCACTCTTTGGAAAAGATAAAAGGAGTATCTTTTTCCAAGAGGTGGGTCATCGGGCGAGCGATTTGAGAAAAATCTTTGATGAATCAACGGTAGAAGCCCGCATGACCCAGAAAACTTCTCACACCCTTCACGGTGGAAGGTGGAGGCAACTTTGCGATAACATCGACTTTAGCACGGTCTACTTCAAGACCGGCCTTGGAAATTTTGTGTCCTAGCACGATGCCTTCTTTTACCATAAAATGGCATTTTTCCCAATTCAGAACAAGGCGAGTGTCTTCGCACCGCTTAAGCATACGTTCCAAATTGGCAAGGCAAGAAGAGAACGAATCCGCGAAGACCGAGAAATCATCCATGAAGACTTCCATGGTTTGTTCAACCATGTCATGGAAGATAGCTAACATGCACCTTTGGAAAGTCCCGGACGCATTACATAAGCCAAAAGGCATTCTTTTGTAAGCAAATGTGCCATAGGGACAAGTGAATGTAGTCTTCTCTTGATCTTGGGGATCGATGGGTATTTGGAAGTAACCCGAGAAACCATCAAGAAAGCAGTAATATTCATTACCCGCTAAACGTTCAAGCATTTGGTCCATAAAAGGTAGAGGGAAATGATCCTTTCTCGTTGCATCATTGAGTTTCCGGTAGTCTATACAAACTCTCCACCCAGTAACGAGACGAGTGGAAATCAACTCGTTGTGTTCATTGGGAACAACGGTTATTCCGCCCTTCTTGGGCACACAATGGATTGGACTAACCCATGGTGAATCCGAAATAGGGTAAATCATACCCGCATCAAGAAGTTTGATAACCTCTGTTTTGATGACTTCATGTATTTTTGGATTCACCCTTCGTTGGCTTTGAATTGTGGGCTTAAAGTCGTCCTCCATGAGAATTTTGTGTGTACAGAAGTGAGGATCAATTCCACGAATATCAGAAATCTTCCAAGCAATAGCCTTCTTGTGATCTTTCAACAAGTTGATAAGTCGGGCTTTTTCTTCTTCCTTTAGGTCCTTAGCAATGATGACTGGCAACTTCTTCTCTTCTTCAAGGAATACATACTCAAGATGGGGCGGCAACTCCTTAAGTTCCAAATCCGGAGGATTTTCGACGGGAGGCGTATTCGAAGTCGGAGTATCGATAGCAATGACCGTGGGAGATGGAGGAGAAGGATTGTCTTCGTTGAGAAGGTTGTCAAAGAAATTCATGTCTTCATCCCCATCGGTGGGAGAATCATCAGTATCTAAGTTCACATCTCCCATGGTATCTTCAAGATTGTTCCAAAATAAATCACTATCTCCAAATAGAGACAACGATGAATCAATAGAGGACACGGTCTCAACATTGGGAAGAGAGGTAGGAATACTTTTGCAAGCATCATTAAAGTGTTCTTCACAAGCCTCATCAAGAACGTCAATACAATTAACACTATCATATGAATAAGGCTGTTTAGACAACTTTCCCATGTTGAAGACTACTTTATCGTCACCCACTCTCATGATAAGCTCACCGGCTTCAACATCAATGAGAGTGTGACCGGTCCTCAAGAATGGACGACCAACAATTAGTGGCACACGGGGGTCCATCTCGTAGTCGACGACAACAAAATCAGCAGGGAAGGTGAATTTGTCGACTCCTACAATGACGTCTTCGGCTATCCCCACTTGATAAGCAACCGTACGGTTAGCCAATTCCAAAGTCATTTTGGTGGGGACTAGCTCTGGGAGAGATAATTGCTTCCAAACACTTAGAGGCATGAGATTAATACTGGCACCTAGATCGGCTAGGGCCATGCAATTCTCTACTCCCGGGAAATTGCAAGGAATTAAGAAACAACCCGGATCACCAAGCTTGGTTGGCAATTTCCTTAAGAGCACTGCAGAGCAATTCTCATTAAGTTGGGTGTTGGCAATATCGAGGAGCTTTTCCTTGTCGCTCAAAATATCTTTAAACATTTTCGCATATTTAGGCATGTGAGCGAGAGCCTCAGCGAAGGAGATATTGAAATTCAGTTGTTTGAACATTTTAAGGAAGTTCGAAACCTGAATATCGTCCTTGCTTTTGAGCTTCTCTTTCCTCAACCTAGATAGATAAGGTATATTGGGAGAAGAGGAAGGCTTTGGAAGAATAGGATCACTCACATCCTTGGGTGGAGGAGGGGTAGAAGGAAGAGGTGGAGAAATTGGGGAAGGAGAAGGATGAGGAATAGGAGCTGGTGACTCGTTCTCCTTAGTCACAACCACCGGTGGAGGTATAGGAAGCTCGGGTTCCTTGGTACCTTTACCACTGCGAGTGGTGATTGCTTTCATCTCCCCTCTTGGGTTCGCAACGGTGTTACTCGGAAGAGTACCCAAAGAAGAGGGTTGATTACCTTGGAAGAAACTAGCCATCATGTTCCTCAAGTCATTCGTTTGGCTATCCAACGTATTTCTCATGTCGGCTCTCAAATCGTTTCCTTGCTTGACCAAGTCTGCTTTCAAGTTGAGCACTTCTCTCTGAAGATTTCCCACTATCACATCGTTAGTCCTCATATAAGTTTCCACTTCTTGGTGAAGAGCGGTGGTTTGGTTTGGAGGAACATTGCATGCGGGTGGTTGATAAGCAGGTTGTTGGTAGACTTGGTTGTTTCGTTGAGGTGGTTGTTGCTTCTTGTGAGGAGGTATGTATGGTTGTCGAGGTTGCTGTTGTTGTTGAGGAGGGCGATTGAGGTTTTGTTGTTGGTTTGGGTTGGTAGGAGGAAAACCAGGTGGGGAAAGATAATTGTTAGAACGGTAGCTAAACAAATTACGGTCACCTTGAGGTTTAGCTTGATAAGCAGGTTGAGGATAGGTGCCATATGCTGCATTCACATTCTCAGCAGGGTAGTCTTGGGTGGCAGTACAAGTAGTGTAAGAATGAGGACCACCGCATATCTCACAAGGTTGGCTGACAGCGTTAACTTGAGCGTTTTTAGCGTTGTTGCTGTTGTTGTTGCTGACGGTGTGGGTGACAAGCGATTCAAGAAGCGTGGTGATTTTGTCAAGTCGCTTGTCGCTGTCACTAGTGCTAGCACTAGCGACATTGGTCCTAACACTCTTGGTTTGCACACGAGATTTATTCTCAATGATGTCCCAAGCAGCATTGGAAGTCTTAGCCAAAAGATTACCCCCCGAGGCACTGTTTAGTGAATCTTGGTCACTCATGTTTAAACCATTGTAAAAAGTATTAATTTGATGTACTTTGGTAAAAGCATGTTGTGGGCATTTTCTTAAAAGATCTTTAAAACGATCCCAAGATTCACTGAACGACTCATCGTACTTTTGTTCAAAATTTATGATCTCATTCCGCAAAGCGGTAGTACGAGAGGGTGGGAAAAAGTAATTGATGAACCTTGTTTCCAAATCCGTCCACGAGAGAATACTCTGTGGCGGTTCCTTAGCAAGCCAATGCCGGGCTTGTCCCTCTAAAGAAAAGGGAAAAAGTTGTAAGCTAATAACCTCTTGTGGAACACCATTGAATTTGACCGTGTTGGTTAGTTGCAAGAATCTCTTGATATGGTCATGTGGGTCATCAATGGTACGTCCCAAAAATGGTTGAGCGGAGACCATCTGGATAAAGCCTGATTTTAGCTCAAAGTTGTTGGCGGTAATTGGAGGTATGACAATTGGATCCGTGTTGCCATCGACATGAGCTTGCAGTAGTTCAATCATTGGGAGATTATCCGGAAGGTGCTCATTGTTGTTGTTATTGTTCATGTTGTTGAAAGGCGGGTTGTTGTTGTTATTATTGTTTGGAGGTGGTATGTTGTTGTTGTTTTGTACACCAGCCATGTCTAAGTTATCGAGAGGCTCGGGCTCTTGATAAGACGTGGATCGAGTGCGCATACACCTGCAAAAGAACTAACAAGAGAAAAACAAAGCAAAATATTTTTGGTTTTTATGTTTTTTAAATTTTTTTTGTATTTTTGAAAATTTTTATATTTTTTTGTGTTTTTGAAAATTTTTTATGAAAAAGTAACGTTCACGGGGAACGGATCCCAAAATCCAAGTTCTCACAAAAAACTTTTGATCTTAACGAGAAGAGCCGGCAGCGGCGCCATTTGATACACTCATTTTCAATGGGTTCTAGATTCTTACAGTCCATTCGAATTGATCTCGGCCTTAAGTGGAATGATTGTTCTTGGTTACTAAAAAAAAGGGGGTTGGTTTTCTAATCTACTAAATGGTTTAAATGTATTAAAATGAAAACTTAAATCAAAGATAATTAATTTAATGACAATTAATAAAAACTTGAACTCGAATTAAAATTAAAATTAAAATTAAAATTAAAACTGAAATTAAAGTTAAAATTACAGTTAAAATATAAATCGTGAAATAAAAGTAAAGAAACAGTAAAACAGTAAAACAATAACACTAAAAGAAAATTGATTCGGAACTTTTTAACCTTGATTCGGAACTTTGCTCATCCGGAACTTTTCACTCGGAACTTCGGTTCATCCGGAACTTAATACTCATTCGGAAGTTTAGACTCATGCGGAACTTTGTTCATCCGGAACTTAATGCTCATTCGGAAGTTTTTGGTTCATCCGGAACTTAATGCTCATTCGGAAGTTTTTGGTTCATCTGGAACTTAATGCTCATTCGGAAGTTTTTGGTTCATCCGGAACTTAATGCTCATTCGGAAGATTTTATTTCATTCGGAACTTTGTGATTCATGCGGAACTTTTTTAAACAAAACTTATTCGGAACTTTTCAGAAACAAAACTCATTCGGAACTTTTCAGTTCACTCGGAACTTTTGGAAAATAGCTTTATTTGGAACTTCAGGTGTTCATCCGGAACTTTCAGAAACCCAGATACAGTAACTTACCCCGAAGAACAAGGAAACAACTTTTAATCCAAAAATCACCAATTTTTTCACCAAATCTTAAATAAAACTAAACACAAAGCATCTACTAACCATAAACTACAAATCCCATCAACAAAAACACATATCCCAACAACTTTCGAAGATCAAAATTCAATAAAATAAGAACTTAAGAACTTGAAGATAAAGATGATGATGAACAAGATGAAATGGAAAGATTAAACAAGAACTTGAATTGAATGATTAATGTTTTAACAAGATAAAACAAAGATGAAAATTACAAGATTAGAAAATCAAAGATCAAAATCACCAAACACCCTAATGGTGTTGGTGATGGGACGAACTAGAAGGAGAGAAAAGTGGGGGAGAAGAAAACTAAAAACTAACTACTGGATGTGTGTGAGGGGATCCTTTATATAGGCTTGTCTTTTGGTTGGTGAGTGGGCTTTCTCCCGTTCTTCTTGTCTTCTCGTCTTTTCAGAAAAGTTGACGTTTTCGATTCTGATTCGGGATTTGTCGTCGATTAAATTCAACTCGTCTTATAATTTCTTTGTTTAATAGACTTGAGTTTCTTCGACTTATGTAAATCTTCCATCTTTGGTCCTTTTCTTCGATAAATCTTCGAATCGGCCCAGTGACTTCAAATCTTTTGCATCTCTTGGACAATAGACTTTATCTTGAGTCCTTTTCTTCAGTAAAACCCGTGCAATCCCATGTTTTCTTCAATAATCATCCGGTTGGCTCTGAAAACACAATAAACACAAAAACCACGCATAATTCCAAACAAATGATATTAAATACGTGTTTTGGTCTCGTTTTACTCAGAATTAAGTGGTAAAAGGATGGGTGTTTACACACCTATCAAGCTGTGTCAACCAACCATGAATGGACGAGGAGGACCGATTGCGCCGATGCAAATCACGGCTCCAGAGTTTTCGTTGAAGCATCACATGATCCAACAAGTTCAAAAAACTTGTCCATTTCGTGGATTACCGGATGATGATGCCAACAAACACCTCGACAAATTCATTACCGTTACTCAAAGCATGAAGTTGCCCGGGGTTACTATGGATTTTCTTCGCCTTCACCTATTTCCACACACCTTATCCCACCATGCCGAAAAATGGTTTGATCGTCTTCCGAAGAGTTCAATTCACACTTGGGATGAGATGACTCAACGCTTTTTGTCGCGCTACTTTCCACCATCCATGGTCACGAGCCTTCGAAATCAAATTAGTGGATTTACACAAGAACCTGATGAATCACTTTTTGATGCTTGGGAACGATATAATGTTTTGATCGATCGATGTCCAAACTACAACATGCTCCCCTTCACCTTAATTGATACTTTCTACAACGGTTTAACTTTTCGTGATCGGGATACGATTAATGCAGCCGTCGGTGGCACATTTATTAAAAGAAGACCCGAGGAGTGTAGAGAGCTTATCGAGAACATGACTACTCATCACAAAAATTGGGATTCATCCGCATCTTCAAGGAATAACCCGAGAGTCAATGTTTCTTCTACTTCTTCAAACCCTGATATCACCGAATTGACCCGCACAATGGTCGAAATGAGTAAAAATATGGAACTTTTGGCTACAAATCAACATCAACAAGCTAAAGCTGTAGCAACTTCTTGTGAGATTTGCGGGGGTCCTCATTCGTACACTGATTTTCCTTCTACTCATGACAATCCGAAAAACGTGTATGCGGCTCATGGTAACTATTTAACGGAAAGCTATCAAGCCCGACCTCAAGGTGATCGTAACTTGCTAAGGTACCGTTCTAACAACTTTCTTTCACCCGGTTTTTCTCCTCAAAACCACAACCCCAACAACTACAATAGAAGCAATCCAAACCCACCTCGAGCTTCTAATCCTTATCACCCACCCTCTCAACAAGCACCACCTATTAATCATGATGTTGAAGCTTTCATGAGGACCCAAAGAGAGCTAGTTAAGAATCTGCAAAGCCAAATCATCAACTTGAAAGGAGATATCACTAAGCAAGGGAATGATATTAGAACCGAGCTTCGACATGATATGCAAACCTCTTTTAGCAATCAAACAAATGATTTGAAGAATATGCTAGCTAGTTTCCTCCCAAGTACTCAACCCTCTACTTCGGGCTCTCTTCCTTCAAATACCGTCACCAACCCAAGAGCGAATGTGAGTGCTATTACTACACGCAGTGGAGCTACCTTAGTAGGACCATCTATCCCTCCCCCAGTTATTCCATCTACACATCTTCCACCATCATTTATCCCTCCTACTCCCACGCCTAGTATTAGTTCTCCATTACCGTCTCCACCTCTTACTGAAGAAGTACCCAAGAAAAACCCTTCACCAACCCCACCTTCCACCTATAAACCTAACATCCCTTATCCTTCTCGTTTAGACAAGAGCAAATTTCTTACTAAAGAGGATGCTCAAATCACTTCTTTTATGAAGATGATCTCTCAAATGAATTTCAACATTAGCCTCGTTGAAGCACTTGTCCAAATGCCGAAATTCGTCAAAGCACTCAAGGAATTGCTTAACAAGAAGGAAAAGATGGCTGAGTTTGTCAACACACGCTTAAATGAAAATTTTTCTGCAGTCCTTCTTAAATAACTTCTGGAAAAACTTGGAGATCCCGATCGTTTTGTATTGCCTTGCATTTTTAACAAAGTTGAAGAATTTACTGCCTTAGCTGATCTCGGGGCAAGTATAAATTTGATGCCTTTAAGTGTTTGGAAAACACTATCATTACCCGACCTTACTCCAACAAAGATGACTCTTGAGCTAGCAAATCGCACTCTCGCGTACCCTGTTGGTATTGCCGAAGATGTCTTTACTAAAGTTGGTACCTTCACTTTTCCGGTTGATTTTGTTGTTGTTGATTATGAAATGGACCTTGTATTCCATTAATACTTGGACGGCCATGCTTGAGAACCGGAAAAGCCTTAGTCGATGTTACCGAAGGTGAACTCATTTTAAGGGTCGGGAATGATGCAAAAGTGTTTAAAATGGGGAAGATCACAACCAAATCAAATGGAAGAGAATCAACGAATATGATTAATGTGCTTGATGATTTTGTCGTCTACAACAATCCTCTTTTCGATTCTTGCTACGATAATCCACTTTTCCAAGATGATGTGGATGATTCTCTCTCCAATTTAGATCCTCCACCAATTCATGAATCTCCACCGATCTATGATGACTATGATGATGATTCTAATTCTGATATGGATGATTTTGATTATTTTGCTTCTGAGTATAAAGACATGCCAACGTATGATGACTTTGATGATGTCGATACTCTTTCGAGTGATTCTTCACATGATGACCTTGCACCTCCTTTTGATGAAGATCCTCCACCAACAATGCTTGATCCTACTATGGATGACTACTCATTTGAAGAAGACTTTGCTACTTTTCTCAACACTTACTTCCCAAATGAGAATGATTCTCCTCCTTTGGACTTTGATTTTGGTCTTTATCCTCCTTTGGATATGAAGAAACCCGTTCTAAAGGAGAAGAAGCCGGAAGACACCGATATCCGTAGTACTTATATCTTGACACCTCTCTATCCACCTTCTGAGGATGAGATTGTGCGATTTATGAGCGGATCCTCTTCAAGGTCTACTGAGCCTGAGTGTTATTTTCCCCTAAAGGAAAAGGTGTTCAATCCCGGTATTGCAATTTTTCAGCCATCTCAGTATTCATCTGATGAAATAAAAGGAAACATTTTTGGAACTTATAGAGATATGCTTGCACCTCATAACACTGTCTACCACCATGCTCAATCTTTGCTTAAGGGAACCTTGCCTATTCTTCTTTGGCTTGCCTTGTTCGCCTTTAGCTTGTGCTACTTGATGGATGAAAACCATGTCTTTGATCCCGGTGGATATGTTCCAAGCTTCTTTCTATGCTAATCAAGGTCGAGTCAAGCTCACGACTCGGTTAACAAAAACAAACGCTTCTCGGGAGGCAACCCACAGTATCTATCCTTTTTCTCTGTTTTTATAATAAGTGTAGGGGGACCTAGTATGTGTTTGTTGTTTTCTTTCTTATCATGTGCAGGGATTCGAGGTTTCAAAGATACATTCTTGATGACTTTTGACGAACCGTGATCCCGTGTTCCCGTCTTCCCGGTTCTATCCTAAACTCTTTTGATTCTCTATTTTATATTCTTCAATATTAAAATAGGAATCACTTTAGTTGTCTTTTCCTTAACAAAATTTAAACAACGTGCATAATGTCCTAAGTGTAGGGGAGTTTACTCCCACATGCTTAAACATTGAGGACAATGTTTATATCAAGTGTAGGGGGGACTTCTATCGAAGTTAAGTGGGCTTTCCTTGTATATGTCCCTATTTTAACTAGAAAATCTAATTTTTCGACATTTTTCAAAATTTTTAATCTATTTTGGACTAGTAGTTTTTCCTTTGTATAGTTATTTTCTTTCTTTGCTAGAATAAATTTTAATAAAGTGGTTTTAATTTTTAAACGTTGTGAATCTTTTGACTCAAGCCGAGTTTACTTATCCAAGTTTACTCTAGCTAGTATCCTTAACGTGTTTAAGTCAAGTTTTGCTAGGCTTTTATATAGGGAGCTTTAAAACGCGAAAGTCTTAACTCTTACGGGTTAAGAACAAGAACTTTTCGCAAGTTCCTATAACTGATCCTAGAAAGTTGTTTATCAATGGAACTTTAAAATGTGAATTCTAAACTTGAAAGAGTCTAAGAAGTTGCAAGATCCTATAGATGACTTGAAAACCCAAAACTTTGATTTAATAGGCTAAGCGTCCACGAGTCTCATTCCTTGAGATTTTAAATTGTGGAGAACGAGAGATGATAGAGTCAATTATAAGTTTGGTATTCTTTCATGAATTTATGTGAGTTAATTATAAGCTTTTTCTCCCATCGCTTGTTAATAAATTTAATTGCAACAAATAAGGTCGTACGATTTGAAAAGTTACGTAGCTTCTAGCACAAGATCGTTTAAAAGTTGCTCGGTATTAATTAGAGTTCATAGCCAAGGCATAACTTATTGAAGGGGGATGCGAAGATTGGCGAGTCCGAAAAGGCCTTAACAAGGCATGAGGGCTACTTTTTGTTGCTAAAGATCCCAAGTGATGTGAAGAATTTGTTAATGCAAGTGATGCCTAAAAACATTATTAGTGTTAACTAATCTTTCTTAGTTTTGATCACAACAAACCATACAACACATTTAGTGTAAAACACAAAATGAATTATTTAACTAATACTATCATCAAGGTACTAATCATATCACTAATCTTTCTTAATCATACTTAGTGATCATCAAAATGATTATTCTTAAAACTCACTTTTGTTAATATGACAAAAGACTTTTTAATAAACTTTCTTTTTTAGAAAATGTTTTATTAAAATGGAAAATGAAAATTTGAAAATAGCATATTCCAAATGCTGTTAAAATATACTTTGAAGGCTTCAAATACCTCAGATTTTCTTACCCCACTAAAAGACAAAAAAACGGAGCGTACTCTAGTGGCGTTACCATAAGTACCTACGCGGTTCCTTAGCGATATGGAACCGCCGGGCGAGATAAGGTACCGCGCACAGCTAGCCGTTATAGATCCGTTATACTTTGTCTCCTTTAAATAGTGGGTCAAATCTCATTTTCCAGTAAGCCTCTTGGACGTTTTTCTCAGCCCCTTTCTATTTTCTATAGCATAATCATTAGTAAATGATCACTTAAAGTGTTAAGGATGTTTACATATGATTATCCTCTTGATCCCCTCCTTTACCCTGTCCAATGAGAAGATCACTCACTCACTAGTGTTGTGATAAAGATGAATCTATGAGCTAGTCATATTCATCATGATACCCTTTTTGTTTTAGGTCAATCCAATGTATTTATGAATACTTGGACTAGTTGTGTTCATCCAAGTTATTTGTGGATACTTGGATTTGTTATGTACATCCATTGCATATGTGTTTGCTTGGATTTGTGTTGTGTAAATCCAAGCTACATGTGTGTACTTGGATAAGTCTAGTTGAGTTGTAATAGCTTTGATTAGGAGTTCTCACTAAACTATAAAGTGATGTGGTTGTGTCTTGTGATTTCTCACTAAACTTGAAAGTGATTAGTAGTTGTGTTGTGTGAAGTTCTCACTTAGCTTCAAAGTGAAGAGTCGTGAAGATTGGTTCTAGCTTTGGATTAGAACTCGACATCTAGCCTTGTGTCGTTAAATTGTGAAGTAGGCAACGTTGTGTAGATTGGTCCTAGCTAATGATTAGGTCTCGACATTTAGCTTAGTGTCGGAAAATAATGTAAGCAACGATGTAAGGTTTTCTCCGCCGAGAAGGGAGCTTGTGGATATAGTGGAAATCTCGAGTAGGTGTACTCGAGGAGTGGAGTAGAAACGAGGATAGAGCCTCGTTGTCGAACCACTATAAATCTTGGTGTCTTCCCACTAGGTTGTCTCATTCCTTACTCTTTACTTATTTCATTATCATTACACTTACCTATTATCTTTGCTAGTGCATTTGAATTGAACCTAATCATTATGCAATTTAGCTTTAAACAAAAGATAGTTTTGATACAAACCAAATTGAAAGTAATTTAAATTTGGTCACCAATCGAAGAGAAACTATTCAACCCCCCCTTCTAGTTTCTACAATTGGTATCAGAGAGACGGTCACTCAAGATCTTTGAAGTATATTGTACTTTGAAACTTGGATCGATCCATTGTCTCCTCAAATTAGAAGGTCAAGTTGTACTAAAGTTTCTCTTTGGTCAAAACTATGTTTTCTTTGAAAATAGGTCTTTTAATTGATAATATTGCATCCCTCTTAGATTAGTAGCATTTATACATTTTAGATCTACTCTTGAAATGTATCTACTAGATTGCATCTTGTCTTGTGTAGGTACTCATTAAGATCAATCATTGAATTGATTGCGGATTGAGCTACTTGCACTTGTAGAAGACTCATCTTCATTGATCTTCAACATCCTTGAATGATGATACCAAGATGATTGGGAATGATACTAGTCCTTGAAGACTTAGTACTCATCATAGTCATTGATTGGGCATAACATTGACTCCTTGATGGATTGATCTTTGTGGCCAAGGTACGCTTTCGTTCTTCCACACGCCCTTTGATCATTCTTTTGATCATTACTTGACTATGTGCTTGCTCTTGGCATCCTTGCCTTGACATTTTTTGTGATTTGTGATTCTTTCCTTTTATCCTCTCAAACCTTCATTGCATGGATACTTGACTCACTATGGTGATGTAGAGTGAGTTAGTAGTAGCTTAAAGTATCAAGCATGATTTCCATGGTTTGCACCCATACGGTTAGTAGGCCCTTTGTGGGAGAGAAAGTGAATTAATACCTTGCTCATATTTTGGTTTAGACTAAGACTATTATTGAAAGTGATCTTAGTCTATACTTGAATAATTGCTTTGTGTTTATTCATTACCAAAGCCGTTTAACGTTTCACCGGAAAGGCACGTCTTAAACCACTATATATGACACAAGCTCTTCGTTACCACTATTTGAAGATTGTCATTAATCCCTTGAGCATTGGGTCCTAGTCTTGATTCACTTCCCTTGACTTCTCTCCACTTTGTCGTTTTGCTACGAGTAGTCGTTTGTCCGTTTCGGTTCTTTTCGATCTTGATTCAACTCGTAATCCTTCATTAAAACATATTGCCTAGTGTCTTGATGATCCAATGTTATACTAAAAGGTTCATGATATATTTTTAAATATCTTAGAAAAACTTGGTTTTTAAAATTTGGCGTTTTTCATTGATAAAAACCTGCCTCTATAGGCGGTTCTTTATCTAGGCGGCTCAAACCCGCGGTACCTTATCGATAAGGAACCGCGGGCAGTAAAGAGTGTCAGAGCGCCAGTTTGATTATTTTATTCTTTTTCAAACCACTATCTCTCTCTCCCAAAAATACACAGCCGACGGTTTACCCTTTATCCACCATTGTTGAAGCTTCCAAAACCTTCAATCACTCAAATTAATTGATTCTAAGTTGTGGGTTTCACTCATCCTTCATCTAACATCATTTAATTGTAAGTATTCTCTTTCAATTTCATCTATTTTGTTCTAGGGTTAATCCTTTCATAATTGGGGATTTTTAAAATTGAAATTGAATTAAAACCTTAATAGGAATGTGGGTTGACATGGTTATTTTACTATGATTGCTTAGGTTCATATTCATTAAGATTTCACTAAAACCCACTTGTAGAACAAATCCAAATTTTGATTAATTATTTTGATTAAAAGATGGTTTTGAGATGAACCCATGAACAAGTAGGTAATGACATTGTTAATGCTTACCTAAAAACCTTGTTTTGAAAAACCAATGTTCTAGTCCATTGTTGATCCAACATAGTTCATATGTTCTTGGTAAATAATGGAATAGCTTCATTGTGAGCATGAGAATGATACGGATTTAATCCTATGTTTGTCAAGAAATTGATATAACACATTCTCATATTTTTGATCTTTTATTTTATTTTTCATATGAGTGATTGGAGAAATACTTTCTTGTGTTTATTTAGGTACTAATCATGCCTTCACAATATCAAAAAGATCATCAATTCACTAGAAACTATATGCCGGACATTTCCCAAACCTATGCTTCCCCTCAACTTCGAAACTCTTTTCCATCCATTTCTACTCGAAATTTCCATGAGGGTAGGGTTGTAGATACAAGAATAACGGGGTATAGATATATCAACTCTATGTTTGAGCATATTGGATTTGATTGCTTGCTCTTCATAGACGAAGAAATTTATCCCTTGTTTCTTCTTGAATTCTTTAGCACTTACTCCATGCTTGAAATCAATGGCCAAATCTTTATTCGTTTCATGTTGAATGATCAAATCATTCAATATTCCCTCGATGATTTTGGTGATATTCTTGGTGTGCCATATAGAGGCACTTGTCGTTTTACGGACAAATGGAGACTTGATGCTCTCGTGGAGTCCAACGATAAACCTTTAAATGACATCACCGAAGTTGATCTAAATTTCATCCTTGATATCATCTCGAAAGAGCGTGATGGAAACGTTGTGAGAAGTCTTCATACTAATGTGCGAAATGTGAATCGCTATGAAGTGCTCTCAAGCGACCTTAAGGTTCCATGGTCCAATGGGCTAACATCCTTAGGGAGAATGTGTTTTGTCTTGGTGGAAACCGAGATCATATCTCGGCTTGTATGGTGCATATGTTGTTTTGCATCTTTACATCAACCGAGTACAATTTAGCATTCTACATCGCTCGACGTATAAACTATGCTCTTTCCAAACCCAAAACAAACCTTCCCTATGCTATGCTTCTTACTCGCCTTTTTAGAAGGGTTCGTGAAGATTTTCCTCATCTCGATCTTTCTCGCTTTCACCCAGTTCAACGGGTTATGTTACCTATTCAAGAGGTATATGAACGAAAGCCTAGAAGTGACCGAGGTTCACGAAAATCCGATCATCAAGAGCCGGATTATGAGGAAACCGATATGCCAACAAGTGATGGTGATGGCATCGGTACTAGTTCTCATTTCAACTCTTCGAGTAATTCCCATCCATCCTCAAATCAATTCGAGGATGATTTTGAAGACCTAGCTCCTCCTCCTCATCATTCTAGTGATATACCGGAAGATCTCAATATGGAGCATCTTTACCGTGAGAATCTTAGAACTCGAGGTGAATTGCACGAACACCGGATTGGATCAAGAAAGGGATTTAAGTATTTGGGAAAAATGATCAAGGGATTAGGGAAGAAACGGAGGTGAAGACTTTGAGTTGTGTCAAAGTTTTGTTATCATTTGATGTTTAAACATTTGCTTATTAACACTTTGGTTTAGTTGTTTATTAACTTATGTTACATGTTTGGATTATTATTTATTTTGATCCTAAATGTTGCTTATGCAATGATGTTTGTGATTTACATAGCTTTGTGCATCTTTGTGATAGTTAGCTTATTAGATTATGATCTGTAGTTAACTTTGGCTTGTAAATCTTTTGGTAAAAATCTGGGTTTATCAAAAACTGGGAGGTGAATTTTTTGAAAAACCTCTGGTCGCGGTTCCATATCGACCAGCGGCTCCTTATCGATAAGGAACCGCCGGCCACTGTGCACGACATCATCTTTTGCTTTACACTGTTTTCTTAAAATATGTGTAAACTTTGCATGATTTTCTGTAATAAACTGCACATTTCCTAAACTAGCTTACCTAAATTCATTATTCACCTAAAATGATTTTAACCCATTACTAGTTTGGATCATCCCCTCACCCATTTAAACCCACGTTATTAGTCATGTTGTTCACACATCAAAACATCCCTCTCTAACCCTTAAACCACCCTTAAACAACCATGGTTTGTATCAAAACCTCAAACACTTCCAAGACCTCCACCCCAAGGAAAACACTCAAAATAAGGATTAAGGTAACCAAGCCTAACTCCTCACCCTTGCTCACACCTAAGAATGAGATGGTTCCTATCCTCATTTCTTCATCACCTTCACCACCCCTTGCACCATGCAAGACAACATCCACCCATGGTACTAACCAGTCCATTGGTTCTACCTCCTCTTCATTCAAATCAAGAATGAATGAGCTCTCTTCACCCTTCACTCCAAGTGCACCCTTGGATGTGACCACACAACCCCAACCAATCCAAAGCATTCCTTTTGTAAATGACTTTGATGACACCTTGGTGACTTCACCATTTACCCCTCCTAACTCACCCATTTCACCAACCTTGGAGAACATACCTCCACACTCACCCATTTCCCCTTTAGGGAACATGCCTCCACTCTCACCCACATCACCCTTGGAGAACATGCCTCCTCCACCTCCACCCAACTCAAACATTCCAATTTTGGGTGTTCCACTTTCCCTCCTTTTGGGTGATCCATACTATGGGTTTCAACAAACACATGGTCCTAGTTGTCCATGTTGTCTTTACAACCACTACATCATCCATAACCTTAGGATGGATATGTTTGGACTACATAGGAGGTTGCAAGAGTTCTTGCTTGCCTTGTTCTCCATGCCTCCTCCTAGGAGATGAATGATGGAGTTTTCTAAATAAATGGTTTTAAACAAAACCAAGCCAAAGAAGACTACTCATCTAGATCTAATGATAAGCTAGCTTTGTATTAGTTAGTTTTTTCATTTGTCATTGTAGTTGCTTCCTTCATGTGTGTTTCATGTGGTTGATCTATGGATTTAGATTTATGTGTTTCTATCCTTATGTGCACATTAATCAACTTTAATTTGAAATTAATATTGAACCTAAATCTATCACAACCTCTAAAAACTTGACTAAAATTGGTTCAAAATGATATCTAAATTATTTTGTCACCCTTTGACATTCTTTGTGAATGTGTTGCTTTATGCAACCCTAGCATAATTTGGTGCTAACAGAGGTAAAATTCCAAGATTTGTAACTTTTTGAAAAAGTCTTAGTTTTTCCCAAAACCCTGGAAAAACATGGTTTCAAGTCCACTGGACGCGGATCCTTAAAGTCCCGCGGTTCCCTAGCGATATGGAACCGCCGATCCCTACAAGGTACCGCGGACAGTAAGTGTCTTTTGACGAATTTTTGGTCAAAACTTTTAAAACTCTATACCCTATCAAGATTCCTTGTTTGCTCAAATTGACTAAACATTACTTGACACTTCACATTTTGTATTCAAATTCTTACATTGATTACATTTTACTTATACCCCAACCTTGAGATTTCATTCTCACACAACCTTGAGATTTCATTCTCACACTCTCACAATGCCTAACTCCTACATTCCTAACCTTGACATTTCTTTGTCACAACCCCACTCACCCAAAGCTTCCTCATCCAAGCTTTAAAAGAAACCGAAAATCTCGGTTCGACCTATTTGGGTTAAGAAGAATGAACCATCTTCCTCCAAACCACCCAAAAACCCTACCTTCTCTCCAATCAAGTATTGGAATGATAATTATACCATTAACCCCATCACCGGAGCTAAAGAAAATGTTCCCCCACCACCACAATCCTTCAACACCCCTCAACTCAATGACCTTTCAACCTTCCCAAACCTCACAAGGCATTGTGAAAACATTCCCAAACCCATTACCCCTCCACCACCAAACCCTAGGTTTGATGCCATACCCCATCAACCGATTTTGTGTTGCATCATGGATCCTCGTGTGCTTGTTGTCGATTTCAACAAATTGAACTTGCTCATGTGTATGAGAAGTTAAATTTTCTTGAATTCCTCCTCACTCGACCTCCTATTCAAGTTTTCGTTCCGGTGGACAAAACTTCGAATGATGCATCGTCGTCTTCTTAGTCTTTTATTTTTTTTAAGCAATCTTGGAAAATTATCACTATTAGACTAGCTTATGCTTAGTGGTTTATTTTCCATATTTCTTGCTTTAGATACTCATATTGTGTGTATGACTATCTACTTTGTTGTGTCTTTTCTTTTATGTAACCTTTGTGTTGTTTGTGTGTTATTCCCTTTAATTCTATTTTGAGTTGATCATGGTTAATTTTTACAATTGCTTATGGGTGATTCCATCAATTCTAAACTTTAACCCATTGACAAGCTTATCATCTTCATTGGATTGAAGTTTGATTTTGTCAATTACCTCTTTGGACAAACTTAGCAAAATACTTGCTTCTAATTTGAGATTTCTTCTTTCTCTCCCTCTCAAGTTACTTAGTAGGTAGTGATCATATATACATTGGTGTTTCTTTCCTTTCTACTAACCTTTGTGTAGCATGTCACCTCAGCTCATATACTTGGTGCCCCAAGCAAGGGGGAGCAACCACCAAGGGGGAGCTACTAGCAAAGTTCGATGTTCTTCGAAGACTTGTGCTAACCTTTTTGCTACGAAAAAGGGGGAGAAATGATAGTGATAAACTAGTTAATAATTCGATATTTTGTGTTTCTACGTAAATGAGTTTATCGTTTGTCGTAATAAAAAATGGGGAGATTGTTAATGCAAGTGATGCCTAAAAACATTATTAGTGTTAACTAATCTTTCTTAGTTTTGATCACAACAAACCATACAACACATTTAGTGTAAAACACAAAATGAATTATTTAACTAACACTATCATCAAGGTAATAATCATTTCACTAATCTTTCTTAATCATACTTAGTGATCATCAAAATGATTATTGATACAATATCTTTGGATGGGTTCAAGATTTAGTTCTCGGTATCTCCTCGAATTGATCACAGTTCAAAGTGGAATGATTGTTCTTGGTTACAAATAGGGGGTTTGGTTTTTGGTTATCTAAATTTTAAACTAAATTCAAGTAATTAGAATGTCGATAAGTAAAGTAAAAGCTTTGACAAAATTAAACTAAAAGTTAATTAGGAATATACTTAAAACTTAAAACTTTGTAAAACTTTAAAACTTAGTCCATCGGAATATAAAATTGCAAAGCTGTCGGAATGTCAAAATCATAAGCATCGGAATACATCTAAAACAAACCATCGGAATGTCCATGTTAGTTACCATCGGAATAATCTAAATCAAAGTTGCCGCAATGATGTCTATCGGAATGTAAGCTATTGGAAAGTTCAGATCGGAATGCAATGTGATCGCAATATCCAGATCGGAATGATCTAGATCGGAAAGTCAGATCGGAATAATGCAAAGTCCAGATCGGAAAGTTGTAAACTAAAAATGGGCAGAGTTTCGACTTAAGGTAACCTTAAATCCCGTCGGAATATGCGATCGCAATAAGCGATCGCAATCCAGATCGGAATAAGGGGAAAAAGTCAACCGATCGCAAAGTAAATCCCTCTTGGGTTATTGCGATCAAAAGCAGCAAATCCGTCGAAATGTGTATAACCCTGATATTGCGATGAAATGCAAAACCAATCCGAAAATGGTGAAAAGCTGAAACTTCAATAAGCACATACAATAAGCTACTTTAACCGGGACTTAAACACTTCAAAAAGATTAAATTTGACAACTTTTGAAAACGTAAAATCATAAAATTTATAAAAGGAACTTTTGAATGACTAAAACCTTGATGAAATCCGAAAACAATAAGCTTAAACAAGAAATAAGCCAATAAGCATGGAGAGCCTATAGCTTATACGTGTATGAGCTTAAATAGGAACAAGTAAGACCAACCTTTAATCACGAACTCATCAATTCACCCAAACCGTATGAAATGAAACAATCGGATCAATTGATTAAGGAAAACTAAGAAATGAAGAAAGAGATTAAAGAACTAAAAAGCTTAACTTGAATTAGATTAATAAAATCCAAAATACAAAAGCTTAAAACTTGAAATGTAAAAATGGAGAAAAGAAAATCTTAGTGAGAGAAAGTTAAGAACTTTCTCTCTCTAAAACTAGAGAAAATGAAAAACTAAAAAACTAGCTCAAGACTAACTAACTCCCAAAATGGTGAAGTAAAGTCCTATATATAGGCGTGTCTTGTGGGCTTTGTGAATGGGCTTTTTATCTTCTTTCTTTTTTAGTCTTTACGTTTCTTTAAATAAACGTTTCCGACTTTGGATTTTGAGAAGTGTCGGTGAATAATTCCAACTCGTCTTATAATCTTTTGTTTAATAGACTCGAGTTCTTCGACATATATGAATCTTCCATCTTTGGCCCTTTTCTTCGATAAATCTTCAAATAGGCACAATGACTTCAAATCTTTTGCATCTCTTGGACAATAGACTTCGTCTTGAGTCTTTTTCTTTGATAAAACCCGTGTAATCCCATGTTTTCTTTAATATTCATCCGGTTGACTCTGAAGACACAATAAACACAAAAACCACGCATAATTCCAAACAAATGATATTAAATACGTGTTTTGGTCTTGTTTTAGCCAGAAATAAGTGGTAAAAGGATGGGTGTTTTCACACCTATCAAATCCCCTACACTTAAGCATTGCCATGCCCTCATGCAATGCTTAGTGATAAAGCAAATTAACACTTTTCTCATAATCAATCAACCTTGGCCTTATTAAAATACTACTAAACAAAAATTAAAGTACTAAGATAAATTAAAACTTTAAAGTAATCAAAAGGATAGAAAACCATTTTCACTTGAAAATAGCTAAATGGAAATAACTTGCAAAGAGATCAAGGACTTACATTAGGGCCTCGGTGCTGCGAAGATTTATCACCCTCAAGTTTCACGTTCCCCAAACTAAGCTTAAAAATGAGATCATTGTTATTATAAGTTAGCAAATCAAACACTTACACACATGGCTTAATTAAATGCTTAAACTCCCTTATTCCTAGTTGTATCTCTTATATTTTATTTTTGTCTTAGAATGATCATGAAGATGCATTTTTGGACTTATTTCGATAGTTTATTTAGGCTGAAAGCAAAGTAGGACGATTTGATCAATAGTTAGCTAAAGGACAAAATCTCTTAAAACTGCTTCTCGGGATATCAAAAAGTTCATATATTGGCATAACTCGGTTCACGATTTGAGACCTTTCTCGGGCCGATATTTGGCATGTACTTCATACTTCATATCTTGAGAGACGTGCTTGAGATAATGGTATTCTCTTCATAATAGAGTTTCTTCACTTGGAGACTTTTGAGGGGTACTCCAACTTTGTTGACCACGACTTCATGATTATTTCTTCAATCTCTAATTGGGATTTTGAGATACAACGATCCGCCTCCTTTTCGGACTTGGATCTATCTATCCTCATACCTTGTTAGGGTCTTTTCGGATAGATTTCTCCATGATCTTTATGGGAGTTGATTGCTTTTCGTCGTGAGTCTTGATCCTTTATATTGATTTTGGGAATAATGCTTTTCACATCACTTTGGATCTTCAGCAATAAAATTGAATCCTCATGCCTTGTTAGGGCCTTTTCGGACTCGCCAATCTTCGCGCCCCGCTTCATAAGTTATGCCTTGGCTATGAACTCTTATCATTACCGAGCAACTTTTAAACAATCTTGGGCTAGAAGCTAAGTAACTTTTCAAATCGTACGACCTTACTTATTGCAGATAAATTATTAGCTAGTGATGGGAGAATAGGCAAATAATTACACCAAGTGAGCTTGTGCAAGAATACCGACTTATAATTGACTCTATCATTTCTCGTCCTCCACAATTTAAAATCTCAAGTAATGAGACTCGTGGATGCTTAGCCTAATAAACCAATTAAGGTATACATGGTTAAGGATACTAGCTAGAATAAGCTTGAATAAGTCTATTCGGGTTGAGTCAAAATAATCGCAACGGGCCTAATATGTCAAAGATTTCTAAACTAGCTACACCACTTTATTAATATTTTTAACTTATTTGCGGGATATATACATATGAAAGCAACGATAAAAATTTAAAAATTACGACTAAATAGCCAAAGTTAATAAAAAATTTGAAAAATGCTGAAAAAGATGAATTTCCGGTTAAATGAAGGCATTTTCATGGAAAAGTCCACTTAAAACTTCGATAGAAATCCCCCCTACACTTAAGATAAACATTGTCCTCAATGTTTAAGCATGTGGGAAAAATCTCCCCTACACTTATGACATTGTGCACGTTGTTTAAATCAAGCTAAGTAAGAGACGACTAAAGTGATCAATTTCAAATGTGAGTATGAAGAAAATTGAATCACGAGAGTTGATAGATAGAACCGGATTTCGGATAACGCGGGAGCACGGTTCTTCAAAGGTTCCAAAAGTGCATTCATCCCTGTAATCACATCACCACACAAATACAAACACCTATAGAGGTCCCCCTACACTTAGGAGGTTAAAACAGAAAAAGATAGATACTCGGGTTGCCTCCCGAGGAGCGCTTGTTTTTGATAACCAAGTCACGAGCCTGACTCGACCCAAAATTAGTTCATGGGAAACGTGGTGAGGGATGGAATCATCTCATGAGATATGTCCTCACCAAAGTACAACTTCACTCGTTGGCCATTCACCTTAAAATTCGATCCATTAGGTTGAGCGAGCTCGAGAGTACCATATGGAAAAATTTGGGCAATAGTGAATGGGCCGGACCAACGAGATTTAAGCTTGCCCGAAAAGATTTTCAACCGAGAGTTAAAGAGTAAAACTTTGTCTCCAACTTGGAACTCTCAGTTTTTAATCTTAGAGTCGTGAATGAGCTTAGTCTTCTCCTTATAGATCAAAGAATTTTCATAAGCCTCATTACGGAGTTCATTGAGCTCATTGAGTTGGATCTTGCGTAGGTCACCGGCGTTGTTGATATCAAAATTAGTCCACTTCAAGGCCCAATAAGCTTTGTGCTCCAACTCAATGGGGAGGTGGCATGCTTTTCCGTACACGAGACGATATGGTGTACAACCAATCGGAGTCTTGTAAGCGGTTCGAAAAGCCCACAAAGCATCATCAAGTTTATCAGCCCATGAGGCACGATGCTCTCCCACGGTTCTTTCAAGAATTCGCTTTAATCCTCGGTTAGAGATTTCAGCCTGGCCATTAGTTTGTGGGTGGTATGCGGTGGAAAGACGATGATTTACACCATACTTAGCCATGACTCTTGCAAATTGGTCATTGCAAAAATGAGTCCCGCGATCACTAATAATGGCACGAGGCACATCGAATCTAGCGAATAGCGATTTCAAAAAGTTACAAACCACCCTTGCGTCATTAGTAGGTAAAGCTTTGGCTTCAACCCACTTTGAAACGCAGTCAACGGCTACAAGGATGTATTTGTTTCCTTTAGAGGAAGGGAATGGCCCCATAAAGTCGATACCCGAAACATCAAAGATTTCACATTCTTGTATGAAATTTTGAGGCATCTCATCTTTATGTGTGATCTTGCCTTGTTTTCGGCAAGCATCACATCGTTTAACCATCTCGTGAGCATCACGGTAAATGGTGGGCCAATAAAATCCCGAGTCAAATACTTTTTTGGCGGTGTAGTTGGGACCAAAGTGACCACCGGTGGGTCCTTTGTGGCAAGCATCAAGGATTTCTAAAGCTGCCGGTCCATCAACACATCGGCGAATAATCAAATCAGCACATTGTTTGAATAGATACGGGTCATCCCAAAAGTAAGTCTTAATGTCTTTGAAGAACTTCTTCTTTTGTTGGGATGTTAGCCCGTCAACGAGAATTCCACCCGCCAAGTAGTTTGCAATGTACGCAAACCACGGGGTTTCATCAGAAGTCGAGTAGATAGATATTAAGGTCTCCAGGGGAAAAGAATCATTGATCTCTTTGTTCAGATGATCCCCTTGATAAGGATCCTCAAGTCTACTGATATGATCCGCGGCTAGGTTTTCAGCTCCTTTTTTATCGCGAATTTCGATTTTAAATTCTTAGAGTAGCAAAACCCAGCGAAGAAGTCTTGGTTTGGAATCTTGTTTAGTTAACAAGTACTTCAACGCGGAATGATCAGTGTAAATGATTGTGGTGGAAAGGACAAGATAGGGGCGGAACTTTTCAAAGGCATAGACAACAGCTAAAAGCTCTTTTTTGGTTGTCGTGTAATGCAATTGAGCCCCCGTCATTGTCTTGCTAGCGTAATGGATTGGTTGGAAGTGTTTGTTCACTCTTTGGCCCAAAACCGCACCAATAGCAAAGTCGCTAGCATCGCACATCAACTCAAAAGGAAGCTCCCAATTAGGGGTAACCAAGACGGGTGCCTTAGTTAGCTTATCCTTAAGAAAGTTGAAGGCTTCAAGACACTCTTTGGAAAAGATAAAAGGAGTATCTTTTTCCAAGAGGTGGGTCATCGGGCGAGCGATTTTAGAAAAATCTTTGATGAAACGACGGTAGAAGCCCGCATGACCCAGGAAACTTCTCACACCCTTTACGGTTGAAGGTGGAGGCAACTTAGAAATAACATCGACTTTAGCACGGTCCACTTCAAGACCGGCTTTGGAGATCGTGTGTCCTAACACGATTCCCTCTTTTACCTTGAAATGGCATTTTTCCCAATTAAGAACAAGGCGAGTGTCTTCACACCGCTTCAGCATACGTTCTAAATTGGCAAGGCAAGCAGAGAAAGAATCGTCATAAACCGAGAAATCATCCATGAATACTTCCATAGTTTCTTCAACCATGTCATGGAAGATAGCCATCATACACCTTTGGAACGTCCCAGGAGCATTGCATAAACCAAAAGGCATACGTTTGTAAGCAAATGTTCCATAGGGATAAGTGAATGTGGTCTTTTCTTGGTCTTTGGGATCGATGGGAATTTGAAAATACCCAGAGAAACCGTCTAAGAAGCAGTAATAGTCATTACCAGCTAGACGCTCGAGCATTTGATCCATGAAAGGAAGAGGAAAGTGATCTTTTCTCGTGGCATCATTGAGCTTGCGGTAGTCGATACAAACTCTCCACCCAGTAACGAGACGAGTGGAAATCAACTCGTTGTGTTCATTGGGAACAACGATTATTCCGCCCTTCTTGGGCACACAATGGACGGGACTTACCCAAGGCGAATCCGAAATAGGGTAAATCAAGCCGGCATCGAGAAGTTTGATAACCTCTTGTTTGATGACGTCATGAATGCGAGGATTAACCCTTCTTTGGCTCTGGATTTCACGTTTAAAGTCATCTTCCATGAGAATCTTGTGAGTACAAAAGTTCGGATCAATTCCGCGGATATCGGAAATTTTCCAAGCAATTGCCTTCTTATGATCTTTAAGCACGGCGATGAGGCGAGACTTTTCTTCTTCTTTCAAGTCCTTCGCGATGATGACGGGCGACTTCTTCTTATCTTCAAGGAACACGTACTCGAGATGGGGCGGCAACTCCTTAAGGTCTAAATCCGGAGGATTTTCGATGGGAGGCGTATTCAAAGTCGGAGCATCGATAGCAATAATCGTGGGAGATGGTGGAGCAATATTGTATTCTTTAAGAATGTTCTCAATGAGGCGAAGATCTTCATCCCAATCGGTGGGAGAATCGTCATGTTCTAAGTTCACATCTCCCATGGTGGCTTCCAAATCTTTCCAAAGGAAATCACTTTCTCCAAATAGAGATAGTGATGAATCAATAGAGGAAATGGTCTCAACATTGGGAAGAGAGGTAGGAATACTTTTACAAGCATCTTTGAAGTGTTCTTCACAAGCCTCATCAAGAACGTCAATACAATTAACACTCTCGTTAGAATAAGGTTGTTTAGAAAGCTTTCCCATGTTGAAGACAATTTTATCGTCACCCACTCTCATGATAAGCTCAACAGCTTCAACATCGATGAGAGGGCGACCGGTCCTCAAGAATGGACGACCCATAATTAATGGCACACGAGGGTCCATATCGTAGTCGATGACGACGAAATCGGCCGGAAAAGTGAATTTTTCGACTCCTACAAAGACGTCTTCGGCTATCCCCACTGGATAAGCAACCGTACGGTTAGCTAATTCCAAAGTCATTTTGGTGGGGACTAGCTCAGGGAGAGATAATTGCTTCCAAACGCTTAGAGGCATTAAGTTAATACTGGCACCTAGATCGGCTAGGGCCATGCAATTCTCTACTCCCGGGAAGTTACAAGGGATTAAGAAGCGACCCGGATCACCAAGCTTAGTTGGCAATTTCCTTAAGAGCACTGCAGAGCAATTCTCATTAAGTTGGGTGTTAGCAATATCAAGAAGCTTCTCCTTGTCGCTAAGAAGATCTTTGAACATTTTCGCATATTTGGGCATGTGAGCGAGAGCGTCAGCGAAGGAGATGTTAAAATTCAATTGTTTAAACATTTTTAGAAAGTTCGAGACTTGAATATCATCCTTGCTTTTGAGCTTCTCTTTCCTCAACCTTGATGGATAAGGTATATCGGAAGAAGAGGAATTCTTTGGGATCGAAGGATCACTCACATCCTTGGGTGGAGGAGGGGTAGAAGTAAGAGGTGGAGAAATTGGGGAAGTAGAAGGGTGAGGAATAGGAGCAGGTGACTCGTTTTCCTTAGTCACAATCACCGGTGGAGGTATAGGAAGCTCGGGTTCCTTGGTACCTTTGCCACTGCGAGTGGTGATGGCTTTCATCTCCCCTCTTGGATTCGCAACGGTGTTACTCGGAAGAGTACCCGAAGAAGAGGGTTGATTACCTTGGAAGAAACTAGCCATCATGTTACTTAAGTCATTTGTTTGACTTGCCAAAGTGTTTCTCATATCAGCTCTCAGATCATTTCCTTGTTTCACCATATCTGCTTTCAAGTTGAGCACTTCCCGCTGGAGATTGTCCACGATCACATCATTAGTCCTCATGTAGGTTCCAATATCTTGTTGTAATGCGGTGGGTTGGTTGGGAGGAGCATTGTAAGCGGGTGGTTGATAAGCAGGTTGTTGGTAAACTTGGTTGTTTCTTTGAGGTGGATATGGTTGTTTGTGAGGTGGTATGTATGGTGTACGAGGTTGTTGTTGTTGTTGAGGAGGGCGATTGAGGTTTTGTTGTTGGTTTGGGTTGTTAGGAGGAAAACCAGGCGGTGAGAGATAGTTGTTCGAACGGTAGATAAGCAAGTTGCGGTCTCCCTATGGACGAGCTTGATAAGCGGCCGGAGGATAGGTACCGTATGCTGCATTCACATTCTCAGAAGGATAGTCTTGGGTGGCGGTACAAGTTGTGTAAGAGTGAGGACCCCCGCATATCTCACATGGTTGGCTAACAGCATTGACTTGAGCGTCGTGAGCGTTTTTAGCGTTGATGCTGTTGGTGTTGCTAGCGGTTTGGGCGGCAAGCGATTCAAGAAGCGTAGTAATTTTGTCAAATCGCTTATCGTTGTCACTAGTACTAGCACTAGCGGCATGGTCCGCAGACTCTTGGTTTGCACACGAGACTTATTCTCAATGATATCCCAAGCGGCATTGGAAGTCTTAACCAAAATATTACCCCCCGAGGCACTGTTTAGTGAATCTTGGTCATTCATGCTTAAACCATTATAAAAGGTATTAATTTGGTGCACTTTGGTAAAACCATGTTGTGGGCACTTTCTTAAAAGATCTTTAAAACGGTCCCAAGATTCACTAAAAGACTCATCGTACTTTTGTTCAAAATTAATGATTTCATTCCGCAAAGCGGTAGTACGAGAAGGTGGGAAAAAGTAGTTGATAAACTTGGTCTCCAAATCCGTCCACGTCAGAATACTTCGTGGCGGTTCCTTTGCAAGCCAATGCCGGGCTTGTCTCTCTAGGGAGAAAAGAAAAAGTTGCAAACGGATTACCTCTTGTGGAACACCATTGATTTTGACCGTATTCGTGAGTTGCAGGAATCTCTTGATGTGGTCATGTGGATCATCAATGGTACGCCCCAAGAATGGTTGAGCAGAGACCATCTGGATAAAGCCGGATTTGAGCTCAAAGTTGTTGGCTGCAATCGCGGGTATGACAATTGGATCATTGTTGCCCTCCACATGTGCTTGCAGAAGTTCAATCATCGGGCGATTATCCGGTAGAGGCTCATTGTTGTTGTTATTATTGTTGTTGAGAGGTGGATTGTTATTGTTTTGAGGTGGGTTATTGTTGTTGTTTTGTACACCGGCCATGTCTAAGTCTTCGAGAGGCTCGGGCTCTTGATAAGACGTGGATGGTGTACGCATGCACCTGTAAAAGAACTAACAAAGCAAATAAGAAATATTTTTGGTTTTTATGGTTTTTTAATTTTTTTGTATTTTTGAAAATTTTATATTTTTTAAGGTTTTTAAAATTTTTTAGGAAAAAGTAACGTTCACGGCGAACGGATCCCAAAATCCAAGTTCTCACAAAAAACTGTTGATCTTAACGAGAAGAGCCGGCAGCGGCGCCATTTGATACAATATCTTTGGATGGGTTCAAGATTTAGTTCTCGGTATCTCCTCGAATTGATCACAGTTCAAAGTGGAATGATTGTTCTTGGTTACAAATAGGGGGTTTGGTTTTTGGTTATTTAAATTTTAAACTAAATTCAAGTAATTAGAATGTCGATAAGTAAAGTAAAAGCTTTGACAAAATTAAACTAAAAGTTAATTAGGAATATACTTAAAACTTAAAACTTTGTAAAACTTTAAAACTTAGTCCATCGGAATATAAAACTGCAAAGCTGTCGGAATGTCAAAATCATAAGCATCGGAATACATCTAAAACAAACCATCGGAATGTCCATGTTAGTTACCATCGGAATAATCTAAATCAAAGTTTTCGCAATGATGTCTATCGGAATGTAAGCTATTGGAAAGTTCAGATCGGAATGCAATGTGATCGCAATATCCAGATCGGAATCATCTAGATCGGAAAGTCAGATCGGAATAATGCAAAGTCCAGATCGGAAAGTTGTAAACTAAAAATGGGCAGAGTTTCGACTTATGGTAACCTTAAATCCCGTCGGAATATACGATCGCAATAAGCGATCGCAATCCAGATCGGAATAAGGGGAAAAAGTCAACCGATCGAAAAGTAAAACCCTCTTGGTTATTGCGATCAAAAGCAGCAAATCCGTCGGAATGTGTATAACCCTGATATTGCGATGAAATGCAAAACCAATCCGAAAATGGTGAAAAGCTGAAACTTCAATAAGCACATACAATAAGCTACTTTAACCGTGACTTAAACACTTCGAAAAGATTAAATTTGACAACTTTTGAAAACGTAAAATCATAAACTTTATAAAAGGAACTTTTGAATGACTAAAACCTTGATGAAATTCGAAAACAATAATCTTAAACAAGAAATAAGCCAATAAGCATGGAGAGCCTATAGCTTATACGTGTATGAGCTTAAATAGGAACAAGTAAGCTCAACCTTTAATCACGAACTCATCAATTCACCTAAACCGTATGAAATGAAACAATCGGATCAATTGATTAAGGAAAACTAAGAAATGAAGAAAGAGATTAAAGAACTAAAAAGCTTAACTTGAATTAGATTAATGAAGTCCAAAATACAAAAGCTTAAAACTTGAAATGTAAAAATGGAGAAAAGAAAATCTTAGTGAGAGAAAGTTAAGAACTTCCTCTCTCTAAAACTTGAGAAAATGAAAAACTAAAAAACTAGCTCAAGACTAACTAACTCCTAAAATGGTGAAGTGAAGTCCTATATATAGGCGTGTCTTGTGGGCTTTGTGAATGGGCTTTTTATCTTCTTTCTTTTTTAGTCTTTACGTTTCTTTAAATAAACGTTTCCGACTTTGGATTTTGAGAAGTGTCGGTGAATAATTCCAACTCGTCTTATAATCTTTTGTTTAATAGACTCGAGTTCTTCGACATATATGAATCTTCCATCTTTGGCCCTTTTCTTCGATAAATCTTCAAATAGGCACAATGACTTCAAATCTTTTGCATCTCTTGGACAATAGACTTCGTCTTGAGTCTTTTCTTTGATAAAACCCGTGCAATCCCATGTTTCTTCAATATTCATCCGGTTGACTCTGAAGACACAATAAACACAAAAACCACGCATAATTCCAAACAAATGATATTAAATACGTGTTTTGGTCTTATTTTAGCCAGAAATAAGTGGTAAAAGGATGGGTGTTTTCACACCTATCATTTATTCTTAAAACTCACTTTTGTTAATATGACAAAAGACTTTTTAATAAACTTTCTTTTTCAGAAAATGTTTTATTAAAACGGAAAATGAAAATTTGAAAATAGCGTATTCCAAATGCTGTTAAAATATCCTTTGAAGGATTCAAATACCTCAGATATTCCTACCCCACTAAAAGACAAAACACGGAGCGTACTCTAGTGGCGGTACCTTAAGTACCTACGCGGTTCCTTATCGATATGGAACCGTCGGGCGAGATAAGGTACCGCGCACAACTAGCCGTTATAGATCCGTTATACTTTGTCTCCTTTAAATAGTGGGTCAAATCTCATTTTCCAGTAAGCCTCTTGGACGTTTTTCTCAGCCCCCTTTCTATTTTCTATAGCATAATCATTAGTAAATGATCACTTAAAGTATTAAGGATGTTTACATATGATTATCCTCTTGATCCCCTCCTTTACCTTGTCCAATGAGAAGATCACTCACTCACTAGTGTTGTGATAAAGATGAATCTATGATCTAGTCATATTCATCATGATACCCTTTTTGTTTTAGGTCAATCCAATGTATTTTTGAATACTTGGACTAGTTGTGTTCATCCAAGTTATTTGTGGATACTTGGATTTGTTGTGTACATCCATTGCATATGTGTTTGCTTGGATTTGTGTTGTGTAATTCCAAGCTACATGTGTGTACTTGGATAAGTCTAGTTGAGTTGTAATAGCTTTGATTAGGAGTTCTCACTAAACTATAAAGTGATGTGGTTGTGTCTTGTGAGTTCTCACTAAACTTGAAAGTGATTAGTAGTTGTGTTGTGTGAAGTTCTCACTTAGCTTCAAAGTGAAGAGTCGTGAAGATTGGTTCTAGCTTTGGATTAGAACTCGACATCTAGCCTTGTGTCGTTAAATTGTGAAGTAGGCAACGTTGTGTAGATTGGTCCTAGCTAATGATTAGGTCTCGACATTTAGCTTAGTGTCGGAAAATAATGTAAGCAATGATGTAAGGTTTTCTCCGCCGAGAAGGGAGCTTGTGGATATAGTGGAAATCTCGAGTATGTGTACTCGAGGAGTGGAGTAGAAACGAGGATAGAGCCTTGTTGTAGAACCACTATAAATCTTGGTGTCTTCCCAGTAGGTTGTCTCATTCCTTACTCTTTACTTATTTCATTATCATTACACTTACCTATTATCTTTGCTAGTGCATTTGAATTGAACCTAATCATTATGCAACTTAGCTTTAAACAAAATATAGTTTTGATACAAACCAAATTGAAAGTAATTTAAATTTGGTCACCAATCGAAGAGAAACTATTCAACCCACCCCCCTTCTAGTTTCTACAGAATCATTTATCAAAAATCAATATGAAGGATCGAGACACACGACGAAAAGCAAATACTCCCCTAAATATCATGGAGAAGTCTACCCAAAAAGACCCTAACAAGGTATGAGGATAAATAGATCCAAGTCCTAAAAGGAGGCGGATCGTTGTATATAAAAATCCTAAATAAAGATTGGATAAAAATGAAGAAGTCGTGGTCCAAATATGAAGAATCTCTCAAAAAGTTCAAGTGAAGAAATTCCTATTATGAAGATAAGACCATAATTTCAAGAACGTCTCTCAAGATTCGAAGTATGAAGTCAATGTCAAATATCGGTCCGAGAAAGGTCTCAAATCGTGAAGAGAGTTATGCCAAGATATGAACTTTATGAGGTCCCGAGAAGCAGTTTTAAAAGATTTTGTCCTTTAGCTAACTATTGATTAAATCATCCTACTTTATTTTCAGCCTAAATAACTATCGAAATAAGTCAACAATGCATCCTCGTGATCATTCAAGACAACAATAAAATATAAGAGATACACATAGGAATAAGGGAGTCTAAGTGAATAATTGGCCCACATGAGTTTGTGTTAGTTTACTAACTTATAATAACAATGATCTCGTTTTTAAGTTTGGTATGGGGAACGTGAAACTTGAGGGTGATAAACATTCATGGCATTCCAATATCCTAAGGTAAATATTTGATTTCTTTACTTGTTTTCTTCCTTTAAATATTTTGTAATTTTCTATCTCTTTAATAAGGGCCAAGGTGGATTGATTGTGATGGAAAATATAAAACTTGCTTTGTAATTAATGCATTGCATGAGGACATTGCAATAGTTAAGTGTAGGAGATTTAATAACTGTGAAAACACTTATCCTTTTACCACTTAATTATAATAATAACCAACCCAAAACGTGTATTTTATGTCGTAAATGTCAGAATTATGCGTGATTTGTGTTTTTTTTGTGATTTAGGATCAAAATGTGAAAAGGGAAGAAAACACGGGCTTTCACGGGCTTTTATCAAAGAAAAAGACAAAAGACGAAGTCAAAAGATCAAGAGTGCAAAAAGAACGGAAGTCCAAGGCTTATTCTGAAGATTTATCGAAGAAAAAGTCTAAAGACGGAAGTTTAATGAAGTCGAAGAACTCAAGTCTAATAAATGAAGACATTATAAGACGAGTTCAAATAATCCCGAGACAAAGTCGAAAAAGTCGAAGAATTTAGAAGACAAAAAGACGAGAGAAGAAAGAAAGGAGCAACACATGCTAACCTCCCTAATCTACTATAAATACCCTCCTAATGTCACATTAGGAGGTGTTGGCTATTTGACACATAATTCTTCCACCTTTAATTACTTGCACTTTCATATTGTCATTTACTGAATTGTCATTTAATTACATTGTCTTGCACCTTTAATTTGTAAGCTCTTTAATTCTTGCTTTTACTTTTAATTGTTGAATCTTAATTTTAATCAAGTTTTTAATTAATCTCTCATTCTATCTTTCTTGTTTTGATTTAACCTTTATGCTTATGTGCTTATTGTCATGCTTATTTGATTATTTGTTATGATTTTATGTTTATGATTGTGTTAGCTTATTGATTTTATAGCTTATTGTGTGCTTTTCTTATTTTTAATTAAGTGCTTATTAGTTAATTTTTATAAAAATCTGTTTTTTAAATACTTTTATTATTTAGTGTTTTTAAAAGTTTTTAAATTTTGGTTTATTTGTTTTTTCTTAAATTTGATTTGGTTAAAGTTTTTTTTAATTGCTTATTTGTTTTTAGCTTAATATTAGTTTTTAGCTTATTTGTATCTTATTGTTATCCGGGTTTTCATAACCCTTGTTTTCCGAATAGCCACAAGCTTAACATTCCGAATAACAGTGTTAGCATTATTCCAGATAAGGCAAAGTTTCTAAATTCCGGATAAGCATTTGGCTTATTCCGGATTGTGGGTAGATCCAATTCCGGATAAAGAGCAGATAAGAGTATTCCGCGTATCATCATATTCCGAATAAGAGACCATCCCTGGATTCCGAATAGCCAACATCACCATTCTGGATAGTTACCAAAATTATATTCCGGATAGTGGTATATTTGTGGATTCCGGATAGAAGAAAGATAGCCAATTCCGGATAAGGATCTTGTTACGGATTTCGGATAAGTGTTAGGACCAACATTTCGGATAGTGAGTTAAACTCGTATTCTGGATAAAGCTACAAGCTAGGATTCCGGATAAGGAGATGTGGAGTGATTCCGGATAACGGTTGGGAGTAAGATTCAGGATAAGCAAAGCAAGAAGGTATTCCGGATAGTGTCTGGAATTATTATTCCGGATAGTGACAACTATTTGGTTATTCCGGATAAGTGTAAGTGTTGGTATTCCGGATAGTGACAGTATTTCGGATTCCGACTTAGGTTTGGTTTATTTCCTGTTTTTAATTTTAAGCATTTATTTTTCCCGCATTTTTCGTTAGTGTTATTTTAATTGTTTTTCTTTCTTTTAAATTTCAAGTTTGCATCTTTATTACACTGTCAAGTTTACTTCTCGTCGAGCTTTAATTTTTGTCATTTAATTAATTTACTTTTTAATCAGTTTTAGTTTTAATTACCCGTCCTTTACTTTAAAGTCTTGCATATTAATTTTACTACAACGACCAATCTATTTCTTTTCACCAAAAGACGACTGAGTAGCACGTTTAACCAGTAATCAATTCGAAAAGACACAATCAACGAACTTAATTTTTAATTGAGTAAAATCTTTGTATTAGTCGTACAAAATCATTTTTATTTACTTATTGTAATAGCTCACGACACCGAAGCTTTAACATAACTGTTTTACCCCTAGTAAGTATCTAGTCAAAATACTTAGGTAATCAAATGTAAGTGCGTCAAGGTAATCGGGACGGGGATTGTCAATCCCGATAGATCCATCCATAACATTCGCGCTTGCAAAATGTGAATTAACGGTTCATGATGTAGGGTCTTTTTGACTAAGGTACTAATGCAATAAGTAAATGTATAATCTGGGGAAGCATACAGTTCTTGAGTAGCATACTAAAAGTTTTAAATGATTGTATTCCACGCATGTTATTCTCACCCCGCAATTTGTAACAAAGTATATAAGAAAAAGGGCTATGAACTCACCTTAGTAAGTGTGGTAGTACCGATCGGTCGAGAAGTCTTGAAATGGAAGGATTACAACAATGAACGCTTTACCGCAAGCCGCGACCTATAATAGTAACAAAGTACTTTATAAATGTACTCGAACCCGAAAAATATTTATTTTACTAGAAATTGACGTAAAACATACTTGTGATAAGTAATATATATGCATACTTCAAGAATCCTCCAAAAAGTTATAAGTTTTAACTCATTTTACCAATTTCTGAAAATCTACCACTTCCTGAGCTCTCACATGGCTTACTAAATAAAATACCAAACGACCTCTAAAATTCACAAAATTCGAAATTCAGGTCCCTCCATGAATGGTTTACTCCCCAAAATTTTACCGAAAGTTTAAGACAAGTAAAACCCATTTTTACAATTTTTATTTGATAAAAGGTACCCGAAATTGGACCTGCATGAACATACCAAATGTTCCTACTGTTTTGACCCACTTAGACAACTCCAAAATTCACGAAAAAATCAGGGAACTCACACACATTATGAATAATCTACGGTTTTAATTTCATTAAAAAGTATTAAGTTTAGACCACTCAGCTTTCAGTTTTACTACAATTGAAATTTCGGACAGTTTAACAACTCAATTTGTAAAATCATTTTAACTAACTTGTACTTACTTTTAAAACTCACAACCACTTGCATTTGAAAGTAAACTCGAAGTACTTAGTTGTATGATTTGAAAAATCAACAAAAGCCCTTAGTATGGTCAAGTAATTGCTATCGCAAGGTGACTCAAATTTCTACACAAATTCGCCACGTGCAGAAAATTTACTTTATGAAAATCAAATAATAAATCGACCATAACAAATTCGTTTTTAGGAGTTAAAAGGTGAATTTTATTTGAAAACGATCACAAGGAAAAACCTCACGACTACAAACCTTAAAATATCAGTTCACGACACATTAACTTGACCGAAACATTAATCCAAATATCTGGACAACAAGTAGTTTTCGTGCAGAAATTTTCAATAAAAACCAGATCATAAATCGGCTATAACTTATTCGTGTTTAGAAGTTAGAAGTCGAATTTTATATCAAAACGATCACAAGAACAAACCCCACGACTAAAAACCTTAAAATCTCAGTTCATGACACTTTAACTTGACCGAAACGTAAATCTAAAATCTGGACAACAAGTGGTTTTCGTGCAAAATTTTTTAATAAAAAACAAATCATAAATCGGCTGTAACTTATTTGCTTTTAAGAGTTATAACTCGATTTTTATATCAAAATGATCCTTAGAACATCACTTTGTATCCAAGACACTAAAATATCAGTTTGGAAAACTTTAAATTTGTTGAAATAAGACTCAAACCTGTTGTCCTAAAATGGCCACCACAAAACGCCTCTAAACATTATTTTCACCATGATCAATCATCACAACCTCGACTAACTAGCCTATCTCCATTCACAACTAGCCTTAAACCTAGTCAAGTCTCATAATATTAACATGGATCATCATATATGGATTCTTGAAGTAGAAAATAAGTATGCATGTTAATCAACAATTAAAATAACAATAAAAGATCAAGTAGAAGTTCCTTACAATGATTTTAGAAGTAACAAAAATCCAAACCACCAACCCTTGTGGTTATAAAAATTCAGACACGCATCAACGGTGTCAAAAACACAATCAAAACTCGTTTGTGATTAACCAAACTTCACAAGAACACTAATTAAATCTTCCTTGACAAACCCCATATCTTAATTTCGGATTATATGCTTTGAATCAAAATTATGAAAATTTATGATGTTTGAAAAATCACCACTATGGTGGATCTTAAATAATGGGTTTTTGTTTAGGATTGACATAAGAGTGTTTTCATGTATAAGCAAGTGATTTGATGATGAAAAACTAATGATGATGGTGGTGTGGTGATGGTATCCGTCGGACCAGAGGGACAAGAAAGGAGAGAGTCGAATTTTTCTTCTTTCTTTTTTTTACTGTTAATTTGTATGTCTGTGTTTTTTTAAGTTTAAGTAGTTAGGAGTAAGGGAGTGTTTAGCATTGGTTTTGTAGGAGTAAACTAGTAAAATCTTGAGGGAGTGTTTGGTTATGGTGATATTCGGTCATGGCTAAAGGAAAAAAGAAAAGAGCTTCGGCCGATTTATTTACTAAAAACGATTGTATTATTCAAAACTTTATCCTGTTTAATAAACTCACGCATCAGAAATTAAAAAAAACTCGTTATCGATTCGTTTTCGATAAAATACAAAATTAAGTCGAAAATAACAATTATGGGAATAAAGATACTTTATGGCTAAAATGCTGCGTTCGTTGACTTCTCGCTCGATAAATCGGATAGTTTAGATAATAAAACTCAGCGAGGGGTTTAAATCAATACGCGTGATTTAAATAAATATGAAAAATATAGTAAAATCTCCATAAACCCAAATAAATTACTTTAAATAGATGGAAAAATAATTAAAATATAATTTAATTAAAATTATCGAAATCTCAGGATTCACATATGTTTAGGTAAAAGAAAACTTAAAATATTATTAAAATCGAGAGGTACGAATAAAAGAATAATTTAATTACCGAGAAAATACGAGTTCTTACAATCGACCCCCCTAAAGGAACTCTGGTCCCTCAGAGTTCAACTGGAGACGGGAGAAGACACGAACTAGGCTTAAATACGAGAGGATAATTAGAGGTAAAATAAACACGATGAATGCTTAAACGGACAAGATGCTCTAAAACAGATTAAAATTAATAACCGACAAGGAATCATAAATCACGCAAACCGTAAAACACAATCATCCACTTTACTAAGAAAAGGATGACGAAAAAAAATTACACACAGACAATGAAGAATACAGCTTGCCACAATTATCCATCCCGGATTTGGTATTAATTTAAAACTAGACTTATTTACTTTCTTGATTATAAAAATGCAAGGTTCCTACAGTTATGGTGTTAATATAGTACGACACGTTCAAAATGGTGACAATATAGTTATAGTTGCTTATCAAGAAGTTTGGTGATTTGAAATCAAAACTAATAGTAAGGAGAATTTTAACCATGTTATACAGGGATTAAGGCAAAATTGTATATTTAGTGGGTAAACAATCGGTAAGTCTTTTTCATGATAAAAATGGTGTTCAAAATAAATTTAAAATAAATTCAAAAGTTATTTTGATTGTCTTAAAAAGGTTAGGATGTTTGTATGAAATATTTATTGAAACTCGAGCTTTTGTTTACGATTAAAAAAATATAATATATTTTCCAAATTATTTAAAATCATTAATAGGGAGGAAGTTTAAGACGATAATTTCATTAAATTAGAAGTTAAAGTATGATGAAGAATCAAAATAGTTCAAAAGGTAATACATGGTGTCATTTTAAACATAAGTCAAATTTTTTACAAGAAAAATTTATAGATCCAACATTTTAACTTGAGACGGTTATTTTGGTAATTTAAATGCTTGGTAAAATATATAAAAAAAATATTATTTATAATAATCCATGGGAATCCATTAAGGTGTTTAATGCATCAAATGGTAAACAGGAACATATTTGGTTTTCAAAAGGTGACAAAATAGTAAACAAATAATATGTAAGCAATGGTTTACGGGGAACGAAACAAATGTCTTAAGAATTCTTAACGAAATAGGATAGAATAGAGGCGTCAGCGATAAGACCATATGAAACAGAGGATTTAGCAAGTCATAAATTCTAGAATGCGGTTGGTGTCACCGATACTGGCTTATTAATTTCTCGGTGATCGATACCCGATCGAAAGAGAAAGCCACACAACAATTTTTAAATCAAGGAAAAATTCTTAAATAGTCACTTGTAAATAAAAACAATAAAATTAACAACGTTAGCGATTAGAGAGTGAAGTCAAAGCATGGTTCATACGATCGAATTTAAAGGCAATAGAGTCTGACACAGATCATGACGGATATACGAAATCATTATCCACGTCCACTCATAAATCGTTATTCACGTCCGAAGAAGGTCTACCAAAATTTACTCAAAGAAAGTTGATCAAGGAGAAAGTATAGAAACGCTAGAACTTTCAAGTACGATATCAATAGTCAGTAATTAGACGAGTGATAAAGAGAATTGCTTTATTAGAGAAAATGAGGTACTAAGTATAACAAAGATCGACGAGTAAAGGAAAATGTACTCGCAAACTCGTAACTCGTTCATGAAAAGATCAGGAAACATATGCATATGTCATGAACGGGTGCTACTTGCATAATATATAAAAGTTTTTCATAATTTTATTTTAACATGATTTTAAGGTGACTACTGTTCAGCCTCGCATGGCTCCTTCTAAATTATGCATAGGTGATCAGGCCATGCATAATTTAGGACTAGCAATGCGATGCTCAGTTTTGTCAAACTAGTATTACGTGTCATATATTTAAAATATATATAAAATGCCATTTGTAAAATAGAAATCAAAATAATTTATAGAACATTCTCGAGAGTAAGTAATTCGCTAAATATTTAATTCAATAATTCTAATATTACAAGAATTCTTTGTAAGATCAACGTTAAACAATTTGTGAAAATCCATCGTAAAACAATGACAATTAACTTTGTAAGGTACTATTCTAGTATTTTATAAATCCCAATAATATAAATTGGTAAAATTATTCGTAAAAACAATAACAATTTTAAATATATTGTGACATTATGATAGCTTACAAAATAGTGAGCGGTTAACACGAGAGTAGTAAAGAGTAATTGATAAGACAATCTGTGAAATAGTTACAAGATGATACACTTTCAAAGGATTTAGCCGGAATCATCGTGAGACACGTGTTATTAATGATGATAAAATATGTGAAAACAAGAACTTCAAATCTCAACCCAAATCAGTGGTACGATAGAAGAAAAGAAAGATAATATATAATGACAAATAAGTATGTATAAAATAAAGGATAAAGAAAATTCATATGCTCTCACATTGTAATTTATTCGACATAAATATGCTTTTAAGAAAGTAGAATATCGGTTTTTTGAATAATACAACAAACCTGAAATGTTTTTATTTTTAGAAATTTTCTATATTAGGAAATTTCCGATTCTGGAAAGCTTGGAGATTTAAAACGTTAGGGTTAGCTCATAAAAATGTATACTTTTTCGACAACACTAGTTAACCATCGGTTTTATCCAAACATTCGAGTTCACAAGTTTATTATAATTATATGTATAATTCAGTCTAAAATTTCTATCTTTTGACATTTTTAAACGTACCCAACTTTAGTTATTTGTAAAATACTAATCGTTAATGTTTCATGAGGTCGAAGGAACTCAAAAACGCATAAAACCCATATTTTCGAATTCTATCAGCTTTGACTTTTTGCCTTAAAAACGCAAGTTTGACTTTTGAATTTTGATTTGTCTATACTAGTTTTCGGACTTGGTTTTCTCCGCGGTAAAAGTAAAACGACATTTTAAACAACTTTTTAGTTTTACTCGAAACTCAAAAAGGATCAGAAATAGGTGAAAACACCTTCGCATCAGATCTGTCAACAAAATGATATTATTTCGAACAACGCAGACTTTATTAGATAAAATACCCATAAATATTCAGTTTCAACACTAGTTCCCTCATGGTAGACGTAAAATGACATTTCAGACAACTTTCGAATTTCGGCCGAAGGCTGAAATAGACCAGAAATGACGATTTTACCCCCTGCAGTTTAGCATCAGCACTAAATTTCTTTATATGCAAACATTAATTCTTAATTTTATAAATTTTAAATGAGCGCAATTTGCTCGTTTTTAAGAGTTACGGTTCGAACTTTATGTCCAAATGACTATCTCAACAAGTAGAAACATATTTTTAAATCTAGAGTTTATATATAAAAAAAATATCTTCTCGACACCGCTAAATTACCTTTAAATTTTCTACAGAAAATATATCTTTTGACACACCTCGAAATTTAATCAAACTTCATCAAAATTACTCGATTCCAACTCATTTCCAAATTCACGTCATATAATATAAACCAACACTTTCTAACAACCCAAAATTTATATACACACATGACTTGTGGATTCTGTAAAAAAATAGATCATATAAATGAGCGTAAAAAGAAACATAACATCGAAATATGGTTCTAGAAATACAACGAGAATCTAGGAAGTCAAAACGGCGCATGGCATCCATGACTTCGATTTTCAATATGTAAGGTAGGAAAGTCTCTTTGGCTGCATGATTCCCCAAAACATAAAATATATAGGGGAAAAATGAATCTTTAATTAGTTGCGTTCCCCAGAGCGAGAAGGTATTGTGAAAAAGTACGATTAAAGTTTATACTAGTAAAATCATATTCCGATCAACCGCCACATTATAATAGATGAATTACAATATGACAATGGTGTTTCTAAGGTACAAACGAACATTGCAATTCAAAGTCGAAACATAAATTGGTCATTGAAATAAGAAGTTTAATCGATACTCGAATGCCGTGTAAAACGGTGACGTAAAAAGTCAACCAAAGATTATGAAAACCCATTATGTCATTCAACACGATTTCAAGAATCCTTTCAAGATGTTGTGACTTGCACGATGGCCTTTAATCTTTTATGGGGACACATTGAGTTACACAATAGTCTATAGACTATTTTTCAAGACATCCCATCACAAATGGTCAGAAAACAATTTGGATATCTAAATAGATGTCTTAAAGGAGTTAAACAATGAAAGTAACATGCACTGTAGTAAAATGATAATCGAAAGTTTCATCGGACACAACACTTCTTAATCCCAAACAATGGTATCACGAGAGTATGTGCAATATATAAAAGTGATTCGAGAAGAACAGACGGTTCAAAAAGAACGAATATATGAGGTCGGTCATTTCACGCATAAACGAAATAGCAATAGTACTCAGAAAAGTGAGTATGAGAAGTCGACAACATACTCGCCCCGAATAAAAGATGTAACGTCATAACAATTTAAAATTATTACGACAAGATTAAACTAACAAGAATAAGAATTCAAGAATAAAGTAAGGGTCGATGTAATCACAGTGATATCCAATGATAATTCATTAGGTACAAAGGATTTGGAAATAGATAGTAATTATCGTCATGAAGGTAATGTAATATTTCAAAATGTAATCAAGAAATAAAATACTATAATGATAATTAAAAGTAAATAATAAAAATTAGAGATTTACCCGCGCAGATATCGAACAACAATGGCAGATTCTGTGTTTGACACTAAGAAACATGAAACATTTAAATTTTCGGTTATAGACCAAGTTTTGGAAAACGACTCAAAACCCTATAACCACTGCTCTGATACCAATCTGCGAGACCCCCAAAATCAGGCAAGGAACACGTAGGCAACATGTGGGTGCCACGTCATGGTACAAGAAACAATAAAATACTGTTGACGTAATAAAGACATATACGTTACATCATAAACATCAGAGTATTTAAACAAAGGTCCCATAGTTTTATAAGCGGATAACTCTATTATTTAAACATGGTTTTGTAACATATATTTATAAAAATACAAAATAAACTTCTGAAAGCTTTTACTAAAACTAAACTTTAAAAATAACACATAGATCTCCAAGCTGCGAAAATATTCTGTAGGCTCCCATCCAAGCAAAACTAAGTATTAGCATTACCTGAGAAATAACATGCAAAAAGGTCAACATAAAGTTGAGAGAAATTCATAGGTTTAATAATTAGTGATGTGAAATACAAAAATTAATTTTATAAGAATAGCAACGAGATATGATTAGTACCGTCGTACAAAATCATTTTTATTTATTTATTGCAATAGCTCACGACACCAAAGCTTTAACATAACTATTTTACCCCTAGTAAGTATCTAGTCAAAATACTTAGGTAATCAATGAAAGTGCGTCAAGGTAATCGGGACAAGGATTGTCAATCCCGATAGATCCATCCATAACATTTGCGCTTGCAAAATGTAAATTAACGGTTCATGATGTATGTAACACACGGTAATTTTTAGACTTTCTAAAATTACAGTTTTGCCCCCTTGACTTTTTATTTAGTCAACTATGTGCTAAATTGCTAATTATCTGAGAAGCGTTCCCTTATTTTTGTGAAATAACGTTTGCTGGCGTGTATTTTTCTTAGACTGTGCTCAGTCTGCGTTGCTATGAACACTGCGAGTGTGTCACTATTGGTTGCGTAATAATTTATGATCAATATTTAAACGTATCTAGAAATTCCAAAACGTGCGCATAATATGTGTAGGATTTATATGTGCTTCGTTTACGCGAACAATTTGTGATTTAATTGTTGTCTGCTTATCTACGCGTATTAATATTGTGCGAATAATTATTTGCACAATTTTTGCTATAGTTAATTTATATATGTGACACGCGGCTTACATAAACTACAATGTTATAAATCATAAATATAACACGTGCGTCAGGGTTCAAGCATTATTTTGTTTATTATTTTATCGTTAATCGCCCTCGCGATACTACCACGGAATACTAGACTACACAACGAAATCGTCAACACGTAAGAACAACTAATCAAGGAACACCACTATATCTTTAGCACCATATATAAAATATTTGCCAAATGATTAAAATAAAAATATGCATACCAACACATGAAACCAATTTGAATATTCGATTCCCTTTCCTTTTGTCTCTACCGAAAACATATCCCTTTCAAAATTCAAAACATAATCGTGTATCCTAATTTAGAGATTTGTACTAGTACTTTTCTTAACACTCATATGAAAATCCCTCTAGTCCCCTCCTCATGCAAACTGCATCCCTTCTCTTACTATAACACACTCTTACCCTCATTTCCATAAACTCTCTAAACAAAAACACATAAATACCCACATCACTCGTTTGTTTCTTCTCTCCCACTGTCAAACATTTAACACCATCACCTCACCATTAAAACCTTTGTTTCCTATAAATAACACAACTTTGTTTCCCTAAAGATGTCCATAAACCTCGCCAAGGACTTGTACTGCCATTAAAAAAATACACATCTTTCCACGAAACACCATCATTCGAGTATCATTTCGAGGCGGTTACATTCAAGAATAAGACGGTCGTGAAGTGAGTACGTTACGGACGAAAAGTTTCTAATTCCAGTTGGGTGTCGTTGTCTTGGTAGTTCTTAAGGTACTATTCGCGAAAAGAGTACTTTGCCGACGTAGGTTTTGCTTATCCGAGAGTTTCTAGCTCTTGTTTTCGAAGCAAGTTTTGGTCACGTGCATTTCTAGCTCAAAGTGTTGGGTTCTGCTTGTTCGAAGAAGGATTTATAGCCAAGTTTTCGATTCGAGCATTTTCGTTTTATCAAGAACTCCAAGTTATCTCGTAAGCCTGCGTACTCTCTCATTCTCTTTTGTTTTCGTTTGTCATGCATATATATGGCTACCTTTACCAACAGTTTTAGAAAACCCAGCTTTCGTTTGTCATGCGTACTCTCTCATTTAGGTTGCGACTTGTGTTTGCTGCATCTGTGCTTTTCATATTCTGCTGTGAAATCTTTTGCATACTGAGGTGAGTCTTTACCCCCTTTTAAACTGCTTTATATGTTTAATCTATTTAGGATGAGATAATGCATGTAACATCTTTTATGGACGTAAAACTATGTTTTCTTGATCTCTTTGCTATATGTTTATGCATATGCCTAAGTACCGTTATCCCACTTTGCCCATCATGAATGGTTAGTTACTTCTGAATGACCGAGCAAGTAAGCACATATGTTATAGATACATCTATTTGAGTTTGGCACTCCCGTCCAGGTTTCCTCTGTCACCACTGCCAAACGGACGTATACTTATGGCTATTTCAGAGATTCTCTTAGGGATAGGACACCTAACGGGCACTTATTATTGTTTCATCTTGTCCTTAGCATCGGTGTCATGAGCTTAGCGCTATCATAACTGCTTTTGTTAGGCCAATGAAAGTTTTAACTATGGCCAAGTCAAGATTTGTTTAAATTAGACTAAGTGTTACTGATCGCTGAGAGGACCAGCGACAGAGACCAGACCAGCGGAAGGTAAAGCCTCAGCTGGCACACCAAGAACATTCAAGTCAAAGACAACGTCAGAGAAGTCGAAGACAATCTGAAGTTATACTTACCAGCGATTATGAATAGCTGGGATGTAGAAGGTATGTGATGGTGTTCAAGGATCTCTTAGTTGACAATACTCAGAGATCACTTAAGAACCTAGAAGTCTGATATAAGCAAAGCTTGTCCAATCCTTTATAGTTTAGGCCGGAGAATCTACAAAGTGTTTTGAGTGAGACAAAACAAGAGATTCAAGATAAAGCCTAGTACGACCTAGTGGGACAAAAGGTGAACAGTTGGCAGAACTGTTCACCTAAAGTTGTTTAAAGGTATGTCTCGATTTGGACATGCATTTAATACGTTGTACTCTTCCACTCAGAAGATGATACGTATCAACTACTCCCACTAAGGAAGCAACCTCGTACCACTATAAATAGGAGTGAGAAAGAAGAGTAAAATCAACCCTTGTGCTTGGATAAATAATCTAAGTTCTTTCTCTTTTTGGAACCACTGAGCCCTCAGTTGTCTACCAGCGACTCATAGGTTCCCTTGTAAACTTGAGTCTTGAATCAAGTTTACTTGTTCTAGGGTTCAATTCTTATTGTCATTCAACGGGTGTATTCATAGCACTTTGTAATACTTTGTTTATAATAGTTAATAAAGCATTACGCGTTTGAAAAGTATTTTGTTGTGTATTTGTGTTTATACGAGTTATAGTTTCGACAATCGTTATATTAAGGGACTTTCAATTGGTCTCAGAGCGGTTTGATTTATAAAACTTCTTATAAACCGCTCTTGTTTTTGAAATCAAGATCCTAATATGACTGAAACTATGCCTCCTATACCACCACCCTTTGGTCACACCAGTCAAGGTACCACTTCAACCAACGCACCGGCCACCACATCTACTACCATGCCTACACCGGTTGTAAGCACTGGTAATAATGATGATAACCTTCCCTAACTTCTTGATGTTCGTGGGGGGTCACATGTGTCTAATGTTCCAGCGTTTGATGAAGAAGATTTTTCAAGTTGGAAGAGTGAATTTCTTATATATTTAGATGGCTTAGAACCCTTCTTGATAGAAATATTAGAAAATGGTCCTTATGTACCACTTGTCGTTTCCTCTACCCCTGAGAGACCCATTAAGAAGCCTGTTAAGCAATGGTCTCTAGCGGATAGACGTCTGGCTAACCGGGATAAGAGACTTAAAAGTATCATACTCTCTTGCCTACCCAAGATATTATGAAGTCCATTATCAAATGCAACTCTGCTAAGGAGATGTGGACTGAATTAGTTCTAGGGTATGAAGGTCCAGAGGAAAACAAAGAAACCAAAATCCAAGCCCTTAGACTTAAGTTTAATGCTTTTAAAGCTTTAGAAACTGAAACTGTTGCTCAAACCTATACTAGGCTTAAGATTTTGCTGAATGATTTGGGAAACAATGGAGTTGTTCTACCTAAGGCTGAGGTTAATGCTACATCTGTCAATAGTTTACCTAGAAAATGGCTTAGCCTAAACCAGACCTTAAGAGCAAATAGTACTATCAAGAATGATACTTTGGCCCAACAGTTTGGTAGATATAACTATGTAGAAGGGATAATTGACTCCATTTACAAATCTGAGACTGATAGGTTTACCACCAATATCACTGGTTCAAAAGCTCTTGTTGCTAACCATTCTGTTCAGGACAACGACTATGACATAGAAGAGGATACCAGAAGCAGCCAAGAATTTCTTGATGAATTACATGCTGAGTTCCATGATAGAGCTCTTCTAGCTGACCAAAAGATGCACTACAAGAGATCAGGTAGAGTTGGAGCTGCCAAGGTTGATAAATCCAAGGTGTCATGCTACACTTGTGGAAAGACTGGTCACTTTCAGAAAGATTGCTGGTCAAACAAAACCTCCTCTCCAAGCTTTCCATCATCCAGCATCAACCACAGCAAAAAGAAGAAGTTCTCTACCTCACCTTTCAAGCAAACTTCCTACTCTGACTCAGAGGGAAAGAAGGACTACAAAGTCAAGTACAAAGCATTGAAAGCTGAGCTGATGAAACTCAACCAAAAGGCTGAAGATGCAACTAAGAAAAAAGGACAACAAGAAGATTGAAAAAGGTCCGATTGCTGCTTCATTTGACTGGGATGATGAACCTCTTACATCTGAGGATGAAGGAACCACTACTGTCAGAACTTATATGGTAGTCGCTGATGAAGAACTTGCTGTGGGAAAGAGTGAAGCAAGATCAGGTTAATGGGTGGACATCACCATGAAAAAGGTACAAATATTGCTTTATATGCCTGAAGGTCCTGCTAGAGACCATGTCAGTGACCATACCTTGGTTGAACTCCACTTTGTGGAAGAGCAAAGAAAAAACTTGTTAAACAAGTTTCATAGTCTTAAAACAGAGTTAAATCTTTGTCAATCTGAGTTAACCAATCTCAAACCTTTTGTGAATCTTGCAAATCAACTTCAAAATGAAATTTGGCTCAATCCACAGTGGAGGAAATAGTTGCTGAAGCCATTCCCTAGTGATGTAGTTCAGGCTATTGGGGGGAAGGGTAGGTTCAAAAATCACATACCTGTACCCAATGTTAAATTTGTCCCATAAGATGTTTCTTCTCCATCTTCCACCTCTGTAGATAAGAAAAACTTTGACAAGAAATCAGAGGTACCAACTCTACCAGGACTCGCTGGTGCTAACCCATCTGATTCCTTGCTTGGCCCAAAACCTCCCACCAAAACCATTGGCAATTCAATTCTCAAAGTCGCTGATAAAGCGCACAAAAAGGTTTTTATGTCCAAGGACTCCACCAAACCCACTCCTCCCCCTGAAGAGCTTTCACCCACCAAGCAACTTCTCCTCACCTTGATGGAAGAAGTAAAGGGTTGAAAGAACAAATCAACCCTAGAGTTAACAGTCTATCTGTTAACTCTCTTGGTGAAGGATCAAGTAGCTCTACAGGGAGAGCTTTATTCAAACCTTGCAAACATTGTGGTTTCAAAAATCATTCCTATGAGGACTGCACTAAGAAACCAAAATGTATCACATGTGAGTCTACTGAACACACCTCCAGAGAGCATGAGGAGACCATCGCTGTTCAAAGAGAAAGAACTCAATTAAGGTCTAAAACTCCTCACAGGCCCTCTAGGAGACCTGAACCCAAACCTAGAGACAATTCTTAGGGTTACAGACCAAATCCCCCATGCAAGTACTGCGGTTTCTTTGACCATCACTCTGATGAGTGTAAGCATTATCCCGGATGTGACATCTGTGGAAGTATGCGTCATGAACCCAGAGATTGCAACCAAAGAGGGGGAGAAAGGAACCAAAGAAGACCCAATGTCGCTGGTCAGCGACATCATAGACCCACTGGAAAGTGGGTTCATCATTGAAACTTATCTGGATCTGTTATATCTATGCAGGCATACTTGAAGAAATCTGTTTGGTATATGGATAATGGGTGCTCCAGACACAAGACAAGAGTTAAACAATATCTGCATAGATATAAGAAGGAGTCTGGTCCGAAAGTAGTCTTTGGAGATGACTCCTTAGGGGCTACTGAGGGTTATGGCTCAGTGGATTGCAATGGTATAACCTTCACAAGGGTCGCTTATGTCAATGGATTAAAGCACAACTTAATCAACATTAGTCAACTCTGCGATGCTGGTTTCAAAGTTCTGTTCACTAAGACCCAAGGAACAATCTTCAATCAGAATGATGATGTTGTTCTAATTGCACCCAGAAGAAGGGATGTGTATGTTATTGACATGACATCATGTCTAGAAGGGAAGAACACTTGTCTCTTTGCCAAAGCATCTGATAGTGAAAATTGGATATGGCATAAGAGACTCTCCTACCTTAACTTCAAGAAAATCAACAAACTGGCCAAGAATGATTTAGTGGCTGGGCTTCCCTCTCTGACCTTCACCAAAGACAGACCCTGCTCAGCCTGCGAGAAAGGGAAGCACCACAGAGCCTCATTTAAAATAAAGCAATCATTCTCCATAAATAAGTGCCTCCATCTTCTTCACATGGACTTATTTGGGCCAGTAAAACCACAATCCCTAAATCACAACAAGTATACACTAGTCATTGTAGATGAATTCTCTAGATTCACATGGGTATTCTTTCTCAAAAGAAAGAGTGATGCAGCTGAAAGAATAATGTCTTTCATCAGAGAAATAGAGAACTTCAATGACTGCAGAGTTAAGGCTATCAGAAGTGATAACGGTACTGAATTCAAGAACCATGCCATGGAAGCCTTTTGTGATGAAAAGGGAATCTCACATAACTTTTCAAACCCAGGCACCCATGAACAAAATGGTGTCGCTGAAAGAAGAAACAGAACTCTCATAGAGGATGCCAGAACCATGCTCAACGAATCAAGACTTCCAAAACAATTTTGGGGTGAAGTTGTGAACACAGCTTGTTACACACAAAATAGATCCATTATTGTGAAGAGACACGACAAGACCGCTTATGAAGTGTATAGGAAGAGAGCCCCTGATATAAGCTACTTCCATGTCTTTGGTTGCCTTGATTTCATTCACAACTACAGAGATCATCTGGGAAAATTTGATGAAAAGTCAAATGATGGATTCTTCGTTGGTTACTCTCCCACCTCCAGAGCCTATAGAGTATTCAATATTCGTAGGCAAGAACTTAAAGAATCCATTCATGTTACCTTCAATGAAGCTGATGCTGTCATTGCTCACACCAATCCAGAAGAATGTGACATTGATTTCAATGAAGTCAAATCATATCCAGAGGATGATTTCTCAAATCCCAAGGAATCACCTCAGGCATGTCACAAGGACTTTCCATATGTTCATGCATTTGATCCTCACTCAATCTATGACATCACTCCAGAGGTTGCAATTACTGAATCTATCACTCCACCCACAGAAGTGAATGTTGATCTTACCGAACCAATCTCTTACTCAGATGAAGAGATTATGGATGAAGAAATAATATATGAAGATGCTCCAGCATTCATTGAACATGCTGTGACTCCTGAACCCACAGAGACTCCTGCTCCTCAATCCAAATGGAGTAGGAACCAAGATATTCTTCTAGTGAATATTCTTGGTGAACCCTCTAAGGGAGTCACCACCAGAGGTAAGTTGAGATCTCTGGAAACCGCCTCAGTGAATGAATGCCTTTTCGCTGATTTCTTCTCAGAAAATGAACCTAAGAATGTGGCTGCTGCGCTTCTAGATGAAGGCTGGGTCGTTGCCATGCAAGATGAATTGAATCAGATCAAGTGGAACAAGGTTTGGACTCTGGTAAAAGCTCTAGCTGGAAAAAAGTAGTTGGAACTAAGTGGGTCTATAGAAACAAGAGGGATGAAGCTAGCATGATTGTTAAAAACAAGGCTAGGCTTGTGGTGCTGGGGTATAATCAATCTGAGGGTATTGACTATGATGAAACGTTTACACCAGTAGCCAGATTGGAAGCTATCAGAATCTTCCTAGCCTTTGCAGCTTATATGGGGTTAACTGTATACCAGATGGATGCAAAGAGTGCTTTTCTAAATGGTAAGCTTGTAGAGGAAGTATATGTCCATCAACCCCATGCGTTCGAAAGCAGTGAGTATCTTGATCACGTTTGCAGACTTCACAAAGCACTCTATGGGCTGAAACAAGCGCCTAGAGCCTGGTATAAAACTCTATCAAAATTCTTATTTGAAAATAAATTTGTTAGAGGTACCATTGATCAAACCCTGTTCACTTATAGGTCCAAGGGTGATGTCATCTTAGTACAGATTTATGTGGATGGTATAACTTTTGGTTCAACCAATATTACCTTGAGTAAACAGTTTGCTAAACTCATGACCAAAAATTATGAAATGAGCATGATGGGGGAATTAACTTTTTTCTTGGGTTTTCAAATCAAACAAAATTCTAAAGGAATTTCTATTTGTCAAGAAAAATATGGTAAGGATTTGCTCAAGAAGAATGATCTGAACCACTCAAGGGTGGCCTAGTGGCAAAAAGATTTGTGGCTATCACTCCAAAGTGTGTGAGGTATCAAGTTCAATTCCCACTAGGTGCAAACAACCTTGAAGTGGTCACGCCAACCTCTTGAAAAGGGAGGGCTTTACCTGGTTTGAGTCTGTGTGGCGGTGGGCTCAAACCCCGTGGATTAGTCGGCCAATGAGTCAGAAATCACGGTTACCAAAAAAAAAGAAGTATGACCTGTCTGATTGTGCATCAGTGGAATGCCCCATTCTTCCTCCCAACAACTTGGGAGTTGATGACTCAGGGGTCTCTGTTAATGAGACCTTATACAGAGGCATGATTGGGTCACTGATGTACCTCACAGCAAGCAGACCTGACATACAATTTGCCACATGTCTCTGTGCTAGGTACCAAGCTAATTCCAAGGAATCCCACCTTGTAGCTGTCAAAAGAATTTTCAGGTACTTAAAAGGATCTCCCACACTAGGTCTCTAGTATCCAAATGGATCAGGCTTCGACCTCAAAGCCTACTCTGACTCAGATTACGCTGGGTGCTGCCTTGATAGAAATAACACCTCTAGGAGTTGTCCAATCCTTGGAGGAAAGTTGGTATGCTGGAGTGCAAAGAAACAAAACTCAATGGCCATGTTATCAGCTGAAGCTGAATATGTAGCTGCCGCTGGTTGCTGTGCTCAAGTTCTCTGGATGAAAAGTTAACTGGCTGATTATGGGATCAATTATTAAAAGGTTCCCATATTTTGTGACAACAAAAGTGCCATAGCCATCTCCAATAATCCGGTACTTCATTCCAGAACAAAGCATATTGACATCATGTATCACTTTATCAGATACCATATTTTAAAAGGTGATATTGAGCTTCATTTTATAGCCACTGAATACCAGCTCGCTGATATTTTCACCAAGCCTCTGGCTGAGCCAAGTTATACTAGGCTGGTTACTGAGCTGGGTATGCTCAATATTGGTAAACAAATCTGATAAGTGATCTCTGTCTCTCGGCATTTAAGGGAATTGAATGTAACGAGGTAGTTACATTCCAATGGGAGTTAATATATTCCCATATTTAATTCAAATGATTGTCCTTCAATGTCAAGAACTTTCCCACTTTCCAAGGGGACAGAAAAATCACATGAAGGGTTAAGGGGTCCCACTTTTCCTAAAAGATAAACATTTGCATTTAATGCTTTAATAAGTGTGAAAACACTTATCCTTTTACCACTTATTTTCAATAATAACAAGACCAAAACGTGTATTTTATGTCGTAAAAGTCAGAATTATGCGTGGTTTGTGTTTTTATTGTGTTTTAGGACCAAAAGATGAAAAAGGAAGAAAACACGGGCTTTTATCGAAGAAAACGAGAAAAGACAAAGTCAAGAGATCAAGAGTGCTTAAAGAACGGATGTCCAAGACCTATTCTGAAGATTTATCAAAGAAAAAGTCTAAATACGGAAGTTTAATGAAGTCGAAGAACTCAAGTCTAAATTATAGAAGAAAATTATTAAGACAAGTTCAAATCCCGAGACGACGTCGAGAAAAGACAAAGAATTAAATCGAGTCGAGAAGAAAAGAAAGAAGGAAGCACACCACACATGCACTTCCCACTTAGCCTATAAATACCCTCCTAATCACATTAGGAGGGTGGTTAGCTAATTTAGTTTTTTTTTCATTTTTCCTTTCTAGTTTTTAGAGAGAGAAAGTTCCAAACTTTCTCCCACTAAGTTTTTCATCTTTTCTTTCTTTTAATCTTTCAAGTTTAAGATTTTTGTATTTTAATTTCATTAATCAAGTTCAAGTTTAAGTAGTAGTTCTTTAATCTCTTTCCAAATTTCTTGGTTTACCTTAATCTTTGATCTGAGTATTACATTTCATACGGTTTGAGTGATTTGATGAGTTTGTGATAAAAGGATTAATTTTTCTCTTCTTACATAAACTCTCATACGTATAAGCTATGAGCTCTTGATGCTTATTGGCTTATTCGATTGTTTTGGCTTATTTACTTTTAAGGTTTCCTAAAAGATTTATTGTTTTATGTTCGGTTTATTAAGTCGCGAGTGTAGTATTCATAAAAGTTTCGAATTTGTGCTTATCTACTATCTTCCAAGTTGTTAAGTGCTTTTTGGTTACTGCTTATTCGTTTAAGCTTATGTACTTGTTGGACGTCATTTCCATCTTAGAAGGTTTTACTTGGTCACTATCACTTGGCTTCGATCGCATAGATTGCGATCTGTTGTTGTTTCCCTGTTACGATCACACTCCACGATCAATCACTACGATCTCGTGGGTGCGATGGGGTGTCACAGTCCTTGAATACGATCGCATTGATTGCGATCTGTTTGGTTACGATCAGGCCACGATCCTGACCACGATCCACTTGTTGCGATCGTGGTTGCGATCGAGGAGTACGATCACGTTACTCATCGCACTGCTGAGTACGATCTGATCCTTTTGTTGTGATCGCATTGAGTGCGATCGGTGGACACGATCCATCTTACTAATTGGGTACGATCGCGTTGCGATCTGCTGTTGTTTTAAGTTCCTTAGACTTTTAAATTTAATCTTTCCCGCTCTTTTGTCTTAGTTTATTTTAATCAAGTTTTTAAGTTTTAATTTCCAAAGATTGCACACTTTAATTTGTAGTTTAAATTTTAAAAGCTTCTATTCTACTCAACGACAACTTAATTACTTGCATTTAATTTAAAAATAGATAATCAAACAAACCATCATTTTGTTTTCCAAAAGACAATTGAGTCACACTTTAAACTGGTAATCATTTCGAAGAGACTTGGAACAACGAACTTTCATAACTAAGTAAAAATCTGTTATTAAAATGACGCCACTGCCGGCTCTTTTCATAAGGATCAACGGTTTCTTGTGAGAAAAATTGGATTTTGGGATCCGTTCTTTCGGGAACGTTATTTTCAAGTACACAAATTTTCAAAAACACACAAAAAAAAATTAAAAAAACCTATAAAAACCAAAAATATTTTCTCTTGCATTTTCTTTTTAGTGTATGCGTACTCGATCAACGTCTTATCCCGAGCCCGAGACTCTCGATAATTTAGACATGGCCGGTGTACACAACAATAATAATCCACCCCACCCCAACATGAATAATCTACCCCAACCCGACCTACGAACCATGGAGGAGCTATGCCAACCTACGATGAATGGACGTGGAGGACCGATTGCGCGGATGCAAATCACGGCTCAGGAGTTTTCGTTGAAGCATCACATGATCCAACAAGTGCAAACTAATCCATTTCGCGGAATACCAGATGGTGATGCCAACAAGCACCTCGACAAATTCATTACCATTACTCAAAGCATGAAGATGCCCGGTGTTTCTATGGATGTACTTCACCTTCAACTATTTCCCCACACGGTTTCTCACCATGCCGAAAAATGGTTTGATCGTCTCCCAAAGAATTCTATTCATACTTGGGACGACATGACTCAACGATTTTTGTCGCGCTACTTTCCACCGTCCATGGTCACGAGCCTTCGTAACCAAATTAGTGGATTCATGCAAGACAATGATGAATCTCTCTTTGATGCTTGGGAAGGCTACAATGATTTGATCGACCGTTGTCCAAATCATAACATGCTCCCCGTCACTCTTATTGCTACTTTCTACAATGGTCTCACTTTTCGTGACCGTGATACGATTAATGCCGCCGCCGGTGGTACTTTTATGAAAAGGAGACCGGAGGAGTGTAGAGAGTTGATAGAAAACATGACTACTCACCACAAGAATTGGGAATCATCCGCATCCTCAAAATCTAACCCGAGAGTCAATGTTTCTTCTACTACTTCAAATCCCGAGATAGCCAAACTTACCCGCCAAGTCGCGGAGATGAACAAGAATTACATGACCATGGCTACAACCCATTTTCAACAAGCTAAAGCCGTTGCTATTTCTTGTGAAACGTGCGGTCGTCCTCATTCTTACATTGATTGTCCTTCTACTCAAGGCAATTTTTGTGAAAACGTTAACGCGGCATACGGTAACTATCCTACGGGAGGCTATCAAGCTCGTCCTCAAGGAGACCGTAACTTGCTAAGTTATCGTTCAAACAACTATCTTTCACCACCCGGTTTTACTCCTCAAAACCAAAACCAACAACAAAGCTATAACCGAAATAACCAAACCCAACCTCGTGCTAACAATCAATATCAATCCCAAAGAAACCCATATCCACCTCAAGGAAATTCTCAAGCTTACCAAGCTCCACCTCTCAATCCACCAACAACGTCGAATCAAGACCTCGAGACGTTCATGAGGACTAATAGAGAGATGGTGACGAATCTTCAGAGTCAATTCATTAACTTGAAGGGAGACATGGTGAAACAAGGGAGTGATATTCGAGCCGAGCTAAGGAATGACATGGCGAAACAAAGCAATGATATTCGTGCAGACATGAGAGACTCTTTCAGCACTCAAGCGGATAATATACGTGATATGCTAGGTTCGCTTTTCCAAGGTAATCAACCCTCTTCTTCGGGTACTCTTCCGAGTAACACCGTTGCTAATCCACGAGGGGAGATGAAAGCAATCACCACTCGTAGTGGAAAAGGTTATACGGAACCCGAGCTCCCTACACCTCCACCCGTGATTGTGAACAAGGAAAAAGAACAACTTTCTTCACCTCCTTTACCTTCTTACCCCATTCCCCCACCACCCGCGGTTGTGAGTGATCCTACTCCCCTAAAGCCTTCCTCTTCATCCGATATACCTTATCCTTCAAGGTTGAGGAAAGAGAAGCAAAAGAGCAAGGATGATATTCAAGTTTCAAACTTTCTTAAAATGTTTAAACAATTGAATTTCAACATCTCCTTCGCTGAGGCTCTCGCTCACATGCCTAAATATGCGAAGATGTTTAAAGATCTTCTAAATGACAAGGAGAAGCTTCTTGAAATTGCTCAGACCCAACTTAATGAGAATTGCTCCGTGGTTCTCTTAAGGAAATTGCCCACCAAACTTGGTGATCCGGGTCGCTTCTTGATTCCTTGCAACTTCTCGGGAGTAGAGAATTGCATGGCCCTAGCCGATCTAGGTGCTAGTATAAACTAAATGCCTTTAAGTGTTTGGAAGCAGTTATCTCTCCCCGAGCTAGTCCCCACCAAAATGACTTTGGAATTAGCTAACCGTACGGTTGCTTATCCAGTGGGGATAGCCGAAGACGTCTTCGTTGGCGTTGACAAATTCACCTTCCCGGCGGATTTTGTTGTCGTTGACTACGAGATGGATCCCCGTGTTCCATTAATCGTTGGACGTCCCTTCTTGAGGACCGGTCGCACTCTCATTGATGTAGCCGCGGGCGAAATAATCATGAGAGTTGGTGACGATAAAATTGTCTTCAACATGGGTAAGATTTCTAAGCAACCTTATTCATATGAGAGTGTTAATGCTATTGATGTTCTTGATGAGGCTTGTGAAGAACACTTTAATGATGCTTACAAAAGTAATCTTTCTTCTCTACCCAATGTTGAGACCGTTGCCTCAATCGCTCCGTCATTAACTCCTTTTGGAGAAAGTGACTTTCTTTTGGATGATTTTGAAGCTAGATTGGGTTCACTTGATCTTAGGTATGATGATTCTCCCACCGATTAGGAAGAAGACATTCGTATAACTGAGAAACTTCTCAATGAAGACCCTTTCTCTCCTCCTTCTCCTAAAGAGGTTACTAATGATGATCCATCGTTAGTTACACCATCTATTGATGATCCTCCGACTCTCGAGCTTAAGGACTTACCTCCTCATCTCGAGTATGTTTTCTTAGAGGGTATTGATCAACTTCCCGTTATCATTGCCAAAGACTTAAAAGCCGATGAGAAAACTCGTCTCATTGAAGTTCTCAAGATACATAAAAGAGCTATCGCTTGGAAAATCTCCGATATTCGCGGAACTGATCCTCACTTTTGCACACATAAAATTCTCATAGAGGACGACTTTAAGCCCACCATTCAAAGCCAACGAAGGGTGAATCCTAAAATCCATGACGTTATCAAAAAAGAGGTTATCAAACTTCTTGATGCGGGCATGATTTACCCTATCTCGGATTCACCATGGGTTAGTCCAGTCCATTGTGTGCCTAAGAAAGGCGGAATCACCATTGTGCCTAATCAAAACAACGAGTTGATTCCTACACGTCTCGTTACTGGGTGGAGAGTTTGTATAGACTATCGCAAACTCAATGATGCCACGAGAAAGGATCATTTTCCTCTTCCTTTTATGGACCAAATGCTTGAACGCTTAGCGGGTAATGAATATTACTACTTTCTAGATGGTTTCTCGGGTTATTTCCAAATACCCATCAATCCCCAAGATCAAGAGAAGACAACATTCACTTGTCCCTATGGCACATTTGCTTACAAACAAATGCCTTTTGGCTTATACAATGCCCCTGGGACTTTCCAAAGGTGCATGTTGGCTATCTTCCATGACATGGTTGAGCAAACCATGGAAGTATTCATGGATGATTTCTCGGTCTTTGGGGATTCATTCTCATCTTGCCTTGCCAATTTAGAACGTATGCTTAAGCGGTGCGAAGACACGCGCCTTGTTCTAAATTGGGAAAAATGCCATTTTATGGTAAAAGAAGGCATTGTGCTAGGACATAAAATCTCAAAATCCGGTCTTGAAGTGGACCGTGCTAAAGTGGATGTCATAGCCAAATTACCTCCACCTTCAACCGTAAAGGGTGTGAGAAGTTTTCTTGGTCATGCGGGCTTCTATCGTCGATTTATCCAAGATTTTTCTAAAATCGCTCGCCCAATGACCCACCTCTTGGAAAAAGATACTCCTTTTATCTTTTCCAAAGAGTGTATTGAATCATTCAACCTTCTTAAGGATAAGCTCACTAAGGCACCGGTCTTGGTCACCCCTAATTGGGAGCTACCTTTCGAGTTGATGTGTGATGCTGGCGACTTTGCTATTGGAGCGGTTTTGGGCCAAAGAGTGAATAAACACTTCCAACCAATCCATTATGCTAGCAAGACAATGACGGGGGCTCAATTGCATTATACGACAACCGAAAAAGAGCTTTTACCTGTTGTCTATGCTTTTGAAAAATTTCGCCCCTATCTTGTTTTATCCACCACCATTGTATACACGGACCATTCCGCGTTGAAGTACTTGATGACTAAGCACGACTCTAAGCCAAGACTTCTTCGCTGGGTTTTACTCTTTCAAGAATTTAACATTGAAATTCGTGACAAGAAGGGAGCCGAAAACCTAGCAGCGGATCATCTGAGTAGACTTGAGGATCCTTATCAAGGGGATCATCCGAATCAAGAGATCAATGACTCTTTTCCCCTTGAGACCTTAATGTCTATTCATTCCAATCTTGATGACACCCCGTGGTTTGCGGACATTACAAACTACTTAGCGGGTGGTATTCTTATCAAAGGGTTAACATCCCAACAAAAGAAGAAGTTCTTTAAAGATGTTAAGACTTACTTCTGGGATGACCCTTATCTCTTCAAACAATGTGCTGATCTGATCATTCGTCGATGTGTTGATGGGCCGGCAGCTTTACAAATCCTTGATGCTTGCCATAAAGGACCCACCGGTGGTCACTTTGGTCCCAACTACACCGCTAAGAAAGTGTTTGACTCTGGATTCTGTTGGCCCACCATTTATCGTGATGCTCACGAAATGGTTTAGCATTGTGATGCTTGCCAATTCCAAGGAAAGATAACAGATAAAGATGAGATGCCTCAAAATTTCATACAAGAATGTGAAATCTTTGATGTATGGGGCATCGACTTTATGGGGCCATTTCCATCATCCAAAGGGAACAAGTACATCCTCGTAGCCGTTGAATATGTTTCTAAATGGGTTGAAGCCAAGGCTCTCCCTACGAACGATGCGAGGGTGGTTGTGAACTTTTTAAAGCAGCTGTTTGCTCGATTCGGTGTTCCTCGTGCTATAATCAGTGATCGCGGGACTCATTTCTGCAATGATCAATTTGCAAGAGTCATGGCTAAGTATGGTGTCAATCACCGTCTTTCCACCGCTTATCATCCTCAAACCAATGGTCAAGCCGAGATTTCCAACCGTGGATTGAAGCGAATTCTGGAACGTACTGTGGGAGAGCATCGTGGCGCGTGGGCCGATAAGTTAGATGATGCTCTGTGGGCTTTCCGTACTGCATATAAGACCCCGATTGGTTGCACACCTTATCGTCTTGTGTACGGGAAAGCATGTCACCTCCCTATCGAGCTGGAACATAAGGCATACTGGGCCTTGAAGTGGGCTAAGTTTGACATCAACAAAGCCGGTGATCTTTGGAAGATTCAACTCAACGAGCTTAATGAACTGAGGAATGAAGCTTACGAGAACTCACTGATCTACAAGGAGAAGACCAAGATCATCCATGATGCAAGCATTAAGAACCGAGAGTTCCACGTTGGTGATCAAGTCTTACTTTTTAACTTTCGGTTGAAGATCTTCTCGGGCAAGTTGAAGAGCCGCTGGTCTGGTCCATTCACCGTCGCTAAAGTCTTTCCATATGGCACCATTGAGCTTTCTCAGCCAAAGGGGCCCAATTTTAAGGTGAATGGCCAGCGTTTGAAGCTTTACTTTGGTGTGGACATCTCTCATGAGATGATTCCATCCCTCACCACGTTTCCCATGAACTAGTTTTGGGTCGAGTCAGGCTCGTGACTCAGTTATAAAAAACAAGCGCTTCTCGGGAGGCAACCCGTGATCTATCCTTTACCGCTTTCATAATAAGTGTGGGGGGGAGCTCCATATGTGTTGGTTGTCTTGTTTCTTATTTTGTGCAGGGATTCAAGCTTCAAAGAGCACCTCGATGACTTTTGACGAACCATGATTCCGTGTTCCCGTCTTCCTGGTTTTATCCTAAACTGTCGTGATTCAATTTTTCATATCTTATATGTTCATATTGAAATCACTTTAGTTGTCCTTTCCTTAGCAAGACTTAAACAAAGTGCACAATGTCCTAAGTGTAGGGGAGTTTATTCCCACATGCTTAAACATTAAGGACAATGTTTATATCAAGTGTAGGGGGGACTTCTATCGAAGTAAGTGGTCTTTTCCATGAATTTGCCCTCATTTTAACCGGAAAATTTGATTTTTTGACATTTTTTCAAAATTTTTAATCTATTTTGGCCTTGTAGTTTTCCTTTTTTATCGTTATTTACTTTCTTTGCTAGAATAAATTTGCAATAAAGTGGATTTAAATTTTTCAAAGTCGTGAATATTTTGACTCAACCCAAGTTTACTTATCTAAGTTTACTCTAGCTAGTATCCTTAACGTGTTTAAGTCAAGTTTTGCTAGGCCTTTATATAGGGAGCTTTAAAACGCGAAAGTCTTAACTCTCAGGGGTTAAGAACAAGAACTTTTCGCAAGTTCCTATAATTGATCCTAGAGAGTTGTTTATCAAGGGAACTTTAAAATGCGAAGTCTAAGAATTTGCAAGAACCTATAGATGAATCGAAAACCCAAAACTTTGATTTAATAGGCTAAGCATCCACGAGTCTCATTCCTTGAGATTTTAAACTGTGGAGGACGAGAGATGATAGAGTCAATTATAAGTTTGGTATTCTTTCGTGAATTTATGTGAGTTAATTATGAGCCTATTCTCCCATCGCTTGTTAATAAATTTATCTGCAATAAATAAGGTTGTACGATTTGAAAAGTTACTTAGCTTCTAGCCCAAGATCGTTTAAAAAGTTGCTCGGTATTAATTAGAGTTCATAGCCACGGCATAACTTATTGAAGCGGGATGCGAAGATTGGCGAGTCCGAAAAGGCCCTAACAAGGCATGAGCGCTACAGTTTGTTGCTAAAGATCCAAAAGTGATGTGAAGAATCATTTGTCGAAAATCAATATGCAGGATCAAGACACACGACGAAAAGCAAATACTCCCCTAAAGATCATGGAGAAGTCTATCCGAAAAGACCTTAGCAAGTTATGAGGATAAATAGATCCAAGTCCTAAAAGGAGGCGGATCGTTGTATATCAAAGTCCACAATAAAGATTGGAGAAAAATGAAGAAGTCGTGGTCCAAGTATGAAGAATCTCTCAAAAACTTCAAGTGAAGAAATTCATAATGAAGAGAAGACCATAATTTCAAGAACGTCTCTCAAGATTTGAAGTATGAAGTCGCTGCCAAATATCGGTCCGAGAAAGGTCTCAAATCGTGAAGCGAGTTATGCCAAGATATGAACTTTATGAGGTCCCAAGAAGCAGTTTTAAAAGATTTTTTCCTTTAGCTAACTATTGATTAAATCGTCCCACTTTATTTTCGGCCTAAATAACTATCGAAATAAGTCAAACAATGAATCCTCGTGATCATTCAAGACAAAAATAAAATATAAGAGACACACCTAGGAATAAGGGAGTCTAAGTGAATAATTGGCCCACATGAATTCGTGTGACTTTGCTAACTTATAATAACAATGATCTTGTTTTTAAGCTTGGTATGGGGAACGTGAAACTTGAGGATGATAAACGTACATGGCAGCCTAAAACCAATGTAAGTCTTTGATTTCTTTACTTGTTTTCTATCTTCTTATTTTCCTTAAATGTTTAGTATTTAATAAAGGCCAAGGTGGGTTATTTATGATGAAAAATATAAACCGTGCTTTAAAATTAATGCATTGCATGAGGGCATTGCAATGGTCAAGTGTAGGGGATTTAATAAGTGTGAAAACACTTATCCTTTTACCACTTATTTCCAATAATAACAAGACCAAAACGTGTATTTTATATCGTAAAAGTCAGAATTATGCGTGGTTTGTGTTTTTATTGTGTTTTAGGACCAAAAGATGAAAAAGGAAGAAAACACGGGCTTTCACGGGCTTTTATCGAAGAAAACAAGAAAAGATAAAGTCAAGAGATCAAGAGTGCTTAAATAACGGATGTCCAAGACCTATTCTGAAGATTTATCGAAGAAAAAGTCTAAAGACGGAAGTTTAATGAAGTCGAAGAACTCAAGTCTAAATTATAGAAGAAAATTATTAAGACAAGTTCAAATCCCGAGACGACGTCGAGAAAAGAAAAAGAATTTAATCGAGTCGAGAAGAAAAGAAAGAAGGAAGCGCACCACACATGCACTTCCCACTTAGCCAATAAATACCCTCCTAATCACATTAGGAGGGTGGTTAGCTAATTTAGTTTTTTTTTTCATTTTTCCTTTCTAGTTTTTAGAGAGAGAAAGTTCTAAACTTTCTCTCACTAAGTTTTTCATCTTTCTTTTTTTTAATCTTTCAAGTTTAAGCTTTTTGTATTTTGATTTCATTAATCAAGTTCAAGTTTAAGTAGTAGTTCTTTAATCTCTTTCCAAAGTTCTTGGTTTACCTTAATCTTTGATCCGAGTATTACATTTCATACGGTTTGAGTGATTTGATGAGTTTGTGATAAAAGGATTAATTTTTCTCTTCTTACATAAACTCTCATACGTATAAGCTATGAGCTCTTTATGCTTATTGGCTTATTCGATTGTTTTGGCTTATTTACTTTTAAGTTTTCCTAAAAGATTCATTATTTTATGTTCGGTTTATTAAGTCGCGAGTGTAGTATTCATAAAAGTTTCGAATTTGTGCTTATCTACTATCTTCCAAGTTGTTAAGTGCTTTTTGGTTACTGCTTATTCGTTTAAGCTTATTTACTTGTTGGACGCCATTTCCATCTTAGAAGGTTTTACTTGGTCACTATCACTTGGCTTCGATCACATAGATTGCGATCTGTTGTTGTTTCCCTGTTACGATCACACTCCACGATCAATCACTACGATCTCGTGGGTGCGATGGGGTGTCACAATCCTTGAATACGATCGCATTGATTGCGATCTGTTTGGTTACGATCAGGCCACGATCCTGACCACGATCCACTTGTTGCGATCGTGGTTGTGATCGAGGAGTACGATCGCGTTACTCATCGCACTACTGAGTACGATCTGATCCCTTTGTTGTGATCGCATTGAGTGCGATCGGTGGACACGATCCATCTTACTAATTGGGTACGATCGCGTTGCGATCTGCTGTTGTTTTAAGTTCCTTAGACTTTTAAATTTAATCTTTCCCGCTCTTTTGTCTTAGTTTATTTTAATCAAGTTTTTAAGTTTTAATTTCCAAAGATTGCACACTTTAATTTGTAGTTTAAATTTTAAAAGTTCTATTCTACTCAACGACAACTTAATTACTTGCATTTAATTTAAAAATAGATAATCAAACAAACCATCATTTTGTTTTCCAAAAGACAATTGAGTCACACTTCAAACTGGTAATCAATTTGAAGAGACTTGGAACAACGAACTTTCATAACTAAGTAAAAATCTGTTATTATGCTTTAATTATAAAATGGAAAAACCTTTTTTAAAAACCCTTGACTCATTTTCCTATTGTAACACCCCACTTGGATAAGTGGACCGTCACGTGTATTTATGGCGTGTCATCAAAGCATAAGGTAAATGTCCTAAAACATTAACTGACCATAACGGAAATACTGGAATCAAACATCGGTAATCCAACCTAAGCTCAAAACATGAAAAAAAATATTGAAGGAAAGGACTAAACAATGTCCAAATAAGTAGAATAATGTAAGAAGTGCATAAAGTAAGAAGTCCGGATAGCTTCCATTCAATGCACATGCTCTCAGAATCCTAAGAGCGTCCTGGTGTACCTGCCGTTAGAACATGAAAGAACTACGGCTGAGCATAACGCTCAGTGAACGGATATAAAGCATGATATGGAACTACTGAAATGAAACAGACGATAAAATACTGGAGCTGTAAAACTGATAAGTAAAGTTGCAGCGGAAATCTGTGTATAATCTGTAAGGTCTGGTTCATAAATAATAAAGTTGAACTGTTATCTGTTAAATCTTAAAACATGCATTTACTGTATTTTAATTGCCAGAGCTTATATAGGTCATGTGCTGTAACAACGGTGCATGAATAACTGGAGGGGTGACCTCGTCATGCTGTAGAGGGGTGACCTCTAAATGCTGTAGAGGGGTGACCTCTAAATACTGTGCTGGGTGGAGGGATCAACTCCAATGTGAAGGATGTAGAGCACACATCACATTCACCTTGATAACTGTAAACTGATAAGCCTAGGATGCATCCATACGCCCCACATGACATGATAATAATAATGGCCAAAATGTGAAGGGACGATGCAGGATATCACTCTCCTGCATGTGAGTCACGACACCAGTGCCTCTAGTGCCATGGTTACGGTACCTCCGTAACTAGTACATAAACTGGTCATGCTTGTATATAATGCTCAGGCAATTTCACTTAATTATAAAACTGATTTCTGATAAAATTTATAACATATACTCAGGAAAATATTTGGCTGTAGACGGGGAATCCTAATCATGCATAGAAAGGAAGTCCTTATTGAATGAACGGGAAATCCGTACCTTCGCAAAACTCGATGCCTAATCAAACGCCAAACTTATTTTCGTCAAATGATATACAAAAAAATAAAAAAATTCGACTACTGATTCATGGCCAACCAAATACATAAATAAATACATCCATGTTATAAAGTTGATACAAGTTATTTGTACATGACATCAAATCACTAAGCATGGCTAGAATGAGGGACTCGTCCATTTAATCGTAACTAAACAAAACACTCCATTTGACATGTTAATAATTATGTTTTGTAGAGTGGTAAATGACTCGTTAATGATTATCAAATAGCATTTCATTTATGTGAGCTAATCTTGTAAATAAGCCTATTAATAAAGGACCAATTTTGTATTTTCAAATTTAGAATATTTGAAGACGTATGTCTTCTTCATCAACTAAAAGAGACCATTTCAAATTTGTAACTTACATGTTGTTCATACGTTATTAAGCATAATCATGTAATCAAAGTGTGATTTTATCGACATGCGGAGGATTCGGTGTTTAACTTGTACTATGGATAATATATAGCTCGAGATGTTACCTTTCAGATAATCACTTCGAACGGAACCCGACACCAGCATGATCACGCACATGGCCACGATCACGAACGATAACTCGAAACACTAGCAACTCTTATCGTGAACCCAGAACCATGACGTGGACTCGTAATGAACTGATCGTATTCAGCCCATCCAGGAATGTCAACTAAGAACGTATCGCAACCTAGAGCTTAAGCCGAACATGAACTATATAGTTGAACTATATTCACCTGCGAACGAACTCGAATATGAACCAAAAGAACCTAACGTGAAACCAAAAACAATGTGAAACTTGTTGAGGTCTGCTACTTTCATTCACACGAAATGAAAAGGAAGTCTAAACATGATCTTCAAATAGAACGAAACAATATTGAACAAGAACAAATGAACCAAAACATGGAGACGTAGTCACATATACAAACAGCAACCGAGCAAGATCAAAGCCAATGAGAACCTAAATTTATTGAGTTTTGTTGTTCTCAACACCTTCTAGCTGATGTAGCAAATTATTTTCATTTCTCTTTCTGTTTTGTGATTTGATTCGAGAGATTCAGAAAGGAGGATAATGAAGATCTGTTTATATGATATTCTTTGCCAACAATCATGTCGTAATAAGCAGATTATGTCTTAAGAAAGGTATTAGTGATGGAGCGTTTTGACATTATGATGGAAATGACGATTTCACAAAGGTGATGATATACAATATTACTCATCATAACTGCCATCAAGATTATAGGGAGGTGATTAAGGCTTTTAAGACCTAATTAGTCGATGATTGGAGTATTTCCTCACAAAAATAGTCAAGGATTCATTTAGATAATTATGGACCAAAAACATCGAGATTTTGGACGTGACTTCTTCATGTCATTTAAATAAGTTCAGATACCATATTTTCTAATTTGCTTTAATGATCATTATTGCTAATTTGTTTAAATTGTTTCCAAAATCATTTGGTCAAGTACATGTTGCTTGACGTATAAAGCCATGCCAAGTTTTAGTTGTGTTACTTATTACTGATGATTTATTTTCGAAGATTTTATTATGTAGGATGTAAACTTATTATTTCATACTAAATGTTGTCTTTTTATTTAAACTTTATATTATATTAACATGACTAAACAAAATATAAACCAAATTGTTGGGTTTTACAACTCTTCTCCTCTTAAAAGAATAATTCGTCCTCGAATTAGAAACGTGATATTGTTGTCGGTTTTACAATTCTTCCCCTATAAAAGGAACAATTCGTCCTTGAATTAAAGGTAATAAGCTGATGAAGTTATAAAAGCTAGAAAGGACACATAGGCTGAATGAATATGAAAGCTGAAAGACATATAAGTTGAAAGACCATTCGTCCTCGATTTAGAACATATTGCTGCTGAAAGGGTATAACTTGACATGATTGAAGTGAACATGGAACGTAACATGTCTGGAAGAACTTAACTGGATTAATTGAAGGAAAATGGATGAGAGATCCGGATGGACTCCTCCATTTCTAGTGGCTTTCCCGCTCGAAACGATTCCTTAGAAGGTCTAAGCATAATAACAATCTTGGTCCTGATGACCTTGTCCTGATGATTCTGAATGGTTTCTGGTTCCATACTTCAGATGGATTTTCTGAATCTGATGGAATGAACAAGCTATAGCATGTAGTATACATGAAATCGTACATACAAATATCCTGAGAAAATAACATTTATATCTATGAGCAAACTGCTAAAAACATATAGGGACGGACTACGTGAACAATTGTGAACGTGCTACGTGTGCAATTGTGAACGTGGTTCACGATTATATGAGGAACACTGGACATGGAGTATATTATGAATGTGATACATGAAGCATACTGTGAACGTGATATTAGGAAATATCATGAACATATAATGGCTGAGGAAAGAATGCCAAATGATACGGCCTGTGACGTGAAACGTCTGCCTGGGTATGGAGAAGCTCTGCTAACTTGAGTCTGGTTCCTTAAGCTTCCTATAACCGAATTCAGTAATAAACTATGAAATGTGTATCGTGAGATATAACACGAATCTGATCGTGAACAATGTCATTAACACGAATCGTGAATTTAAATCATGAGATATCATAAACATGAACTAAAACAACATCATACTGTGAATGAGGTGTAAATGTGAAAGTGAAAATAAACGTGAACGTAAACATACACGTGACTATGAACATGAATTCTGTCTGGTATGATGGTCGATGGAATACCTTGAATTCGAATAATTTACTGCTAAATTTTCTGCGGTTCGCTACTGCGTAATCCCTTCGGATGAAAGAAACCGCGCAGGATGATGACATGGTTAACGATGACTTAGATAGTACCATACTTTTCTGAGTCTGTGGTAATTGATAACAATTTCATGGAATTTCGTCTCATTTCTGCTCAGACATTTCTAAAGATTGTAGTGACTCATTAACATGACAGCGTTCTATCTCGAACCTGTGGTATGTCAGGCATCTAGATATGAACATATATGCATTAATGTGTGATACTGCTTCTATCAACATCCTGCCTGGGCTATGGAACATTCTGGTGGAAATTTGTTTGAATAGCCATGAAAGAATTTTTAGTGAGAGCTGCCAGCAATTTCTGCTGTAGCAGTCAGTTGAGTTCTAGAAGATTTTGTACCTCATTCATAGGCGTCGGTCGGGACCATTTGGTGATGGCCTTCACCTTCGTAGGATTGTCTGAAATTTCTTTCTGCTGAAATAGGGTGGCTCAGAAATGCCGCTTTGTTCATCTGGAACTCACCTCTAGAAAGTTGCGTATATAATTTTCTCCTATCGGAGTATCTGCGGGATCGTGAAAAGATGATTCTCATGTTCTTAGGAGATCAGAATGTTATCAATGAATGTACTAACAATTTTGTCTAAGAAATCATGGAAAAATTTTATTCATGAATTTCATACTATATTTGGAGTATTAGGGAGCTCGGAAGTATAATCATAATTTAGAAAGACCATAACATGTGCAAAAGCAGTCTTGGAAACATCATGTTCTTTCTCTCACCTCTGATGGTAACATGATCAAAAATTGTTCTGAAAATGTTTATGACATCGCAGCTGATTAGATAAGATTTCTATACGTGGAATGCAACATCGATTAAGAATGGCGATCTGGTAAATTTTTTGATGGTCGATACATGATCTCATGTTACTGGCCTTATTTCTGATAGACAAGAATGGTGCACTTCCTGGTGGTGCGCCAGGGCGAATAAAGCCTCATTCCGGTAATTCTTGCAGCAAATATTGCAACTCTTTTAAACTCAGTTGAAGCCCTACGATAAAGAGTTCTGAAAATAGGTTCTGTACTTGAGACAAGATCTATGTAGAATTCTGTTTCATGGTTAGAAAGGAATTTATGAAAAACTTTCTGAGATTACGTCTGGGAGCTCTGGAGTAATCTGCTGGTCATGAGTTTAAGGAATTTCAGAAGTGAATTTATAACTGGTGGCTAGACATCCTTCATAGCTATGGACTGCTAAGTCATGCGCTTGTAAGGCAGAAACAATTTGTACTGATTTTTCTGGCAGAAATATAATGAATATATATTTGGGATTTAGTAAGACGGATCTTGTCGTTAACTGAAAGGATAACTTTAATAACCATGGTTGGTACTGTGGAGTCTTTTCTGGCTGAGATATAGGTAACTACCTGATTTAAAATAAAGCTGGCATAGGAACATGTGAAGTAAACATGGCAATTTTTCCCTGAATGTGTTCGTCTGTAACCTCACAAAATGAATACTGTGTGTTTAACCTGAACAATACTCTAGTGGTGGTGACTAAAATTTCAAATGATCTGGTTCATGCGTGGCATAATAGAACGGGTATACCCCTTTCCTGAAAGGTACCCTGAATTACTGAGGGCCTGGTTTAGAAACATACTGGAGTTATGAGTTCTGACTCGTATTTTGGGAAAAGATTCGTATGACGTGTACCATGACTGGTGTCCTGATATGTGTCTTCCGAAATGATACCTGAGACCTGCGTCTTGACTGCCGTCTTGACATATGTTTTAGTGGATGAACCTGGACAAGGCTGAAAGTTTTTGGTAATTGCTAGGATTGGTGGACCGGTTAGACTACTGACCTCTTGTATTTCTGGTCACGTCCGTTCCGGAGTTCTGATGGTTACTGACTGATTAACTATAAGCAGGGTGGTTGTCACTACTGCTTTGTCTGTCACTTTATGACGGTCATTATCATGACCGTGATTCATGTAAATATTCTGCTGAGTGGCCGGCTGGGTTTTGGTTCCTACTCTTCTGCATGAAAGGTTAGCTGAGTGAAGTTTGGCGTCTAGCTGAGGTAAAAGCATGGAATGGAATGGTAGCGTCTGATAGTTGAAATATGTTCTTTTCAGAAATTTCAAAGTTATAGTTTTCGTCCTTGTTTTATAGAGTCTTTATAGTATAAATGGCATCAGCATCTTGAGGAATCTCCAAAGTATCAGCGCATCAGCATTTGTGAGGTCTTCAAAGTGTTAGCAGCATCAGCATCTGGTAAAATATCGACAAGTGGAAACGCCTGAGATGATTGAGGATCGATTAGCAATATCCATAGAGTAGGGTACCTGGAGTACACCTGGACTACTATACATGAAGTACAAAGTGAATACTGTACATGGAGCATATCTGAGACGCTGTACGTGGAGTACTCATGAAATGTTGTACATGTAATATAACTTAGACACTGTACATGGGGTACAGATGGAATACTGTACATGGAACCGGTGGAAACTTTATGGAATGATCAATACTGGTGCCACTTGTCTGACATGATCAAGGATTAAATTGATTTAAACGGTAGTAAACTGAACTGAAATGGGTAACGTGATAGCCTGACAATTCATGCATAGACTTAATACTGGTTTTATAGAGGTTCAAGAATATGATTAAACGGAATTTAACAGTGGTCATCATGAAGACATGACTGATGAAGACCAGAACATGATTTATCATGAAATAAGATTTCACTATAGTCCTTCTGTATCTTATCATGAAAACATCATCACTTTGCTGAAAACATAATCCTCGTAAGAAGACATGACCTTAATCAACATGAAAACGACATCCACTTGAGAGTATAAACTTGACTGATACAAATAACATAGAACAATAATCAACTGAGGTTAATATCAACTGATGTGGACGGCTATGTTTCAATCCACAGAATTCTAAGAAGAAAAATGTGACTAGGTATGGGCTATTCTGGTTTGATCCATACTTGTCAAAATTAATAAAATGTCATGACATGAGCAAAGGTGAACGTCTATGGTTCAGTTCACAAAATAATATTCAACCGAAAGCATGGAAATTGACCTGAATAGTGGTGAACGTTAATGGCTAGTTCACCAAGTAATATTTGACTGAAAACATGAGTCTGACATGAGTAAGGATGAACGCCTATGTTCAGTTCATCCATACAAAAATCTGAACGGCAAGGGTGAACGCCTATGGTCGGTTCACCAAAACGAAAATTCGCTAAAAAGCACATGCGACTAAATATGGCCAGTCCTGTACCAGCCTTTTACTTAGTAAAAACTTTAAGAAATACCGACTGATAACTGAAGAAAACTGAGTGATAAATGAAGCAAACTGACTCGTAAATGGATAAGAAACATGAAAGATAACAATGTCAAAATCTGGAAAGCTCCTAGTGACTACCCACTAGTCACAGGTCAAGTTTTAGAGCCTACATGTCAAACCTATAGCACTGATACCATAATTGTAACACCCCACTTGGATAAGTGGACTGTCACGTGTATTTATGGCGTGTCATCAAAGCATAAGGTAAATGTCCTAAAACATTAACTGACCATAACGGAAATACCGGAATCAAACATCGGTAATCCAACCTAAGCTCAAAACATGAAGAAAAAAAATACTGAAGGAAAGGACTAAACAATGTCCAAATAAGCAGAATAATGTAAGAAGTGCATAAAGTAAGAAGTGCGGATAGCTTCCATTCAATGCACATGCTCTCAGAATCCTAAGAGCGTCCTGGTGTACCTGCCGTTAAAACATGAAAGAACTACGGCTGAGCATAACGCTCAGTGAACGGATATAAAGCATGATAAGGAACTACTGAAATGAAACAGATGATAAAATACTGTAGCTGTAAAACTGATAAGTAAAGTTGCAGCGGAAATCTGTTTATAATCTGTAAGGTCTGATTCATAAATAATAAAGCTGAAATGTTATTTGTTAAATCTGAAAACATGCATTTACTGTATTTTAATTGCCAGAGCTTATATAGGTCATGTGCTGTAACAACGGTACATGAATAACTGGAGGGGTGACCTCGTCATGCTGTAGAGGGGCGACCTCTAAATGCTGTAGAGGGGTGACCTCTAAATACTGTGATGGGTAGAGGGATTAGCTCCAATGTGAAGGATGTAGAGCACACACCACATTCACCCTGATAACTGTAAACGGATAAGCCTAGGATGCATCCATACGCCCCACATGACATGATAATAATGATGGCCAAAACGTGAAGCGACGATGCATGATATCACTCTCCTGCATGTGAGTCACGACACCGGTGCCTCTAGTGTCATGGTTACGGTACCTACGTAACTAGTACATAAACTGGTCAAGCTTGTATATAATGCTCAGGCAATTTAACTTAATTATAAAATAGATTTCTGATAAAATTTATAACATATACTTGGGAAAACATTTGGCTGCAGACGGGGAATCCTAATCATGCATAGAAAGGAAGTCCTTACTGAAAGAACGGGAAATCCGTACCTTCGCAAAACTCGATGCCTAATCAAACGCCAAACTTATTTTCGTCAAATGATCTACAAAAAATAAAAACATTCGACTACTGATTCATGGCCAACCAAATACATAAATAAATACATCCATGTTATAAAGTTGATACAAGTTATTTGTACATGACATCAAATCACTAAGCATGGATGTAAAACTTTTGTAGAATGAGGGGCTCGTCCATTTAATCGTAACTAAACAAAACACTCCATTTGACATGTTAATAATTATGTTTTGTAGAGTGGTAAATGACTCGTTAATGATTATCAAATAGCATTTCATTTATGTGAGCTAATCTTGTAAATAAGCCTATTAATAAAGGACCAATTTTGTATTTTCAAATTTAGAATATTTGAAGACGTATGTCTTCTTCATCAACTAAAAGAGACCATTTCAAATTTGTAACTCACATGTTTTTCATACGTTATTAAGCATAATCATGTAATCAAAGTGTGATTTTATCGACATGCGGAGGATTTGGCGTTTAACTTGTACTATGGATAATATATGGCTCGAGATGTTACCTTTCAGATAATGACTTCAAACGGAACTCGACACCCGCATGATCACGCACATGGCCACGATCACGAACGATAACTCGAAACACTAGCAACTCCTATCGTGAACCCAGAACCATGACGTGGACTCGTAATGAACTGATCGTATTCAGCCCATCCAGGAATGTCAACTAAGAACGTATCTCAACCTAGAGCTTAAGCCGAACATGAACTATATAGTTGAACTATATTCACGGCGAACGAACCCGAACATGAACCAAAAGAACCTAACGTGAAACCAAAAACAGTGTGAAACTTGTTGAGGTCTGCTACTTTCCTTCACACAAAATGAAAAGGGAGTCTAAACATGATCTTCAAATAGAACGAACCAATCTTGAACAAGAACAAACGAACCAAAACATGGAGACGTAGTCACATATACAAACAGCAACCGAGCAAGATCAAAGCCAATGAGAACATAAATTTATTGAGTTTTGTTGTTCTCGACACCTTCTAGCTGATGTAGCAAATTATTTTCATTTCTCTTTCTGTTTTGTGATTTGATTCATGAGATTTAGAAAGGAGGATAATGAAGATCTGTTTATATGATATTCTTTGCCAACAATCATGTCGTAATAAGCAGATTATGTCTTAATAAAGGTATTAATGATGGAGCGTTTTGACATTGTGATGGAAATGACGATTTCACAAAGGTGATGATATACAATATTACTCATCATAACTGCCATCAAGATTATAGGGAGTTAATTAAGGCTTTTAAGACCTAATTAGTCGATGATTGGAGTATTTCCTCACAAAAATAGTCAAGGATTCATTTAGATAATTATGGCCCAAAAACATCGGGATTTTGGACGTGACTTCTTCATGTCATTTAAATAAGTTCAAACACCATATTTTCTAATTTGCTTTAATGATCATTATTGCTAATTTGTTTAAATTGTTTCCAAAATCATTTGGTCAAGTACATGTTGCTTGACGTATAAAGTCATGCCAAATTTTAGTTGTGTTACTTATTACTGATGATTTATTTCAAAGATTTTATTATGTAGCATGTAAACTTATTATTTCATATTAAATGTTTTTTTTATTTAAACTTTATATTATATTCAAAATGACTAAACAAAATATAAACCAAATTTATGGTTTTTACACCTATATCACATTACTCATTATTTTCACACACACATACTATTCATCTTCTCCAAATCCTCCATTTCTTCACCTCAAACAACAATAGCGTCTTCATCAACAAACACATCGTTCACCGTCTTGGCCGCCTCAAACGTAGACTTTGGAAAGATCACGCTTAACAACTGTGTAGCTCTCTTGGAACACAACAATCCTCTCTACCATCCTTTGTTAACCTTCCTCAAGAACTCCACCATTAACAAAGCCATAACTAGGGAACCCTCCACATGTTACCATCAGTACCTAAGGGAGTTCTGGTACACTGCTGAAGTTGATCAAACATCCTCACACATCACCTTCAACCTTTCTACACATCCTCACCATCTCACTTTTTATTTCACCACCTTTGCCAAAGTCATTTGACTTCCTGTCAATGAAGGCATGTCCGCTGTGCCATCCAGCGCCACAGTAAAGAAGGCTCTGGCTACCCTTCGTCCTCATGACGACGATGACAAACCCTTCACCTCTCAAGGCTTCCAGAACAAATCCCTGATCAAGGTGAATTACTTCTCACCCATATAGAGGACGTTGATGCTTTACATAGTAAAATGTCTGGGAGGAAACTAGGGGTCGCATGATCAGCTAAATGGTGCTCAGCAAGCAATTTCTTACAGCTTGATTTAGGGGCAGGATATAGGGATTCCCCACATACTTTACACCAACCTCATTGCAAAGCTTGAAAACAAAGGGAAGAAGAATCGACTGGCCACCATCTGCTACACAAGATATCTCTCTCTCATCATAGAGGATATGCTTGGTGAAACCTACACCAATGATGAACTTCACTCTTTCTCTCCCTATCACATAACACCAGCTTCACTGAAGACTCCCTTAGATGATGAAGTGCCTCTTAGTAGGCATATGATGAAAGTTGTTGGGTTACTTGCTGATGATGAACAGCCCTTGATCTCTCACAATGAGGTGAATGCTGAAAGACAATCTGACAAGTCTTTGTCCAAGACCACTGTGCAGTCTACTTCTCAAACCAAGGCACTCAAGGAAAAGAAGAAGAAGAGGAAAGACATCCCCCTTTCCTCTGAAACCCCTTCTGTTAATCCTTCAAAGAAGAAGAAGACCAAGAAGAACCCATCTCCTTCTCTGATGGATATGGTTAAAGAGCCTGCAGCTGACAAACAACCAGAGTCTAGCGTCTCCTTGTCTGCAGAGACGACTAAGAACCCTCTCCACGCTGATATCTCTCAGGTATTAGTTTGCCTTTTTTTCTTCTTGGAGGTTCACATGCAATCACTCTCAAATTTCTGTAGGAGAGGGTGATGAAGTTTTAGGGTTTGCCTGTGACAACCGTGGTTTTGAGGTTCGTCATTTGGTCTTATTTTAAGGTTAATTTATGTGTGACTATGTGATTTACGTGTTTACATGTTATTTTTCGTGAACGAGGTTGGTGTGGATATCGTTTATGGGTATAAAGTACTCATAAGTAAATCGAGGAACGGTTATTTCATGTTCATGAGCTCACAAATTAGTGACTATGAAATGAAATGGTGTTATTTTGGTGTTTTACGTATACGTATTAGTATTATAGTAAATTGTATTTTTTTTTACGATTTGGGGTTTAGCATTTAGAGGTCTCGGGTAAGGTGTTTAGTCATATGAGTATTTTTCGGGATGGTTTTAAGTCATTTAGGACTTAGTTATAAAGTTTATTTCAAAATTTAAGATTTTTTTTAAAACTGTATATTTTACTTCTTTTACGGTAAACGCGTAAATTCGACCAGTTTTACGGTTTCGAGGTTTTGGAGATTTTAGGAGCTGAAATAAATTAAGGTAAATTAAGTTATTAATAATAACATAATAATAAGTAATAAAAAAAGAAAATATATATATATATATATATATATATATATATATATATATATATATATATATATATATATATATATATATATATATATATATATATATATATATATATATATATATATATGGGTCGGTTAGGGCCGAATAAAAAGAAAAAAAAAGAAAAAAAGGAAGGTGGGTTGTATTGGGATATGATTCTTGGAGAAAAACTATATAAGGACTTTTATTATATCATAACTCTCATAAATCCCTGGAGAATTATTAGAGTCGATGGTCACATCAAAAAAAAAATAGGGCTTCTTCATAAATTTGGGGGTTTTCATAAATCAAAGGTAAATCTTTATAACCCTTTTTAATTAAAGTGTTTTAATTCTTTCTCAATCATATTATGATGGATTTAGGTTAGGGTTTAAATTAAAATATGTATATTAATGATATTATAATGATTAGATGAATTAGGGCTTGTAATTAGTGGAGTTATGGGTAATTAATTAGGTTAATTTAATTGAATTCGTAATTAAAAACTGGGCAGAATTTTTGGTCAATTGTTTTGATCATATCTGGAGTTCTAGGAAGTTTCATGGTTCGATCTAAGTATCCCTGAATAGCTAATTGAGTTGGCTTTCAAATTCAAGAAACGAGAACTAAATTGGAGGTCGGGAGGTGGGTCAAAAACAGGTTACAACAGTTGGAGGTCAAAACAGATTTGAAATCAGTCGGATTTAATTTAATGTTTTAAGGTGATTGAGGTACTTAGATGTACATTTGAACCCTCTAATGGGCATGGGAGTTGGTTTATATATTAAATAAGAGACCAGGGGTGGAGCTAAGAAAATGGGTAAGGGTAAGACCCCCTAATCATAACAAACTTTTTGTATGTTCAAAATCAGTAAAATCCGGATAGACAAAAGTATATATATATATATCGGGGCCTTAACAGTAGCTTTAAGGTAAAGGGGAGGAGTTAGCTAACATATGTAAGGGTATAAGGTTTCCTTTATAGAGGTCATGGGTATGGTTAGGTGGGCGTTTGGCTTATAGTTTGGAGACCTAAAAACCAGGACTGTTTTGGGTAAATTGTTAACGAGACGGGTTATGAAGTAAACTAAGTTAAGGGCTTTATAGAGGGGTGTAATGAGATGCTTAGAGGATATAAATGAGGTATATATATGGGAGAAGGTTAGATGTCCATCATGGGTTGATGAGCCATCTTAGTGTTTGGTTCACGTTTTGACTGTGTGCTTTTGTTTGTTAGCTTTTTGCTAGTGCGTGAATTTTTGGAGAAGCTCAATCGGGTGAGTTTCATAGTCCCATAACTTTTAATGATTTTCACTTCCAGATGGGATGAAAGAGACACTGTATGGTTTTGTAACTAATGCTGTGAATGTTTTTATGGTTTGTGATGGACTTGTGTGTGCACTTATGTGATTAACTGCTATGTGATTCTTGATTGTGTTTATGATTTGGATCGAGGACACATACCGTCTCAGTTATTGTGGTTTGACTTGGTACCAAGGGGATGTTGACAAGGCGGGGCCTTGGGGAGGTACATAGATATATGAGCATCTATGGGACCAATGGATAATGACAAGGGGGGCCTTGGGATTGGTACATAGGTGTATGGGCGCCTATGATACCATGGTGTTTGGTAAGGCTGGGAGCCTTGGATATGGTTTGGAATGATTGATCTTGAATGTTAGTTGTTAATGGATACTTGTAGCACATTGTCCATATGTTTAGTGGTTTATGGTTATTCACAGCTTATTATAATCTATTTTCGGTTGGAGTCTAAACGTATGACTCTCACCAACATTATGTTGACGTGTTTTAGTGTCTCTTTTAGGTGATAAAGTGGTTAAGCGTGAGAACATATGTGGCTAGGATTGGAGTCGTGTAGGAATGCATTTAGAAGGAGATCCCCGTTCCTTCTTAGTTTATTTTTCTGTTTGTTTCAATAAGTGATACTATGAACCTATATATTGATTTGTTTGTGTCACTTGTTTGTCTTGGGTAAGAGGTAGGGATGTTACCTACTTACCTAGACTCCTGCATTGATGAGATATTGTCATGACATTTGTGTCACCTTTTATGACATTTCTAATTCATATAGTTCTCTCTATGGACACGCTATTGTTGCGATGATATCCATGCGTCGCGTCCCATATTACGCCATGGTGGGGTGTGACAGAATGGTATCAGAGATAACGGTTATAGAGAATTAGGTTGCCTAGTCCAGTAAACTAGTCTATAGCTTAAGGGTCCCTGCATATAGGCGTCATAGGAGTATGTGTGCATTTTATATTAATTAAAGTTTTCTGGATGTTATTGGTTTTTACTTGCGATGTTTGTTAAGTTTTGACTAGTATGGGTTGAACCATAGTAGTTCATACTTACCTACATGTTATTTTCTTTTCGGGGTGTGACTAGTGCTGGTTGAACCATAATCATCCACGCTAGTCATTGTCGTATTTTGCTTAAATTGTACATTATAGTACATAATTTGGTACATGGTAGTTTCTATCTTTTGTTGGGTTATTTTATGTACTTGAGGTATATTATTTTTCTTTTAATGTTTAAGTCATGTTCCCTAAGAATCATGTGGTGGTTCGAGTTATTAGGAGTAGGTGGATATGAAGGATTTTAAGCTGTTTCCACTCTTATGGGCGACATGACTTATAACTGATTATGTTTTCGTTTTGGATTTAGTCTATGCTGTTTTAGCTAGACTATGGGTTTATGTATTTCAAGAGTTTGACTATGTTATTTTAATGGATGGAGTTTTGGACTTTTTTTTGGTAATGTGGTTATGAGCTTATTTGAGTAGATGGATATATGTGTTATGCGTTGTATTAATTCTTATAAGTGTCATAATAGGAAGGAGTGTATTGGGGAAGGGTAATTGTGTAAGTATGGTGGCCAACATAGTTATACAAGTACCACAACTTCAATGGATTCCTAAGTATGATTGCATGAAAGAGGGTTAGTACATGCTTGTATAGTAGATGTTAGACGGATTTAAGTATATGTATCCCGATATGCCTATATATGTATGATCCCCTACAATTATCGATTGTATCCTTAGGAGGGTGGCTAGCTCGATTTTTTTTTTGATATTAAACCTCCGTTGTAGCTTATTCTTTGAGTTTCGTATTTCACGTGTACGTTTTAAAATGGTGTTCTTGGTTTTAAGTCTATTGAAATAACTTGGGATTTCTTTTGAGATAATGAAATCTTTTGTGTTGGGTCTTACATTTCTTTTGGTCGGTATATATTGAAAAAAAGGGACTTGGAAATCTACTATAGAGTTAGATAGTTGGTTGTATTCGGTAAAATAAGGGTAAGGTGTTGGAGTCGTGTTTGAAACAAGATGTAACATAAGATTTCTTTTAATCAACACTTATTTATTTCAAATTCTAAAAGACTTTCTTTAAAATAAAGCGAAATAAAATTTCTTTCTACTTAAATTGTTTATATAAGTGAGCTTAATCAATATACGTCATTTATAATTATTTATGCAAGACTAAACAAAGTTCATGAAAATTTCACATACATTTATTTCTTTTCATTTAAAAAGGATTACGTTAATTACTAAGAGGATTCTTTAGTTTTTTTTAAAAAACAACTAGTATAAAACTGTTTTGGTCATAACTTGTTCGTTTTTAAAGCTTTTTGGGTGATTCAAAAGTCTAAAATTATATACTCGGAATGTACTTTTCAATTATTTGGTATTTATAGTCATGGGGTGTCAGTAGCTTGATCGAAATTTTGGTACAAGTGACGGGTTAAAGGTTGAGTTTTGAATAGTAGTTTTTTTAATGATTTGGGGTGCACGGGATACCTAGTCTTTGAGTTGAGTTTTGAGATCGTCTAGAAGGTTGTTTGAGTCACATAGATGTGGTGAGGAAAGAAAAAAAATATTTTTTGGAAAAGTTGATCTTGTGCACGGTTTAAATAATATGTCGCGGGGCATAAGATGTTTTGGTTGCCATTAAGTGTTTCTTGGATCATTTTTCGTTGTCATGATTCATTTGAATTGGTACATGTTTGAGTTTTCCTTTTGAGTTTTCGTGGTTTTGGTCTGTTTTAACTCGTGCACGTGAAATGTCGTTAGTTATCCGTGGGTTTGATTCGTTGATCGTATCTAGTGGATTCATGATGTAGTTTTGGGTTCGTATTGATTGGGAGCGTTGAGGTAGACATATGAAAGACTTGGTCGCGCCTACACGATTAAGTAGGTGGCCCTGAGAGAATGGTCGGAATGCCCTTTGTGGGGATGAAAGAGTTAAAAGTTCGTAGACGAACTAATGTGGTCATGAGGTCTCTTAGGAGTGCCAAGGGAGACGAATAGAGATTTGTATAATGTATGGATATTGGCACAAGTAACGTGCCATAGAGAGTTAATACTCAGTTTTGCAACCAAGTATAAAATATTATCGTCCGAATCTCTTCGAATTGACTATTGGTTCAAAGTGCGAATCAATTGTCTTTTGGTGAACAAGAGAATGGTTTGGTTGATTATCTATTTTAAACTAATAGCAAGTAATTTAAATGTCGTTGAGTAAAGTAGAAGTTTAAAGATTAATACTAAAATGACGAGTTAAAATTGAATGCTTGAAAACTTAAAGACAAGATTAGGAAAATACTAGAACACTTAATAAAACTAACACTTGGAAACTTTATAAAAAAAAGAACTAAAACCATCAGAATATGCAAAAGGGAGACTGATCGGAATATGCTATCGGAAAGTAAGATCAGAATATTTGAAACAATCACTGATCGGAATATTGTAAAAACAGGACTAATCGGAATATTGGGAATAAGCCCAATCGGAATAACGAAAAAAGAGGCAATCAGAATATGGGAAATAGCTCCAATCGGAATGTATGGAGGACACCCAATTGGAATGTTACAAAGTACCCCACAATCGGTAAGTCTTGAAATGCAGTCAATCACAATGAGCCAAAAATGGTCCAGATCGGAATATGAAACCCTATTCCGATCCAAGGTGATCGGAATATAGATGCTTAAATCGGAAAACCCAAAACCCTTTTCAGATCTACCAATCGGAATAAAGGAGGGGGCTGCTAGTCGGAATGCTACGATCGGAAAGGGGTTTAGACCCTTTCCGACTTATATGGGATTCGATAAAAAGCTAGCAATAAGCTATTTTGATAAGCTAATCACCAAACTTGAACGAATCTATAATAAAATGAACTAAATAAGCACAAATAAAAACTTATCCAAACTTAAAATAAGCAAACTTTTAAATCAAATCATAAAAAGATGAACTTTTTAAGAAAACTTTTAAAAGTAAATAAGCTAAAAGAAGCGAATAAGCCAATAAGCACACAAATCTTAAAGCTTAATCGAATGAAAGCTTATGTAAGCATAAAAAGATTAACTTTTTAAGCACGAAATCATTAAGAACAACACAGATCAAATGAAATTCGCACCAAAATTAATCTAAAAATCAAAGAAAGGTAGAATGAGATGAAAGATTAAAAGCTTAACTAGAACTTGATTAATGAAATCAACAATACACAAATGTTTAATCTTGAAAGATTAAAAGAAAGAAAGATGAAAACTTAGTGAGAGAAAGTTTAGAACTTTCTCTCTCTAAAAACTAGAAAAGTAAAAAAAATGAAAACTAAAACTAAAAACTAACTACCCTCCTAATGTTTATTAGGAGGGTATTTATAGGAAAAATGGAAGGAGTGCATGTGTTGCCTCTTCTTTCTTTCTTTCTTCACGTCTTCTCGACTCGATTTAATTCTTTGTCTTTTCTCGACGTCATCTCGGGTTTTGAACTTGTCTTGATAATTTTCTTGTTTAATTTAGACTTGAGTTCTTCGACTTCTTTAAACTTCCGTCTTTAGACTTTTTCTTCGATAAATCTTCAGAATAGGCCTTGGACTTCCGTTCTTTTTGCACTCTTGATCTTTTGACTTCGTCTTTTCCCGTTTTCTTCGATAAAAACCCGTGAAAGCCCGTGTTTTCTTCCTTTTTAATCTTTTGGTCCTAAAACACAATAAAAACACAAACCACGCATAATTCCGACTTTTACGACATAAAATACACGTTTTGGTCTTGTTATTATTGGAAATAAGTGGTAAAAGGATAAGTGTTTACACACTTATTAAATCCCCTACACTTGACCATTGCAATGCCCTCATGCAATGCATTAATTTAGAAGCACGGTTTACATTTTCCATCATAAATAACCCACCTTAGCCTTTATTAAATGCTAAACATAAAAAGATAGAAACAAGTAAAGAAATCAAAGACTTACATTGGGTTTTGGCAGCCATGAACGTTTATCATCCTCAAGTTTCACGTTCCCCATACCAAGCTTAAAAACGAGATCATTGTTATTATAAGTTAGCAGACTAACACGAATTCATGTAGGCCAATTATTTACTTAGACCCCCTTATTCCTAGGTGTGTCTCTTATATTTTATTTTTGTCTTGAATGATCACGAGGATGCATTGTTTGACTTATTTCGATAGTTATTTAGGCCGAAAATAAGGTGAACGATTTAATCAATAGTTAGCTAAAGGACAAAATCTTTTAAAACTGCTTCTCGGGACCTCATAAAGTTCATATCTTGGCATAACTCGCTTCACGATTTGAGACCTTTCTCGGACCGATATTTGGCAGCGACTTCATACTTCAAATCTTTGAGAGACTTTCTTGAAATTATGGTCTTCTCTTCATAATAGGAATTTCTTCACTTGAAGTTTTGAGAGATTCTTCATATTTGGACCACGACTTCTTCATTTTTCTCCAATCTTTATTTTGGACTTTGATATACAACGATCCGCCTCCTTTTAGGACTTGGATCTATTTATCCTCATACCTTGTTAGGGCCTTTTTGGATAGACTTCTCCATGATCTTTTGGGGAGTTTTTTCTTTTCGTCGTGTGTCTCGATCCTTCATATTGATTTTCGATAAATGATTCTTCACATCACTTTTGGATCTTTAGCAACAAAATGTAGCCCTCATGCCTTGTTAGGGCCTTTTCGGACTCGCCAATCTTTGCATCCCGCTTCAATAAGTTATGCCTTGGCTATGAACTCTAATCCGTACCGAGCAACTTTTAAACGATATTGGGCTAGAAGCTAAGTAACCTTTTAAATCGTACAACCTTATTTATTGCAGATAAATTTGTTAACAAGCGATGGGAGAATAGGCTCATAATTAACTCACATAAATTCACGAAAGAATACCAAACTTATAATTGACTCTATCATCTCTCGTTCTCCATAGTTTAAAATCTCAAGGAATGAGACTCGTGGATGCTTAGCCTATTAAATCAAAGTTTTGGGTTTTCGAGTCGCCTATAGGATCTTGCAAATTCTTAGACTTTTTCAAGTTTAGAAATCGCATTTTAAAGTTCCCTTGATAAACGACTCTCTAGGATCAATTATAGGAACTTGCGAAAAGTTCTTGTTCTTAACCCGTGAGAGTTAAGACTTTATCATTTTATAGCTCCCTATATAAAAGCCTAGCAAAACTTGACTTAAACACGTTAAGGATACTAGCTAGAGTAAACTTAGATAAGTAAACTCGGGTTGAGTCAAAATGTTCACGACTAAGAAAAATTTAAAACCACTTTATTTGAAAATTTATTCTAGCAATGGAAAGAAAATAAACATAACAAAGGAACATACAACTATACAACTAGGCCAAAATAGATTAAAAATTTTGAAAAATGTCGAAAAATCAAGTTTTCCGGTTAAAATGAGGGCAAATTCATGGAGAAGACCACTAACTTCGATATAAGTCCCCCTACACTTGATATAAACATTGTCCTCAATGTTTAAGCATGTGGGAGTGAACTCCCCTACACTTATGACATTGTGCACTTTGTTTAAATCTTGCTAAGGAAAGGACAACTAAAGTGAATTCAATGTGAACATATAAAATATGAAATATTGAATCACAAGAGTTTAGGATAGAACCGGGAAGATGGGAACACGGTATCACGGTTCGTCAAAAGTCATCAAGGTGGATCTTTGAAGCTTTAATCCCTGCACATCACAAGAAACAAGACAACAAACACATACGGGGCTCCCCCTTACACTTATTAAAGCAGTAAAGGATAGATCACGGGTTGCCTCCCGAGAAGCGCTTGTTTTTGATAACCGAGTCACGAGCCTGACTCGACCCAAATTTAGTTCATGGGAAACGTGGTGAGGGATGGAATCATCTCATGAGAGATGTCCTCACCAAAGTACAGTTCAAACGCTGGCCATTCACCTTGAAATTGGGCCAATTTGGCTGAGAAAGCTCAATGGTCCCATATGGAAAGACTTTGGCGACGGTGAATGGACCAGACCAGCGGCTCTTCAACTTGCCAGAGAAGATCTTCAACCGAGAGTTAAAAAGTAAGACTTGATCACCAACGTGGAACTCTCAGTTCTTGATTCTTGAGTCGTGAATGATCTTGGTCCTCTCCTTGTAGATTAGCGAGTTCTCATAAGCTTCATTCCTCAGTTCGTTAAGCTCGTTGAGTTGAATCTTGCGGAGATCACCGGCTTTGTTGATGTCGAAGTTAGCCCACTTCAAGGCCCAGTACGCCTTGTGTTCCAGCTCGATAGAGAGGTGGCATGCTTTCCCGTACACAAGACGATAAGGCGTACAGCCGATCGGGGTCTTATAAGCTGTACGGAAAGCCCACAGAGCATCATCTAACTTATCGGCCAACGCGGCGCGATGCTCTCCCACAGTACGTTTTAGAATTCGCTTCAATCCACGGTTGGAAATCTCGGCTTGCCCATTGGTTTGGGGATGATAAGCGGTGGAAAGACGATGATTAACACCATACTTAGCCATGACTCTTGCAAATTGATCATTGCAAAAATGAGTCCCGCGGTCACTGATTATAGCACGAGGAACACCGAATCGAGCAAACAGCTGCTTCAAAAAGTTCACAACCACCCTCGCATCGTTCATTGGGAGAGCCTTAGCTTCAACCCATTTAGAAACGTAGTCAACGGCTACGAGGATGTACTTGTTCCCTTTTGATGATGGAAATGGCCCCATAAAGTCGATGCCCCATACGTCAAAAATTTCACATTCTTGTATGAAATTTTGAGGCATCTCATCTTTATGTGTGATCTTGCCTTGGCGTTGGCAAGCATCACAATGCTTAACCATTTCGTGAGCGTCACGATAAATGGTGGGCCAATAGAATCCAGAGTCAAACACTTTCTTAGCGGTGTAGTTGGGACCAAAGTGACCACCGGTGGGTCCTTTATGGCAAGCAGCAAGGATTTGCAAAGCTGCCGGTCCATCAACACAGCGACGAATGATCAGATCAGCACATTGTTTGAATAGAAAAGGGTCATCCCAAAAGTAAGTCTTAACATCATTCAAGAACTTCTTCTTTTGTTGGGATGTTAACCCTTTGATGAGAACACCACCCGCTAAGTAGTTTGCAATGTCGGCAAACCACGGGGTGTCATCAAGATTGAGATTTATAGACATTAAGGTCTCAAGGGGGAAAGAGTCATTGATCTCTTTGTTCGGATGACCCCCTTGATATGGATCCTCAAGTCTACTCAGATGATCCGCGGCTAGGTTTTCGGCTCCCTTTTTGTCACGAATTTCAATGTTAAATTATTGAAGGAGTAAAACCCAGCGAAGAAGTCTTGGCTTAGAGTCGTGCTTAGTCATTAAGTACTTCAACGCAGAATGGCCCGTGTATACGATGGTGGTGGATAAAATAAGATAGGGGCGAAATTTTTCAAAAGCATAGACAACAGCTAAAAGCTCTTTTTCGGTTGTCGTATAATGCAATTGAGCCCCCGTCATTGTTTTGATAGCATAGTGGATTGGTTGGAAGTGTTTATTCACTCTTTGACCCAAAACCGCTCCAATAGCAAAGTCGCTAGCATCGCACATCAACTCAAAAGGCAGCTCCCAATTAGGGGTAACCAAGACCGGTGCCTTAGTTAGCTTATCCTTAAGAAGATTGAAGGCTTCGATACACTCTTTAGAAAAGATAAAAGGAGTATCTTTTTCCAAGAGGTGGGTCATCGGGCGAGCGATTTTAGAGAAATCCTGAATGAATCGACGATAGAAGCTTGCATGACCCAGAAAACTTCTCACACCCTTCACGGTTGAAGGTGGAGGTAATTTGGCTATGACATCTACTTTAGCACGGTCGACTTCAAGACCGGCTTTAGAGATTTTGTGTCCTAGCACAATGCCTTCTTTTACCATAAAATGGCATTTTTCCCAATTCAGAACAAGGCGAGTGTCTTCGCACCGCTTAAGCATACGTTCCAAATTGGCAAGGCAAGAAGAGAAGGAATCCCCAAAGACCGAGAAATCATCCATGAAGACTTCCATGGTTTGCTCAACCATGTCATGGAAGATAGCTAACATGTACCTTTGGAAAGTCCCGACGGCATTGCATAAGCCAAAAGGCATCCTTTTGTAGGCAAATGTGCCATAGGGACAAGTGAATGTTGTCTTCTCTTGATCTTGGGGATCGATGGGTATTTTGAAATAACCCGAGAAACCATCAAGAAAGCAGTAATATTCATTACCCGCTAAACGTTCAAGCATTTGGTCCATAAAAGGAAGAGGGAAATGATCCTTTCTCGTGGCATCATTGAGTTTGCGGTAGTCTATACAAACTCTCCACCCAGTAACGAGACGTGTAGGAATTAACTCGTTGTTGGCATTGGGCACAACGGTGATTCCACCTTTCTTAGGCACACAATGGACTGGACTAACCCATGGTGAATCCTAAATAGGATAAATCATGCCCGCATCAAGAAGTTTGATAACCTCTTTTTTGATAACGTCATGGATTTTAGGATTCACCCTTCGTTGGCTTTGAATTGTGGGCTTAAAGTCGTCCTCTATGACAATTTTATGTGTGCAAAAGTGAGGATCAATTCCGCGAATATCGGAGATTTTCCAAGCGATAGCTCTTTTATGCTTCTTCAACACGGCGATAAGTCGGGATTTTTCTTCTTCTTTCAGGTCCTTCGCGATGATGACTGGTAACTTCTTGTTGTCTTCAAGGAAAACGTACTCTAGATGAGGAGGTAGGTCCTTAAGCTCAAGAGTAGGAGGATCCTCAGTAGATGGTGTAACTAACGATGGATCATCATTAGTCACCTCTTTAGGAGAAGGAGGAGAAGACGGGTCTTCATTGAGAAGTCTCTCAATAGTACGAATGTCTTCATCCCAATCGGTGGACGAATCATCATACTTAAGATCGAGAGGACCCAAGCTAGCTTCGAAATCATCCAAGTCACTTTCTCCAAAAGGAGTCAATGCCGGAGCAATTGAGGCAACGGTCTCAACATTGGGTAGAGAAGAGAGAGTACTTTTGCAAGCATCATGAAAATGTTCTTCACAAGCCTCATCGAGAACATCAATAGCATTAATACTCTCATATGAATAAGGTTGCTTAGAAATCTTACCCATGTTGAAGACAATTTTATCGTCACCAACTCTCATGATTATTTCGCCTGCGGCTACATCAATGAGAGTGCGACCGGTCCTCAAGAAGGGACGTCCAACGATTAATGGAACACGAGGATCCATCTCGTAGTCAACGACAACAAAATCCGCCGGGAAGGTGAATTTGTCAACGCCAACGAAGACGTCTTCGGCTATCCCCACTGGATAAGCAACCGTACGGTTAGCTAATTCCAAGGTCATTTTGGTGGGGACTAGCTCGGGCAGAGATAATTGCTTCCAAACACTTAAAGGCATTAAGTTTATACTGGCACCTAGATCGGCTAGGGCCATGCAATTCTCTACTCCCGGGAAGTTGCAAGGAATCAAGAAGCGACCCTGATCACCAAGTTTGGTGGGCAATTTCCTTAAGAGAACGGCAGAGCAATTCTCTTTAAGTTGGGTCTGAGCAATGTCAAGAAGATTCTCTTTGTCACTAAGAAGATCTTTAAAAATTTTCGAGTATTTGGGCATGTGAGCGAGAGCCTTTGCAAAGGAGATGTTAAAATTCAATTGTTTAAACATTTTTAGAAAGTTTGAAACTTGAATATCATCCTTGCTCTTTTGCTTCTCTTTCCTCAACCTTGAAGGATAAGGTATATTGGATGAAGAAGAAGGCTTTAGGGGAGTAGGATCACTCACAACCACGGGTGGTGGGGAAATGGGGGTAGAAGGCAAAGGAGGTGAGGAAATTTGCTCTTTTTCCTTGTTCACAATCACGGGTGGAGGTGTAGGAAGCTCGGGTTCCGTATAACCTTTTCCACTACGAGTGGTGATTGCTTTCATCTCCCCTCTTGGGTTCGCAACGGTGTTACTCAGAAGAGTACCCGAAGAAGAGGGTTGATTACCTTGGAAGAGCGAACCGATCATATCACGTATGTTAAGCGCTTGAGTGCTGAAAGAGTCTCTCATGTCTGCACGAATCTCATTGCTTTGTTTTGCCATGTCATTCCGTAGCTCGGCTCGAATATCGTTCCCTTGTTTCGCCATTTCTCCCTTCAAATTGACGAATTGACTCTGAAGATTCGTCATCATCTCTCGATTAGTCTTCATGAACGTTTCAATGTCTGGATTCAATGCCATCGGTTGATTGAGAGGTGGAGCTTGGTAAGCTTTAGAATTTCCTTGAGGTGGATATGGGTTTCTTTGGGATTGATATTGATTGGTAGCACGAGGTTGGGATTGGTTGTTTCGGTTATAGCTTTGTTGTTGGTTTTGGTTTTGAGGAGGGAAACCGGGTGGAGCAAGATAGTTGTTTGAACGATAACTTAGCAAGCTACGGTCCCCTTGAGGACGAGCTTGATAGCCTCCCGTGGGATAAGTATCATATGCCGCGTTAACGTTTTCAGAAAAATTGCCTTGGGTAGAAGGACAATCATTATAAGAATGAGGACCACCACATGTGTCACCAGAAATAGAAACGGCTTTAGCTTGTTGAAAGTAGTTTGTGGCCATGGTCATGAAATCCTTGTGCATATCCGTGATTTGTCGGGTAAGTTCGGTTATCTCGGGATTAGAGGTAGTAGAAGAAACATTGACTCTCGAGTTAGATCTTGAGGATGCGGATGAATCCCAATTCTTGTGGTGAGTAGTCATGTTTTCAATCAACTCTCGACACTCCTCCGGTCTCCTTTTCATAAAAGTACCACCGGCGGCGACATTGATCGTGTCACGATCACGAAAAGTGAGACCATTGTAGAAAGTATCAATGAGAGTGATGGGGAGCATGTTGTGATTTGGACAACGGTTGATCAAATCATTGTATCGTTCCCAAGCATCAAAGAGCGATTCATCATTGTCTTGCATGAATCCACTAATTTGGTTACGAAGGCTTGTGACCATGGATGGTGGGAAGTAGCGCGACAAAAAGCGTTGAGTCATGTCATTCCAAGTATGAATATAATTCTTTGGGAGACGGTCAAACCATTTTTCGGCATGGTGAGAAAGCGAGTGGGGAAATAGTTGGAGGCGAAGGTCATCCATAGAAACACCGGGGGACTTCATGCTTTGGGTGATGGTAATGAATTCGTCGAGGTGTTTGTTGGCATCATCATCCGGAATTCCGTGAAATGGGTTAGTTTGCACTTGTTGGATCATGTGATGCTTCAACGAAAACTCCTGAGCCGTGACGTGCATCGGCGCAATCGGGCCTCCGCGTCCGTTCATGGTGGGTTGACACAATTCCTCCATTGTTCGTAAATCAGGTAGGGGGACATTGTTGTTGTTGTTGTTATTGTTATTCAAATTGGGTAGAGGTGGGTTATTATTGTTGTTATTAACACCAGCCATATCTAAATCTTCACGAGTCTCAGGCTCAGAATAGTTTGAAGATCTAGTACGCATACACCCGCAGAAGAAAAATACAAAGAGAATATCTATATAATCTTTTTGGTGCAAAGCCTTTGGAAAAGAATTGCTTTTTATGATTTTTCAATGTTTTTGTATTTTTGAATTTTTTTTATATTTTTTAGGATTTTTGAAAACTTTTGAAGCAAGGAAAATAACGTTCAAAGAACGGATCCCAAAATTCAATGCGTCTCTCACTAGAAACCGTTAATCGTAACGAAAAGAGCCAGAAGCGGCGCCATTTAATACTCAGTTTTGCAACCAAGTATAAAATATTATCGTCCGAATATCTTTGAATTGACTATTGGTTCAAAGTGCGACTCAATTTTCTTTTGGTGAACAAGAGAATGGTTCGGTTGATTATCTATTTTAAACTAATAGCAAGTAATTTAAATGTCGTTGAGTAAAGTAGAAATTTAAAGATTAATACTAAAATGACGAGTTAAAATTGAATGCTTGAAAACTTAAAGACAAGATTAGGAAAATACTAGAACACTTAATAAAACTTACACTTGGAAACTTTATAAAAAACAAGAACTAAAACCATCGGAATATGCAAAAGGGAGACTGATCGGAATATGCTATCGGAAAGTAAGATCGGAATATTTGAAACAATCACTGATCAGAATATTGTAAAAACAGGACTAATCAGAATATTGGGAATAAGCCCAATTGGAATAACGAAAAAAGAGGCAATCGGAATATGGGAAATAGCTCCAATCGGAATGTATGGAGGACACCCAATCGGAATGTTACAAAGTACCCCACAATCGGAAAGTCTTGAAATGCAGTCAATCGGAATGAGCCAAAAATGGTCCAGATTGGAATATGAAACCCTATTCCGATCCAAGGTGATCGGAATATAGATGCTTAAATCGGAAAACCCAAAACCCTTTTCAGATCTACCAATCGGAATAAAGGAGGGGGCTGCTGGTCGGAATGCTGCGATCGGAAAGGGGTTTAGACCCTTTCCGATTTATATGGGATTCGATAAAAAGCTAGCAATAAGCTATTTTGATAAGCTAATCACCAAACTTGAACGAATCTATAATAAAATGAACTAAATAAGCACAAATAAGAACTTATCCAAACTTAAAATAAGCAAACTTTTAAATCAAATCATAAAAAGATGAACTTTTTAAGAAAACTTTTAAAAGTAAATAAGCTAAAAGAAGCGAATAAGCCAATAAGCACACAAATCTTAAAGCTTAATCGAATGAAAGCTTATGTAAGCATAAAAAGATTAACTTTTTAAGCACGAAATCATTAAGAACAACACGGATCAAATGAAATTCGCACCAAAAGTAATCTAAAAATCAAAGAAAGGTAGAATGAGATGAAAGATTAAAAGCTTAACTAGAAGTTGATTAATGAAATCAACAATACACAAATGTTTAATCTTGAAAGATTAAAAGAAAGAAAGATGAAAACTTAGTGTGAGAAAGTTTAGAACTTTCTCTCTCTAAAAACTAGAAAAGTAAAAAAAATGAAAACTAAAACAAAAAACTAACTACCCTCCTAATGTGTATTAGGAGGGTATTTATAGGAAAAATGGAAGGAGTGCATGTGTTGCCTCTTCTTTCTTTCTTTCTTCACGTCTTCTCGGCTCGATTTAATTCTTTGTCTTTTCTCGACGTCGTCTCGGGTTTTGAACTTGTATTGATAATTTTCTTCTTTAATTTAGACTTGAGTTCTTCGACTTCTTTAAACTTCCGTCTTTAGACTTTTTCTTCGATAAATCTTCAGAATAGGCCTTTGACTTCCGTTCTTTTTGCACTCTTGATCTTTTGACTTCGTCTTTTCTCGTTTTCTTCGATAAAAGCCCGTGAAAGCCCGTGTTTTCTTCCTTTTTAATCTTTTGGTCCTAAAACACAATAAAAACACAAACCACGCATAATTCCGACTTTTACGACATAAAATACACGTTTTGGTCTTGTTATTATTGGAAATAAGTGGTAAAAGGATAAGTGTTTACACACTTATTAAGAGTGTTGGAAGGGGATATAATACCTCAAAGGTATTTATGATTGTTCGTAAGGCATGTAAGTTTTCCGAAAATTTCCTGAGATTTAGTAGGTTTGCCTATTACTGTGAGGTAGAACCATAAATAGAGCAAGTAGGAGAAGTGAGAGGAGTTGTAGTTAGTGCCTTTCCAAGGAAATTGTTGATTGAATAATTTTAAGAGCAAGAGTTGTTAGAAATTGCAATGGATGCAAGGTAAAATTTGAGTTGCTTAGTAGTAGATTGGCTGTGAAAAGCGGTTGAGTGGTCTGATAAGAAGAAGTATTGGTCTTTTAGAATACGTGCAGATTTTCGCGAGTAGAACGAGGTATAAATTTATTTATATTGCTTCTAAGAGAGGGTGCAAGGAGGACGTAGTTAAAACTGCTAAGGATGTTGTATGAACGCTTTGGGTTTACGGTTATGATTTTGGCTTCGCCGAGGCGCTAGCAGTTTTCATGGAGTCAATGAACCGGGGTGCATGACAATATATAAACGAGTTGTCATGGGAGCATCGACGACATCTTGATCTACTCAAATCTAAGAAAGAGAGTGAGGCGAATTATGAGTTGGTTTTGGAGTTGTTAGGAAAGGGAATTATACGTGAGATTTTCAAGTGTGAGTTTTAGGATTAAGTTGGCCAGGACGAGTAGTCAGAGATGATGGCATATCGTGGAACCAACAAGGGGCAAAGTGAAGAAGGGTGAGGAAGCGTTTTGGAGGCTGAAGAGGTGGATTGGATAATGAGCAGATCTTGGAATTATTAGAAGGACTGGATGAATTCGCGAAGCATGACGATACGTGGAGCAAGAATTTGGATGTATATGAGAACGACAAAGAAAGGCGATTGTTTATACGTTGTGGGAACTAAAGATTTGGAAGAACTAGATAGACTTAGTTAGTGGAGCTGGATTGTTATATCTGCCTAGAATGCTATAGGCATTTGGGGTACGAGACGTAGAGCATGATCTATACACATCATGAACGTCTCCAACACATATTTAATCATCTTGATTGAACATTTGGAAAAGGTGATGGGTGGAGTTAAGTGATGAAAGAAAATTGCAAGGCCAAGTACCATTTGGGAAAGGCAAGCATGGTTGATGAGACATGGAATAAAAAGAATGAAGTGAAGCTGAGACGAACTTGAACTATATGGATGACGTATTAGGGTGGTTTGGATGAAGGATGTAGGTTGCACGAGTTGAGTTGTCTAAAGCAGAGAACGCGTCAACATGTATGTTGCGTGGCTTGGACAATCATATGGAGAAAAGGGACGTAGACTATACTTCCTACATAGATAGGAGTAGCTTAGAAAGGGCGATGTAAGGACGAAGTTGGTGAAAGGGATACATAATAGGGTGGAGGAATAAGTACGACGAGAGTTGGGTGTTAGTCGATAGACTGACTAATTCATCTCATATTTCAAGAGGAATGAGAAGAACGTAGTTGAGAAGTTGGAAGGATTGCGTACGAATGTGATGGAATAGAGGGTTTTGCGTAAAAGTTAGCCTAATATGTATGGAATGCCTTATGAAGGATTATGTCAAGGGAAGAAATGATGGGAAGCAAGCGTAGTATACCGTTGATAGACTAATGTTTGGTATGAGCATACTATATGGGTAATTGAGAAAGACGCCTAGAGCATTGGCGTGAGATTTGGAGATAGTTGGAGAACGCATTATAATAGGAAGAATTCTCCTACAAAGAGAGAGTCACCGGTGAGAGGGGCATATTCCCCATTGATGAGGATGTAAGGAATAAAGGAGGAAACACCTAATTATAGGCTGAAGACGGGATATAAGATGGTATGGAAATTAAGATTGTGGAGAGACAAGCGAAGAGTAGTATGGAGGAATAATGATTCGAGGGAGCAAGAGGCTGTGAAGATAGTGGGGTGGTAATGAAGAGAAACCGTTAGAGCAAGAGGTTAGTAGTCACGAACAATGGAACGTCCACCTAGAGAAAAGGTGTAACACATGTTAGTATGAAGGATGGTTAGTTACTTGGTGCCGAGCATGGGAAAGCAAGGATGAGGTGGTGGTTATGACATGTTTCTTGTGAATATTATGGGAAGCTTTTGGTTATGCAATCCTGCATATACCACTGGATGTGTTTAAGGTTGGGAGAACTTTCGAATGATGGAAAATCCGTAGAGGATAGAAGCCGTTAGGTATGGTGATAGGAATTGTAGTAGAAACTGCTGGAGTTAATTCATAGGAGATGAGGTGGATCACCGTTACAGTGGGATGAAGTTAGAAGCGGCCAACGTATTCGACCGGAGGTGGATCGGAAAACTATGGAGGTGGTGGCAGTGACTAAGTAGAGGTTGAAAATAGCAAAGAACCGACAAGAGAGCTATGCGGACAAGAGGCGTAAGCCGTTGAGATTTGAGATAAAGTTATGCTAAAGGTTTCACCATGGAAAGGGGTGATGCGGTTTGGAAAGAAAAGGGAAGTTAGCACCTAGATTTGTGGGTCCATTTGAAATCCTTGAAAGGATTGGTCTAGTGGCGTATAGGTTGAGATTACCGGAGGAATTGAGTAGTGTGCATGACGTATTTCATGTATCAAACTTGAGGAAATGCTTAGCAAGAACTGACTTGCAAGTACCATTAGATGATATTAGTATGGATACGAGTCTTCGTTTTATCGAAGAGCCGATAGATATTTTGGGTCGTGAAGCTAGGACGTTGGATAATGTAAGACTTACTTTTTGGTAAGCTGGCGCCTTTCACGTGAGTTGGACTAGATTTATATACTTTACTATACGTAGGGACTAATCATGTAAAGTATGTATAGCTTAGTCATGTTAGGCCTATAAATACCCCCATGACTCTTCATGGGGGTGTGGAAGTTTTGTGTCTTTTTCATTTTGTATTGTTTCACTTGGAATAATACACACACATTCCTTCACATCTCTCTAACTTTCTTTGATCATTAATGTCTACCATGTTCTTTGATCATCCCCGACCACCCGAACCATGGTGGGTTTTTGATGCTTGTCAATTGGTATCAGAGCTAACCGGGGGTGTTTTGTATCCGTGTGTTTGTATTGTGTTATCAGATTCGTGTCGTGATATTCAGTATCATGGTTCGTTTTTTTCTGATTCTTCTCCTTATCTAATCTTATCATGTCCAGTCACTTTTATAATATATTTGAATCAGTTATTGTCACGAATTCCAAAGGTATCTTTATATGATGATGCCTCGTCATTTTTTAATCCATTCATTGTGATATGCGTGTTGTGGGTGTGTCCCTGGTTTCATTGGAATAATTTTTTGGGAATAAGGACAACTGCTATTTGACCAGATCCTGATTTTTCGGTTCTTGTGCCTATGGATTCGATTCCTAAATTTTGCGGATTTTTGCATTCGTACATGTTGCGGAATCGAATGCTTTCTACTTTTGCGGAATCATTTGTATTCCATGATATTGCGGAATCTTGGTTTCACATGTTGCGGAATCGAATGTCATCTACTTTTTGCGGAATCGAATGCTTTCTTGCTTTGCGGAATTATGGCCGCGAAATCTTGGGTTGCGGATTCATTGGTCTAGTAATCGAATGAGTTGCGGAATCATATGTATTCCATGTTGCGGAATCATATGAATTCCATGGTTGCGATATTGAATGAGAAAAGGACTGATAAGAAATGTTGCGGAATCATATGAATGGGTTGCGGAATCATGCCAATGTATTTCATATCGAGACCTTGCTATGACTAAACCTTAACCATCATCACCTAATCCCTACGCATCTGGACTCGTATAGATAATCAAATGGACCTCAGATTCGGTCAAACGTTTTTCAATATCTTTTCAAAGATTTTTTCGTTTGACTCATCTCATCGCAGATCCGTATTGGGTTTTTACCCATTTTAATATTTGAGATCTGTTAAGAATTGAGTATAACAAGCATGGTAGACTCATTCTTTATCTCGATTTCAAACAAAAATCCCGACATGCAACAATTAAAAACCAAAAGATTTCTGATTAATCTACTCGGGTTTTGCTCTTATTTGTAGATCTTTATAGATCATGTTTCGCGAATGATAAACCCATCTCTGACCTTGCTCGAAATAAATCAAAAAACAAAGCACTCAATCAGTTATCTACCTGCCCGTGTCATTCACAGATCTTTGTGAGGGCATATCCTCATTAGTTTTCGAATTTTTTCCACTGATTTATAACAACTTTGTTATAATCAGTATTAAATTCGGTTTAAAACTCAATAAATCTACATACCTACCCGAGTCATGTGGACAGATTTTGAAGCATTTATAGATCTTGGATGATATCTAAACGAAATCAAGAAGGGGTTTGTGATTCGTGCATCATTTTAGTGTCTAATGATCTGTGGGTTAATCGAATGTGAATGGAGATTTATGTTTTGAGATTAGGTTTTGGAGATGGTGATTTGGGAGTGCATTAGGAGAGGGGGTAAACAAGATGAGTAGTTCTGGATGTATCGATTGTTGGTGTAGATGAAAGAAGGATGGGGGCGGTAAATACAATGTGAGGTGTGATTTGTGGTTAATGGGAGATAAATTTTGGGTGGCTCGGTTTGTCTTATATCACTAGGTCAACAACTAAGTTTCTTATCTTTGACCTAGACTGACAAAAAAATGGACATCTGTTGCACATTAATTTTGTCTCGTAATATGTCCCGTCTATAATTCATGTCTCGTTTTTCATTTTGAGGGGGATTTGTGTTTTACTCACTACGTATAGGTGGAGTTACACGAATATAAAAGATTAGTTTTGACGGGTCGATCTCTACTCAATCGAAGGTATTTAGTGGGCCGATTAATTGTTGCAATCGTATTCGGGATGACCGTCTTCATTTCCGAATATTGCAAAATTATCATGACAGAATTGGTTAACGGAGTTATTGGATCGAACCGGGTATTTCGTAAGAACCAAGTGGTAAAAAAATTTTGTCGGGCCAAATGCTTATGTGACGGGATTTTACTATTTTGGCAGGCCGTTTAAACTGTGACATTTAAGGCCGGGTATCCGTTTTTCGATCATAACACTTCTTCACGAACATCAAACACAACAAACACAATACATTACACTAAAACGATCCTTATCAAAAATTCACCTAAATTCCTAACGTCTATTACGGTTTATGTGATTACGAAGATGATTCGATGCTACTTATTTGAGGTTGAAGTGAGATTTCTCAGAGGCGTTCTTATTTTATCTTTAAAGGAGTACTTACGACTTTATAAGATAACTTGCTTGAGCATATACGGTTATGGATAAGACTTGAAGTATCTAGTTTCCAGTGTCAAGGGGAGGATGAACGACGACATGGATAACTATCATTTTTTGGGAGCTTCGTTGTGGTTCTCAGTGTCACACGCACTTGCTGTTGTGGATTTCTTCAAGAGATGTAGTATCTTTTCATATACCGCCTGTTTTGGTATAGGGTACTTTAGAGAGGTTGTACCTTTTTAATACCGCCTTTTGGTATAGGGTACGTTTAAGACTTCTCTGCATCGCTCTTCATTCTACAATAGTGCAAGCTTAAGTTCAAGTTTGGGGAATTCTACTTCAGTTTCAAATTTGGATTATCGGCTTATCTTCATCAGTGGTCACTATCAATAGCCAACAGAATTGATAAGGGGATTCAGTTCAGGGTGATCAAGAGAGAATCGTTAGAGAGATTTTTGTTCACATCTTCTCACATCGTCATGGTTACTAAGTAAGCGGTTCCAGTTGGCATACCACGTACACACATGAAGGATGATTCCCTTAATAGGTATCATCCTGGAGGGAGAAATGTGTACATGCGGGGTCACTTGACTTTGGTGTTACCGTTTCTACATAGAGGGATAAGTTGACTACATTCGGGACTTAATTTACTTTGATGTGGCAACTTTTTATCATCACTGTCCTGTCAGGAGAAATGTGCATTTCCGGGACTTAATTGACTCTGGTGCGACAGGTTGACTTCTTGTTCGGGATAGAGTGTGTACTTCTGGTAATCTATCATAGAATCTAGACTGGGATTGCTTCAATTTGTGAGAATATGTTGATGACGTTATCACCTCCCACAGATTTCCTCTGTATGATCTGTTTGGGAGGGAGCAGTCTTTACTGCTTGTTTTATGAAAGGCCTTCTAGTTGGGAGGGAGTAAAACTCAACTAGATTCTACAATGCTGAAGAAATAGAGCTGGAGTATTCAAGAAGATGAAGGTCGCTGAAGACTGTCTCAAGGAATGCTGGAATTCAAGCTTATCATTTTTCTTTATTTTTGCTTGTAGGAAACATTGTAACCAACTCACGTGAGTCACCATCTTGGAGGGAGATTGTTAGACTTACTTTTTGGTAAGCTGGCGCCTTTCACGTGAGTTGGACTAGATTTATATACTTTACTATACGCAGGGACTAATCATGTAAAGTATGTATAGCTTAGTCATGTTAGGCCTATAAATACCCCATGACTCTCCATGGGGGTGTAGAAGTTTTGTGTCTTTTTCATTTTGTATTGTTTCACTTGGAATAATACACACACATTCCTTCACCTCTCTCTAACTTTCTCTCACTAGAACTATTAATGTCTACCATGTTCTTTGATCATCCCCGACCACCCGAACCATGGTGGGTTTTTGATGCTTGTCAGATAAAAATGGTAATATACCGTAGTTATGGGTAGATGGAATTTGGAACATGGACTAGAGTTCACGTGGGAACAGGAAGGATTTATGAGGAGCAAGTATCCTCAGCTAATTGATAATGACGATCCTAAGGAGTAAATCTCGGGACGAGATTTCTATTAGGAGGGAGTGATATGACAACTGTGGTTTTGAGGTTCGTCACTTGGTCTTATTTTAAGGTTAATTTATGTGTGACTATGTGATTTGCGTGTTTACATGTTATTTTGCGTGAACGAGGTTGGTGTGGATATCGTTTATGGGTATAAAGTACTCATAAGTAAATCGAGGAATGGTTATTTCATGTTCATGAGCTCACAAATTAGTGACTATGAAATGAAATGGTGTTATTTTGGTGTTTTACGTATACGTATAAGTATTATAGTAAATCGTATTTTTTTTACGATTTGGGGTTTAGAATTTAGAGGTCTCGGGTAAGGTGTTTAGTCATGTGAGTATTTTTGGGATGGTTTTAAGTCATTTAGGACTTAGTTATAAAGTTTATTTCAAAATTTAAGATTTTTTTTAAAACTGTATATTTTACGTGTTTTACGGTAAACGCGTAAATTTGACTAGTTTTACGGTTTTGAGGTTTTGGAGGTTTTAGGAGCTGAAATAAATTAAGGTAAATTAAGGTATTATTAATAACATTATAATAAGTAATAAAAAAGAAAAAAAATATATATATATATATGGGTTTGTTAGGGCCGAATAAAAAGAAAAAAAAAGAAAAAAAGGAAGGTGGGTTGTATTGGGCTAGGATTCTTGGAGAAAAACTATATAAGGACTTTTATTATATCATAACTCTCATAAATCCCTGAAGAATTATTAGAGTCGACGGTGACATAAAAAAATAGGGCTTCTTCATAAATTTGGGGGTTTTCATAAATCAAAGGTAAATCTTTATAACCCTTTTTAATTAAAGTGTTTTAATTCTTTTTCAATCATCTTATGATGGATTTAGGTTAGGATTTAAATTAAAATCTGTATATTAATGATATTATAATGATTAGGTGAATTAGGGCTTGTAATTAGTGGAGTTATGGGTAATTAATTAGGTTAATTTAATTGAATTCGTAATTAAAAACTGGGCAAAAATTTTGGTCCATTGTTTTGATCATATCTGGATTTCTAGGAACTTTCATGGTTCGATCCAAGTATCCCTGAATAGCTAATCAAGTTTACTTTCGAATGTAAGAAACGAGAACTAAATTGGATGTCTGTAGGTGGGTCAAAAACAGGTTACAACAGTCGGAGGTCAAAACAGTTTTGAAATCAGTCGGGTTTAATTTAATGTTTTAAGGTGACTGAGGTACTTAGATGTACATTTGAAACCTCTAATGGGCATGGGAGTTGGTTTATATATTAAATAAGAGACCAGGGGTGGGGCTAAGAAAATGGGTTAGGGTAAGACCCCCTAATCATAGCAAACTTTTTGTATGTTCAAAATCAGTAAAATCTAGATAGACAAAAGTACGTATATATATATCAGAGCCTTAACAGTAGCTTTAAGGTTGGGTCAAAGGGGAGGAGTTAGATAACATATGTAAGGACATAGGGTTTCCTTTATAGAAGTCATGGGTATGGTTAGGTGGGCGTTTGGCTGATAGTTTGGAGACCTAAAAACCGGGACTATTTTGGGTAAAATGTTAACGAGACGAGTTATGAAGTAAACTAAGTTAAGGGCTTTATAGAGGGGTGTAATGAGATGCTGTGAGCATATAAATGAAGTATATATATGGGAGAAGTTTAGATGTCCATCATGGGTTGATGAGCCATCTTAGTGTTTGGTTTATGTTTTGATTGTGTGCTTTTGTTTGTTAGCTTTTTGCTAGTGCGCAGATTTTTGGAGAAGCTCAATCAGGTGAGTTTCATAGTCCCATATCTTTTAATGATTTTCACTTCCAGATGGGATGGAAGAGACACTGTATGGTTTTGTAACTAATGCTGTGAATGTTTTTATGGCTTGTGATGGACTTGTGTGTGCACTTATGTGATTAACTGCTATGTGATTCTTGATTGTGTTTATAATTTGGATCGAGGGACACGTACCGTCTCAGTTATTGTGGTTTGACTTGGTACCAAGGGTATGTTGACAAGGCGGGGCCTTGGGGAGGTACATAGATGTGTGAGAATCTATGGGACCAATGGATAATGACGAGGCGGGGCCTTAGGATTAGTACATAGGTGTATGGGCACCTATGGTACCATGGTGTTTGGTAAGGCTGGGAGCCTTGGATTTGGTTTGGAATGATTGATCTTGAATGTTAGTTGTTAATGCATACTTGTAGCACATTGTCCATATGTTTAGTGGTTTATGGTTGTTCACAGCTTATTATAATCTATTTTCGGTTGGAGTCTAAACCTATGACTCTCACCAACATTATGTCAACGTGTTTTAGTGTCTCTTTTAGGTGATAAAGTGGTTAAGCGTGAGAACATATGTGGCTAGGACTGGAGTCGCGTAGGAATGCATTTAGAAGGAGATCCCCGTTCCTTCTTAGTTTATTTTTCTATTTGTTTCAATAAGTGATACTATGAACCTATATGTTGATTTGTTTGTGTTATTTGTTTGTCTTGGGTAAGAGGTAGGATTGTTACCTACTTACCTAGACACCTGCATTGATGATATATTGTCATGACATTTGTGTCACCTTTTATGACACTTCTAATTCATATATTTCTCTCTATGGACACGCTATTGTTGTGATGATATCCATGCGTCGCGTCCCATATTCCGCCATGGTGGGGTGTGACATTGCCTTAACCCATAGAGTGTCTGGGTCAGCACCTAGATCTCTTAGGATTATCTGTACACTTTGTCTTGGCATTAGGATATGATTCATTTGTGCTCATAATGTACCCTGATGATCCTTCACCCTCTGGACTGTGCTCTTGCCTCTAACAACTTGAGCACACTATAGGTCCCGACCCAGAGTCTCTGCACCTCACGTGTCTCTGGGTCCCCTAATATGAAAAAGAGTCCCAAAGAATTCATTCTTTTGGGGGGACTGAATAATCACCCTCAATCTTCTTAGGGGCAGCGATAAAAGGCGACCTTTACCTTCAAATATGTCACAACTAAAAGAGTCCCAAAGAATTTATTCTTTTGGGGGGACTGAATAATCACCCTCGGTCTTCATAGGGGCATCAATAAAAGGCGACCTTTAACTTCCAATACTTCACAATTAAAAGAGTCCCAAGGAGCAATCCTTCAGGGGGAGCTGGATAATCACACCCAGCTATCCTAGGGGCAGCGAACGGCAACCATTCACCACATAGTTTTCACAAATCAAAAGAGTCCCAAGGAGTAATCCTTATGGGGGAGTTGGATAATCACACCCAACTATCCTAGGGGCAGTGAATGGCGACCCTTCAACATATCCATTTCACACTAAAAGAGTCCCAAGGAGAAATCCTTAGGGGGGGCTGGATAATCACACCCAACTTTCCTAGGGGCAGCGAATGGCGATATATAACTTCATATTTATTTCACACTGGTTACTAACAAATGCCATAACATGCTCACAATCTTCATGAAGAAAAACAGAACGATGAGGCTTACTCCATCGCTAGTGACGAAAATGTTGAAGCCTCCCTCATTGATCTAGATGCTATGTCAGACATTGACTCCATGCCTGAAGATGAGGTGTTTATTATCGAAGATGACCTTACCATTTCAGACTATGCTGATATGGATGCTGATGATGACCAAGTCACACCTGACTTGAAGCCAATTACCTTCCCATCGATGGTAAATGTTCAGGAACTAGCTGCCAAGCAACTATGAGACCAGAGGCTCTGTACACCAACCCCATTTCCCTTCCCAACTTTGCCAAATGTCATGGAAATGGGGGCAATGAAACACTTAGAGCATTTGCAAAACCTCAAGCCTATCCCTATTTCAAGAATGAATGATGTTCAAGAACTAGCCGCTGAGGAACTCTGGGTTAAGAGGGGAGACATCAGTATCACCAAGCCTTAAGTCACAAATGATGTCGTCCTCTCTGAAATACAAACACTCACCCATGCTGCTGAAGAACTCACCACAACCTTAGAGACTTCCCTAAACTCATCTGTGGAATCCTCTATGACTGCACTACTTCCGCAACTGCTGGGAAATGCCTTGAAATCTCAACTCCCAGTGGTTCTAAACCAGAGTCTCTAGCAGTACATGCTATCAGTCCTCACAAAAGCTGTCAAAGCTAACGTTGCTGCTATTGCAAAGGCATCTGAACCGTCTAGGGAACTTCTTCAGGAGCTATTACAAGAGGAACTTAAAGAAATCTGTTTGTTTGTCCATCAAGAATTTGTTAAGTTCCTTAAACCTGGATCAGGCACAACTTCTAATGGCGCTATGCCTGAGGGGGGAGAATTATGCTACTTCTACCTCTGAAGAAGAAGAAGATACTGCTCCACCTAAGGGGGAGCAATCACTTAAACAACCAACACCTACAACAGAGATCCCAACACCAAAACCCATCAGATCCTTTAACCCCATCACTGAGGTGGCAAAGGACAAGGAAAAGGTATTGCCACTGAGGTGCTAGAAACAACCCTACACTCCCTCCAAGAAGAAGGTGGATCTACTGCAAGATACTCTGAGCTGAACAAATTTAAAAGCGCAGATGAACCACCACTAACCCTAGAGCAGGCAAAGGCTCAAATCATGGAACAAAAGAGGTTAGCTGACATTAGAGCTGCTGAAATCAAGAGCAAAGAAGCTTTGAACAAACTACTCTCTCCAGCTGTAAAGGAAGCTCAACTGAATAAGCTCAAAGAACTTAAAGTCAAAAGGATCAACCTTCAAAAGGAATATGAGAGAATAGTTGACCAAAGAGCAGAGCCCGGTCAAATCACCAAGTACACTTGTTACACTGACAAAGACAAAAGAGTAGTGATGACCTTATAAAGAGATAATCAAATAACCAACTACAAAGTCTCCAGTGACTTTAAACTCAGAGATCTGGGCCTCTCTGAATGGTTAGAAGTGATGTCTCTTGCCCAAAAGAAGACTGGGCCCAGTGCTGCCCAAATGATGAAAAACATTCAAGCTAAGCTTAATTGGGTAAGAGACACCGCTAAGAAGATGAAGTTACCTCTGCCTCCTTAACTATCACAACAACAATCAACTCAAGGACAAAGAAAAAGGAAAACCCCAATGGGGCCTCTAGTAGAGAAGCTGGTCACTAAGAATGTTGTGGTAGATTGAATGTACAGAAACCTTGTACTTCCTAAGGAGATTGCTAAGCCAGTGGGTGGCCAAGTTTACTCAGAACCAGAGAAAAGAATGGTCTTTATGAAGGGTAATTATGAGTATTGCTTTTAAAGGATGAATGAACTTCATCTAGCTTCAACTATCCAACTCATCAGACTCAAACAAGGCATCCTAAGGAACTGCAAATTAGTTGATGATTTTGAGTTTGAAGTTGAGCTGATCATTAACTCCAGGAGTGACAAAGTTGAAGCTCAGAGAATCTGTGACCAAGGCCTCGATCGCTGAAGAACCATTTGTTTTGTTTTATTTTACACCACTGGGTGTCTTTGTAATAGTCTAGGTTCTTTATGTTTAATAAAACTCTGAGGTATGCTTGTTAAAATTATGTGTAAGAAGAAGCTGTGTACTCACTTACAATAATTCTAGACTTAGTATAATTTATTAACAAATAGAGGGAGATTGTTGGGCCAATGAAAGTTTTAACTATGGCCCAGTCTAGATTTGTTTAAATTAGACTAAGTGTTACTGATCGCTGAGAGGACCAGCGACAGAGACCAGACCAGCGGAAGGCAAAGCCTCAGCTGGCACATCAGGAACATTCAAGTCAAAGACAACGTCAGAGAAGTCGAAGACAATCTGAAGTCATACTTACCAGCGATTATGAATAGCTGGGATGTAGAAGGAATGTGTTGGTGTTCAAGGATCTTCGGAGTTGACAATACTCAGAGATCACTTAAGAACCCTAGAAGTCCGATACAATCAAAGCTTGTCCAATCCTTTATAGTTTAGGCGGGAGTATCAACAAAGTGTTTTGAGCGGGACAAAACAAGAGATTCAAGATAAAGCCTAGTACGACCTAGTGGGACAAAAGGTGAACAGTTGGCAGAACTGTTCACCTAATGTTGTTTAAAGGTATGTCTCGATTTGGACATGCATTTAATACATTGTACTCTTCCACTCAGAAGATGACACGTATCAACTACTCCCACTAAGGAAGCAACCTCGTACCACTATAAATAAGAGTGAGAAATAAGTGTAAAATCAACCCTTGTGCTTGGATAAATTATCTAAGTTCTTTCTCTCTTTGGAACCACTGAGCCTTCAGTTGTCTACCAGCGACTCATAGGTTCCTTTGTAAACTTGAGTCTTGAATCAAGTTTACTTGTTCTAGGGTTCAATTCTTATTGTCATTCAACGGGTGTATTCATAGCACTTTGTAATACTTTGTTTATAATAGTTAATAAACCATTACGCGTTTGAAAAGTATTTCGTTGTGTATTTGTGTTTATACGAGTTATAGTTTCGACAATTGTTATATTAAGGGACTTTTAGCTTTACCCACTATTTCCCATATGTTGACATTATATCACCTATAATGGTCCCATATGCTTTAAGACATTTTGTTTGCAGTCCATCTATTATCATGCTTTTGAATTAAACCTATGAACTCATCAACCATTGTGTTGACACTTTAAGCATTTATCTTAGGTATTTGATCTTGTGTGCTATTTGAAGTATGTGGAGTCTCATGCTTAGTTGAAGGATTTTGGAAGATTTATCTTATGCATTAAACATTTATCTCGTTGTCTATTTCAAACTTATAAATTTACGCTTCTTTACATTTGAAACTTATGACTTGTAAACTATGTTATTTCAAATAAATGTAACAAGGTAAATTCTTTTTAAAACGTCTCATTTAGAGTCGTTCTCTTGCACCTTGGACTTTGTTATTATGAAGTAACAACCCCCGAGCTTTACCGCTTCTGTTGACGCGATATTTAGGGTGTTACAGATTGGTATCAGAGCCCTGGTTATAGAGAACTAGGTTTGCATCTTAGGCCTAAACTATAACCGATATGTGTTTATGTGCTACTTGTTAAGTGTTATATGATATATGTATTATATACGTATATATTATGCATGAGTATTCCTTATATGATGCATGCTTTTAATTTCTCTACACGACTACTTTGTGCCTGCATACTTTTGCATTGCCCTATACTGGAGCCTACTACTCCTTACGCGTATCTCACATCATTTTAGATAAACGCTGGAACCTTCGTTAGACATTGTAAGTGAAACAATGTTTTCCTTTAATTCTATGACATTGTAATTGTTACGATGGTCATTAAGATATCTATCGCGTGACTTACATAAATCTATTTCATTGAAACTCGTCATTTTTTTTCGATCCCACTTATTATCTTACTATCTGACTCTGGGTTTGAACACCCGTCTGTTAATTTTGAAAACACTTATCTCATCTCGTGGCCCGTTATTTAGAAAAATGTCGATTGATTCAAACGCTAATTCAACTCATCACCTTGTAACATTTTGTTTTGGAACTTAACCTTTGGGACTCGACTTATTTAATTTTCTTTACTTTTTCTTTTCTCAATTTCGAAAAATGCTAACAAATAAAAAAAACTCATGAGAACCTTAAACGTCGTCATAAATATTGTTGATGCCTAAGAAAAATTTTCTTGTCTCATCTGATGAAACCAAGGTAGAGTCCCTTGTGCATTGCTTTCTTTTAAGTTTGGTGTTGTACTTTTAAGACTTTTCGTATCGTGTGCACGTTTTAAACATGAATCTCCATTAATGAACGTGTTTTGACGTTTCTTTTAACTATATCTCTTCGAAAGCGTTGCCACATTTTGAATCATTCCGCCATTGTCTTGCAATATTTCTTCTTTCATATCCTCTTATGAATTTTTTTTATGTCTTCACATCATCTTATGAACCATTTGCAACTATATTATGCACCATTTTGCCATCACTTTAGAAACCACTTGTTGTTATTGTGTCAGCTATTTCACTAGACTTTCTAAAACACTTTGTTAAATACCTTGTGAACTACTTGTTGAAAGACTTCAAACTAATTTATTCTTGTTTTACAAAACTATTTTCATAAATTTTTGATTACTATCTTATAAACTGGTATAGTATATATCATTTGAGTCAGAGAAACATAACATTATTTGGCGAAAAGGAGCATCGTATCGTTAGTCCCCAATTATACAAAGCCTGATCACCTATGTATAATTTGGGAAGGACCATACTATGCTCGTAGTAGTCACCATAACATTCTGCCAAAGAAAATGTACTTTTTCTATTTTCTAAAAGAAAAATTTTGCGTGTCTATATGTAAATTATGCAAGACATTGATATTCGTATAACCAAGTGATTTTCTATGCATCCGTATTATATAAAGCCGACCTCATCATTAGATGTTACACCATCTTTCTTATTGTACCGTTCATTCAACATCGACTTCACATTTGTATAATTTTTTTTGCAAGTTTTGCCGATATCATTTGTATCGACTAGTTGTCTAATGCATCATTGCGACTATTTATGAGGAGAACAACATTCGTGCTTCTCTTATGCACAAATGATGGAGATGAAGTTATATAGAGAGTATCACCTTGGGAAAGTATGTTACATTTTGGTGAACGAGGGTAGTGAACCTCTGTCACAATAGTCTTTTCAATATCTTAGCAAAGGTTGGAACCATGACCTATAGGTTGGAGTTGCCGCAAGCACTCATCCGGGTGCAAAATACTTTTCACGTGTCAAATTTGAAGAAGTGTCTCCTGATGAAACACTTGTCGTGCCGTTGGACGAGATCCAAGTCGGTGGAAATTTGAATTTTGTCAAGGATCCGGTCGAAACTATGGACCGTGAGGTCAAACGACAAAAGTAAAACCGTGTACCAATAGTCAATGTGAGGTGGAATTCTAGGTGTGGTCCTGAATTCACCTGGGAGCGTCAACGTTGATCCTGTGTTAGGTACACACATTTATTTGCTGATTTTCATGTCGATAACCCGCTCTAAGCTTTGAGGACAAAGCTTCTTTATCGATGGGAGACTTTAACACACGGTAATTTTTAGACTTTCTAAAATTACAGTTTTGCCCCATTGACTTTTTATTTAGTCAACTATGTGCTAAATTGCTAATTATCTGATAAGCGTTCCCTTATTTTTGTGAAATAACGTGTGCTGGCGTGTATTTTGCTTCGATTGTGCTCAGTCTGTGTTGCTATAAACACTGCGAGTGTGTCACTATTGGTTGCGTAATAATTTACGATCGATATTTAAACGTATCTGGAAATTCCAAAACGTGCGCATAATCTGTGTAGGATTTATCTGTGCTACGTTTACGCGAACAATTTGTGATTTAATTGTTGTCTGCTTATATGCGCGCATTAGTACCGTGCGAATAATTGTTTGCACAATTCTTGCTATAGTTAATTTATTTACGTGTCACGCGGTTTACGTAAACTATAGTGTTATAAATAATAAATATAACACATGCTTCCTGGTTCAAACATTATTTTGTTTCTTATTTTATCGTTAATCGTCCTAGCGATACGACAACGGAATACTCAACTACATGACGAAATCATCAACACATAAGAACAACTAATCACGGAACACCACTATATCCTTAGCACCATATATAAAATATTTGCCAAATGATAAAAATAAAAATATGCATACCAACACATGAAACCAATTTGAACATTGGATTCCCTTTCCTTTTATCTCCACCGAAAACCTATCCCTTTCAAAATTCAAAACATAACCGTGTATCCTAATTTAGAGCTTTGTACTAGTACTTTTCTTAACACCCATACGAAAATCCCTCTGATCCCCTCCTCATTCAAATTGCATCCCTTCTCTTACTATAACACACTCTCTCACCCTCATTTCTATAAACTCTCTAAACAAAAACACCCAAATACCCACATCACTCATTTGTTTCTTCTCTCCCACTGTCAAACATTTAACACCATCGCCTCACCATTCAAACCTCCGTTTCCTATAAATATCGCAACTCCGTTTCCCCAAAGATGTCCATAAACCTCGACAAGGACTTGTACTACCATTAAAAAAACACATCTTTCCACGAAACACCATCATTCGAGTATCATTTCGAGGCGGTTACATTCAAGAATAAGACGGTCGTGAAGTGAGTACGTTACGGACGAAAAGTTTCTAATTCCAGTTGGGTGTCGTTTTCCTGGTAGTTCTTAAGGTACTATTCGCGAGAAGAGTACTTTACCGACGTAGGTTTTACTTATCCGAGAGTTTCTAGCTCTTGTTTTCGAAGCAAGTTTTGGTCACGTGCATTTCTAGCTCAAAGTGTTGGCTTCTGCTTGTTCGAAGAAGGATTTATAGCCAAGTTTTCGCTTCGAGCATTTTCATTTTATCAAGAACTCCAAGTTATCTCGTAAGCCTGCGTACTCTCTCATTCTCTTTTGTTTTCGTTTTTCATGCATATATATGGCTACCTTTACCACCATTTTTAGAAAACCCAGCTTTCGAAATATGGTCTATAGACCTTCAAAACTTGACATTGTAACGTCAAAAAAATGCTTTAAAACACACGCTTGAAATGGGTTTTCACGTTAATATTTAGGTGCATGCTTTAAAACTCACGTTAGTAGGTCTTTTGGTGTGTGTCGAGTTAAATGAGTACGAGTCAAACCGAGTTTTGAGTTGTGGCTAAGTTCTAGCAAATGTGAGACGAAATTTGTTGAGAATTTTGTTCGTGTGAGTGTTGTGTGCTTCGAGTCAAGAGATTGTTGAGATTTTGTCATGAGGCGAGATTGTCGAGGGCTGTAGCGCGATTGTCGAGTCAAAGTGTCATGTTTTGGGTATACTAACTTTCATTTGAAACACTTCTTTTGAACGCGCTACGTTTTGTTTCATTGTGTGTCGAAGATGAGGTTTTAAAAACATATATTTTGCGTGATGCTATGAAAATGGTTTTCAAGGTCCTTGCATATAAGTAAGTGTTGAGTAAGAGAGATGGATCTTTGGGAGGGAATAATGTTTTATACCGCGAGAGAGAATAGGACATGATAATTTGACATTTGCATTGACCCTTTTATGACCATCAGGTCTAAACATGTTTTGAAAAAGAAATGGGACATCACGTGGGGTTTATACCCTATTTTTCATAAACTGTCAAGTGGTTTGGGATGTTGAATTTATTTGTAAAAGGCTTTGTAATTGTAAAATTATTATGCAAATACTAATAAAACAGGACTCTTGAGTCGAGTACATTTAATCAACGATTAATGGTTCGAGTTTGAGAGCGACAAGTCGAGTTTTATTTAACGTGAGTGAATTGTTGTTTAAAACGGATAAATGAAAATTAACGTTGAAAGGTTATCAAAATTTAATGAGTCAATTCGATATATTTACTTAGAAGTTTGGTCAAATATTCCATCAACAAATATTTTGAGCATATATTTATAACTTAAACAGTGGTAAAGGGTGATATGTGCGTGTGACGAATGCATTATTGCATTCTTTGACTGTGACCTAACTTAGCGTTATATATTTAGGTTGCGACTTGTGTTTGCTGCATCTGTGATTTTCATATTCTGCTGTGAAATCTTTTGCATACTGAGGTGAGTCATAGACCTCTTTTAAACTGCTTTATATGTTTAATCTATTTGGGGTGAGATAATGCTTATAACATCTTTTATGGACGCAAAACTATGTTTTCTTGATCTCTTCGCTATATGTTTATAGATATGTCTAAGTACCGTTATCCCACTTTTCTCATCATGAACGGTTAGTTACTTCCGGATGACCGGTCAAGTAAGCACATATGTTATATATAGATCTATTGGAGTTTGAAACTCATGTTCGGGTGTCCTCTGTCACCACTGCCAAACGGACTATTGAGTCTTAGGATCTAGACTCATCTGGGATATCATGATTATGATTGTAACATGCACAGTGGAATCATAATAAACACAATCATAACCAAGAACAAGGCTTTCACTAATGAATGATTACTATTAATAAGCTTACTAACTACTACTCCTGGTGCCTTATAGGCTTGACACCAGGAGGAACGCACACACACCTATGGTTTACATTGGTTGTGAATGAGTGAATAACCATGTGTGCCTAACCCTCTTTATATAATAGAGGTACTAGGGTTACATAACAACCCTAGATTACTATAGAAGCTAACTATTTGCTATTAGGTCCTTCATCTTGTTTTGTCATATCAACTCAAGATATATAATTCCCAACAATCTTCCCCTAGTAGATTTGACAAAACCAGTAAGCACAAGCTTCCCCTGAAGCTAATATAGATGAAGGCTAAGCTTCCCCTCGATCCTCGCATTCTTCCCCTTTTTGTCACATCACTGATGAAGAAAATCAAGTATAACAAATTTGATGAAGAAGTGGAATCTCCCAAACTTGTGTCTTATGTCTTGCACTAACCACGTGACGTCGAGCACGAACAAAATGCTCAAATAGGATACACTGAGCACAATAACGTAACTCCTTCAAGTGATAGCAAACGTACGCATAGAGCAAGTTATCTTAAAAAGGCCTCAACTCCTTTTAAGATATGAATAGATCGTACCCCTTCGCTAGATATGTCAAGTCTTTGTCACCATACAAACCAAGCAAGTTATCTTAAAATGGCTCCTCATTCCCTTTTAAGATATGATAAGAAGACAAAACCTGTGAAAATCAACTATAACATAAAATAAGTGATAATCAAATGTCTTCTTCAATGAATCTCCATAACTAAATGATGATGGCTGAGAACTCCTCCTCAAGTAATAGTAGTGACATCAGACTAGTCACTAAATCAGAGTAGTAGCAATCTTACTTGACTAGAAGGAACCAAAACCGGCCAAAGAAAAGTAAGTATACAACAAGCCAGCAGGAACCATCTCCAACTGAAGTCAGCAAGAATATAAGCCCACCAGTAGGAACAAACCAGTGGTACGGACCAGTAGGAACCGACTAATATTACGAGGAGGAACCAAGAACACAACCAACATGAATATATGAGACCAATAGGAACCATAGCTCACCAGTAGGAACAACCAGTATAACGAAAACCTACTAGTAGCATCTCAAAATCCCTTCTTTCTTTATTTTTTTTCTTTTTTCTTTTTCATTTTTTTTCATTTTTTTTCTTTCATTTTTTTTTCACATTCTGTCACCACTTGTTACCAAAGCTGTTGTCACTTAATCTGCCACCATTTTGTTGTTGCGCTGTCACTATTACTGCCACAGACCTGGGCCTTACTTAAAGAATATTTACGTAATACTTCTATAAGCCAAATCATAAAGCCAAATGAGTTAATCAATCCCTCTTGCCACATCTCTCGGATCACAACGAAAATCATATCTTATGAAAACTAGCATGCATCCCATAATTGTTTCCATATATATTCACGTGTTTGACTTGATTGTCTAGGATAGAAAATATAATGAAATCCCTAAAAAAATCATCATTATGACCCCACGAACAACATATATAACGTCAAAAGTGGAAAATTCCCATAAAATTAGGAAGTAATAAATCATGTACCATAATTCCATACCTTCCTTGTTTTTCCATATCGTGAATAGATGAAAGAGATTATATCTCTCCCGTGAATTAAGCATCCACAAAATATTAGCCAAAATTATCTCCCATGTTTGACTATTCACACGTAACAACACATACCAAAATCCCAAAAATTTAGCAAGTGAGTAAAGATCACACGTTTCATAGTCCAAAATATAGGATGTTAAATGCAGACCCTACAAAGTAGGTTCACACAATGATACCGCGATATGCCACACAACCTACGAAAATAACACAGCCATATCTCAATCATCTACCATGGGAATACTATGAACCATAATATATGACTTTTGCATATGTGTACTCGTTCGTTCTCGGAGTCTAATCGAATTGACCACGGTTTAGGGTGGAATTATTGGTGTTGGTAACTAAAAGGGGGAGCTTTAGATTATCTATTTCTACTTGTAAACATAAAAGCTAAATAAAATAAAAGAGGAATCTGACCTTAATTGCTGTGTAAACTGATCTTTGGAAAAATCAACAAATTCAGAATAAACTTGATCTTCGGATAAACATACTTTCTTCGGAATAATGCCCTGAATTCGGATAAACCAACTATATTCGGAATAAACTGATTCTTCAGATAAACCTACCTTTTTCGGATAAAGCCCTATTTTCGGATAAACATGATATTTTCGAAAAAACAATTATTTTCGCAAAAATGACCTATATTCGGAAAACATCATATTTTCGGATAAATGGGTAATCTTCGGAATAACTGAGATTTTAGGAATAATACCCTTTTTCGGAATAAAGACTGAATTCGGATAAAACTATGTTTTTCGGAAAAATAGAAATTTTTGGATAAAAGTGGGGTTTTCGGAATATCACAATGTTTTCGGATAAACTTAGATTTTCGGAAAAATGCATATAATTCAGATAAATGGGTATTTCGGAATTAAGCTGATTTTTGGAATAAGAAGTAAGTTCGGATAACACAAATTTCGGATAAATAATTTTTTTGGATAATTAGGTATCTTCGGAATAAGCTACAATATTCAGAATATGGCAGAATTTCGGACAAACAAAGATTTTCAGATAAGAGATCTTCGGAATAAAGTGTTATCTTCGGAATTATAAAACCCTTTTCCGAAGACAGACGATACGAATATGACAGTAACAGTTAAAACCAAAATAAGCTAAAAATAAGCAAAGCACTTGACCAAAACTTAAACCAAATTGATTTTAAGAAAAACTAAATAAGCGACGAATTAAAAACTATAAAAACACAAAATAATCAAAATATTTAAAATCAACTTTTAATTAAAACTATTAATCTACCAAATCAACTTAATTAAAAACAAACCAAACAATAATTAATCTAAAAGTACAATAAGCTAAAACATCAAGAACACCAAATCAAAAAGCACAATCTAATATTAACATCAATCACACAATCAACAAGTTTAAACTAACTACATGATGAATTAAATCAACCACAAGATTAAGAAAGGAAGAATGAGAATTTACTAAAAAACTTGATTAAATTGAAGATTAAGATTTAAAATACAAGATTGAAATGAAAGATTAAGAAAAACTAGAGAGAGAAAATTCTAGAGAGAGAAAGTAACTTAAAAACTAAAAACTAAAAAATGACTAAAAACTAACTCCTCCTAATGAACCATTAGGAGGGTATTTATAGGAGGAGGGGAGTGTGTTGTTTCTTCCTTCTTTTTTCTTGTCTTCTCGTCTTTTTAAATAACTCGAATTTCTCGACTTTGTCTCGGGATTTGTCGAATGATAAAAAGAACTTGTCTTCTAATTTTCTTATTTTAGTAGACTTGGTTCTTCGACTTCGTTAAACTTCCCTCTTTAGACTTTTTCTTTTATAAATCTTCAGAATAGGCCTTTGACTTCCGTTCTTCTTGCACTTTTGATCTTTTAACTTCGTCTTTTGTCTTTTTCTTCAATAAAAGCCCATGAAAGCCCGTGTTTTCTTTCTTTTTCATATTTGTCCTAAAACACAATAAAAACACGAACCACGCATAATTCCGCCTTTTACGACATTAAATACACGTTTTGGTCTTGTTATTATTATAATTAAGTGGTAAAGGGATAAGTGTTTTCACACTTATTAAATCCCCTACACTTGACCATTGCAATGCCCTCATGCAATCCATTAATTTCAAAGCACGATTTACATTTTTCATCATAATTAACCCACCTTGGCCTTTATTAAATACTAGACACTTAAGGAAACTAAACAAATAGAGAATTACAAAATGCTTGAAAGAAAAACAAGTTAAGAGATCGAAGACTTACATTAGGGCTTTGGTTGCCATGAATGTTTATCACCCTCAAGTTTCACGTTCCCCACACCCAGCTTAGAGAGGTCATTGTTATTATAAGTTAGTAAGCTAACACTCATTCATGTGGCTCAATTATTTGCTTAGACTCCCTTATTTCTAGGTGTATCTGTTATATTTTATTGTTGTCTTGAATGATCACGAGGATGCATTGTTGACTTATTTCGATAATTTATTAAGGCTAAAAATAAAGTAGGACGGTTTAATCAATAGTTAGCTAAAGGACAAAATCTTTTGTAACTGCTTATCGGGACCTCATAAAGTTCATATCTTGGCATAACTCGTTTCACGATTTGAGACCTTTCTCGGACCGATATTTGGCATTGACTTCATACTTCGAATCTTGAGAGACGTTCTTGAAATAATGGTCTTCTCTTCATAATAGGAATTTCTTCACTTGAAGTTTTGGATTTTGATATACAACGATCCGCCTCCTTTTAGGACTTGGATCTATTTATCCTCATACCTTGCTAGGGTCTTTTCGGATAGACTTCTCCATGATCTTTAGGGGAGTATTTGCTTTTCGTCGTGTGTCTCGATCCTTCATATTGATTTTTGATAAATGATTCTTCACATCACTTTGTATCTTTAGCAACAAAATGTAGCCCTCATGCCTTGTTAGGGCCTTTTCGGACTCGCCAATCTTCGCATCCCGCTTCAATAAGTAATGCCTTGGCTATGAACTCTAATTAATACCGAGTAACTTTTAAACGATCTTGTGCTAGAAGCTAAGTAACTTTTCAAATCGTACAACCTTACTTATTGTAATTAAATTTATTAATAAGTGATGGGAGAAAAAGCTCATAATTAACTCACATAAATTCATGAAAGAATACCAAACTTATAACTGACTCTATCATCTCTCGTTCTCCACTATTTAAAATCTCAAAGAATGAGACTCGTGGATGCTTAGCCTATTAAATCAAAGTTTTGGGTTTCAAGTCATCTATAGGATCTTGCAACTTCTTAGACTTTTTCAAGTTAAGAATTCGCATTTTAAAGTTCCCTTGATAAACGACTTTCTCGGATCAATTATAGGAACTTGAGAAAAGTTCTTATTCTTAACCCGTAAGAGTTAAGACTTTCGCGTTTTAAAGTTCCCTATATAAAAGCCTAGCAAAACTTGATTTAAACACGTTAAGGATACTAGCTAGAGTAAACTTGGATAAGTAAACTCGGGTTGAGTCAAAAGATTTATGACGGGCCTAATATATCAAAGACATCTAAACTCATTAAAACCATTTTATTTAACTTTATTTTTCTCTTTTGACTTTATTCTTGGAATGAAATATCTGCATACGATGCGAACAAATTCATCAAAAGTGCTCTTTGAAAACTTTAATCCCTACACATCATAAGAAACAAGGCAACAAACACCTAGCAGCTCCCCCTACACTTATTATGAAAACGGGTAAAGGATAGATCATCGGGTTGCCTCCTAAGAAGCGCTTGTTTTTTATAACCGAGTCACGAGCCTGACTCGACCCAGAACAAATTCAAGGGAAACATGGTGAGGGATGGAATCATCTCATGAGAGATGTCCTCACCAAAGTACAACTTAACACGCTGGCCATTCACCTTAAAGTTTGGCCTATTTGGTTGAGATAGCTCAATGGTGCCATAAGGGAAGACTTTAGCAACGGTGAATCGGCCGAACCAACGAGATTTAAGCTTGCCCGAAAATATTTTCAACCGAGAGTTAAAGCATAAAACTTGATCACCTATGTGAAACTCTCGGTTCTTAATCCTAGAATCATGAATGAGCTTGGTTTTCTTCTTGTAGATCAATGAATTCTCATAAGCCTCATTCCTCAGTTCATTAAGTTCATAGAGTTGGATTTTCCTAAGATCACCGGCTTTGGTTATGTAAAAATTATCCCATTTCAAGGCCTAATAAGCCTTACGCTCCAACTCAATGGGGAGGTGGCACGCCTTTTTGTACACAAGACGATATGGAGTGCAACCAATAGGTGTCTTATATGCGGTACGGAAAGCCCACAAAGCATTATCTAACTTATCGGCCCATGAGGCACGATGCTCTCCCGCAGTACGCTCTAAGATTCGCTTAAGTCCACGGTTAGAGATCTCAGCTTGACCATAGTTTGTGGATGATACACGGTGGAAAGACGATGATTGACACTATACTTATCCATGACTCGAGAAAATTAATCATTGCAAAAATGAGTCCCGCGATCACTAATGATAGCACGAAGAACACCGAATCGAGCAAATAATTGTTTCAGAAAGTTCACAACCACCCTCGCATCGTTCGTAGGTAAAGCTTTTTCTTCAACCTATTTGGATACGTAGTCAACGGCTACGAGGATGTACTTGTTCCCTTTGGATGATGGAAATGGCCCCATAAATTCGATGCCCCATACGTCAAATATTTCACATTCTTGGATGAAATTTTGAGGCATCTCATCTTTATGTGTGATCTTGCCTTGTCTTTGGCAAGCATCACAATGCTTAACCATTTCATGAGTGTCATGATAAATTGTGGGCCAATAAAATCCAGAGTCAAAAACTTTCTTCGCGGTATAGTTAGGACCAAAGTGACCACCAATGGGTCCTTTGTGGCAAGCCTCAAGGATTAGTAAAGCTACCGGCCCATCAACACACCTACGAATGACAAGATCCGCACATTGCTTGAAAAGGTAAGGGTCGTCCCAATAATAGTGTTTAATATCCTTAAAGAATTTCTTCTTTTGTTGGGACGTTAACCCTTCCATAAGAACACCGCCCGCTAAATAGTTTGCAATGTCCGCAAACCATGGGGTATCTTCAAGATTGGAGTTGATAGACATTAAGGGCTCAAGGGGAAAAGATTCATTAATCTCTTGATTTGGAAGTTCCCCTTGATAAGGATCCTCGATTCTACTAAGATGATCCGCGGCTAGGTTTTCCGCTCCCTTTTTATCACGAATTTCAATTTTGAATTCTTGAAGGAGTAAAACCCAACGAAGGAGTCTTGGTTTAGCATCTTGCTTGGTCAACAAGTATTTTAAGGCGGAATGGTCGGTGTAAACGATGGTGGTGGAAAGCACAAGATAGGGGCGGAATTTCTCAAAAGCATACACTACGGCTAAAAGCTCTTTTTTGGTAGTGGTATAAAGCAATTGAGCCCCCGTCATTGTCTTGCTAGCATAATGAATTGGTTGGAAGTGTTTGTTAACTTGTTGACCTAAAACCGCTCCTACCACGAAATCACTAGCGTCGCACATGAGCTCGAAAGGTAACTCCCAATTTGGAGAGAGTAATACCGGTGCCTTAGTTAATTTACCTTTAAAAAGTTCGAAAGAGTCGAGACATTCTTGAGAAAAGATGAAAGGAGCATCTTTTTCTAAGAGGTGAGTCATATGATGAGCTATCTTAGAGAAATCTTGGATGAAACGACGATAAAATCCCGCATGACCTAAAAAAATCCTAACTCCTTTGACGGTGGTAGGTGGAGGCAACCTAGCAATGACGTCAACTTTAGCACGGTCAACTTCGATACCAGCTTTGGGAATTTTATGACCAAGGACAATACCTTCTTTTACCATGAAATGACATTTTTCCCAATTAAGAACGAGACTAGTGTCTTCACACCGTTTAAGCATACGTTCTAAATTGGCAAGGCAAGATGAGAAAGAATCACCATAGACCGAGAAATCGTCCATAAAGGCTTCCATAGTTTCGACCATGTTATGGAATATAGCCATCATACACCTTTGGAAAGTCCCAGAAGCATTGCATAAGCCGAAAGGCATTCTTTTGTAAGCAAATGTTCCATAAGGACAAGTGAATGTGGTTTTCTCTTGGTCTTTTGGATCTATGGGAATTTGAAAATACCCGGAGAAACCGTCTAAGAAGAAATAGTAGTCATTACCTGCTAAACGCTCGAGCATTTGATCTATGAAAGGAAGAGGCAAATGATCCTTACGAGTGGCATCATTTAGCTTGCGATAGTCTATGCAAACTCGCCAACCCGTGACAAGTCGAGTAGGAATCAACTCGTTGTTTTCATTGGGAACAACAGTTATTCCGCCTTTCTTAGGCACACAATGGACGGGACTAACCCATAGCGAATCCGAAATAGGGTAAATCATTCCGGCATCTAGAAGTTTGATAACTTCTTTCTTGATGACGTCATGAATTTTTGGATTAACCCTTCTTTGGCTTTGGATTGCGGGTTTAAAGTCATCTTCCATGAGAATTTTATGAGTGCAAAAGTTAGGATCAATTCCGCGGATGTCGGAATTTTTCCAAGCAATTGCTTTCGTATGATTTTTGAGCACATCGATAAGTCGAGATTTTTCATCCTCTTTTAAGTCCTTTGCAATGATGACGGGTAACTTCTTATTGTCTTCTAGGAAAACGTATTCAAGATGAGACGGTAAATCCTAAACTCTAAATCCAGAGGATTGTCAATGTAAGGCTTAGTCAAATTCGGATCATCGTTTGTAATTTCCATAGGAGAAGGTGGAGAAATATGGTCCTCATTGAAAAGTTTCTTAATGGTACGAATGTCTTCATCCCAATCGGAGGGAGAATCGTCATATTTTAAATCCACATCCCCTAAAGTTGCTTCAAATTCTTTCAAAAGAAAATCACTTTCTTCAAATGGAGTCAATGATGGAGCAATAGAGGCGACGGTCTCAACAACGCGTAGAGAAGAAAAACCACTTTTACAAGCGTCTTTGAAATGTTCTTCACAAAGCCTCATCAAGTATGTCAATGAAATTAACGCTCTCATGTTCATAAGGTTGCTTAGAAAGTTTACCCATGTTGAAGACGATTTTGTCGTCACCAACTCTTATGATTAATTCTCTTGCGACTACATCAATAAGAGTGCGACCGGTCCTCAAGAATGGACGTCCAACGATTAATGGAACACGGGGATCCATCTCGTAGTCAACGACAATAAAATCCACCGGAAAGGTGAGTTTGTTGACACCAACGAAGACATCTTCGGATATCCTCACCGGATAAGCAACCGTACAGTTAGCTAACTCCAATGTAATTCGTGTGGGGACTATCTCGGGTAGAGATAATTGTTTCCAAACACTTAATGGCATTAAGTTGATACTAGCACCTAGATCGGCTAGGGCCATACAATTCTCTACCCCGGGAAAGTTGCAAGGAATGAGAAAGCGACCCGGATCACCAAGTTTGGTTGGTAATTTCCTTAAGAGAACCGCGGAGCAATTCTCATTAAGTTGGGTTTGAGCAATATTAAGAAGTTTTTCCTTATCACTTATAAGATCTTTGAACATTTTAGCATATTTAGGCATGTGAGCGAGCGCCTCGGCAAAGGAGATATTGAAATTCAATTGTTTAAACATTTTAAGAAAATTTGAAACTTGAATATCATCCTTGTTCTTCAACTTCTCTTTCCTCAACCTTGAAGGATAAGGTATGTCGGGTTGAGATGAAGGCTTTGGAATGGAATGCTTACTCACATCCTTGGGTGGAGGAGGGGTAGAAGTATAAGGTGGAGGAATCGGTGAAGGGAGATCGTTATCCTTTGTCACAATCACCGGAGTAGGCTTAGGAATCTCGGGTTCCTTATAACCTTTTCCACTTCGGGTGGTGATTGCTTTCATCTCTCCTCTTGGATTAGCAACGGTGTTACTCGGATGAGAACCCGAAGCAGAGGGTTAATTACTTGGGAAGAAACTAGCCATCATATCCCTTAATTCATTCGTTTGATTGCTTAAAGAGTTTCGCATGTCATTCCTAAGCTCGGCTTGAAGATCATTCCCTTGTTTAGCCATGTCACCTTTCAAGTTGATAATTTGGCTCTGAAGATTCTTCACCAGCGCGTCATTAGTCCTCATGTAAGTTTCGACCTCATGATTAAATGTCGTGGGTTGGTTGGGAGGAGGAGCTTGGTAATCGGGTGGTTGATAAGCTTGATTATTTACTTGAGGTGGATATGGGTTTCTTTGGGTTTGATATTGATTATGAGCTCGAGGGTTTTGATTGTTACGATTGAAGTTGTTTTGGTTTTGAGGAGGAAAACCGGGTGGTGAAAGAAAATTGTTTGAACGATAACTTAGAAAATTGCGTTCACCTTAAGGACGTGCTTGATAGCCTCCCGTGTAGAAATGTAAATCTTGCTTATGTTTTTAGAGAGAGAAAAAGATAGAGAGATGGTGGATTCCACACACACTTAGAAAGAGAAAACCAATGTTTACTATGTGTAAATTATGAAACCACACACCCTCTCCATCAAAGGAGAGGGTTTATATACCCAAGCCTTGTAATGGGCTTGGGCTTACACGTTTGGGCCGGCCTACACAAGTTGTAGGCTAGGCTTGGACTTGTTTGATAAATAAAGAAGGTTAACTAAACTACGAGCTATTACATGGACTATCGTTGGAGTGACCGATCCTTCTTAATACGAAATACGTATTTCCAACAATCTCCCCCTAAGGGAGGTCACTCCAAACAAGGGCGTTACCCAAGTTACAATAATAAAATAAACCTAGCATACTATGCTTGTCTTGAGCTCGTAGTCTTCGTCTTTCTTTTCTTTTTCTTTTCAGGTGAACATACTGATGTGATCTTTGATATCAATCTTGAGCATAAATCTCTTGCCTTGATCTCGTGCATCCATCACTTGTGATCTTCGCCTCTTCGTGAACTCACGTCCCACATACTTATACCTTCGTAATTCTTGAAAGCTTCAGAGTTCGATACAGCGGAAGACTTAACTTTTAGGCTTTCTTGAATTTGATGAGATATTAAGTGCATAAAGTATAAGCATGCGGGGACGACTTCTTCTTGGATTCCGCAACGCCACCTTCTTCAAATGCCGCAACATAAGTAGACACGAATGAAATGGCTTTGAACATTTCATTCTAATTCGGTATCATTTTACCTCCGGTCGGTGAAGACCGTTGGACGATATAAAATATCGTACCCGTGACGGGTAGTTTCAATTAAGTAACTTCCTGACAGGATTTCGCGGGTAAACCCGTTCTCTTTATTCGACCGTCCGAAGCTGACTGCGAACATAAAGAGTGAATCATTTGGATAATAATATCCGCATGATTTGAAGCCGTCAATTCATGTTCCTAGAACAAGTGAAATTCAATTAAGAACCGCACCATCGTTGCTTTCCAGTTGTCACGAGCTTGATTCGTATAGAATCTTGCAAGTTACCTACCAAGTTCTGTTTGAGGTTAACACTAGAAGGATTTCCACTCATCACTGTGAACACTAAGGTATCACTCTGAGTGTTCTGGCAAGATTATTAAGATATTGCGTAGAGGCCTGGAACGTGTTTAAATTCAGTTAAGAATTAAACAGCTGTTGCTTTCCAGTTATCACAAGTTTTGATTCATAAAGAATCGCACAAGTCACCTACCATGAGCTTTTTGATGTTCGCTCAAGAAGGATTTCCATCTTCATTGTAAATACTTTCGTATTACTCGGATGTTCAGGCAAGATCATGAAGATTTTGCGTAGGACTCTTAAAATCTTTCTTACTTTTCACAGTGTGTGAAGAAGCAAGGAAATATGAAAGTGTGTCCTAATGAGATATTTGATGATCTCAAATGGCTCTAGACTCGATCGTGGATTTTGGATTTTAGTGATCGGAGGCTGGAAAGGAGTGCCACCTTTTCAATACCAATTTATTCGGAGTGAATAAATCCATAGATAACGTGTTGTCTCCGTGTGATTAAAACAAATACCTTTTGAGAGATATCTGAGTTAGCTGGGATGGGTTGTGCATTGCATCACTGGGTCCATGATGTCTATCTTCAATATCGAGCATCATTAAAAATGATCTCAATAGCATATGTATTGACCCGGTTTCTGCCTAAAGTTGTAAGGAGGGCTTCTTTCTTTACACCCTTTATCTTTACAATTCTTTTTCATTCTTCAACCCCTTCAATGCTTACCAATACGTCATCACTAGCACCTTGTTGTGATTGTTCCAGTGCTAACTTAAGTACTTGGTCGGCATTCAGCTACATTCACAATCTTTCTCCAACTTTCCTAAGGACTACTATTTCTAGCTATGGAATGTCCTTGGGAAGATTCCTCCGGTTCTGGAAGAATCATAGGACTTAACCTATCCTACCATCCTTATGTCACCACAATCTTCATCGTCGTGAAATAAATGGCTTTTGGGTAAGTATATGTCACCATGAAAATCCATTTTGATATGCAAATCCGTTTTGCTCCCCCTTAACATATGCCACGATATTCGAAAACATTTCGCATATGTCGGGATGAGCCAGCACATTAAGTCAAACCATTTATGATAATATCCCATATTAAATCACATTTTCTCCCCCATATTAAAAATATTAACCCAATCGATGTTTTTAATATCAATTGATTTAGTGAAGTTTTAACAAAGGTTTTGGGAAGAAAGATGCAAGTCCGTTTAATCTTCACGATATCAAATGTATGAGATATGATACCGATTTGTAACATGATCACATATTCACCATATTAAAAAGAATTGACAAGGTTGAACCTGATAGATGAGAACATCATATGATAAGATCAAATGGTTCTTGTCAGCATATGTTGGTCGCCTCGTCACGTCTGAAGTCATCTCTTGACACCACGTGTACGATTGGTATTTTTGTCTTGACACCAGTTAGTGAGCTTGGCACGTTCGGCATCGAAGATTCTGAATGCTTGACAATTGCTCCCCCTCAATTGTTGACCCGTGTTCTATCGAAAGAGATGTAGTCGTCGGTTGAGTAGTCACATCGTCGAGTATGTAGATACCAATTGTAGATAACATGGTTGTAGAGATGATAACTTCATAAAAACAAGACTTCTCTTGTTTTAACAAATAAATGCAATGAAGCGTACATAGATTTGTGTTAGACCAAGTTATAAAGTAAACTTGATCCCTTACAAGGTTTTAAAGTAAACCTTGCCCGAGAAAATTAATTCCCGTTGTGAGCCAAAGCTTTCATAAGAAATACTTGACTTTAATGTGAAAACCGGGTTGCAGTCTGAAATAACTACAAGCCATAAGGGCATGTTTTATGAAATATTTACAACTTTTGTACGAACTCTATTTATGGCGCCGTGTCGATATTAATCAACATTTCTAAGACCGTAAATATTATCGTACCAAAAGACATGCCTTTGAAAAAGAAAGTAAAATTTTTTTTGGATTTTTATGAAATTCTTCAATTTTTATGGTTTTTATATGGTTTTATATTTTTGTATTTTGCTTTTGTGGATAAAAATATAAACAATATATACAAATGATCACCAAGGATACGGAGAATAGTTTTACCAAGACTATTCTTTCGCTTCATCTGCTAGTTCCTTTAGAGTCTCAGGCGAGAAGGTTCTCATTCCTAGCTTGTCGGCCAAAAATTCAATTCGAGCGCGATCTAAAGCCTTCGTGAAAATATCCGCCAATTGATACTCAGATCGGACAAAGTAAAGCTCGATTACTCCATTTTCCACTTGCTCCTTAATGAAATGGTAGCGAATGTCGATATGCTTCGACCGGGAGAATTGAACATTGTTGCAGCATAAGGCAATTGCACTCTTGTTGTCGCAGTACATCGGAATTTTGTTGAAACCTAGACCATAGTCGGTTAATTGCGATCTCATCCAAAGATTTTGAGCACAGCAACCGGACATAGCTATGTACTCTGCTTCCGTACTTGAAATTGCAGCGCTTTTCTGCCTTTTCGATGCCCAACTGATTAATCGGTCTCCTAGTAGTTGCAAAGTTCCACTCGTGCTATGCCTTGTATTTTGACAACCCGCGTGATCCGCATCTGCATATGCCATTAGTTCAATAGAAGAGTCCTTCGAATACCAAAGTCCCCGATTAATGGTTCCTTTAAGATATCGAAAGATCCTTTTAACAGTAGCTAAGTGTAACTCAGTAGGCCTAGTTTGATACCTGGCACACATACATATAGCAAACTGAAGATCAGGTCGACTGGCTGTGATATACAGAAGAGTAACGATCATTCCACGATAAAGTGTCGGATCAACGGCAACTCCATGTGGATCTGCATCAAGCTTAGTTTTCTCCACCATTAGAGTGTCCACGGGGTCGCAAGATTCCATCTTGTATTTCTTAAGCGATTCAAGGGCATACTTGGATTGATTGATAAAGATGCCTCTGGGACTCTGAGATATCTGAAGACCTAAGAAGAATGATACCTTGCCCATCATTGACATCTTAAACTTGGAAGACATGAGTTTCCCAAATTCGTCGGATAAAGTTTGGGTCGAGGTTGCAAATATAATATCATCAACATATATTTGTACCATAATCATATCTTTACCTCGTTTATGAATGAACAGCGTAGGATCCACCTTGCCTTTAGTGAAGCCTTACGTAATGAGGAATTGTGACAAAAGATCATACCATGCGCGAGGAGCTTGCTTCAACCCATAGAGAGCCTTCTTAAGCTTGTACACATGATTAGGATAATTAGGATTCACAAAACCATGTGGTTGTTGAACATAGACCTCTTCCTTGAGTTCACCATTAAGAAATGTCGTCTTCACATCCATTTGATAGACGATCATATTCATATGGGCTGCATAAGCGAGGAATAGTCTAATAGCTTCCAAACGGGAAACAGGTGCAAAGGATTCCATGAAGTCGATGCCTAATAATTGCTTGTATCCATGAGCTACTAGTCGAGCTTTGTTCTTCAATATTCCGCCTAACTCATCGAGTTTCACCTTGTAAACCCATTTCAAAGTGAGTAACTGCACTTGATTCGGGCATGGGACAAGTTCCCATACTTCAAGACGTATAAATTCATTAAGTTCTTCTTGCATAGCTTCTATCCAACAGGATTGAGTAAAAGCTTCTTGCCATGTCTTAGGTTCAACTTCAGTGAGAAAAGCATCAAAGTGACAAAACATTGCACTTTCTTGTAACTGACTTCGTGTGGATACCGGACGATTAGGGTCACCAATAATAGAATCTATAGGATGATCCTTTGTCCACTTACTGTCATGTTCACGAATCCGTGGATTGGAGTAAACTGCAGAAGGAGCTTCCTCTGAGGTGGACGACCCGGCTTGATTAGGGTCGGGAATAGGTACACCAAAGAAAGGAAGTTCACGCATTTGAGCAAATTCCAAATCATGATCATCATCATCCTCTTCATCATCAATAGGCATGACATGGGTAGTTGAAACATGTGTTGGTTGAGAATTACTTGAGGAGGGTATATCTTGACCAATTGTAGGTGCAGATGTGTCTAATTGTGCAACGGTTGCTGGAGCGACAACTTCGGTTACCGGAGCTATTACTTCAGGTTCTGGAGCAACGATACTTGGAGGAGTAAAGAATTCATCAAAGAACGGTTGAAACAACGTATCCTATTCCTTCCTAGTAGGTGGTGTAAATGATGATGAAGTAGGGTTGTTTGGGACAAGACCAGAGCTAATGTTACTGGGTCCCATTTCATGAAGTGCGCGTTCAGAGCTGCTTTGCTCAGAAGCCATTGCTTTCAGCTCATCAAAATCAACATTCATAGTTTCGAGGATCTTGCGAGAGTTACAGTTGTAGATTCGGTATGCCTTCTTTGCGGGTGCGTAACCAATGAAAATACGAATATCAGCCTTTGGTTGAAGTTTTCCCAAATTGTCACCATCATTATTTGGATAGAAAAGAGAACCAAATACATGAAGATATGATAAATAAAGTACTTTACCATGGAGAAGCTCATAAGGTGTTTTACCATGGCGTTTACGAATTAGTGACCAGTTTTGGGTGTACACTGTTGTAGATACTGCTTCTGCCCATAAAAACAATGGAGCCTTTGCGTAAATTAACATCGTTCGAGCAGCTTCCATAAGTGTGCGATTTCGCCTTTCAACGACACCGTTTTGTTGTGGAGTGCGAGCAACGGATGTTTCATGAGAAATGCCAACTTCTTCATAATAATCACGCAAAATTTGATTCACAAATTCGGTTCCATTATCTGTACGAATGCGTCGAACAGTAGTGTTGAGACGCACTTGAATCATCTTGAGAAATCCGATGATGAATTTAGGTGCCTCATTTTTTGCTTTAAGAAATTTCACCCATGTAAACCGAGAGTAATCATCGACAATGACGAGGATGTACTTTTTGCCACTAAGACTTTCAACACGCATTGGCGCACAAAGATCCATATGCAACAGATAAAGTTTCTCTTGATTGGTGTCTTCAGTCTTGGGTTTGTAAGACTTCTTAGTGCTTTTCCCCATTGTACACGCGGAACACAAATGATCCTTGTGAAATGATAGTTTAGGAAGACCACGAACAAGTTCGTTTTTCGCCAAGTGATTAATAGCGTCAAAGTTAAGATGAGATAACCGTCGATGCCATAACCATGACTTAGTCTTCGATGCTTTGGAGAGAAAACATACGGGAGAAGCGGCCATCATGTCTTGTAGAGACAAAGTATACAAATTATTCCCTCGAGTACCTTTCAATAAATCAACCCCTTCTAAATTACGAATGAAGCAGGTATGCTCTCAAAAAGCAACTTCTAGGTTTGCATCACAAAATTGTCCCACAGAAAATAAGTTGTGACCAAGACCTTCCACGTAATACACTCTTGAAATTATAACATTCCCAATATGATATTCACCGTAACCCATTATCTTTGCAATATGATCATTACCAAATCGAACCGTACCAAGAAACTTGCTGACGAAATTTCTGAGCTGAGAGCGATCTCCGGTCATATGCTTGGAGCAACCAGAGTCCAAATACCAGAGAACAATTTGGACCACCTGTTTTCAATAACAACAGTAGACAATGCATTGGAAACTATTGGTTCCGGAGTGTTAGCAGATACAGATATAGAATTATCAGAATTGCTAACATTTTTGAGACCCTTAGATTTCCTGCGTTTTCTAATGTGAGTTTTAGCACTAACAGGTTTTACTGTTCCAACTTTCTTAGGTTTTGGATTATTCGCGGGCACTACAGTGGGAGTAGACCTATTTAAAGGGCACTTGGTTCGTACAGTAGTGTTAGTGTTCCTAGTTAAAGGACACGCTTATGTTTTGGTAGCCTTGGTACTCCTAGTTAAAGGGCACGCTTTCTTCGCTTTAGTGGGAGTGATCCTAGTCAAAGGGCACGTATTTCCTACTATAGTGAAAGTTCTACCAGTGGGGCGCCACATCCAACCAACTTGGGTTAACACTTTCCCAGTCGGTTTCCATTCTAATCCATTTTTCCGGGCATGCATCTCATTCACATGGTCAATAAGGCAAGAATCATGACGACTAGAAAACATACATTCATTGCAATTCCAACATTTTAAATTAGAATTCACAGTAGGCTTAGAACGCTGCACAACCGCAGAGCCTTTAGGTTTAGCTACATGATTCTTTTTATTCAAAACAGAAATAACATTCCTAGGATGGGCTTCTACTTTCTTCTTCACTTGACTACTAGATGGGGGCAAGATCCTATCATTCTTCTTGTTTCGTTTAAGCTTAGATCTTTGAGCCTTAGTAGTGGTGCTTACTCCTGTAGAAGGCAACACGGGAATATTAGAAGCTGGTTTTGATTCCGCCTTATCTTTAGTGACCAAAGTTTGAGATGGTTTAGTCCTAGGGCCCTTGTTAAGTGGTGTGACGGCTATAAGGTTTCTTTTGATTGCACTAGAGGACGATGCTGAGATAGTGGCTGCGTTATCCACAACATTCTTACCTTTTATAGTACAAAGTGTTTCCTTTAACTCAGCCAAGACCAGATTCTTATCACAAATTTGTTCCCTCAAATCAGATATTTCCACCGACTTTCGATTCAATTGTTCAATCAACGATTGATTCTGTGCAGTGGTATTAGCACATGCAGGCTTTACTGAATCGAAGAGTCGTGTATTTTTCTGTTTTAAGTTATCAACTTTGGACAAAATCTTGGAAACTCGATTATCTAGATCAAGTTTAAAATTCTCAGCGGCCTCAAGTACGTTCACACAGTTAAGCTCCTTAGATTTCTCTATGTCTATCGGCAAAGATTGAGCAACCTTGTCACTTGGCTGACGCTGTTTTGATTGTAAATTCAATCGAAAATTCTTTTCAAAGTTTGCATCATCGATATTAACACCTTCGAATGACGTTTCAAAGATTTCTTGAATAAATTGTTGCTTACATTCAAGCGAAATACAATGTGTTTGAATCTCATCAAAACGTTTTGAACGCGAAGAATATGAATCTCGAAGCTTTAAAAATTCAGCGTCAGATTCGTGACAAGTACTATCTACCACATTATCCACAGATTCAACATTATGCACAATTGAATCATTATCAACACTTGTATTCACACAGACAGAAACTATATCATGAGACATCACTTGATTCAGAAGCAGATCATTATGGCGTGAAACCCGTTCTATTTCAAGTAAACTGTTTTCATAAGCATCATTCATTTCATTGAAAACACGTCTAACTTCTTCTATTTCCAAAAGCAAATCTTGATCAAGATTACTAAGACAAGCCTTAACATTGTCTACAAACGGAACAATTTCATTCCGGAATGCAGCTCTAGTGTGCTCAAAGTTCCATTCACCTTCCGTTATGGCCGAAGCCGTCGTACGTTCCAAAATGACCTTGTCAAAATCGGCTAAGTGTTGGTGAACCGCATTTAAGTTAACGGACGCCTTGCTTACCGGTGGAATTAACTTTGTTAAATCCATTCTGACAAGTGTAGGAGACGTACTAGAAAGGTTTTCATTTGACAAACTTTGGGGCACAAGAACTTTCAATTTTGCTAATTCCTTTTGTAAGCGAATGCGTGTCTTTTTTGAAAATTGATCTTTGTTATGTTGATCATAATCAATTGTATGGAATTTTGAAAGCATTTTAGAATGAGTTTCATCCGCAAGTGATTGTGTCTCCTCAGTACTACGAACAAAAGGTGCTTCTTTCGGTTTGCCAATTATGCTCATATCATAAAGACCGGGAATATATTCCTGAGCTTGTTTTGCATAACCGGGATTAGGTGGTAAATCTTGAAGACGCTTAAGTTCTAGTTCTTTAAATGATTTAGTTAAAAGATGAACCTTTTCTGTGGAGGCATATTGTTTTAAAAGCTGTTGTTCTTTAAATTTAAAAAGTTTGGTAGCATTAATTTCCGATTCAACCTTTTTAGACTCGAGAGTTTCAAAATCCATTTTAAGTTTCTGAAAATCATTGACAACCGACTCTTTTGCTTTTATTTCATTGGAAAGATTAGCTTTTAATGATTCTATTTCTTTCAAGTGTTCAATCTTTTCAAAACGAAATTGGTCAAATTCAGAACATGTTATTTTCTCTGCTTGAGGGACCATTTCAAAAGTTTTGATCTTTTCTTTATGCAACACAAGCTCAGCATTGAGAGTGGAACTCGTATCTACGGATTGTCTAAGAGCCATATGCATTTGATCAATAATATGTTTAGGCACCATGACCAAATCATGTTGAGCATAAGATTCCATACCCGTCGTAGCATTTGGTTGAGGTTTACTCAAATGTGTAGGATTGGGTACCACATCATTTGAATTACTAGTTCCCGAATGCTGTTCGAGGTTGTCATTTTCATGCCCAACTTGATGTTGGTTATCATCAATATTATTATATGTGGTTGGTACCTCACTGATGACATCAGATCCGTAGTGAGAGAGATTAGCAACGAGTACAGCTTGGGCAGAGTGAATGTCATCACAATCCGAATCATATGCGTCAAGATCATCTGCTTGATAAGCTGCATTAGAAGTGGAAACGACTGCAATGCCTTCAGTATCTGCTGCTCCTGGGTCTGCAAGAAATGCCAACTCCTCTGAATCCAAAATCTTCCCCTTAGACTGAGCATCAACCAAATACATCTTCTCACAAAACCATGCATCATCCCTCCTCCTTTTCGGCTGAGTGCATTCCCTAGCCATATGACCTTGTCCTCGGCAATTGTAGCAAGTCACAACATTTTTAGGACCAATAGGACTCCCATTTCCACTAGCTTGAGAATTCACAGCTTGATTGTTCCCAGTCCTTGTAGGAGTTCCATATGAATTTTGCCTTCCCTGAATAGGTTGCACCGTCACTTGACCATCTTGAACAGTGGCTTGTTGTCGAGGATTTGATGAGGTGTGGAGCTGATTGTTTGTTGGTGGAAATCCTCTAGTTGCAACAAGTTTTGACAAATAGGCTGTGAGATGGTTTAGAACATCAGCTGGCGTATCATTTGGAGTAAAGACCGGTGCTTGGATTGGTGGAAGTTCATTAGAGTAGAAAGCTTATGCTGGTTGTGCTTCTATTGGAAAATGTCCTTGCTGAGGAGTATAGCCCAATGGAGAAGTGTTGGCTTGTGATGGTGATGTTTGATATGGTGGTTGCTGTTGAAAAGATTGTTGATGAACACTTTGTTGATATTCTTGCTGTGGCATCATTGGTGGTTGATAAGATGGTTGCTGTGGTTGCTGATAGATGTGTGGTAGTGGCTGCTGCAAGTATGATGGTTGTTGATAAGTATAAGCCATGTTTTGTTGAGAAGCATACATTGCAAGTGGATCATGAACTTGAGGTGTAGACAACCGAGCCTCGATCACATAGCATTCTGTTGTTGAAGAAAAGCTTGAAGTTGATCCACATTGGTGTTATGCAAGTCCTTAGCCAATTTAACATCCGTCACGTATTTTTTCCATTCTGGAGGAAGAGTGTTCAAATACTTGGTGTTCAATTGAAAGGTAGGAATTGTCATGCCATAGATATTAAGCTCATTCAACAATAGGGTAAATCTCAGATAGTAATCATTGAGAGTCTCACCTGGCACATAGGCAAACTTATCAAAAGTATCATAAAGCTTACACTCTCGTTCTTGTTTAGTTAACGAGGTGCCTTGCATTAGAATCCGAATTCTATCCCATAACTCTTTGGCAACTTTATGTTTTCTGACGAGTTTGTAGACATCTGGAGGAAGGGCTTGGAGAATGATGTTTGTAGCTTACTTATCACATTTATCTTGAATCTTCATATCTCCAGTCAACTCACACATTGTGCGAGGACGAGTAGTCGTACCTTCCGTCACTGTACCATAATCTAATGGTCCATTGAGCACCGATGCCCAAATTAGATGTCCATTCTCCTTGTTTAACATATAAAGTTCCATTCGGGAAGCCCATTCCTCATACATAGTCTTCACCAACATTGGTGGACGATTATCCGTACCCGAGAGGATGGACTTATCCGTAAGAGATGTGTACTCCATTTCAATAAGTTAAGATTTACAAAGTTGATCGAACAATGAAATAAGGTTAAGTATTTTTGTGTTGTTCTGAGTTAAAATAGAGAAACAATGTTAAAATCCCCTAAAATATGTTCTCGATAAACCAAAAATTCCAAGTCAAAATTAAACACGATTCGAAATTTTTTAAGGAATAATTTTTGGATTGTCGGAATGTCAGATCGGAATGCCAGATCGGAATGTCAGATCGGAATGTCCAGATCGTAATGCTCAGATCGCAATGTAACCTTGTCGGAATGATTCAGATCGCAATGCTCAGATCGCAATGTAACCTTGTCGAAATGATGATGGTATCGGAATGCCTAGATCGCAATGCAGAGCTGTCAAAATGTTCAGATCGCAAAGACCTATCGGAAAGATTAAGATCGGAATATAGCAGATAAAATTTAGGCAGAGTAACGACTTAACAACTTCCTTATAACCGTCGGAATCCCAGATCGCAAAGAACGATCAGAATGTTCAGATCGGAATAAGTATTGAAATCCTCAGTATCGCAATGTGGAACCAAACACTTTCCGATGGTGATGGTTATTGCGATGGAAGCCCCTTTTTCTTGTACTTTCCGATGGAAATGTTTGCTTGAATTTCGGAAAGATGAACACAATACCTTTTTGCACTTTTGATCCAAGAAAGATTATGTTTTGCACTTTTGATCCAAGAAAGATACCAAAAACACTATAACAAGAATCACTACGTTACACTACTTGAATCTACGATCAAACACACAAAAAATTTGAACATTCGGCAAGAACTCTACGAAATGTTTAAAAAACACTACGCAACACCAAAAACAAACCTATATTTCATCCCAAGCTCTTGATACCATTTGTAGAAATGTAAATCTTTCTTATGTTTTTAGAGAGAGAAAAAGATAGAGAGATGATGGATTCCACACACACTTAGAAAGAGAAAACCAATGTTTACTATGTGTAAATTATGAAACCACACACCCTCCCCATCAAAGGAGAGGGCTTATATACCCAAGCCTTGTAATGGGCTTAGGCTTACACGTTTGGGCCGGCCTACACAAGTTGTAGGCTAGGCTTGGACTTGTTTGATAAATAAAGAAGGTTAACTAAACTACGAGCTATTACATGGACTATCGTTGGAGTGACTGATCCTTCTTAATACGAAAAACGTATTTCCAACATCCCGTGGAAAAGTTACCGTTATCCGCATATACATTTTCCGGATTATCATGAGTAGAAGGACAATCCTCGGGTCTTATCTTCATAAACGTACCATCAGCGGCGGCATTAATCATATCACGATCACGAAAAGTTAAACCATAGTAGAAAGTATCAATTAAAGTGACGAGGGGCATATTATGGTTAGGACAACGATCGATCAAGACATTATAACGTTCTCAAGCATCGAAAAGAGACTCATCGGGTTCTTGAGTGAAACCACTGATTTGATTACGAAGACTAGTTACCATGGATGGTGGAAATATCTTGACAAAAAAATTTGAGTCATCTCGTCCCATGTATGAATTGAGTTTTTTAGGAAGACGATCAAACCATTTTTCGGCATGGTGGGATAAAGTGTGTGGAAATAGATGAAGGCGAAGAAAATCCATGGAAACACCGGGCAATTTCATGCTTTGAGTGACGGTTATGGATTTATCAAGGTGTTTGTTGGCATCATCATCCGGTAATCCGCGAAATGGGCAAGCATTTTGAACTTGTTGGATCATGTGATGCTTCAACAAAAATTTGGGAGCCGTGATTTGCATCGGCGCAATCGGTCCTCCATGTCCATACATAGTTGGTTGACATAGCTCCTTCATTGTACGAAGGTCGGGTTGAGGGTCATGGTTGTTATTATTCACATTGGGGTGAGGTAGATTATTATTATTATTATGCACACCGGTCACATCTAAGTCTCTACGAGTCTCGGGCTCAGGATAAGACGAAGATCGAGTATGCATACACTAAAAATGAACTACAATATTTTTGATTTTTTATCTTTTTTTTTATTTTTTTTGGATTTTTGAAAATTTTATATTTTTTTAGGATTTTTTAAAATTTTTATGCTTGAAAATAACGTTCCCAAAAGAACGGATCCCAAAATCCAATTTTTGTCACAAAAAACCGTTAATCTTTACGAAAAGAGCCAGCAACGGCGCCATTTTAATATATGACTTTTGCATATGTGTACTCATTCGTTCTCAGAGTCTAATCGAATTGATCACGATTTAGGGTGGAATTATTGGTGTTGGTAACTAAAAGGGGGAGCTTTAGATTATCTATTTCTGCTTGTAAACATAAAAGCTAAATAAAATAAAAGCGGAATCTGACCTTAATTGCTGTGTAAACTGATCTTTGGAAAAATCAACAAATTCAGAATAAACTTGATCTTCGGCTAAACATACTTTCTTCGGAATAATGCCCTGAATTCGGATAAACCAACTATATCCGGAATACACTGATTCTTCATATAAACCTACCTTTTTCGGAATAAAGCCCTATTTTTGGATAAACATGATATTTTCGGAAAAACAATTATTTTCGCAAAAATGACCTTTATTCGGAAAACATCATATTTTCGGATAAATGGATAATCTTCGGAATAACTGAGATTTTCGGAATAATACCCTTTTTCGGAATAAAGACTGAATTCGGATAAACTATGTTTTTCATAAAAATAGGAATTTTCGGATAAAAGTGGGGTTTTCGGAATATCACAAGGTTTTCGGATAAACTTAGATTTTCGGAAAAATGCATATAATTTGGATAAATGGGTATTTCGGAATTAAGCTGATTTTTGGAATAAAAAGTAAGTTCGGATAACACAAATTTCGGATAAAGAGTTTTTTCGGATAATTAGGTATCTTCGGAATAAGCTACAATATTCGGAATATGGTAGAATTTCGGATAAACAAAGATTTTCAAATAAGAGGTCTTCGGAATAAAGTGTTATCTTCGGAATTATAAAACCCTTTTCCGAAGATAGATGATACGAATATGACAGTAACAGTTAAAACCAAAATAAGCTAAAAATAAGCAAAATCCAAATAAGCACTTGACCAAACTTTAACCAAATTGATTTTAAGAAAAACTAAATAAGCCACGAATTAAAAACTATAAAAACACAAAATAATCAAAATATTTAAAATCAACTTTTAATTGAAAACCAAATCAACTTAATTAAAAACAAACCAAACACTAATTAATCTAAAAGTGCAATAAGCTAAAACATCAAGAACACCAAATCAAAAATCACAATCTAATAATAAAATCAATCACACAATCAACAAGTTTAAACTAACTACATGATGAATGAAATCAACCACAAGATTAAGAAAGGAAGAATGAGAATTTACTAAAAAAACTTGATTAAATTGAAGATTAAGATTCAAAATACAAGATTTGAAATGAAAGATTAAGAAAAACTAGAGAGAGAAAATTCTAGAGAGAGAAAGTAACTTAAAAACTGAAAACTAAAAAATGACTAAAAACTAACTCCTCCTAATGAACCATTAGGAGGATATATATATATATATATATATATATATATAATATATATATATATATATATATATATATATATATATATATATATATATATATATATATATATATATATATATATATATATATATATATATATATATATATATATATATATATATATATATATATATATATATATATATATATATATATATATATATATATATATATATATATAAAACTTGTTAGATTCCCTGATCATTGATTTAAACATAATTAGGCTGTTAGATAGTCCCTTGCCTGTGCCTAGGAGGCAGGCAAGTTTCACAAGACTCACAGAGATCCAAGTCTCTGTGAGCAACCTCAGAGGAGTCCATGTCAGAGACATTGTCAGGGAAGTCGAAGATTACATGAATACATACTCATTGGCTGTGATGGATAACAGCCAAGATGTATCAGGGACTCTGAGGGGTTGAGAGTTAACAGGGGTGGCACTACCCTGATAACTCTCAGCACACTTTGGACATGCCATTTGTGTCTTCGAGACTATGAAGAAAAAGGAAACTGTTTTTGACAACTGTTTCCTTAAAGCATAATGGAAGACTACCAAGAATAGAAGGACATCATGTGACTAATGTGGGAACTTGTAAAAGCTTGTGTAGTCACCATCAAGTACTATTTAGGTCAATATCGTAACACTATAAATAGGATGTGTATCCATGCATTAATGTTTAACACTTTGAGATATTCATAACATTATTGCATATAACTTAGTGAATCAAACAGCTGCGACTGTATTCATAAGTTAGGGTTTATAGTTGTTCAAAGTGTGCACAACACATTGTCATCAAACTGTGTTATCCATAACACTTATAATTCTTTATTATACAATAATAAGATTACGTTTGAAAACCAATTGAAAGTCCCTAATCAATGCAAGAAACCCTAATCTTAACTTAATCAACACAAGGTATTACTTTTCAAACGTAATCTTATTATTGTATAATAAAGAATTACAAGTGTTATGGATAACACAGTTTGATGACAATGTGTTGTGCACACTTTGAACAACTATAAACCCTAACTTATGAATACAGTCGCAGCTGTTTGATTCACTAAGTTATATGCAATAATGTTATGAATATCTCAAAGTGTTAAACATTAATGCATGGATACACATCCTATTTATAGTGTTACGAGATTGACCTAAATAGTACTTGATGGTGACTACACAAGCTTTTACAAGTTCCCACATCAGTCACATGATGTCCTTCTATTCTTGGTAGTCTTCCATTATGCTTTAAGGAAACAGTTGTCAAAAACAGTTTCCTTTTTATTCATAGTCTCGAACACACAAATGGCATGTCCAAAGTGTGCTGAGAGTTATCAGGGTATTGCCACCCCTGTTAACTCTCAACCCCTCAGAGTCCCTGATACATCTTGGCTGTTATCCATCACAGCCAATGAGTATGTCTTCAGGTAATCTTCGACTTCCCTGACAATGTCTCTGACATGGACACCTCTGAGGTTGCTCACAGAGACTTGGATCTCTGTGAGTCTTGTGAAACTTGCCTGCCTCCTAGGCACAGGCAAGGGACTATCTAACAGCCTAATTATGTTTAAATCAATGATCAGGGAATCTAACAAGTTTAGATTCCCAACAATCTCCTCCTATTTAAACATAAATAATGCTAGATCTAACTAAGTTAAGGTAAGTGAGTTTAACAGCTTCTTCTTACACATAACAGATCTAAACAAACATACCTCATGATTTTATTAAAACTTAAGGAAAATTACAAGTGCATTACATAAGCAAAATAAAAGATGAAGGTAAAAAGGGCTGTGAACATCTTCAATAGTCATCATTTTTAATTCTTTCTTCAGCTTCAGCCAAGTCCAATCTGTTATCAATTTCATCCTACAAAGTCTTTGCAAACCTTTTGGAATACTCTGAGTTGATCTTGAGTGACTTCTTATGACAAAGTAGTTGAATAGTTGAAGCCAAGCACAGATCATCTTCCCTTTGAAAAGCATACTGGCAAGCCCTGTTCATGAATGCCATTCCTCTTTCAGGCTTTGTGTATGTCTGACCATCAACTGGGCCAACAATACCATTGGGAAGAATCAAATCTCTGTGCATGCCATCCACTTGAACATCTTCAGTAACAAAAGTTTCATTAACAATTTGTGAAATTCTTCTTCTTTTGTTGCCAGTCTTTGGGGGTTCTTGTTCAAAAAGCTGTGGTGGGGGATCAATCTTAAGTTTAGCAGCTGTTTCCTTGATCCAGGTAAACTTGGCCTTAATAGTCTTCAGCAGAAGGAAATTTGCCTGTCCATTTCTTTTGGCTGCTAAGGCTTCAAGTTCGAACCATTCTGATAACCCAAGTGTCTTTAGCCTGAAGTTGTCAAACACATTCAAATTCCCTGGTTGGTTATCCCTCCATAAGATCATCCTTGGGGTGTTTGTGGATTTATGAATGGTGTATTTGAACTTGGTTATCTTGCCAGGGGCACATCTATTGTTTACGCAGGCATCATAGTCAGCTTTGACTTTCCTTAGTGCCTCAGCGCGTTTTGCTTCCATTTCCCTCAACCTTTGCTTTTGCTTTTCTCTTTTAGGTGGTGTCATCTTCCTCAGAGTAGCTTCATTCAATTCTTTGGCTGTCTTGAGTTCATTTAATCTTTTGAATTCTTCAGCCTGTTGCTCTATTTCTTCAGGGGTTAAAGGAATCTCATTGGAAGGTGTAAAGGTTGAGAATTGGGAAAGGTCTGTAGTGGATCCTCCTGTCTCTAGCATCGCAGCTATCTTCTTGAGTTTGGTGTCTGTATCAACTAAAACTATCTCCTTTCCTTTCTTCGAGACAGAGGACTCCACACTTATGTTTTTCAAAACATCAGCTCTTTTGATAAATGCTGTCCGAGCCTGAGTTTGAATTGCTTTGGGGAGGGAGCTGACAGTGAACTTTAACTTCTTAGCAGCTGGTTCATCATCATCCTCAGGCTTGCTGGTGTTAACCAAAACCAGAGACTTTGATGAGTCAACTCCATCTTGAGTGTGTTGCTCCCCCTGAGTATTATCCTCATCATCAGGTATTATAACAGGTGTGATGACTTGGAGAGGAACAGGTGTAATGGTGGGGTTAGCTGATGATGAGCCTTGTTTAGCAGATGCAAGGCTGAGTGATGTATCTTTCTCCCCCTCACGTTCATCCTGGCTTCGAAGACGTTTGGATGAACGTGCTTGAAAATGCCTTGCAATCTGTTCGACAGAGGCAGCCATAGAACATTGTCTTTTCCTTGAAGCCCTGGCAATCTTCAGCAGGAGGTTGGCATTTGCATTAGTATTTGCCTGAACACGACTGACAATAAAATTAGCATGACGGTATTGCCTGTTGCGAACAACATCAAATTGCCTGTGCGTGGTGAGCTCATGTTCATAGAACATGGCAGGGACTGCTGAGTCAATGGCATCTTTTATTCTTGTTGAGAGATGACTGAGTCCTTGGGCTACACCTCTCCTTGCACCATCCTGAGTTGGCTCAGTAACTGCCTCAGCCACAGCCTTTTTTATGATGCCAGGAAATGTCACAGTGAAGTTGTGCATTTCAGACTTGATCACATCCAGCTTTCTTGATAAACGCTCAATATCCGATTGATGATGAACAGGCTGAAGATTCTTGATATTGAGACTTTGTTGAGCATAGTCATCCCCCCTTGGTAAGAGATCAAAATTAGTCTGGGCAGGATGATCAAACAGGAGAAATTCTGCTGTTGGATCATAAGTTGGTCTTTGGAAAACTGTTGTTGTTGAGGTAGCAGAGTTTGGAGTGTCAACAGCATCCTTGGGAGGAGAAGTCCTATCGCCAGCTGGTGTGGACACAGCTATTTCTTTGGGAGGAGAGACAGACAGCTGGTCTTCCTCATCTTCTTCATCCTCTTCATCGAACATCCCTTCAAGGATTTCATCTTCAGGCATGGACTCAATATCAGAGACATAATCCTCCAATGAGAGCATTTCATCATCAGCATTTAACAGAGGCTCTTCATCATTAGGTTTGTCTTGATTCATTGTATCAGCCTCCTTTTCTTGTTGTACCTGAGATTCGAGGACTGGCTGTACAATTTCAGCCTGCAAATTGTTTTAATTAGTAACAGGGAAAAAGATAAGGGGAATGGTCGCCATTTCGCTGTCCCAGAGAGACTGAGGGTGATTACTCAGCCACTCCAAAGGATAAATCCTTGGGATTCTTTTAATTGTGAAAAAAAAAATATGGTTAATGATCGCCATTCGCTGCCCCTAGGAAAGCTGAGTGTGATTATTCAGCCCCCCCAAAAGGTTAAAACCTTTGGGACTCTTTTGATTGTGAGACATATGTTGGTTATGGATCGCCATTCGCTGCCCCTAGGAAAGCTGAGTGTGATTATTCAGCCCCCCTAAAAAGGTTAAGAACCTTTGGGACTCTTTTAAGAGTGAAACATATGTGGTTAAAGGTCGCCTGTTACGCTGCCCCTAGGAAAGCTGAGGGTGATGATTCAGCTCCCCTTGAAAGGATAAATCCTTTGAGACTCTTTTAAGGAGGGAACCAAGAGGCTGTGTGAAGTACAGCTGATCAAGGTTGAGACATTAGTGTATTTAGGTTGTTGTTAGCCTGAATACTGTCTAGAGGGTGCAGGGTCATCGGGGTGCTTTATAAACACAAATGAATCATTCCCTGGTGCAAAGACAAGGTGTACAGAAGTCTTATAGGATTCTAAGTGCATTGACAAACTTCTATGGGTCGAGGATTACCCTAACTTCACCACTCTCTCCTACAGACAAATGAGAGTGGCTGCTTGTGAACCTCTAAAAATGTACACTGATTACCTGTGAGATATCAGCTGGATCAGGCTGGTTTCCTGTTGTCTCAACTGACTTTGAGACACTAGACTCCTGTTGTTTGTCAGCAGATAAATCTGAATCCACATGAGTATCTAGACCAGAGGAGGTGTCAGTCTTCTTTCCCTTGGCCTTAGAAACAGCTTTGGAGTGGGAAGAAGAGGGGATTTTCTTCTTCTTAGGTTGTTGGCCAGAAGAAGCCTTGGACTTGGTAGTGTGCTGCCCAGAGGTCAAAGACTTAGACTTGCCAGCAACACTAGAAGTATTCACCTTCTCAGAAGAAGGGAGCAAGGGCTTCTCTGCTGTTGGTAGGTGGTTGGCCACATTCATCATATGAGCGGTGACATGGACATCTTCAGCTCCTATTTCTTTGTAGATGGCACCTGTGATGCGGTAGGGCTTAAGAGCAGTCAAGGCCTTGTTGTGGTAGTTGTCTCCCAGCAGGCTTTCGAAGATCAGAGACAGGAAGCGCACATAGCAAATATTATTTTCCCTGACCTGATTCCTTCCCTTCAGCTGTTCTACAAGGTTGGAGAAGAGAATGCTTCCAACATCAACATCAGCTCCCCAGATTAATCCATAAGCAATAGCCTGATGGTTGAAATACATCTGATCCTGTGATCCCTGCATTCCTCCCAGGGATTTAACAATGTGGGTGAAGAGGACACGCCACATGGGAGTGAAATACTTAATCTTCAGAGGAGATTTGGAGAGGACCTCATCTGGTGTAAGGGCAGGGTTTACGTCATGGCAAGGGTTGAGTGTGGCCAGGGCTTCTTTGACAGCCTTTTTATCAACTACCTTCAGGCATTCATCTCCATGCTTCAATCCGGCCACACTTGAGAAATCTTTAAGGGAGAAGGCGAAAGGGTGTTCATTGCATGAAAGGCTAAATGTTATGGTGTCATCAACCACCTCAACAGAGTACCAGAATTCCCTAAGGTATTCTTGGTAAAAGGTGGAAGGGGATTTGGTGAAAGCTTCACTTAGGTCACAATTCGGCATGAAACTGACCAGATCTGAATAGGTGCTATTTGGGGCCTTAATCCATCCAATGGCGTTGTTGGAGGCGAGGATACTCTCGTTGATCTCGAAGTTAACATTTGCTGCTTTAGGAACTGAAAACGCCATGGATTCGAGGTTGAAGGTGAAAGAAAATGGCGGATAGGTGGAGAGAGAGAGAAGAACTTAGAGAGAGAAATGATTTGAGAAATGAGAATGGTGGTGGGTGAGAAGAGAAAAGAGACAATATATATTCAAACTAAGTGAACAGTTTTTCAACCGTATTAAATGCAAGGTGCCAAAATGACTGCTCAAGTGGGTCCCCTTGACCTTTCAAAATAGTTTGTCTCCTCGTTATCCGAAAAATAAATGATTAAATATTTGAGAATGTTTTTTGCATTTACTTGGAAAGTAACTACCTAGTTTCATGTGAAAAAAATTTAATATAGAATCAATCATTTAATGAACACATTTAATATCAAGCCACAGGCTTTGAGATATTGAGCATCCCTAGCTCAGCAACTAGCCTGTTGAACGAAGGTTCAGCCAAAGGCTTTGTAAAGATATCAGCTAGTTGCAGCTCTGTGGGAACAAAATGCAGCTCAATATCCCCCTTCATTATATGATCCCTGATAAAATGATACCTGATATCAATGTGTTTGGTACGAGAGTGAAGAACAAGGTTGTTGGATATGGCAATGGCGCTGGTTGTCACAAAAGATTGGCACTTTGTCATACAAAATTTCATAGTCAGCCAATTGACTTTTCATCCAGAGCACCTGAGCACAACAGCTTGCTGCAGCGACATATTCTGCTTCAGCTGAAGACATAGCCACAGAGTTTTGCTTTTTAGCACTCCATCCAACCAATTTTCCTTCTAAGATTTGACAACTGCCTGAAGTGCTTTTCCTGTCAATACAGCATCCAGCATTGTCTGAATCTGAATAGGCCTTGAGATCAAAGCCTATTTCCTTTGGATACCATAGGCCTAGGGATGGTGTTCCTTTGAGATACCTGAAAATTCTCTTTACAGCCACTAGATGGGATTCTTTTGGGTTAGCTTGGTACCTTGCACAGAGACATGTGGAGAATTGGATATCTGGACGACTGGCTGTTAAATACATGAGTGACCCAATCATGCCTCTATATAAAGTCTCATTGACATAGACCCCTGACTCATCAGGGCCCAAGTTGTTGGGTGGAAGCATGGGGCATTTCACTGATGCACAATCAGCTAAGTCATATTTTTTAAGTAAATCCTTAACATACTTTTCTTGACAAAATGAAATTCCCTTAGGACATTGTTTAATTTGAAAGCCCAAAAAGTAAGTTAATTCACCCATCATACTCATCTCATATTTCTTGGTCATTAATTTAGCAAAACGTTTACTAAGATTTACATTTGTTAACCCAAAGATGATATCATCCACATAAATCTGCACAATGATGAAATTACTCTTATCCTTGAAGGTAAAGAGTGTTTTATCAATAGAACCCCTGACAAATTTATTTTCAGTTAAGAAATTTGAAAGAGTTTCATACCATGCTCTTGGAGCTTGTTTCAGCCCATACATTGCCTTGTGAAGTCTGTACACATGGTTGGGAAACTCGCTGTTCTCAAATCCTTCAGGTTGTGCAACATATACTTCCTCAGCCAAATCACCATTGAGGAATGCACTCTTTACATCCATCTGATACACAGTGATGTTCATATAGGCAGCATAAGCAAGGAAGATTCTGATGGCTTCAAGTCTAGCAAATGGAGCAAATGTTTCATCATAATCAATTCCTTCAGTCTGAGAGAACCCCTGTGCTACCAGTCTTGCCTTGTTCCTGATGATGTTCCCAATTTCATCCATCTTATTTCTATAGATCCATCTAGTGTCTGTGATATTATTTCCAGGTGGAGCTGGCACTAGTGTCCATACTTTGTTCCTTTTGAACTGATTGATTTCTTCTTGCATAGCATCTACCCATCCTTCTTCTACCAGAGCCTCAGCTACTCTTTTAGGTTCAATTTGTGAGAGAAATTCAGCAAAGAGACATTCATTGGCTGAGGCTGATTCTGAGTCTTGGATTCGCTGTCTAGTTGTGACCCCTGCATTTGGTTCCCCAATAATAATGACAAGAAGAATGTGTTGATCTCTTGACCACTTATTTTGAGGAGCTGGGGACTCAAGGACAGGAGCACTTGTGGGCACAGCTGGTACAATTTGAGTTTCATCCTGCTGACTAGGAGGGCTTTCTTCAAAGACTACTTCAGTGTCAGAGTCTTCTTCAGCCCTATCAAGGGGTGCTATTTCATTATCAGCAGGAGAGTCTTCAGGGATTTGAAGAATTGGTGAGTCATCAATAGCATGAGAAGGACCATCAGAGATTTGAGGTTCTTCTTCATCAAGTTCCTGATAGGTAGAAACTTCTATGTTATGAGTTGACAGAGGGTCAAAGGCAGGGACATAAGGGGTGAGAGTGTTGGAGTGATGATGACTGGTAGGTCTGGGTTCTGTGAACTCATCACTTGGAAAAGATACATTTTCATTAAAATTAATTTCATCACCCTCTGTTCCTGTTCTCTGTATGACTTCATCATCTTCATTGAATCTAACATGGAATGTTTCTTCTACTTCTTGTCTTCTGATGTTGAATACTCTGAAGGCTTTGGCTGTTGGAGAGTATCCCAAGATTAAACCATCATCAGCTTTTTTATCAAACTTTCCAAGTTTATCCCTGTAGTTATAAATAAACACAGGGCATCCAAACATATGAAAATAGCTGACATCTGGAGATCTATTTCTGAAAACTTCATAGGAAGTTTTACCATGTCTTTTGACAATGATTGATCTGTTTTGTGTGTAGTAGGCAGTGTGAACAGCTTCTCCCTAAAATTGCTTTGGTAAGGATGCACCATTTAACATAGTTCTTGCTGCTTCAATCAAAGTCCTGTTTCTTCTTTCAGCCACACCATTCTGTTCAGGGGTGCCAGCTGAAGAGAAGTTCTGGGAAATCCCTTTTTCATCACAAAATGATTCAAGTTGATGATTCTTGAATTCAGTACCATTATCACTTCTTAGAGCTTTGACTCTAACATCATTCATATTTTCTACCTGTTTGATGAAGGACATGATGGTTTCAGCTGCATCACTTTTCCTTCTGAGGAAGAACACCCATGTGTATCTTGAAAATTCATCGACTATGACCAAGTTGTATTTGTTGTGATTAATGGTCTGAGGTATGACAGGCCCAAACAAATCCATGTGAAGGAGATGTAAGCACTTGTCAATAGAGAATGATTGTCTAGTCTTGAATGAAGACCTGTGATGCTTTCCTTTGACACAGGCAGAACAAGTCTTGTCTTTGGAAAACATCACTGAAGGTAGACCAGCAACCAAGTTTTGAGTGGCTATCTTGTTGATGTTCTTGAAGTTGAGATGAGACAGTCTTTTGTGCCACAACCAATTGACACTTTCAGAGGCTTTAGCAAGAAAACAATTTGAGTTGTCTTTAGAGCACACAGCCATGTTGATGACATAAACATCTCTCCTTCTAGGTGCAATCAGCACAACATCACTGTTTTTGTTGAATATGGTTCCCTGAGTCTTAGTAAACAAAACCTTATAGTCAGCATCACACAATTGGCTGATGCTAATAAGATTGTGTTTAAGACCATTCACATATGCAACCCTGGTAAATGTAATCCCATTGCAGTTCACTGAGCCATATCCTTCTGTGTCACCTGAAGAGTTATCTCCAAACACCACTTTAGGACCTGGCTCCTTTGAGTATCTGTGCAGGTATTGTTGAATCCCTGTCATGTGTCTAGAACAGCCACTATCTAGATACCATACCGATTCCTTGAGATATTTCTGCACAGATACATAGAAACAGATTAGTTCCTATGGTGAACCCACTTTCTAGTGGGTTCCCTGAATTGCTTATTAGCAACTCTTGTGTTCCTGAAAAACTTTTAGCGTTAGGAGGGACAGTTCATTGTTTCATGGTTATAACTTCCACAGATATCACACCCAGGGAAGTCACCACACTCGTCTGAGTGATGGTTTGTGAACCCACAGAATTTACAGGGAGGATAAGGTTTGTAATTTCCCTGTTGTCTTTTGGAACTCTGTGGTCTGTCCCTAGAGGGTGTCTGAGCTCTTTTAGCTGTCATGTGTCTGTCATGATCTAAGGTCGAATGGTGAGAGTTTTTACATACATTGCAATAAGGTTTGATTAACCTTTCCCCTTTGGGTTCACCTAGGACTGACTTAGGTTCATGAGAAGTAGAGCATTCAGCGGAAGGCTTAATGTGTTGTTTCAAGAGTTCTACTTCTTTCATAAGAGACAACAGGCGATCTTCAGTGGTAGGGTCAACCTTATTCACAGCTTTAGTAGTAACAGGCTTAAAAGCTACTTGTTTGCCAGTTTGTTTAGCAGGCACATGAAAAACTTTAGCTGGAGGATTCTCAATATCTGTCCTAAATTCATCCTTAGCAGATCTAGAAGAACTGCTGGGTTCAACTCCAGAGAGTTTGGGCAAGGGTGGTAGCTCAGCCACATCTTCAGAGACAGAGTCATTAGTCAAATTGGTATCTGACATATGAATGGTCTCTGTAGATTTAAAGACAATGTCTTTAGGTTTGGTGAGAATTCTCAGCTTTCTTAGCAGATATATCCCTTTTTAAGTCAGCAGGCACTTCATCCCTAAGCAATTGATCAATAGTAAACCTAGCACACAACCATTTTTCAATAACCTTGTTCAATTCAGAGACTTGATCATTTAAAGCAATGTTTTTCAAGGTTAATCTAGTTACTTCATTTTGCAGGGATATTTTCTCTAAATTAACTCGCCTGAGAGTTTCACATTCAGCTTTAGCATTTAGCATTTCAGATTTAACAGAGTGAAACTTATCAAGTAGGTTCTTTCTTTGTTCCTCAACAAAGTGTAAATCAACAATGGTGTAATCAAGGACATGTTTACGTTCATCACTATCAGACATGGATAAAAGCCTGTGTACCTTTTTCATTGTGATGTCAACCCATTGTCCTGATCTTGCATCACCTTTTCCAACAGCTGGTTCATCCTCAGCTATCGCCATGAAAGCCCTGACTCTGGTGGTGTCTTCTTCATCTGAAGTCAGTGGCTCATCATTCCAATCATAAGTTTCAGCAACCAACCCTTTCTCTGTCTTTTTCTCACCACCCTTCTTCTTGGACAGAGCTTCAATCTTCAAGTTAATTTGTTCTAACTCAGCTTTAAGTGCCTTGTACTTATTTTTTTTAATCTTTCTTCTCAGTGTCTGAAGAAATGGATTGAGATGAGTTGTTATGTTGTTTGAACTTGTAGGGTTTGGATGAAGATGATGGATAAGAGGGTGAAGATGTCTTGGTGGAAGGACAGTCTTTTTGAAAATGTCCAAGCTTTCCACAGGCAAAGCAAGTTTCTTTTGACCTGTCAGTTGGTTTACTTGCTGATCCTACTCTTCCTGGTCTTTTGAAGTATCTTCTTTGGTTGGCTAGCAAGGCCCTTTCATGAAACTCTGCATTAAGGTCTGTCAAGAACTCTTGGTTGCTACGGGTATCTTCTTCAACATCAGAATCGCTGTCATGATGATGTGTTGCAGAGATCAAGGCTTTGGAAGAAGCTCCTTGGACCACAAATCTTTTAGTCTCTGACTTGTAAATAGTATCAATCAGCCCTTCTTCATAATTATACTTTCCATAAAGCTGAGAAAGGGTGTCATTTTTGATTGAGTTGTTAGCCCTCTGAGTCTGATTCATACTCAACCACTTTCTTGGAAGGCTGTTGACAAAAGTGGCATTGATCTCAGCTTGACCAATAGTGACGTCATTCATTGCAAGGTCATTGAGAAGAATCTTCAGCCTTGTATAGGTTTGCTGAACCTTTTCACCTTCAAGTGATTTGAAGGCATTGAACTGAAGTCTGAGTGCCTGAATCTTTGTCTCTCTTGTTTCAGAGGGTCCTTCATGTCCAAGGATGAGGTCTGTCCACATTTGTTTGGCTGTGGGACACTGAATGACAGACTTCATGATATGCTTGGGAAGACAGGATATTATGATGCTTTTGAGACGTTTATCTTGATTTGCCAATTTCCTATCAGTTGGAGTCCATTGTTTGAGAGGTTTGGGAAGAGGGTTTTCTTTAGTGGATGTAAGCGCCATAGGAATATAAGGACCATTTTCTAAAATTTCTAGAAGAAAAGGTTCAAGCCCATCAAGATATACAAGAAATTAACTCTTCCAACTGGCAAAATCTTCTTCATCAAAGACTGGTACACTTGTGACGTGTGATCCACCTCTTGAGTCAAGAAGTTAGGGTAGATCATCGTCATTGGCAGGAGGGTTGAGTCTTGGCGAAGATGGGTTTGTGGAAGGTGATTGTGGTGGGTTAGAAGTTTCTGGCATGGTGGATCTTGATTATAAAACTGAGAACGATGTTTCTTGAAGGTTTTAATATCAAACACTGCTCTGATACCAATTGAAAGTCCCTAATCAATGCAAGAAACCCTAATATTAACTTAATCAACACAAGGTATTACTTTTCAAACGTAATCTTATTATTGTATAATAAAGAATTACAAGTGTTATGGATAACATAGTTTGATGACAATGTGTTGTGCACACTTTGAACAACTATAAACCCTAACTTATGAATACAGTCGCAGCTGTTAGATTCACTAAGTTATATGCAATAATGTTATGAATATCTCAAAGTGTTAAACATTAATGCATGGATACACATCCTATTTATAGTGTTACGAGATTGACCTAAATAGTACTTGATGGTGACTACACAAGCTTTTACAAGTTCCCACATTAGTCACATGATGTCCTTCTATTCTTGGTAGTCTTCCATTATGCTTTAAGGAAACAGTTGTCAAAAACAGTTTCCTTTTTCTTCATAGTCTCGAACACACAAATGGCATGTCCAAAGTGTGCTGAGAGTTATCAAGGTATTGCCACCCCTGTTAACTCTCAACCCCTCCGAGTCCCTGATACATCTTGGTTGTTATCCATCACAGCCAATGAGTATGTCTTAAGGTAATCTTCGACTTCCCTGACAATGTCTCTGACATGGACTCCTCTAAGGTTGCTCACAGAGACTTGGATCTCTGTGAGTCTTGCGAAACTTGCCTGCCTCCTAGGCACAGGCAAGGGACTATCTAACAGCCTAATTATGTTTAAATCAATGATCAGGGAATATAACAAGTTTAGATTCCCAACAATAGGAAGAGGGGAGTATGTTGTTTCTTCCTTCTTTTCTCTTGTCTTCTCGTCTTTTTAAATAACTCGACTTTCTCGACTTTGTCTCGGGATTTGTCAAATGATAAAAAGAACTTGTTTCTAAATTTCTTCTTTTAGTAGACTTGGTTCTTCGACTTCGTTAAACTTCCGTCTTTAGACTTTTTCTTCGATAAATCTTCAGAATAGGCCTTTGACTTCCGTTCTTCTTGCACTTTTGATCTTCTGACTTCGTCTTTTGTCTTTTTCTTCGATAAAAGCCCGTGAAAGCCCGTATTTTCTTCCTTTTTCATATTTTTGTCCTAAAACACAATAAAAACACAAACCACGCATAATTCCACCTTTTACGACATTAAATACACGTTTTGGTCTTGTTATTATTATAATTAAGTGGTAAAAGGATAAGTGTTTTCACACTTATTAAACCAGCAAACCCATTTACACATGATCTCATCGTTCTTTTCGGGATTTAAATGCATAAAAATGTCATAAAATACCATATATATATGCTTGTGTTTGTTTACTTATGTATTTTAGGTATGGATATCGTGAAAAAGACAAAAGATTACAAGAAACAAGGAAAAACGAACACGAGAAACGAAGCCGCACAAAGAACCGGGCCCTAGTTTGTGAATTATCAAAGAAAAACCCTTGAAGACTTGAAGATGTACAAGATTGAGCCCTCATTTATGAAGAAATTACAGTTAATACCCTTGTATATTCATAGTTACAAGTTTGGTCCCTTAAGTTTGTCAAAATTACAAAAAGGTCCTTCAAGTTTGAAGAATTGGCAAGATTAGCCCTTAAATAATTCCAAAATGTCAAGAATAGTCCTTCATAAAGTCCAAGATCCAAAGAAGCCCTTAAATTTCAAGAATATTACACTTCTAGTCCTTTTAAAGTGGATTAAATATCAAAAGGACTGAAGTTGTAATTAACCTAAAGTTTAAAAAGCCCTAAAACCATTTCCCAAAACTTTTTGTGGCCAAAGTCCAAATTCAGAAACTTAAATAACAAAGGAAATCATTTGTTTAAGTTGAAAATCTTATTAGACCACATTTCCAAAGAACAAGGACTCATAATGTCATTTCCCAAAGTTTACACCACACAAACACGCGCCAAACAAACCCCACCCCCCTTTCGGATCAAAGGGAGTTACTATATACCATATGAACCTAGAATTACCTCCACTTAAAATAAAGGGTAAAAATCAGTTACCCATACCCACGCTTAATCCACACGCCCATAAACTCATCCCACACCCAAACCCCAATCCCCACTCACCATGTGACCCCACCAATCAACCCGTCCACCTATCACATCACAACTTCCTTTCCAAGCAAAATGACGTGGCAATATCAACGCTTTAGGATCGTTGCTTGGCCCCAAAGCATAAATGAACGATTTGGATCAAATTTGACAGCTCAACAACTCAATGCACTCAAGGGCAATTCAGAGATTTCCTAGCTAGGGTTTTCATGTATTTTCCCCTTCTAGAATGATCCTAGTCGTCTATATAAGGAGGCCTCAACATGTGCGAGCCACTTTGTTCCATATTTTAGCTAACTTCTTTGTAATTCCTTTTTAGGAAATAAAAGTTAGTTTTTTGAAAATTTTGAATTCTCTTTTGTGTTTTATGAAAGTTTGGTGTTAGATTAGCTAAGATCTGAGTTCCATTTACATGTTTGATTGATTTTGAGGAAAGGTTTTAAGGTTTAAAACTCTTGTTTTCAAAAATCAAAGGATAATATGTTTTGAGCTCATTTTTGTGTTTGTTCTTCTTAGCAGTTGTGGAAGCTGGTGCTTGTTCTTTCTAGCACCTAAGCTCAAACAATCCAAAGTGTGGATGTACATTTTGGAGGTTTTATTCTCTTATCCCTTTTATATTTTCTGAATATTGTATGATTTTTGGTGAATTTTGCATATCTGTTTGTGAATCTGTGTATGTAGGGTTGATTTGTGTTTTTGAGGTTTGATTATTGTTGTTAGGGTTGATTAGATCCTAATTTGAGGGTTAAAACATAACAATCCTTTGAAAATTTGAGAAATCAGATTCTAAAGGGGTGTTTGGGTTAACTGATCTATTAGGATTTTAGGCAACTTGAATGGTTGTTTGTTGTTCCTTTGTCGTGGTTATTGTTTACCTGGTGTATTTGGTCACTTATCTGCTCATATTGTGGTTTGAATCATCATAATCCAAGAAAGGTCTATAAAATCTGATTTACTTGGAAATTTTGGCTAAAGTTTTGGGTACACCTAGATCTAAGGGTAGACTAGGGTTAACAAGTGCTAAGTTTTAGTTAACATAACCAGGGAAAGGGATTTAAGGGTTTGAAATTGGGTTGGTGGTCAAATAGATCAGCAAAAGGTTTTGGATAATCACCTTTTTTCATTAGTAACTGTTTGTGCTTGAATCTGCTTCTAATATTTGATCTAGTGTTTGAAACAAGTTTGTTTGTGCTTATTGGACTTTATTATAGCTTGTGTATGCATATGGTTCAATTTGGCTGGCTTATTCATGCTAAAACTGCTTTTTAGTTCATAATCTGCTTATTTACAAGTCTGTATCATATCTGGTGACTGTTTGCTTATTCTGGGATTATCGAGTGAACCAAATTGTGATTTGTTGATTAATATTGACTCCTTGTGATCCACTGATTACAAGGGTGCCTTTGTTTTCCATTGAATCCAACTGGATCTCTCTAAAAAAGTAAGTTAAATAGTCAAAGCAGTGGGAACTCCTTTCCCCTGCTGCTAGCCACATCTAGTGTTATTTCACCTTGTGCTTATTAATAAGTTGTTCTAGCTTATTTAAGCCTGCACAAACTTTGAATATGTAATAGGTGTTACTTAATTGACCCATTTGTTCATACTGGAGCATTTGAGGGGTTGACTTTGAGCTTTGACTAGAAAACCAATAACTTTGACTTTTACATAAGTGCTTATCAGCTTATTCAGCTTATTTGGCTTGGCTTATTGAAATTTTCTTTTTTGATTTGTCTTAATTAAGTCATTTAGAGTCTTTTGCAACTTATTTCAAGGTCTGAGGTGGTCTAGAACTCTAAGTCGACTATTTTGTCTTTTAGTGAAAACTTACTTTGCTTATTTCTGACTTATTGGTTGAACTTATTTGAAATTTCTTTTCACAAATCCCTTAGGCATCTCAAAAGAAGGTTTTGTGTCAAATCTAAGCTTACGGCATTGACTTATTGCTTAATGGGCCAAAAAGCCCAACAAGAATAAGCTGCTATACTATTAAGTTGTGATAAGCTCACTTTCAGTTTTTGGGCCTTTAGACTTTTGTGTTTAGAATTGAATTTTAAGCTGGACTTGTGATTTTCAGCTTATTTGGTTGAGTTTGAACTTATTGGGCCAAAAAGCCCATTTCATTTGGACTATTTTGGATTTTAGCCCATTAGGGGTATTTTGGTAATTTCACTTTCATTTTCTGTTTATTTAGGTTAAAAAACTGGTTTGCAAGTTTTTAGAATTTATTATAATTTTTGGATTTTTAATAATATTTTAATAATATTTTATTATTAAATTTCATTTTTCACATTTTTGCAACTTTTAATTTTTTCTTACGTCAAATACATTAAAATAGGATTTTTAAAACTCTTAGATTAATTTTAGCATCATTTTATTAATTTTTAGAATTATTTTAATATTTTTATAGTTTTTAATCATTTAAAAATAGTTTTCCTTAGTTTAAAAATTCATAAAAATAGTTTTTAGTCTTTTAAGTCATTTTTGAAGTTTACAAAGTGAAAAATCTTTATTTGGACTTTTTAATAATTAATTGGATTTTTAGGGCTTTAATTAGCATTTAAAAATTAATATTCAATTAATTAAAAGGTTTGAAAAAGTTTTGATTATTTGTAAACTCTTAGTTTATTTAATTTGATTTTTGGGAATTTTTTGGGAATTTTTAGAATTAATTTTTTTAGCACCTTTTACGGTTTTTAATTTAGTCGTCGTAGTAATAATTTTCACGTATCCGTCATTCTATTTTCTCATCCCTTCTTTCTTCAATATTAATCTCAAATATCTTTACATCTTAATCACACACATATACCTCCTTGGGAAACGAACTTTCACCTTTGGGTCATTAGTACACGGTTTTCCTAAACCATCGTATTTAATGCTTATCGCTCATATACGCTCTTTTTCCTAAAAGGTTGTATTTTACTATAATCATTTTGGCGCCGCTGCCGGGGAGGTGTGTCGTGATAAATTTGTCATTTTGTTTTTAATATTAACCATAAATAGTATTTGTTTTAGTAGAACTCTACTAATACGTATTATCGGTTTTTTCGTTTTTCTTGTGAAATTATTATTACTATATTGTATATGTATCACAACATATTCAAAATATCTCCAAAAGTGTGCAAACACAACCTTAATTGGGATTTGATCTCCTAATTATTGTATTCGGATCTCAAACAAAAAGAAAAAGGCAAAAAATAGATAAATACATTCGTGAAGCTCGATTTTGAAAAATACAAACTATAAGGTGGGTATAAGGCGGGTATTATAAAATATACCCTAAAGAAAAAGGCTCTTAAGTGCTTCGCACCGCCTCGTTTCTCCGCTTGCTTGTGAGTATTTTGAGATTGAAAGCTAATCGAGGGTTTTGCCGCCCAAAGTATTATTACGTATCATATATATTTGCTTGGTTTCTTTGTGATTAAACCCTCTTGAATAATTTGGTTTTCACCAAAGTTCTAAAGTCATTCGAAGGCGTTCACTCCACGTGATCGTTTTCATTCTTTTGAGGCTTCTTTAACCAAGAGTTTGATTCGAGGAGAGATTTGGTAGATTGTTGTCTATAAATACACACAAAATCCAAAAAAAAAAAATAAACAATCAAAAACAAATTTTTTTTGAAAATCCACAAAACACCCAAAAGAATCTTCTTTGCTCACCTCCTATTATTCATCAAGTTTATGCTAACTCGTAATCAAGCAAAACGAGCTCGTAAACGTCGTCAAAGTCAAGGAAATCAAGAGCCTTTGATTGAACAACAAACTCCAATTGTCGAACCCGTTGTAGAACCAATAGTCGTCATGGCTAATCGTACTATGATGGAGTTGCTTCAAGCACCCACCGAGGGTTTTGGAGAAGCTATTGTGATTCCCGCCATCCTTGAGGAGAATTTCGAGATTAAGACGGGTTTAATGTCGATGTTGCAAGCAAATAAGTTTAGAGGTCATGAAAAAGACAACCCGCATTATCACATAAGGAATTTTAATCGTCTAACCGCAACAAGCAAGTTTAAGGATGTTCTACATGACACCATTAAGATGATGTTGTTTCTATACTCGTTGGATGGACCCGCTAAAATTTGGCTCGAGAAAGAACCGCCAAATTTAATTTTGACATGGGGTGATCTCGTCTCTAAGTTTGTTAACCAATTTTTTACACCATCTAAAACAACACATTTGAAAAATGAGATTTCAAGGTTTACACAACGAAATAATGAAAGTTTTTCAATGGCATGGGAACGATTTAAGGAAATGTTACATGAATGTATACACCATGATTTTTCGGAATTGCATCAAATAGATACTTTATACAATGGGCTTAATGATCATGAACAAGATTATTTGAATGCCGCCGCGGGTGGTAATTGTTTGTGCAAAACGACCGATGAGGCTTTAAAGATTATCGAGAATATATCTAAGGTTTATAACCCTCGTAACACACCGAGTGTTGCCAATATGGGTTCGTCATCTTCGTCATCGTCTCGTAACACTAATGCCTTACATGATGAAGCAAATGAGGAAAATCGGTGTTTCAATAGGTTTTCGACGCTTATGACACATTGGAAAGCACAAGATGCTTTGAATTCCGAATCGGTTAAAGTGGTTGAAAAGAGTTGTTTATCTTGTGGTGGAGCTCATGATCTTTCCAAGTGCATTACCGTCGGTGGTAACACTTCGAGTGCTTAGTAGAAACGGGAACTTACAACCAAAACGGCCAAGGTTCCCACCCAAATTAAGCTCCCCAAAATCAAAATGCTAACAACTATCGAAACAACAATCAAAATGGTGGTTATCAAGGCAATTCACGTAATTATAACAAAGGGAATTATCGAAGTGGGAATGGACAAGTTTCAAATCAAAACCAAAACCATGATTTTCAAAACACTACACAAGATTTTCAAAATGCTCACACTAAAAATCTTAATGGAGAATTTTTGTATTATGCAAAAGCAAACGATGCTAAGTTTGATAGCATGCAACGTGAGATGATTAGCTTAAGATCCGAGTTGAAAACGAGCTTAAAAACGAACTTGATAATGAACTTAAGACTCATGCTAATAAAATGGAAGGACAACATGAGATTAAGCAAGAATTGTTAAAAGCGGATGCAAGGCAATCAAAATTTGAAGACCGAATGGCAAAAATGTTTGAAGCAATCATGTGTAAACCCTTTTCCTTGGGTGGTCTTCCTAGTGATACCATTGCAAACCCGAAGGGAGAAATGAAGGTTATTACTACACGTAGTGGTAAAACTTTCAAGGAACGAATCTCTCGTCCAAGTACTTCTACGGAGAAGGAAATCGATAAAGAGCCCGACGTGATGGTCGAAAGGGAGCATATCACAAGCCCACGAAGTACCGCTCATACCAAACCGACGGTTGAACCAATACCTATTATGGAACCCGAGATTCCAAGGTCGTTGCCTAATGTCCAACCCACACCACTTTTACCTTACCCTTCGAGACGAAACAAAGAGAAATTGCAAGAACGTAACAAACAACCAATCGAGCTTTTTATAAAAATGTTTCAACAAGTTCATTTTGATGTAAGTTTAGCAGATGCGTTGTTATACATGCCTCGTTTCACTTCCACTTTTAAAAGTATGATGAACGATAAGGAGAAGCTTTCAAATCTAGCTAATTGTTTTTTGGTTTATCTTAACTGCATACCGGAAAAAGTTGGTGACCCCGGAAAGTTTCTCATTCCTTGTGATATACAAGATATGAAAGAATGCCTCGCCTTGGCCGATCTTGGTACGAGCATTAATTTGATGCCATTTTCCATTTGGAAATCGCTTTCGCTTCCGGCTCTTACTCCTTTGAACTTGTCTATCGAGATGGCCGATCATTCTACGATTTTAGCATGCGGAGTAGCCGAGGATATTTTCGTGAAAGTGGGGAAGTTCTACTATCCCGTTGATTTATAGTAGTTGACATCCCCGCGGATCCTCAAGTTCCTCTAATTTTAGGTCGTCCATTTTTAGACACCTCGAGATCGCTTATCGACGTTCATGCAAGAACTATTACTTTGAGATTCAACGAAGAGGAACTTGTTATAAACGCTAATCAAAACTCGACACCTTCTCATGTTTATGAAATCGCTACCATCAATCACATCGACTTAGTTGATGTGCTTTGCGATGAATTTTCACAAGAAGTGTTAGGTTTTTCCGATAGCTCGTCAAGTGGCAATCCCACTATTTTGGATCCGATTCTTGCTAATTCTACACCAAATCTCACTCCATTCCAAGGAGGCGATTTTACTTCAAATAAAATCGACATTGAAGATGAGGTGATTATTGGTAATGATACTTCTATTCCACCATTTCTTCCGCCGATGGAAGTTATGAGTGTTGAGCAAAAATCTTCAATCGAGGAACCGCCTATCCTTGAATTGAAAGATCTTCCATCTCACCTTGAATACGCATTCTTTGAAGGTGATGACAAGTTGCCAGTTATCATTGCAAAAGATCTTGCTAATGATGAAAAAACCACACTTTTGAAAGTTCTTAAAGCTCATAAAGGGGCAATTGCGTGGAAAATTTCCAACATTAAGGGTATTGACCCAAAATTTTGTACTCACAAGATTTTAATGGAGGAGGACTAAAAACCCGCAATTCAAAGTCAAAGAAGGGTAAACCCCAAAATTCACGATGTCATCAAAAAGGAAGTCTTAAAACTCCTTGACGCAGGAATGATTTATCCTATCTCCGATAGCCCAAGGGTGAGCCCAATCCATTGTGTCCCTAAAAAGGGAGGAATGACCGTTGTGCCCAGTGAAAACAACGAGTTAATTCCAACTCGTGTTGTGACCGGTTGGAGGGTGTGTATTGACTACCGAAAGTTAAATGACACCACTCGTAAAGACCACTTTCCTCTTCCCTTCATGGATCAAATGTTGGAGCGACTCGCGGGAAATGAATTCTATTACTTTTTAGATGGTTTTTCCGGTTAATTTCAAATCCCTATCGACCCTTGTGATCAAGAGAGAACTACGTTTACGTGTCCTTATGGAACGTTTTCTTATCATAGAATGCCTTTCGGACTGTGTAATGCACCGGGTACGTTTCAACAGTGTATGATGGCTATTCTTCATGATATGATCGAGAATTCGATGGAAGTGTTTATGGATGAATTTTCGGTGTTTGGCAATTCGTTCACGTCGTGTTTATCTAATCTCGAGCAAATGTTAAGACGTTGTGAAGAAACCAACCTTGTGCTTAATTGGGAAAAATGTCATTTTATGTGTAAACAATGAATCGTCTTAGGACATAAGGTCTCGAAAGCGGGGATTAAGGTCGATAAGCTAAGGTAGACGTCATCGCCAAGTTACCTCATCCTAAAACCATCAAGGGAGTTAGGAGTTTCCTAGGACACGCGGGCTTTTATTGTCGTTTTATCAAAGACTTTTCAAAAATCTCTCGACCTATGACGCACCTTCTCGAGAAGGATGCTCCTTTTAATTTCAATGAGGATTGTGTTAGAGCTTTCGAAACTCTTAAAAGGAAACTTACCGAAGCTCCCATTCTTGTTGCTCCTAATTGGGAATTACCCTTTGAAATCATGTGCGATGCAAGTGATTATGTTATAGGGACCGTCTTAGGGCAACGTTATGAAAAGCATTTCCGTCCTATCCATTATGCTAGTAAGACGATGACCGAGGCTTAATTAAAGTACACCACAACGGAAAAGGAATTCCTTGCCGTGGTCTATGCTTTTGAGAAATTCCGACCTTATCTCGTCTTGACTAAAAGCATCGTGTATACTGACCATTCGGCCATCAAGTATATCTTAGCTAAGCAAGATGCTAAGCCGAGATTGCTTCGTTGGATGTTCCTCCTCCAAGAATTTGATGTCACCGTACTTGAAAAAAAAGGAGTCGAGAATCTAGCGGCCGATCAACTGTCTCGTCTAGAAGATCCTTACAAAGATGTTTTCGAGAACAAGGAAATTACCGAAACAATTCCTCTTGAGAATCTCGGTGTAGTGAATTCTAAAGACACCACCCCATGGTTTGCCGACATTGCAAATTACCATGCGGGGATCTTCATAATCAAGGGTATGACGACACAACAAATAAGAAAATTCTTTCGTGACGTCAAGTTCTATTTTTGGGACGGCCCTTATCTCTTTCAGGTTTGTGCGGATCAACTCGTTTGACGTTGTATTTTTGGTGCCGAAGCTTCTAACATCCTTAGAGCTTGTCACGAGGGACCCACGGGTGGTCACCACGATGCCAATCTCATGGCTAAGAAAGTATTAGATGCCGGCTTCTTTTAGCCTACGATCTATCGTGATGCACACGCACTTGTGAAGTCGTGTGATTCGTGCCAACATCAAGGAAAATCGTCTCAACGTGATGAAATGTCGCAAAATATAATTCAAGTGTGTGAAATTTTCAACATTTGGGGCATAGACTTTACAGGGCCGTTCCCATCGTCTCATGGTAACAAGTATATCCTCATCGCCGTCGACTACCTTTCTAAGTTGGTGGAAGCTAAGGATTTACCTACTAATGATGCTCGTGTGGTATTGAAGTTTTTGAAGCAACTATTCTCTCGGTTTGGAACCCCTCGTGGTATTATAAGCGGTCGTGGAACCCATTTTTGTAGTGACCAATTCGAGAAGGTCTTAAAGAAATATGGAGTTACTCATCGTCTTTCTACGGCTTATCACCCGTAAACGAGTGGGCAAGTCGAAGTTTCAAACCGAGCTTTGAAGAGGATTTTAGAGAGGTCGATTGGAGAAAACCGTGCTTCATGGTCCGACAAACTCGATGACGCTTTATAGGCCTTTAGGACCGCTTATAAGACACCTATCGGTTGTACTCCATATAAGTTGGTTTATGGAAAGAATTGTCATTCGCACATTGAATTGGAGCATAAGGCATATTGGGCCCTTAAGCATGCAAACTATGATTTAAAGACCGCGGGAGATCTCCGAATAATACAATTAAATGAATTGGATGAATTAAGAGATAATGCTTATGAAAATTCATTGATTTTTAAAGAAAAGACTAAAAAGTTTCATGATGCAAAGATTAAAAACCGGGTTTTTAACGTTGGTGATCAAGTGTTACTTTTTAACTCTCATTTGAAGATATTTTCCGAGAAATTGAGATCTCGTTGGTCGGGTCCTTTCACCATAACACAAGTGTTTCCTTATGGGACCATCGAGCTAGCTCAAAATGATGGTCCTAACTTCAAGGTGAATGGACATAGACTTAAGCACTACTTTGGTGGGGAAGTCCCTTAGTTGGACGACCTCGACCAAGTCACCTTCCCCAATGATAATTAACATTGAGGGGATCGAGTCGATCTCATGACTCGGTAATCAAAAACGAGGTGCCTCGTGGGGGAAATCCTACGATTATCCTTTTTTATGCTTTCTAAATACATAATGAGAGGGGACTTGTGCCCTCCCAACTCGTTGTCTCGTGGTTGTTTGTGATTATGTTATCTAGATCATCATCATCACTACGATTGAAGACTCTCGTGTTCGTTTACGTGAGCCTCGATCGTTTGCTTGAAGAGTTTTTCACAAATCCAAGACATATCCTTTATTGTTCTAACAATTATATTTTAGAATAATTAATAAACGGCTTTAGATATATTGTTGATCACCCTTTCCATGCTAGATCCTAAGCATTCGACTCTTCGTCTCTAGTATGGGGGTGCTTCACCTTTAGACTCGAAACATTGAGGATAATGTTTAATTTTAGTATGGGGTGAATAGATACTTGCTTTGCTACGCCATCACGTTTTCCAACTTTCAACATTTTGTTTTGTTTTGTTGCTAATAAGGCTAAAAATGGCCTAATTTTAAAAATTTTCTTAGTTTTCATAAGTGTTTTTAAGACACAAATGTATATTTTCCGATGGGTAGAATAAGAGTTAATTTTTTACTTAATAGGCATTTGGATCCCTTTACATCCATTAACCCGCTCGAATCAAGTTTTGCTAGACTTTTATATAGGGAAATTTAAAACGCGAAAGTCTTAGCTCATTCGGGTTAAGAACAAGAACTTTTTGCAAGTTCCTATAATTGATCATAGAAAGTCACTTATCAAGGGAACTATAAAATGCATTCTCTAAACTTGAAAAACTCCAAGAAAGTGCAAGATCCTATAGGTGGCTTGAAAACCCAAAACTTCGATTTGATATAGTCTTAATGAAAGCTAATCCAAATTTGGCTTAATTTTGACTTGCATGGCTAAGTATTAACGAGTCTCTTTAGTTAGAGATCTTTAAATAGTGAAGAACGAGAAATGATAGAGTTAGACAAGTGATCATGCTAAACATAGAACATGAAAATGTTCTTTCAAAAACTCATATGTTTTTAATTGTGGCTTTTCCCCCATATAATCAATGCACTAGGAATAAAAATAATTGCAATAATTAAGGTCGTACGATTTGGAAGGTTACTTAGCTTTTAGCACAAGATCGTTTAAAAGTTGCTCGGGGTTGAATAGAGTTCATAGCCAAGGCATAACTTATTGAAGCGGGATGCGAAGGTTGGTGAGAATCCAAAAAGGCCCTAACAAGGCATGATGAGCTCTATTTTATTGCTAAAGATCCAAGATGATGTGAAGTATCATTATTCCTAAATCAATATGAAGGATCGAGACACACGACGAAAAGCAATTACTCTCCTAAAGATCATGGAGAAAGTCTATCCAAAAAGACCCTAACAAGGTATGAGGATAAATATATATCCAAGACCGAAAAGGAGGCGGATCGTTGTATATCAAAATCCAAAATAAAGATTGAAGAAAAATGATGAAGTCGTGGTCCAAGTATGAAGAATCTCTCAAAAACGTCAAGTGAAGAAATTCTAAAATATGAAGAGAAGACCATAATTTCAAGAACGTCTTCCCAAGATTTGAAGTATGAAGTACATGCCAAATATCGGTCCGAGAAAGGTCTCAAATTGTGAAACGAGTTATGTCAAGATATGAACTTAAGGAGATACTCGAGAAGCCATTTTAAAAGATTTTGTCCTTCGGCTAACTATCGATTAAATCATGCTACTTTATTTTCGGACTAATAAGTACTCAAATAATTCAATATTAATCACTTGTGATCCATGACAAATAGTAAAAAAAATCTAGAAACCCATTTCCTTTCATAATAACTAGGATTGCGGGGAGAAAAAGTATTACACAATTAGAACGGAATGTATGACAATTAAGGATGACGAACTTTACTCTATGAGACATTAATTTGTTTCTGTTCGTTGACCCTAAAAGTCACACACGTGATGAAAATCATACATTATGTCTTTACACATCTTCTTAGTATTGTAGCAAGTCTTTTACTTTTCAGTAAAGGGTAACAAATTTGAATTTTGGAGATGCTTAGATACTTTATTCTAGCATTGCGTGAGGGTACGACATTGGTTTAGTATGGGGGAGTGATGAGATGGCATTTACACATGATCTCATCGTTCTTTTCGGGCTTTAAATGCATAAAAATGTCATAAAATACCATATATATGCTTGTGTTTGTTTACTTGTGTATTTTAGGTATGGATATCGTGAAAAAGACAAAAGATTACAAGAAACAAGGAAAAACGAACACGAGAAACGAAGCCGCATAAAGAACCGGGCCCTAGTTTGTGAAATATCAAAGAAAAACCCTTGAAGACTTGAAGATGTACAAGATTGAGCCCTCATTTATGAATAAATGACAATTAATACCCTTGTATATTCATAATTACAAGTTTGGTCCCTTAAGTTTGTCAAAATTACAAAAAGGTCCTTCAAGTTTGAAGAATCGGCAAGATTAGCCCTTCAACAATTCCAAAATGTCAAGAATAGTCCTTCATAAAGTCCAAGATCCAAAGAAGCCCTTAAAGTTCAAGAATATTACACTTCTAGTCCTTTTAAAATGGATTAAATATCAAAAGGACTGAAGTTGTAATTAACCTAAAGTTTAAAAAGCCCTAAACCCCTTTCCCAAAAATTTTTATGGCCAAAGTCTAAATTCAGAAACTTAAATAACAAAGGAAATCGTTTGTTTAAGCTGAAAGTCTTATTATACCACATTTACCAAAGAACAAGGACTCATAATGTCATTTCCCAAAGTTTAAACCACACAAACACACGCCAAACAAACCCCACCCCCTTTTCGGATCAAATGGAGTTACTGTTTACCATATGAACCCAGAATTACCTCCACTTAAAACAAAGGGTAAAAACCAATTACCCATACCCACGTTTAATTAACACGCCCAGAAACTCATCCCACACCCAAAACCCCAATCCCCACTCACCATGTGACCCCACCAATCAACCCATCCACCTATCACATCACAACTTCCTCTCCAAGCAAAATGACGTGGCAAGATCAACGCTTTAGGCTCATTGCTTGGCCCCAAAGCATAAATTAACGATTTGGATCAAATTTGATACCTCAATAACTCAATGCACTCAAGGGTAATTCAGATATTTCCTAGCTAGGGTTTTCATGTATTTTTCCCTTCTAGAATGATCCTAGTCCTCTATATAAGGAGGCCTCAATATGTGAGAGCCCCTTTGTTCCAGATTTTGGCTAATTTCTTTGTAATTCCTTTTTATGAAATAAAAGTTAGTTTTCTGAAAATTTTGAATTCTCTTTTATGTTTTATGAAAGTTTGGTGTTAGATTAGCTAAGATCTGAGTTCCATTTACATGTTTGATTGATTTTGAGGAAAGGTTTTAAGGTTTAAAACTCTTGTTTTCAAAAATCAAAGGATAATCTGTTTTGAGCTCATTTTTTTGTTTGTTCTTTTTAGCTGCTGTGGAAGCTGGTGCTTTTCTTGCTAACACCTAAGCTCAAACAATCCAAAGTGTGGATGTACATTTTGGAGGTTTGATTCTCTTATCCCTTTTATATTTTCTGAATATTGTACGATTTTTGGTGAATTTTGCATATCTGTTTGTGAATCTGTGTATTTGGGGTTGATTTATGTTTCTGAGGTTTGATTATTGTTGTTAGGGTTGATTAGATCCTGATTTGAGGGTTAAAACATAACAATCCTTTGAAAATTTGAGAAATTAGATTCCAAAGGGGTGTCTGGGTTAACTGATCTATTAGGATTTAAGGCAACTTGAGTGGTTGTTTGTTGTTCCTTTGTGGTGGTTATTGTTTACCTGGTGTATTTGGTCACTTATCTGCTCATATTGTGGTTTGAATCATCATAATCCAACAAAGGTCTATAAAATCTGATTTACTTGGAAATTTTGGCTAAATTTTTGGGGACACCTAGATCTAAGGGTAGACTAGGGTTAACAAGTGCTAAGTTTTAGTTAACATAACCAGGGAAAGGGATTTAAGGGTTTGAAATTGGGTTGGTGGTCAAATAGATCAACAAAAGGTTTTGGATAATAATGTAAGAATTTTATGCAAGTTCTTTTTTAGATCTATTTATCAATTTAACAATTAATGTTTGTTTCCTCGACTCACTCGAATTGATTTCCAATTTTATCGTAAAATTAATTGTTTTTTGTTAATAATACTTGATTGGTAATCTATGTCTATTCAAGCTAAAAATGGGAAAAATATGTAGGCTAAGGATTATATAAAAAATAAAAGCGCAATAAATTCACGTAAGATTAATCTAAAATGCAACGCAAAAATAATTAGACTACAAATTTAAATATAGATTCAACAAAATAAACTAAAATCTAAATGCGAATTTATCCTAAAATGTAAAAATGACAAATTTATTCTAAAAACTATTTTTACTTTTTAATTAACTAAATCTATTTTTAAAACTAATTTTATTTAAAACTAAATTAATTGAAATCAAATTGATATTAAAAACTAATTTATTTGAAAACAAACTAATTTTAAATTTTCTAAATTATATTTTTATTTAAAAATTAATTAAAGTAATTAAATAACTAATGATAAAAAAACTTAAAATTAAAACTTGTAAATAATTTTTATTTAAGAAAACTGAAAGCTAACTATATTAATTAAAAGAAAGGTATTGAAAAACAAATAGAAGGCTAGAGCAGATGGGTGATGCGTTGACGGTGGACCTAGAGGTCTAGAGTTAGAATCCCCATTGTGAACGAATTGGTGATTTAATTTTTTTTTTCTTTTGAGATTGAAAATTTGTAACAGACTAAAAAAATCAGCACGAAAACCAATCAGTACCCAAACCAATTGTTTGGTTTACTGAATATGCAACAGATCATAACAAATGGAAATAACTCAAAACAGTAGATACTAAAATTCTATATCAGTAAAAACAAATAGAAACTGAATGCTAAACTCCTAATGACCAATCTATCTCAGCAGGTAGCAAAACTTACTTAAACAGTAAAATCAAATCTATAGCAGTAAATCAATACCTTGTACTTAAATATTCTAATTTCTACTAAACGAAGCCAAAACATAAGCAAAAACAACAGCATAAAAAACGACTTACTAGCTAAGCAAAGCCAAAACAACAGATCCACTAAACATCATTAACCAAAAAGAACAGTTTAAATCATTAAAATTCAAATTGAGCATTTTCATCACCAAAAACATAAGCAGATCGAATATCGAAATAGCTAATATCCACTAGCTACAAAGAACAATAGCAGATTAAACAAAAGAAAAGTAAAATAGCTTAACCATTTATTGAAAAGTACGTTGAAGCTGAAGTGCGGTGCTGAACCGACTTATAACCGACACCACCTTAATGCCATCGTATCATGAACATCAGCTCGAAACATCATCAAATCAACAAATGATTTCGAACCAGCATCTATTTTTTATCACCTATCCAGTGGGGATAAATGTGTATTCCCTAATCTTACTTTAATATTCGCAAAAACTATTACCCGAAATTCAAGGCTGTCAAGATCGCGAGTTTACACGTAAGATCGTACGATCTTACGTTCCCACCTGATACAGTCGTGTAAGATCGGTGTAGGATCGCATCAGAGGTAGGATCGTAAGATCGGTGTAGGATCGCATGTAAGATCGTAAGATCGCGTGTCGATACGAGTTTACCAAATTACCAAGTTACTAACTTACTCACTTACATACTTACTAACCCATTACTTTTTAGGCCAAAAAAAGATAAATATGAGTCCGTTGATCTCAGTAACAAGTATTGACGTTTAGATATTCTTATTTTTTTCTCTAAATCCAAATTATATTAAACAAATTAAGGTTCTTCTCATGTTCTTGTTGCCTGTAGCAAAATGTTTGTTACAGGTAATTGTCATTTTTTTACCCTTTTCATAGTTTTAACTATTAACCTTTAAGAATTCATTTAGATAGCTTATTCATAGTGATACTAGTGATGTACGTTGTTTTGAGACGTGTATACGCATGTTATGTAATCATGAATGTGATGACGGAGACTTGACTTTTTTATGTTTTACTTTTACTTTGGTATTCTAAATTTGAAATTGACATTTTCAAGCGGATATTATATAAATTTATCTTTGATGCTGAGTAGAAATAAAAAAAGTTTGACTCGTTTATCAATTGCTTGCATAACAAGATAAATTGGTAGGATCTTACAATCTCGATCCGATCTTACGATCTCGATCTTGCAAAGACAAAAACGATCTCAGGTGGGATCGCGATCTTGACAGCCTTGCCGAAATTATTCAAACGATTCACTCTTATATTTTCAGCTTAAAAATTAGAAAAATCTAAGAAACTTTAACAGAAAAGTTAAACATAAATAGAAAACAAATTTGAAAATTAACTTTTCATTAAATCAAACTTTCATTACAATACTTTTAAAAGAGAAATTACAAATTCCTAAACTAAATCTAAAATTATAAAATTAAAGAAAGAGAAAAAAAAGATACTAAAAAAATACAGGAAAAAGGGTTTATATAGGAGACCCGAGAGGTGTGGTGGTGATGAAGATTGTTCTACAGCCGTTGGATCTTCTTCTCGTCTCTCTCTTTCCATCTTGTTATGATCCAAGGGCTGTGATTTGCCCTTGGTCACATGGATTGCCAAGCTGGCACATTCTTGTGCTAGTTATGCTTGTTTTAGGCTGAATTAGATGATTTTGATTGGCCTTTGACAGGTTTGAAAGGTCTTGGACCAATCAAAATCGAGATGTGACGCTCAATTAAGCCACGTAGGATCCTTTGGTGCCATCATCTGCATCCCGAAATTCTTGGGAGTTTATTTCAGCGCGTGGTCTTCAATCTCCCAAGATATAAAAACCCCTAAATTGGATTAGGGTATATTTTTGTGGAGGCTGTGTTCATCTATATTTTTTTTTCTTTTCTTCTGCGTCGTTCTTTCTCTCTCTTGGTTGTAACGAAGGATGGTTGACCAAGTACACAAAATGAAAACTTAACCTTATATTATTCCCACCGTCTTATGCAAATGTCATGGGCTTGGGCCCATTTAATTCGTGTATACTCTCCCCACGTCTTATTGTATAATTGGGCTTGGGCCATGTAATCCATCCGTTACATGTTAATTGAATTGGGCCTAATATTGGGCTTCTTGTCCCAAAAGTAAATAGATATCTTCCAATATTGGGCTTTTAGGCCTAATACACAAATGTGGGCCCCACAAGCCCAATTAACTTCATTTAAGATTAAATCTACTAAAAACGAGCTCGATTTCGGCTTCCTTGATCTTTTCTTTAAACCCGTGTCGATTTTGCCGTTTTTTCGTGATCTTTGGCACACTTTTGGTTCTTTGACTTTGACTTTGTCTCTTTCTTGGACTTTTCTTCAATATTTAACCGTGAAATCCCGTGTTTTCTTTCCTTTTGATCTTTTGTACCTATTTCACACAAAAACACAAAACCACACGTAATTCCGACTTTTACGATATTAAACACATGATTAGGTCTTGTTTTTCCTTGATTTTAGTGGCAAAAGGATAAGTGTTTACACACTTATTAAATCCCCTACACTTGACCATTGCAATGACCCCATGCAATGCATTATTTTAAAGCATAAGATTACATTTTCCTCATAATTAATCCATCTTGGCCTTTATTAAGATATACTAATACTACTACGATGAAAAGATAAAAATTTAAAAAGAGACAAAATTTATATCAATTTATTGACTTAGAAATTATTTGATGGAAGAAACTCGTAAAGAAATCTAAAACTTAAATTAGGGCTTTGGTGTCATGAATATTAATCACCCTCAAGTTTCATGTTCCCAATACCAAGCTTAAAAACGAGATCATTGTTTACCATAAGTTCTTAGGTTAACCCACTTATATAAGACAATTGTGTAATACTCTTTCTCCAATTCCTACGTTGTATCTCTAGATTTTATTGATTGTCATTCACCCGTAGGCTCATTTGACTTATTTGATAATTATTAGGCCAAAAATGAAGGCAAAACGGTGCAAACCCGATACTCAAAACCTAACCTCGTCCTTGAAAACGTTGTCACTAAAGTAAGCCCACATCAAGGATGATTTAACACGATTTGGGGAATAAATTCCCGGACCCAAAATTTGGCCAATAGTACTACTTATTAATTATTCCTCCAAAGTCATGTAGACTTTATGTGGAGTTTAGCAAATTCACATCATATACCCTTAGGCTCTTTAAGATGTAAAAATGCTCCTCATCTATTGTCCACACCCTAAGGATCCTTGAACGATAAACGAGGGAATTGATTTTTGATCAATTTTTATTCAACACTTACCATGCCATACACCCTAAGGCTCTAATGAAAAGGTTCGTGCTACATGCCCCACACCCTAAGGCTCCTTGAGGTCATGTTTTAATCTTATTCTTTCTTTATTTATGATATGTATAGTAGGCCAAGTTCCGCGGTCCCATGGTCTGAATACCTCCTACTTAGTGGTTATGAGCCACCTTAGTCGGAAGTCCACAACGCTGGCACCCTCAATGTGTTCATGCTTTAATTACAAGGAGAATAAAGATTTGGCTAAGAGTTAAGATATCGAATCGACACCGTAAAAATCCTCATTTATTAAGCAATTAAATATACAAGCGGGAAGAAAGAGCCACAAAAACTCATATAAATAAGAATTAACCCTAAAACTTATTATCAACTCTATCATTTCTCGTTCTCCACAATTTAAAATCTCAAGGAATGAGTCTCGTGGATGCTTAACCTAATAAACCAATTAAGGTCCATATGATTAAGGATACTAGCTAGAGTAAACTTAGACAAGTAAACTCGGGAAATATTTACGACGGGCCTAATATATCAAAGATATCTAAACTTGTTAAAACCATTTTATTCAATTTTTTATTTTTTATTTTTATTTTTTATTTTTATATTATTTTTATATTTTTTTAACTTTATTCTTGAAATGAAAAATATAAATAAGATGCGATGAAAATACTACTAGGCCAAAATAGATCAATAATTTGAAAAACGTTGAAAATTTTTTTAATTTTCCAGGTTAAATGGGGTCAAATTCATGGAAAAGCCCACTAAAATTTCGATAGAAATCCCCCCTACACTTAATATAAACATTGCCCTCAATGTTTAAGTATGTGGGATTATAAACTCCCCTACACTTAGGACATTGAGTACGTTGTTTAAAATCGAGCTAAGGAAGAGATAACTAAAGTGATTACATTTATTCATTTTATTTATATACAAGATTGAATCACAATAGCAAAAACTTATCGAAGGAACCGGGTACACGGGAAACACGGGATCACGGGTCGCGTCAAAAGTACCAAAAGTGGATCATTAAATCACACATCCTTGCACAACATCACAAAACATACAACATACTTGGCTCCCCTACACTTATTGTAGAAAATAGATAAAATAATAGATCATCGGGTTGCCTCCCGAGAAGCGCTTGTTTTTGTTAACCGAGTCACGAGCCTGACTCGACCCCGAATTAAATGGTCCATGGGGAAGCCTCTAATGTAATACCGGGATCAAAAATCTTATCCTCGGTCCCGGAGGAACATAATAAATGTGAGGCAGGAGGATAAGTCATGAAAGGTAGAAAAGTCCTCTCAACATACGGAAAGTATGTGAGGTCGTGATCCACGGGAGGTGGGGTCGGTAAAGGAGACAAATTGTCATCCCCCAAAGACATTGGATGGTCACTATTCGGCAAAGCCGTAAAGGTATCAATCATAGAATGGTCAATGTCACCTCCCGGGTCAAAGCACTCATCCTCCGTAATGGTGTCTAAAGGAGTGGATGAAAGGTGCTCGGGAGGGGGACTTGGGACAATATCTTCATTAATAAAATTATCAAAGAGAACATCCCCCTCCATGTCATCATCATCAATACCCGGAGGTATTGAGAGATTGTCAACTTCTTCCATATATGGGTCATTATTCTCGACGGGAGTAAAAGACGAAGGTAAAGATTCATTGATAGGAGTAGAATTCAACGCTTCAATTTGGAAAATAAGAAGATGAACTTTCAATATTTGTCGCGAAGAATAACGTCTTCCACCTCATCTAAAAGAGCAAATTCATCGGTGAACTTCTCATAAGTTGGAGAGAATAAGTCGTCATCGCCCGCATCTCCCGGTGGAAATGGGTGAAAAGGAGAAATTTCAAACGTGAAATCCTCATAACATGGAGAAATGTCATCCGTAAGAGCGACCTCATCCGTAAGCTCCGAAAAAGTCGGCACATCACAAACTTCATTAAAGAATTTGTCGAGACAAAAATCACTAATCTCACTCGATGTATCAGAATCCTTAGATGCATTTGGGATATCGAGAGGAGGAATTACAATTGCACTAGGACATTGAGCACAAAGATCATTCCAAGAAATAGAATTCTCATCGTCATCATCATCATAATAGTAAGAACGCACAAGAGGAGGAGTAAAAGCACTAAGATTAGATACTTGCTCTTGTCGGCTTTCGTCATGCGAACTATCTTTGAGTTGTTTTAAGCTTTCTAGAATTCCATCCAAAGTAGTGAGTTGTTCCTCAAAAGAAGGTTGATGAACGACGGAGTTTTGTGGGGGTTCAAAATTTTGAAAACCAGAATTATAGCACGGATGTGGCTCATAATTCATCGGTTGACAATAAGAAGTATCATGAGGGCCCCCACAATAGTTGCAACACGGGTAAAGAGAAAAACCCGGTGCATTTTGCGGATATGGATCCTCATATATGGGAGAGGTGAAGTACGAATTGGCTGAATTACGAAGTGGACAAAATCCAAGTTGTATATTGTCGAGATGATAGCCGCATCGCTCACATGTACACCATTGGCATGTTTGATAACCATTCCATGGTCTCCCACACCTTACGCAATACGAATCCATGAAGAATTAGAAATAAGAGGGGTAGAGAAAAGAATTAAACACAATAGAGGATAAAGAGGAGTATTTTTGGTGTAATACTTTAGGAAAAGTATTACTTTTGGATTTTTTAATTTTTTTTTTGTTGCAATCTTAGGAAAGAATTTGCTTTTGATGATTTTTTTAATTTTTTTGTATTTTTATCTTTTTGATTTTTTATGTTTTAGATTTTTTTAAACAAGAAAAATAACGTTCAAAATCGAACGGATCCCAAAATCCAAATCGTCAATCGTAATGAGCGAAGCGGCAGCGGCGCCATTTTAATGTAAGAATTTTATGCAAATTCTTTTTTAGATCTATTTATCAATTTAACAATTAATGTTCGTTTCCTCGACTCACTCGAATTGATTTCCAATTTTATCGTAAAATTAATTGTTTTTGGTTAATAATACTTGATTGGTAATCTATGTCTATTTAAGCTAAAAATGGGAAAAATATGTAGGCTAAGGATTATATAAAAAATAAAAGCGCAATAAATTCACGTAAGATTAATCTAAAATGCAACGCAAAAATAAATAGACTACAAATTTAAATATAGATTAAACAAAATAAACTAAAATCTAAATGCGAATTTATCCTAAAATGTAAAAATGACAAATTTATTCAAAAAACTATTTTTACTTTTTAATTAACTAAATCTATTTTTAAAACTAATTTTATTTAAAACTAAATTAATTGAAATCAAATTGATATTAAAAACTAATTTATTTTAAAACAAACTAATTTTAAATTTTCTAAATTATATTTTTATTTAAAACTTAATTAAAGTAATTAAATAACTAATGATAAAAAAACTTAAAATTAAAACTTGTAAATAATTTTTATTTAAGAAAACTGACAGCTAACTATATTAATTAAAAGAAAGGTATTGAAACACAAATAGAAGGCTAGAGCAGATGGGTGATGCGTCGACGGTGGGCCTAGAGGTCTAGAGTTCGAATCCCCATTGTGAACGAATTGGTGATTTTTTTTTTTTTGCGATTGAAAATTTGTAACAGACTAAAAAAATCAGCACGCAAACCAATCAGTACCCAAACCAATTGTTTGGTTTACTGAATATGCAACATATCATAACAAATGGAAATAACTCAAAGCAGTAGATACTAAAATTCTATATCAGTAAAAACAAATTGAAACTGAATGCTAAACTCCTAATGACCAATCTATCTCAGCAGGTAACAAAACTTACTTAAACAGTAAAATCAAATCTATAGTAGTAAATCACTACCTTGTACTTAAATATTCTAATTTCTACTAAACGAAGCCAAAACATAAGCAAAAACAACAGCATAAAAAAACGATTTACTAGCTAAGCAAAGCCAAAACAACAGATCCACTAAACATCATTAACCAAAAAGAACAGTTTAAATCATTAATATTCAAATTGAGCATTTTCATCACCAAAAACATAAGCAGATCGAATATCGAAATAGCTAATATCCACTAGCTACAAAGAACAATAGCAGATTAAACAAAAGAAAAGTAAAATAGCTTAACCATTTATTTAAGAGTCCGTTGAAGCTGAAGTGTGGTGCTGAACCGACTTATAACCGACACCACCTTAATGCCATCATATCATGAACATCAGCTTGAAACATCATCAAATCAACAAATGATTTCGAACCAGCATCTATTTTTTATCACCTATCCAGTGGGGATAAATGTGTATTCCCTAATCTTACTTTAATATTCGCAAAAACTATTACCCGAATTTATTCAAACGATTCACTCTTATATTTTCAGCTTAAAAATTAGAAAAATCTAAGAAACTTTAACAGAAAAGTTAAACATAAATAGAAAACAAATTTGAAAATTAACTTTTCATTAAATCAAACTTTCATTACAATACTTTTAAAAGAGAAATTACAAATTCCTAAACTAAATCTAAAATTATAAAATTAAAGAAAGAGAAAAAAAAGATACTAAAAAAAATACAGGAAAAAGGGTTTATATAGGAGACCCGAGAGGTGTGGTGGTGATGAAGATTGTTCTACAACCGTTGGATATTCTTCTCGTCTCTCTCTTTCCATCTTGTTATGATCCAAGGGCTGTGATTTGCCCTTGGTCACATGGATTGCCAAGCTGGCGCATTCTTGTGCTAGTTGTGCTTGTTTTAGGCTGAACTGGACGATTTTGATTGGCCTTTGACAGGTTTGAAAAGTCTTGGACCAACCAAAATCGAGATGTGACGCTCAGTTAAGCCACGTAGGATCCTTTGGTGTCATCATCTACATCCCGAAATTCTTGGGAGTTTATTTCAGCGCGTGGGCTTCAATCTCCCAAGATATAAAAACCCCTAAATTGGATTAGGGTATATTTTTAGGGAGGCTGTGTTCATCTATATTTTTTTTCTTTTCTTCTGCGTCGTCCTTTCTCTTCTTGGTTGTAACGAAGGATGGTTGACCAAGTACACAAAATGAAAAGTTAACCTTATATTATTCCCACCGTCTTATGCAAATGTCATGGGCTTGGGCTCATTTAATTCCTGTATACTCTCCCCACGTCTTATTGTATAATTGGGCATGGGCCATGTAATCCATCCGTTGCATGTTAATTGAATTGGGCCTAATATTGGGCTTCTTGTCCTAAAAGTAAATAGATATCTTCCAATATTGGGCTTTTAGGCCCAATACACAAATGTGAGCCCCACAAGCCCAATTAACTTCATTTAAGATTAAATCCACTAAAAACGAGCTCGATTTCGGCTTCCTTGATCTTTTCTTTAAACCCGTGTCGATTTTGCCGTTTTTTCGTGATCTTTGTGTTGTCCCATATATTATGATGATATAATACGAATTTATGAAGAAAGAAAGGTAGATATGAGATGAGTTTTAGAGAGAGAAAGTAGTGAGAGAAAGTAGAGAGAAAATGGTAGGAGAAACTTGTGAAATATTAGATTAGAAGAAAATGAAAATGAACCAACACCCTTCCTAATTGGCTATATGATCATGGGCCGGGCTTTCCTTTTGGGCTATATGATCATGGGCCGGGCTTTCTTTTTGGGCTTTGGTTACTTATGAATGAACCTTAGCTTAAAGTTAAGCCCGTAATACACGACTAATCTACTACCTATTACAACGTTCTAAAGTACGATACATAATAAACATATGACCGAGCATTCTTGTTTGACTCAATATTTTGAGACTAACAATCTCCCCCAATGAGAGGTCATAAACCTTGGTCATTTAGGAAATTTGTAGAGATTACTAATCTCGCCATAAATGAGTCTTGAACGTGTAATCGTAGTCTTGTTCCTTCATGTTGTGATATTTGAGCCTTTGTAGTTGTCTTTTGACTTTGTCTTTAATCTTGAGATCTTCAAATCATCCTTGACTTGTCTTTGCCATCTTGCGATCTTGTGTCTTCATCCACATTCTCACACTCTTAATTGTTGAATATGTCTTTAGGCATGAGTATGTGGTTTCTGAATCATTGACTTTGCTGTGTACACCATGACGCCACCTTCTCGAGACAAAACATAGACACGGACTGAATGGCTTTGACATTCGTCCTAAATCGGTAGCGTTTTACCTCTGGTTGGTGAAGACCGTTATATGATATTAAATACCGTACCTGTGATAGGTAGATTCAATTAAGAATCTCCTTGACAGGGTTTCGCGGCTGTACTAGCCGTTCTCTTTACTCGACCGTCTCAAAGCAAGACTGCGAACATAAAGAGTGAATCAATTGGATAGATATCCGCTTGATTAAAGTCGTCAATTCAAATTCCTGGAACAAGTTTGATTCATAAAGAATCTTACCATTGTTGCTTTCCAGTTGACACAATCTTGATCCATAAAGAATCTCGCAAGTCACCTACCATAGCGCTGTTTGATGTTGACGCTAGAAGGATTTCCATTCTTCACTGTGAATTTTAATAAATATCACTCTGAATGTTCTGGCAAGACCATAAAGATATTGCGTAGAAACCTGAAACGAGTTTGAATCAATTTAGAATCAAACCACTGTTGCTTTTCAGTTTTATATATGTTAAATTCATGAAGAATCTTACATATGACCTACCACAGTGTTGTTTGATGTTAACACTGGAAGGATTTCCACTCATCATTGTGAATACTAGGTAGTATCACTCTGAGTGTTCTAGCAATATCACAAGGATATAGCGTAGGACTCTCTTGATCGTCATCCGTGTGTCCTAACGAGATTTGATTGATCTCTTGGCTCTAGACTCGATTTGTGCACGTTTAGTGGTCGGAGGCTGGAGCAGATGCCACCTATTCAATATCAACTATCTCGGAGTGAGAAAGTCAATAGAAGTCATGTTGATCTCCGTGACAATAAAACAAACTTCTTTTTAGAGAAGCCTGAGTAGCTAGGACAGGGTTGTGCATACATCACTGGGTCCATGATGAGTTTGTCTTCATGATGAGTTGACCCGGTTTCTGCCTAAGTTGTATGGAGGGCTTCTTTCTTTAGACCCTTTATCCTTACATTTATTTTTCATTCTTCAACCCCGTCAATGCTTACCAAGACATCATTAATAGCACCTTGTTGTGATTGTTCCAGTGCTATCATCAGTACTTAGTCGGCATTCAGCTACGTTCACATTCTACTCCATCTTTCCTAAGGACTTCTAATAATCTATTAGATTGTCCCTGGGAAGATCCCTCCGGTTCTGGTTGGATCATAAGACTTAAACCTAACCACCCTTTTGACACCAATAACGTCATGAATTAAAGATGTTGTGGGTATTTGATCGTAACCATGAAAACCACTTTAAATTCTAACAAAGTGTTTGAAAAACATTTAACACCTTGCTAGTTTTGTCGTTTCAGAAGTGCTCCCCCTTCACATGTGCATTGAAATGCGAAAGAATTTAAGTAGACATTTTGCACATGTGGGTAAGAGTTAAAGTGCTTGAGTCTTTAGATCACATTTTAATCACATTTTCTCCCACTATCTCTAATATATAAAATCGTTTGATATTAGAGATACCAAATTTGATTAAAATATATTTTGAAAAATAGTCTTGAAAATCTTAGGGAGAAAGATGTGTTAATCTTTTGCATGAAGTTAAAATGCTCCCCCTCAAAAATTGATCCAATGGAATTGTCATTACGAGGATATGATCCACATTTAAAATTTTGAGGATAGGAGTTGTTGAACACACAATTTTTGAAAGATTTTTAATATCATTGAAGGATTCTTGAAAAAATTGTGTTCAACGCTTTTTAAAAATCAATTCTTTTTGTCGAAAAGGTTTTTCTAAAGCATAAACTTGAGTTCATAGACTTTGAATGTCTTGACGAATCCACTCAAGTGTAAGAAGATTTAACTTCTTTTGCTAAGGGTAAGAGCACGAAATCGTACACTCCCCCGTGAATATAGTTCCGGGTTGTAAGCTGAAAGTGATTACAAGCCATCGTGTTGAGCTCAAAACGTTGAATGTTTTGTGACTAACTCAACCCGTGATAGATTTCTCTACCCGTTGTTTGGAAATATTGTCCAAAATAGACAATTTCCTTTATTAAAAGAAGAAATGACATGTTTTGAAAAATATTTACAACTTTCATTCGAGCTTTATGTACACACCCGTGTCGTTATTGAGCGACATTTCTAGGCACGTCCATATTATCGATATTGAATGACATGTCGGGAAGAATAATTTTGGATTTTGAAAGATTTTTAATTTTGTGTTTTGCTTTTATGTGTTTTATATTTTTGTATTTTGCTTTTTCAAAGATATTTACAAGTTGATGTTTGATAGATAAATCAAGCAGGCACCTTTGCCAGAATCTCCAGGTCTGCTAGAGTCAAACATCTCATACTAATTTGCCTAACAAGGTACTCAAACCTATCTTTCGACAGAGCTTTCGTAAACAAGTCGGCTAATTGGTAATCCGTTCCAACAAAGTATAGTTCAACGATACCTCTTTCAACTTGTTCCTTAATGAAGTGATATCGGACATCAATGTGCTTCGTGCGGGAATGTTGTACCGGATTGCAGGAGATGGCTATGGCCGACTTTGAGTCACAGTACATAGGTACTTTATCAAAGTGGAAGCCATAATCCGTGAGTTGTGTTCTCATCCAAAGAACTTGAGCACAACACGCAGATAGAGACACATACTCCGCTTCGGCTGATGAAAGTGACGTGCAATCCTGCTTCTTGGAAGACCATCCCACAAGCTTATCTTGACCTAGAAATTGTGCACCACCAGAAGTACTTTTTCGTGTATCAAGACACCTTGCATGATCAGAATCTGAATAGGTTGTTAGAAAGAAACCGGTTTCCCTCGGATACCAGAGTCCCAAATGAATGGTATTCTTGAGGTACCGAAAGATCCGTTTAACCTCCTTGAGGTTCTTTTCTGTGGGTCGTGCTTGATATCGTACACAATAACACGTAGCATGTGAAATATCAGGTCTGCTTGTTGTTAAGTACATGAGGGACCCGATCATGGAACGATATCTCGTTTCATCTATGGGTAATCCCTCCAAGTCAGCATCTAGCGATGTGGTTGATAATGGTGTCCCAACGGGGTCACATGAGGTCATACCATGCTTTTTGATTATCTCTTGACAATACTTAGCTTGGTTTATAAAGATACCACTTGGGGATTGGTGAACTTGAATTCCTAGAAAGAATTTTAGTTCGTCCATCATTGACATTTCAAATTTGTTGTGCATTACTTTTTCAAACCATTTTGAAAGTTTTGGGTTTGTAGACCCGAAAATAATGTCATCAACATAAATCTGCACAAGCAAAATGTCATCCCCATATTTGTCAGTGAACAAAGTTAGATCAATGGAACCTTTTGAGAAACCTTTGGAGACCAGAAATTTCGAGAGCTCGTCGTACCACGCTCTTGGAGCTTGCTTGAGTCCATATAGTGCCTTGTGGAGACGATACACCTTGTCAGGATAATGAGGATTGACGAATCCTTCCCGCTGCGTGACATAGACTTCTTCCTTCAAAGGACCGTTAAGAAATGCCGTCTTTACGTCCATTTGATAGACAGTGAATCCCTTATGTATAGCATAAGCAAGGAAAATCCTGACCGCTTCCATACGAGCAACTGGTGCAAATGATTCATCAAAATCAATTCCCTCTTTCTGGCCATACCCCTTAGCCACTAGCCTAGCTTTGTTTTTGATAATCGTGTTTTCTTCATCCATCTTGTTTTTCTAGATCCAACGAAGATTTAAAGGAATCACATCGTATGGTCTGTCAACAAGTTCCCAGACTTTAAGTCGTTCAAATTGTTGAAGTTCATCTGTCATCGATTCAATCCAAGCATGATCAGCCATGGCTTCTTTGATGTTTTTCGGTTCAGCAGTACTCACGGCGAGTGCAAACATATAAACATCGCCATCGGTGGCTAGTTGTCGTCTTGTACGGACGGGCTGTGAAGGGTTTCCAATTACGTGAACCAAAGGATGATCTCGGGTCCAATGATGTGTTGAAGGATGTCGTTGATAAAACGTATGCATATTTGACGGATCAACATGGCGAGTAGAAGACTCTCCAGTTTCGTGTACCGAATGGGTTGTAAAAATTGTCATCGTTAGATAATGCACCGTCTGCTTGATTTGTGTTCTCTGGAGCAATGACAGTAGTTGTGGATGTTGTAGGATCGATTGTTGAAGTTATATTCTAAGGAGGTAAATATGCAGCAACCCGTGTTGAAGTAGATGAAGTTGTATCCTTTTGTTGATGATGATCGATATCATCATTTGTATCATGAGTGACAGCGGAAGACTTTGATGCAACTTGTTTCTACCCCGTGAAATATTCATCAAACATTGGTCCATATAACATTTCCAACTCTTCAATTGTCATGTCGACTGTCATATCAGCTCTAGGAACATTTTCTGGAACCAGCGTTGACCTTGACGGTTCATTGCTGTGGTCTTGAGTTCCGAGTTCCGTGGGGTTGTGAACGGAAGTTGTTTGTCGTTGTGGATCGGGACTTAAACTGTTTTGTTCAAGTGCCATCTCTTGTAATTCATCAAATCTGATATGAATAGTCTTGACTATCAATTTTGTTCTCTTGTTGTATACTATGTATCCCTTAGACTGAGTTGCATATCCCACTAAAATGCATGCATCACCTTTCTCGTTCATCTTGTCCAGATTTTCACCATCTCGAATAATGTAACATGTACATCCAAAAACATGAAGGTGTTTGAGTGAAGGTTTGCGATCATTAATTATGTGATATGGTGTCTTTTCGTGTCTTGGGATAATTAAAGAGCGGTTTTTTGTGTAGCATGCAGTTGACACGGCTTCGGCCCAAAAGTATAGTGGAAGTTTTGAAGCGGATAATAATGTTCGAGCAGCCTCAACTAAAGTACGGTTTCGTCTTTCAACAACGCTGTTTTGTTCGGGTGTTCGAGCAATAGATGTTTCATGTTCAATTCCTTCATCTTCAAAATAGTTTCTCAGTTTTGAATTCAAAAATTCAGTACCTCTGTCAGTACGAACCACTTTAACTTGAGCTTGAAGACCACGTTGTATCACTTTAAGGAAGCTGATGAGAACATCGGGTGTTTCATCCTTGGACCTCAAGAAGTGAGTCCATGTGTACCTTAAGTAGTCATCAACAATTACCATAACGTATTTCTTCCCATTGATACTTTGAACACGCATGGGACCACACAAATCTATATGAAGAAGATCTAACCGTCCTTTAGAGCTTGGTGTAGTATTTGTCTTGAAACTACTCCGTTTAGCTTTACAAAGCTCACAAGAAGAACAAAGATGATCTTTGATGAATTTCAAGTTAGGAAGGCCTCACACAATATCTTTCTTGGAAAGCAAGTTGATGGTATCAAAGTTAAGATGAGATAAACGTTGATGCCATAACCAAGCTTGAGTCGTTGAAGCTTTAGCCATGAAACAGATTGGAGTTGAAGATGTGGAGTCCTGTAGTGAAATAGTGTAGAGATCAGTACCCCGTGTTCCGGTAAGTAAGTCATTCCCATCATAATCACGAACAAAACATGTCTTCTTTCTAAAAGCAACCTCCAAATCCGCATCACAGAATTGACCAACCGAGAAAAGATTATGATTGAGCCCTTTGACGTAGTAAACCCTTTTGATAGTAATATTCCCTTGAACCAAGTCTCTATATCCTATGATCGGTGCAAATTGATCATTTCCGAATCGGACCGTACCCAGGAACTTCTCCACGAAGTTAATTAGAAGCTTGAGATTCCCCGTCATGTGCTTCGTGCATCCGGAGTCCAGTATAAAGAGAATTATTTCGATCACCTGCAGAAGAATTAGAACACGATGGAGCATTTGCTAAATTGGATTCGATGTTAGTTGTGATTTCCGATTCATTAGTTTCCCTAGTTTCATCACTTAGAGGCACACTAACGCTCGTAGTCACATTTTCTGTCCTAACCTTAGGCATCCATTTATATCCTGGAGGACATTGATTAGCAAACCACCATTTCCAAGACTTGCTAGCAGACTCATATAACTCCCTAATTATGCTTCTAGGGTTCTTAGTGGTGGAGTATGATGCAATACTTTTCTTAGGGGGGGTTGCACCAGAATGGTTCCCTTTGTGTTTGGGTTTTCTAGCACTAATAGGCATTACAGTTTGATTCTTAGTTCTAGTTTCTACGCCTTTGACATTATTCGAAACACACATAGCATGATTAGCATTAGCACACTTTCCACATTTCACACAAACAAACTTAACATTCAAGGCATTCAAAGTCGAATCATTCAAATCGTCATTACACGCGATTACAAACGTTTTATTCTTATAAACATTGAAAGTCCTAGGGTGGTCTTCTACTTCCTTCATCTTCCCTTGACTTTTGTTTTGCCAGACCTTTTCATTCATGCGAGTGCTCTTAAGCTGGGGCCGGCTAACACTAGCAGTGGGGACTACTCCTGTCGTAAAAGACACACGTCTATTAGTGTTTCTAGAAGTCTGAGGTGATTGACTTTCTTTGTTTTGTGTGGGTTTAGTGGCCAATCTATACATCCCTGGTTTAACCACATTTGTGTTCTTAATGCTTTGTGATCGAATATGTGTTTTGGGAGTTTTTGTGGTAACCTATCCTTCCCATCCGTCTTGGGGGCAAATGCAGGTTTTGCAAATGCAGAATTAGAGAAAACAGATGGTTTTCCCAAGACAGAGGGTCTAGTCACTTTTTGAGCATTGGGTTGTCTTACAACAGGTTTTTTAACACTGGGTTCCACAATTTTCCCACCCATCTTAGCAACGAGTTTCTGCAACTCTGCTATCGCTCTGTCCCTGTCTTGTAACTGAGCTTTCAACCCTTTAATTTCCAAATTCTGTTCATTCATTTCTCGAAACGTTTGGGAAAGTTTTTCTTGCAATTTATTATCATGTGGAAAACTACCAACGTCTTTTTGCAAAGCAAGTTCAAGAGAATGACAATGCTTTTGAAGGAAATCAGTTTTGTGTTGAAGTAACTCAAAAGCCTTTTTATCAACATTTTCTTTATGTTTCGAGAGCTCAAGTTCAAGACGCTCACATTCTTTGATTTTATCAAGATATTTGCATGCAACATCAGAATATTCACCGATATCAGCACAAGATTGAAGAGTAACACACAAAATATCTTTGGAGAGACATTCTTCTAAGAGTAGATCATATTCGTTTGAAATTTTTGATTTGTCATTTTGAAGTTCATCAATTTCTTTTTCAAGAGACTCAACATATTTCAATTCATCAAACATTTCAGACCGAATCAAATTTTCAAACTCAAGAACATGTTCTTTTATTATCTTCGTATTTGGTATTAAAAGTTCTTTCACAAGCCGCGTGAGGAATCTCGGTTTTCCACTTATCCTTTTGAAGTTTTTCCCAATCGCTTTCAACAGTTGATTGAACATTATCAACGTGGTGTTTAAGAAAACCAAGTATTTTTCTACTTTTGCTTTTAGAAGCATCTAAAGGCAAATAGTTAATATATTTAAAAACATTAGTTTTCCTCTTAGCGGCAAAAGCCTTTTTCCATTGAATTCTTTTTTGTTTGCATTCTAAAAAGAATTCCTCACGAGACTTTTGTTTTTGTGGAGTGAAAAGACCATAAAGACTGTTTAGATAAGCATAGTTATATGGTTTCACAAAATCTTTATTGACCGGTGATCCACTCTCCTCATCCCAAAGGGACGTCTCTTCACTATCTAGATTAGCTACTGGGCAGTCATTATCAGTCCATTCAGACTCATCAAGATATAAGTGAGGGTTCGCAGCTTGAGCTTGTTCGAGGTACTTGGGGGTGGCAAAGCTAGGTTGACCCTTGAAAAACGACCGAGGTGCTATAATTCTTACGGTTTGAATAGAGTCATGTGTATTATAAACAACTTTTTTCAAAAAATCGACTTTTTCTTCAAGATCCTTTACTTTTTCAGTATCTTTGCTTTGTCTATTTTTGAAATCTTGTTTTAATGTTTCAACCTCTTGTTTCTTCTCGTCAAGAATTTTAGCAGAATCGGTGGTGTTCATAGAAAGCCTATGTTCAAGTTCATTAACTTTTGTTGTGGCAAGGTACGTTTTTTGACGTTCATCACTTAATAAAACATTAAATTAACGTTTTTCTTTAGTTAACAAAGCAAGAGCTTCATTGTATTTATTTTCAAAATCGTCCTTTTTAACGTTGATGACACGACTTTTGTACCCCTCAAGCTCGTTGGTCTTTTGAAGAAGCTCAGCCCTATAACTATCAATAGTCTCACTAGATTTTATAAGAGCGGCTTTGCATTCTTCAAAGTTTTGAGTGAGCGCTGTGTTTGCCTTCTTTAATTGCTTTTGATTCTTTCTATTTTCATTGACATCTTTTGTTAAACTAGCAATTAAATTAGCAAGCGCGGCACGCTCCTAGTCATCATACTCATTTACATGTTGATCATCCTCAAACTCATTATTGCACATGTCTGATGAATCGGGTGTGGTATTGCTATAAACCGTTTCCATCATATACCTGTCAGTAATTGTTGTTGGTAGATCACTATGCTCATGTGTATCACCAAACACATTATATTCAGCATCATCTTGTACCTTATCAATTGGCTCGGTATCAAAGATAGGACCATTGTCATCTTCAGTGACGTTAAGGACCTCATGAATCTTTGCCATGTATGAATAATGTGCCTCGAGTTCTTGGTCGAAGAGTTCATCATCTGTGTCGTCAAGCGTTTCTCCTTCCTCAGCTGATAACTTGATTCCAGCTTCCATTTTCTTGCACAGCAGCATATTTTCCTTATGATAACTGTAATCTTTAACCCTCTTTGGCTGCCTGCATTCCTTAGCCAAATGCCCAAAACCTCTGCAGTTAAAACACTGAATCCCACTTTGTTGCACAACTTGAGTACCAACAGTTTCCCTATTTCCAACAAAAGTAGCCACCCTCTGATTATCATACTTAGGTTGTCGATCATACTTTGGAGGACTCTCAGCACGTCTTCGTGTGTCATACCTTGGAGGGCTCTGTGCATGGGTGTTCCTCGGGTTTGAAGATGTTCCAAGGTTGTTGTTGGTGGGTTTGTAGATTTTCTTATATTGCTTCATAACAAAAGCCATTTGTTGCTTGAATTCCCTATCTTTTTGAGCTACTTCTTCATCACTGTCTTCTTTGGATGATTGCTCAGGTGTGGGTGATGGTGCTCTTGCAACTTCTTTGCCTCGGGATCGTGTTGGAGCATGTGACTTGGAGACAATGGATGATCGTGGTGATGATGATTGAGTAGAGTAGGTCTTTGTAGTACGAGAGTGATAATCTGGGTAATGTTAAGTTGTAGACACCAAAGCAAGTGGATTGGAAATATTTGCAACTCGTTCAGCTCGAAGTTCATTTGCCTCATTCTAAAACTGTTTCAAAATGTCAAAGAGCTTGTGATATGAAACTTCGTCTAACTTTTGTTGTTGTTTCACCAAGGTGACAAACCGTGTCCACTCTGGTTGACGTTGCTGTAGAAATTGGACATTGACTTGCATGGTGGAAACTTGAAAGATGTTTCGGGTCATATCATTCATCATCTTGTAGAATCGGGAGTAATAAGAATCAGTTGATTCCCCATCCTTTGATGTAAACTTGCCAAAGTTCCAAAACATCTTAGTTTTCATATCTTGTTTGTTAAGTGATTCACCTTGTTGCAATCTTTCAATAACCGTCCACATTTCTTGAGCACTAGGGCATGCGTCAACCGTAGAGTAAATTTCATCTTCAATGCCACTAAGAATTAAGTAGATTGCTTCCTTCTCTGCATCAAACCACGCACGGTTCTCTGGGGTGAGGTCGGTCCTCTTTTCATCACGTTCATATGCGGGTTGTGTGTCACTTGTGTCTGTGGCTGGTACTGCAGGAACTTGAATCCTTGAGAGTTTATAGGGTCCATCCAAAATGCATTGCCTTAAAGCATCACCGTTAGGTTTTGTGTCAAGGTAACGTATAAAACGGGATTGCCATTTATCATATCGACCCGACACAAGCGTTGGTGGTCTTTCCTTGTTACCTGCCACCATTATGTTGTTGTTCGTCACACGATATTCGGCAGTAGAATCCATCTCAATATTCTCTGAAATGATGAATCGAATGTGGATCTTAAGTAGTTGTGTTGTGATTGTTTGGTTGTTGAAATTCCGAAAATTGCGATTTTTTCTCAGTAATAAATTCCTCAGTCCGACAAAATGGTAGACCTAAAAAATTTGTAATCACCTTCGTGTAAACTACGTTCCGAAACTAGTCTAGATGGTGGCTAAGTCTAAAAAATACTCAAATAAAATTTAGCTAAACATGTCATCGGAATGTGCCATCGGAATGTCCATCGGAATGTTGGCTGTCGGAATGTTGCTGGTATCGCAATGCACTTGTCGGAATGTTTAGATTGGAATGTCCTTCTGTCTGAATGCTTAGATCGCAATGTATACCTGTCGGAATCCTTAGATCGGAATGTTTAGATCGGAATGTCCTTCTGTCTGAATGCTTAGATCGCAATGTATACCTGTCAGAATCCTTAGATCGGAATGTTCAGATCAGAATATGTTCAGATCGGAATATGTTAAGATCGGAATGTTCAGATCAGAATGTGGCTAAAACAAATTTGGCAGATTAACGACTCAAAAGTCCCTTGAAACCGTCGGAATCCCAGATCGCAATGTACGATCGGAATGTCTCGTCGGAATAAGGTATCGAAATCCTTAGATCGCAAAGTAGAACCTAGTGGTTATTGCGATCTGGCCTCACTCCCTTTGTACTTTCCGATGGTGATACTTGCTAGAATTTCAGAAAGATGAAAAACAAGGAAGTTTTCAACTTTTGATCCAAAAGACTTGTGTTTAAGCCAAAAACCAAGATACCCAAGTCACTATGACATGAATAAAGAAGTTATATGGATCGAAAAACACTAAAAAACATAGAAAATCTTGAATTCGTGGAAGAAATAAGGATCAAATCAAATAAATCAAATGAAAACGCAACAACCAATCACAAAACTACCCCATGGCGATCGATACCAATTGTTGTCCCATATATTATGATGATATAATACGAATTTATGAAGAAAGAAAGGTAGATATGAGATGAGTTTTAGAGAGAGAAAGTAGAGAGAAAATGGTTGGAGAAACTTGTGAAATATTAGATTAGAAGAAAATGAAAATGAACCAACACCCTTCCTAACATGCTAGGAAGGGTTTATATAGCCTTTGCTTACATGTAGCTTAATGGGCTATATGATCATGGGTCGGGCTTTCCTTTTGGGCTTTGGTTACTTATGAATGAACCTTAGCTTAAAGTTAAGCCCGTAATACACGACTAATCTACTACCTATTACAACGTTCTAAAATATGATACATAATAAACATATGACCGAGCATTCTTGTTTGACTCAATATTTTGAGGCTAACACTTTGGCACACTTTTGGTTATTTGACTTTGACTTTGTCTCTTTCTTGGACTTTTATTCAATATTTGACCGTGAAATCCCGTGTTTTCTTTCCTTTTGATCTTTTGTACCTATTTCACACAAAAACACAAAACCACGCGTAATTCCGACTTTTACGATATTAAACACATGATTAGGTCTTGTTTTTCCTTGATTTTAGTGGCAAAAGGATAAGTGTTTACACACTTGTTAGATAATCACCTTTGTTCATTAGTAACTGTTTGTGCTTGAATCTGCTTCTAATCTTTGATCCAGCGTTTAAAACAAGTTTGATTGTGCTTATTAGACTTTATTATAGTTTGTTATGCATATGGTTCAATTTGTCTGGCTTATTCATGCTAAAACTGCTTTTTAGTTCATAATCTGCTTATTTTCAAGTCTGTATCATATCTTGTGACTGTTTGCTTATTCTGGGCTTATTGAGTGAACCAAATTGTGATTTGTTGATTTATATTGACTCCTTGTGATCCACTGATTACAAGGGTGCCTTTGTTTTCCATTGAATCCAATTGATCTCTCTAAAAAAGCAAGTCAAATAGTCAAAAGAGTGGGAACTCCTTTCCCCTGCTGCTAGCCACTGCTAGTGTTATTTCACCTTGTGCTTATTAATAAGCTGTTCTAGCTTATTTAAACCTGCAACAACTTTGAATTTGTAATAGGTGTTACTTAATTGACCCATTTGTTCATACTGGAGCATTTAAGGGGTTGACTTTGAGCTTTGACTAGAAAACCAATAACTTTGACTTTTACATAAGTGCTTATCAGCTTATTCAGCTTATTTGGCTTGGCTTATTGAACTTTTCTTTGTTGTTTTGTCTTAATTAAGTCATTTAGAGTCTTTTTCAACTTATTTCAAGGTCTGAGGTGGTTTAGAACTCTAAGTCGACTATTTTGTCTTTTAGTGAAAACTTACTTTGCTTATTTCTGACTTATTGGTTGAACTTATTTGAAATTTCTTTTCACAAATCTCTTAGGCATCTCAAAAGAAGGTTGTGTCAAATCTGAGCTTATGGCATTGGCTTATTGCTTAATGGGCCAAAAAGCCCAATAAGAATAAGCTGCTATACTATTAAGTTATGAAAAGCTCACTTTCAGCTTTTGGGCCTTCAGACTTTTGTGTTTAGAATTGAATTTTAAGCTGGACTGGTGATTTTCAACTTATTTGGTTGAGTTTGAACTTATTGGGCCAAAAAGCCCATTTCATTTGGACTGTTTTGGATTTTAGCCTGTTAGGGGTATTTTGGTAATTTCACTTTCATTTTCTGTTTATTTAGGTTAAAATAAACTAGTTTGCAAGTTCTTAGAATTTTTTATAATTTTGGATTTTTAATAATATTTTAATATTATTTTATTATTGAATTTCATTTTTCACATTTTTGCAACTTTTAAATTTTTCTTAGTTAAAAAACATTAAAATAGGATTTTTAAAACTCTTAGATTAATTTTAGCATCATTTTCTTAATTTTTAGAATTATTTTAATATATTAATAATTTTTAATCATTTAAAAATAGTTTTCCTTAGTTTAAAAATTCATAAAAATAGTTTTTAGTCTTTTTAAGTCAGTTTTGAGGTTTACAAAGTGAAAAATCTTTATTTGGACTTTTTAATAATTAATTGAATTTTTAGGGCTTTAATTAGCATTTAAAAATTAATATTTTATTAATTAAAAGGTTTGAAAAAGTTTTGATCATTTGTTAACTCTTAATTTATTTAATTTGATTTTTGGTAATTTTTTGGGAATTTTAAGAATTAATTTTTATTTTAGCACTTTTTACGGTTTTTAATTTAGTCATCGTAGTAATAATTTTCACGTATCCGTCATTCTATTTTCTCATCCCTTCTTTCTTCAATATTAATCTCAAATATCTTTACATCTTAATCACATACATATACCTCCTTGGGAAACGAACTTTCACCTTTGGGTCATTAGTACACGGTTCTCCTAAACCGTCGTATTTAATACTTATCGCTCATATACGCTCTTTTTTCTAAAAGGTTGTATTTTACTATAATCATCATTCTTCTTTGGACCATAGTGAACGAAAATTATGTATCATGACAACAGTGAAGAGTGTTGAACACCATCACGTGAATTCTTTGTTTGGTATCTAATAAAATTAGTACCAACACAAACAAATATATCAGAAATTGTACCTTTAACATGCGTACACAAACAAACATCACGTGAAGTACTTGAGCAGCCATGAAACTTATAGCTTTATTTCTGGTCCCCTCCATCTCCACGCAGCCTTTCTACATCTAGGGTTTATAATGGGAAAACTCTAACAGCCAAGATGAATCTTTAACAATCTTTCTTAGACTATAGTGGGGTTCATCATTGATTGGAAAATAAACTCACCAAGGCCACTATAATCACCAAACAAAAACGAACCTGCTGCCTCCATAATAAAATGAATCCAGGGTTTAGAAACCCTAAGTACTAAGAACAGCAGCATCAAGAAATAGCAGTCACATCAAATGAACAACAATAACACGATAGTAACAGCAGCAACATGATAGATCAGCAGCAACAGAACAACAAATCATCTAGGCTTTGTTGGAAAAACCCTAGATCAACAAATTTATTTATATAAAAACATAAAATACTAACGAAAACCTTGTAGATCAACCAGATCAAGATCCAACAAGCTCTGATACCACTTGTTGAGTCTTAGGATCTAGACTCATCTAGGATATCATGATAATGATTGTAACATGCACAACGGAATCATAATAAACACAATCATAACCAAGAACAAGGCTCTCACTAATGAATGATTACTATTAATAAGCTTACTAACTACTACTCCTGGTGCCTTATAGGCTTGACACCAGGAGGAACGCACACACACCTATGGTTTACATTGGTTGTGAATGAGTGAATAACCATGTGTACCTAACCCTCTTTATATAATAGAGGTACTAGGGTTTCATCACAACTCTAGCTTACTATAGAAGCTAACTATTTGCTATTAGGTCCTTCATCTTGTTTTGTCATATCAACTCAAGATATATAATTCCCAACACGGATGTATACTTATGGCCATTTCATAGGTTGTCTTAGGGATAGGCCACCTAGCGGGCACTCATTATTGTTTTATCTTGTCATTAGCATTGGTGTCATGAGCTTAGCGCTATCATAACTGCTTAACCCACTATTTCCCATATGTTGCCTGTATATCACCTATAAATGGTCCCATATGCTTTAAATCATTTTGTTTGCGGTCCATCTTGAAATTCCCAAAATACAACAATTGTTGAAACTATAATTCGTATAAACACGAACACACAAAGAAATACTTTTCAAACGAGTAATGCTTTATTTACTGTTATAAACAAAGTATTACAAAGTGCTATGAATACACCCGTTGAATGACAATAAGAAATGAACCCTAGAACGAGCAAACATGATTCGAGCCTTGTTGTCCCTAATAAATGATGATTCTAGCACACGAATTTATGAAAGAAAGGTAGATATGAGATGAATTTTAGAGAGAGAAAGTAGTGAGAGAAAGTAGAGAGAAAATGGTTGGAGAAACTTGTGGAATATTAGATTAGTAGAAAAATGAAATGACCAACACCCTTCCTAACATGCTAGGAAGGGTTTAAATAGCCTTTGCTTACATGTAGCTTAATGGGCTATTTGATCATGGGTCGGGCTTTCCTTTTGGGCTTTGGTTACTTATGAATGAACCTTAGCTTAAAGTTAAGCCCGTAATAACACGACTAATATACTACCTATTACAACGTTCTAAAATACGATACATAATAAACATATGACCGAGCATTCTTGTTTGGCTCAATATTTTAAGGCTAACAATCTCCCCCAATGAGAGGTCATAAACCTTAGTCATTTAGGAAATTTGTAGAGATTACTAATCTCGCCATAAATGAGTCTTGAACGTGTAATAGTAGTCTTGTTCCTTCATGCTGTGATCTTTGAGCCTTTGTCGTTGTCTTTCGACTTTGTCTTTAAGCTTGAGATCTTCAAATCATCCTTGACTTGTCTTTGCCATCTTGCGATCTTGTGTCTTCATCCACATGCTCACACTATTAATTGTTGAATATGTCTTTAGGCATGAGTATGTGGTTTCTGAATCATTGACTTTGTTGAGTACACCGTGACGCCACCTTCTCGAGACAAAACATAGACATGGACAAAATGGCTTTGACATTCGTCCTTGATCGGTAGCGTTTTACCTCCGGTCGGTGAAGACCGTTATACAATATTAAATATCGTACCTGTGATCAGGTAGATTCAATTAAGAATCTCCTTGACAGGGTTTCGCGGCTGTACTAGCCGTTCTCTTTACTCGACCGTCTCAAAGCAAGACTGCGAATATAAAGAGTGAATCAATTGGATAGATATCCGTTTGATTAAAGTCGTCAATTCAAATTCCTGGAACAAGTTTGATTCTTAACGAATCTTACCGTTGTTGCTTCCAGTTGACACAAGTTTGATTCATAAGAATCTCACAAGTCACCTACCGTAGCGCTGTTTGAGGTTGACGCTAGAAGGATTTCCATTCGTCACTGTGAATATTAATGAATATCACTCTGAATGTTCTAGCAAGACCATAAAGATATTGCGTAGAAACCTGAAACGAGTTTGAATCAAGTCAGAATCAAACCACTATTGCTTTTCAGTTTTACATATGTTCAATTCATAAAGAATCTTGCATATGATCTACCGCAGTGCTGTTTGATGTTAACACTAGAAGGATTTCCACTCATCATTGTGAATACTAAGTAGTATCACTCTGAGTGTTCTAGCAATATCACAAGGATATAGCGTAGGACTCTCTTGATCTTCATCCGTGTGTCCTAACGAGATTTGATTGATCTCTTGGCTCTAGACTCGATTTGTGCACTTTTAGTGTTCGGAGGCTGGAGCAGATGCCACCTATTCAATATCAACTATCTCGGAGTGAGAAAGTCAAAAGAAGTCATGTTGTTCTCCGTGACAATAAAACAAACTTCTTTTGAGAGAATCCTGAGTAGCTAAGAAAGGGTTGTGCATACATCACTGGGTCCATGATGAGTTTTTCTTCATGATGAGTTGACCCGGTTTCTGCCTAAGTTGTATGGAGGGCTTCTTTCTTTAGACCCTTTATCCTTACATTTCTTTTTCATTCTTCAACCCCGTCAATGCTAACCAAGACATCATTAATAGCACCTTGTTGTGATTGTTCCAGTGCTATCATCAGTACTTAGTCGGCATTCAGCTACGTTCACATTCTACTCCATCTTTCCTAAGTACTTCTAATAATCTATTGGATTGTCTCTGGGAAGATCCCTCCGGTTCTGGTTGGATCATAGGACTTAAACCTAACCACCCTTTTGACACCAATAACGTCGTGAATTAAAGATGTTGTGGGTATTTGATCGTAACCATGAAAATTACTTTAAATTCTAACAAAGTGTTTAAAAAACATTTAACACCTTGCTAGTTTTGTCGTTTAGAAATGCTCCCCCTTCACATGTGCATCGATAATCGAAAGTGTTTCGCACATGTAGGTAAGAATTAAAGTACTTGAGTCTTATATTAGATCACATTTTAATCACATTTTCTCCCCCTATCTCTAATATATAAAATCTTTTTATATTAGAGATACCAAATTTGATTAAAATATATTTTGAAAAATAGTCTTGAAATCTCTAGGAGAAAGATGTGTTAATCTTTTGCATGAAGTTAAAATGCTCCCCCTCAAAAATTGATCCAATTGAATTGTCATTGTGAGGATATGATCCACATTTCGCTTTTTGAGGATGGGAGTTGTTGAACACACAATTTTTGAAAGATTTTGAATATCATTGAAAAATTCTTGAAAAAGTTGTGTTCCACGCTTTTTTGAAAAATCAATTCTTTTTGTCGAAAGGTTTTTCTAAAGCATAAACTTGAGTTCATAGACTTTGAATGTCTTGACGAATCCACTCAGGTGTAAGAAGATTTCTCTTCTTTTGCTGAGGGTAAGGGTACTAAATCGTACACTCCCCCGTGAATATCGATTCGGGTTGCAATCTGAAAGTGATTACAAGCCTTTGTGTTGAGCTCAAAACGTTGAATATTTTGTGACAAGCTTAACCCGTGATAGATTGCTCTACCCGTTGTTTGGAAATATTTGTCCAAAATAGACAATTTCCTTTATTAAAAGAAGAAATGACATGTTTTGAAAAATATTTACAACTTTCATTCGAGCTTTAAGTACACACCCGTGTCGTTATTGAGCGACATTTCTAGGCACGTCCATATTATCGATACTAAAAGACATGTCGAGAAGAATATTTTTGGATTTTGAAAGATTTTTAATTTTGTGTTTTGCTTTTATGTGTTTTATATTTTTGTATTTTGCTTTTTCAAAGATATTTACAAGTTGATGTTTGATAGATAAATCAAGCAGACACCTTTGCCAGAATCTGCAGGTCTGCTGGAGTCAAACATCTCATACCAATTTGCCTAACGAGGTACTCAAACCTATCTTTCGACAGAGCTTTCGTAAACAAGTCGGCTAATTGGTAATCTGTTCCAACAAAGTATAATTCAACGATACCTCTTTCAACTTGTTCCTTTATGAAGTGGTATCTGACATCGATGTGCTTCGTGTGGGAATGTTGTACCGGATTGCAGGAGACGGCTATGGCCGACTTAGAGTCACAGTACATTGGTACTTTATCAAAGTGGAAACCATAATCCGTGAGTTGGGTTCTCATCCAAAGAACTTGAGCACAACACGCAGATAGAGACACATACTCCGCTTCGGCTGATGAAAGTGACGTGCAATCCTGCTTCTTGGAAGACCATCCCACAAGCTTATCTTGACCTACAAATTGTGCACCACCAGAAGTACTTTTTCGTGTATCAAGACACCCTGCATGATCAGAATCTGAATAGGCCGTTAGAAAGAAACCGGGTTCCCTCGGATACCAGAGTCCCAAATGAATGGTATTCTTGAGGTACCGAAAGATCCGTTTAACCTCCTTGAGGTGCTTTTCAGTGGGTCGTGCTTGATATCGTGCACAATAACATGTAGCATGATGAATATCAGGTCTGCTTGCTGTCAAGTACATGAGGGAACCAATCATGGAACGATATCTAGTTTGATCGATGGCATTTCCCTCCAAGTCAGCATCTAGCGATGTGGTTGATAATGGTGTCCCAACGGGGTCACATGAAGTCATACCATGCTTTTTGATTATCTCTTGACAATACTTAGCTTGGTTTATAAAGATACCACTTGGGGATTGGTGAACTTGAATTCCTAGAAAGAATTTTAGTTCGCCCATCATTGGCATTTCAAATTTGCTGTGCATTACTTGTTCAAACCATTTTGAAAGTTTTGGGTTTGTAGACCCAAAAATAATATCATCAATATAAATTTGCACAAGCAAAATGTCATCCCCATATTTATAAGTGAACAGAGTTAGATCAATGGAACCTTTTGAGAAACCTTTGGATACCAGAAATTTTGAGAGCTCGTCGTACCACACCCTTGGAGCTTGCTTGAGTCTATAAAGTGCTTTGTGGAGACGATACACGCTGTCAGGATAATGAGGATTGACGAATCCTTCCGGCTGTGTGACATAGACTTCTTCCTTCAAAGGACCGTTAAGAAATGCCGTCTTTACGTCCATTTTATAGACAGTGAATCCCTTATGTGCAACATAAGCAAGAAAAATCCTGACTGCTTCCATACGAGCAACTGGTGCAAATGATTCATCAAAATCCATTCCCTCTTTCTGGCCATACCCCTTAGCCACTAGCCTAGCTTTGTTCTTGATGATCGTGTTTTCTTCATCCATCTTGTTTTCCAGATCCAACGAAGATTTAAAGGAGTCACATCGTATGGTCTGTCAACAAGTTCCCAGACTTTTAAGTCTTTCAAATTGTTGAAGTTCATCCGTCATCGATTCAATCCAAGCATGATCAGCCATGGCTTCTTTGATGTTTTTCGGTTCAGCAGTACTCACGGCGAGTGCGAACATACAAACATCGCCATCGGTTGCTAGTTGTCATCTTGTACGAACAGGCTGTGAAGGGTTTCCAATTACGTGAACCAAAGGATGATCTCGGGTCCAATGATGTGTTGAAGGATGTCGTTGATAGAACGTATGCATATTTGACGGATCAACATGGCGAGTAGAAGACTCTCCAGTTTCGTGTACCGGTGTACCGAATGGGTTGTGAAAATCGTCATCGTCAGATAATGCATCGTCTGCTTGATTTGTGTTCTCTGGAGCAATGACAGTAGTTGTGGATGTTGTAGGATCGATTGTTAAAGTGATATTCTGAGGAGGTAAATCTGCAACAACCCGTGTTGAAGTAGATGAAGTTGTATCCTTTTGTTGACGATGAACGGTATCATCATTTTTATCATGAGTGACAGCGGAAGACTTCGATGCAACTTGTTTCTCCCCCGTGAAATATTCATCATACATTGGTCCATATAGCATTTCCAACTCTTCAAGTGTCGTGTCCACTGTCATATATGCTCTAGGAACATGTTCAGGAACCAGCTTTGAACTTGACGGTTCATTGCTGTGGTCTTGAGTTCCGAGTTCCGTGCGGTTGTGAACGGAAGTCGTTTGTCGTTATGGATCGGGACTTAAACTGCTTTGTTCAAGTGCCATTTCTTGTAATTCATCGAATCTGATATGAATAGTCTTGACTATCAATTTTGTTCTCTTGTTGTATACTCTGTATCCCTTAGACTGAGTTGCATATCCCACTAAAATGCATGCATCACCTTTCTCTTTCATCTTGTCCAGATTTTCACCATCTCGAATAATGTAACACGTACATCCAAAAACATGAAGGTGTTTGAGTGAAGGTTTGCGATCATTAATTATGTGATATGGTGTCTTTTCGTGTCTTGGGATAACTAAGGAGTGGTTTTGTGTGTAGCATGCGGTTGACACGGCTTCGGCCCAAAAGTATAGTGGAAGTTTTGAAGCGGATAATAACGTTCGAGCAGCCTCAACTAAAGTACGGTTTCGTCTTTCAACAACGTCGTTTTGTTCGGGTGTTCGAGCAATAGATGTTTCATGTTCAATTCCTTCAGCTTCAAAATAGTTTCTCAGTTTTGAATTCAAAAATTCAGTACCTCTGTCAGTACGAACCACTTTAACTTGAGCTTGAAGACCATGTTGTATCACTTTAAGGAAGCTGATGAGAACATCGGGTGTTTCATCCTTGGACCTCAAGAAGTGAGTCCATGTGTACCTTGAGTAGTCATCGACAATTACCATAACGTATTTCTTCCCATTGATACTTTGAACACGCATGGGACCACACAAATCTATATGAAGAAGATCTAACTGTCCTTTAGAGCTTGGTGTAGTCTTTGTCTTGAAACTACTCCGTTTAGCTTTACAAAGCTCACAAGAAGAACAAAGATGATCTTTGATGAATTTCAAGTTAGGAAGGCCTCGCACAATATCTTTCTTGGAAAGCAAGTTGATGGTGTCAAAGTTAAGATGAGATAAACGTTGATGCCATAACCAAGCTTGAGTCGTTGAAGCTTTAGCCATAAAACAGATTGGAGTTGAAGATGTGGAGTCTTGTAGTGAAATAGTGTAGAGATCAGTACCCCATGTTCCGGTAAGTAAGTCATTCCCATCATAATCACGAACAAAACATGTCTTCTTTCTAAAAGCAACCTCCAAATCTGCATCACAGAATTGACCAACCGAGAAAAGATTGTGATTGAGCCCTTCGACGTAGTAAACCCTTTTGATAGTGATATTCTCCTGAACCAAGTCTCCATATCCTAGGATCGGTGCAAATTGATCATTTCCGAATCGGACCGTACCCAGGAACTTCTCCACGAAGTTAATTAGAAGCTTGAGATTCCCCGTCATGTGCTTCGTGCATCCGGAGTCCAGTATGAAGAGAATTATTTCGATCACCTGCATAAGAATTAGAACACGATGGAGCATTTGCTAAATTGTATTCCATGTTATTTGTGATTTCCGATTCATTAGTTTCCCTAGGTTCATCACTTAGAGGCACACTAACGCTCGTAGTCACATTTTCTGTCCTAACCTTAGGCATCCATTTATATCCTGGAGGACATTGATTAGCAAACCACCATTTCCAAGGCTTGCTAGCAGACTCATATAATTCCCTAATTCTGCTTCTAGGGTTCTTAGTGGTGGAGTCTGATGCAATAATTTTCTTAGGGGGGGTTGCACCAGAATGGTTCACTTTGCGTTTGGGTTTTCTAGCACTAATAGGCATCACAGTTTGCTTCTTAGTTCTAGTTTCTACGCCTTTGGCATTATTAGAAACACACAAAGCATGCTTAGCATTAGCACACTTTCCACATTTCACACAAACAAATTTAACTTTCATAGCATTCAAAGTCGAATCATTCAAATCGTCATTACACGCGATTACAGACGTTTTATTCTTAGAAACATTGAAAATCCTAGGGTGGTCTTCTAATTCCTTCATCTTCCCTTGACTTTTTTTTTGCCAGACCTTTTCATTCATGCGAGTGCTCTTAAGCTGGGGCCGGCTAACACTAGCAGTGGGGACTACTCCTGTAGTAAAAGACACACGTCTATTAGTGTTTCTAGAAGTCTGAGGTGATTGACTTTCTTTGTTTTTTGTGGGTTTAGTGGCCAATCTATACATCCCTGGTTTAACCACATTTGTGTTCTTAATGCTTTGTGATCGAATATGTGTTTTGGGAGTGTTTTGTGGTAACCTATCCTTCCCATCCGTCTTGGGGGCAAACGCAGGTTTTGCAAATGCAGAATTAGAGAAAATAGATGGTTTTCCCAAGACAGAGGGTCTAGTCACTTTTTGAGCATTGGGTTGTCTTACAACAGGTTTCTTAACACTAGGTTCCACAATCTTCCCACCCATCTTAGCAACGAGTTTCTGCAACTCTGCTATCGCTCTGTCCCTGTCTTGTAACTGAGCTTTCAACCCTTTAATTTCCAAATTCTGTTCGTTCATTTCTCGAAACGTTTGGGAAAGTTTTTCTTGCAATTTATTATCATGTGGAAAACTACCAACGTCTTTTTGTAAAGCAAGTTCAAGAGAATGACAATGTTTTTGAAGGAAATCAGTTTTGTGTTGAAGTAACTCAAAAGCCTTTTTATCAACATTTTCTTTATGTTTCGAAAGCTCAAGTTCAAGACGCTCACACTCTTTGATTTTATCAAGATATTTGCATGCAACATCAGAATATTCATCGATATCAGCACAAGATTGAAGAGTAGCACACAAAATATCTTTGGAGAGACATTCTTCTAAGAGTAGATCATATTCGTTTGAAAATTCTAATTTGTCATTTTGAAGGTCATCAATTTCTTTTTCAAGAGACTCAACATATTTCAAATCATCAAACATTTCAGACTGAATTAAATTTTCAAACTCAAGAACATGTTCTTTTATTATCTTCATATTTGGTATTAAAAGTTCTTTCACAAGCACAGTTATGTCGTAAGGAATCTCGGTTTTCCACTGATCCTTTTGACGTTTCTTCCAATCGCTTTCAACAATTGATTGAACATTATTAACGTGATGTTTAAGAAAACCAAGTATTTTTCTACTTTTGCTTTTAGAAGCATCTAGAGGCAAATAGTTAATATATTTAAAAACATTAGTTTTCCTTTTAGTGGCAAAAGCTTTTTTCCATTGAATTCTTTTTTGTTTGCATTCTAAAAAGAATTCCCCACGAGACTTCTGTTTTTGTGGAGTGAAAAGACCATAAAGACTGTTTTCATAAGCATAGTTATATGGTTTCACAAAATCTTTATTGACCGGTGATCTACTCTCCTCATTCCAAAGGGACGTCTCTTCACTATCGCGGTTAGCTACAGGGCAATCATGATCGGTCCATTCGGAATCGTCAAGATATAAATGGGGGTTTGCAGCTTGAGCTTGTTCGAGGTACGTGGGGGTGGCAAAGCTAGGTTGACCCTTGAAAAACGACCGAGGTGCTATCATTCTTACGGTTTGAATAGAGTCATGTGTATTATAAACAACTTTTTCAAAAAATCGACTTGTTCTTCGAGATCCTTTACCTTTTAAGTATATTTGCTTTGTCTATTTTTGAAATCTTGTTTTAATGTTTCAACCACTTGTTTCTTCTCGTCAAGAATTTTAGCAGAATCGGTGGTGTTCATAGAAAGCCTATGTTCAAGTTCATTAACTTTTGTTGTGGCAAGGTACGTTTTGTGATGTTCATCACTTAATAAAACATTAAATTGACGTTTTTCTTTAGTTAACAAAGCAAGAGCTTCATTGTATTTATTTTCAAAATCGTCCTTTTTAACGTTGATGACACGACTTTTGTACCCCTCAAGCTCGTTGGTCTTTTGAAGAAGCTCAGCCCTATAACTATCAATAGTCTCACTAGATTTTATAAGAGCGGCTTTGCATTCTTCAAATTTTTGAGTGAGCGCTGCGTTTGCCTTCTTTAATTGCTTTTGATTCTTTCTATTTTCATTGACATCTTTTTGTAAACTAGCAATTAAATTAGCAAGCGCGAGACGCTCCTCGTCATCATACTCATTTGCATGTTGATCATCCTCAAACTCATTATTGCACATGTCTGATGAATCGGGTGTGGTATTGCTATCAACCGTTTCCATCATACACGTGTCAGTAATTGTTGTTGGTAGATCACTATGCTCATGTGTATCACCAAACACATTATATTCAGCATCATCTTGTACCTTATCAATTGGCTCGGTATCAAAGATAGGACCATTGTCATCTTCAGTGACGTTAAGGACCTCATGAATCTTTGCCATGTATGAATAATGTGCCTCGAGTTCTTGGTCGGAGAGTTCATCATCTGTGTCGTCAAGCATTTCTCCTTCCTCAGCTGATAACTTGATTCCAGCTTCCATTTTCTTGCACAGCAACATCTTTTCCTTATGATAACCATAATCTTTAACCCTCTTTGGCTGCTTGCATTCCTTAGCCAAATGCCCAAAACCTCTGCAGTTAAAACACTGAATCCCACTTTGTTGCACAACTTGAGTCCCAACAGTTTCCCTATTTCCAACAACAGTAGCCACCCTCTGATTATCATACTTAGGTTGTTGATCATACTTTGGAGGACTCTCAGCACGTCTTCGTGTAGCATACCTTGGAGGACTTTGTGCATGGGTGTTCCTCGGGTTTGAAGATGTTCGAAGGTTGTTGTTGGTGGGTTTGTAGATTTTCTTATATTGCTTCATAACGAAAGCCAATTGTTGCTTGAATTCCATTTCCTTTTGAGCTACTTCTTCATCACTGTCTTCTTTGGATGATTGCTCAGGTGTGGGTGATGGTGCTCTTGCAACTTCTTTGCCTCGGGATCGTGTTGGAACATGTGACTTGGAGACAATGGATGATCGTGGTGATGATGATTGAGTAGAGAAGGTCTTTGAAGTACGGGAGTGATAATCTGGGTAATGTTGAGTGGTAGACACCAAAGCAAGTCGATTGGAAATCTTTGCAACTCGTTCAGCTCGAAGTTCATTTGCCTCATTTTGAAATTGTTTCAAGATGTCAAAGAGCTTATGATATGAAACTTCGTCTAACTTTTGTTTTTGTTTCACCAAGGTGACAAACCGTGTCCACTCTGGTTGAAGTTGCTGTAGAAATTGGACATTGACTTGCATGGTGGAAACTTGCAAGTTGTTTCGGGTCATATCATTCATCATCTTGTAGAATCGGGAGTAATAAGAATCATTTGATTCCCCATCCTTTGATGTAAACTTGCCAAAGTTCCAAAACATCTTAGTTTTCACATCTTGTTTGTTAAGTGATTCACCTTGTTGCAATCTTTCAATAGCCGTCCACATTTCTTGAGCAGTAGGGCACGCGTCAAGCGTAGAGTAAATTTCATCTCCAATGCCACTGAGAATTAAGTAGATTGCTTCCTTCTCTGCATCAAACCACGCACGGTTCTCTGGGGTGAGGTGGGTCCTCTTTTCATCACGTTCATATGCGGGTTGTGCATCACTTATGTCTGTGGCTGGTACTGCAGGAACTTGAATCCTTGAGAGTTTATACGGTCCTTCCAAAATACATTGCCTTAAAGCATCACCGTTAGGTTTTGTGTCAAGGTAACGTATAAAACGGGATTGCCATTGATCATATCGACCCGACACATGCATTGGTGGTCTTTCCTTGTTACCTGCCACCATTATGTTGTTGTTCGTCACACGATATTCAGCGGTAGAATCCATCTCAAAGTTCTCTGAAATGATGAATCGAATGTGGATCTTAAGTAGTTGTGTTGTGATTGTTTGGTTGTTGAAATTCCGAAAATTGCGATTTTTTTCTCAGCCCGACAATAAATTTCAGTCCGACAAAACGGTAGACCTAAAAAATTTGTAATCACCAAATTTTGAAATTGAGCTAGAAATGTCCTAAAACTAGTATGGAAAAAATTTGATTTTACTTGACCTAAACTACGTTCCGAAACTAGTCTAGATGGTGGCTAAGTCTAAAAAATACTCAAACAAAATTTAGCTAAACATGTCATCGGAATGTTGGTTGTCGGAATGCTTAGATCGGAATGTCCTTTAGATCGCAATGTACTGTCGAAATGTTCAGATCGGAATGTCCTTTAGATCGCAATGTGTACCTGTCGGAATCCTTAGATCGGAATGTTGTTTTGATCGCAATGTGTACCTGTCGGAATCCTAGATCGCAATGCTCAGATCGGAATATGATCAAATCGGAATGTTCAGATCGGAATGTGGCTGAAACAAATTTGGCAGAGTAACGACTAACAATTCCCTTGAAACCGTCGGAATCCCAGATCGCAATGTATGATCGGAATGTCCAGATCGGAATAAGGTATCGAAATCCAGTGATCGCAAAGTAGAACCAGTTGGTTATTGCGACCCCTCTCAATTGTACTTTCCGATGGTGATACAAGCTAGAATTTCGGAAAGATGAAAAACAAGAAATTTTCAACTTTTGATCCAAAAAACTTGTGTTTAAGCCAAAAACCAAGATACCTAAGTCACAATGACACGAATAAAGAAGGTATACGAATCGAAAAACACTAAAAAACAAGAAAAATCTTGAATTCGTGGTAGAAAGAAGGATTAAAGCAAATAAATCAAATGAAAACGCAACAACCAATCACAAAACTACCCCATGGCGATTGATACCAATTGTTGTCCCTAATATATGATGATTCTAGCACACGAATTTATGAAAGAAAGGTAGATATGAGATGAATTTTAGAGAGAGAAAGTAGTGAGAGAAAGTAGAGAGAAAATGGTTGGAGAAACTTGTGGAATATTAGATTAGGAGAAAAATGAAATGACCAACACCCTTCCTAACATGCTAGGAAGGGTTTAAATAGCCTTTGCTTACATGTAGCTTAATGGGCTATTTGATCATGGGTCGGGCTTTCCTTTTGGGCTTTGGTTACTTATGAATGAACCTTAGCTTAAAGTTAAGCCCGTAATAACACGACTAATATACTACCTATTACAACGTTCTAATATACGATACATAATAAACATATGACCGAGCATTCTTGTTTGGCTCAATATTTTGAGGCTAACAAGCCTCAAGTTTACAAGAGAACCGATGAGTCGCTAGTAGACAGCTGAGGGCTCAGAGGTTCCAGAGGGAGAAAGAAACTTTGATAGACTATCCAAGCACAAGGGTTAAATGACTCTTCTTTCTCCCTCCTATTTATAGTGGTACGAGATTGCTTCCTTAATGGGAGTAGTTGATACGTGTCATATTCTGAGTGGAAGAGTACAACGTATTAAATGCATGTCCATATAGAGACATGCCTTTAAACTACTTTAAGTGAACAGTTCTGCCAACTATTCAATTTTGTCCCACTAGGTCGTACTAGGCTTTAACTTGAATCTCCTATTTTTTCTCGCCCAAAATACCTTGGAGATTCTCTCGCCTTAACTATAAATGGTAAAGCAAGTCTCTGCTTGCTTAAGTCTTCATAGGGTTCTAAGTGATCTCTGAGTATTGTCATCTTAGAGATCCTTGAACACCAACACATTCCTTCTACATCCCATCTTGTACATAACTGCTGGTGAGTATGACTTCAAATAATCTTCGACTTCTCTGACGTTGTTGTTGGAGCATAGTTTGGCTAGGCCGGTCTGACGACTCTCCTGGGCCGTTCGTCGTCTTCCCGGGTCCTGAGTAATGCTGCAAACAAAGGTAAACCGGTTAGACGTGGACCCAAGGCCAGAGCCCCGGGGTCCACCTCCGACGGTCAAGTTAGTGTTCGGTCAATATATTGTAAAGAAGTGTGGTTAAGAGAGAGAGAACCTGGTTATAATGAGACCCCTACCCCTGTTTATATAGGCTTAGGGTTTCTTGAAGGATAAGTTAGGTGTGTGTGGGCCGCGGGCCTGTTGGGCCGGGCCGAATACCGACTATACGTCGACATGTCCCCCAGTCTAGTATGATATGGTCCATGATCATGTTATGCTAGACTCATTCGTGTATCATGCTCACTAAACAATCGCGTGCGGCTTGCTGCTAGGACATCCTCGTGGGTCGTCCGTAACATATGGCTCCACTCGTAATGGGCTTCCTTTAGCAAAAAGATGATGGGATGGGATTGCGAATAGTGAGCATAGCCACTATACGCCATCATGTCCCCCCAGTCTAGTATGCGAGGTTGTCACCAAGGTTACTAGACTTTACACCATATCCGCTACCTGTAAGCATATCTACGTCGAAAGAAATGGGAAAACATGTATACGTAAGACGGGTGTTTGTGCTAGAATGCTTGATTTCCCGTTACTTGACGGTAAAGACCCCGTAAGAAAAAGCGTGTTCTATAGCCGGGGTAACACTGGCATTTGGCAAGGTTTAATTCTTGTTCATCTCTAACGTGAGGATGGCAAGAAGGTTTTGTGAAGGTGGAGGTGGAACCCGTACGCTGCATCGTGAGTATATTAAAGGCGTAATTCTTGTACCACTTATGATGCAACATAGTGCAAATATTACATTCGTCTTAAGGCCAATAAAAGACGTACTTCTGTGGCATGTTTATGCGGATATTACATCCGTCGTATGGCCACGACATTTGGTAACGACTTCCAAAATTTGTCACGGTTTTTCCTGGATTAAACGTAGTTGATCAGGCTCCGTCTAATTAAGTGTAAACGATATAAATTTTGGAAATTCACTCTTAGCCGGGCCAAGTAATTCATCACGGAAGACGTACTTCCGTAACAAAGATATGAACCAACAGAAGACGTACTTATGTGGCAGAATGAGCCAATGGAAGGCGTACTTCCACGGCAAAAGATAACGATGCGCCGTGGAAGAATACTTCCACGGCGAAAATAACGATGCGCCGTGGAAGAATACTTCCACGGCGAAAATAACGATGCTCCGTGGAAGAATACTTCCACGGCGAAAATAACGATGCGCCGTGGAAGAATACTTCCACGGCGAAAATAACGATGCGCCGTGGAAGAATACTTCCACGACGAAAATAATGAGCACGTGGAAGAGATACTTCCACAGCGAAGATAATAAGCACGTGGAAGAGATATTTCCACGACGCATGAATAAGCACGTGGAAGAATACTTCCACGGCGAAGATAACGAGCACGTGGAAGAATACTTCCACGGCGAAGGTAATAAGCACGTGGAAGAGATACTTCCACGGCGAAGATAAGAAGCACGTGGAAGAGACACTTCCACGGCGAAGATAACAAGCACGTGGAAAAGATACTTCCACGGTGAAAATAATAAGCACGTGGAAGAGATACTTCCACGGCGAAAATAATGAGCACGTGGAAGAGTTACTTCCACGGCGAAGATAAGAAGCACGTGGAAGAGACACTTCCACGGCGAAGATAACAAGCACGTGGAAGAGATACTTCCACGGCGAAAATAATAAGCACGTGGAAGAAATACTTCCACGGCGAAGGTAATAAGCACGTGTAAGAGATACTTCCACGGCGAAGATAAGAAGCACGTGGAAGAGACACTTCCACGGCGAAGATAACAAGCACGTGGAAGAGATACTTCCACGGCGAAAATAATAAGCACGTGGAAGAGATACTTCCACGGCGAAAATAATGAGCACGTGGAAGAGTTACTTCCACGGCGAAGATAAGAAGCACGTGGAAGAGACACTTCCACGGCGAAGATAACAAGCACGTGGAAGAGATACTTCCACGGCGAAAATAATAAGCACGTGGAAGAGATACTTCCACGGCGAAAATAATGAGCACGTGGAAGAGTTACTTCCATGGCAAAGATAAGAAGCACGTGGAAGAGATCCTTCCACGGCGAAGATAATGAGCACGTGGAAGAGATACTTCCACGGCGAAAATAATGAGCACGTGGAAGGGATACTTCCACGGCGAAAATAAGAAGCACGTGGAAGAATCCTTCCACGGCGAAGATAACGAGCACGTGGAAGAGATACTTCCACGGCGAAGATAACGAGCACGTGTAAGAGATACTTCCACGGCGAAAATAATGAGCACGTGGAAGAGATACTTCCACGGCGAAAATAAGAGCACGTGGAAGAGATACTTCCACGGCAAAAATAATGAGTACGTGGAAGAGTTACTTCCACGGCGAAGGAATAAGCCAATGGAAGAGATACTTCCATGGCAAAGGAAGAAGCGCGCAGAAGGAGTACTTCCGCTGCGAAGGAATAAGCCAATGGAAGAGATACTTCCATGGCAAAGGAAGAAGCGCGCGGAAGGAGTACTTCCGCGGCGAAGGAATAAGCCAATGGAAGAGATACTTCCATGGCCAAGGAATAAACCGACAGAAGGCGGATTTCTGCGGCAAAGGAATATATCCAAAGATATTTGCGTGTCATACGCGGAAATAGTGGTATTAGTATACCCTGGTAGCCCCCCAAGTTTAATGGTGCTACACTCGATTAGTAGTATTAAACTTAATCAAGTATTCAAAAAAAAATTATGATCACGTAGACCAGCGTGAATGGACGTACCATAGCCGCGTAAGAAAGATAGAAATTGGGTTCGAACGTACGAACCAACGCGGATGGGTCTTGCCATAACCGCGAATTGTCACATAGTATAAGACGTATCTTAACTAACTTATGGGATGAGCTATGCCTCTACGTGCGGCGTACCGCATTTACCATAAGGACGGTCAAATTTTTGACAAAATGTTGTTAGACGTGCACAGTGTGTCTTTTGCAAGTCCATCATGAGTCATGTGGTTTGCGTAACTTACTACAACGTCTTGATAGCAAGGTGTCTAACAAGGATACATGATCCGTGGTCGTTGGGTTTGCAACCCTCTTACACGACAAGTTTAATTAGTAGGTTCAACTTAATCCTCTTATTCCGCATGGGAACGATAAGTACATGTACGCCCGTAGGCTAAAGATGTCTGAGCGTGTAGACTAGCGCGGATAGACGTACCATAACCGCAGATCATAAATAAAATATATTATGCAGAGTTATATATGTATGTAATATCTTTTACGGATTTAAAAGATATATGTAATATTTTTCGAATATAAAAGGTATAGATGATATCTTTTATTTGTTTAAGAATATAGGCAATACCTTACTACCTATTTTAAAAGATATGGATAATATTTTTCATAAACTAATAATACCGGAAATATATCCTAAATAAATTTAAAAGATAAATAATATCTTTTAGTAATATATAGAATATGACCAATCGCACGGACGAGCGCGGATGGATATACCATGACCGCGAATAAAGAGTTCGGGTCACGACACAATATTAGTAGGTCGGGTCACGACATATACGGAAAATATATTAATCAGATCGAAAGATATAGGCAATATACTCTTGCCAATTAAAAAGATATACGTAATATCTTTTATTAATATGAAAAATTGTGACAATATAGTTTTCGAATTTAAAAGATATGAGTAATATTTTGTTACCCATTAAAAAAAATATGCGTAATATTTTATTAATATAAACAATATATCTGAAGGTGCGGATTAATTCTGAAGGACGCGGTTCATGACCGTGGTTTAAAAAATAAAATATCCCAAACGTGCGGATGAGCGTGACTGGACATGCCATAACCGCGGATAAAAAATAAAAATAAAATATGGCTGCACGCGTGGACTAACGGAAGGATGTGGCTCATGACCGTAGATAGAAAGTAAAGAGAAAATATATCCGAATATATTTACTGTATGAAAGTATTTTATATCGCATACTAAAATATCATACGGATGTATCACATTATATATCGCATTTATCTATAACATTATAATTTTATCTAAGCATTCATCGACAGTTAATGCACGTGGAGCTCGGGACTTTTTAACATCCGCCATTTATAACTTTAAATAATATCGATTTAAGCAAACAAAAATTAGATAATGATACACATGCAATAATGCTTATGATTGGAGATAAGTTTTATGAACAAAATATGAAGTTGATATCTATAACCAACTCATCCATGAATTGGTTAATCATGACGTATTAAGCAATATTTATAATTATATAAAAGATTTACAAATTTCCCTTTTTTTCATATATATACCGTAATATATACATTCCAATGTTATGAATTGCTCATAAGAATGACCGTCTAAACAACACATGACACTTATTGGTATTAGTAATCAAATTCTAAATTAATTTTATTGATCTAGACGATCAAGTTCAAAATTAATTATCAAACGATATTGATATTGGTATAAGTATACCGTATATTATTATATACCATGTTAACATGCGCATGGCAGAATGTGTTTAATGAAAAACAAAGTACCAAGGATTTAGAATTATCGACGTTTGACATCGATCTTTGCTTTCCTGTAGCGTGAGAACACGAGACATCGTTTGTGTCGGGTCCCAGGGATGGCGCCAATTTGTTGGAGCATAGTTTGGCTAGGCCGGTCTGACGACTCTCCTGGGCCGTTCTTTACCACGTGGTCGTGGGTTCGAGTCCCACGGATGGCGCCAATTTGTTGGAGCATAGTTTGGCTAGGCCGGTCTGACGACTCTCCTGGGCCGTTCGTCGTCTTCCCGGGTCCTGAGTAATGCTACAAACAAAGGTAAACCGGTTAGACGTGGACCCAAGGCCAGAGCCCCGGGGTCCACCTTCGACGGTCAAGTTAGTGTTCGGTCAATATATTGTAAAGAAGTGTGGTTAAGAGAGAGAGAACCTGGTTATAATGAGACCCCTACCCCTGTTTATATAGGCTTAGGGTTTCTTGAAGGATAAGTTAGGTGTGTGTGGGCCGCGGGCCTGTTGGGCCGGGCCGAATACCGACTATACGTCGACATGTCCCCCAGTCTAGTATGATATGGTCCATGATCATGTTATGCTAGACTCATTCGTGTATCATGCTCACTAAACAATCGCGTGCGGCTTGCTGCTAGGACATCCTCGTGGGTCGTCCGTAACATATGGCTCCACTCGTAATGGGCTTCCTTTAGCAAAAAGATGATGGGATGGGATTGCGAATAGTGAGCATAGCCACTATACGCCATCAGTTGTCTTTGACTTGAATGTTCCTGGTGTGCAAGTTGAGGCTTTGCCATCCGCTGGTCTGGTCTATGTCGTTGGTCCTCTCAGCGACTCGTAACACTAGTCTAATTAAACAAATCTAGACTGGGCCATAGTTAAAACTTTCATTGGCCTAACAATCTCCCCCTATATTTTTATAAATTATACTAACTCTAAATTATTGTAAGTGAGTACACAACTTCTTCTTACACATAATTTAAGAAACATACCTTAGAGTTTTAGTAAACATAAAGAACCTAAGTCTATTACATGAACACCCAGTGGTGTAAGAAAAATAAAACAAAAAAGGTTCTTTAGTGATCAAGGTTCTGATCACAAATCCTCTGGGCTTCCACCTTGTCAGCTCTTGAGTTGATCACCAGCTCTATCTCATACTCAAACTCTGTGGCATACTCGTAGTTCCTTAATAAGCATTACTTGAGTCTGATCAGCTGGACAGTTGAGGCAGCTGCAATTCATTTTCCCTTTGAAATCCATAGTCACAGTTTATGTTCATGAAGGCCATACCTTTCTTTGGTTCTTTGTAAGCTTGACCATTGACTGGCTTAGTGATTTCTTTGGGAAGCACAAGATTTATGTGCATCCCATCCACTATTACATCTTCATTGACCAACCTCTCAATGATAGGCCCTATTGGGTTCTTTCTCTTTCTTTAGACCTGAGGTTGTTGTTGTGATAGCTGTGGGGGCAGTGGGAGTTTTAGTTTCTTGGTTGTCTCTCTTACCCAGTTTAGTTTTGCTTGTATATTCTTCACCATCTATACTGTACAAGGTCCATTTTTATTTTGGGCAAGAGATAATAGTTCCAACCACTCTGAGAGACCTAGTTCTTTGAGCTTGAAGTCATTTATGACCTTATAGTTTGTGATGTGGTTATCTCTGTATAGGGTCATGACCACCTTTTTATCTTTATTAGTGAAGCAGTTGTATTTGGTGATCAGCACTGGCTCAGCTCTCTACTTAACAGTCTTCTCATACTCCTTTCAAAGATTGTTTTTTTAGCTTCAAGTTCTTTAAGTTTGCTTAGTTGAGCTTCATTGGCAGAGGGTGAGAGGATTTTCTTCAGTGCCTCCTTGCTCTAGAGCTCAGCAGCCTTGATATCAGCGAGCCGTTTCTGTTCGATCATTTAGGCTTTGGCTTGATCAGGAGTCATAGGTGGCTCATCGGCACTCCTAAATTTGTTAAGGTCAGAGACCTTGTTGGTGGATCCTCCTTCTTCTTGTATGGATTACAATGATATGAATGGTTCGTCAGTGGCTATGCCTCTGCCTCTATCCCTTGTGTCAGTTGTGGGTCTGAAGGATCTTATAGGAGTGGGTGTAAGGATGATGGTTATCTTGGGTTGTGTTGTGGGTTTTGGTTGTTTTGGCAGTTGCTCCCCCTTAGACATAACATCTTCTTCATCACCAGAGGTGGAGGTTGCAGAATTCTCCCCCTCAGGCACAGCGCCAGAGGTAGTTGTGCCTGATCCTGCTTTGTTGAACTTAAGGAATTCTTGATGAACAAAGAGACATATTTCCTTAATTTCTTCTTGTAAGAGCTCTTGAAGAAGATGACTTGATGGTTCAGATGCCTTGGCAATGGCTGCGACATTTTCCTTGACAACTGCAGTGAGGACAGAGGGCATGTACTGCTGAAGACTCTGATTCATGACTTCTGGTAAGTGAGTTTGCAGAGCAGTTCCCAGCATTTGCGAAAGCAGAGATTTGAGAGAAGATTTCATTGAGGAGGTCAAGGAAGTCTCTAGATTGGTGGTCAGCTCCTCAGCAGCATTTGTGAGAGTTTTAATCTCAGAGAGAAGAACATCATTTGTGATAATTGGCTTGACGATGCTGATTTCTTCCCTCATAACCCATAACTCCTCAGCGGCCAATTCTTGTACATTTTTCATCCTTTGAACAGGGATGGGTTTGAGGTTTTGTAAGATTTCCAAGTGTTTCCTTGCCCCAGCTCCATGACATTCTGCATAGTAGGGAATGGAACTGGGGTTGGGGGAACGAGCCGCTGTTCCCATAGCTGCTTGGCAGCAAGTTCTTGAACATTGATCATTGATAGGAATGGAATGGGCTTCAACTCAGTTGATGATACTTGATCGTCATCAGCATCCATGTCTTCGAACCCAGAGTGATCTTCAATAACAAATACTTCATCATCAGGCATAGATTCGATGTCAAACACAACAGAGAGATCAATTATAGAGGCTTCAGCAAAGTCATCACAAACATAGGTAAATGCATCATCGTTCAACTGTTCCTCATGAAGATTAAAGCCCTGTTATGAAAGTTATTAGTACCCAGTTGGTGAATTTGTAATGAAGTTAAGGATCGCCATTTGCTGCCCCTAGGAAAGCTGGGTGTGATTATCCAGCCCCCCTAAGGATTTCTCCTTGGGACTCTTTTGTTGTGAATTAAAATATGATGAAGGGTCGCCATTCGCCGCCCCTAGGATAACTGGATGTGAGTATCTAGCTCCCCCTTAAGGATTACTCCTTGGGACTATTTTGATTTGTGAAACATTATATGGTGAATGGTCTTCGTTCGCTGCCCCTAGGATAGTTGGGTGTGATTATCCAGCTCCCCTGAAGGATTTCTCCTTGGGACTCTTTTGATTGTGAGACATGATATGGGAATGGTCACCTTTCTCTGCCCCTAGGATAGCTGGGTGTGATTATCCAGCTCCCCTAAAGGATTGCTCCTTGGAACTCCTTTAATTATGAATTATGTGAAGGTAAATGTCTCCTTTTATCGCTGCCCCTAGGAAGACTGAGGGTGATTATTCAGCCTCCCCAAAAGAATAAATTCTTTGGGACTCTTTTGATTCATGAGGGGACCCAAAGATTGAGTGAAGTTCAGAGACTCTGGGTTGGGACTTATAATGTACTCAAGTTATTATTTGCAAGAGCACAGTCCAGAGGGTGAAGGATCATCGAGGTGCGTGAAGAGCATAAGTGAATCATTTCCTAGTGTAGAGACGGAGTATACAGATGGCCTATGAGATCTTGGTACTGACACAGACACTCTATGGGTTGAGGCAGACCCTAAACTTCATCACCCTCTCCTACAGACTTTTTAGGGTGATTGCTTGTGAACCTCCAAGAAGAAAAATAAAGGCAAACTAATACCTGAGTGATATCAGTGTCGAGAGGGTTCTTAGTCGTCTCTGCTGACTTGGAGACGCTAGACACATATTTTTTGTCAGGTGTAGGCTCTCTTTCCTCATCCACCAGAGTAGGGGATAGGTTCTTCTTTGTTTTTGTCTTCTTGGACAGAAGGGGCTTCAGAGGAAAGGGGGATTTCTTTCCTCTTCTTCTTCTTATCCTTCAGTAGCTTGGGCCAAGAAGTAGACTACACATTGGTCTTGGACAGAGACTTATCAGCCATACTTTTAGCATTCACCTCAAGATGAGGGATCAAGGGCTCTCCATATTCTGGTGCAAGTAGCCTAACAACCTTCAGCATGTGCCTGGTAAGAGGTACTTCGTCCTCAAGGGGTGTCTTCAAGGAAGCAGGTGTGATGTGAAAGGGAGAAAAGGAGTGAAGTTCGTCATTTATAAAAGTTTGAAGGTTTTGGTGAGATAGAGAAAGATGTACAGTAAGTGTGTGTGTGTGAGAAAATGTGTTGTGATGGTGAAAATAATACTGAGTCAAGGGTATGTGAAAAGTTTTTCCGTTTTCCAATTAAATCATTTAATGCAAAGATTATCTTTTGAGAAAAACGTGGGACCCCTTGACCCTTCATGTGATTTTTTTCCCCTTGGAAAGCGGGAGAGTTTTTGACATTAATAGGAAACCATTTAAATTAAATACTGCAATATTGTAATTCCCATTGAAATGTAACTACCTCGTTACATTCAATTCCCTTAAATGCCCAGAGACAGAGATTACTCATCAGATTTATTTACCATTATTAAGCATACCAACTCAGCAACCAACCTAGTAAAACTTGGCTCAGCCAGAGGCTTGGTGAAAATATCAGCGAGCTGGTATTCAGTGGGTATAAAGTGAAGCTCAATATCACCGTTTAAAATATGGTCTCTGATAAAGTGATACCTGATGTCAATATGCTTGGTTCTGGAATGAAGTACCAGATTATTTGAGATAGCTATAGCACTTGTGTTGTCATAGAATATAGGAACCTTTTCATAGTTGATTCCATAATCAGCCAACTGACTTTTCATCCAGAGAACTTGAGCGCAACAACCAGCGACAACAACATATTCAGCTTCAGCTGATGACATGGCCACAGAGTTTTGTTTCTTTGCTCTCCAGCATACCAACTTTCCTCCAAGGATTTGACAACTCCCAGAGGTGCTCTTTCTACAAGGCAGCACCCAGCATAGTCTGAGTCTGAGTAGGCTTTAAGGTCGAAGCCTGATCCGTTTGGATACCAGAGACCCAGTGAGGGAGATCCTTTTAAGTACCTAGAAATTCTTTTAACATCTACAAGGTGGGATTTCTTGGGGTTAGCTTGGTACCTAGCACAAAGACATGTGGAGAATTGGATGTCTGGTATGCTTGTTGTGAGGTACATCAGTGACCCAATCATGCCTCTATATAAGGTCTCATTAACAGAGACCCATGAGTCATCAACTCCCAAATTGTTGGGAGGAAGCATGGGGCATTTCACTGATGCGTAATCAGACAGATAATAGTTTTTAGCAAATATCTAACATATTTTTCTTGACATATAGATATTGCTTTTGAATTTTGTTTGATTTAAAACCCAAGGAAAAGGTTAGTTCCCCCATCATGCTCATTTCATACTTTTTGGTCATAAGTTTGGCAAACTGTTTGCTCAACGTAATGTTGGTTGAACCAAAAATTATGTCATCCACATAAATCTGTACTATAATGACATCACCCTTAGACCTATAAGTGAACAAGGTTTGGTCAATAGTACCTATGAAAAACTTATTTTCAAGTAGGAATATAGATAGAGTTTTATACCAGGCTCTAGGCGTTTGTTTCAGCCCATAGAGTGCTTTGTGAAGTCTGTAGACGTGGTCAGGATAGTCATTGTTCTCAAACCCTGGGGGTTGTTTAACATATACTTCCTCTACAAGCTTTCCATTAAGAAAGGCACTCTTTACATCCATCTAGTAAACCATGAAACCCAAATAAGCTGCATAGGCTAGGAAGATTTTGATAGCTTCTAATCTGGCCACTGGTGTGAAGGTTTCATCATAATCAATACCCTCTAACTGGTTGTAACCCAACACCACAAGCCTAGCCTTGTTTTTAACAATCATGTGGGCTTCATCCCTTTTGTTTTTGTAGACCCATTTGGTTCCAACCACTTACTTTCCAGTTAGAGATTTTACCAGAGCCCACACCTTATTTCTCTTAATCTTATTGAGTTCTTCTTACATAGCTACAACCCATCCTTCATCTAATAGGGCAACAACCACGTTCTTTGGTTCATATTCAGAGAGAAAATCAGCGAAAAGGCATTCATTCGCTGAGGCAGTTTCCAGAGATCTCAACTTTCCTCTGGTGGTGACTCTCTCAGAGGGTTCACCAAGAATATTCACCATAAGAATATCTTGGTTTCTACTCCATTTGGATTGAGAATCAGGATTCTCTGTGGGTTCAAGAGTCACAGCAGGTTTAATGAATGTTGGTGGTTCATCATGTAACACCCCATTTTGGTAATGGAAATGTCACATGCAATTATGGCGTGTCATCAAAGCATACAAGGAAAAATGTCTAAACATTACTTGACCATAAAAGGAAAATACCGGAATCAAACATCGGTAGTCCAAAAGTAAAGCTCATCACACACAAACATAGTATAATAAAGGAAAGGACTAAACAATGTCCATAGCAAATGTATCATAAGAAAGGAAATGCATAAAGTAAAGAAGGCTAGACAGCTTCCAGTCCATATGCACGTACTCTTAGTGTCTACGAGCGTCCCTGAGTACCTGCCGTTTTGGGAACATAGAAAAGGAAAACGGCTGAGCAAATACGCTCAGTGCACGGATGTACAATAAAGCATGAATAGGATAAGCATATAACATATAACAGCGGAAGAAAACTAAGTCCCGAGTAACCTGGTTAAGTCTTGATAAAACTGGTTTTATAGTTTGAAAAGCCTTATGTTTATCTTATGAAAACTGTTTAACATATTTTACCATTAGCCAATATAGGTCATGAAAATCCATCGTGCATGAATACTTGGAGGGGTGACCTCATCATGCAAATTAGAGGGGCTGCCTCTAATTTAATATACTGGTTTTTGGGTAGGAGGGATCAGCTCCTTGTGAAGGATGCAAGGCACACACCACATTCACCATGAAATCCTGATTGAAAACATGTAACTAGGATGCACCCATACGCCCCACATGATAAATATAATATAAATGGCCAAAAGCTGAAGGGACGCCACGAGCAATCACTCCGCCGTGGTGAAGTCATAACATCAGTGCCTCTAATGTTATGGTTATGGTACCTCCATAACTAGGTGAAACTGGTCATGCATGTATATGGCTATAGGTATTATTAATTAAACATAAGCAATCAAACACGTAACTTATACTACGGGAAAACATTTGGCTGCATACGGGGAATCCTAATAAGGAAAGAATGTCCATACTGAAAGGACGGGAATCTGTACCTTATGTCCAGTGAACGAAGAAGATGAACTGAGAGGAAATCCTACTTCCGAATCACTAACGCTACATAAATACATACATGAATAAGTATCTGCTTACTAATACATAGATGGTTTTATGTCGTGTCTTAGCTTATTTTATGTGTTCTTACCATGTTTTACTGTTTTAAAGCCTTAAACCGTGTTTATCTTATATTCTGTTTAATCTGATTAAGTATTTATGGTATTTCATGTATTATTATACTTACTGTGTAATAATAAGTAACTTTCCAAACATAACAGGTTTCCTAAAATAGAAAGTTTCCAAAAATAGAAAGTTTCCAAAAATAGAAAGTTTCCAAAAATAGAAAGTTACCAAAAATAGAAAGTTTCTAAAAATAGAAAGTTTCTAAAAATAGAAAGTTTCCAAAAACAGAATTACTGCTTAAAATAGATAAGTTTATAAAAATAGAAAGTTTCCATAAATAGATCAACTGCCTTAATTAAATAAGTTTCCATAAATAGATTAGCTGCCTGAAATAAATAAGTTTCTAAAAATAGAAGGTTTCCATAAATAGATTAGCTGCCTTATTTAATTAAGTTTCTAAAAATAGAAAGTTTCCACAATTAAAAATAAGCTGGTTAAATAAGCTAAGTATATAAGCCTAAGTGTTTTCATGATTATTTTCTAAGTCATATGATATAATGTATAGTTTAATAATTATTTCATGTAATTAAATTAAACTATAGGTTAAAATATTTAATTAAAGTATAACATGTTTTTAATTAAATAAAGTTAAATACATAGGTTAAAACATGTATTATTATTTATAAATAATATAACCTAAGTCATGTTAATTAATTGATTATAACCATGATTTTTAAATAATTAATTAATTATAAGTCTAAAATATAAAAATACTTAGGTTAATTAATTTAATAATTATTAATAATTAAAATAACCTAAGTCACGTTATTAAATTAATCATGTCATTTTATTAATTTAAGTTTTAACATAAGATCATAAAATAAAAAAAACTAAACATACACCATGAACCGGATCTAGACCAAAACCATGAACCGGACATGAAATCGACACCGTACCCTGAACCAAATCGGGGTACCCCCTTGTTTTGATGCTGCCGTGGGACCCACACCAACCAACCGGGACCATATGGTCTCGGTGGTGGTCGGATGGCCAAACCGAAACCCCCCTTGGGTTCGGTGTAGGCTGCGGCCAAAACAAACACCCCTTAAAACATTACTTTTGATTTTATTAAATCCCAATTCATGTTAGATCCATGATTTTAATTAGGTTTTTATAAAAACACAACATGTTCTTAATTAATAAAAGATTAAATCAAAAGAAAAAGGTTTAAAAAGGATTTACCGAATACGTGGATCAAAAGGACGAAGAACAAACACGATCACCAACTAGAATTCCAAGATCCAAGATCAACAAACACCCCCTTGTGGTGTTTTGAGGGTGGCGGCCAAAAAAGAAGAAGAGAGGAGGGTTTAGGTTTTCTGTTAAAATCTTCTGTAAACAATTATGAGTAGTGTTTATTTTCTAATCCTCCTTTTTGTAAAAATACAAATGGGCTTGGCCCATTTGCTCCTTGTAGCCGCGGGTAGGGGGCCCCACATGGGGTACCCGTACCTTTTTCGTGTCTCTATGTTTAGTTATTCGTTCATAATTATTTGTGTTCGCGTTTTGTGTGTTCTCGTTACGTATTTATCGTGATCTAATATATTTATTTGCGCTCGTAATAAATATATATACGTAATTAATAATAGTTCGTGTTCTAATTACGTTCATGATTTCATGCTCGCATGTTCGTGATTAATTATTGTCAAATAATTATTACGTGCTCGTGCGTAGTAAATACTTATCGTGTTCTAACACGTACGTAATACGTAAAATACTAACACGTAATCGTAATCATGCTATATTAGGAAAGTTTTAATCTAGTACGTACGATCTTAAGGGTACTATTCATGGTAAAATCATGCGGGTTTTACAACTCTTCCCCCCTAAAAAGAATAATTCATCCCCGAATTATAGATAAAGTAAAATGGAAAAGAAGAACATACCCGAATTCAAAATATGAAATGAGGGTAAGAAGCCCGGACAGACTCCTCTGTTTCCCAAGTGGCTTCCCGCTCGGTATGATCCCTCCATAGAATTTTGACGAATGGAATCGTCTTCTTTCTCATGACTCGTTCTTGTCTGTCAAGAACTCGTTCGGGTTCTTCTATAAAAGTGAGATCTTCACGTATCTGTTCCAGTGGACACTGAACCATGTGAAGGGGATGATACTGGTATCCTCTGAGTAAGGACACATGAAACACATTGTGTACATGCGAAAGCTGCGGAGGTAACGCCAATCGGTAAGATACTTCACCGACTCGCTCAATGATATCAAACGGTCCGATGAAACGAGGACTGGGCTTCCCTTTAATCCCGAATCGTCTAACACCACGTGCCGGCGAAATCTTTAGGAAGACGTGATCTCCTACGTTAAAGTGTATGTCCCTACGATGCTTATCGGCGTAACTCTTCTGACGTGACCGTGCTTCCTAAATTTTCTGCTTAGCTACTGCGATCTTCTCATTGGTCATCTCTATGATTTCCGGTCCTTCAAGTGTTCACTCACCAACCTGATCCCAGCAGATTGGGGCGCGACACTTCCTGCCATACAACATCTCGAAAGGAGCACACTTGATACTTGCGTGCCAACTGTTGTTGTATGCAAATTCCACCAAACAGATGTAATCGTCCCAATCACCCGTCCATTCCAACGCACATGATCTCAACATATCTTCTAATGTCTGAATGATTCGCTCTGACTGTCCGTCCGTTTGAGGATGAAAAGCCGTGCTAAGCTTAAGTTGTGTACCCCAAGCTTTCTGCAGACTCTTCCAAAAGCGCGAAGTGAATCGAGGATCTCTGTTTGAGACGATGCTGGATGGTGCACCGTGGAGTCTCATGATCTCTCTTCTGTACGTATCTGCGAGTTTACTTACCGGATCTTCCTTGCAGATCGGTAAGAAATGAGCTGATTTGGTAAGTCGATCTACGATAACCCAAATTGCATCGTGCTTCCTCTTGGTAGGCGGAAGACCAGTAACAAAATCCATGGTGATTTTGTCCCACTTCCACTCTGGAATATCTAACGCTTGAAGGAGATCGCCAGATCGCTGATGCTCGATCTTAACCTGCTGGCAGGTAAGACATTTAGAGACGTAAGTAACCACATCCTGTTTCATACCACTCCACCAGAAGTACTGCTTGATGTCATGGTACATCTTAGTCAAACCAGGATGTATAGAGAATGGGGAGCTATGAGCTTCAGCTAACAAAGCTTCCCGGAGTTCTTGGTCATCAGGAACACAAAGTCTCGTGCCCTGCCATACGATACCATCTGCATCTACTTTGAATTCCGTCTGCTTTTCCAAATTTTGTACTATCGCCCAGATTTCTCTGTCATCCTTCTAAGCTTCCTTGATCTTAGAGAGTAACTCGGGTTCTACTCTAAGATTAGCCCAGTAACCGTACTGTCCACGTACCATGATCTCGATGTCTAGTCGCTCCAAGTCTCTGATGATTTCCTCTTCGATTTTAATGCCGTTGATCATTCCGGACTTCCTGCTAAGAGCATCTGCTACTACCTTTGCTTTCCCGGGATGATACTGTAGATTAATGTCATAATCCTTCAACAGCTCTAACCATCTCCTCTGCCTCATGTTCAATTCACGTTGAGTGAAGATATACTTCAAGCTCTTGTGGTCCGTGAAAATGTCACATGATTCTCCATATAAGTAGTGCCTCCATATCTTCAATGCAAACACGACTGCAGCAAGTTCCAGATCATGCGTGGGGTAATTTTCTTCATAAGGCTTAAGCTGCCGTGAAGCGTACGCGATCACTTTCCCATGTTGCTTGAGAACACAGCCAAGTCCCTTCCCCGATGCATCGCTGTAGATTTGAAATCCACCCGTACCAGATGGGAGAGTAAGAATAGGTGCAGATACTAGCTTCTACTTCAGGTCTTCAAAGCTCTTCTCTCGATCTTCAGTCCAGGCGAATTTCTCCCCTTTCCGCATCAGTTTGGTCAATGGTAGTGCTAGGCGGGAAAAGTTCTCCACGAACCTACGGTAATAGCCATCTAAGTCTAAGAAACTGCGGACTTCCGTTGCTGATGTCGACCTTGGCCACTTAGTAATGGCCTCAACCTTCGCTGGATCCATAGTGATTCCTTCTGCTGATACGATGTGACCTAAGAATGCCACTTTGTCTAACCAGAACTCACACTTGGAGAATTTAGCATACATCTGCTTCTGGCGAAGAATCTGTAGTACTATACGAAGATGGTCTCCGTGTTCCTCCTTGGACTTTGAGAAAATCAGGATGTCATCGATGAAGATAATGACGAACTTGTCCAGAAATTCATGGAAGATTCTGTTCATCAAATCCATGAACACTGCTGGAGCATTTGTCAGACCAAATGGCATAACTACAAACTCGTAGTGGGCATAGCGGGTACGAAAGGCAGTCTTAGCGATGTCCCGCTCCTTGACCCGTAGCTGGTGATAGCCTGACCTAAGATCAATCTTGGAGAAGTGTTTGGCCCATTGGAGTTGGTCAAACAGATCGTCAATACGTGGCAGTGGATATCTATTCCGAATGGTAATCTTGTTGAGCTCGCGATAGTCTATGCAAAGACGCATACTGCCGTCCTTCTTCTTTACGAACAAGACCGGTGCGCCCCATGGAGATGTGCTCGGTCGAATAAAACCTCGTTCAAGAAGTTCTTGCAGTTGATTCTTCAGCTCCTTCATCTCGATGGGAGCCATGCGATAAGGAGCTTTGGAGATTGGTTCAGCTCCTGGAATAAGCTCGATACTGAATTCCACTTCTCGTGCAGGTGGTATGCCCGGAAGTTCTGCTGGAAAAACATCTTGGAATTCCGACACTATAGGTTGATCCTGAATTGATGGGGATTCAGCATCCATGTCGCGAACCGTAGCTAGATAACCCTCGCAGCCATGTGACAGTAGTGCCCGTGCTTGCAGGGTAGATATGATTTGTACAGACCGTCCGGGTATGAACCCATTATGAATGTACTCTGGTGCATTTACATCACCGAAGATAACTCGATATGAATGGCAGTCTATGGTAGCATGATGCTTGGATAGCCAATCCATGCCCAAAATCATGTCGAAGTCATTCATGTCCAGCGGAAGTGCGTCGACAGGTCGAACCTTATCGTCAAATTCTAGGGGAAGACTCTTGTATACATAGGTGATTAATACAGAGTCCCTCAAAGGCGTGGAAATAGTAATCCTATTTTCTAGTGGCATGGGGAGCATCCTAATGTTCTTAGCATAAGCAGTAGAAATAACCGAGTGAGTAGCACCCGTATCGAAAAGAACACATGCAGCTTGACCATACATATACAAGATTCCAGTGATGGTACCTGTAGACTTGTTGGTCTGGTCTCGAGATGTCGTGTAGACACGCCCGGTAGTAGGAGGCGGCTTGGTATCAGCATGTCCTGATGTACCCTCCATCTCGCCCTTACGGCAGTCCTTCATAATATGGCCAGGAAGACCACACTTGAAGCACGCGTCAGTATTACGGCGACATGGTCCTGGGTGCCTACGATGGCAAGTAGAGCAAAGAGGATGAGTGAATCCTCCAGCAGGTGCTCTGGCTGGCTGGGAACCTGATAAAACATTTTACATAAGACATGATAATTGGGTACAAAGGACAAAGCGGATAATCGTAAGATTGAATACCAGTGATAGCTGGACGGCTAGGCTGCGAACCTCTCTGGTTCTGGTCCCTACCGTTTCCATGGTTCCTGGTAGAAGTTTTGCTGAAGTGTCAGAATATGAGTTATAACATGAAATCATAAGGAAATGCTTAAGTATTAGGACTTGCTGCTGTTGGAGTGCCCAGTGTTGTTACGGTAATTATCATTACCGCCACGCCTATCCGTAGCAGAATGGTCGTTAGTCTGACCGTTTCCCTTGGGCTGATGAGGCTGCTGCTGAGTAGCCGGCTGAGACCGGTCCCCAGTTTTCTGCCTGGAAGATACATTTAAAGAGATGAATAATTGACATATATGGAAAGTATACGGATTGATCACCGCTTGAATACGAATGTTTACCTCTTGTCGGGTCTTTCAGCTTCCCCGAACTCATCTCTCTCCTGCAGCATCTCCAGCTTACGTGATGCATCGGCCACTTGTGCTACAGTGTTGAACGTAGCACACACCAGATTGTTTGCGACCGATGTGCGAAGATCCCATCTAAAGTGATGTTCCTGCTCTTCAGGAGTACCTGCTGCCGCACCAAGGAAACCAGCTAAGCGAAGAAAGCGCTGCATAAACTCGTTGCTATTCTCCCCAGCTCTCTGTCGGATCCCATGGTACTCCCTCTTGAGCTTGTCCTGCTCAGCCTTGGGAACGAACTGCTCCATAACCCTATCCTTGAACTGAGCCCAAGTCAAACTAGCAACCCACTCGTCACCACCTTCAGACTGCATCAACGCTAACCACCAGTTAAGCACATCGCCTTCGAACCGATAGCATGCCAACCTCGCCTTGTATGCGGGGTCACAGCCCATAGCATTGAAGATCTTCTCGATGTGAGCCAACCAGCTCTCAGCATCGCTGGGGCTATCTGTCTTCTCAAAAGCTCGAGGGCGGAGCTTGTTGAATCTCTCCAGCCATACTGCTAATGTCACTGGAGGAGGAGGAGGAGGTGCCTGATTATGCTACTGATTGTTGGCATCTTGAACTTCAGCCCTGATGTCATTACTCAGTTGAGGAAGCAAAGCTTGCATAGCAGCTTGAATTACAGCATTGAGCTGTTCCTGTTCGCGTGTGAGAACCATCTGACAGTATAACAAAAAACATATGATTAAACAGATCAAAACATAATATATATATATATATATACATGAAAAAAAATTTATACTAAAATTTCACGAGAAAAATTTTATGCAAGAAAATTTTGTGTATGAATGCATGATGCAGTTTTATGAAAACTTTTGTATGCTCGAGAGTGAACGCCTCTGGTCAGTTCACCCAAAACAAAAGACATAGCGAGGGGACGCCTATGGGTCGGTCGCAAATTTAAAAGTTTCGATAAATCGCATGCGACTAAATAGGGCCAGTCTTGTACCAACCATTACTTAGTCAAAAATCTGCGACAATGACATGTATATGTATGCTTAAAAATGATGAATGCATGAAAACAACTGTCAGTTCTAGGAAGACCGTAGTGACTAGCCACAAATCACAGGTCATATTTGAGAGCCTACAGGTTGAAGCCTTGGGCTCTGATACCATAATTGTAACACCCCATTTTGGTAATGGAAATGTCACATGCAATTATGGCGTGTCATCAAAGCATACAAGGAAGAATGTCTAAACATTACATGACCATAAAAGGAAAATACTGGAATCAAACATCGGTAGTCCAAAAGTAAAGCTCATCACACACAAACATAGTATAATAAAGGAAAGTACTAAACAATGTCCATAGCAAATGTATCATAAGAAAGGAAATGCATAAAGTAAAGAAGGCTAGACAGCTTCTAGTCCATATGCACGTACTCTTAGTTTCTACGAGCGTCCCTGAGTACCTGCCGTTTTGGGAACATAGAAAAGGAAAACGGTTGAGCAAATACGCTCAGTGCACGGATGTACAATAAAGCATGAATAGGATAAGCATATAACATATAACAGCGGAAGAAAACTAAGTCCCGAGTAACCTGGTTAAGTCTTGATAAAACTGGTTTTATAGTTTGAAAAGCCTTATGTTTATCTTATGAAAACTGTTTAACATATTTTACCATTAGCCAATATAGGTCATGAATATCCACCGTGCATGAATACTTGGAGGGGTGACCTCATCATGCAAATTAGAGGGGCTGCCTCTAATTTAATATACTGGTTTTTGGGTAGGAGGGATCAGCTCCTTGTGAAGGATGCAAGGCACACACCACATTCACCATGAAATCCTGACTGAAAACATATAACTAGGATGCACCCATACGCCCCACATGATAAATATAATATAAATGGCCAAAAGCTGAAGGGACACCACGAGCAATCACTCCGCCATGGTGAAGTCATAACATCAGTGCCTCTAATGTTATGGTTATGGTACCTCCATAACTAGGTGAAACTGGTCATGCATGTATATGGCTATAGGTATTCTTAATTAAACATAAGCAATCAAACACGTAACTTATACTACGGGAAAACATTTGGCTACATACGGGGAATCCTAATAAGGAAAGAATGTCCATACTGAAAGGTCGGGAATCCGTACCTTATGTCCAGTGAACGAAGAAGATGAACTGAGAGGAAATCCTACTTCTGAATCACTAACGCTACATAAATACATACATGAATAAGTATCTTCTTACTAATACATAGCTGGTTTTATGTCGTGTCTTAGCTTATTTTATGTGTTCTTACCATGTTTTACTGTTTTAAAGCCTTAAATCGTGTTTATCTTATATTCTGTTTAATCTGATTAAGTATTTCTGGTATTTCATGTATTATTATACTTACTGTGTAATAATAAGTAACTTTCCAAAAATAGCAGGTTTCCTAAAATAGAAAGTTTCCAAAAATAGAAAGTTTCCAAAAATAGAAAGTTTCTAAAAATAGAAAGTTACCAAAAATAGAAAGTTTTCAAAAATAGAAAGTTTCCAAAAATAGAAAGTTTCAAAAAATAGATTTACTGCTTAAAATAGATAAGTTTCTAAAAATAGAAAGTTTCCATAAATAGATCAGCTGCCTTAATTAAATAAGTTTCCATAAACAGATTAGCTGCCTGAAATAAATAAGTTTCTAAAAATAGAAGGTTTCCATAAATATATTAGCTGCCTTATTTAATTAAGTTTCTAAAAATAGAAAGTTTCCATAATTAGAAATAAGCTGGTTAAATAAGCTAAGTATATAAGCCTAAGTGATTTCATGATTATTTTCTAAGTCATGATATAATGTATAGTTTAATAATTATTTCATGTAATTAAATTAAACTATAGGTTAAAATATTTTATTAAAGTATAACATGTTTTTAATTAAATAAAGTTAAATACTTAGGTTAAAACATGTATTATTATTTATTAATAATATAACCTAAGTCATGTTAATTAATTGATTATAACCATGATTTTTAAATAATTAATTAATTATAAATCTAAAATATAAAAATACTTAGGTTAATTAATTTCATGATTATTAATAATTAAAATAACCTAAGTCATGTTATTAAATTAATCATGTCATTTTATTAATTTAATTTTTAACATAAGATCATAAAATAAAAAAAACTAAACATACACCATGAACCGGATCTAGACCAAAACCATGAACCGGACATGAAATCGACACCATACCCCGAACCAAATCGGGGTACCCCCTTGTCTTGATGTTGCCATGGGACCCACACCAACCAACCGGGACCATATGGTCTCGGTGGTGGTCGGATGGCCAAACCGAAACCCCCCTTGGGTTCGGTGTAGGCTGCGGCCAAAACAAACACCCCTTAAAACATTACTTTTGATTTTATTAAATGCCAATTCATGTTAGATCCATGATTTTAATTAGGTTTTTATAAAAACACAACATGTTCTTAATTAATAAAAGATTAAATCAAAAGAAAAAGGTTTAAAAAGGATTTATCGAATACGTGGATCAAAAGGACGAAGAACAAACACGATCACCAACTAGAATTCCAAGATCCAAGATCAACAAACACCCCCTTGTGGTGTTTTGAGGGTGGCGGCCAAAAAAGAAGAAGAGAGGAGGGTTTAGGTTTTCTGTTAAAATCTTCTGTAAACAATTATGAGTAGTGTTTATTTTCTAATCCTCCTTTTTGTAAAAATACAAATGGGCTTGGCCCATTTGCTCCTTGTAGCCGCAGGTAGGGGGCCCCATATGGAGTACCCGTACCTTTTTCCGTGTCTCGATGTTTAGTTATTCGTTCATGATTATTTGTGTTCGCGTTTTGTGTGTTCTCGTTACGTATTTATCGTGATCTAATATATTTATTTACGCTCGTAATAAATATATATACGTAATTAATAATAGTTCGTGTTTTAATTACGTTCATGATTTCATGCTCGCATGTTCTTGATTAATTATTGTCAAATAATTATTACGTGCTCGTGCGTAGTAAATACTTATCGTGTTCTAACACGTACGTAATACGTAAAATCCTAACACGTAATCGCAATCATGTTATATTAGGAAAGTTTTAATCTAGTACGTACGATCTTAAGGGTACTATTCATGGTAAAAGCATGCGGGTTTTACACATCACATATAATTTCTTCATCCAATATCTCTTCATCTGTTTGAGAGATTGGTGAGATAAGATCAGCAGTATCTTCTATGGGTGGTGGAGTACGTGATTCAGCTACAACAACCTCTGGAGTGATGTCAGAGATTAAATGAGGATCATATGCATGAACGTAGGAGAAATCCTTGTGACATATTTGAGGTGATTCCTTGGGATTTGAGAAATCGTCCTCTGGATATGATTTAACTTCATTGAAGTCAATGTCACAGACCTCTCAATGGGTGTGAGTAATGACATCAATTGCTTCATTAATGGTAACATGAATGGATTCTTCAAGTTCTTTCCTGTGGATATTGAATACTCTAAAAGCTCTGGAGGTAGGAGAGTATCCAAGAAAGAACCCATCATCTGATTTTTCATCAAATTTTCCCAGATGATCCTTGTAGTTGTGAATGAAAACAAGGCAACCAAAGATATAGAAGTAGCTTACATCAGGGGCTCTCTTCATATACACTTCATAAGCGGTCTTTCCATGTCTCTTCATAATAATGGATCTATTTTGTGTGTAACACGCTGTGTACACAGCTTCACCCCAAAATTGTTTTCGAAGTCTTGATTCGCTGAGCATTGTTCTGGCTGCCTCTATGAGAGTTTTGTTTCATCTTTCAGTGACACCATTTTGTTCTGGGGTGCCTGGATTTGAAAATTTCTGTGATATTCCCTTTTCATCACAAAAGGCTTCCATGGCATGGTTCTTGAATTCAGTGCCATTATCACTTCTAATAGCCTTAACTCTGCAGTCGTTAAAGTTCTCTATTTCTATGATGAAGGACATTATTCTTTCAGCTGCATCACTCTTTCTTTTAAGAAAGAATACCCATGTGAATCTAGAGAATTCATCGACAATGACCAATGTGTACTTGTTGTGATTGAGGGATTGAGGATTTACTAGTGTAAATAAGTCCATGTGAAGAAGATGGAGGCACTTATTTATGGAGAATGATTGTTTAGTTTTGAATGAGGCTCTATGGTGCTTCCCTTTTTCACAGGCTGAGCAAGGTCTATCTTTGCTGAAGGTCAGAGAGGGAAGCCCAATGACTAAATCACTCTTGGCCAGTTTGTTGATATTTTTGAAGTTGAGGTGAGAGTCTCTTATGCCAGAGCCAGTTTTCACTATCAGAGGCTTTGGAAAAAAGACAGGTGTTGTTTCCTTCTGGACATGATGTCATGTCAATAACATACACGTCCCTTATTCTAGGTGTAATGAGAACAACGTCATTATTTTGATTGAAGATTGTTCCTTGGGTCTTGGTGAACAGAACTTTGAAACCAGCATCGTAGAGTTGACTGATACTTATTAAGTTGTGCTTTTGTCCATTGACATAAGAGACCCTTGTGAAGGTCATTTCATTACAACCCACTGAGCCATATCCCTCAGTAGCCCTTGAGGAGTCATCTCCAAAGACTACTTTGGGACCAGACTCCTAATTATATCTATGCAGATATTGTTTAACCCCTGTCATGTGTCTGGAGCACCCACTATCCAAATACCAAACAAATTTCCTCAAGTATTCCTGCATAGATATAATAAAACCAATTTAGTTTTGATAATGAACCCACTTTCCAATGGGTCCATGCTGTTGCTCACCAACGACATTGGGTCATCTTTGGTTCCTGTCTCCCCCTCTTTGGTTGCAGTCTCTGGTTTCATGACGCATACTTCCACAGATGTCACATCCGGGATAGTGTTCACACTCATCAGAGTGATGGTCGTAGAAGCCACAGTACTTGCAGGGAGGAAATGGTCTGTAACTCTAAGGAGTGTCTCTAGGTTTGGGTTCTGGTCTCCTAGAGGACTTGTAAGGAGTTTTAGACCTTAATTGATTTTTGGTCTTTTGGACAGCTATGGTCTCTTCATGTTCCCCGGAGGTGTGTTCAGTGGACTCGCATGTGATACATTTGGGTTTCTTTGAACAATTTTCGGACAAATGAATTTTAAACCCACAATGTTTGCAAGGTCTGAACAAAGATCTCTCCTTTGAGATGCTGGAACCTTCACCAAGAGAATTAACAGATGGACTATCTGCCCTAGGTTTGATTTGTTCTTTCAAAACTTTAACTTCTTCCATAAGGGTGAAGAGAAGTTTCTTGGTGGGTAAAAGCTCTTTAGTTGGAGGAATTGGTTTGGCTGGTTCTTTGGCCACAAAAACCTTTTTGTGTGCTTTCTCATCAACCCTGAGATTGGATGTACCAGAGGTCTTGAAGGCAAGTTTTGGGCCAAGTAAGGAATCAGATGGATCAACACCAGTAAGTTTGGGTAAGGCTGATGAAGGTATGGAACCATCTGAATCCTTATCAGAGTCATTCTCATCCACAGAGGTGGAAATAGCAGAAGGATTCTTTGAGGGGACAAATATTACTTTAGCCACTGGTATATGGTTTTAAAACCTACCCTTACCCCCTATTGCTTGAACCACATCCCCTGGAATGGCTTCAGCAACCAATTCTTCCACAGTGTATTGACCTATGTTCCATTTTTAAATGGTTCTTCTGAGTTCAGCATTTTCATCAGTTAAAGATTCATTATTAATGGAAAGTTTGCTTACTTTATTTTGAAGTTTCAAGATTCACAAAAGGTTTGAGATTAGTTAACTCAGATTGACAAATATTCAACTTAATTTTAAGATTATGAAATTTGTTTAACAAGTTTTTTCTTTGTTCTTCCACAAAATAGAGGTCAACTAAGGTGTAGTTACTGACATGGTCTCTATCAGGACCTTCATGCATAGAAATCAATCTTTGTACCTTTTTCATGGTGATATCCACCCATTGGCCAGATCTTGCTTTGCTTTTACCAACAACTGGTTCCTCATCTGCGACAGCCATAAAATCTCTAACAGTAGTGGTTCCTTCATCCTCTGATGTAAGGGGTTCATCACCCCAATCAAAAGAGGCAGCGATAAGACCCTTTTCAGTCTTTTTGCTATCTTTTTTCTTTGCAGCTTCATCAGCCTTTTGATTGAGTTTCACCAATTCATCTTTCAGTGCTTTATATTTGACCTTGTAATCCTTCTTTCCCTCAGATTCAGAGTGAGAAGTTTGTTTGAATGGAGTAAACTTCTTCTTGTTGCTGTTGACATTACTAGATGAGAGAAAACTTGGAGAGGAAGTCTTGTTTGACCAGCAGTCCTTTTGGAAGTGACCAGCTTTTCCAGATGTGTAGCAAATCACTTGGGATTTGTCAATTTTAGCAGCTCCTACTCTCCCTGATCTCTTGTAGTATCTCTTTTGATCTGCAAGAAGAGCCCTGTCATGGAATTCTGCATGCAATTCATCAAGAAATTATTGACTGCTTCTAGTATCTTCTTCTATGTCAGAGTCGCTGTCCTAAAAAGAATGGTTAGCAACAAGAGCTTTCGAACCAGAGATATGGGTGGTAAACCTATCAGTCTCTGATTTTTAAATAGAATCAATCTGTCCTTCTTCATAGTTATATCTACCAAAAAGTTGGGCCAGAGTATCATTCTTGATTACATTATTTGCTCTTAACGTCTGGTTTAAGCTATGCCATTTCCTAGGTAAGCTGTTTACAAATGTGGCATTGATCTTAGCCTTGGGTAAAACAACACCATTGTTTCCTAAATCATTCAGCAAAATCTTAAGCCTAGTATAAGTTTGAGCAACAGTTTTAGCTTCCAAAGCTTTAAAAGCGTTAAACTTGAGTCTTAGGGCTTGGATTTTGGTTTCTTTTGTTTCCTCTGGACCTTCATACCCTAAAACCAATTCAGTCCACATCACTTTTGCAGAGTTGCATTTGATAACGGACTTCATAATGTTCTTAGGTAGGCAAGAGACTATGATACTTTTAAGTCTCTTATCCTGGTTAGCCAGACGTCTATCCGCTGGAGACCATTGCTTAACAGGCTTCTTAATGGGTCTCTCAGGGGTAGAGGAAACGGCCAATGGCACATAACGCCCATTTTTTAATATTTCTATCAAGAAGGGTTCTAAGCCGTCTAAATAAATTAGAAATTCACTTTTCCAACTTGAGAAATCTTCTTCACCAAACGCCGGAACATTGGACACATGTGACCCCTCACGAACATCAAGAAGTTGGGGATGGTCATCATCATTATTACCAGGGCTTACAACTAGTGTAGGCATGGTAGTAGATGTGGTGACCGGAGTGTTGGTCGAAGTATTAGCTTGACTAGATTGACCAAAGGGTGGTGGTATAGGAGGCATAGTTTCAGTCATATTTGGATCTTGATTTTAAAAACAAGAACGGTTTATAAAAAGTTTTATAAATCAAACTGCTCTGATACCAATCGAAAGTCCCAAAGTACAACAATTGTTGAAACTATAACTCGAATAAACACGAACACACAAATAAATACTATTCAAACGAGTAATGCTTTATTAACTGTTATAAACAAAGTATTACAAGTGCTATGAATACACCCGTTGAATGACAATAAGAAATGAACCCTAGAATGAGTAAACTTGATTCGAGCCTCAAGTTTACAAGAGAACCTATGAGTCGCTGGTAGACAGTTGAGGGCTTAGAGGTTCCAGAGGGAGAAAGAAACTTAGATAAATTATCAAAGCGCAAGGGTTAAATGACTCTTCTTTCACCCTCCTATTTATAGTGGTGTGAGGTTGCTTCCTTAGTGGGAGTAGTTGATACGTGTCATCTTTTGAGTGGAAGAGTACAACGTATTAAATGCATGTCCATATTGAGACATACCTTTAAACTACTTTAAGTGAGCAGTTCTGCCAACTGTTCACTTTTGTCCCACTAGGTCGTTTTAGGCTTTAACTTGCATATCCTATTTTATCCCGCCCAAAATACCTTGGAGATTCTCCCACCTAAACTATAAATGGTAAAGCAAGTATCTGCTTGCTTAAGTCTTCATAGGGTTGTAAGTGATCTCTAAGTATTTTCATCCCAGAGATCCTTGAACACCAACACATTCCTTCTACATCCCAGCTTGTCCATAACTGCTTGTAAGTACGACTTCGGATATTTTCGACTTCTCTAACGTTGTCTTTGACTTGAATGTTCCTGGTGTGCCAGCTGAGGCTTTGTTATCTGCTGGTCTGGTCTTTGTTGTTGGTCCTCTCAACGACCCATAACACTTAGTCTAATTAAACAAATCTAGGTTGGGCCATAGTTAAAACTTTCATTGGCCCAACATATCTTTTATCATGCTTTTGAATTAAACCTATGAACTCATCAACCATTGTGTTGACACTTTAAGCATTTATCTCATGTATTTGATCTTGTGTGCTATTTGAAGTATGTAGAGTCTCATGCTTAGTTGAAGGATTTTGGAAGATTTATCTTATGCATTGAACATTTATCTCGTTGTCTATTTCAAACTTATAAATTCCCGCTGCTTTACATTTGAAACTTATGACTTGTAAACCATGTTATTTCAAATAAATGTAACGAGGTAAATTCTTTTTAAAACGTCTCATTTAGAGTCGTTCTCTTACACCTTGGACTTTGTTATTATGAAGTAACATCCCCTGAGCTTTACCGCTTCCGTTGACCGATTTTTGGGGTGTTATAATGTAGGGGCTTTTTGACTAAGGTACTAATGCAATAAGTAAATGTATAATCTGGGGAAGCATACAGTTTTTGAATAACATACTAAAAGTTTTAAATAATTGTATTCAACGCATGTTATTCTCACCCCGCAATTTGTAACAAAGTATATAAGAAAAGGGCTATGAACTCACCTTAGTAAGTCTAGTAGTATCGGTCGGTCGAAAAGTCTTGAAACGGAAGGATTACAATAACGAACGCTTTACCGCAAGCCGCGACCTATAATAGTAACGAGTACTTTATAAATGTACACGAACCCGAAAAATATTTATATTACTAGAAATTGACACAAAACATACTTGTGATAAGTAATATATATGCATACTTCAAGAATTCATCCTAAAAGTTATAAGTTTTAACTCATTTTACCAATTTTTGAAAATTTACCACTTCCTGAGCTCTCACGTGGCTTACTAAATAAAATACAAAACGGCCTCTAAAATTCACCAAATTCTAAATTCAGGTCCCTCTATGAATGTTTTATTCCCCAAAATTTTACCGAAAGCTTAAAACAAGTAAAACCCATTTTTACAATTTTTATTTGATAAAATGTACCCGAAATTGGACCTGCATGAACATACCAAATGGTCCTACTGTTTTGACCCACTTAGACAACTCCAAAATTCACGGAAAAAAATTAGGAAACTTACACACATTATGAATAAGCTACGGTTTTAATTTCATTGAAAAATATTAAGTTTAGACCACCCAGCTTTCAGTTTTACTACAATTGAAATTTCGGACAGTTTAACAACTCAATTAGTAAAATCATTTTAACTAACTTGTACTTACTTTTAAAAATCACAACCACTTGTGTTTGAAAGTAGACTCGAAGTACTTAGTTTTAGGATTTAAAAGATCAACAAAAGCCCTTAGTATGGTCAAGTAATTGCTATCGCAAGGTGACTCGAATTTTTGCAAATAATAAATCGACAATAACAAATTCGTTTTTAGGAGTTAAAAGGTGAATTTTATGTCAGAACGATCACAAGGACAAACCTCACGACTACAAACCTTAAAATCTCAGTTCACGACATATTAACTTGACCGAAACATTAATCCAAAAATCTGGACAGCAAGTAGTTTTCGTGCTCAAATTTTCAATAAAAACCAAATCATAAATCAGCTATAACTTATTCGTTTTTAGGATTTAGAAGTCGAATTTTATATCAAAACGATCACAAGAACAAACCCCACGACTAAAAACCTTAAAATCTCAGTTCACGACACTTTTACTTGACAGAAACGTAAATCTAAAATCTGGATAGCAAGTGGTTTTCGTGCAGAAATTTCCAATAAAAACCAAATCATAAATCGGCTATAACTTATTCGTTTTTAAGAGTTATAACCCGAATTTTATATCAAAATGATCCTTAGGACATCAATTTGCAGCCAAGACACTAAAATATCAGTTTGGAAAACCTTAAATTTGCTGAAATAAGACTCAAACCTGTTGTCCTAAAATGGCCATCACAAAATGCCTCTAAACATTATTTTCACCATGATCAATCATCACAACCTCGACTAACTAGCCTATCTCCATTCACAACTAGCCTTAAACCTAGTCAAGTCTCATAATATTAACATGAATCATCATCTATGGATTCTTGAAGTAGAAAATAAGTATGCATGTCAATCAACAATCAAAATAACAATAAAAGATCAAGTAGAAGTTCCTTACAATGATTTTAGAAGTAAAAAATATCAAAACAACCAACCCTTGTGGGTTATAAAAATTCGGACGCGCATCAACGGTGTCAAAAACCCAATCAAAACTCGTTTGTGATTAACCAAACTTCACAAGAACACTAATTAAATCTTCCTTGACAAACCCCATATCTCAATTTCGGATTATATGCATTAAATCAAAATTATGAAAATTTATGATGATTGAAAAATCAACACTATAGTGGATCTTAAATAATGGGTTTTTGTTTAGGATTGATGTAAGAGTGTTTTTATGTATAAGCAAGTGATTCGATGATGAAAAACTGATGATGATGGTGGTGTGGTGATGGTATTCGTCGAACCAGAGGGACAAGAAAGGAGAGAGTCGAATTTTTCTTTTTTTACGGTTAGTTTGTATGTATGTGTTTGTTGATACAAAAGTTAGATGATCCTTGCTTGATCCGAATTAGGCTTAATTCGGATGGATTAGGCTCCGGCTCTTGCACCAAGTGAATGTGTTGCTAAGACCCTGCACACTAAAACAACACGCGTTAAGCTTACCATGGGAACGTATCCCACGATTAGACTCCAGCGTGAGAGTAAGTAATCAGTTTAGGGTTATGAATCGGTTGTAGGTTGAGAGTGTGAAGAATGTGATACCTTTGTGGAACCCTTGTGGTTCCTTATATAGGCGGTGAAACCCTAATGGGTTGTCACCGATGCTTCAGCCCCAAGCAAAGGATAAGTGCCATAATTAGTTTTATTGTTATCTTCTAATTATGGTTAGTGTACATCCTCTACTTTAGGGTAAATCCATATCCTAATAAGATTGTGATTCTTTCTAACCCTGTACCAGCCGTGCCGGGCCGTGGGCCGCACAGCGGCCACTGTTCATTCGAAGCCTATAGGCTTAAATGACTTGATCCAACCCATTAGAGATGGGCCGGATGCAGGTAGTACCCGTGAGCCGGGTTCATGACCCGGTTAGGGACTATACGTCATCAGTGTTTTTTTAAGTTTAAGTAGTTAGGAGTAAGGGGTTGTTTGGCAATTGGTTTTGTAGGAGTAAACTAGTAAAATCTTGAGGGAGTGTTTGGTTATGGTGATAGTCGGTCATGGCTAAAGCAAAAAGGAAAAGAGCTTCGGCCAGCTTATTTACTAAAAACGATTTTATTATTCAAAACTTTATCCCGTTTAATAAACTCACGCATCAGACTTTAAAAAAACTCGTTATTGACTCGTTTTCGATAAAATACAAAATTAAGCCGAAAATAACAATTATGGGAATAAAGACACTTTATGGCTAAAATGTTGCGTTCGTTGACTTTTCACTCGATAAATCAAATAGTTTAGATAATAAAACTCAGCGAGGGATTTAAATCAATACCCGTGATTTAAATAAATATGGAAAATATAGTAAAATCTCCATAAATGAAAATAAATTATTTTAAATAGATGCAAAAATAATTAAAATATAATTTAATTAAGATTCTCGAAATCTCAGGATTCACATATGTTTAGGTAAAAGAAAAATTAAAATATTATTAAAAGCGAGAGGTACGAATAAAAGAATAATTTAATTACCGGGAAAATACGAGTTCTCACATGGAGTGGTATGAAACAAGATACAGTTATGTTCATATCTAAATGACTGACACGTCAGCATGGTTAAGATAGAACACCAACACGCTAGTAATTTGTTACAACCTTTAGAAATTTCTGTATAGAAGTGGAACAAGATCTCCATGGATCTTGTTACCGGACTACCACAGACTCAGAGGAAGCATGATGCTACCTGGATCGTGTCAATCGTTGACCAAGTCTACACATTTCCTTCGTATCTGTAAGAATTATGCAGTTAACCAGTTTACAGGGATATTTAAATAAGATATCGTACGATTTCATGGTGTTCCGACAATAATAATATCAGATAGAAATTTATGTTCACATTCACGTTTACGTTGACACTCACAGTTACGTCGCACGTTCGTGATCACGACCTTGTACGCGTTCACGTCCTTGTTCCGTTTCACGATTTTCTTTCACATTCACGTTCATGATCGTATTTTCTCTCACGATTTACGTTTCATGTATCACGTTCACCCTACGTTTCTCATATACCGTTCACCATATGTTTCACATATTACATTAGCCATATGTCCACGTATCACGTTCACAATTGTTCACGTATCACCTTCACAATTGTTCACGTACTATGTACACAATATGTCTCTTGTATCATTGCTTAGAGATTACTAATCTCATTCTTTTCATGTTATTTTGTATTGTATCATTTCATGTATCTTCTTCACGTTATTTCTTATCCACTCGGTCATATTCGTGAGGATCTATCTTACGTTGAGGGACCAGAAACTTTTCCGTATCGTCAAGAAAAGGTCATGAAGACCAAGATTATTCTTTTCGTCAAGATACTTTGGAGGAACCATTTCGAGCGGGAAGCCACTTGGGAACGGAGGAGTCTATCTGGACTTCTTATCCTCATTTCCTTCCATAATCCGGATATGTTCTTTTCAGCCACGTCTCGTTCCATGTTCTCTTCAGCCATGTCACGTACATGTTCTTTTCAGCCATATCATGTTTCTAATTCGAGGACGAATTATTCTTTTAGAGGGGAAGAGTTGTAAAACCCGCATAAATAACATAAAAGCATTAAATACACAAAAAATATGAATTAATTAAAACTTTATAATTAAGTAATACACGACAAGTATCATAAATATTTAATGTATCAAGACAAGTATTGTGTATGTTATTTATTCAATTACAAGTATTTATATATATAAATAATGCACGAAAAAATTTAACACGATGAAACACGAACTCAAGTCATGAATATTAATACACGGAAATTTGTAAAACACGAAAGCACAAACATAATATGAGGGGCTGTTTTGGCCGGATTTTAAGAAGAAAACAAGAAAAGTCCCAAGCCCGTCCCGTTTTGAAAATTTAACAACATCAGGGGTTATTCTTTTCCTTCATTTTCAAGTTTACAAAATAAACAAAAATTAGGGTTGTGTTGTATGTCTTGGTCGCCGGCAACAAAAGCAAAAGGGGGAGAAACACGCATTTGATCTTTGATAAATTTGGGCTTGTGTTCGTGTTTTCATCCTTGAATCTTTAATAACTCGGTAAACCTTAATCATACTTTTATTCATTTATTCTTTGATTCATGAATTTATTTAAATGGTATCAAAACATGTGTAATAATGACTAAAACATGGAAGTGATTCGGGTTTTGGTGGTTTTAGACACGGAAGCCGAGAGTCCCCTCCATGGGGAGCTCTCGGTGGGAATATAATACCCACAGCTGCCGGCCATAGTGGCTCGATGGCTGGGTTTCGTTGTCAGCCGCAAGGCAGCAGGCCAGCAGGGGGTGTTTGTTTTAGACGGTGGCAACCGAGAGCTTGGGCTCTCGGTCGGAACTCATTGACAGACAGTGGCTATGCTACTGCTGTCGATGGGAAGCAGAAAGACCAAACAGCCGACTGCCTTGTGACAGTGGCTAGGTCTGGGGCGCAAGGGGAAAGGACCACAACCGGGGGCTGTGGTTTTTGTTTCGTTTTGATTCGTGCATCCAAGACAAGAGGTCTCGGAGGGCTTGTTTTGAAGGGCTCGGCCAACCGATTACAAAAGGGGGCGTTTGGTTATTTTTTTTGCCTTAATTTAATTTAGAATTAATAATTTTAATTATAAATACATAGTAAAATTAATCATGGTATAATTGATTTAAACTAATTAAAGACATAACATATGTAATTATTTACATTTTAACCATGGTATAAATTAATTAGTGTTAATTTAATTATACAAGTATCAAGGTTATGGTAAAGTTTTATTAAAATATAAACCATGCTTCATTAATTAATAATCATCTTACAAATCATGTTATATTATTAATTAATAATTATTATGCTATGCTAAAGTATTTAATGGAATAAACTTTACTATATTACCATTTAATATATCAGGACTTATAAATATATTCTTTAAGCCTCGACTTATATTATATGTTTATTAAACTATCTTATTACTATTTATAGAAAGTTTCTATTTTCGGAAACTTACTATTTATGAAAACTTACTATTTATAGAAACTTACTATTTTGGAAACTTACAATTTATGGAAACTTAATATTTTTGGAAGTTGCTATATATGGAAACCTGCTACTTTTGTAAAGTTACTATATATGGAAACCTGCTACTTTTGTAAAGTTACTATATATGGAAACCTGCTATTTTTAAAAAGTTAATTATTATGAAACATCAAGTATAATAACACATGAAACACGTAATACGTTAATCAAGAACACATGAAGCACTAAGAAATACATGATAAAACATGAAACAGTAAAACAAGACATGAACAAGTAAAACAAGACATGAACAAGTAAAACAAGTCAAGAACAAGTGAGGCAAGTCAAGAACAAGTAAAGTAAACTAAGAATCAGTAAGTTATACATGAACATACAACTCATTCACGTCCTTTATTTTTAGCACTCGTGAAGTCGGAGTAGTATCTTCCGCCTTTCATCTTTCATTCGCTACTTGACATAAGGTACGGATATTCCTTCCTTTAGTAAGGACATTCTCTTTCTATGCATGATTAGGATTCCCTGTTTGCTGTCATCTTTTCCCCCAGTTTACATGTTATAAAACTTTTCACGTTTGCCATGCTATCGTTTTAAGTTGAATGAGCTATATACATGCATGCCATGTTCACCTAGTTATGGAGGTACCATAACCTTGACACTTGAGGCACCGGTGTCATGACTCTTCATGACGAGAGTGATTTCTTGCGACGTCCCTTCAATTACTTTGGCCATTATTATTATTGTCATGTTTTGCAGGTTTACAAGGTGACTGTGGTGTGTGCTCTACATCTGTCACATTGGAGCTGATCCCTCCACCCATACTTATATAATTAGAGGTCACCCCTCTAATTGTATGACGAGATCACCCCTCTATTTGTTCACGCACATTGATATATATCATGACTTATATGAGCTCTTTGGCATTTAAATTACATTTACATGTATAAACATCAGACTTTTTAGTATTAACCAGTTTATAAAACATGTTCCAGGTTTTCCATGACTTACACATATTCTGTTTCATTTCATATATTTTACTCATGATTCAGTTATTCTTATCATGTCATTATATCCGTTCAGTGAGCGTATTTCTCAGCCGTACTTTCTTTTCATAACCCAAACGGAAGGTACTCAAGGACAATCTCGAGCATTTAGAGGACGTGCATAGGATGTGAGCTACCTTATACTTCTTTTCCTTTTGCACTTCATTTACTTTATGCATGTTTTGGGCTTATGTTTGGGGGCCGATGTTTGATTCCGGTTTTCCTTTATGGTCATGTATGTTTTAAAGGCATGTTACCTTGCATGCTTTGATGACACGCCATAATTATCATGTAACGATCTACTTATCAAAGTGGGGTGTTATAGGTGGGAACCCACGGATGAGTTTTTGCCACGTAGAAACCCACCCGTGGGTTTTTTAACCATTTCGTCCAGCCTTAGATGATAGGTAGGAGTTAAAGTTTAGATATATTATGCACGACGTGTTTGATCTACGACACCTCTAGCTTAGCCATTGGTTCTTCGGTTAACATGTGAAGTCATGTATTTTAATTGTTCGAGAAGATTGAAGGGTAAAACGATAATTTATAATTGTCGTAGTCTATCTTTCTAGTCTTAATAGGTTACTTATTTTTACGGAATATTTGTTTGTTTCTTATTTTAATTTTGGCCAAGATTCTTGGATTTCTCTCCAAGGCTCTACTATGATACAAGTGTATTAGAATTCTTAGGGTATTAGGCAGATTATGAATTATTAAGAAAAGAGAGTTTCCTTTTGGGGTCCTAGTTGGGCACCATTTTGAGTGTTTATTAAATTTCTTATTCATTGTTCTTGTGTGGTTCCTTGTATTCACAACGGTCCCGCCATCATTTGGTATCAGAGCCTAGGTTTGGAGAATAAATCACACAACTTATTGAAGCAAAATCGCGAGAAACAAAAAAAAATGTTTTTGTTCGTCACTTTTTGCACAGTTGTGAGAAGATTGACGCACGCATTCGTTCACCATTGGATCTCTATGATTATTGGGCAGGATGTTCAAGACGCATAGATCTATGATCCTACCATTAGGATTTACGATTGGAGCTCTCTACCGGGAGTTACACCTGTCTAAAGTGGGTCCTCTTTTTTCTGCAAAATTGTTTTTGATACCTTTGGCTATACTTAACCCACGAATGTGTAGACGTAGAAAACATTTTGTTACGCGACTCGTAGATTCGCCGGACGAGGCAACGATGCAACTGACCAACAAGGACCACGTGTTGTAGAGAATGAAGACGTCTTTAAACAACTGAAGGAACTTCAAGATGGATTCTAAAATCAAGCTAACAGTAGAGCCGCCGGATGAGGCAATGGTCACGTGAGTGAGGATGATGTCACTCGAACCGGATCATCTTATTGGATGGTTGGCATGATGGTATGTGATTCTCCATATAGAAGCCGTGTTAAGGAAATTGAGAGGTGTTAGAAAGTTTTAGAGTTCGAGACTTGGAAAGACAAGAATCGAGGACGAGTCTTTTCCATGAGGAGGAAATGATGCAGGGCGTGTTCGGTCTCCCACTTGTAAGAACCCGTACTTTTCCCAGTATTATTTTATTCTTTATTCCTGTTTCTGAATTTACCAACGTATTTCATTTTCTTGAATTCTTTATATGTAAAATCCTGAGATCATGATAATTGTAATAAGTTATAATTTTTAAGTATTTCTAATCATTGGTAATACTCTACTTGGAATTATAAAAAATTTACTATATTTTTCCATATTTATTTAAATCAAAGTTTTTGATTTAAAATCACCCGCGTGCATTTTAGAATAAGTTTACTCAAAATCAATGAACAACGAGAATTCCTAGTGATCGCGATACCGACGGATGCCCAAAATTTTACGTTTTATTATCGATTGTTTCCATAATTGATATTTTCGATGATTTTGTTTTAATTATGTGATAAGTCGTGTCGGGAAATCCTAAAATCATATTTATGATGCATTGTAAATTTTGAAAAGTATTTTTACGAAACTCGAGCCCCATAAATATTTTCAAGATTTACTAATAGTCATTTTCTACCCTTTAAACTATTAAATTGATTTTAGATCCAAAAGATCTCACATTTAGCAAAACAAGCCCCTCCACCCACTATATATTATTTTTCCACTAAATACTTGTCATTTTATCTCATTAAAAACACACACTTAATTTCTTTTACTCTCTCCTTCTTTCTTTCATATATATGCCGCCACCCCTAAACCACAAAAACACCCATGAACAACAAAATCTAGCTTGAATTAATGAAAAGTAAATCAAGTCCTATGTTTAAAATCTTCTTGTGATTCTTTTAGTACCAAAATTTATCACGTGCATCAAGTTTTCAAGATTTTATGATTTCATGGTGGGTATAAGTTTTGATGATCATGCATGTGTTGTTTTTGGTATGATCATCATGTTTTTATGACTAAAAGTTTGATTTTTGATCTTTGATTTTGTTAAAATTTGACATAAAGGGTTTAGGAGCTTGTTTGGTTGATTGTTATGATAGTAGGGTGATTTTAGAGGTATGGATTATGTTAAAATGGGTCCAAACATTGATTTTATATGATTTCTAAAAGTTTATATTACATCAGCAGGTTTAGAGCAGAATTTCGTGGGTTTAAGTTGGGATATAGGCTGAGATCATTTGAATTTGTTTTAAAGTTTTCCGAGACGCTCGTTTTGATATAAGATAGAGCTTCTAACACATTACGAGTCAAAAGTTATGCTAGTTTTAGTATTCGTCTACCGGGAGACGCAAATCGGCACAATCCGAAATTGTGGCTGATTTTGGGTCGACTCTCGGGGACTTTACGCAAGGTTAGATAATGGATACTACTGGTTTTCAAAGTTTATAAACCTTATATGATGAGTCTATTAGTGTGTTTAAAAGGCTTATTGTCAAGATAATACTTTTAAAGTGGTATAAACGGTTTTACAAAACAAATATAAAATTATGTCCCAAATTTTAGAGTCAAGTGAAGTGTCGAGCTGATGGGTTTTAAAGTATGAAATTTGGCTCAAATTTTGGTGAGGTCTTATAAAGGTAATAAGTGACCTTGACATCAAGTTTCATTGTAATCGGACAAGTCTAGGTAGGGTAGATCGGTGTGTACATTTGGAGTGTACTTGCTGATTTCTATTTTTGACACATAGTTCAATGCTCGTGTGGCGTGAGTTTGAGTATTCACTATTGGACATGGTGACTTACTCAAGTGTTTAGTAATTATATAAATGGCTTAGCTACTGGTCCGAGTAAGGTAAAGTGATATTTTGACTTGCGTTGACTTGGCGTCTTATGACGGGTCAATTTCAAGTGTACAAGTATTTAAACGGGTAGTGTCGGATAAATGGGTTAATATGGATTCATTGGGTTCGTGTCACTGGTTTTGAAATATGAATACTTTGAAAACATTTGAGTCATATTATATTTGGTATATATCGAAATTTGAGTTCGAGTCTTAACGCGCGCCTTATTGTGATAGGTTGTAGTTTTCGTGTTTCCCGGGCATCCATATCATCGGTAATCGTCTTACTACTACTGTTTCTACTCAGTTGCTGAGTATCGTGATTCACTTACCTCGTGGCTAAGGTGAGTTCATAGCCCCTTTTTACTTGTACATGGTTTCTAAACACGGGGTGAGATTTTACATGGTGGAACACAACCATTTAAAAACTGTATGCTATCTAGAACTTGTATGCTATCCAGAACTTGTATGCTTTGCAAACTTTCATTATTATTATTGCTTTTAGTCTATAGCCTTAATTTTCCTCTCCTGATCATGAACCGTTAATTGTCTCGTGTGCTTTGCGCAAAGCGCGAATGTTGTGGGTGGATCCTTCGAGATTGACTATCCCCGTCCCGATTACCTAAACGCACTTACATTTGTTTATACTTGAATATTTAGGCTGAATACTCACTAGAGGAACTTACATTGAGTTAAGCTTTGGTTCATGAACTAAACAGCAATAATAGTAATAATAATTTCGGACGATGGTTACTGTACATAACCATTTTCCCTAATTCGTGTTTACAAATGAATGCTTGTGTTCCACACCTTTACTGCTAAACCTATGAATATCACTCAACTTTATGTTGACGATTTTACATGTTTAATCTCAGGTATTGTTACTTAGCTTTGCTTGGATGGGAGCCGGCATGATATTATCGCAGCTTGGATATTTCTGTGTATATTAAACTTTGGTTTTATCTAAAAGTCGTTCAAAAGATTTTTCTGTATTTTTGGTAATTAAGTGTTATAAATCATGATGAAATAATAAATCTTTCCACATATAAAACTATGGGACCTATGTTTAAAACTCTGATATATTATGATGTAATGTACATGTTTTTATTACGTCAACTTTGTGTCAACAGTAATTTATTGTTTCTTGTACTATGACGTGGAACCCCCTTGCTGCGTGTTCCCTTGTCTGATTCTGTAAGTCTCACAGATTGGTATCAGAGCGATGGTTATAGGGAACTGAGTCGTTTTCAAAACTTAGTCTATAGCCGAAAGTTCAAATATTTCATGTTTTAAGTGTCAAACACAGAATCTGCCATTGTTGTTCGATATCTGCGCGGGTAACTCTCTAATCCTTGTTATTTACTTTTAAATATTGTTGTAGTATTTCATCTCTTGATTACATGTTGAAATATTACATTACCCTCATGACGATAATTACTATGTCTTTTCATAGCCTTTGTGCTTTACGAATTATCATTGGATATTACTTGATTACATATGCTCTTACTGTATTTCTTGAGTTCTTGTTCTTGTGAACTGATCATGTTACAATAATTTTATATTGTTATAACATTTCATTACTTGTATTCAGAGCGCGTATGCTGTCAACTTTTCATACTCATTTTCTAAGTACTATTGCTATCTTGTTTATGCGTGATACGACTGACCTCATATACTCGTTCGATTTGAACCGGTTGTTTTTCTCGACTCACTGTTACATGTTGTGCATACTCTCGCGATACCATTGTTCGGGATTGGAGAACTGTTGCTTTCAATGAAACTCCTGATTTTCATTTTACTACCATGTGCGTTACCTTCATTGTTTAAATTCTTTTAAGATATCTATTTAGATATCCAATTTGCTTGTCGACCATTTGTGATTGAATGTCTTGGAAAATAGTCTATAGACCATTGTGTAGCTCAATGTGTCTCTGAAAAAGACTAAAGGACATCGTGTGAGTGACACATCTCGAAGCATTCCTTGATTTAGTGTTGATTAATATCGTGGGTTCTCATAACCTTGATTGACCTTTACATCATCGTTTTTACGCGACACTTTTATATCGATTAAATATTACTTCCTTGACCATTCTACGTTCGGACTTTGAATTACAACGTTCGTTGTACCTTGAAAACATCATCGTCATCTTGTAATTCATCTTCTAATATGTGACGATTGTTTGGAACACGAATGTACTTCTATAAACTTGTGCCCTCCCTTTTCATTAACCCTCCTCGCTCCAGGAATACGACTTGTTAATATTCTGTTTCTTTCTCGGTATGTCTTGTGATTTTGGAAAAGCACGCCGCCAAGAGACCTTCCTGCATTGCATCTTGATACCTAAGACACGGATGTCATGCGTCAATTTTGATTTCTTAGTTTATCGTTGGCATTCTTGAACCATTTCTATCCTATGTTTTCTTTACATGATTAATTTTACAATTTATTCTCTTTCACCTTTATGGAATCCACAAGTAATGTGTGTACATATAATTTGGGTCATTATAAAGTTAAATTAAATTTCAAGGTATTTTGAAAAATATACTTTGTACAGAAACTTTACAGGAAATTTAACAGTGTCTAGAAAATATTTTTATAAACTTTAGACACAAAAATATATATTTCTACTTGTTGAGACGTCCGCTTGGGACATAAAATCCGACCAGAAAATATTAAAAACGAGCAAGTTACACTCATTTGGGATTGTAAAATTTAAGAACTTAATTTTACATGTTTCAAAATATCATTTTGTTGACAGATTTAATGCAAGGGCATTTTCGTCCATATATGATCCATTTCAAGTCTCGAGTAAAACTGGAAAGTTGTCTGAAACGTCGTTTTACATCAAATTGCTTTATACTTCGAGTCTTAAAAATGTCATTAGCAAGTCAATTGGTTCGGTCAAACCCCAAAAGTCAAAGTTGACTAAAAAAGTCAAAGTTGATAGAAATTTCGAGATATGGGTTTTTAGGCGTTATTGAGTTCGTTTGCGCTCGTAAAACTATAAGTAATGATATTTTACCATTAAAAACATTGATTCCGTTTGAAAACATTTAAAATTAGTAACTTGGAGTTCGACCATGCATACATAAATCTTGAACTTTACCAAATGATTTGATAAACCGAAGACGAACTATATGTTTCGAAAAATGTGTACAATTTTATGTGTCACTATTTACGTGTTAAATTCCTAAACCTTCTTAAAATAGAACTTTTCAGAGTAGTTGTATCATTCGAAAACCGATAATCTAGTTTATTAAAAGTATATTTATGATAAATAAATTACAACATGAGCACATATGAATTCCTTTATCCTTTCTTTTATATATGACTTAATTGTCGTTCTAAGTTGTCTTGGTCTGCGTCTATCATACCACTGATTTGGGCCGAGGTTTGAAGTTCTTGCTTTCATATTGTTCGTTATCATTTTTGACACGTGTCTCCTGACGATTCCGGCTAAACCTTTTGAAACTGTATCAACATGTAACCATTTCATTGACTGTCTTGAACTACTCTTTATTTCCCTCATGTAACCCATTCGCTATTTTATAAGTTACCATATAAGCTCAAACTGGTATTGTTTGCAAAACATTTTACAAAATGTTCCACTTGGGCATTATTAAAATACTGGAATGTTATCTTATAAAATTAATTTATAGTATTAATTTTATAACGTATTTTCGTAAATTGTTCTACCTTGGTTCTATAAAGAAATCTTGTAACATTACAATTGTTGAATTAAATATCTAGCCAGTAGCTTATCGGCGAAGAGTTTCATAAATTATTTTGACTTCGGTTTTTACAAATGGCATTATATACATATTTTAAATAATATGACATGTAATACTGGTATGACGAAGCTGAGCATCGCATTGCTAGTCCTAAGTTGTGCATGGCCTGATCACCTATGCTTAATTTAGAAGAAGCCATGCGAGGCCGAATAGTAGTTACCCTAAATATTTGACCAAGAATCAACTTTTTAATTATGTTCCTTAAAAAGTTTGATAAAATAAAGTTTTAGAAAACTTTTACATCTTATGCGAGTAACAACAATTCGCCACGTACACCTATGAACCCTTATCTTTTCTTGAACAAAGTACATGCCTCGAGCACATATTTTCTTACTCCACGATCTTTGTTTTACTTGTTACCTCATCATCCTCATGATACAATTCTCGTTACCAATCATATAATTATCGACCATTGATACCAGACTTGAAAGTTTCAACGTTGTTATGCTTCTACATCAACCGAAATTTCAATCTATTTTAGTAGACCTTCAAAACGTCTTTGGACGCAAATAGTGATTTATGACTGGACGTGAACGATAATTTCGTGTAATTATCATGATGTCTGTTAGACTATATCGTCTCGAAATTCATTCGTGTAAACCACGTATTGATTTCACTCTCATTGCTAATATTGTTCATATTACTAGACTTACTCTCAAGCGACTTCTTAAGATTTTCTTTGATTCGAAAATTCGTTGTGTGGCTTCTCTTTCGATCGTGTATCGACCGCTAAGAACCTAATAAACTATTGTTGGTAGCGCCGACCGCACTCGTGAATTAATCTTGCAATAATCCTTTGTTTCTTATCGTCCTTGTCATCAATGCATCTATCATGTTCGTTAAGAAATTGATACGAATTTCATTTTATTCCCACCTGTTGTTTCTTGTATTCTAATTGTTTATTTTTACTCGTTTCATACTTGTTTACTATCTTGTCACCATTTGAAAACCAGAACATGTCCTATTTTTATCATTGGATACCTTAATTACCTACCTGGATTTCTAAAAATTGTTACAAATTTTTAAAAATGTTTTACGCCATTTTATCAAATGTTTAAATTACCAAAATACCTATTTCAAGTTAATGTCGGATATATATATCCTCTTTGGTAAATTTATAATTAGTGTTTAAAAAGGATGTCAGGCTGTATCATTTAAAGTATTTGATTTTATCATACTTTACTTTCAATATAATGAAATTATTAAATTAATTTATAATTTCTAGCAATGATTCTAAATAATATGGAAACTTGATTTTCACTAATGGTAACGATAAACTTGAGTTTTTAACAATGATTTTTATACTATCATCTGAAAGTTCTTAAGCTGGTCGAAATAATTATTTGAACTTAGTTACTTTTACTTCGTAATCCTGATCAAGAAAAAGATTTAGCAACTGCTTAATCACTAAATATAGATAGTTTGATTTTAAATCACTACACCTTGTAAAAAAAATTAATCAAGAAAATATTTAAACTGAGTTTTAAAGTAATACCAAAATCCTAGACAACTGATTGTGACAGCTTGTATTTTAAATGATTACATGTAATTCATTTTTCCCTTATATTTCTCTTGTAACTAGATTGTTACGTTTTAAGATTGTCATGCTTTACAGTTTGCGCGATTTGCGATTCCTTGTTGATTAACAATCTTGATTCAGTTTAGCGCACTTTGTTCATTTAAGCGATTCTTGTATTCATTTTGTCTCTTGATAATTGTTCGTCTTAAAAGGTCATTATTCTAATCCAAGTTTGAAAAATTTATTCGAAAAGGAATTAAGAAACTAAAGCGTAGTAAATTCCAATCGTGAAGGTACGTCGTGGTGCAGAAATTACCTGGGAAGTAATGAAATTGTTCTACACTGTGTACCTCCTTTTGTTTGCATCTTCTACTGTCTCTAGGAGAACTATGAGGGGCCAGAGTTCCTTTAGGGGGGAAGACTGTAAGAACCCGTACTTTTCCCAATATTATTTTATTCTTTATTCGTGTTTCTGAATTTTCAAACGTATTTCATTTTCTTGAGTTCTTAATATGTAAAATCCTGAGATCATGATAATTTTAATAAGTTATACTTTTTAAGTATTTCTAACCATTGATAATACTCTATTTGGAATTATAAAAAATTTATTTTATTTTTCCATATTTATTTAAATCAAAGTTTTTGATTTAAAATCACCCGCGTGCATTTTACAATGAGTTTACTCAAAATCAATGAACAACGAGAATTCATAGTGATCGCGATACTGACGGATGCCCAAAATTTGACGTTTTATTATCGATCGTTTCGATAATTAATATTTTCGACGATTTCGTTTTAATTACGTGATAAGTCGTGTCGGAAAAACCTAAAATTATATTTATGATGCATTGTAACTTTTGAAAAGTATTTTTACAAAACCCGAGCCCCGTAAATATTTTCAAGATTTACTATAGTCATTTTCTACCCTTAAACTATTAAATTGCTTTAGATCAAAAGATCTAACATTTGGCAAAACAAGCCCCTCCACCCACTATATATTATTTTTCCACTAAATACTTCTCATTTTATCTCAATAAAAACACACATTTAAATTGTTTTACTCTCTCCTTCTTTCTTTCATATATATGCCGCCACCCTGATGTAATCGAGTGGATAGTATATGTGATAATTAAGATACGTTATAGTGTAAATTAGAAAATTACCTTTAGGAAAAAGTAATAGACTAGAATTACCAAAGACGGATTTAATTAAACACGTTGGTGAACCAAGTTCCTTGTACACGAAGATCGAGTGAATTTGAGACGCTTTGTATCGATTTGGACAATTGACTCGAATTGGTTTCGGTTTTTAAAACTAAAATTAATTCTACCAATTTAAAACTTATTAATCCTAAGTGCATGAATCGTTACCCCAAATTAATTTAAATAAATACGATTATTAAAATATTTAACTACTTGAATTATACTCTATTTAAAATTAATTAAAACTTAACTATTAATAAAAGTGACTGTTACACTAAAAATTATTTAAACAAATTTAAAAACTAATTAAAATCTATTAGGTAATTAAATCTATTAAAAATAAACTTTTACTTTTTAACTAAACATTATATACTTTAAAAAAACTAATTTTATAAAAATCTAATTAAACTCTAATTATTTTAAATCTAATTAAATTTCTAAATTACTAAACAATTTTTATTTTATTTTGAAACTATTTATTATTTTTAAAACTAAAAGTTAATTTAATAAAAATATTAATTAAAATTTATCTAAACAAAAATCAGTTAAAACACTACTTAAATCAAAGCTGCCATCCACTAACTAGGTTTATTAATTACTGAATCAAACTATTTAACAAAACAGACACCTAGAGCAGATGGTAAACATACATGACAGATAACCATGAGGTCATGGGTTCGAATCCCTTTGGGGACATAATTTTTGGGTGATTTAATTTTTGGACATTTAGAAGTAACAAATTCACAGGAGTGATTTTTTTAGTGAACTTTTGGACAGCTGATAAGTATATCATCTGGTGAGCTTATCAGATCAGTGGAATCTGATAGCTTATAGGTATATCAGAAAAACCAATAAACACTTTAAGAACAAACTAAAATCAGCACAATATGAACTTGTAACAACAAATTATAATCATCCAGCGACAACAAAATTAAATCTGGGATAACAAAACTCAGCTCCACAAATTTTATGCAGATAAAACTAAGCAGAAATATCAGAAGGTCTAGATCAGATAAGCAGCTAGCAACTATTCCTATTATAACGATGGGTAAATTGCATTAGGCTATCTTATTCAGCAGCTAAGATCAGAAATATCAAATTATAAAACATCATTCAAACAATCCTAATAACAAATCTTAAGCGAAACAGAATATCAAGCAAGAACAATCACTCAATCAAACTCTAAAATATACAGCCTATATGAACCTGCTAAAACCAAACGAAATCAGTATGTAATAAAACTCTAGCTAAACTGAATAAATCAGTTCATCAGATAAGCTCTAATTCAGCAGACCAACCAAACAATGCATCAGACTCAGCAAATAACAAAGTTCTATATCAGATACCCAAATTCAGTCAATCAGAATCATTAACTCAATAATCAAAACCAAATTATCAAGCAAATTCATAATACATTAACAAAAACAGATCCAGAAATTTATCTAAAACTTAACAGCGTAAACATCCAGTAACAGTAATAGCACCATTTAATACTATAGCAGCTTAACAAAACTCAGAATAATCTCAAATTAATCATGGCAGACATCAAAGCAGTTCAACTAAATCAAGCAGATTTGCAGAAAACATAAACCAAATATCAATTATAACTAAGAAATTCATAAAATATAAAAGTAAGCTTAACCTTTTTGATGAAACCTTTGGGATGTAGAAGCGGCGCTGAGCCGTCTAAGTACCTAATCAAGACCACCTTTCAACTCAAAAATCACCATCGAGCCAAGACTCGAACCAAACAGTAATTCGATCCAACAACTTTAGATTATTTTAATTATTCAGTGGGAATAATTATCTTATCCCTCGTTCTAACTCCAAATCACACACATAAACTATCAAACGAGTTTATATGAATGATTTATTCAAATAATATCAATTTAATATATTATTAATTGCAAGATTATTTAAACAGAAACAGTAAATTGCAAAAGAGAGACCAAAATCAAAATTCAATTTTATTAATTCATCAAAATCATTACAATACTATAAAAATAAAACTACAATAATCTAAATCTAAATTGACATTATAACACAAGAAAGAAAAAGGGACGATTACATGATTATTTTGAGGGGGTATTTATAGGCTAAGTGAGGGTGAGGGGTGATTGCTGATGAACGATTGTAGCCCTTGGATGACCTTCTCATTCTCTCTCTCTTTTCTGTTTCGATCCAACGGCTAAAACATACCTTTGATCACACGGATTGCCAACATGTCTAAACGTGTGCTTCTTGTGTTAGTTTGGATCTGACGTGGAGGTATGTGATTGGCTCTTCATTAATTGGAAGAGATTTCAGCCAATATGAGGATAGATGTGACGCTTCATGGTGCCATGTGGAACATAGTACTAAGAATCTGTGTGTAGACCACGCATCCCATCTTCCTCCTTATTCTGATTAGAGGCGCGTGTAAAGCAATCCTCGATTAATTGATACACCTTAAATATTAGGGTTCTTCACTGCTTCTTTCCCCAATTTCTTTTCACGTCTTCTTTTCTTTTTTTTTTTCTTTGTATACTTTCTTTGACCATGACTTGTTGATTCAAAATTTATAAATAAACTTTTAATTCGTTTCATTCTTTCTTTGATGGGATTAGATTGGACCCGAAACTTGGACCAAGATTAAACTTCCATCCGTTTCATGTTTATTAGTTGTTGGGCTGAACTTGGGCCTTTCTCCATTAATCTCTATAAACTTCATAAGTGGGCTTAAAGGCCCATTAAGCATATGTGGGACCCACTTGGCCTTAAAACTTTTGATAAATCCACGAATAAAAACGAACTTGACTTTTAGCCTTGATAGAATCTTCAAACTCGTGTCGGTTTTTGCCAATTTTCGCGATCATTGGTACCTACACACATGAAACGACAAACAAACGAATACAAGGCAATAATTATACATTTAATGCATTTATTCATCGTTTTTAGATACAGTTGATATGAGTAAAATCACTCATATCAAACTCCCCCTTGCTAAGCAATTGCCATGTCCTCACGCAATGATAAAAAATAAAACACTAACTACACTTTAATTCAACTTTTGACATTTTATTTTGCAAAAACATAATGTATTGCTTTCATTATTTGAAAAATAACTTTTAGGATCATAAAACTCAAATAGATTCATCGTCCTCCACTTATCACTTTTCCATGCCAAGTGTAAAAACAAGATCATTGTTAATCATAAGCCCCCAAATTAAACCAACTCATACAAGTAATTTGTGTTAAACTCAATCTCCTATAATTCCTAATTGTATCTCTATATTTTATTTGTCATTCACCCAAAGGCTCATTTGACTTTATTTGATATTTATTAGTCCAAAAATGAAGGCAAGAACGGTGTAAACTCAACACTCAAAACCTAACCTCGACTTCAAAACCGTTGTCACTAAAGTAAGCCCACATCAAGGATAACTTAACACGATTTGAGGGATAAATCCCCAGACCCGAAATTTGGCTAATAGGACTACTTAAAAGCAACAATAAAACCTCCAAAGTCAATTATGACCTTATTAATGGAGTTAGCAACAACTACATCATATCACCTTGTGGCTCTTTAAGATGCAATTGTGCTCCTTATTTAAAATCCACACCCGAAGGCTCCTTGGACAAAATTAAAGGAATTGACATTCACCATCCCACCTTATGGCTCATGATGATGAAGCAATTTTTATTCAACACGTCCCCTTGCCATACACCCTAAGGCTCTAATGACAAGGTTAGTGCTACATGACTCCCACCCGAAGGCTCCTACAGAACATGTTTTTATTTATTCTTCTTTATTAATATGATATTTATAGTAAGCCAAATTTCTGCAATCCCATGATCAAAAGTCCATGACGCTGACACCCTTAATGTGTTCTCACTTTAATTACAAGGGAAGAAAAAGAAGGAGTTACGAGTTAAGATATCAAGCCTAAACCGCTAAAAACTTAATTTATTAAGCAATTATTATTCAAGCGTGGAAAATAAATACGAGGAGATTAAATTAAACACAAAAATACTTACACAAGAAAGAATTAACTTTAGAAACTTATGATTAAACTCTATAGTCTCTTGTTCTCCATATTATAAAATTCCAAAAATGTGAAATCAATGGATACTTAGCCTATTAAATCAAAGTTTTGGGTTTTCAAGTCATCTATAGGATCTTGCATCTTCTTATACTTTTTCAAGTTTTAGAATTTGCGTTTTAAAGTTCCCTTGATAAACGACTTTCTAGGATCAATTATAGGAACTTGCGAAAAGTTCTTGTTCTTAACCCGTATGAATTAAGACTTTCGCGTTTTAAAGCTCCCTATATAAAAGCCTAGCAAAACTTAATTCAAACACGTTAAGGAAAAGCTAAGGTAAAAACCAAGTCGAGTCAAAAACTATTTTTATTTTCACCAACGGAAGGCCTACATTTGTGTCAAAAGCACTTATTTTCTTTATTAAAACTTAAAAATAACACTAAAAATTTAAAAAATTTATGAAAAACGAGAAAAACGATTACGTTTGGACACGACAAAAGAAATTGCAAGCGATTATATCAATTGACTCCCCCATGCTAAAACCAAACATTGTCCTCAATGTTTCTTAGCTCAAGAGTAACACCCCCTTGCTAAAACACGAAGAGTCTAATGCAAAATCCTAACATGGAAAGAGCACGCAAATCTATAAGCCGTTTATTAATTATGCCTCAAGATAAAAGGTTAGTCGATAAAAATCAAAGGATAAAGAGTGTGCCCCTTTTTGGCATTCAAAGAAAGGAAGATCAAGTGGACCGGCAAAAACCGAACACGAGAGTCTTCAATTATTAGGGTCATACCTAACATTCACAACACAACAAAACATGAGCACGAGCTTGAAAGATCAAGCCTTATTAGTGTTAGAAAATAGAAAGAAGGTAGAATGTATGGGACTCCCCCACAAGGCACCTCGTTTTTGTTAATCGATTCATGAGCTAGACTCGATCCCCCATTTATTGTTCCTTAGGGAAAATGGTGAAAACCGGCATAATGGAATAAAATCCAACATAAAGCACGATGCCGGGGTCAAAGATCACATCCTTGTTGTCGGATGACAAACGAAAGGATAAAACTCCAACACAAATCTCTAAAAAGAGATAGTGGTCAATATCACGAATCATGAAATGAATATAGCATGCTCCCCGAGATAAACTCGCACCAAGAAATCTTTCAAATATTGCATCGGTGAATGATGAGATGGCATTTATACATGATCTCATCGTTCTTTTCGGGCTTTTAATGCATTAAAATGTCATAAAATACCATATATATGCTTGTGTTTGTTTACTTGTGTATTTTAGGTATGGATATCGTGAAAAAGACAAAAGATCACAAGATACAAGGAAAAACGAACACGAGAAACGAAGCCGTACAATGAACCGGGCCCTAATCATGGAATTTTCATCAAATACCCTTGAAGACTTGAAGACAAAACAAGATTGATCCTCCAAGAATGAAGAAATGACACTTAAAACCCTTGTATATTGATAATTACAAGTTTGGTCCCTTAAGTTTGTCAAAATTGCAAAAAGGTCCTTCAACTTTGAAGAAATGGCAAGAATAGTCCCTCAACAAATTCAAATTGTCAATTTTGGTCCCTCATGAAGTGAAAGACATAATGAAGACCTTTGAAGATCAAAGAAGTCCAAGTTCAGCCCTTGAAAATACTCAAAATGGCAAAAATCATCCTTGTAACACTTTTTGTCAAAGTTTTGTGCCAAATATGTAAAAGGTGGAAAGTTATTTGCAAGGGAAGTCACGTTTTAGGGCTGAAACTTAAAATGCCAAAAATATCAAAACTCAAGGGCTGAAGTTGCCAAAGTGGAAAGATTCAAACTGGAAAAGGCGCTTAACAACTCCTTTCCCCCAAATTAGGATCAAAAGGGACTTACTGTACATCTTTACCCACCCAGATTTTACCCAACTAAAACCTTGGGTAAATTTCAATTAAACCTACCCACGTTTGATTCACACGTACCAAAACCCTTCCCACGCCTTAAATCACCAATCCCACGTTTGAGGACCCCACCCCCAAATACCCCGTCCACCAATAGCATCAATCCTTGGGCTCCAAGCACACTGACGTGTCCCAAATCAACAATAGAGATGCATTGCTTCCTCCCAAAGCAAAAAGGAACGGTTTAGATCAATTTGACACCTCAACCACCAAAAACGTGTAAAGGGTATTTTTGAGAATTTCTTGTATTAGGGTTAGTGTTTTTTAGGGTTCTAGTAGATTCTATGAGTAGTATAAAGAGAGGCTCCAACCTGTGGATGCCCTCTTGTTCCAGTTTCTTTAGCTAATCTATGTAATCCCTTTTTAATAAATAAAGTTGGTAATTTTTTCTACAAAAGTGTAATTCCTTTTATTTTTAAAAGTTTGGTATTGATTAGCTAATACTCTGAGTTCCACCTTTATGTGATGAAAGGATTTTGAGTTTCAAAATATTTTGAAGATTTTTGAAAATTTGATAATTTTGGAGAAATCTGTCCCAAGGATTGTGGTTATAGAATCAGTATTAATTAGTGTTATATTGTTATTTAAACAAGTTAAGAAGGTTTTAAAAAGTTTTTGGAAGGTTTAAGTATAAAAGAAAAAGTTAAACAGAATATATATTTTGTTATACTATTTTGCTTTTTGCTTTGATTTTGTTCTTAAACAGGGATTGAAGGTTGTTGATTCAGTTCAGCACCAACCCGTGTTGGTTTGGAAGTGGATTTTCATCCACCAAGGTTTTGGAAGTAAAACCTTGAGGTAACTTCTTTTATTTTTTTGAAAAATCTCAGAAAGTGCAAGTGTATGTGATTGATTGATTATCTGTTATTGGTGTGATAAAGGTGTTTGATTTGAGTGTAATCAGTATTGTTATGCATGTTTAAGTGTTTGAGAATTAGTTTGATTGATTGTGGAAGTAATTTGGTTTGATAAAGTTGGTTTTCAGAAAATAAAAGGGTGTTTGGCTACAAGAATTAGCAGGGCATAATGTTTTGATTTGGATATTAAAAGGTGTTAGATTACTTGATTAAGGTTGATTAAGATATTTAGTTAGTTGTTAGTAAGTTTAGAAAAGATTTGAACAAGTTTGGAGTGTTAAAAGTGGAAATAGCATAGCAAACCTACATAAGTCATATTCTGCTTAAATTTCAGGAGTATTGATGCTTGATCTTTGATTACTGATTGAGATTTAGGCCAGTTGAGTTATTGGATTTACTAGTGTGCTATTTGGTTGTTGTGTATGCAAAGTTTGGTCTATTGAATCTCAATAGGGTGCTAGAAAACTGCATATAGTCCACCAGACTTCCCATTTTTGTCACAGAAACTGAAATAGGCCTTCATGTGCTTTTGTTTTTGATTTTTGGTGTGCTAAGTGTTAGTTGCTTGCTAGTAATCGACTCCTTGTGCTTAAATAAGCACAAGGGTGCCCTTTTGCTCCAAATTCATACACCAAAACAAACTTCCAAGCCCTCTTGGAAGACTTCACATTCTGTGAAGAAAGCAAGAACACAAAGCACACAGCTTGTGTTCATAACTTGGAAACTGGCAACGATTTTGACCAATACCTGGTTTAATCTTAGCTAAAAGTGGAATTGAATTTGTTTCTAGCTTGTTTAAAGGTCACTAGTTTGATTGGAAAAAGTTAAAAAAATAAAAAAAAAAGTAAAAGTATAAAAAGGGGGGTTAGCGCACCTCGAACCCCTGACGTGCCGTTCAACACACCAACAACACAACCATCCTGCCCTTGGGTCTTTTACTGACCAAGGGTGGATTGGTTATACTCTTAACCACTTTTTCATTTCTTTCTTAAATAATAAGCCGTGGCTTATTTCATAGATTTTGAGCTTATTTGTTAAGCAATCTTGCTTCTTTGATTTTTTCTAGAATCTTAATAGGTTTATAGATTTTTCCAGCTTGGTTTCATTTTTTTTCGTTTATTTAATTATTTTTTAGGATTTATTTAATACCCGTTTTTTATAAAGTCATTAAAAAATAGAAAAAATAGTTTTAATTTTTAGGAAAAATAGTTTTTAGCTTTCTAATAAATTTTTTGAGGTTTACATCTAATTTTGGTTTTATAAACTTTTATTTTTAATTTTATAATATTTTCAGGTTTTTTATAAACTTTAAAGATTTCTATAAAATTATTAAAAAAGGTTTAGGAGCTCTAATTTGTGTTTTTCTCTTAGTTATATTATTTAGGATTTTTATAAATTTTTTAGAATTAATTTTAGAAACTTTTTATTTTTAGTAATATTTAAATATTATTTTATTATTAAATTTTCAAAATTTTATTTTTATTTCTTTTTCATTTTTCTTAGGATCTTAATCATTAATTAGGACTATTTCCATTTTTAGAATAATTTTCTAGCTTTTAGATTTGTTTTAAAAATTATTTTAAGTTTAATTAGGTTTTAATCATTTTAAATCATTTTAGAATTTTAAAAATAGTTTTAATAGGTTTTAATTTTTAGAAAAATACTTTTTAGTCTTCTAATAATATAAGTTAAGTATTAGTTCAATAAAATCATATTTTAGACATTTGAATTAGTTATATTTAATTTTAGGGCTTTAATTAGCATTTAAAATTAAATATTTAATTAATAAAAGGTTTTAAAATATCTTTGTTGGATTTTTATCTTTATTTATATTATTTTAGACTTCTTTTTAGTCTTTTTAATTCTTGATTTTGTTTTTGGTCTTAGTATAATAATTTTTTTTATTTGGGTAGTTTTTCACGACTTTACGTCTTTTACGTCGTAGTTTAATTTTAGCATATCCGTCTTTTCATCCTCTCATCCCCATTCTTCTTAATATTAATCTCAAATACATACAAGTTAATTCACAACACATATACCTCCTTGGGAAACGAACTTTTTCTCTTCTTTTTAAGTGATTAAGGGTCATTACTTGTGGTTTTCCTAAATCACTCGTTAATACTTACCGCTACTTTTAGTTGCTTGTTTTTCCTAAAGCAAGTATCTAAATTTACCTACAACCATTTTGGCGCCGCTGCCGGGGAGGTGTGTTGTGCTTTAATTTGGAAACTTTTGTTTTTGATATTATCCATAAATAGTATTTGTGTTAAGTGGAACTCCCTTAACACGTATTATCGGTTTTCTTGGTTTTTCTTGTAGAAATATTAATATATTGTATTAAGTATCACAATCAAAATACAATATCTCCAAAAGTGTGCAAACACAACCTTAATTGGGATTTGATCTCCTAATTATTGTATTCGAATCTCAAACAAAAAGAAAAGGCAAAATAGATAAATACTTTCGTGAAGCTCGATTTTGAAAAATACAAACTATAAGGTGGGTATATAAGGCGGGTATTATAAAATATACCCTAAGGAAAAAGGCTCTTAAGTGCTTCGCGCCGCCTCGTTTCCCCGCTTGCTTGTGAGTATTTTGAGATTGAAGGCTAATCGAGGGTTTTGCCGCCCAAAATATTATTACGTATACTATATTTGCTTGGTTTTCTTTGTGATTAAACCCTCGTGAACAATTTGGTTTTCACCAAAGTTCTAAAATCATTCGAAGGCGTTCACTCCACGTGATGGTTTTCATTCCTTTGAGGCTTCTTTAATCAAGAGTTTGATTCGAGGAGAGATTTTGTAGATTGTTGTCTACGAAGATACACCAAAATCCAAAAAAATTAAATATCATCAAAAACACAAAAAAATTGAAAAATTCACAAAACAACCAAAAAGAATCTTCTTTGCTCACCTCCCATTCGTCGTGAAGTTTATGATCACTCGTAATCAAGCTAAACGAGCTCGTAAACGTCTTCAAAAGCAAGCAAATCAAGGATCGTTGATTGTTGAAGAACCTCCAATTGTTGAACCTATTATAGAACAAGAAGTCGTAATGGCTAATCGTACTATGATGGAGTTGCTACAAGCACCCACCGAGGGTTTTGGAGAGGCTATTGTTATTCCCGCCATCCTTGCGGAGAATTTCGAGATTAAGACGGGTTTAATGTCGATGTTGCAAGCAAACAAGTTTCGAGGACACGAGAAAGACAACCCGCATTACCATATTAGGAATTTCAACCGTCTCACCGCCACTAGCAAATTCAAGGATGTTCCACATGACGCCATTAAGATGATGTTGTTTCCATACTCGTTGGATGGACCCGCAAAAATTTGGCTCGAGAAAGAACCGCCAAACTCGATTTTGACATGGGCCGATCTCGTTTCTAAGTTTGTGAACAAGTTTTTTCCACCATCTAAAACAACACACTTAAAAAATGAGATTTCACGATTTGTGCAACGTAACAATGAAAGTTTTTCAATGGCATGGGAACGATTTAAAGAGATGTTACATGAATGTCCTCACCATGATTTTTCGGAATTGCATCAAATTGATACCTTTTATAATGGGCTTAATGATCATGAACGAGATTATTTGAATGCCGCCGCGGGTGGTAATTTTTTGTGCAAGACGACAAATGAGGCTTTACAAATCATTGAAAATCGATCTAAGGTTTATAGCCCTCGTAACACACCGAGTGTTGCCAATATGGGTTCGTCATCTTCGTCACAATCGTCTCGTAGCATTAACGCCTTACATGATGAAGCTAATGAGGAAAATCGGTTTTTTGATAGATTTGCTAATCTAATGTCCCATTGGAAGGCTCAAGAAGCTTCCAATTCCGCTTCGGTTAAAGCGGTTGCTAAGAGTTGTTTATCTTGTGGGGGAGCTCATGATCTTTCCGAGTGCATTACCGCGGATGGTAACACTTCGAGTGCTTATGTAGCAACGGGAACTTACAACCAAAACGGCCAAGGTTCCCGCCAAAATCAAGCTCCACCAAACCAAAATGTTAATAATTATCGAAACAACAACCAAGGTAATTACCAAGGCAACACACGCAATTACAACAAAGGGAATTATCAAAGTGGGAATGGACAAATCTCTAATCAAAATCAAAACCGTGATTTTCAAAACACTACACAAGGTTTTCAAAATGCTCACACGAAAAATTTACAAGGAGAATTTTTAGATTATGCAAAAGCAAATGATGATAAATTTGATAATATGCAACGTGAGATGATTAGCTTAAGATCCGAGTTGAAAAACGAGCTTAAAAATGAACTTGCTAATGAACTTAAAACTCATGCAAACAAAATGGAAGGAAATGTCCAACGTCTTCAACAAAACCAACAAAAGATGGAATTAGGACAACATGAGATTAAGCAAGAGTTATTGAAAGCGGATGCTAGGCAATCAAAATTTGAGGACCGAATGGCTAAGATGTTTGAAGCAATCATGTGTAAGCCCTCTTCTTCGGGTGGTCTTCCTAGTGATACCATTAACAACCCGAGGGGAGAATTGAAGGTTGTTGCTACACGAAGTGGTAAAACTTTCAAGGAACCAATCTCTCGTCCAAGTACTTCTACGGAGAAGGAAATCGAGAAAGAACCCGAGGTGATGGTCGAAAAGGAGCATATTACAATCCCACGAAGTACCGCTCAAACCACACCTACGGTTGAACCAATACCAATTGTGGAACCCGAGTTTCCAAGGCCGTTGCCTAATGACCAACCCACACCACCTTTACCTTACCCTTCGAGACGTAACAAAGAGAAAGCACAAGAACGAAACAATTATCAATTTGAGCTATTTATGAAAATGTTTCGTGATCTACATTTTAACATAAGTTTTGCCGATGCTTTAATCATGATGCCTCGATTCGCCGCAAACTTCAAAAGTATGCTAAACAACAAAGAAAAGTTACAACAATCGTCTAGTTGTTCATCGGTTTTTCTAAGCCGCATACCACAAAAAGTCGGTGATCCCGGTAAATTTTTGATTCCGTGTGCTATTCAAGATATGGAGGAATGCTACGCCTTGGCCGATCTTGGTGCTAGTATTAATTTAATGCCTCTCGAGATTTTCAAATCGCTTTCGCTTCCGGCTCTTACTCCTTCGAACATGTCCATCGAGATGGCCGATCATTCTACGATCATGGCATGTGGAGTAGCCGAGGACGTTTTCGTTAAAGTCGGAAAGTTTTACTATCTCGTTGACTTTATCGTTGTAGACATTCCTATCGATCGAAAAGTTCCTCTCATTTTGGGTCGTTCATTTTTGGATACATCACGAGCACTTATCGATGTTCATGCTCGTAAAATCACCCTTCGTTTCAATGAAGAAGAACTTGTCATCAATGCAACACAAAACTCCAATCTTTCTCATGTATATTCTATTGCAACTTTAAACCATGGTGACTCGACCAATGTCGTTTGCAAAGAATTTTCACCAAGAGTTTTAGGGAATGTCGCCAAAAACAATTTACCATTTCCTCCGCCGGTGGAGGTTATGAGTGTAAAACCTACAAAGAAGAAACCATCAATACTTGAATCGAAAAATCCTTCACATTCATTCTTGAAAAGTGTTGATAAGTTGCCGGTTTCTACGGAAAATCTTTCGGATGATGAATATGTTGACCCCGATGGGGAGGTTTTCTTCGTCGATAAACGTTTTGAGAACTTGCCACCACCAAAACCAAAACGGTTTCAAAATGTGAGAATTTTTAGTGTGACTAACATCGTCTTAGAAACACCGAATATTTTCGACATAATCAAAAAGGGTTTTCATAAAGAGAATTTAAAAGATAACAAAGGAAAAGATCTTAAATGTGATTTAATTGATTTTTCTACAAATCTAACTCCGTCATCACCACGTGTTTTGAGTGCTACAAACTCGTCTACTCCTTTTGACGATGTTTTGTGTGGTCCTAGTATGGGGGAAACCCCTTATGTTCCCTCATCCTTGTCCACCGAGGACGAGATATTCGATCCCGGAATTTCATGTAAAGGGAAATCTCGGTCTTCCACCGATGCAATAAATGGAAACTATATCTATTTGCTTGGTGCGAGTCTACCTCGAGTAGCTCAAACGTTTGTCTTACCAATTGTCTCACCCTTCTACTTCTCATCTATTTTCTTCAAACTCTTTGAGTTTATGGCACGTGTTGGAGTGGTGTTAATTTGTTTTTCTAATGGAAACGAGAACGCCATCTTCGACCCTGGTATTTTGCATCATCTAAGGACTTAGTCCTTTATACCGGTTGCTTTTTGGGCCTTGTTTATCATGTAAGCCCCATTGACCACACCATGATATCCCTAAATGTTCACATTTTGAGGGGATCGAGTCGAGCTCATGACTCGGTAATCAAAAACGAGGTGCCTCGTGGGGGAGATCCCATGCTTATCCTTTAGGCTTTATGTTCACTAATAAGGGGACTTGTACCCTTCCAACTCGTTGTCTCGTGGTTGTTTGTGATTGTGTTATCTAGATCATCATCATCATCTACGATTGAAGACTCTCGTGTTCGTTTACGTGAGCCTCCATCGTTCGTTTGAAGAAGTTTTTCACGATTCCATGACATATCCTTTATTGTTCTAACAATTATCTTTTAGCATAATTAATAAACGGCTTTAGATATATTGTTGATCACCCTTTCCATGCTAGATCCTAAGCATTCGATTCTTCGTCTCTAGTATGGGGGTGCTCCACCTTTAGACTCGAAACATTGAGGACAATGTTTACTTTTAGTATGGGGGGGGTGAATAGGTACTTGCTTTGCTACGCCCTCGCGTTTTCCAAATTTCAATGCTTTGTTTTGCTAATAAGGCTAAAAATGGCCAAATTTTAAAATTTTTCTTAGTTTTCATAAGTGTTTTTAAGACACGAATGTATATTTTCCGTTGGGTAGAATAAGAGTTAATTTTTGACTTGATGGGCATTTGGAGCCATTTACATTCCTTAACCCGCTCAATTCAAGTTTTGCTAGACTTTTATATAGGGAGCTTTAAAACGCGAAAGTCTTAATTCATTCGGGTTAAGAACAAGAACTTTTCGCAAGTTCCTATAATTGATTCTAGAAAGTCACTTATCAAGGGAACTTTAAAATGCATTCTCTAAACTTGAAAAAGTCCAAGAAAGTGCAAGATCCTATAGGTGGCTTGAAAACCCAAAACTTTGATTTGATATAGTCTTAATGAAAGCTAATCCAAATTTGGCTTAATTTTGACTTGCACGGCTAAGTATTCACGAGTCTCTTTAATTAGAGGTCTTTATATAGTGAAGAACGAGAAATGATAGAGTTAGACAAGTGATCATGCTAAACGTAGAACATGAAAGTGTTCTTTCAAAAACTCATATGTTTTTAATTGTGGCTTTTTCTTCCCATAAGATCAATGCATTAGGAATAAATCATAATTGCAATAAGTAAGGTCGTACGATTTGAAAGGTTACTTAGCCTCTAGCGCAAGATCGTTTAAAAGTTGCTCGGGGTTGAATAGAGTTCATAGCCAAGGCATAACTTATTGAAGCGGGACGCGAAGATTGGTGATCATCCAAAAAGGCCCTAACAAGGCATGAGGAGCTCTATTTTTGCTAAAGATCCAAAGATGATGTGAAGTATCATTATTCCAAAATCAATATGAAGGATCGAGACACACGACGAGAAGCAATTACTCCCCTAAAGAATGGAGAAAGTCTATCCAAAAAGACCCTAACAAGGTATGAGGATAAATATATCCAAGTCCGAAAAGGAGGCGGATCGTTGTATATCAAAATCCAAAGTAAAGATTGAAGAAAAATGATGAAGTCGTGGTCCTATATGAAGAATCTCTCAAAAACGTCAAGTGAAGAAATTCCAATATATGAAGAGAAGACCATTATTTCAAGAACGTCTTCCCAAGATTTGAAGTACATGCCAAATATCGGTCCGAGAAAGGTCTCAAATCGTGAAACGAGTTATGCCAAGATATGAACTTAAGGAGCTACACGAGAAGCCGTTTTAAAAGATTTTGTCCTTCGGCTAACTATTGATCAAATCGTGCTACTTTGCTTTCGGACTAATAACTACTCAAATAAGTCAATATGAATCACTTGTGATCCATGACAAATAGATAAAAAATGCTAGTAACCCATTTCCTTTTATAATAACTAGGATTGCGGGGAGAAAAAGTATTACACAATTTGGACGTATGAGTAGTGTTAGCATTGTGACTTGTACCAACAATGATCTTGTTTTTGCACTTAGCATGGAATGTATGACAATCAAGGATGACGAAATTTACTCTAAGGGACATTAACTTGTTTCTATCCTTTGACCCTAAAAGTCACATTTTGGTGATGAAAATCATACATTATGTCTTTACACATCATCGTAGTATGTTGCAAGTCTTTTACTTTTCAATAAAGGTTAATAAAATTGAACTTTGGTGATGCTTAGATACTTTATTCTAGCATTGCGTGAGGGCACGGCAATGGCTTAGTATGGGGGAGTGATGAGATGGCATTTATACATGATCTCATCGTTCTTTTCGGGCTTTTAATGCATTAAAATGTCATAAAATACCATATATATGCTTGTGTTTGTTTACTTGTGTATTTTAGGTATGGATATCGTGAAAAAGACAAAAGATCACAAGATACAAGGAAAAACGAACACGAGAAACGAAGCCGTACAATGAACCGGGCCCTAATCATGGAATTTTCATCAAATACCCTTGAAGACTTGAAGACAAAACAAGATTGATCCTCCAAGAATGAAGAAATGACACTTAAAACCCTTGTATATTGATAATTACAAGTTTGGTCCCTTAAGTTTGTCAAAATTGCAAAAAGGTCCTTCAACTTTGAAGAAATGGCAAGAATAGTCCCTCAACAAATTCAAATTGTCAATTTTGGTCCCTCATGAAGTGAAAGACATAATGAAGACCTTTGAAGATCAAAGAAGTCCAAGTTCAGCCCTTGAAAATACTCAAAATGGCAAAAATCATCCTTGTAACACTTTTTGTCAAAGTTTTGTGCCAAATATGTAAAAGGTGGAAAGTTATTTGCAAGGGAAGTCACGTTTTAGGGCTGAAACTTAAAATGCCAAAAATATCAAAACTCAAGGGCTGAAGTTGCCAAAGTGGAAAGATTCAAACTGGAAAAGGCGCTTAACAACTCCTTTCCCCCAAATTAGGATCAAAAGGGACTTACTGTACATCTTTACCCACCCAGATTTTACCCAACTAAAACCTTGGGTAAATTTCAATTAAACCTACCCACGTTTGATTCACACGTACCAAAACCCTTCCCACGCCTTAAATCACCAATCCCACGTTTGAGGACCCCACCCCCAAATACCCCGTCCACCAATAGCATCAATCCTTGGGCTCCAAGCACACTGACGTGTCCCAAATCAACAATAGAGATGCATTGCTTCCTCCCAAAGCAAAAAGGAACGGTTTAGATCAATTTGACACCTCAACCACCAAAAACGTGTAAAGGGTATTTTTGAGAATTTCTTGTATTAGGGTTAGTGTTTTTTAGGGTTCTAGTAGATTCTATGAGTAGTATAAAGAGAGGCTCCAACCTGTGGATGCCCTCTTGTTCCAGTTTCTTTAGCTAATCTATGTAATCCCTTTTTAATAAATAAAGTTGGTAATTTTTTCTACAAAAGTGTAATTCCTTTTATTTTTAAAAGTTTGGTATTGATTAGCTAATACTCTGAGTTCCACCTTTATGTGATGAAAGGATTTTGAGTTTCAAAATATTTTGAAGATTTTTGAAAATTTGATAATTTTGGAGAAATCTGTCCCAAGGATTGTGGTTATAGAATCAGTATTAATTAGTGTTATATTGTTATTTAAACAAGTTAAGAAGGTTTTAAAAAGTTTTTGGAAGGTTTAAGTATAAAAGAAAAAGTTAAACAGAATATATATTTTGTTATACTATTTTGATTTTTGCTTTGATTTTGTTCTTAAACAGGGATTGAAGGTTGTTGATTCAGTTCAGCACCAACCCGTGTTGGTTTGGAAGTGGATTTTCATCCACCAAGGTTTTGGAAGTAAAACCTTGAGGTAACTTCTTTTATTTTTTTGAAAAATCTCAGAAAGTGCAAGTGTATGTGATTGATTGATTATCTGTTATTGGTGTGATAAAGGTGTTTGATTTGAGTGTAATCAGTATTGTTATGCATGTTTAAGTGTTTGAGAATTAGTTTGATTGATTGTGGAAGTAATTTGGTTTGATAAAGTTGGTTTTCAGAAAATAAAAGGGTGTTTGGCTACAAGAATTAGCAGGGCATAATGTTTTGATTTGGATATTAAAAGGTGTTAGATTACTTGATTAAGGTTGATTAAGATATTTAGTTAGTTGTTAGTAAGTTTAGAAAAGATTTGAACAAGTTTGGAGTGTTAAAAGTGGAAATAGCATAGCAAACCTACATAAGTCATATTCTGCTTAAATTTCAGGAGTATTGATGCTTGATCTTTGATTACTGATTGAGATTTAGGCCAGTTGAGTTATTGGATTTACTAGTGTGCTATTTGGTTGTTGTGTATGCAAAGTTTGGTCTATTGAATCTCAATAGGGTGCTAGAAAACTGCATATAGTCCACCAGACTTCCCATTTTTGTCACAGAAACTGAAATAGGCCTTCATGTGCTTTTGTTTTTGATTTTTGGTGTGCTAAGTGTTAGTTGCTTGCTAGTAATCGACTCCTTGTGCTTAAATAAGCACAAGGGTGCCCTTTTGCTCCAAATTCATACACCAAAACAAACTTCCAAGCCCTCTTGGAAGACTTCACATTCTGTGAAGAAAGCAAGAACACAAAGCACACAGCTTGTGTTCATAACTTGGAAACTGGCAACGATTTTTGACCAATACCTGGTTTAATCTTAGCTAAAAGTGGAATTGAATTTGTTTCTAGCTTGTTTAAAGGTCACTAGTTTGATTGGAAAAAGTTAAAAAAATAAAAAAAAAAAGTAAAAGTATAAAAAGGGGGGTTAGCGCACCTCGAACCCCTGACGTGCCGTTCAACACACCAACAACACAACCATCCTGCCCTTGGGTCTTTTACTGACCAAGGGTGGATTGGTTATACTCTTAACCACTTTTTCATTTCTTTCTTAAATAATAAGCCGTGGCTTATTTCATAGATTTTGAGCTTATTTGTTAAGCAATCTTGCTTCTTTGATTTTTTCTAGAATCTTAATAGGTTTATAGATTTTTCCAGCTTGGTTTCATTTTTTTTCGTTTATTTAATTATTTTTAGGATTTATTTAATACCCGTTTTTTATAAAGTCATTAAAAAATAGAAAAAATAGTTTTAATTTTTAGGAAAAATAGTTTTTAGCTTTCTAATAAATTTTTTGAGGTTTACATCTAATTTTGGTTTTATAAACTTTTATTTTTAATTTTATAATATTTTAAGGTTTTTTATAAACTTTAAAGATTTCTATAAAATTATTAAAAAAGGTTTAGGAGCTCTAATTTGTGTTTTTCTCTTAGTTATATTATTTAGGATTTTTATAAATTTTTTAGAATTAATTTTAGAAACTTTTTATTTTTAGTAATATTTAAATATTATTTTATTATTAAATTTTCAAAATTTTATTTTTATTTCTTTTTCATTTTTCTTAGGATCTTAATCATTAATTAGGACTATTTCCATTTTTAGAATAATTTTCTAGCTTTTAGATTTGTTTTAAAAATTATTTTAAGTTTAATTAGGTTTTAATCATTTTAAATCATTTTAGAATTTTAAAAATAGTTTTAATAGGTTTTAATTTTTAGAAAAATACTTTTTAGTCTTCTAATAATATAAGTTAAGTATTAGTTCAATAAAATCATATTTTAGACATTTGAATTAGTTATATTTAATTTTAGGGCTTTAATTAGCATTTAAAATTAAATATTTAATTAATAAAAGGTTTTAAAATATCTTTGTTGGATTTTTATCTTTATTTATATTATTTTAGACTTCTTTTTAGTCTTTTTAATTCTTGATTTTGTTTTTGGTCTTAGTATAATAATTTTTTTTATTTGGGTAGTTTTTCACGACTTTACGTCTTTTACGTCGTAGTTTAATTTTAGCATATCCGTCTTTTCATCCTCTCATCCCCATTCTTCTTAATATTAATCTCAAATACATACAAGTTAATTCACAACACATATACCTCCTTGGGAAACGAACTCTTTCATCTCTTTTTATTTGATTTAGGGTCATTAGTGTTGGTTTTTCCTAAAATCATCACTCGATACTTACCGCTATTTTGCGTTGCTTTGTTTTTCCTAAAATAAAGTATACATAAAAAGACTACAATCAGTGAAAGGCCGAGATTTCCTTAAATCAACGATTCCGGGGTCGAATACCTCGTCCTCGGGAGAGAAAGGAATGGACAACACGGTGTCGTCCCCCCATGCTAATCCATGATCATAGAAAGCAAATAGTAAAGGTGGGGTAAAAGTTTCATCCATAATGGAATCAACATTCTTAGCTTTAACGACCATTTCACCCTTAGGAATGTGATCAATTGGGTCATGGTACTCAATATGAGACACATGAAAAACCCGGACATTAAGGTCAAAGTGGGTGGGAGGAGGACTTGGGACGAAATCATCATCAAGTAAATTCTCTAAAAAGAGAGTGTCCCCCTCCGGGTCAATTTCATCAACACCCGGTGGTATCGAATCATTAGAAGCAAGAAAAGTGTCAATCTCCTCCATAAGTGCGTCACTATCCTCAACGGGAATAGGAGATGGAGAGAAAGACTTTCTAATAGGCTTAGAATTCAAAGTCTCGATCTTATAAATGAGAAGATAGATGTTTGATAACTTCTCACGAAGAATCACGTCTTCCACATCTAAATGAGTAAGTTCATCGGTGAACTTCTCAAAGATCAGAATATTCAAATCAACCTCATTTCCCGGTGGAAATGGGTCTAAAGGAGCAAGTTCAAAAGTGAACCTCTCAAAAATCGGATCACTATCATCCTCATTTCCCGGTGGAAATGGGTGAAGAAAAGTAGGTTCATGTAAACCCCTCAAAATCCGAGTTGTGAATATCATCTTTATAAGAAAGTTCATCGGAGAACTCCTCATTAGAAAATTCACTAGAAGTCAAATCATTCTCAAAATCTTCATTTCCATCACAATTTTCATCATTAGAATTAGAGAAAATCTCAACGTGAATGGAAGAAGGAGAGTCATCACAACGTGGCAAATCACACGTTTCATTGGAAATACCGTCAAACTCTCTCGGGTTTTGGACAAGAATCTCAACACTAAACTTTATTACTTCGTCCGATTCCGTGTCCGGAATAGTGCTAAAATGCTTGTCCCCCTTGCTTAGAGATTTTCGGCTTCCATGGTGGAAGATTCAAGAATAGGAGTAATGATGTCATGAGAGATTTCCTCATCATCTAGGATGGGAGAATCCTCGGGCTCCTTAGCCGGTAAGATACGAAAAGGAAGTACGATTGCACTAGACGAAGGATGTAGAGCAATAAGATCTCTCAAAGAAATAACACTATCCTTGTCATCGTCAATAAGAATAGAACGCTCGAGTTTACGAGTAGCAAGATATTTTGCTTCCGTTTGAGCTCGTTCTTTCTCTCGAATCTCAATGCTTAATCCATTATAATCTTGCGAAAGTTGTCTAATCTTAAGTTCACAATCTCTTTTAAATCCCTCATCAATTATTTCTCCATGGATCTACGACTTTCCAATTCATTAGTTATATCATTAATCTCTTGATTGATTTTTCCCTTTTCAAGCAACATATCTTCAATGCTCTTTTCAACAACTTCAACATTTCTTTGATTCGTTATTTGTTGGAACATCGTTTCGAGTCTTTCAATATCAAAATAATATTGTGGAGATTGGTCAAAACCGGATGGAATCAAATTATAGCAAGGACTAGGCTCATAAAAATTTTGATCTCTCGGTTGACAACAAAAACTCTCGTGAGGACCTCCACAATACTCACAACAAAGATGTTGTTGTGATAAACTCGGTAAATCTTGTGAATAACAATTATCATTAAAGTTTTGATTGTAGCTCGGTTCTTGCTCGTAATTAAGCGAGAACCGATGCGAAGAATTAATTCCTAAATGAGAATTGTTTCCACAAAACTCACACGAGGGTGTCTCGTATGTTGGGTGTGGAGGTGGGTAGAAATCGAGAGAATTAGTCGAAAAATTCGGTTTTCCACATGAAGTAATCTCATTACAACAAGGACAAAATCCAACTCGTAAATCGTGACGTAAGTCATTTCCACAACGCTCACACGTACACCACCGACATGGTAAAAGACCATATAACGGTTCTCCACACCCTACACAATTGACGAAGGAATTCATGGAAGAATTAAAAATTGGAGTGTGAGGAGAAAAAGAATTAAACATGATAGAGGATTAAGAAGATTATTTTTGGTATTTTTCATAAATCAATCAAAGATTGACAAAAATAAGGAATAAGGATAATTACTATGGAAGTAAATTACCCTCGGTCGACTTTGAAACGTAAGTGAAAACCTAAAGGTCTCGAGGTTCAATAAGTAAACTACAAAAATAAGATATAATACTACTTGAGTTGACAAACCAATAATTGGTCGTCCCTCTCAATATACGCACAAGCAAGCGGGGAAACGAGGTGGCACAAAGCACTTAAAAACCTTTTTCCTTAGATGGCATTTTATAGCACGTCGCCTTATACCCACCTTATAGTTTGTATAAATCGATTTCAAACTTCTTATTAGTATTTATCTATTTTGCCTTTTTTCCGTTTTGGATTCGAATACAATAGCTAGGTGATAAAATCCCAACTAAGGTCCTATTTGGAAAGTAGGTAAATTTATTGTTCTACGTAATACAATATAGTAATCACAAAAAACAAGAAAAACGATACATACTATATAATAGAAAAATAACAAAACTTTCCGAGGACGGAAAGGGTCTTCAAATCAACGATCAACAAATCTCCACGAAACGAATCGTACAGAAGATCCCCGGCAGTGGCGCCAAAATTTTTGATGTAATCGAGTGGATGGTATATGTGATAATTAAGATACGTTATAGGGTAAATTAGAAAATTACCTTTAGGAAAAAGTAATAGACTAGAATTACCAAAGACGGATTTAATTAAACACGTTGGTGAACCAAGTTCGTTGTACACGAAGATCGAGTGAATTTGAGACGTTTTGTATCGATTTGGACAATTGATTCGAATTGGTTTCGGTTTTTAAAACTAAAATTAATTCTAGCAATTTAAAACTTATTAATCCTAAGTGCATGAATCGTTACCCCGAATTAATTTAAATAAAGACGATTATTAAAATATTTAACTATTTGAATTATACTCTATTTAAAATTAATTAAAACTTAACTATTAATAAAAGTGACTTTTACACTAAAAATTATTTAAACAAAGTTAAAAACTAAGTAAAATCTATTAATTAATTAAATCTATTAAAAATAAACTTTTACTTTTTAACTAAACATTATATACTTTAAAAAAAACTAATTTTATAAAAATCTAATTAAACTCTAATTATTTTAAATCTAATTAAATTTCTAAATTACTAAACAATGTTTATATTATTTTGAAACTATTTATTATTTTTAAAACTAAAAGTTAATTTAATAAAAATATTAATTAAAATTTATGTAAACAAAAATCAGTTAAAACACTACTTAAATCAAAGCTGCCATCCACTAACTAGGTTTATTAATTACTGAATCAAACTATTTAACAAAACAGACACCTAGAGCAGATGGTAAACATGCATGACCCATAACCATGAGGTCATGGGTTCGAATCCCTTTGGGGATATAATTTTTGGGTGATTTAATTTTTGGACATTTAGAAGTAACAAATTCACATGAGTGAATTTTTTAGTGAACTTTTGGACAACTGATAAGTATATCATCTGGTGAGCTTATTAGATTAGTGGAATCTGATAGCTTATAGGTATATCAGAAAAACCAATAAACACTTTAAGAACAAACTAAAATCAGCACAATATGAACTTGTAACAACAAATTATAATCATCCAGCGACAACAAAATTAAATTTGGGATAACAAAACTCAGCTCCACAAATTTTATGCATATAAAACTAAGCAGAAATATCAGAAAGTCTAGATCAGATAAGCAGCTAGCAACTATTCCTATTATAACGATGGGTAAATTGCATTAGGCTATCTTATTCAGCAGCTAAGATCAGAAATATCAAATTATAAAACATCATTCAAACAATCCTAATAACAAATCTTAAGTGAAACAGAATATCAAGCAAGAACAATCACTCAATCGAACTCTAAAATATATAGCCTATATAAACCTGCTAAAACCAAATGAAATCAGTATGTAATAAAACTCTAGCTAAACTGAATAAATCAGTTCATCAGATAAGCTCTAATTCAGCAGACCAACCAAACAATGCATCAGACTCATCAAATAACAAAGTTCTATATCAGATACCCAAATTCAGTCAATCAGAATCATTAACTCAATAATCAAAACCAAATTATCAAGCAAATTCATAATACATTAACAAAAACAGATCCATAATATTATATAAAACTTGACAGCGTAAACATCCAGTAGCAGTAATAGCACCATTTAATACTATAGCAGCTTAACAAAACTCAGAATAATCTCAAATTAATCATGGCAGACATCAAAGCAGTTATAAAAGTAAGCCTAACCTTTTTGATGAAACCTTTGGGATGTAGAAGCGGCGCTGAGCCGTCTAAGTACCTAATCAAGACCACCTTTCAACTCAAAAATCACCATCGAGCCAAGACTTGAACCAAGCAGTAATTCGATCCAACAACTTCAGATTATTTTAATTATTCAGTGGGAATAATTATCTTATCCCTCGTTCTAACTCCAAATCACACACATAAACTATCAAACGAGTTTATTCAACGAGTTTATATGAATGATTTATTCAAATAATATCAATTTAATATATTAGAAATTGCAAGATTATTTAAACAGTAACAGTAAATTGCAAAAGAGAGACCAAAATCGAAATTCACTTTTATTAATTCATCAAAATCATTACAATACTATAAAAATAAAACTACAATAATCTAAATCTAAATTGACATTATAACACAAGAAAGAAAAAGGGATGATTACATGACTATTTGAGGGGGTATTTATAGGCTAAGTGAGGGTGAGGGGTGATTGCTGATGAACGATTGTAGCCCTTGGATGACCTTCTCATTCTTCTCTCTCTTTTCTGTTTCGATCCAACGGCTGAAACATACCTTTGATCACACGGGTTGCCACCATGTCTAAACTTGTGCTTCTTGTGTTAGTTTGGATCTGACGTGGAGGTATGTGATTGGCTCTTCATTAATTGGCAGAGATTTCAGCCAATAGGAGGATAGATGTGACGCTTCATGGTGCCACGTGGAACATAGTACTAAGCATCTGTGTGTAGACCACGCATCCCATCTTCCTATTTATTCTGATTAGAGGCGCGTGTAAAGCAATCCTCGATTAATTGATACACCCTAAATATTAGGGTTCTTCACTGCTTCTTTTCCCCAATTTCTTTTCACGTCTTCTTTTCTTTTTTTTTTCTTTGTATACTTTCTTTGACCGTGACTTGTTAATTTAAAATTTATAAATAAACTTTCATTCGTTTCATTCTTTATTTGATGGGCTTAGATCGGACCCGAAACTTGGACCAAGATTAAACTTCCATCCGTTTCATGTTTATTAGTTGTTGGGCTGAACTTGGGCCTTTCTCCATTTATCTCTATAAACTTCATAAGTGGGCTTAAAGGCCCATTAAGCATATGTGGGACCCACTTGGCCTTAAAACTTTTGATAAATCCGCGAATAAAAACGAACTTGACTTTTGGCTTTGATAGAATCTTCAAACTTGTGTCCGTTTTTGCCGATTTTCGCGATCATTGGTACCTACACACATGAAACGACAAACAAACGAATACAAGGCAATAATTATACATTTAATGCATTTAATGCATTTATTCATCGTTTTTAGATATAATCGATATGAGTAAAATCACTCACATCACATCCCTAAACCATAAAACACCCATGAACAACAAAATCTAGCTTGAATCAATGAAAAGTAAATAAAGTCCCATGTTTAAAATCTTCTTGTGATTCTTTTAGTACCAAAATTTATCACATGCATCAAATTTTTCAAGATTTTATGATTTCATGGTGGGTATAAGTTTTGATGATCATGCATGTGTTATTTTTGGTATGATCATCATGTTTTTATGACTAAATGTTTGATTTTTGATCTTTGATTTTGTTAAAATTTGACATGCAAGTGTTTAGAAGTTTGTTTGGTTGATGGGTATGATAGTAGCCTAGTAGGGTGATTTTAGAGGTATGAATTATGTTAAAATGGGTCCAAACATTGATTTGATATGATTTCTAAAAGTGTATATTACATCAGCAGGTTTAGAGCAGATTTTCGTAGGTTTAAGTTGGGATATAGGCCGAGATCATTTTAATTTGTTGTAGAGATTTCTGAGACGCTCGTTTTGATATAAGATAGAGCATCTAGCTCATTACGAGTCAAAAGTTATGCTAGTTTTAGTATTCGTGTACCGGGAGACGCAAATCGGCACAATCCGAAATTGTGGCTGATTTTGGGTTAACTCTCGGGGACGTTAGGTATGGTTAGATAATGGATACTACTGGTTTTCAAAGTTTGTAAACCTTATATGATGAGTCTAGTAGTGTGTTTAAAAGGCGGATTGTCAAGACAATACTTTTAAAGTGGTATAAACGGTTTTACAAAAAAGTATAAAATTATGTCCCAAATTTTAGAGTCGAGTAAAGTGTCGAGCTGATGAGTTTTAAAGTATGAACTTTGGCTCAATATTTGGTGAGGTCTTATACAAGTTATAAGTGACCTTGACACCAAGTTTCATCGTAGTCGGACAAGTCTAGGTAGGGTAGATTTGTGTGTACATTTGGAGTGTACTTGCCGATTTCTATTTTTGACACATAGTTCAATGCTCGTGTGGCGTGAGTTTTAGTATTCACTATTGGACATGGTGACTTACTCAAGTGATTAGTCATTATATAAATGACTTAGCTACTGGTCCGAGTAAGGTAAATTGATAGTTTGACTTGCTTTGACTTGGCGTCTTATGACGGGTCAATTTCAAGTGTACAAGTGTTTAAACGGGCAGTGTCGGATAAATGGGTTAATATGGATTCATTGGGTTCGTGTCACTGGTTTTGAAATATGAATACTTTGAAAACATTTGAGTCATATTATATTTGGTATATATCAATATTTAAGCTCGAGTCTTAACGCGCGCCTTATTGTGATAGGTTGTGGTTTTCGTGTTTCCCGGGCATCCATATTGTCGGTGATCGTCTTACTACTACTGTTTCTACTCAGTTGTTGAGTACCGTGATTCACTTACCTTATGGCTAAGGTGATTTCATAGCCCCTTTTTACTTGTACATGGTTTTTAAACACGGGGTGAGATTTTACATGGTGGAACACAACCATTTAAAAACTGTATGCTATCCAGAACTTGTATGCTATCCAGAACTTGTATGCTTTCAAGACTTTCATTATTATTATTGCTTTTAGTCTGTAGCCTTAAGTTTCCTCTCCTGATCATGAACCGTTAATTGTACCGTGTGCTTTGCGCGAAGCGTGAATGTTTATACTTGAGTATTTAGGTTGAATACTCACTAGAGGAACTTACATTGAGTTAAGCTTCGGTTCATGAACTGAACAACAATAATAATAATAAGTTGTTTATACTTGAGTATTTAGGCTGAATACTCACTAGAGGAACTTAAATTGAGTTAAGCTTCGGTTCATGAACTGAACAGCAATAATAATAATAATAATAATTTCGGACGATGGTTAATGTACATAACCATTTTCCCTAATTTGTGTTTACAAATGAATGCTTGTGTTCCACACCTTTACTGCTAAACCCATGAATATCACTCAACTTTATGTTGACGATTTTACATGTTTAATCTCAGGTATTATTACTTAGCTTTGCTTGGATGGGAGCCCGTAGGATATTATCGCAGCTTGGAGATTTCTATGTATATTAAACTTTGGTTTTATCTAAAAACCGTTCGAAAGATTTTTCTATATTTTTGGTAATTAAGTGTTATAAATCATGATGAAATAATAATAAATCTTTCATATAAAACTCTAGGACCTATGTTTAAAATTCTGATATTTTATGATGTAATGTACATGTTTTTATTACGTCAACTGTGTCAACGGTAGTTTATTGTTTCTTGTACCATGACGCGGAACCCCCTTGCTGCCTAGTTGTTCCCTTGTCTGGTTCTGGGGGTCTCACACCACTCCTCTAGCTTAGTCTCGAGTTCTTCGATTAACATGTGAAGTCATGCGTTTTAATTGTTCGAGAAGACTGAAGGGTAAAACGATAATTTATAATTGTCGTAGTCTATCTTTTTAGTTTTAATAGGTTACTTATTTTTACGAAATATTGTTTTTTTCTTATTTTAATTTTGGCCAAGATTCTTGGATTTCTATTCAAGTCTCTTTTATGCTATAAGTATATTAAAAGTCTTTGGGTTTTAGGCAGATTATGTGTAAAACCCGCCTTGAAAATCCATAAGAATCTTAATTACACAAAACTACAGATTTACTAAAAGTTTTAAGTAATTAATTCACGACAAGTATTCAAGTATATTAAATATACTGGACAAGCATTTACGTTTGATAAATAAAGCATGACACAAGTAAACACAAACTCAAGTCACGAATAATAATACACGGGAATTATTAAATCACGAAAATAAATTATATGTAAAGGGGTTGTTTGGGGCCGGCTTATTAAAAAGAAAAACAAGAAAAGCCCATGAGCCCGGCCCATAACCAGCTAAACAAGCATGGGACTAAGCTTCATTTCATTTAACAAGTTAGAGAAAAAAAATTAGGTTTTGGTGTTGGTTAGTCAGGCGTCGGCCAAGAACAAAAAAACAAGGAGGAAAAATAGGTTTTTGATCTTAATCCTTAAAGTGGTGTTCGTGGTTGTTCACCCATTAATCCTACATCATTCGATAATCCTCAAACCTTAATCTTTTATTTATTTTTTTCAAGAATCATCTATGTGATCTATATAAAAATGAAATGAAATGATGTTTTGAATGATCAAACAAGTATAAAATCATGTTAGTATTGAACCTCGGGGCTTATGTACTGTTCCAGCTTATTTACTATTCCGGCTTATGTACTGTTCTGGCTTACTTACTGTTTCGGCTTATCAACTGTTCCGGCTCATTTGACCAGTCGGCTTATTTAACCAATTTGCTTAATTAATTTTGGTTTATTAAAAATTGCCTTATTAAGTTTAGACTTAATTAACATGGGCTTATTTATTTAACTTTTAGAGAAATTATGTATTAAGATTCAAGACTTAGCATATTTATTTATCTACATTTTAACCATGGAATAAGTTAAGTTAGCATTACTTAATTTAATTTTACAAGTATCATGTTTAAGGTAAAGTTTATTAAAATATAAATCATGCTTATTTATTAAATTAAACCATGTTATATTATTAATTAATAATTAACTATATGATTTTGACATGTTATACTATTTATTAAATAAACTCTACTATAGTATCAATTAAATGAATCATGACTTATAAAATATATTTATTAAGCCTCGGCTTATATTATAGGTTTATTAAACCAGCTTATTTCTATTTATGGAAACCTTCTATTTTTGAAAACTTACTATTTTTGGAAACTTACTGTTTATGGAAACCAGCTATTTTAGGAAGTTACTTATTATGATACTACAAGTTTAATAACACAAGATTACATGAAATACATTAATCAGAAATACATGAAACAGTCAGAATTACAAGATGATACACGAAAAAGTAAAACAAGACAAGAACATGTAAAACAAGTTAAGAACAATAAGAACCAATAAAAGTATACAGTAATCAGAAAACTTATTCACGTCCCTTATTTATGTAGTATTCGTGAAGTCGGAGTATATCCTTCAGCTTTCATACTCATTCCATAACTGGACACAATGTACGGATTTCTCGTCCTTCATTAAGGACCCCTTTCTATGCATGATTAGGATTCCCCGTCTGGAGCCAAATGTTTTCCCCGGTATATTTTATAAGTTTTATCATTAATCATCTTAATAACTAAGTTAAATTTGCCTGAGCTTTATATACAAGCATGACTAGTTATGGACTAGTTACGTAGGTACCGTAACCATGACACTTGAGGCACTAATGTCATGACTCTTCTGCGGGGGAGTGATTTCTCGCAGCGTCCCATTTATTCAGCTTGGCCGTTTTATCAGTATTATCAGCGGGGCGTATGGGTGCATCCAAGGTTATCAGTTTATAGCTTATCAAGTGAATGTGGTGTGTTCTCTACATCTGATAGTCGTAGAAATTACGTCTTTTAGGAAAAAGAGCGTAAATATAGGGTAAGCACGACGATTTAGGAAAACCGTGTGTAAATGACCCAAAAGTGAGTTCGTTCTCGAGGAGGCTAGTGTGTTGTGTAATGAATTGATTAATGGTTTGTGATTATATTGAGAAAAAGAAAATAGGAATGGGGTAAGAATAGAATGACGGTTACGATGACGAATTACAATAAGACAAAAAGATTTTATTTTTTTTTTGGTAAAAGGGTTCTACCCCGGTAAATGGTATTAATCACAGAAAAATAGGTTTAAGTACAATGGAATGTGGCTACGGTACCACATTAACCTCAAGCAAAACACGCTTGAACTACACGCATTAGGACATGCCCTAAGTGCAAACCAAAAACAAAAAACCTACTCGACCTTAATCATAAAGCTTGAACGAAGCAGGCATTTTCCAACGAGACAACAAGTTAAGCATCGCAACATTATTCTTGAACTTAAGCGTAAGTAACTTAAGCCTAATTGTAACCGTTATCAGATCAATCAAGTCTTGATGATTTCGCTTGACCTTTTTAAAGAACCGAAAATTCCTTTCTTGCCACACAAAGTATGAAGTCGCAGCAAAAACCAATCTACCAATGACACTCCTAGCAGACTTATTAGACGCCATAATTTGGAAGTAATTGCAAATATCAGCCAACCTGGGGGGGACAGTCTCCATGCCAGCCAACCCTCTAATAGCAGTCCACACTTGAGCCGCGAAAGCACACTCAAAAAACAAGTGCGAGTGTGAATCCGGCTCCACCTCACACAACGGACAAACAAGCGTGTCAAGATCCGTGGTACCCACGTCCCATTGTCTCAGCATATCTTGAGTCTTCAGACGCCCTCTCATGACCAACCACATATGGAACGCGTGCCTAGGAATGCATTGAGGAAACCACACAATATTGTACCAAAAAACTTCATTACCTCTCGGCCTAAGAATCTCCCATGCATGTTGAACCGAAAAAGTCACCATACTGCCACTGACCTCTCTCCAACGAACAGAATCTTCACTATCATTGAGAATTGGTACTTGGATCGATGCCAAATTCGGTGCTTTAAGCAGCCACTGTTAGGGCAGGTGCCAGTTAGCATTCAAGATATATTCAGCAACCCTATCTTGAAGAGAAAACTCGGCTGTAGTAATATCACGAGGAGTGAGGAAACGATATAGAGGACATTGACTATCCCACATATCAAACCACATAGACGTACCCCGACCATTACCAATCACATGCCATATGAACGGGCGAACAGAATCACGAAGTTGCAACATTTTCCGCCATCCCCAGCTCATGTTTCCCCGAAGAGGAATGTCCCAAAAAGTCCTAGCCTTTATCTTATACATATAAATCCAACGCACCCAAATAGACTCCTTACGAGACACAATACTCCAAACGTGAGTAGTCATGAGAGCAAGATTAAATACCTCAAGATTCCGGATACCAAGACCCCCTTCTTTCTTAGGAAGACAAATAACGTTCCAAGCAACTTTCGCTTTACCTCGCTTAAGATCCCCATTACACCAAAGGAACCCACGGATTAGCTGTTGGATATCATAAACCACACCCTTCGGAATGACAAGAACTGACGCCCAAAACACTTGCATAGAAGAAATAACCGAATTACAAAGTTGCAGCCTTCCAGCAAACGATAGAGATTTGTTCTTCCAATCCCCAATACGGTTCTTTGCCTTTTCCACCAGGATCTTGCAATCCCTAGTAAGTAACCTAGACGAGATTAGGGGCACACCTAGATACTTAACCGGTAACATGCCTTCTGAAAAAGGCATAATATTAAGGATGTCAAGCTTCACGTGATTAAGAACATTGCAAAAGAAAGCAGTGCTTTTTGGAAGACTTGGAACCAAACCCGACACCATCTTAAACTCATTAAGGGAATCTAATATAACACGAGCAGAAGCAACATCCCCTCGAGAGAAAATGAAAAGGTCATCAGCAAAACAAACGTTTACAAGCTCCAATGCCTCACACTGATGATGATACCGAAAGCTATCCGACACCCTTACCCGTCGTTTCAAAATAAGGGTTAACATTTCCATTACAAGCGTAAAAAGATAAGGAGAAAGAGGATCACCCTGCCTTAAGCCCCGTTTTCCTTTGAAATGACCATGAATATCCCCATTAATCGATAACGAAAAGGAAGCCGAAGACACACAAGCCATAATCCACTTGACCATAATAGGATGAAAACCAAACTGGCAGAGAATACATTTCAAAAACCTCCAGTCAACCGTATCATATGCCTTTTGAATGTCTATTTTAAAAGCACACCTCGGTGGACCCCTATCACAATGATAATTATGCATAAGCTCTTGAGTGATAAGGATATTGTCAGAAATACGACGCCCCGGGACAAACGCTGATTGGTTATCACTAACCACCTCCTTTATACCCTCAATAATTCGAGAAGTCAAGATCTTGCTGATGCATTTGTAAATGACGTTACAACATGAAATAGGTCGGTAGTCATTAATTCGAACCGGAGTTGTCACCTTAGGAATGAGAGCTAGAAAAGTATGGTTAATCTCTTTCAAGATTTGACCATTAGCAAAGAAGTCACGAACCACATTACATACGTCATTTCCCACAACATCCCAACCTTTTTTGAAGAAAACCGACGTGAATCCGTCTGGACCCGGAGCCTTATCATTACCAATACTGAACATGGCATCACGAATCTCATCATTGGTAACACCCCTTACCATACGGCTGCGACAGTCCTCCGATATAGTATTAATAAAAAGGCCATTCGTATCCACTGGAGAACAAGCATCAGCCGTACCTAAAAATAAAGAGTAATGATCAATAAAAGCTTGAGGGACCTGCTGCCCCGTAACCTCCTCATTATTAGCATTCACAACAGCCTCAATACGACATCGATGGTTGCGGCTCTTTACAGTTTTATGAAAGTAAGTAGAGTTAGAATCACCAGGAGCTAACCAATCAACCTTAGCCTTCTGTTTCAGGAACCGTTCTTCATCCAACTTTGCATCATTGAACGCATTCACCAAAACAGCTTCTTCATCGCGAAGAATACCACAATTAGGAGACCTATCAAGCGCTTTTTGGACCTCATCCAACTCACATCGCAAGTTCACCACCCTATCATGCAAGTTACCATGATCATGAAGTAATTTCCGAAGAGGTTTCTTCATGGCCCTCAATTTCCTTGCCACTTGAAACATAAAATGACCATCAACAGGGTTACTCTAGTTTGTTTTGAGAATGTCCAAAAAGTTACTTTTGTGAGCCAGAAAGTTGAAAAATTTGAACGGTTTAGGCTTGCTATGCACTAGCGTTGGAATTTTTAACACAGATGGGGAATGGTCCGACAATCTGTATGGCTGGAAAATCGCATGCGTGCCCGGGTAAAGATCCGTAAACTGCAAGTTCCCCATAACCCTATCCAGTTTCTTCAAAATTCCACCTCCACTCTTAGGTTTTTGATTCCACGTGTATTGAAGTCCAGTGCAATTAAGATCCATCACTTCAATATCCTTAACACAATCTTTGAAATCACTCATAGCCACGTTAATAGACGCCGATCCAGAAAACGTGTCTTCAATATTCAAAGCTACATTAAAATCCCCCAAAAGCACCCAGGGATCATTACGCACAACGAGTTTATGAATCCCTAGCTCATTCCACAACTGCCTCCTCATAATATAGTCATTATCTGCATAAACAAATGTACAGAAAAAACTTTTATTTGTGGCTTTGTGAGTAACTTTAGTATGCACAGCTTGCCTAGATTGAGCCACCACCATCAACGAAACAACATCCACATTCCAACCTATCATAATTCGACACCCTTTAGAGCAAAGAGACGCGTTAGATGTCCAATCCCATGATCTAAACACCTTCGAACAAACAGAAGACACAGCCGAAACATTTACATGCGACTCTAAAATACCACAAACACTCAAACAGTTCTCATACACAACTTGACGAACCTCAGATTGTTTCGGGGTACGGTTCAAACCCCTTATATTCCAGGAAGCAACACTAAACATCAAGAACATTAGTAGAGGGAGTGCTTGCCCCCTGAGTTTTCGATTGTGATTCAAACATGGCCTCCTCAATTCCCTCGCTGTCAGAAAGATGGTCATTACCCTTACTGGACTGCCCCACTTCACCTTGAGAAAAGTTCTCTTCATCAAGCATAGAGAACTTATTATTCAGTTCCAGAATATCCCGTGGGCCAGTCTGTTGTTCTTTTCTTTGTTCTTTCCTTCCAACACGTTTATCCTTGGTAGTCGGCTTATTCGACTTGCTCCATACCATATTAAGTTTTGGCTTATTAAGTTTAACCCCTTCCACAACTCTCCCAGCTCCCTGTGAAGCCTGGGCCTTCTTCTTATTCCTATTCACCACAATAAAACCGTCCTCATCAACTTCCCTACTTTTAACAGCTTCTGCCTTGTCGTTTACTTTCTTAGGGCATTGTGACGACGGGTGATCAAAAATTCGGCATTCCTTACATAGTGGAGGTCTCCACTCATATTCCACTGGCATGGTTACAATCTTATGTCCCTTACCATCCTCCAGTGGAACTCCCATGACCACCTCATGCTTGAGATCTGTTTCAGCACTAACCTCAATGAGGGCCCTGGCAAACCCAATTCGGCCCCACGTATCACCACACATGGAACTCGTAAATGCATCAAGCATCAATGGTTTCCCTATTTGCGTAGCAATAAGGCTAAGGCCATCATCTGTATATGCTACTACAGGAACTTTATGAATCTTAACCCACACCGGAACTTTAGTAACATTGCTCCTAGTTATCGCCAAGTCGGGGGACCACTTGCTAAGAATCAGTGGTGAGTTACGAATCAGCCATGGACCCTGTTCAAGCACCGCTTCTAACCCTGCCACATTATCAAACTTGAAATAAAAGAATCCCTCATCATCCCTCATAAGTTTCTGAAACCCATATTTAGACCATGTATTCTTAACGTAGTTTTCCACCAGTGGGAACACCACCCCTTTGCCCACGAAAAAACCCACCAAGGAATTAGCAAACTTATGCTTAACTGGTGCAAAAGTCTCCATGGGTAGAACAAAGTCCATATTCTCCATTTGGATAGAGCTTGTCAATGTACAGAAATTACTCTTCCTTCTAGGTAATTCCCCGTTAACCTTCGACACAAAAGACTCTTTCTGAGCCCCACTCGAACCATTTCCCTTGTCAGTTAGTTTAGCAATAAAACTATCAAAATCGCTAGCCAACGATTTTGTTGCAGTGACCGGATCAATTTCCTCCATCTCTCTAAAAAACGAACCCTAACACCAGGATGCACAGTAATACTAACAAAACCCTAATTAGGGTTTTATTAACCGACACTTCGACTCCCCCGAACTAACCAGCCTCCATCAATAACCACCAGAGAACAAAACCACACCAAGAAAAAACAAAACCCTACCCTACACAGAATCGAAACCAATGATCAATCCCCAATCAACAGATCCCTATGGTTCCAAGTTTACTAGTGCATAAGAAAGCTCGTTCCCGGAGATCAATCACAAGGATACACTCACGAGACGACAGGTCCCTTTCGCACACGAAGATCAAGGAAGTTAGTAGATCAGAGATGAGAATTAGAATCAGACGGCAGGAATCGCCATGTAGAGAGAGAGAATTAGGGTTTTTTTTTATCTTCTCAAGGAAGGTAGTAGATCTAAGTTTGGGAAGCACTTGAAGTTGCATATGGTGGCAATGCAGACACTAAGGAAGAAAAGAAAAAGCAACTTCTGCATGATTATGCTGTCTTCAAAGCTCAGCCCAATGAGAAACTAAGTAGTGTGAGAAGCAGATTGCTTGACATCACAAGCAAGTTGTCCTTCATGGGGACACAAGTTGGTGATGTTGACACCAATGCTACCTTTCTGAAAAGTCTTGGTGAGGCATGGAAGATTGAGGCAAGATCTATTCTTGCCAATAATACTTACAAGAGCTCCTCGTTTGATGACATCTACAACAAACTAAGACTGTTGGAAGATGAAACTCTTTCAGATCATGGAAGCAAATCTAGCACCAGCAACATGGCCTTCTTCTCTCATAGTGAAGATCAATTCAATCAGAAGGACTCTTTTATGCATCCAGTTACTGGATCATCATTTGTCAGCGCTGGAACAAGTCCTGTCAACGTCTCCTTTTCAGACGCTGACACATTCATGAATGACTCCCCAAGAGTTAAACCTGCTGGTTTAGATTTGGATACTGTGTGTGCTTACATTGCTTCCTTGCCCAATGGTTCAGTGATTACATATGAGGACCTTGAGCAGATAAGTGATGAGCACTTGGAAGAGATGGACATCAAGTGGAACATGGCTCTTGCTAGTATAAGAGCAAATAGGTGGAATAGAAGGTTCAAGAAGAAGATGACCTTCAATGCTAAAGACACAGCTGGATTTGATAAATCCAAAGTTGAATGCTACAACTGTCATCGTATGGGGCACTTCATGAGGGAATGCAGATCTCCTAGAAGATCTGATGCTGGTAAACCCTCAAGTCAGGTTGTTAAAGCTCAGGATTCCAAAGCCATGGTTGCAGTTCAAGGAATTGATGGCACAGGATGGGATTGGAGCTATCTGGCTAAGAATGCTGAAGAGGACAAAGCTTTGGTTGCTGATATTGAAGAAGAAGAGCATGTTGAATATGCTCTCATGGCACACTCCTCCTCTTCATCTGATAATGAGGTATATGATTATGCTTTTTGTAGCAAAGGTTGTAGGTTAAACACTGATAGACTTAACAAATAGGTGTTAAAACTAAAAGATGATATGAGCACTGAAAGGTGTAAATTGTCCAATTACCAACTAGCTCTTACTGAAACTGAGAAAACTGTTTCTGAATACAAGAAAATGGAATTTGACTTAAAAGATAAGATAAATATCTTAAAACATGAGCTAGAGGGTAGTATGGATATTAGAAATATCATGACAAAGGTCAATAGAGACCTACAGGCTAAGTTAGATGAGGCCATTAAGAATAAAGATAATGTTGACCTCAAGATTCAAAGATTTGATAGAGCCACCCAAACCCTAGGAGACTGTGTAGCTAAACAAAGGGATCCTAAGGACATGACTGGGATTGGGATGAATGATTACTCTCTGGTTCCACCACCAGCTGGTGACTTCTATGGTGTCCTTAGAAAGGACTTGTCTTGGACTGGTATACCAGAATGCCAAGAAGAGGAATTCTCTCCTCCACCAAGAGTTGTCACTCTAGTTGAAGAGTATCAACAAAAACTGACTGACCTAAATGAGTGGAAGAAAGCTAACCCTACTTTATTTGTTAAGGGAGGTTTGCTATGTGAAAGTCCCTATGAATCACCACCCATTAAGGTTACTAACCCAATCACTGGTAAACCTGTTGACCTAGGCTCAAACACTGTTAGAAGACCTACCATTAAATATGCAGAGATGTATAGGAATAATAGGTCACCTAAGAGCCAAGTTAGCAATCATGGAACAGGTTTCTTCTCTTCTAGACCTAAGAGTGTGTCTAAGAAAGCCTGTTATACTTGTGGTATCTTTTCACATTTGGCATACAAGTGTGTCAACGCTCCCAAAGCCAGCGCTGATAGGAACAATTTCAGCGTTGATAGGAAGAAAGTCAACGTTGTTAGGAAGTCAAACGTTGTCAGACTCAAACCTTGTGTGCAGCAAAGTTCACAAGTGATTAGACCTGCCCCATTCTTTTCTAGAAGGTCTAACTCTCATGGACAAAGACCTTTTCAAAAGACAAACACCTGGTCAAATAGGCAATGGGTTCCTGTAGCAAACCCTAGGTTCAACGCTGACAAGGGTAATTTCAGCGTTGATAGGACAAAATCCAACGCTGACAGAAACGTGACCAGACCTAAATATTTGTAGCCACAAGGTAAGAGGTCTAAAGCTTCTTCAAGCTTAACGTGGAGACCCAAGAAAGATCAAAACCCTAATAATAATAGAATTTCAATGACTTGCAATAGATTTAATTACATTTCAAAGGTCATTACAAAACCTATTGGGGTTAACTGGGTATTTCATCCTAAAAGGGATGAGAATGGGGTTGTTGTGAGAACTAAGTCTGTTCTTATTGAACAACCAGATGAATCCAAGTCTTCTGAGACTTGGGTTCCCAAAGAAAACTAATTAAAAATTTTAAACCTAAAAATTAATTAAAAGCTAAAACTAAGTCTAAAATAATATAAATAAGAATAAAAATCCAACAAAAATATTTTAAAACCTTTTATTAATTAAATGTTCAATTTTTAATGATAATTAAAGCCCAAAAATTAAATATAATTAAGAAAAATGTCCAAAATATTATTTTATTGAACTACTAAGTTACTTATATTATTTAAAGACTAAAAGTATTTTTCCTAAATTTTCAAAACTATTTTTCTATTTTTAAATCACTAAAAACTATTTTTAAACCAAAATAATCATAAAAAATAATAAAATAATGCTAAAAATAATTTGACAATTTTAAAAATCCTAATTTATACTAAAGAACAGTAGAAAAATGAAAAAGTTTGAAAAATATTAATTTTTTCACTAAAAGACAAAAACTGTTTGAAATTAAACCCTAATTAAACTAAATTAATTATAAAAAATAATTAAAAAGTGAACAATAAAAACTTTTTAAACTAAAAATCTTAAAATGTTTTTCTAAGTCTAATAAAATTTTTGAAATCTAAAAATATTAATTTTCTACACTAAAAGACAAAAATCAGAATATTAAAAAGTATTTAAATATGCAATTTAAATGTAAAAAATACTAAATGAACAGTAATAAAAAAAATCTAATTAAACAGAAAAATCCAAAATTAAATAAGAAAAATATTAAAACTGGTTTCAAGTCCTAATTCTTAAATTAACCCACAAAAGACAAAAAATCAAAAATCTGATAGTGACATGTGCAAGGGTTTTGTCTGTTTGCTGAGCAGGGGTAACCAATGTATTAGCAAGGGGAACTTTGTTCCCGCTGTTAGTGTAATTTTTTGGTCAGTTGACCTTTGAGCTTAGGAAAGCTTTTGGAGAGCTTGTTTTTGGACAACAAGGCACCCCTACACTCAGTTGAGTGTAGGGAGTCAATTTAAACAGGTAAAACAACAAGTCTCTTCACAAAATCAACCACAAAATGCACAAAAAGGTGACTGTTAAGCCTTATAGGTTTCTGATGAACAGTGTGCTGAATCAAATGGCACAAAAACGTATTTCAAGTGATCAATTCTTGCACATAATCCAACCAAATGACATGCAAGCTATTACAAACCCTACTTAAACCTAATATCTAACAGCTCACAAAATTGAAGGCACAAATTCCTCACAAATCAGGCAGAAAAATGGATTATTGTATTTAACTAGTGAATACCAATTTAAAGCATGCAATTTGCTTTGAAAACCTTACCAATTAACTCAAACTTGCTGTTATGACCTAACCTGAGCATAAGAAGTGTGTTTAACTAGTTTTTAAACAAGATTTAAGCCACTTAAACCAATTTAAACCCTAATCCAAACACCCCTTTAATTATGAAAAATGAGATTTAGCACAATAACACTTAACAAAACATCACCAAAGTAATCCTAATATATCTAAACATGCAAGAACAACCTTTTTAAGCACAATCAAACACAAAACTTCATCAAATGAATGCAATCAAACAGATTCATGTAGCACACATAAATCACAAATTTGAAAACTAAAAACAAGGTACAAGATAGTTACCTTGTAGGACCTACAATCCAGGTCCCACAATGGCTGAAACGCCACCTCCAAACAAGCCCGGGCTTGTGCTGAACCTTTTGACTGCTTATGTAGGGGTTACTTGGTATAATTAAATGGAAAAGAAATGGATAAAAAATGGAGGCTTGTTTCCTTCTTGTTACCTGCACACCACAACAAATCAGCAGAAAATTCAAGTATCAAAATGCCATAAGCTTGTAGCTTATGGCTTTTGATACAGTAAAGCTTAAAAAAATTGAGAAACAGATTTTTCAAAAAAATCTTTTTGAAACCTATGAAACCAACAAGCCTTGAAACTTATGACTTGGATTCACTTTCACTTCACCAAGTCACAAGCTCAAGCTTATGAAAAGCTTTTTCAGAAAACAAGCTTATACAACAAATTCCTGAAAATCTTTAATAATTGAAAAACTTTGGATAACAAGAAATATGTGGAACTCAGATTGATTTCATGCACAGTAAACACCAAGTTTATAAAAAACAAAAAGGGATTACAATTTCTCAAATATACCAACTTTTATAACTTAAAAAAGGAATTACATTAAGGTTGAAATCAAAATCTGGAACAAGAATACATGTCACATGTCGACATGTATTTATACTACTCCTGAGAATAATCTAGAATTACATTAAAGCTAAAAAAAACCCTAAGCTACTGATTTGCCTAATTTGCCCCTTGAATAATTTGAATTTTTGGTTAAGAACATTGGCATGTGATTGCTGATGGTACCAGGCTGTTGGAAGCTCATCCTAGACGTCCAATGAACATTGTGGTCCAAGTAATAAAATCCCACCCTTGATCTTGTCGAATTTGGGATGTTGTGTGAAAATGACGGGGCAGGGGAGGGTCCTACCCAACACATGGGTGTGTTGGGGTCACGGTTTTTGTGTGGGTTTAGGTGAGGATAGAATGAATCAAGGTTCTGGAAAAGCTAAACCATAAACCCTTTGTTTTTAGTTCAATTGGGTCTGGGATTAATTTAAGGTTTATAGGGATGAAGGGGTTAGTTTAATCTGATTTTGGATTAAATGGGTTTTAAAAGGTGTTTAGGAGGGAAATTATGGGGTTTGACTAGGGGTTGACCTAGTTTAATAAATAAACTGGTGAGTGGAAGGGTGACGTGGGTGGGGAGTGTGAGGTGGTGAGATGCTATTGGTTGGTGGAGGTGACATGGCAAGGTGATTGGTGGTGGTGTGTTTGTGTGTCTGGGCAAAAACAGTCCCCCTACTCTCTTCCTTTCTTCATTTTGTAATAATCAGCACAAACAACTTAATTCCTTTGTTAACAAGTTTATGTAACTTGTCAAATTTGGCACAACAAGTTGCAAATACTTCTATCAAGGACCAAAAGTGCAATAAATGCAATCTTCAAGGGCTTTTAATGACATGTCTTCAAAATCCAAGGATGTATCTTGTATAAATGAATTCTCCAAGGGCCTTTCTTGCCAAATCTTCAAAAATGAGGGACCAATGTTGACAATCTTCAATTCTTCAAGGACCATTTTGGAAATTCAGGATACGAGTCCGGTTCATTGTGCGGCTTCGTTTCCCGTGTTCGTTTTTGATTGATTCTTGTGATCTTTTTGTCGTTTCTTCAATATCCGTACCTAAAATACACAAGCAACAAACACGAGCATATATTTGGCAGTTTTAATGATATTTAATGCATTTTAAGCCCAATTTGGACGATGAGACTATGTATAAAAGCAGTCTCATCACTCCCCCATACTAAACCATTGCCGTGACCTCACGCAATGCTAGAATAAAGTATCGTAGCACCTCCAAAATTCATTTTTATTCACTTTATTGAATGATAAACTAGCTACAACTACTATTACTACTACTTGTGTTTTAGACATAATGTATGATTTTCATCGTAAAATGGGACGTTTAGGTTCATAGAATAAGAACACGTGAATGCTTCGTTAGAAATAATTTCATCGTCCTCGATTTTCACCCTAATTCCATGCTAAGCGTGCAACGAGATCATTGTCATTATAAGTTAGTAATGCTAACACTACTCATATGCCCTAATCACGTACTTATCCTCCCATTATTCTTAAGTTGTATCTCTTATATTTTATTTTGTCTTGAATGTTTCACGAGGACACATTGTTTAACTTATGCGATAATAGAGATTTAGGTCTAAAAATAGAGTCCTAACGGTGTAACCAAGACCATCAAATCAATAACCCCTCCCAATAGACAACGATGTTAAAAAATTAAGTTGACAAGAAGAATCGATAAACACGATTTTATAACGGTTTTGAACATGAGACTTATTACCAAGACTTTTATACGCCCCCTAATGGAAGGGCCTTATTATCTTTGGTTTACCTCCATCTTTTATTCAACTTCGCCATGAAGCTTTTATTATGACTTCGGTCTTGCCTTGCCTTTTATTATCCGCCTCATCGGTGGTTTTATTAGCCAAAGACGTATATCCTCACGCTAAAGCGAATTTTGGATCTTTAAAGCTTCGAAGATTAAGGCTTGATTCACTTTCAATTTTGCATAGATTTTTCGGCCTTGTGGGGCTTCAAATTGTTTGCTAGATTTAGGTGAGCACTTGAAATCTTATTATTGGGTGAAGCTTTCGATTATTCGGGTGCCAATACTTCAAAACCGTGACGCTGGCGATACCTTAATGTCTTCCTAATTTAATTACACGGAAGCTACTAGAGAATACTAGAAACCCAACAATCCTAACTAAACCGCTAAGTCAATATTTATTAAGCAAAAAATATTTACAAGCGAAGGGAGAATAAGCAGACAACGAGAACACATGAGTTTTTGAAAGAATACGAGTACTCTACGTTTAGCATAGTAACTTATAATTAACCCTATCATTTCTCGTCCTCATTTAAGAGACTTAGCCTAATGTGAAGTTAAGGAATCAAAGCTAAGTGCTCAACACGCACGGTCGAGTCAAAAATTACTCTTATTCTCGCCATCGGAAAATCTGCATTCGTGTCTTCAAACACTTATAAAACATGAGAAAAATTTTAAAATTTGGCCATTTTTAGCCTTATTTGCAACAAAACGCTAAACAAAAAGATAAACTTTGGAAAGCGTGAAGGTTTGGCAAGGCAAGTATCTATTCACCCCCCCCCCCCCATACTAAAGTTAAACATTGTCCTCAATGTTTCGAGTCTAGGGGTGCAAACACCCCCATACTAGAGACGTAGTCGAATGCCTAATCTAGCATGGAAAGGGTGTAACCGTTAAATTTAAAGCCATTTATGAAGTGTGCTAAAAACCTAAGGTTATAACATCAAAGGATATATCATTTGGATATTGAGAAAGTCTTCAAAGCAATCGATCGAGTGCTCCCATAAAACGAACACGAGAGGCTCTAATCGTGAAGATCATGATCTAAAAACCACAATTCACAAACAACCACGGAACAAAGGTTGGAAGGGCACAAATCCCCTCACATTAAACTAATTAGAAAGCAATAATATGTACATGGATAAGCATGGGTCTCCCCCACGAGGCACCTTGTTTTTGATAACCGAGTCAAAAGCTCGACTCGAATCCCCCATAAATGTGATCATTTAGGGATAATCATGGTATGGTCAATTTTTAGTGGGGCTTACATGATAAACAAGGCCCAAAAACAACCGGTATAAAGGACTAAGTCCTTTGATGGTGCAAAATACCGGGATCGAAGATGGCGTTCTCATTTTCATTGGAAAAACAAATCAACGCCACTTAATCATGTGCCAACATAAACCCAAAGGGTTTCAAGAAAAATAGATGAGAAGAAATAGAAGGGTGGGACAATGGGTAAGTCATAAAAACATTGAGCTACTCGAGGTAGACTCGCACCAATCAAATAGAAAGATTTTCCATTTATTGCATCGGTGGAAGACCGAGATTTCCCTTTATAAGCAATTCCGGGATCAAATATCTCGTCCTCGGTGGAGAAAGGGGAGGGAACATAAGGGGCTTCCCCCACACTAAGTCCACACAAAGCATCGTCAAAAGGAGAAGAGGAGCTTGTAGCACTCAAATCACGTGGTGATGACGGAGTTAGCATTGTAGAAAAATCTTTTAAATCCAATTTAAAATCTTTCCCTTTTTCATCTTTTAAACTCTCCTTATGAAAACCCGACTTAATTATGTCAAAAATATTTGGTGTTTCTAAAGCAATGTTAGTCACACTAAAAATTCTCACATTTGAAAACCGTTTTGGCTTAGGTGGTGGTAAGTTCTCAAAACGTTTGTCAACAAAGAAAACTTCCCCATCGGGGTCAACATATTCATCATCCGAAGAATCATTCGTGATTGGAATCGTAGGCTTAACACTCTTAACCTCCACCGGCGGAGGGGACGGAAAATCGTTTTTATCATCAACTTCTAAAACTCTTTTTGAAATCCTTTTACAAATGTTTTTGATGGGACTAACATTGTTCAAAGACGTGATAGAATACACATGAGAAAGTGTGGAGTTTCGAGTTGCATTTATGACGAGTTCTTCCTCATTGAAACGAAGAGTGATTTTCCTAGCATGCACATCGATAAGTGCTCTCGAGGTATCCAAAAATGATCGACCTAAAATTAGAGGAACTTTAGGATCGATGGGAATGTCAACAACAATAAAGTCCACGGGATAGTAGAACTTTCCAACTTTCACGAAGACGTCCTCGGCTACTCCACAAGCTAGAATCGTAGAATGATCGGCCATCTCGATTGACATTCTTGAAGGAGTGAGATTGGGAAGATTGAGCGACTTAAAAATCTCAAGAGGCATCAAATTAATACTAGCACCAAGATCGGCCAAGGCGTAGCATTCCTCCATATCTTGTATTGCACATGGGATTAAAAACTTGTCGGGATCACCGACTTTTTGAGGTATGCGGCTAAGAACAACCGAAGAACAACTAGACGATTTTTGCAATTTCTCTTTGTTATTCAACATACTTTTAAAGTTCGCGGCAAATCGAGGCATCATGACCAAGGCGTCGGCAAAACTTATATTAAAATGCAAGTCACGAAACATTTTCATAAAAAGTTCAAATTGATAATTATTTCATTCTTGTGCCTTTTCCTTGTTTCGTCTTGAAGGGTAAGGTAAAGGTGGTGTGGGTTGGGGCATAGGCAAAGGCCTTGGAATCTCGGGTTCCACTATTGGTATTGGTTCAACCGTAGGTGTGGTTTGAGCGGTACTTCGTGGGCTTGGAATTTGCTCCTTTTCAACCACCACCTCGGGTTCTTTCTCTTTTTCCTCCTCCATAGAAGTACTTGGACGAGAAATGGGTTCTTTGAAAGTTTTACCACTACGAGTAGTAATAACCTTCAATTCTCCTTTCGGGTTCACGATGGTATCACTAGGAAGACCACCCGAAGAAGAAGGTTTACACATGATAGCTTCAAACATTTTTCCCATTCGGTCTTCAAACTTAGATTGCCTAGCATCCGCTTTTAACAACTCTTGCTTAATCTCATGTTGACCTTGCTCCATTTTTTGTTGATTTTGTTGGAGTCGTTGAACATTTCCTTCCATTTTATTAGCATGAGTCTTAAGTTCATTAGCAAGTTCATTTTTAAGCTCGTTTTTCAACTCGGATCTTAAGCTAACCATTTCACGTTGCATATTATCAAACTTAGCATCGTTTGCTTTAGCATAATTCAAAAATTCTCCTTGAAGATTTTTGGTGTGATCATTTTGAAAACCTTGTGTGGTAGTTTGAAAATCACGGTTTTGGTTTTGGTTTTGGTTTGAAATTTGCCCATTTCCACTTTGATAATTACCCTTGTTGTAGTTACGTTGATTGCCTTGATAATTACCACCTTGATTGTTGTTTCGATAGTTATTAGCATTTTGATTTTTGTGGAGCTTGATTTTGGCGGGAACCTTGACCGTTTTGGTTATAAGTTCCCGTGGCTACATAAGCACTCGAAGTGTTACCATCCGCGGTAATGCACTCAGAAAAATCATGAGCTCCACCACACAAAATAAAACTCTTAGCAACCGCTTTAATCGAAGCGGAATTTGAAGCTTCTTGAGCTTTCCAATAGGACATAAGAGTCGAAAACCTATCGAAAAACCGATTCTCCTCATTTGCTTCATCTTTCAAGGCATTAATGCTACGAGACGATGACGAACCCAAATTGGCAACACTCGGTGTGTTACGAGGGCTATAAACCTTAGACCTATTTTCAATGATTTTCAAAGCCTCTTCGGTTGTTTTGCACAAAAAATTACCACCCGTGGCGGCATTTAAGTAATCTCGTTCATGATCATTAAGCTCATTATAAAAAGTGTCAATTTGATGCAATTCGGAAAAATCATGGTGTGGACATTCATGTAACATTTCTTTAAACCTTTCCCAAGCCATTGAAAAACATTCATTAGACCTTTGAGTAAATCGTGAAATCTCGTTTTTCAAATGTGTTGTTTTAGATGGTGGAAAAAATTGATTCACAAATTTAGAAACGAGATCGGCCCATGTCAAAATCGAATTTGGGGGTTCTTTCTCGAGCCATATCTTGGCGGGTCCATCTAACGAGTATGGGAACAACATCATCTTAATCGCATTGTGTGGTACATCCTTAAACTTGCTTGTCGCGGTGAGACGATTAAATTGCCTAATGTGATAATGTGGGTTGTCTTTCTCGTGTCCGCGAAACTTGTTGGCTTGAAGCATAGACATTAAACCCGTCTTGATCTCGAAGTTCTCCGCAAGGATGGCGGGAATCACAATGGCCTCTCCAAAACCCTCGGTGGGTGCTTGAAGCAACTCCATCATAGTACGATTAGCCATGATGGCTTCTTGTTCTACAATGGGTTCCTCACTTGGAGTCTCTTCACTAGAAAAATTAGGAGTAGGTGTTGCCTCCTTTTGGTTTCTACGTTTACGTGCACGTTTTGCTTGATTGCGAGTAAGCATAAACGTCACGTACAACGAGGGGACGAGCAAAAAAGATTCTTTTTGGTGTTTTTAACTTTTTCAATTTTTTTGGATTTTTGATTGTTTTTACTTTTTTACTTTTTGGAATTGTATTAGGTAGACAATAATCTACAAATCTCCTCCTTAATAAAATATCTCGATAAAAGAAGCCTCAAGGAATGAAAACGATCACGTGGAGTGAACGCCTTCGATGACTTTAGAACGATGGTGGAACACCAAATCGTTCAAGAGGGTTTAATCAAATAAAACCAAGAAAATATATATGATACTTAATAATACTTTGGGCGGCAAAACCCTCGATTAGCTCTCAAAATCAAATACTCACAAGCAAGCGGGGAAACGAGGCGGCGCGAAGCACTTAAGAGCTTTTTTCCTTAGGATATATTTTATAATATCCGTCTTATACCCACCTTATAGTTTGTATTTTCAAAATCGAGCTTCACGAAAGTATTTATCTATTTTTGCCTTTTTCTTTAGTTTGAGATTCGAATACAATGATTGGGTAATGACCTCCCAAGTCAAGGTTGTGATTTCTCACGTATTTGGAGTACTTGTGTATTTATTGTTCTACGTATACAATATAGTAATAGTATCCACCAAAAAACGAAAAACCGATAATACGTATTAGTAGAGTGCTACTAATACAAATAATTATTATGGCTATATATAAAAAAACAACAATTGTTCAAATCAAAACACAACACGCCTCCCCGGCAGCGGCGCCAAAATGATAGTCGTAGAAATTACGTCTTTTAGGAAAAAGAGCGTAAATATAGGGTAAGCACGACGATTTAGGAAAACCGTGTGTAAATGACCCTAAAGTGAGTTCGTTCTCGAGGAGGATAGTGTGTTGTATAATGAATTGATTTAATGTTTGTGATTATATTGAGAAAAAGAAAATAGGAATGGGGTAAGAAGAGAATGACGGTTACGATGACGGATTACAATAAGACAAAAAGATCGTTCACGTAAAACCGTAAAAAACTACAAATTAAAAATTTTAAAACTAAAAATTAATTAAAAGCTAAAACTAAGTCTAAAATAATATAAATAAGAATAAAAATCCAACAAAAATATTTTAAAACCTTTTATTAATTAAATATTCAATTTTTAATGCTAATTAAAGCTCAAACATTAAATATAATTAAGAAAAATGTCCAAAATATTATTTTATTGAACTAATAAGTTACTTATATTATTTAAAGACTAAAAAGTATTTTTCCTAAATTTTCAAAACTATTTTTCCATTCTTAAATCACTAAAAACTATTTTTAAACCAAAATAATCATAAAAAATAATAAAATAATGCTAAAAATAATTTGACAATTTTAAAAATCCTAATTTATACTAAAGAACAGTAGAAAAATGAAAAAGTTTGAAAAATATTAAATTTTTCACTAAAAGACAAAAACAGTTTGAAATTAAACCCTAATTAAACTAAATTAATTATAAAAAATAATTAAAAAGTGAACAGTAAAAAAATTTTAAACTAAAAATCTTAAAAAAAATTTCTAAGTCTAATAAAATTTTTGAAATCTAAAAATATTAATTTTCTACACTAAAAGACAAAAATCAGAATATTAAAAAGTATTTAAATATGCAATTAAATGTAAAAAATACTAAATGAACAGTAATAAAAAAATCTAATTACACAGAAAAATCCAAAATTAAATAAGAAAAATATTAAAACTGGTTTTAAGTCCTAATTCTTAAATTAACCCACAAAAGACAAAAAATCAAAAATCTGATAGTGACATGTGCTAGGGTTTTGTCTGTTTGCTGAGCAAGGGTAACCAATGTATTAGCAGGGGGAACTTTGTTCCCACTGTTAGTGTAATTTTTTGGTCAGTTAACCTTTGAGCTTAGGAAAGCTTTTGGAGAGCTTGTTTTTGGACAACAAGGCACCCCTACACTCAGTTGAGTGTAGGGAGTCAATTTAAACAGGAAAAACAACAAGTCTCTTCACAAAATCAACCACAAAATGCACAAAAAGGTGACTGTTAAGCCTTATAGGTTTCTGATGAACAGTGTGCTGAATCAAATGGCACAAAAACGTATTTCAAGTGATCAATTCTTGCACATAATCCAACCAAATGACATGCAAGCTATTACAAACCCTACTTAAACCTAATATCTAACAGCTCACAAAATTGAAGGCACCAATTCCTCACAAATCAGGCAGAAAAATGGATTATTGTATTTAACTAGTGAATACCAATTTAAAGCATGCAATTTGCTTTGAAAACCTTACCAATTAACTCAAACTTGCTGTTATGACCTAACCTAAGCATAAGAAGTGTGTTTAACTAGTTTTTAAACAAGATTTAAGCCACTTAAACCAATTTAAACCCTAATCCAAACACCCCTTTAATTATGAAAAATGAGATTTAGCACAATAACACTTAACAAAACTTCACCAAAGTAATCCTAATATATCTAAACATGAAAGAACAACCTTTTTAGGCACAATCAAACACAAAACTTCATCAAATGAATGCAATCAAACAGATTCATGTAGCACACATAAATCACAAATTTGAAAACTAAAAACAAGGTACAAGATAGTTACCTTGTGGGACCTACAATCCAGGTCCCACAATGGCTGAAAAGCCACCTCCAAACAAGCCCGGGCTTGTGCTGGACCTTTTGACTGCTTATGTAGGGGTTACTTGGTATAATTAAATGGAAAAGAAATGGATAAAAAATGGAGGCTTGTTTCCTTCTTGTTACCCACAATAAATCAGCAGAAAATTCAAGTATCAAAATGCCATAAGCTTGTAGCTTATGGCTTTTGATACAGTAAAGCTTAAAAAAATTGAGAGAACAGATTTTTCAAAAAAATCTTTTTGAAAACTATGAAACCAACAAGCCTTGAAACTTATGACTTGGATTCACTTTCACATCACCAAGTCACAAGCTCAAGCTTATGAAAAGCTTTTTCAGAAAACAAGCTTATACAACAAATTCCTGAAAATCTTTAATAATTGAAAAACTTTGGATAACAAGAAATATGTGGAACTCAGATTGATTTCATGCACAGTAAACACCAACTTTTTAAAAAACAAAAAGGGATTACAATTTCTCAAATATACCAACTTTTATAACTTAAAAAAGGAATTACATTAAGGTTGAAATCAAAATCTGGAACAAGAATACATGTCACATGTATTTATACTACTCCTGAGAACAATCTAGAATTACATTAAAGCTAAAAAAACCCTAAGCTACTGATTTGCCTAATTTGCCCCTTGAATAATTTGAATTCTTGGTCAAGAACATTGGCATGTGATTGCTGATGGTACCAGGTTGTTGGAAGCTCATCCTAGACGTCCAATGACCATTGTGGTCCAAATAATAAAATCCCACCCTTGATCTTGTCGAATTTGGGATGTTGTGTGAAAATGACGGGGCAGGGGAGGGTCCTACCCAACACATGGGTGTGTTGGGGTCACGGTTTTTGTGTGGGTTTAGGTGAGGATGGAATGAATCAAGGTTCTGGAAAAATCTAAACCCTAAACCCTTTGTTTTTAGTTCAATTGGGTCTGGGATTAATTTAGGGTTTATAGGGATGAAGGGGTTAGTTTAATCTGATTTTGGATTAAATGGGTTTTAAAAAGGTGTTTAGGAGGGAAATTATGGGGTTTGACTAGGGGTTGACCTAGTTTAATAAATAAACTGGTGAGTGGAAGGGTGACGTGGGTGGGGAGTGTGAGGTGGTGAGATGCTATTGGTTGGTGGAGGTGACATGGCAAGGTGATTGGTGGTGGTGTGTTTGTGTGTCTGGGCAAAAACAGTCCCCCTACTCTCTTCCTTTCTTCATTTTGTAATAATCAGCACAAACAACTTAATTCCTTTGTTAACAAGTTTATGTAACTTGTCAAATTTGGCACAACAACTTGCAAATACTTTTATCAAGGACCAAAAGTGCAATAAATGCAATCTTCAAGGGCTTTTAATGACATGTCTTCAAAATCCAAGGATGTATGTTGTATAAATGAATTCTCCAAGGGCCTTTCTTGCCAAATCTTCAAAAATGAGGGACCAATGTTGACAATCTTCAATTCTTCAAGGACCATTTTGGAAATTCAGGATTCGGGTCCGGTTCATTGTGCGGCTTCATTTCCCGTGTTCGTTTTTGATTGATTCTTGTGATCTTTTTGTCGTTTCCTCAATATACGTACCTAAAATACACAAGCAACAAACACGAGCATATATTTGGCAGTTTTAATGATATTTAATGCATTTTAAGCCCAATTTGGACGATGAGACTATGTATAAAACCAGTCTCATCAACATCCTTCACATTAGAGTTAATCCCTCCACCCAACACATTAATTAGAGGTCACCCCTCTACAGCATGACAAGGTCACCCCTCTATGTATTTTTTGATCCCTTGTAATTAGTGCTACACTTAAGTATAGTAAGTATAGTCCTAACCCATGGTTAAGTAATGCAATAAACTTAATACAAGTAAAGTAAATAACACAAAGGTTTTTCAACGTTTAACTCTTAGCTTTATTAAAGAATTACACCCTATTGTATACGAAGCTACAATAGGGATTGAATAAACAATGTATGGTTTTGTGATGTCCTCACTAACAAGCTAGTCCAATCCTAACGACTGCTAAGCTTGACGATTCTATCAACAAGAGTTTAGAACTCAAGTGTTTGATCGTATTTGGAGGAGAGAAAACTTTGTTTGTGAATGACTAAAGCATTAAGTGCACAAACTTGTTTTCTCTCCTTTTACAAGCATCCTATTTATAGACGGAGAGTTGGCTAGAAGACAATAATTACCCATGTGTAATTCTTGTCTTATTGGTACAATGTAGTATCTTGTCTTAACCTATTCTAAGTAGTAAGACGTAAGTCCTTTAAACTTGTCAGTACCCTATCTATCCCAAAAGGGTAAGTCAAGCTAATTGTGTGATGTACTCCATCTTGTCACAATTCAACTTATCCCGCCTTTACTTCAGTCTTGGAGAATACTTGTTTTCTTCAGGGAGATCGTATGGGGTTCAGTGAGTCTATTGCTACAACTCACTGAACCAATCACCTTCTTCTTCGTCATAGAAGTCATTCATTGAGCTTCGCCTCTCTGAATGCTGGAGTATTTCTTTTAGACTCAGTCTACGAACTCGAAGGCAACTCATTGAGTGATTGTTCACTCAGTGACTTTGTTATGTTCAAGATTAATACTTCACTTAGGTTGATTGTTATTCAAATCCATCAGTAAGGTCATTAGGTACTGAATTGACATAACCATATCCCCCTATTTGGATATAAAATTTGCCTAAGTGAAATTGTTATAAGTGAGCAAAGAGGCTTCTTCTTATAGAAACTATTCTACTGATAAAAAGACTTGATTTAACAAAGTACTTCATTTTTATTCATCATTACATAAGACTGAATAGTCTGATACAAGAAACATAAACAAAACAAAAGATTACAACTATTCATGAATCCATTGCTTCCCTCTTCACCCTTGATGACTTTAACACCTTTTCTTTATCAGGCCTCCTAGCAATTATCTCCCTGAGCTTCTCAGCAAAACTTTTATTCTCATCAGTCTGAACTTGTCCAGCCATCACTAGAAAGATGAGAACACTCTCAGTAGTGCATTTCTCTATGTCACTCATTCTTTGAAAAGCTTGGTCCCCGAATACATCAATGAAGAAGATACCCCACTCAGGTTCTTATATAACCATGTTGTCCACAAAGGGGACATTTTCAAGGAGGGTACGATTGTAGTCTAACCCAGGGATCTTAGTCTCAGCTTTAAGCTCAACTCTTCTTTCTTCCCTGGGTTTTGGTAGGATCATGTTCAGTTAAAGGAAGATCTCAGTGATTCCTAATTGTTCCTTGATTTGATTCAACCTCTCATATCTCTTACTGAGAGAGTTGAGTATTTCAGGGACACATTTGTTCGTTTTGGTTTTGAAGATCCTTCCCATTTCATCCCGAAATCACCAAATGAAAATTTCTTCATAACTTCAAAATTCCTTTCATCATTGTTTCTATAGACAAATACTGAGACAGGTGTGGTATGAGGAATGATTTGAAGGTTAGTGATTGGTTCAGGCTTTCTTCTTTGAGTGACGACTTTGGTGTACTGGTCATATAGTTTCTTTAGTTGGGTGGTTCTTGTTGTTGCTTTAAGACCATTTCATCCTGAATGGCCTTGAGTTCTTCCTCCTGCTTTTGGATGAACTCCCCCCCCCCTTTCTTACTCAACAAGGCCTCAGAGTCACTACCCACTTCTTTCACAAACTCAATGGATACCCTCAAAATCTCAGCCCTTGTTGCTTCACTAGCCTTAGCCGACTCCATTCTATCTAAGTACTCTTGGATTTGATCAGGAGTCATCTTATACATCTTTCCATTAATCTCATATGGTACCAAGACAATGGCATCAGGATTAGGCCTTCTTTCTCTTGAAGCTTTTACAAGCTTCTTTGGTGAGGGTGCTAGGGTTTCATTAGCAATGCCTTTGCCCCTATCTAAATTAGATACAGAGGGCTCAGTTTTGGGAGGAATTGAGTTTAAGGGTTGGGGTTGTGCTAGTTCTCCCTGCTCCCCCTCAGTGTGAGAAGGAGGTTCAGTCCAAGTTAGCATCATTGGTGGCACATTCTCCCCCTCAAAAGTTGAAGGATCGGCCTAAATAATCCCAGCTTGTGCCCTTAGTGATGGTCCTGAGGTGGTGGTGGAGGATCCCTTGAAAGCCTGAAACATCTCATTCACCATCTCCTTCATGGACTGAGTGTCAGCTTTAATAGATTTAACATCCAACTAAATTAGGGATTGAGTGTTTTCTATGGTGGTGATCCTTGTCCTAAGTCTGGGAATATCATCCTCTTTCAGGGACTTGGAGATGTCAGAGAGATTTGAGGCATTAGCCATGTAACCTTGTGCAGCCCTTGACAATCTAAACTCTGCCTCAGCATCCATGTGTACATCCTCATAGATGGCATCACATTTTCCCTTCACCATATCCAAGTCAGACGTAAGAGATTCCAACCTGGTGAAAACCTCAGTGAGCCTGTCCTCCTTCAATAACTCAAGTAATTGACTAACTCTGGAAGTGGACTCAGTAGTGCTAGTGATTAGTCCATCCAGAGTTGTCTTCAAGGACACATTTGCTTCAATAGTAGGAAGAGCATGGTTGAGGAAGTTGATGCGCTTCTTCTCTTGATTTTCATGACTATTTTTAACAGAACTGATGAATTCCATTTGGTTGTACACCTGAATTCTCATCTTCTCCTCAGCCAGGTCAAATCTATCACCATATGTTCTGAACTCATCAAGGAGTTCATCAGTCTTTAAAGCCAAGTCTTCATGGACCTGAGTTACCACAACTTTCAAGGTGGTAGAAGCATGAGTTAAGACATCCTTGAGGATTGCATTCAAAACCTTCTCAGTGATAGGTTTGATGTCATTAAAATTTTTATCCAGAACCACAGTCTGAGTCCCCAACGAAGAGGTGTCAAGTTTTGCCTATTGGGAGGGCTTTTTCGGTACCTCAGGGGAGGGCTCTTTTTGTTCGGATGTCTCAGGGGAGGGCTTTTGTTGAGCCTCGGGGGAGGGCTGTATATCCTCGAACAATGGTGGGGACTGTGGCTTCTGGTTAGATTGAGGAGGGGCCTGAGTGTCAGGTTCATCCCCAGCCTCAATCATGTCACCGTCGTCACTGAAACCTTGGAGTAACTCGTCAGGATCCTCGAGTAGATCTACAAAATCTCCAAAGTTCAGTTAACCCCTTGGTTTCTCCAGCTCCCCTTCAAAAGAAGGTTTGCCTTGGTTATCGTCACTCCCTGCCCCAAATCCTGAGGCTTGGGTTTTAGCCAACTGATACTCAGGGGCAGTTTGCGGTTGATCAGTTGTGGAGGTGAGATCCCTATCAGCGGGGTGTTTTACCCGTGGGCGTCCCTCTGAGTCTATGGGATTAATAGTGGTTCCCTCAGGCAAAGACTTTTGTTTTAGTGTGCCTTCATTAGGAGTTGTGGAAGTGAGATTCCTATCAGCGGGGTGTTTTACCCGTGGGCGTCCCTCTGGGTCTAAGGAATCGAGTTTTGGGTCCTTAGGCAAAGACTTTTGAGCTAGTGTGCCTTCATTGGATTTGGTGGAAGTGATAGGCCTATCAGTGAGGTGTGTTACCCGTAGGCGTCTCTCTGAGTCTTTTGCCTTAGTTTTGACCTCAGGCAAAGGTTGTGATTTACGAATGCCCTCATCGGTCTGAGTGGAAGGCAGCCCTATAGGAGAAGGTTGTATGTTTCCTTCTCCATCAAGAGGACCAGAAGTTTGGCCCGTCGACCCTGACTGTGATGTATCAGGGCGGCAGGGCCTCCCGAAAGCTCTTTGCCTTGGGGTAGATGAAGCTTGGTCTAAACAAGGGTGGTCTTTTTAGCCTTTGCCTTTTTGGGTCGTGCCTCGGAAGCCTCAGGGCCCTGTGCCTTTGTTGATTTGGTCTTAGGCACAGTCTGAGTCTTCTTATTCCATGTGACAACCGTGGTTTTGAGGTTCGTCACTTAGTTTTATTTTGTGCTAGTTACGTGTCTTTACGTGTTTATGTGCTAATTGGTGTGTATGGATTGTGGTTTGGATATCGTTTCCGGTACGGGTACCTTGTGAGTGAAACGATGTGTGATGATTTCATGTTCATGAGCTCACATGGTAGTGACTATGAACTGAGATGGTGTTATTAATGGTTTTATGTATACGTATATGTATTATAGAAAATCGTATTTTTACGATTTACGGTTTAGCATTTAGAGGTCTCGGATGAGGTAATTAGTCACGGGAGTATTTTTCGGGATGGTTTTAAGTCATTTAGGACTTAAATATAAAGTTTATTTCAAATTTCAAGAGTTTTTATAAAACTGTATATTTTACGTCTTTTACGGTAAACGCGTAAATTTGACTAGTTTTACGGTTTTGAGGTTTTGAAGGTTTTAGGAGCTGAAATAAATTAAGGTAAATTAAGGTAATGTTAATAACATAATTTTAAACAATAAAAAGAAAAAAAAATAAAAAAATAGAAAGGGGGAGTCGGTTTTGGACGATTAAAAGAAAAGGGAAGGGAAAAAGAAGGAAAGTGAGCTTATACTTTGACTAGGATTCACCCACACTCTATATAAAGTATATACTAAACCAAAAATTCATTATTTTCTCTTGGAGACAAAGAAAATTCGTGGGTTTCATAAAAAATTAGGGTTCTTCATAAAATTTAGGGGTTTTCATAAATCAAAGGTAAACCTTCATAACCCTTTTCAATTAAATTGTTTTAATGTTTTCTTTAATCATCTTATGATGGATTTAGGTTAGGGTTTAATTTAAAAACAGTATATTAATGTTATATTAATGATATTATGATGATTACATAAATTAGGGCTTGTAATTAGTGGGGTTAGGGGTAATTAATTAGGTTAATTTAATTAAACCCGTTTTTAAAAACTGTGCAGAATTTTGAGTCAATTGTTTTGATCATATCGAGAGTTTTACAAACTCTTATTTTGCGATCCAAGTATCCCTGAAAAGGTAATTGAAGTGGCTTTCCAATGCAAGAAACGAGAACTAAATTGGAGGTTGGGAAGTGGGTCAAAAACAGGTTACAACAGTCGGAGGTCAAAACAGTTTTGAAATCAGCCTGTTTTCTTTTTAAGTTTTGGGTTGTTTGGGGTACTTAGGGTTGCATTGGGACTTTCAAACGAACATGGGAGATTATATATTATAGGAAGTATCTGCATTGGGGCTAATATTGTGGGTTAGGGTAAGACCCCCTAATCATAACAAACTTTTTGTATGTTTAAAATCAATAAAATCTTTATAGACAAAAGTATATATATATATATATATATATATATATATATATATATATATATATATATATATATATATATATATATAAATATATATATATATATATCGGGGCCTTAACAGTAGCTTTAAGGTTGGGGAAAGTGGGAGGTGTTAGCTAACATATGTAAGGGAAAAGGGTTTCCTTTACAAAGGTCATGGGTATGTTTAGGTGGGCGTTTGGCTTATAGTTTGGAGACCTAAAAGTTAGGACTGTTTTGTGTAAAATATGAACGGGATAGTTATCAAACTTAACCAAGTTAAGGACTTGTAAGGGAAGGGTAATGGGGTGTTTAGAGTATATTAATGAGGGTCATATATGGGAGAAGGCTAGATGTCCATCATAGGTTGATGAGCCGTTTTAGTGATTGGTTCATGTTTTGATTATGTGTTTTTGGTTTGTTAGCTTTTTGCTAGTGCGCGGACTTTTGGAGAAGCTCAATCAGGTAAGTTTCATAGTCTCATATCTACTAATGATTTTGACTTCTAGATGGGATGGAAGAGACACTGTCTTGTTTTTATAAATTATGTTGTGAATGTTTTGTGTTTGGTGATGGACTTGTGTGTGCATACTTATGTGATTAACTGCTGGTTGGTTCTTGATTGTTTTATGCATTGACTTGGTACCAAGGGGATGTTGGCAAGACGGGGCCTTGGGATTGGTTCATAGGTGTTTGGACGCCTATGGGAGTATGGTGTTTGGTTAGGCTGGGAGCCTTGGATTTGGTTTGGTTTGTTTAATCTTAAATAATAGTTGGTAATGCGAGTTTGTATCACATTGTCCATATGTTATTAAATTTGGTTATTATTCACAGCTTATGGTTTGTTTTGGCGTTGGAGTCTAAACCTATGACTCTCACCAACTTTATGTTGATGTGTTTTAGTGTCTCTTTCAGGTGATACAATGGTTAAGCATGAGAACATAAGTGGCTAGGATTTGGAGAGCGTAGGAAATGCATTTAGAAGGAGATCCCCGTTCCTTCTTAGTTTCTTTTGATTATTAAATAAGTGATACTGTTGGCACCTATATGTTTGTTTTGGTTATGTTGTTTGTTTGTCTTGGGTAAGAGGTAGGACTATTACCTGCTTACCTAGACTCCTGCATTGTTGAGATATTGTCATGACTTTTGTGTCACCATTTTATGACATTTATTATTTCATATAGTTATCTCTATAGACACGCCATGTTGTGATGATATCCATACGTCGCGCCCCATATTCCGCCATGGTGGGGTGTGACAGAATGGTATCAGAGCCAATGGTTATAGAGAATTAGGTTGCCTAGTCGTGTAGCGTAGTCTATAGCTTAAGGGTCCCTGCATATAGGCGTCATAGGAGTATGTGTGCATTTTATATAATTGATGTGTTTGGATGTTATTTATTGCGATGTTTTGACTAGTATTAATTGAACCATAGTATGTTCATACTTAGCCACATGTTATTTTCTTTTCGGGTTGTGACTAGTGCGGGTTGAACCATAATCGTCCACGCTAGTCATTGTTGTATTTTGCTTAAATTGTACATTATAGTACATAATTTGGTACATGGTAGTTTCTATCTTTTGTTGGGTTATTTTATGTACCTGAGGTATAGTATTTTTCTTGTGATGTTTAAGTCATGTCCCCTAAGAATCATGTGATGGTTCGAGTTATTAGGAGTAGGTGGATATGAAGGATTTTAAGTTGTTTCCACTCTTATGGGCGATATGACTTATAACTGATTACGTTTTCGTTTTGGATTTAGTCTATGCTATTTTAGATAGACTATGGATTTATGTATTTCAAGAGTTTGACTATGTAATTTTATTAGTTGGAGTTTTTGACCTTATTCTTTATGTGGTTATGTGCTTAGGTGAGTTGATGGATTTATGTGTTATGTGTTGAATTGATTCTTATAAATGTCATCATAGGAGGGAGTGCATTGGGGAAAGGGTAATTGTATAAGTATGGTGGCCAACATAGTTATACAAGTACCATAACTTCAATGGGTTCCTAAGTATGATTGCATGAAAGAGGGTTAGTACATGCTTGTATATGATGAGATGTGGATTATTGGTATATTTATAATATATGGGTTTATGTAACAGCTGCCTACGATATGGCTTTTTTTGAGTGTGTTATATGTTTTGGGTTATACTCATGATTGTGTGATTATGGGGTCACACGATATGAACTAGTTTTAGTGATGGGTTTTATGCCTTGTGGTAAGATGGTGAATACTCGTATGGAAAAACGAGTGTATGACGCGATTGGTTGATCTGATATGTATGGTAACGAGTATGTTTTGGGTGATTTAATAGGTATATATATGCGGATGTATATATACTACTATGTGTTAAGTTATGGTGTATGGTCGTTCACTAGTTATTATAACTTGAACGTACCTTGTGTTTGTTCGTGTTTTATGGTGTTGGAGTTTGATGGAGTTCTAACGACATTTTGAGTCTTTTGGATGTGTGTCTACATTCGGGTATGTATTTCTATTAATGTGAACCACTAAATTTTCTTGCAGATAAGTCTGGCTAATTATAGGAAACGGTTTTGAAAATAATTTGTAAGTGTATGGTATGATATCGTGACTTACGTATTTTTTTAAGTTTGTGGTAGTAAGCTATAAAAAAAATTCTTGAAAATAATTGGATTAGTTTTCTATGTAACGTGTGATAATACATTTTAAAGGGGTAAAAAAATTTACAAAAATTTTCTTAAGTGTAGTTAAAATTTTAGAAGTATTTAACTAGACGGCAAGAGTAAAAAGGAAGATTTTATTATAGTAATGATAGTAATAACACCACACCTTGTAAACGTGTAGTAGTTTAGTTATAACCAGCCTAAATGGATTTTATAAAATAATAATAATAATATGGAATAAAAGAAAAAAACAGTGTATTTTATAAACATGTATTGGTTTCATAATAACAAGCGAAATAAGTGTAATATGGGTAAACAAGATAATGGTTAGAATAAGATTGTAGTATACTAACTAGTTGATATCTTGATAAATTGATGAAGATAAAGGATGAGTTATTGGTTAAAAATGAGAATGATTGATTTTAGTAGTATTGGAGTTTGGTTCTTATGAGAAGTAACTAATTGGGACGAAAGTTTAAAATTTTCTAAGGTATCGAGATTTGGTAATACTAATCGTGAAGAGTCTAAATTTTTTTCGTTGTTGGCACACTCCATTGATCTTTCGGATTACATTGTTTTGTTTTCAGTTGTTTTGACTAGGGTTCGTTTTACCCTATATTTATTTTGGGACGCGATCGTTGGAATTCTTTTGGTACACGTCATGGTTGATTTAGTTATGCGGTTGTGGAAACGTTAGGATGAGAGGATAGAGTTGGGTAGTATTACTTATGGTTAGATATTATAATGGAGAGATGTGTTTTGGTTCAAAGGTTGTTTTGAAGGAATGATGAAGATTTATGGAGTTTTGGAACTTAGATTGGTTATGGGAATAAGAGAGTAAGTAAAGGTAGTTGACTAGTCGTGGGAACGAGATGTCATGCTATGAGAAGTTGGTTGAAGTACCATTAGGAGATTGATGAAAGTACTAGCGGATGTGAGGGTAGAGTAGAAAGTTTCTACCAATGGAAAGATTAGGCAAATAACACGCAAGGAAATTGATATAGTTATGGAGGCAAGGTAGTAGTAGACACGTGAAGGAAAACAGGAATGTGAAAGAATGACTGGGAGGAGGCTGATTAACGGTGAAGTACAACAAGTAAGGAAGAGTGAGCCATTGAGGGGTTGAAGTACTTTTAGAAATATTGTGGTAGATGAGTTGAAGTTAGAAGCTACTAGTAGTGTGAAGTTCCTAGGTAACATCATGGAGACGAGAAGGAGTGCGTAAAGAGCTACATCGCGAAGCAAGGAGCTGAAAGGACTACGTGTCGGCTGCAAGAAGGATGCAAGAGATTTCGAAGGAGTCACAAAAGTTGCAAGGACTGGAAGGGTGACAAGCACTACGATGGGAAATTTACGTATGGTTCGTGACGAAGAAGGGTAGATCGAGTATCGGAGTGGAGCTACAAAGAGCTGAATAAGTTTCGTGGAGAAGTGATTAGAGAGTCGGTTTTGTAAAGGTGTTATGAAAGATCTTTGGGAAAGACAGCTATGCATTATCCAATGCACTAGTGATTTCCATAGATTTGATGAATGAAGTATGGAATTTTTGTTGAACAGGATAGTGTAGGAATAAGGGAGAACCATGGCAGGAGAGAACCAAGTATTCCTAGAAGATGATGATTGAATATACCTCATGTTGGGTGCAAGATCAAAGTAGAAGTATGAATAAGAATTCAAAATATGGCTTAGTAGATAAATGGAAACTAATGTGGGTATAAGATGAGAGTGTGATCCGCATGGAATCACATGAAACTCTAGTCTATCCCTATTAGGAGGGAGTAGGAGAACTGGTTGTGAGAAAAACAAGTGAAGCTACTTGGAAAATGTTGGCGTTTAGATGACTAGATAGACTTAGTTAGTGGAGCTGGATTGTTATATCTGCCTAGAATGCTAGAGGCATTTGGGGTACGAGACGTAGAGAATGATCTATACAGATCATGAACGTCTCCACCATATATTTAATCATCTTGATTGAACATTTGGAAAAGGTGATGGGTAGAGTTAAGTGATGAAAGAAAAAAAATTGCAAGGCCAAGTACCATCTGGGAAAGGCAAGCATAGTTGATGAGACATGGAATAAGAAGAATGAAGTGAAGCTGAGACGAACTTAAACTATATGGATGACGTATTAGGGTGGTTTGTATGAAGGAAGTAGGTTGCACGAGTTTAGTTGTCTAAAGCAGAGAACGCGTCAACATGTATGTTGCGTGTCTTGGACAATCATATGGAGAAAAGGGACGTAGATTATACTTCCTACATAGATAGGAGTAGCTTAGAAAGGGCGATGTAAGGACGAAATTGGTGAAAGTGACGAGAGTTGGATGATAGTCAATAGACTGACTAATTCACCTCATATTTCAAGAGGAATGAGTAGTCACGTAGTTGAGAAGTTGGAAGGATTAGGTACGGATGTGATGGAATAGAGGGCTTTGCGTAAAAGTTAGCCTAATATGTATGGAATGCCTTATGAAGGATTATGGCAAAGGAAGAAACGATGGGAAGCATCACATCGTGATGTATGGTAGGAGTTGAGGAAGAAGAAGGAAGTGTGTATAGAAGCGAAGCATGAATGAAATAGGTCGATATAGGAACCGAAGGTAAAACTTTGGTAGAGCTTAATGAGTAGAATAAAGCACGACGTAGGCTAATACTGTCGTAGTGTGGAAAAGGAAATGGCACTGACCTATACTGATTGTTTGGGAGGCTTATTATCGATAATCGAATGGATGAGGAGTTATAGGTGTGATGTGCCATAGGGACGAAGGGCTTGGTCTAACTGAGACAAGATGAGGAGCAATATGACCTTGAAGGTAGGACATTGTGTAGGTATAAAGGAAGTGTTTGGTATATATAAAAAAAATCATGAAGAAAAGTGATAAAGAAGTGTATAGGTGCTACTAATGAGTTATCCAAATTTAATGGAAGTAGTTGTAGCATGAGTTTGGATGGCAGTTGATAGACTAACTGAGATAACCGTCCTTTTGATGATGTGTATAGATCATAAGTTGATTTGGATTGGAAGAACTAATGGATATGTGAAAGACCGTCATAGGTCACTTTGTAAGGAAATTGGAATTTTTAAGTAGTTTGGGTTACGGACTAAAGGGAGTTCATGAACATGATTGGATCTGAGTATATCCAGCTACTGGAAAAGGATGGGCAAGTGAGATATTTATACAACCTTAGGAGTTACACTGAGGGCGTGAGTGATTGATTTAGAGGGAGTTACATTAGCGATGGCTGAGTTTTCATATAATGATGGTTATCATACTAGAAGTCGATAAATGCCATTTGAGGCACTATATGAAAGGATAGGTTAAGTTGTCCCCATTGTGGACTAGAATTGGTAAAAGAGGCTACTAATGTGGTAATGGTGTTTGTGGACAGGATGAGAGCAACAAGTGATGCTATGTAGAGAAGTAGGAAACCACTAGAGTTAGTGACAAAGTTGTGTATGAAGTTTCACCCATAGTAACGGGTGGTATGTTTTGGTAAAATGGAAGAGTTGATGTAGAGTTTTGTAGGTCCATTTATGATCTTTGGAAAGATCGGACCAGTAGCTTATGAGCATAGAATTACCTGGGAGAATTGAGTGGTATACATGATATACATGTATTAAGATTGGTAAATGTTGTTTGAGAATGCATATTTGCATGTTCGGTTATTCGGGATTTGTGCTAATAAGAGTCTTTGTATTATCAGAGAGTCATTTGTGGGATTTATTGATTGTGAGGTAAAGTTTTTGGCAATGAATTTAAATATTGTTGGTTAGAATATGTGGTAATTTGAGACTTGAACTAAAGTTCACGTGGAAATGAGAAGAGTTCATTTAGAACAAGTATCCTCGGTTGTTTGGTAATGGTATGTTTTGATCCTAAGGAGTAAATCTCTGGACGAGATTTCTATTAGGAGGGAGTGATGTGACAACCGTAGTTTTGAGGTTCGTCACTTAGTTTTATTTTGTGCTAGTTACGTGTCTTTACGTGTTTATGTGCTAATTGGTGTGTATAGATTGTGGTTTGGATATCGTTTCCGGTACGGGGTACCTTGTGAGTGAAACGATGTGTGATGATTTCATGTTCATGAGCTCACATGGTAGTGACTATGAACTGAGATGGTGTTATTAATGGTTTTATGTATACGTATATGTATTATAGAAAATCGTATTTTTACGATTTACGGTTTAGCATTTAGAGGTCTCGGATGAGGTAATTAGTCACGGGAGTATTTTTCGGGATGGTTTTAAGTCATTTAGGACTTAAATATAAAGTTTATTTCAAATTCCAAGAGTTTTTATAAAACTGTATATTTTACGTCTTTTACGGTAAACGCGTAAATTTGACTAGTTTTACGGTTTTGAGGTTTTGAAGGTTTTAGGAGCTGAAATAAATTAAGGTAAATTAGTTTATTGTTAATAACATAATGTTAAACAATAAAAATAAATATAAAATAAAATAAAATAAAGGTGGAGTCGGTTTGGACGATTAAAAGAAAAGGGAAGGGAAAAAAAGGAAAGTGGGCTTATACTTGGACTAGGATTCACCCACACTCTATATAAAATATATACTAAACCAAAAATTCATTATTTTCTCTTGGAGACAAAGAAAATTCGTGGGTTTCATAAAAAATTAGGGTTCTTCATAAAATTTGGGGGTTTTTATAAAACAAAGGTAAACCTTCATAACCCTTTTCAATTAAATTGTTTTAATGTTTTCTTTAATCATCTTATGATGGATTTAGGTTAGGATTTAATTTAAAAACAGTATATTAATGTTACATTAATGATATTATGATGATTACATAAATTAGGGCTTGTAATTAGTGGGGTTAGGGGTAATCAATTAGGTTAATTTAATTAAACCCGTTTTTAAAAATTGGGCAGAACTTTGAGTCAATTGTTTTGATCATATCGGGAGTTCTACAAACTCTTATTTTGCGATCCAAGTATTCCTGAAAAGTTAACTGAAGTGGCTTTCCAATGCAAGAAACGAGAATTACATTGGAGGTAAGGAAGTGGGTCAAAAACAGGTTACAACAGTCGGAGGTCAAAACAGTTTTGAAATCAGCCTGTTTTCTTTTTAAGTATTGGGTTGTTTGGGGTACTTAGGGTTGCATTGGACTTTCAAACGAACATGGGAGATTGTTTATATATTATAGGAAGTATCTTCATTGGGGCTAAGATTGTGGGTTAGGGTAAGACTCCCTAATCATAACAAACTTTTTGTATGTTTAAAATCATTAAAATCTGGATAGAGAAAAGTATATATATATATATATATATATATATATATATATATATCGGGGCTTTAACAGTAGCTTTAAGGTTGGGTAAAGTGGGAGGTGTTAGCTAACATATGTAAGGGAATAGGGTTTCCTTTACAAAGGTTATAGGTATGTTTAGGTGGGCGTTTGGCTTATAGTTTGGAGACCTAAAAGTTGGGACTGTTTTGTGTAAAAATATGAACGGGATAGTTATCAAACTTAACCAAGTTAAGAACTTGTTAGGGAAGAGTAATAGGGTGTTTAGAGCATATTAATGAGGGTCATATATGGGAGAAGGCTAGATGTCCATCATAGGTTGATGATCCGTTTTAATGATTGGTTCATGTTTTGATTATGTGTTTTTGGTTTGTTAGCTTTTTGCTAGTGCACGGACTTTTGGAGAAGCTCAATCAGGTGAGTTTCATAGTCCCATATCTACTAATGATTTTGACTTCCAGATGGGATGGAAGAGACACTGTCTTGTTTTTATAAATTATGTTGTGAATGTTTTGTGTTTGGTGATGGACTTGTGTGTGCATACTTATGTGATTAACTACTAGTTGGTTCTTGATTGTTTTATGTTTTGACTTGGTACCAAGGGGATGTTGGCAAGGCGGGGCCTTGGGATTGGTTCATAGGTGTTTGGACGCCTATGGGAGTATGGTGTTTGGTAAGGCTGGGAGCCTTGGATTTGGTTTGGTTTGTTTAATCTTTAATAATAGTTGTTAATGCATGTTTGTATCACATTGTCCATATGTTATTAAATTTGGTTATTATTCACAGCTTATGGTTTGTTTTGGCGTTGGAGTCTAAACCTATGACTCTCACCAATTTTATGTTGACGTGTTTTAGTGTCTCTTTCAGGTGATACTATGGTTAAGCATGAGAACATAAGTGGCTAGGATTTGGAGAGCGTAGGAAATGCATTTAGAAGGAGATCCCCGTTCCTTCTTAGTTTCTTTTGATTATTAAATAAGTGATACTGTTGGCACATATATGTTTGTTTTGGTTATGTTATTTGTTTGTCTTGGGTAAGAGGTAGGACTGTTACCTACTTACCTAGACTCCTGCATTGTTGAGATATTGTCATGACTTTTGTGTCACCATTTTATGACATTTCTTATTTCATATAGTTATCTCTATAGACACGCCATGTTGTGATGATATCCATACGTCGCGCCCCATATTCCGCCATGGTGTGGTGTGACATTCCCCTTCTTTGGTAAGAAGGGAATGGGAGACACGGATGATTCATGACTGATCACCTCAGTCATGTAAGCCGTCAATGCAATGGGGTTGACTTCAGATGTGTTATTTGAAAATTTTGTGGAACTCGGGATGGGAGTAGAAAAAGCATTGAATTTTTCTTGAGTGTAAAGGGAACCCAGTAACCGTTCTAAGGCGCATGATATGAATCTTGGTAAGAAACATACTTTTGCCTAGACTCCTTCAGGAGCCTGGTTACGAGATCATTATAAACGATCTCTCCTATGTCAATCTTCAGTCCATTAATAAGATAGCAGATTAGCATCTGCTGAGTAGAATTAACTTGCTCAGTAGATGAATAGTTCCCACCGATCACCTGAATCACAAAAGTGACCAGGATTCTTCAAGCCATGGGGAAAGCAGTTTTGATCAATGGGGTTTTAGTCACAAGTAACTCAGGGACCCCGATTTCTTTTAGTCCTTTTTTAACTGACTCCATGTCAGGGTGTGCAACATACTTTCCATTGTTATAATCAAGTCCACTGGTTTGACAAAATGTTTTAAAGTCTAAAATCAATGGTGTCTTCCCATTGTTTACAGTGAACATGATGACACAGTTCTTATGTGACTTGATCTCAGACCCCTGAGATCTTTCGGGCCCTTGGGTAGTGGGGGTTACAACCACAGACGTATACCAGAACTCCCTGAGATATTCATGGTAGAAGACTGAGGGGGTTTTAGTAAACGCATCAGCCCAATCACAGTTTTTCAAGAATTTGCAAATTGGTTTGTAGGCTGATACACTACTAGGGTAATTGAAATTTCCTTCATAGTTGTTTCCTGCAAAATGGATACTCTCATTAGTGAGATGCTCAGCCTGAGGGGCATATTTGATAGCTTTGGACATTGCCATTAAAGTTAATTTTTAAAGATTTGAAGAAGGACAATTGCAATTTGTGGAAATAAAATCAAGACTTGTTTCTTGTTATAATACAACAAGGTTCACCAAGTGACCTAATGCAACCTTTTGCCTTATAAAAAGGATCAAGAGTTATAAACAATAAGTAACTTTGATTGTTTGTGCTATATAACAATAAAACAAGTGATCAATGTGATTGCCTTTTTGCAAGAAACGTTTTCTGGAAACAACGTTTGAACACATACAATTCTTATTAGAGAGAAAATTTGGCATAGTAAGATTGCAAGTTCTTTGTGTGTGTGTTTGTTTAGATTGAGGGGTATTTATAGGCTCGGATGTGAAATAGAGTTTTATTTGTTATAATTTCTTTTCACACCCGCATTGAATGAAAGTGTACAAGTGGTCCCCCTATTTTCTTGGCAACTGTTCCGTTACTGCAGAGATAACGCTTTTTGTAGAGATGACGTGGGGTCACGTGCATTTGAAAGGACGTTTTTACAACGGATTTTGCTAGAAAAAGGGTAAGCATTTAATGCTTAGTGGGATACTTGACATTGGGTGACCACTTGACTGGTTTATGACAATTTATTGAAGGAATATATGTTCCTTATTTAATATTGTGACTCGCCAACCTAGGACATTATGTAACTAAATCCTTAGAGCATTTAGGTACATCATTTAATGTACCTCAGTGTCAAAGGGGGGACAATAAGAGATATTTACTCAGAGAGAGGATCAAGAATATATATTATACTAAATCCGTTGTTATCAGGGAGCCTGATTAATCAATATTCAGCATACCAAGTTCAGCTTTAAGTCTAGTGAACGTTGGTTCATCCAAAGGTTTGGTAAATATATCAACTAGCTGATATTCAGTGGGGATGAAATGTAATTCAATATCTCGTTTTAAGATGTGGTCCCTGAGAAAATGATATCTTATGTCTATGTGTTTAGTCCTTGAGTGTAAGACTGGATTATTTGAAATGGCAATTGCACTGGTGTTGTCACAAAAGATAGGGACTACTTTGTATTCCACATTATAGTCCCTGAGTTGACTTTTCATCCAAAGGATGTTTGCACAACAACCAGCAGTTGGCATGTACTCAGCCTCAGCAGAGGACATTACGACTGACTGCTGTTTCATTGCACTCCAACATACTAGCTTGCCACCTAGGAATTGACATGCACCTGAGGTACTTTTTCTATCCATATTGCAGCCAGCATAGTCTGAGTCTAAGTATCCTTTAAGATCAAAGCCTGAGCAATGAGGATACCATAGACCTAGTGAAGGAGTACCCTTCAAGTACCTGAAGATTCGTTTAACAGCAATAAGATGTGATTCTTTGGTATCGGCCTGATATCTTGCACATAGAATTGTTGAGAACTGAATATCAGGCCTGGTTGCATTTAGGTACATTAATGATCTAATCATTCCCCTGAATAAGGTTTGATTGACTGATTTACCAGTAAGATCAGGACCTAAGTTTTTGGGGGGAACCATGAGAGTCTTTACTAAAGCATACTCAGAGATATCATATTTCTTAAGTATTTCTCTGGTGTATTTTTCTTGATAGACTGAGATACCTTTGTCCCCCTGTTTGATTTGTAGTCCAAGAAAATATGTTAATTCACCCATCATACTCATTTCAAATTTCTTTGTCATAAGTTTTTCAAACTTTCTACAAAGGTTATAGTTAGTAGATCCGAATATGATGTCATCGACATATATCTGAACTAGTAGAACATCCTCCTTGGTTCTGAAGATAAACAAGGTATTGTCTATCTTCCCCCTGATAAATTTGTTCATTATCAGGAAGGTAGAGAGAGTTTCATACCATGCCCTTGGTGCTTGTTTCAGTTCATAAAGGGCTTTGTCAAGTTTATAAACATGGTTTGGGAACTCAGAACTCTCAAAACCAGGAGGCTGAGCAACATAAACTTCTTCAGTGATCTTTCCATTTAGGAAGGAACTTTTTACATCCATTTGGAAAACTTTGAAGTTCATGTAAGTAGCATAGGCGAGGAAGATCCTGATGGCTTCCATTCTTGCTACAGGGGTGAAGGTTTCTTCATAGTCGATCCCTTCAAGTTGACCACACCCCTGAACAACAAGCCTAGCTTTGTTTTTAATGACAATTCCTTCTTTATTAGTCTTGTTTTTAAATACCCATTTTGTACCAAGAGCTGATTTTCCTTCATGGAGAGGAACAAGTTTCCACACTTTGTTCCTGAGGAATTGATTGAGCTCTTCTTGCATGGCCTCAACCCACACTGGATGTGTCAGGGCCTCTGAGACCTGTTTGGGTTCAGTTTCAGAAGAAAATCTGCAAACACACATTCATGGGTTGAGGCAGCAGAGAGTTTAGCAGCCTGACTGCGTGTGAGCATCCCCTCATACACATCACCAATTATATTTACAAGCTCTATGTGTTGTTGTCTTGACCATCTATCTTGAGGACTTGGATTAGAGCTTGTTGATGGTTGATGATTATCAGGGACTGGCAGTTCGGTACATGGTACTAGGACATCACTTCTTTCTGAAGGGTTTTTAGTAACAGAAGATCGATATTTTCATCACTTGTCCCTTCAGTGTTCCCATAGATGAGTAAATCATTTGATTCTTCAGCTTGAGGAGTGATAACTTTAGGGACATGTTGAGGTATGATTAAATTATCGATTGACCTATTGTGAGGTGATATATGAAAGGATATATGAGCATCAGTTTGATATTGCTTTGAGGGACAATGTTTATACTCATTAGGAGGATATCTTGATGAGTCATTGATCCTGATCTCTTCTATTGATTTATTTGTAAAGTTAATGGCATCCATACTTTCATCAAAGGTGACATGAAATGACTCCTCAACTTATTATCTCCTTGTAAAGACCCTGAAGGCTTTAGAGACAAAAGAGTATCCAAGAAAGTATCCATCATCAGCTTTGGCATCAAATTTACCAAGATGGTCCTTTTGATTGTGAATGAACACAGGACATCCAAACACATGAAAGTAGCTGATATCTAGAATCCTTTCCCTGAATATTTCATAAGGAGTCTTATCATGTCTGTTGACAATAATACATATGTTCTGAGTATAGCAAGCTATTTTTACAGCCTCAGTCCAGAAGTGTTTTGAAAGATTGGATCCATTGAGTATGGTTCAAGCAGCTTCAATGAGAGTTCTATTCTTCTTTTCAGCCACACCATTTTGTTCAGGTGTGTAGGGAGAAGAGAAGTTCTGAGAAATTCCTTTCTCATCACAAAAACTCTCAATCTCATGGTTCCTGAATTCTGTTCCATTATCAGTTCGTATTTTTTTAACTTTAGTATCATTTTGATATTCTACTTGCCTGATAAAAGACATTATGAATTCAAGAGCTTGACTCTTTTTATTCAGGAAGTATACCCAAGTGTATCTAGAGTATTCATCAACAATCACAAGGGTATATTTCTCATGACCTATAAACATTGGACTGACAGGCCTAAATAAGTCCATATGAAAAAGATGAAGACACTTCCTGATAGAAAAGTTGTGTTTTTGCTTGAAAGAAGCTCTCTTGTGTTTACCTTTTTCACAGGTTGAACAAGTTTTATCTTTTGAATACACAAGAGATGGTAAGCCAAGAACTTTGTTTTGTTTTGCAAGTTTATTCATGTCTTTGAAATAAAGATGTGACAGTCTCTTATGCCAAAGCCAATTAACAGAGTCTGAGGCTTTAGTAAAGAAACATGCTCCTGAATGCGTTACAGATGACATGTCTAGGACATATACATCATTTCTTCTTGTAGCAGTCAACACAATTTCATTAGCATTGAAGATTGTTCCTTGCTTATCATCAAACTGAACGATGTTCTTAGCATCACACAGTTGGTTGATACTGATGAGATTGTACTTCAGACCATTTACAAACGCCACTTTTGAGAAAACTAGTCCACCACATTTAATTGAACCATATCCCTCAGTAACACAATATGAGTTATCACCGAATACTACCTTAGGACCTGGTTGCTCCACGTATTTGTGTAGATAACTTTTAACCCCTGTCATAGTTCTTGAACACCCACTGTCTAAGTACCAGACAGGCTCCTTGAAGTGTTTCTGCACAAACAACGAGGTGGATTAGTTTCTCTTGTGAGCCCACTTTTTAGTAGGCTCTTTGGCTCGAAAAGCCTGACGTCTTTCACTCGCTTGAAGTACTCAAACTCATCATGATCTGAGGTAGAATGAACATTGCTTCCACATGTTTTGTAGTTTAGTCCGATTGAGGATTCAATACTTTGAGATGACTCAGCTAGCATCCCCCTTCTGACCATGATTATCCTATTGTGTCCTGAGGTAGTATGATCATTGCTTCCACAAATCTCACACTCAGGGTAGTATACACAATCATCAGGTCTATGATCAAAAATGCCACAATGTGTACATGGTGGGTGTTGGAGCATAGTTTGGCTAGGCCGGTTCGACGACTCTCTAGGGCCGTTAATCGTCTTCCCCGTGTGGAAACCTTGATTTCCGGATCTTTGAAGCTACTAGGAATGATCATTGTTCATATGATTAAACAATCAAAGCGGAATTAGAACAACAATCATTAACAAGGTGTTTAGGCACAAAACATGAATTAAAACACAATTGGATTGCTTATTATATTAATAACAAACAATCACTAGACGTGTATACATTGAATCCCACGTCTAGTCGACACACACTTTAGGTTTACATTGTGAATGAATTGAATGAATAAAACCTAAGACCCTTGGTTCCTTTTATAGTGTAAGGATTAGGGTTTACAAGAGATAAGAATGAATAAACAAGTAAATCTTCTATTTAAATAAACTTATACAGAATATCTTTGCATGTTTATCTAAATAGAAGCTTCCATAAGCTTCTTTGTCTACGTTTTGTCAATGCTTGAATTGCATGTAACAATGCTTAGATTGTACATGACAACTCTTGAGCTAACAACGCCTAATTTGCTCTTATCAACGCTTGATTAACTCTTGACAACGCTTAGACAATATCTTCATGTTTTCTTCATTTTTGAGTTTCTGCCACATCAACTTTTTGACCCAACAATCTTCCCCTAGTTGATAGTGGCAAAACTCTATGTGTATCTCTTGTAAGTTTTACATGATCTTCAAGTTGCTTCCCCTCAAGTGTAGCATGTATTTCTTCCCCTTTTTGTCACATCAACAAGGAAGTAAACAATGTTGCAATCTTTGAAGATTCTCCAAAAGTAGGCTCTGTGTAATGATCTTGAAGAACAACTAATATAGTATTTTTGATGTAGAAGTAGAAGAACCCAACCTTGTGTTCCATGTCTTGTACTATCCATGTGATGAAAAACTTATACAAATGACTAAATATAAATAGACCTCGATCCCTTGTCAATATTCTCATCCTTTGTGAGACACTGAGCACGATAATGTAACTCCTTCAAGTGTTATGACAAGTCCTCATCACCAACCATGTAAAGCACGAACAAGTTACCTTTAAAGTCACAAGTGCTTGACTTTAAGATATGATAGAACACAAACTCGCGAAAATCTTCTTCAATCATCAAACTTACCATAAGAATTCTTCCCCTTAAGCTAACACCTCTTCATGACAAGTCAATATCTTCATATGTAAAAGCTGTTAGCGAATAACTCTTTCACAAGGCTATCCCGATTACATAATCCAATAAAATTCTTCATGAATTGTTGCTAACTTACTTAAAAATCATTAATCCCTTTCAAAATATCCGAGCCATAAATATCAACATGATATTCTAGATTAAAACGGAGATTCCATGTACCTTCGTGTGTATAATCCTCCTTTTTGTGTGCTAAAAACGTCCAATTTTCTCAACAGCAGCAATCATTGTGTTGTCCAACATCCTCTTCTGTCCAATATCTTTGGCAGATGTATTGTCCAATATCGGACAATACCTCTCAGCGTTGGATTTCATATATCTCGGACAACACGTAACAACGCCTATTTCTGTCAGCGTCGATTTATTTCTTGTCAGCGTCAAAACAATACTTGTCAGCGTCTCAACCTGTCAGTTCCTTAATCAAACGCTGACACTTCCTGTGGCTACCACTCTCTTGACAACGCAATTCCATTATCTTTATTAATCCCGATAATAAAGTAACTCCAATATTCTTGCAATGTCAAAAATATGTATATCCAGATCCACGTAATTCTTCCATGAGAATAGCATCCATATCTCCAATAAAACAGGAAGAATAACCATAAAACGTGTCATGAATAACTAACAGCCATATCTTGTTTATAATACAGATGATGTATTATTTTCATCCAAGATTCACGCAACATCAATCTTGGCAGGAACTTTTAATATTGGACCAAGTCTTGATAAATCTGCCATATCTTCTCACGTCAATACCAAAAATAGTTCCATGAAAATATCATTAACTGTTATTATATGTTTTCCTTTCTAGCTGCTACTACCACACGTCTCTTTTGTTCATCATAAATTCAAACTCAACGTGAATATATACCTTTTGGGAGCCATGCATGTGAACCCAAAGCTGAATCTTACATGCGTATTTTCCTTTTAACCAATGAGAAACAATCGCTTGTAAATATGAGCAGCAACTTTATTTGCTTTGTTTCCTTTTGCACATGATATCACCTTCTTTCAATCACTTGACTATTTCCAATCACGTCCAAGAATAACTCATATCCCAAATAACCAGGAACCAAATATTCATGTCACACGTCTTCATTGATTGACTAAATCAATCAAATATTATGCTCATAATGTCATGCCAGATTTATAGGAGTTTCCATAATGAATTTATCAACACACGTCTGATCATAATCATGACTGATGAAACGGAAACCCTACGTGAGCTTGTTTTTCTGTCTGGGACCCACATGAATAACGTTCTTTCTGCTCATCCTTGTCACTGCTGTACTTTCTCTTCTGAATCAAAAAGTACTCACATTCAAGCTTATGAATATGACTACTGTGATTTGTTCAACTGTTTTATACGAAGTACTTTTTTTCAATGATCACATGAGATCAAATCATGCTACTATTAAAAGCCAAAAGCTGTTGGATCACAAGTTGTCTTCCTTTTAATAATGGATCACCAGCCCTTCAGTGTTTGGCAGAATGTCACGAATCACCACCACATAGCAGATGTGATTTTCACTATGTGATTTGCTAACTGACCCTGATAATTCGTCTAACACCATCATGTACCCTGCTCCCTGAATAACACCAGATGTAGGGTTTGTGTAAACCCTACTATCCAATATGTTGCTAGGGTTTGGTTTGTATATATCACGTTTCAACCATGCTGCCCTCAAATTTTCAATTTTTCTGCTTTTAAATTGATTTAGGGTTTAAAGAAACCCTAATCATGATTTTATGTAAAAGCTTGAAAAACTGAAAATTACCTCTGCTGCCAACTTCGACGCTTAATAACTTTTGCCTGGGGATAAAACTCGACAATCCCTCCGGTGGATGTTTAGATCTATGTATGTAGAACACACATATAAATTTTCGTGACGATCCAACTGTTCAATCAAAAGTAATGATCTTCTTAATACTGCTGCGCACACAAAAACGTCCAGAAAAACCCTAGACGGATTTTTCTTTTCTTCTCGAAACACGAACACCTTGTTGGTCCTAGCATCACGAGCCACGAGGCTCTGATACCAATTGTGGAAACCTTGATTTCCGGATCTTTGAAGCTACTAGGAATGATCATTGTTCATATGATTAAACAATCAAAGCGGAATTAGAACAACAATCATTAACAAGGTGTTTAGGTACAAAACATGAATTAAAACACAATTGGATTGCTTATTATATTAATAACAAACAATCACTAGACGTGTATACATTGAATCCCACGTCTAGTCGACACACACTTTAGGTTTACATTGTGAATGAATTGAATGAATAAAACCTAAGACCCTTGGTTCCTTTTATAGTGTGAGGATTAGGGTTTACAAGAGATAAGAATGAATAAACAAGTAAATCTTCTATTTAAATAAACTTATGCAGAATATCTTTGCATGTTTATCTAAATAGAAGCTTCCATAAGCTTCTTTGTCTACGTTTTGTCAATGCTTGAATTGCATGTAACAATGCTTAGATTGTACATGACAACTCTTGAGCTAACAACGCCTAATTTGCTCTTATCAACGCTTGATTAACTCTTGACAACGCTTAGACAATATCTTCATGTTTTCTTCATTTTTGAGTTTCTGCCACATCAATGTTTTGACCCAACACCCCGGTCCTGAGTAATGCTGCAAACAAAGGTAAACCGGTTAGACGTGGACCCGAGGTCGGAGCCCCGGGGTCCACCTCTGACGGTCAAGTTAGTATCTGATCGATATATTGTATAAGAGGTGTGGTTAAGAGAGAGAACCTGATGTATAATGAGACCCCTAGCGTTGTTTATATAGTGTTAGGGTTTCTTGAAAGATAAGTTAGGTGTGTGTGGGCCGCAGGCCTATTGGGCCGAGCCGAATACCGACTATACGTCGATATGTCCCCCAGTTTAGTATGATATGGTCCATGATCATGTTATGCTAGACTCATTCGTGTATCATGCTCACTAAACAACCGCGTGCGGCTTGCTGCTAGGACATCCTCATGGGTTGTCCGTAACATATGGCTCCACTCGTAATGGGCTATTTTAGCGAAAAGATGATGGTATGGGGTTACGAATAGTGAGCATAGCCACTATATGTCATCATGTCCCCCCCAGTCTAGTATGCGAGGTTGTTACCGAGGTTACTAGACTTTACACCATATCCGCTACCTGTAAGCATATCCACGTCGAAAGAAATGGGAAAACACGCATACGTAAGACGGGCGATTGTGCTCGAATGCTTGGTTTCCCGTGATTAGACGGTAAGGACCCCGTAAGAAGAAAGCGCGTTCTATAGACGGGGTAACACTAGCATTGGCAAGGTATCATTCTTATTCATCTCTAACGTGAGGATGACAAGAAGGTTTTATGAAGGTGGAAGTGGAACCCGTATGTTGCATTGTGAATATTTTGAAAGCGTACTTCTTGTACCCACTAATGATGCAACATAATGCGAATATTTCATTCGTCTTAAGGCCAACATAATTCGTACTTCTGTGGTAAAGTGATGCGGATATCACATCCGTCTTGTGGCCACGACATTTGATAACGACTTCCAAAATTTGTCATAGTTTTCACTGGATTATACGATATAAATTTTGGAAATTCCCTCCGTAGCCGGGCCAAGTAATTCGTCGCGAAAAGCGTACTTCCACAACAAAGATATGAGCCAACGAAAGAAGTACTTTCGTGGTGAAAATAATGAGCCGGTGGAAGGCGTACTTCCATAGCGAAAAATAATGAGCCAACGAAAGAAGTAGTTTCGCGGCGAAAATAGTGAGTCGGTGGAAGTACTCCTTTCACGACGAAGACAATAAGCCAGTGGAAGGAGTACTTCCACGACGAAGATAATGAGCACGTGGAAGGAATACTTCCACAGTGAATGATATGGAGCACGTGGAAGGATACTTCTACGGCAAATGCTAAGGAGCACGTGGAAGGATACTTTCACGGTGAAGATAATGAGCACACGGAATAGATACTTCCACGGCGAAGATAATAAGCACGTCGAAGAAATACTTCCACGGAAAATGATAAGCACGTGGAAGAAATACTTCCACGGAAAATGATAATGAGCACGTGGAAGAATACTTCCAGGGCGAAAGATAACGAGCACGTGGAAGAATACTTCCACGGCGCATGAATAAGCCAACGAAAGAGATAATTCCGTGGCAAAGGCATAAGCCAATGGAAGAAATACTTCCATGGCAAAGGAATAAGCGCGCGGAAGGAGGACTCTCGCGGCGAAGGAAAAATCCAATGGAAGAGATACTTCCATGGCGCAGAAACAAGCGCGCGGAAGGAGTACTTCTGCGGCGAAGGAATAAGCCAATGGAAGAGATACTTCCATGGCAAATGGATAAGCGCGCGGAAGAAGGACTTCCGCGGCGAAGGAAAGAGCCAATAGAAGAGTTACTTCCATGGCGCAGAAACAAGCGCGCGGAAGGAGTACTTCCGCGGCGAAGGAATAATCCAAGGAAGAAATACTTCCATGGCAAAGGAATAAGCGCGCGGAAGGAGGACTTCCGCGGCGAAGGAAAGAGCCAATGGAAGAGATACTTCCATGGCGCAGAAACAAGCGCGCGGAAGGAGTACTTCCGCGGCGAAGGAATAAGCAAGGGAGAATTACTTCCATGGCAAAGGAATAAGCGCGCGGAAGGAGTACTCCCACGGCGAAGGAAAAAGCCAATGGAAGAGATACTTCCATGGCGTAGAAACAAGCGCGCGGAAGGAGTACTTCCGCGGCGAAGGAATAAGCCAATGGAAGAGATACTTCCATGACAAAGGAATAAACCGGCAGAAGGCGGACTTCTGCGGAAAAGGAATATATCCAAAGATATTGTGTGACGTGCACATAAATAGTGGTATTATTATACCCTAGTAGCCCCCCAAGTTTAATGGTGCTACACTCGACTAGTAGTATTAAACTTAATCAGGTATTCAAAAAATTACGATCACATAGACCAGCGCGAATGGACGTACCATAGCCGCGTATGAAAGATAGAAATTGGGTTCGAACGTGCGAACCAACGCGGATGGGTCGTGCCATAACCGCGAATTGTCACATAGTATAAGACGTATCTTAACTAACTTATGGGATGAGCTATGCCACTACGTGCGGCGTACCGCATTTACCATAAGGACGGTCAAATTCTTGACTAAATGTTGTTAGACGTGCACAGTGTGTCTTTTGCAAGTCCATCATGAGTCATGTGGTTTGCGTAACTTACTACAACGTCTTGATAGCAAGGTGTCTAACAAGGATACATGATCCGTGGTCGTTGGGTTTGCAATCCTCTTACACGACAAGTTGAATTATTAGGTTCACTCAATCCTCTTATTCCACCTGGGAACGATGTGTACATGTACGCCCGTAGGATAAAGATGTCCAAATGTATGGACTAGCATATATATATAAGTACCATAGGCAATCACTTAATACTAGACATGCAAATATGTATCTAGATATGTATTGAAAGATGCGAACATTTATCGTAATAAAAGGAAATCGCACAAAGCTAAAGGATATATAGTATCTTGTTATCAAGTTAAGAGATATACGTAATATCTTATTAATATAAATATCATGATTTTTTTTAATATAAAAGATATAGAAAATATCTATTAGCATATTAAAAAAGTATAGGCAATATCCTGTTACCTCTTGAAAAAGATATAAATAATATTTTTTATAATTTCGAAAGATATCGGATTATATCTTTATCAAACTTTAAAGATAGAGAATATATTTTTATCAATTGAAAAAATAAGTGTAATATCATTTAATAATATAAACAATCATGCGGACCAGCGCGAAAGGGTGCGGCTTATCACCGCAGTGAAAAATAAAATATGTCGGACGTGCTGACGAGCGCGGCTGAACATGCCATGACCGCGGATAAAGATTAAAAAACTAAAAATACAATATGTCCGAATGTGCGGATTAGCACGGAAGAACTCGGCTCAAAACCGTAGTTAAAAATAGAATACTCCAAAACGTGCGGGCGAGCGCAGATAGACATGCCACGACCGCAGATAAATTATAAATATGCCCACGTAGAAATATAATTTATAAATAAAAGATAAATATGCAAATAAGTGATAATTGCAAATAAAAGATAAAATAATATCTTTATCAATTTTAAAATTTTAGTAAATTTTTTAGTGATTTAGAAATTGACACTGTTTGTCATTGATTAAAAACTACTCCCTTTTTGAAAAAGAAATATTGGCTCAACGATCTTACGACAAAGGTATGTCAACCCTCGTATTATGCCTTATCAAAACAAAATATAATCGTATGGTTTTGACAAAAAATTTCTTGTCGACATATTAATGTAAAATATTCCTATTTAGTCAAGTGTATGTAGATAGACTAAATATTTGCCTCAATACTAGATATCAAATAAATCTTTTAAATATATCACCCCCACTCTTTGGATCACATGACAAAATATAACAAAAGTATTACGGAGTAATATGCAATGAATGCTTTATAGCTACATGACCACAGAGGGGATATGCGATGAATGAATTTAGTTATCTAAAGATAAAATAGAGAAAAGTTAGTGTTACCAAGTTTTCATATTGATCAATTAAATGGTAGATGCAATATCTTTACCCATATAAAGGATCCACACAAATCTTAGATTGTACACATTATACGAGGTTCATTGTGTGTACTAGTTTAAAAAAATAAGTTATATTATGTAAATAATGGCTTCTTCACAACATGGCGGATTATTAGTCAAATTTCGTATACATTCAACACGACGATCCGAAGATGTACGCATGGTTAATGATTTTTCTTTTAAGATGTGATCATAAAGGTTGTATGTGAGTATCATTATTTAAAAATATTTATTAATATAGCTACAAGATTATATGCGCATGGCATTCAAAAGCAATAACAGTTATATGAATATCGTGACACGTCTAATCAAGTCATCAGCTGTGATGTAAATAGAACAGATATATACGCATGGGTCACGACAATAAAAAGCATAACGATGCATGAAAAACAAGAACAGAAAGGTTCGGTGTTACCAATTTTCGTATGAACCTTTGCTTTTCATTAGTATGAGACCACGAAGCCTAGTTTAGTCAGGGTCCCACGGATGGCGTCAATTTGTTGGAGCATAGTTTGGCTAGGCCGGTTCGACGACTCTCCAGTGCCGTTAATTATCTTCCCCGAGCCTGAGTAATGCTGCAAACAAAGGTAAACCGGTTAGACGTGGACCCGAGGCCGGATCCCCGGGGTCCACCTCCGACGGTCAAGTTAGTATCCGGTCGATATATTGTATAAGAGGTGTGGTTAAGAGAGAGAACCTGTGATTGTTGAGTTTTTACACTTTGTTTAGGAAAACAAAGGTAATTAGGGTAAGTACACAAGTAGTTTAGGAAAACCACAAGTTATGACCCAAAGTGTGGATCGTTCTCAAAGAGGCTTGGTGTGTGTGTTAAGAGATGATTAAATTTTGTGATTATATTTGTGAGAAAATAAAATAGAAGAGAGATTAGAAGAGAATGACGGTTACGATGACGAATTAAACTAAGATGAAAAGTCGTACACGTAAAACCGTAAAAAGTGACAAAATAAAAAATTTACCCTAAAAATTCCTAGAAAACTGCAATAAATCCTAAAAAATGTAATTAGAGTTTACAAAAAATCAAAAATCACTCAAACCTTTTATTTAATTAAATAATAATTTTTAATGCTAATTAAAGCCCAAAAATCAATTTAATTAACAAAAAGCCCAAAATGAGATTTTTTCAATTGTAAAACTCTAAAATGACTTAACTTAATTTAAAAATATTTTTGAAAGTTTTAAAATTAATAAAAACTATTTAAAAATAATTAAAAACTATTAAAACTTAAAATAATGATAAAAATTAATCTAATGACAATAAAAATATTCTAAAAATTGTAAAATTCCTAACTTAATGTATTTAACCTAAGAAAAATGTAAAAACTTGAAAAATCTAAATTTTAATTTTGAATAATAAAATAATAATAAAATAATATAAAAATCTAAAATTTATAAAAAATTCTAAAAAGTTGAAAACTAGCTTATTTTAACCTAATAAATACAAAAATGAAGTTTAAATTACAAAATTACCCCTAATGGGCCTAGAAATGGGCCAAAAGTCCAAACAGTTAGCTTAATGGGCTTATTAAGGCCCAATAAGAAACATGTCCAAATAAGCCCAAAAACTCCTATCTTACTCAAAACTTGATTTTAGGAACAATACTCTGAAGGCACAAAAGCTGAAAATGTGTTTAAGCTAGCTTATTTCAAAGCAGCTTATTCTTAATGGGCTTTTTGGCCCATTAAGCTATAAGCTGATGCCATAAGCTAAAAGTTGACACACAAGCTTCTTTTGAGTTACTTAAGAGATTTGAAAAAAAGAAATTTGAAATAAGCATAAGGAATAAGCCTGAATAAGCAAAAAGCTATCTTCACAAAACGACAAAATAGTCGTTTTCGAGTTCTAGGTCACCGCAAGAGCTGATTCAAGTTTCAAAAGCTTTTAAATGACTTAACTAAGCTTAATAAACAAAAAGGTTTTCAATAAGCACACTCAATAAGCTGGAATAAGCAGATAAGCACTTAATTAAAAGTCAAACTTATGAGTTTTCTAGCAAAAAGTCAAAGCCAAGATCTGATAAGCTCCAGATCAAATAAATGGGTCAAATGATGAAGATCTATCACAAAAAATAAGTTATTGCACGTTTGAATAAGCCAATACGGCTTATGAATAAGCTGACTGAAAAATTACACTAACATGGGCTAGTTTTGGGTGTCGAGCAGTGGGAACTTTTCCCACTGCTTGACTTAATTGAATTTTTGTCTTTAGTGACTTTTTTGTGGATTCAAGTTTCACAAAGGCACCCAAATGATCAGTTAATCATAAGGAGTCAATAGCAATCACAAAAACACAATCACAATCAGCCAATTAGCACAGTTAAATCAAAACATCACCAGATATCCCACATACATGAACAATAAGCAGATTTGGTTCAATAAGCACTTTTAGCACAAATCAGCTAGCCAAACTTCACCAAATGCATACATAAGCTATAATTAATTCAAATGAACAAATCTAAACAGGTTTCATGCAATGATTTAAAGCCTAGATCAAGATTCAAGCATCAAAAGTTACTGATGAACTAAGAACATGTAGTCATGAACACTTGCTGATATACTTGACCACACAGCCAAATTCGAACACTCAAATCTCTTAGATAGGTTATATTGAGTATGATTTATCACTTTTTATCCTAAGTCTAAGCCTAGAACTAGGTGTGCACCAAATCACAAGTCAAAATATCACTTAATCAAGATTTTATGAGCAAATGTTTGATTTAGGTGTTCAAAAGCATATAACTTGCAGATATCCACTCTCTTACACTTCTTAAACAAGAACAAGCAAAGCACAATAGCAAACACTTAACTAATTTCTCTACAACTTCAATATGCAGTTATCCCAAACACCCCTTAATAATTTCAAAACAAGATTTTCAAATCAAAAGTAGAAATTAGGTTAGCACATGCATACATAAGCATCAAAACATCAAACATGAACAGATTCAACAAGATTTGGAGCCCAAGAACAACACATACAATAGCAGAACACAAATATCACAAATATCCAATTTTTTAACAGATTTTGAGATTAAGGGTTCAAACCTTATGGATGTACATCCACACCTACGTATGTTTGAGCTTATGTGCTAGCAAGAACAAGCACAAGCTTCCAATATCAAGCTGCTAAGATGGAACAAAGTTAGAAGCAAAAATATCAAAATCAGAAAAAGAGGTAAACTTGATTAATACAACCTTAGTTCCCCACACTTGATTATCCCCAAGTTATAAGCCTCACAACACCTTGATATCATAATATCAGGGTGCTATGATCAACTTATAGCCCAAAAATTCCAAGGTTTGAACAAGACTTAACAAAATATCAAGATTTAAGGAAAATATGCAAACTTTTGCACACTCCTTTAAAAACAGGTTTTAGGATTCAAGATTAGTTAACATTAAACAATGATAAGCAGGAAATAAGAATGGCACTTGACTTTTCTTCACCATATTCAAACACACTTCATTAATGAAAATGAGATTTACAGAAATGTGAACTTAGGAAAAATTCAAGAGCAAAAGCTAAATTGTAAGGGTGATATGCCTTTTATAAGCTACAATGAACTACTAGAAAGCATAAAAACGTAACCCTAATTGCTGGTGAAGTCCCAAAAATGCCCCTTGAGGGTTTGAATATCTTGATCATGTGACAATGTTTTGGCAGGTTGTGTGAGTTGTCCAAGGTGAAAATGAATCCAAAGGCTCACAATGAAGCTTAAGTTTGAAGCTAAATGTGGGTGGTAGATTTCCTGGCACCATTTTGGCTTTTTCTCAAAACCGTGTGAAGGGGTTTCAACATGTGAGCAAGATAGTGATGTGGCATGGGTTTTTAAGGTTGGGATGTGTTTATAAGACCCTTAATCACTAATCTGGAAAAGATTAATGATTAATTCATAGTAAATATCAAGAGCCCAATTCATGTTCTTGGCTGAATAGTGTGAAGTTTAATCCAGATTAAGGGTGGGTTAAGTTTAAATTTGTGTTAAGGCGCCAAGTTTATCTAATGAATAAACCGGGTTAAGTGGATTGGTGAGGTGGAAGGAGGGAAGGCTGTGATTGGTTGAAAATGTGAGTGGGGTGAGGTGGCAAGTGGTGATTGGTCTAGGTGTCTTATGTTGTCTGCCCATTTAAGCCCCTATTCTTTCACACTCCTTTCACTTGTTAATAAATCAGCCCAAATTCATGTTCCTTTCTAAATAAAGTTTCCAACTTCACACTTTTGCCCCAAAAAGTTTTGTAAAGTATTTTCAGGGGTATTTCTTACCAATTGTTGATTCTTGAAGGGCTGTTTTGGCATTTTCTTCATTGATAATGGTCTTGACTTGTCTTGTTGACTTCTTGGAGGACTGATTTTGACAAATCATGATTTGTGAGGGACTATTTTTTCCATTTCTTTAAAGTCAAGGGTCCTTTTGGTAATTTGACATTTTTAAAGGACCAAACTTGTAATTTCTTGTAACTTGAAGTCCTTCATGGTATGTTTGACTTTGAGGAGGACTAATATTGACAATTTAGTTTTGTTGAGGGACTAAAATTGCCAATTCTTCAAAGTGGAGGGCCCTTTTTAGTAATTTTGACAAACTTTAGGGACCAATCTTGTAATTATGAAGATACAAGGGTTTAAAGTGTCAATTATTCAATATTGGAGGACCCTTCTTGCATAATCTTCAAATCTTCAAGGGTTTCTCTTGGAAAATCTTTATTAGGGCTTGGTTCTTAGTGCGGCTTCGTTTCCCGTGTTTGTTTTTGTATGATTCTTGTGATCTTTTGTCATTTTCTCAATATCCGTACCTAAAAACACAAGCAACAAACACAAGCATATATTTGGCCATTTTCATGATATTTAATGCATTTAAAGCCATTTTTGGACGATGAGACTATGTATAAAAGTAGTCTCATCACTCCCCCATACTAAACCATTGTCGTGCCCTCACGCAACGCTAGAATAAAGTATCGTAGCACCTCCAAAATTTATTTTTATTCACTTTTATTGAATGATAAACTAGCTATACTACTACTATTACTTCTACTTGCATTTTAGACATAATGTATGATTTTCATCGCAAAATGGGACGTTTAGGTTCATAGAACAAGAACACGTGAATGCTTCGTTAGAAATAATTTCGCCGTCCTCGATTTTCACCCCAATTCCATGCTAAGCGTGCAACGAGATCATTGTCATTATAAGTTAGTAATGCTAACACTACTCATATGCCCTAATCACGTACTTATCCTCCCATTTTCCTAAGTTGTATCTCTTATATTTTATTTTGTCTTGAATGTTTAACGAGGATACATTATTTGACTTATGCGATAATAGAGATTTAGGTCTAAAAATAGAGTCCTAACAGTGTAACCAAGACCATCGAATTAATAACCCCTCCTAATAGACAAGGATGTCAAAAAATTAAGTCAACAAGAAGGATCGATAAACACAGTTTTATAACGGTTTTGAACATGAGACTTATTGCCAAGACTTTTATACGCCCCCTAACGGAAGGGCCTTATTATCATAGGTTTACCTCCATCTTTTATTCAACTTCGCCATGAAGCTTTTATTATGACTTCGGTCTTGCCTTGCCTTTTACTATCCGCCTCATCGGTGGTTTTATTATGGCCAAAGACGTATATCCTCACGCTAAGGCGAATTTTAGATCTTTAAAGCTTCAAAGATTAAGCCTTGATTCACTTTCAATTTTGCATAGATTTTTCGGCCTTGTGAGCTTTAAATTGTTTGCTTGATTTAGGTGAGCACTTGAAATCTTATTATTGGGTTAAGCTTTCGATTATTCGGGTTGCCAATACTTCAAAACCGTGACGCTGGCGATACCTTAATGTCTTCCCAATTTAATTACATGGAAGCTACTAGAAAAGACTAGAAACCAACAAATCAAGACTAAACCGCTAAGTCAATATTTATTAAGCAAAAAATATTTACAAGCGAAGGGAGAATAAGCAAACAACGAGAACATATGAGTTTTTGAAAGAATACGAGTACTCTACGTTTAGCATAGTAACTTATAATTAACTCTATCATTTCTCGTCCTCATTTAAGAGACTTAGCCTAATAAAAAGATAAGGAATCAAAGCTAAGTGCTCAACACGCACGGTCGAGTCAAAAATTACTCTTATTCTCACCATCGGAAAACCTACATTCGTGTCTTTAAACACTTATAAAATATGAGAATAATTTTAAATTTGGCCATTTTTAGCCTTATTTTGCAACAAAATGATAACAAAAAGATGAAAATTGGAAAGCGTGAAGGTTTGGCAAGGCAAGTATCTATTCACCCCCCATACTAAAGTTAAACAGTGTCCTCAATGTTTCGAGTCTAGGGGTGCAAACACCACCATACTAGAGACGTAGTCGAATGCTTAATCTAGCATGAAAAAGGTGTAACCGTTAAATTTAAAGCCGTTTATGAAGTGTTCTAAAAACCTAAGGTTAGAACATCAAAGGATATATCATGGATATTGAGAAAGTATTCAAAGCAAACGATCGAGTGCTCCCATAAAACGAACACGAGAGGCTCCAATCGTGAAGATAATGATCATCTAAAATTCAAAATTCACAAACAACCACGGAACAAAGGTTGGAAGGGCACAAATCCCCACACGTTACTACATTAGAAAGCGATAATATGTACATAGGATAAGCATGGGACTCCCCCACGAGGCACCTCGTTTTTGATTACCGAGTCATGAGCTCGACTCGATCCCCTCAATACTAATTATCATTGGGGAAGGTGATTTGGTCGAGGTAGTTCAAGGATGGAACTTCCCCGCCAAAGTATTGCTTCAACCTATGTCCATTCACCTTGAAATTGGGGCCATCATTTTGAGCTAGCTCGATGGTCCCATAAGGAAAAACTTGAGTGACGGTGAATGGACCGGACCAACGGGATTTCAACTTACTGGAAAAGATTTTCAAACGAGAATTAAAAAGCAAAACTTGATCCCCAATGTTAAAAACCCGGTTTTTAATTTTTGAATCAGGCAACTTTTTAGTCTTTTCTTTATAAATCAAAGAATTTTCATAAGCAATATCCCTTAATTCATCCAATTCATTTAATTGCATTTTCTGGTGTTTTCTCGCGATCTCCATATCATCGTTACAATGCTTTAGGGCCCAATAAGCCTTGTGTTCCAATTCAATTGGCAAGTGACAATTTTTCCCATACACAAGCTTATAAGGAGTGCACCCAATGGGCGTCTTATGAGCGGTCCTAAAGGCCCATAAAGCATCGTCCAACTTATCCGACCAAGATTGTCGGTTTTCCCCAATAGATCTCTCCAAGATCCTCTTCAACGCTCGGTTTGAAACCTCGACTTGCCCACTCGTTTGTGGGTGATAAGCCGTAGAAAGCTGATAACCCCATATTTCCTTAGGACCCTTTCGAATTGGTCGTTACAAAAATGGGTTCCACGATCGCTTATGATCGCACGAGGGGTTCCAAACCGAGAAAACAAGCTTTTCAAAAACTTGACTACCACACGAGCATCATTGGTGGGCAAAGCCTTAGCTTCCACCCACTTAGATAGGTAGTCAACGGCGACAAGGATGTACTTATTACCACGAGATGATGGGAACGGCCCCATAAAGTCAATGCCCCAAACGTCAAAGATCTCACACACTGAGTCACACGACTTCACAATGTGAGGCTGTTCCTTGTCGTTGGCATGAGTCACACGACTTCACAAGCTCATTTGCATCTCGGTAAATAGTAGGCCAAAAGAAACCGGCATCAAAGACCTTCTTAGCCATGCGATTAGCACCATGGTGACCACCCGTGGGTCCCTCGTGACAAGCTCTAAGGATGTTAGAAGCTTCGGTACCAAAGACACAACGTCGAATAATTTGATCCGCACAAGTCCAAAACAAGTAAGGGTCGTTCCAAAAATAGAACTTGACGTCACGAAAGAATTTTCGTTTTTCTTGAGTCGTCATACCCTTGATGATGAAGTTGCCCGCATGGTAATTTGCGATGTCCGCAAACCATGGGGTAGAAGAATCAAGCTTAGAATTCACTACACCAAGTGTCTCGAGCGGAAATGTTTCGGTGATTTCCTTGGGATCGTAAACACTTCGGTGAGGATATTCCAATCGAGAAAGATGATCAGCCGCTAGATTCTCGGCTCCTTCTTTGTCAACAATTTTGTGATCAAATTCTTGAAGGAGGAGAATCCAACGAATTAATCTCGGCTTTGCATCTTGTTTAGCCATAAGATACTTGATAGCCGAATGATCTGTGTACACTATACATTTCGTCAAGACGAGATAAGGTCAGAATTTCTCAAATGCATACACCACGGCAAGGAATTCCTTCTCCATTGTAGTGTATTTTAGTTGAGCCTTGGTCATCGTCTTGCTAGCATAGTGAATAGGCAAGAAGTGTTTTTCATGACGTTGCCCCAATACGGCCCTAATAGCGTAGTCACTAGCATCACACATGAGCTCAAAGGGGAGATTCCAATTGGGAGCAACAAGAATGGGAGCTTCGGTAAGTTTCCTCTTAAGGATTTCAAAGGCTCGTACACAATCTTCGTCAAAGACAAAACGTGCATCTTTTTCAAGGAGATGTGTAATAGGTCGAGAGATCTTTGAAAAATCCTTGATGAATCGACGATAAAAGCCCGCGTGGCCTAGGAAACTCCTAACTCCCTTAACGGTTTTGGGATGAGGTAATTTGGCGATGACGTCTACCTTAGCTTGATCTACCTCAATCCCCTCTTTCGAAACCTTGTGCCCTAAGACGATTCCACTTTTAACCATAAAATGACACTTTTCCCAGTTAAGCACAAGGTTGGTTTCCTCACAACGCTTCAACATTATCTCAAGATTCGACAAACACGAAGTGAACGAACTACCAAACACGGAAAAGTCATCCATGAAGACTTCCATCGTCTTCTGGATCATATCATGAAAAATAGCCATCATGCACCTTTGAAAGGTTCCCGGTGCATTGCAAAGTCCGAATGGCATTCTATGATAGGCAAACATTCCATATGGACACGTAAACGTAGTTTTTTCTTGATCACGAGGATCGATGGGAATTTAGAGGTAACCGGAAAAACCATCTAAAAAGCAATAGAAATCGTTTCCCGCAAGACGCTCCAACATTTGGTCCATGAAGGGCAAGGGAAAATGGTCTTTTCGAGTGGCGTCATTCACTTAAGATAGTCAATGCACACTCTCCATCCGATCACGAGTCTAGTGGGAATTAACTCGTTGACATCGTTTGGCACAACGGTCATTCCTCCCTTCTTAGGGACACAATGAATAGGACTCACCCAAGGGCTATCGGATATAGGGTAAATCATTCCCGCGTCAAGGAGTTTTAGGACTTCCTTTTTGATGACGTCGTGAATTTTGGGGTTCACCCTCCTTTGACATTGGATTGCGGGTTTGTAATCCTCCATTAAGATTTTGTGGGTACAAAATTTGGGATCGATCCCCTTAATGTCGGATAACTTCCACGCAATTGCCCCTTTGTGATCCTTTAGAACATCGACAAGTGTGGTTTTTTCATCATTTGAAAGTTCTTTCGAAATAATAACTGGCAACTTGTCGTCCTCCTCCAAAAATACATATTCAAGGTGAGGAGGTAAATCTTTCAACTCGGGGATAGGTGGTTCCTCAATTGAATATTTGGGCTCGATACTCATAACCTCCTCGGGTGGAGGAAATGGGAAATCGTTAAGAAAATCCTTGATAATCGAGAAGTCCTCATCATTGTCGAGGTCTTCGTCACAAGTACGTGGAACATCGAATTCTTCCAACGTAAAACCACCACCTTCAAATGGAGTGAAGGTTGGTGTCGAGTTATCAAGAATGGGATCTAACATAGTGGGATTGCCACAATTTTCTTCATCACCAAAACCTAAAACTTCTTGTGAAAATTCCTCGCAAACAACATCAATCATGTCAATGAGGTTTACGGTTGCAATGGAATAAATATGAGAAATTGGAGAATTTTGAGTTGCGTTTATAACAAGTTCCTTGTCGTTGAAACGTAAGGTGATCTTTCTAGCATGCACATCGATTAAAGCCATAGACGTATCTAAAAACGAACGACCTAAAATGAGAGGAACTTGAGGAACCGTGGGAATATCGACAACGATAAAGTCTACCGGATAATAGAACTTTCCCACTTTCACAAAAACGTCTTCCGCCAATCCACATGCGGGAATCGTGGAATGGTCGGCCAACTCGATAGACATTAGTGAAGGAGTAAGATTAGGAAGATTGAGCGACTTGAAGATTGCAAGTGGCATCAAGTTAATGCTAGCACCAAGATCGGCCAAGGCATAGCATTCTTCCATATCTTGGATTGCACATGGAACAAAGAATTTACCAGGATCACCGACTTTTTGAGGTATGCGATTAAGATAAACCGATGAACAACTAGACAATTGTTGTAATTTCTCCTTGTTGTTCAACATACTTTTAAAGTTAGCGGCAAATCGAGGCATCATGACCAAAGCATCGGCAAAACTCACATTAAAGTGCAAATCACGAAACATTTTCATAAAAAGCTCAAATTGGTAATTGTCGCGCTCTTGACGTTTCTCCTTTCTAAGTCTCGATGGCTAGGGCTAGGGTGGTATGGGTTGAGGCATAGGCATAGCCTTTGGAATCTCGGGTTCCAATGTTGGTAATGGTTCAACCGTAGGTGTGGCATGAGCGGTACTTTGTGGGGTTGGGACATGCTCCTTTTCGGACACAACCTCGGGTTCTTCCTCAATTGCATCCTCCGTAGGAGAAATTGGTTGAGGAGTCGGTTCCTTAAGTGTCTTACCACTACGTGTGGTAATCACTTTCATCTCTCTCTTAGGGTTCGATATGGTGTTACTAGGAAGACTACTCGAAGACGGTTTGCACATAATAGCCTCAAACATAGATGAAATTTTGTCCTCAAAAATGGATTGCCTCTTCTCGGCCTTAATCATCTCTTGTTTTATTTCATGTTGCCCTTGTTCTATTTTTTGTTGGTTTTGTTGTAACCTAGTTACATTTCCTTCCATTTTGTTTGTATGGATTTTAAGCTCATTTGCTAACTCATTTTTCAACTCCTTCTTCAAGTCGTTCTTAAATTCGGATCTTAGGCTAATGATTTCTCTTTGAATGTTGTCAAACCTAGCGTCGTTTCCATTAGCGTATTCAACAAATTAATTTGGAAGATCTTTCAAAGTTTGCAAACTCTTGTTGTTGTTTTGAAAATCATTGTTTTGATTTTTGTTTGAAACTTGATTATTAGCCCCTTGATTCCCATAGTTTCCCTTGTAGTTGCTTTTAAAACCAACTTGATTGTTTTGATAGTTGTTGTTAGCATTTTGATTTTGATTTGGAGCAAAACCCGGTGGAGTCAATTGATTGGAGCGGGTAACTTGACCGTTTTGGTTGTAAGTTTCTGTGGCCGCGTAGGCACTTGAAGTGTTACCACCGTTGGTAATGCACTCGGAGAAATCATGACCTCCACCACAATACATACATGAAAGCTCAACCGCTTTAGCCGTAGCGGGATCAATTTGTTCTCCAACTTTGAATTCAATTAGAAGACTTTTAAGCTTATCAAAGATTTTGTTTTCCAAGTTCGACTCAATTTGGCAAGCATCGATGGTATTAGACAAAGAAGGTGAAGCCGAAGACGAAGCCTTACGAACACTCGATGTGTTACGAGGACTATACACCTTAGATCTATTCTTAATTATCAACAACACTTCCTCAACCGTTTTACACAAAAAAATTACCACCCGCGGCGGCATTAAGATAATCCCTTTCATGATCATTAAGTCCATTGTAAAACATGTCAATTTGATGCAAATCGGAAAAACCGTGATGAGGAAACTCGTGTAACATTTCCTTAAACCTATTCCAAACCGTTGAAAAACTCTCATTAAATTCTTGTGAAAATTTTGAAATCTCGTTTTTCAAATGCGTAGTCTTAGAGGGCGGGAAAAATTGGTTCACAAACTTAGAAACGACATCCTTCCACGTCAATATAGAATTGGGTGGCTCTTTCTCTAACCAAATTTTAGCGGGCCCCGCTAAGGAATACGGAAAAAGCATCATCTTAATCGAGTCATTAGCAACATCCTTAAATTTGCAAGTGGCGGTAAGACGATTGAATTGGCGGATATGGTTGTGCGGGTTGTCCTTTTCATCACCACGGAATTTGTTGTTTTGGATCATCGACAACAAACCAGTTTTTACTTCAAAATTCTCCGCAAGGATAGCGGGAATCACAATAGCCTCTCCATAACCCTCGGTTTGTGGTTGAAGTAACTCCATCATAGTTCGATTCGCCATGGTTGGTTCCTCTCTTACAATAGGTTCGTCAATAGGAGACTCCTCACTAGAAAGATTAGGAGTAGGTGTTGACTCCTTTCGGTTTTTTCGTTTACGTGCACGTCTTTCTTGGTTGCGGGTTTGCATAAACGTCACGTACAACGAGGGGATGAGCAAAGAAGATTCTTTTTGGTGTTTTGTATTTTTCCAATTTTCTTGTGGTTTTTGATTGTTTTTACTTTTTTTGGATTTTTGTGATTGTATTAAGTAGACAAAAATCTACAAATCTCCTCCTTAATCAAATCTCTTGATTAAAGAAGCCTCAAGGAATGAAAATGATCACGTGAAGTGAACGCCTTCGATGACTTTAGAACGTTGGTGGAACACCAAAACGTTCAAGAGGGTTTAATCAAATGAAACCAAGAAAGTATATATGATACTTAATAATACTTTGGGCGGCAAAACCCTCGATTAGCTTTCAATCTCAAAATACTCACAAGCAAGCGGGGAAACGAGGCGGCACGAAGCACTTAAGAGCCTTTTTTCTTAGGGTATATTTTATAATACCCGCCTTATACCCACCTTATAGTTTGTATTTTTCAAAATCGAGCTTCACGAAAGTATTTATCTATTTTTGCCTTTTCTTTCTTGTTTGAGATTTGAATACAGTGATTGAGTAATGACCTCCAAATCAAGGTTGTGTTTTCACACTTTTGGAGTACTTGTGAATTTATTGTTCTACGTATACAATATATTAATAATATTCACACAAAAAACGAAAATCGATAATACGTATTAGTAGAGTGCTATTAATAAAATAGATATTATGGCTATATATAAAAACAACAATTCCCAAATCAAAACACAACACGCCTCCCCGGCAGCGGCGCCAAAATGATAGTTGAGTTTTTACGCTTTGTTTAGGAAAACAAAGGTAATTAGGGTAAGTACACAAGTAGTTTAGGAAAACCACAAGTTATGACCCAAAGTGGGGATCGTTCTCAAGGAGGCTTGGTGTGTGTGTTAAGAGATGATTAACTTTTGTGATTATATTTGTGAGAAAAGAAAATAGAAGAGAGATTAGAAGAGAATGACGGTTACGATGACGAATTAAACTAAGACGAAACGTCGTACACGTAAAACCGTAAAAAGTGAAAAAATTAAAATTTTACCCTAAAAATTCCTAGAAAAATGCAATAAATCCTAAATAATGTAATTAGATTTTACAAAAAATCAAAAATCGCTCAAACCTTTTATTTAATTAAATAATAATTTTTAATGCTAATTAAAGCCCAAAAGATCAACTTAATTAACGAAAAGCCCAAAATGAGATTTTTTCAATTGTAAAACTGTAAAATGACTTAAATTAGTTTAAAGCTATTTTTGAAAATTTTAAAATTAATAAAAACTATTGAAAAATAATTAAAAACTATTAAAACTTAAAATAATTATAAAAATTAATCTAATGACAATAAAAATATTCTAAAAATTGAAAAATTCCTAACTTGATGTATTTAACCTAATAAAAATGTAAAAACATGAAAAATCTAAATTTTAATTTTTAATAATAAAATAATAATAAAATAATATTAAAAATCCAAAATTTATAAAAAATTCTAAAAAGTTGCGAACTAGCTTATTTTAACCTAATAAACACATAAATGAAGTTGAAATTACAAAAATACCCCTAATGGGCCTAGAAATGGGCCAAAAGTCCAGACAGTTAGCTTAATGGGCTTATTAAGGCCCAATAAGAAACATGTTGTCCAAATAAGCCCAAAAGCTCTATCTGACTCAAAATTTGATTATAGGAAAAAAACTCTGAAGGCCCAAAAGCTTAAAATGTGTTTAAGCTAGCTTATTTCAAAGCAACTTATTCTTAATGGGCTTTTTGGCCCATTAAGCTATAAGCTGATGCTATAAGCTAAAAGTTGAAACACAACCTTATTTTTAGTTACTTAAGAGATTTGTAAAAAGAAATTTGAAAGAAGCACAAGGAATAAGCCTGAATAAGCAAAATGTTATCTTCAAAAACGACAAAATAGTCGTTTTCGAGTTCTAGGCCACCCCAAGAGCTGATTCAAGTTTCAAAAGCTTTTAAATGACTTAACTAAGCTTAATCAACAAAAACTTTTTCAATAAGAACACTCAATAAGCTGGAATAAGCAGATAAGCACTTAATTAAAAGTCAAACTTATGAGTTTTCTAGCAAAAAGTCAAAGCCACGGTCTGATAAGCTCTAGATCAAATAAATGGGTCAAATGATGAAGATCTATCACAAAAAATAAGTTGTTGCATGTTTGAATAAGCCAATATGGCTTATGAATAAGCTGACTGAAAAATTACACTACCAGGGGCTAGTTTTGGGTGTTGAGTAGTGGGAACTTTTCCCACGGCTTGACTTAATTGACTTTTTATCTTTAGTGACTTTTTTGCGGATTCAAGTTTCACAAAGGCACCCAAATGATCAATTAATCATAAGGAGTCAATAGCAATCACAAAAACACAATCACAATCAACCAATTAGCACAGTTAATTCAAAACATCACAAGATATCCCACAGACATGAACAATAAGCAGATTTGGTTCAATAAGCACTTTTAGCACAAATCAACCAGCCAAACTTCACCAAATTCATACACAAGCTATAATTAATTCAAATGAACAAATCTAGACAGGTTTCATGCACTGATTCAAAGCCTATATCAAGATTCAAGCATCAAAAGTTACTGATGAACTAAGAACATGTAGTCATGAACACTTGCTGATATACTTGACCACACAGCCAAATTCAAACACTCAAATCTCTTAGATAGGTTATATTGAGTATGATTTATCACTTTTTATCCTAAGTCTAAGCCTAGAACTAGGTGTGCACCAAATCACAAATCAAAATATCACATAATCAAGATTTTATGAGCAAATGTTTGATTTAGGTGTTCAAAAGCATATAACTTGCAGATATCCACTCTCTTACACTTCTTAAACAAGAACACGCAAAGCACAATAGCAAACACTTAACTAATTTCTCTACAACTTCAATATGCAGTTATCCCAAACACCCCTTAATAATTTCAAAACAAGATTTTCAAATCAAAAGTAGGAATTAGGTTAGCACATGCATACATAAGCATCAAAACATCAAACATGAACAGATTTAACAAGATTTGGAGCCCAAGAACAACACATATAATAGCAGAACACAAATATCACAAATATCCAATTTTTCTACAGATTTTGAGATTAAGGGTTCAAACCTCATGGATGTACATCCACACCCACGTATGTTTGAGCTTATGTGCTAGCAAGAACAACCACAAGCTTCCAATATCAAGCTGCTAAGATGGAACAAAGTTAGAAGCAAAAATATCAAAATCAGAAAAAGAGGTAAACTTGATTAATGCAACCTTAGTTCCCCACACTTGATAATCCCCAAGTTATAAGCCTCACAACACCTTGATATCACAATATCAGGGTGCTATGATCAACTTATAGCCCAAAAATTCCAAGGTTTGAACAAGACTTAGCAAAATATCAAGATTTAAGGAAAATATGCAAACTTTTGCACACTCCTTTGAAAACAGGTTTTAGGATTCAAGATTAGTTAACATTAAACAATGATAAGCAGGAAATAAGAATGGCACTTGACTTTTCTTCACCAATTTCAAACACACTTCATTAATGAAAATGAGATTTATAGAAATGTGAACTTAGGAAAAATTCAAGAACAAAAGCTAAATTGTAAGGGTGTTATGCCTTTTATAGGCTACAATGAACTACTAGAAAGCATAAAAATGTAACCCTAATTGCTGGTGAAGTCCCAAAAATGCCCCTTGAGGGTTTGAATATCTTGATCATGTGACAATGTTTTGGCAGGTTGTGTGAGTTGTCCAAGGTGAAAATGAATCCAAAGGCTCACAATGAAGCTTAAGTTTGAAGCTAAATGTGGGTGGTAGATTCCCTGGCACCATTTTGGCTTTTTCTCAAAACCGTGTGAAGGGGTTTCAACATGTGAGCAAGATAGTGATGTGGCATGGGTTTTTAAGGTTGGGATGTGTTTATAAGACCCTTAGTCACTAATCTGGAAAAGATTAATGATTAATTCTTAGTAAATATCAAAAGCCTAATTCATGTTCTTGGCTGAATAGTGTGAAGTTTAATCCAGATTAAGGGTGGTTTAAGTTTAAATTTTTGTTAAGGCGCCAAGTTTATTTAATGAATAAACCGGGTTAAGTGGATTGGTGAGGTGGAAGGAGGGAAGGCTGTGATTGGTTGAAAATGTGAGTGGGGTGAGGTGGCAAGTGGTGATTGGTCTAGGTGTCTTATGTTGTCTGCCCATTTAAGCCCCTATTCTTTCACACTCCTTTCACTTGTTAATAAATCAGCCCAAATTCGTGTTCCTTTGTAAATAAAGTTTCCAACTTCATACTTTTGCCCCAAAAAGTTTTGTAAAATATTTTCAGGGGTATTTCTTGCCAATTGTTGATTCTTGAAGGGCTGTTTTGGCATTTTCTTCATTGAGAATGGTCTTGACTTGTCTTGTTGACTTCTTGGAGGACTGATTTTGACAAATCATGATTTGTGAGGGACTATTTATACCATTTCTTCAAAGTCAAGGGTCCTTTTGGTAATTTGACATTTTTAAAGGACCAAACTTGTAATTTCTTGTAACTTGAAGTCCTTCATGGTATGTTTGACTTTGAGGAGGACTATTATTGACAATTTAGTTTTGTTGAGGGACTAAAATTGCCAATTCTTCAAAGTGGAGGGCCCTTTTTGTAATTTTGACAAACATTAGGGACCAATCTTGTAATTATGAAGATAAAAGGGTTTAAAGTGTCAATTCTTCAATATTGGAGGACCCTTCTTGCATAATCTTCAAATATTCAAGGGTTTCTCTTGGAAAATCTTCATTAGGGCTTGGTTCATTGTGCGGCTTCGTTCTCGTGTTTGTTTTTGTACGATTCTTGTGATCTTTTGTCATTTTCTCAATATCTGTACCTAAAATACAGAAGCAACAAACACAAGCATATATTTGGCCATTTTTATGATATTTAATGCATTTAAATCCCTTTTTGGACGATGAGACTAGGTATAAAAGCAGTCTCATCAACCTGATGTATAATGAGACCCCTAGCCTTGTTTATATAGTGTTAGGGTTTCTTGAAGGATAAGTTAGGTGTGTGTGGGCCGCGGGCCTATTGCGCCGGGCCAAATACCGATTGTACGTCGACAGTGGGTAAGGCTTAGCCTTGGATTTTCTGATTAGTTGTGAGGTGGGCCCATAGTTGTAAGGCTGAGCATTGTATCTTTTAGCATTTCTAATAGAAGCTATCTGCATCTCATGATCTGCTGTCTTGTGATCTTCACTTTTACATTTCATGCAATAGAGAACTCTAAAGCAGTTGTTAGTGGTGTGATTTGTATAGTGACATAGCTCACAGGAGGGTTTCTTTGTTTTAACTTTCTTAGAAGACTCAGATTCAGTTTTGTTACTTGTTGATGATTCAGGCTGTGAGGAAACAGATGTTTTACCCTGAGTTTTAGAGGCTGAGTTCAGCTTTTCTTCCATGAAAAGTTGGAACAATCTACTTAACTCCTCTTGCTTTACAATAGGAGTAGAGTTGACTGAGTGTACAGGAGTCCCTGAGGGAGATGTAGGTTTGGTTGTTTTTTCAGTGACAGTTCCTAAATCAGTGTAATTTGGTATCACTTTTGAGTCAGGCTTTGTTTGTTCAGTACAACCCAACCCAGATCTTCCTCTAGGTAAGTGTTCTTGATAAGACAGTGGAATTAGTTCAGAACATGGACTTGCCCCTTGAAGATTTTTCAAAGGAGGTAGAGGAGTCTGAATGTCTTCACACTAGATGTTTCAGTGTTCCTGAATTTATCAGTCTCTTTAGTAAGACCAAGTTTTTCATTAATAGCTTGAGATTCAGGAATTAATTTTTCTAGTATCAAAATTAGGCAAAACACTCTCAGGATTTGATCTCTCAACCCAGTCTTTCGACTTAGGAATCATTTCATGATCAAACCTAACTGAGGCAGGAAGAAATGCTTTTCCACTCATTTCCTTAGTAGGTGCTTTTTCAGTGAGTTGACGTGCCCCAAGAATTTTCTTCTTTTGGGCATGATTTTTACTGGTTATACACTGAGAAACTAAAGTAGAGCTATTTGTCCATTTCTCATTTATGCGTTTTTCTTCCTTAAGTTGTTCTTGAAGAGCATGATTGATTGAAGTAAGTTCGGTGTTCTGAAGTTGACAGCTTACTGCTTCAAGTTTGGCTTGTTTTAAAATCAATAAATCTTCTCTACATTTTTTTAATTCAAAAACAAGTTTATTATATTTTGAAAGAAGATTCAATCTATGCTCTTCAACGAACGATAGGTCATTGTTTATATACTTAAGGAATTTCTGCCAATTAGATTCTTCATCCATAGAGAGAAGCATGTTTACCTTTCTCATAATGATGTCAACCCATTCTCCATTTCGAGCATGATTCTTTCCAACTGATAGTTCATCATCAGCTAGAGCCACTAACACTTGATATCTGACTTCCTCCTCTTCTGAGGACAAGTCTTCATCATCCCAATCAAAAGTTTCAGCTACTAACCCTTTGGCTTTGTTTTGAGCAGGCTTTTGAGTCTGAGCAACTGTAGGTTCAGCTTCCAAGAGTGCAAGTTTTGCTTTAACCTTTTTATACTCAGACCTATAGTCTTTCTTAATTTTCTTATTATTTTGAAAACTTTGGTTAATTGGAGAAGCCTGAATTAGTTTTGGTGTAAACTTGGATTGAAAATTGTCATTGCCTGACGTATAATTTTGATTTTTATAAGAGGCCAATGGAGTTTTTGAAAGACAATATTTTGCAAAATGCCCAGTTTTACCACATCGGTAGCAATCCACTCCCTCAGTAGATTGGTTACCAGCAAATCTAGTTCTTTTGATATAGCGTTTGGTATTTGCCAACATGGCCCTTTCATGATATTCCCTGTTTAGATCCCTTATGTATTCAGCACGAGATCTTTCATCCACCTCATCATCTGAGGTTTCTTGAAAATCTTGAACAATTGCATTTGAGTAAAAAGCAGTTGTAATGGGGCCATGATCAATTTGGGTAGGTTTGGCTGAGGTGTCAGTTATTAAGGCCTTCTTAGACTCAGGATATCTTCTATTTATTAGATTATCTTCATAGATAAATCTTCCATAAATGTCTGCAAGATCCTGAGTCTATATGTGATTAGCATTTCTCAATCCTTGAGAAAAACCAAGCCATTTTTCAGGGAGACTGTTCACAAAACCAACATTGATTTCATGCTTAGACGGTTTCACCCCGTCATTCGTTAGCTCATTGAGTAAGGTCTTATACTTGGTGTAAGTCTGAGGAAGTGTTTCAGATGGTTTGGCCCTGAAAGTGTTATATTCTAACTTCAGGTCCATGATCCTATTTTCCTTAGTGTCGGATGGTCCTTCGAAACTATGAACAAGATCGTCCAAGTCTTTTTGGCCGTCTCACACTCGATGACAGCCTCCATAATATCGTCAGGAAGACAAGATATTATTATGCTTTTAAGACGTTGGTCTTGATTGACCACTCTCCTCTCATCGTCAGACCATTGGTTTTCAGGTTTGTCATCACCAGTTACTGTTTTTGGTTTGAATGGACCATTCTTAATACAAGTGATGTAATAAGGTTCCATTCCCATCAAATAACATATCATTCTTTTCTTCCATTTGTTAAATCTTTCAACTTCTAACTTAGGAGCGTTAACAGAGTAACTCGCTCCCTTTTTGTTAACAAGTTGGGGTACATTACTTTCAGCCATAATGGATCAAGGTTTTAAAAACTTTGAGACGGTGGTTAAAAAGTTTTATAATCCTACCTCTCTGATACCACTTATTGGTCCCTTGTAATTAGTGCTACACTTAAGAATACTAAGTATAGTCCAAGCCCATGGTTAAGTAATGCAATAAACTTAATACAAGTAAAGTAAATAACACAAAGGTTTTTCAATGTTTAACTCTTAGCTTTATTAAAGAATTATACCCTATTGTATACGAAGCTACAATAGGGATTGAATAGACAATGTGTGGTTTTGTGATCTCCTCACTAACAAGCTAGTCCAATCCTAACGATTGCTAAGCTTGACGATTCTATCAACAAGAGTTTAGAACTCAAGTGTTTGATCGTATTTGGAGGAGAGAAAACTTTGTTTGTGAATGACTAAAGCATTAAGTGCACAAACTTGTTTTCTCTCCTTTTACAAACTTGTCAACACAATTTCTTTGTTAGCATTGAAGATTGTTCCTTGCTTATCATCAAACTGAACGATGTACTTAGCATCACACAGTTGGCTGATACTGATGAGATTGTACTTCAGACCATTTACAAACGCCACTTTTAAGAAAACTATTCCACCACATTTAATTGAACCATATCCCTCAGTAACACAAGATGAGTTATGACCGAATACTACCTTAGGACCTTGTTGCTCCACGTATATGTGCAGATAACTTTTAACCCCTGTCATACTTCGTGAACACCCACTGTCTAAGTACCAGACAGGATCCTTGAAGTGTTTCTGCACAAACAACGAGGTGGATTAGTTTCTTTTGTGAGCCCACTTTTTAGTAGGCTCTTTGGCTCGAAAAGCCTGACGTCTTTTACCTCGTTTGAAGTACTTAAACTAAACATGATCTGAGGTATAATGAACATTGCTTCCACATGTTTTGTACTTTAGTCTGACTAAGGATTCAGTACTTTGAGATGACTCAGCAAGCATCCCCCTTCTGACCATGATTATCCTATTGTGTCCTGAGGTAGTATGATCATTGCTTCCAAAAATATCACACTCAGGGTAGTATACACAATCATCAGGTCTATGATCAGAAATGCCACAATGTGTACATGGTGGGTAAGGCTTAGCCTTGGATTTTCTGATTAGTTGTGAGGTGGGCCCATAGTTGTAAGGCTGAGCATTGTATCTTTTAGCATTTCTAATAGAAGATATGTGCATCTCATGATCTGCTGTCCTTTGATCTTCACTTTTACATTTCATGCAATAGAGAACTCTAAAGCAGTTGTCAGTGGTGTGATTTGTATAGTGACATAGCTCACATGAGGGTTTCTTTGTTTTAACTTTCTTAGAAGACTCAGGTTCAGTTTTGTTACTTGTTGATGATTCAGGCTGTGAGGAAACAGATGTTTCACCCTGAGTTTTAGAGGCTGAGTTCAGCTTTTCTTCCACGAAAAGTTAGAACAATCTACTTAACTCCTCTTGATTTACAATAGGAGTAGAGTTGACTGGGTATGCAGGAGTCCCTGAGGGAGATGTAGGTTTGGTTGTTTTTGTAGTGACAGTTCCTAACTCATTGTGATTTGGTATCACTTTTGAGTCAGGCTTTGTTTGTTCAGTACAACCCAACCCAGCTCTTCCTCTAGGTGAGTGTTCTTGATAAGACAATGGAATTAGTTCAGAACATGGACTTGCCCCTTGAAAATTTTTTAAAGGAGGTAGAGGAGTCTGAATGTCTTCAGTAACACTAGATGTTTCAGTGTTCCTGAATTTATCAGTCTCTTTAGTAAGACCAAGTTTTTCATTAATAGCCTGAGATTCAGGAATTAATATTTTTCCAGTATCAAAGTTAGGCAAAACACTCTCAGGATTTGATCTCTCAACCCAGTATTTCGACTTAGTAATCATTTCATGATCAAACCCAACTGAGGCAGGAAGAAATGCTTTTCCACTCATTTCCTTAGTAGGTGCTTTTTCAGTAAGTTGACATGCCCCAAGAAATTTCTTCTTTTTGGCAGGATTTTGACTGTTTATACACTGAGAAACTAAAGTAGAGCTATTTGTCCATTTCTCATTTATGCATTTTTCTTCCTTAAGTTGTTCTTGAAGAGCATGATTGATTTTAGTAAGTTCAGTGTTCTGAAGTTGACAGCTTACTGCTTCAAGTTTGGCTTGTTTTAAAATCAATAAATCTTCTCTACATTTATTTAATTCAAAAACAAGTTTATTATATTTTGAAAGAAGATTCAATCTATGCTCTTCACCGAACGATAGGTCAATGTTTATATACTTAAGGAATTTCTGCCAATTAGATTCTTCATCCATAGAGAGAAGCATGTTTACCTTTCTCATAGTGATGTCAACCCATTCTCCATTCGAGCATGATTCTTTCCAACTGATAGTTCATCATCAGCTAGAGCCATTAACACTTGATATCTGACTTCCTCCTCTTCTAAGGACAAGTCTTCATCATCCCAATCAAAAGTTTCAGCTACTAGCCCTTTGGCTTTGTTCTGAGCAGGCTTTTGAGTCTGAGCAACTGTAGGTTCAACTTCCAAGAGTGCAAGTTTTGCTTTAACCTTTTATACTCAGACCTATAGTCTTTCTCAATTTTCTTATTATTTTGAAAACTTTGGTTAATTGGAGAAGCCTGAATTAGTTTTGGTGTAAACTTGGGTTGAAAATTGTCATTGCTTGACGTATAATTTTGATTTTTATAAGAGGCCAATGGAGTTTTTGAAAGACAATATTTTGCAAAATGCCCAGTTTTACCACATCGGTAGCAATCCATCCCTCAGTAGATTGGTTACCAGCAAATCTAGTTCTTTTGATATATCGTTTGGTATTTGCCAACATGGCCCTTTCATGATATTCCCTGTTTAGATCCCTTATGTATTCAGCACTAGATCTTTCATCCACCTCATCATCTGAGGTTTCCTGAAAATCTTGAACAACTGCATTTGAGTAAAAAGCAGTTGTAATAGGGCCATGATCAATTTGGGTAGGTTTGGCTGAGGTGTCAGTTGTTAAGGCCTTCTTGGACTCAGGATATCTTCTATTTATTAGATTATCTTCATAGATAAATCTCCCATAAATGTCTACAAGATCCTGAGTTTGTATGTGATTAGCATTTCTCAATCCTTGAGAAAAACCAAGCCATTTTTCAGGGAGACTGTTCACAAAACCAACATTGATTTCATGCTTAGACGGTTTCACCCCGTCATTCGTTAGCTCATTGAGCAAGGTCTTATACTTGGTGTAAGTCTAAGGAAGTGTTTCAGATGGTTTGGCCCTGAAAGTGTTATATTCTAACTTCAGGTCCATGATCCTATTTTCCTTAGTGTCGGATGGTCCTTTGAAACTATGAACAAGATCTGTCCAAGTCTCTTTGGCCGTCTCACACTCGATGACAGCCTCCATAATATCGTCAGGAAGACAAGATATTATTATGCTTTTGAGACGTTGGTCTTGATTGACCACTCTCCTCTCATCGTCAGACCATTGGTTTTCAGGTTTGTCATCACTAGTTGCTGTTTTTGGTTTGAATGGACCATTCTTAATACAAGTGATGTAATAAGGTTCCATTCCCATCAAATAACATAGCATTCTTTTCTTCCATTTGTTAAATCTTTCAACTTCTAACTTAGGAGCGTTAACAGAGTAACTCGCTCCCTTTTTGTTAACAAGTTGGGGCACATTACTTTCAGCCATAATGGATCAAGGTTTTAAAAACTTTGAGACGGTGGTTAAAAATTTTTATAATCCTATCGCTCTGATACCACTTGTTGGTCCCTTGTAATTAGTGCTACACTTAAGAATACTAAGTATAGTCCTAACCCATGGTTAAGTAATGCAATAAACTTAATACAAGTAAAGTAAATAACACAAAGGTTTTTCAACGTTTAACTCTTAGCTTTATTAAAGAATTATACCCTATTGTATACGAAGCTACAATAAGGATTGAATAGACAATGTGTAGTTTTGTGATCTCCTCACTAACAAGCTAGTCCAATCCTAACGGTTGCTAAGCTTGACGATTCTATCAACAAGAGTTTAGAACTCAAGTGTTTGATCGTATTTGGAGGAGAGAAAACTTTGTTTGTGAATGACTAAAGCATTAAGTGAACAAACTTGTTTTCTCTCCTTTTACAAGCATCTTATTTATAGACGGAGAGTTGGATAGAAGACAATAATTGCCCATGTGCAATTCTTGTCTTATTGGTACAGTGTAGTATTTTGTCTTAACCTATTCTAAGTAGTAAGACGTAAGTCCTTTACACTTGTCAGTACCCTATCTATCCCAAAAGGGTAAGTTACGCTAATTGTGTGATGTACTCCATCTTGTCACAATTCAACTTATCCCGCCTTTACTTCAGTCTTGGAGAATGCTTGTTTTCTTCAGGGAGATCGTATGGGGTTCAGTGAGTCTATTGCCACAACTTACTGAACCCATCAGCTTCTTCTTCGTCATAGAAGTCACTCATTGAGCTTCGCCCCTCTGAATGCTCGAGTCTTCTTTTAGACTCAGTCTAGGAACTCGAAGGCAACTCACTGAGTGACTGTTCACTCAGTGACTTCGTTATGTTCAAGGTTAATACTTCACTTAGGCTGATTGTTATTCAAATCCATTAGTAAGGTCATTAGGTACTGAATTGACCTAACAGTATTCATGCAGACGTGGTTACAGCACATGACCTATATAAGCTCTTGACACTTAAAATAGAGTAAATGCATGTTTTCATATTTAACATATAACAGTTCAGCTTTACTATTTATAAATCAGACTTTTCATATTTCCGCTGCAATTTACTTATCATTATTACAACTTTAGTATTTTATCACCTGCTTCATTTCAGTATTTCTTATCATGCTTTATATCCGTTCACTAGGCGTTATGCTCAACCGTAGTTCATTTCATGTTCTAACGGCACGTACACCGGGACGCTCTTAGGATTCTGAGAGCATGTGCATTTGGATGGAAGCCATCATGACTTCTTACTTTATGCACTTCTTACATTACCTTGCTTATTTGGACATTTTTAGTCATTTCCTTCGGTATTTACTTTTTATTTTTTGAGCTTATGTTTGGATTACCGATGTTTGATTCTGGTATTTCTTTTATGGTCAGTTAATGTTTTAGGACATTTACCTTATGCTTTGATGACACGCCATAAATACACGTAACGGTCCACTTATCCAACTAGGGTGTTACATTATGAGTTCTTAAGAAAAGAGACTTTTCTTTTAAAGTCCCAGTTGATCACCCTTAGAGTTTTTTGGTCGAATATTCTTGGTTTATGGATTGTCATGTCTCAGTTAGAGAGTTTTTTGGTTGAGTATTCTTGGTTTATGAGTATAACAGTGTGTTTTTAAGATTAGGTATGTTTTTCTTTTTGCCATGGAAGTTTGATGTGCCGTTGACTCGAAATTGTCACTAGTTATAGGTTGTTTATTTTTGTTATGTTTGTAAACGTCACGAGTTTGGTATTTTGAAACTCGACTCGCGTAAATCATGTCTACTTTAAGTAATTTACGAGTCAATCTCAAATAACTTGCAAGTTATCTGGTCTCTTTTACACGTGTAAACATACTCCAAGCCATTTATTCTTTTCTAGTATGTCTACACCACCTAACTAGGGGTGTGATTCGGGTTGACCCGGTCGGGTTTGGGTCAACTCGGGTTGAGACTAAAAATATCATACTCGAACTCGAGCCTAACTAGAACTTGGGTCACTCGGTTTTAGGTCAATTCGAGTGGGGATAGTTCGGGTCGGGTCAATTCGGGTTTAGATCAACCGAATATAAATAAAAAAATTAAACAGTTGTTTATTTAAGTATATTTTTATTGTAAAAAGTGTTAGTTGAGTCGGTCAAGTCGAGTTAGTCGGGCTCGGGTCAAGTCATGTCGGATCAATTCGAGTCAAAGCTAGAAAATATAAACCCCAAACGAACCTATTTAAAACTCGAGTCAATCCATATCAACCTGAATTGACCCGAATAATTTTTTTTTACTTGAATGACCCGACCCAAATAGTCTTATTCGAGTTCAGGTTCGGACCAAATCAACTTTTTTGACACCCCTACACCTAACCAACACAAAATCAAAACCTTCACACCAAAAAGTTATCGCCTTCTTATCCTTCACGCGTGGTGGATGGATTTCACGCACAGAAACGTCACCAGTAACACCCAATATAACTTGATCCGGTAAGCTTATGGAGGCTCAGATTCGGATACCCACGCCCCAGCAAGACCCAACCATATGAAACTTTAACTTGGTGACATATAACATGCTGTAGCCATGTGAAACAGTGTGAGTCATACACCAAATCTAACTTATTTTATTCAAAAGTCAACACGTGTCCGGCCACCATTCATTATCTTTCTATAAATATATAAACCCCACCCATTTTTATTCCCAAGACCCAACAGAACTTTCTAAATTTACCCAGAAACCCCATTTCAAAAACCCTCAGATTTCAATCACCCTAATTCAAAATCTGTTCAAATATATACCTGTGTTAATAGTTTTGATGGGATTTGATTCTGTGAATAGTGATACTGGTGGAGTTAATTCTGTGTTGTTTTTAGAGGATATGGATAGTAATAGTAATAGTAGTAAGAAAAGGGTTCGAAAGCCGTATACGATAACGAAATCGAGACAAAACTGGACTGATGTTGAGCATGATAAGTTTCTTGAAGCTCTTCAGCTGTAAGTACCTTTTTTTTCGGTTTTTTCTATATCTCTATTTTAATGTTTGTGAGTTATTAGGTTTTCCTGTTAAGGTGCGCGTCTTTAGGTATCTCCGTTATCCCATACTAGGCTCGTATCGGTTCATAAGTCCAAGTGTACAGCTCACTCAAAAAGTAGCTTGTAAGTTGGCCACCGAGGGTAACCTTGAGAGGTATTCTTGGAGAGGTCTCAAGTTCAAGTCTCATTAAGACCTTCAGGAGCCCGGGGCCCGAATTAAATAGAAGCATGAGTGGGGTTTATCTCCTGAGGAGAAAGTTATACGGTCCAATTGGATGTCACTGTAATCTCGAATCACTAACTATTAACTCGTCATTAAAAAAAGGTGGGGATACTTGGAGTTATAAACCACTAACCAAACTTGGCTGATGTGAGATCACAACAATTAAATGATTAAGTGAAACGAAATGAAAATTGTGATGGTACTTGTTGAGGATATGCAATATGAATGAAAAACATAGGATTCCCTGGTTTAAGGATAGTACAATTAATGCAATTTCAGTTTGTGGAAAGTTATTTTGAGGATACATTATTCTAGGAGTGTTTGTGTATATAGAGTTTATTGCACTTAGGCTGGAAGCAATGGTGGTTAACTCACGAGTGAGTTGCACCAAGTCACGAGTGACTCCACTCCTATCAACTAAGTCACGCGTGAGTTTTAATGCCAAGGGTGAGCCAAACGGTGAGTGGTAAAAAGGTGATGTTTTTATTATTATTTATTTTAATTGGGATTGTGCGTGGGTATTCAGTGGGTATATTTTGTATAAAGTGGGTATTTGTAAAAAAGGTGAGTTTAAGCCTTTAAGGTGACCACTACAGTTGAATGACGAGTGTGAGTGAGTTGAAGTGAGCGCTGAGGTGGACGGTGAGCGGGTGTATACCACTCCATCCATCCTTAGTAACCCCTAAAAAGTACAGTGGTAAATTATCCTGGAAGTATACAAATTAACAAGAAAAATGCTGTTTTGTCTCCTACAAAAACCTCCTACAAATCCTCCTACACGTTGGATCTGACATGTGGCGAAACTGATGGTTAAGATCTAGAGAGATGATAAGTGGAAAAAATAAATATTACGTAGTATATGATTGTGTGTGTAGGAGGATAAGTAGAATGATTCGGTAGGGGGATAAATAGAATGATTTGATTTAATTACACAGTGTTCACATTCCTTATGATAATCTAGAAATCAGCTTTTTTTGATTGTATGTTGATGTGTAAGATTCGTTCTTATTTGAGCATTTTTATGACTAACGCATGCTTAGCATGAGCCCTTAGAGCTATGGTTAGCATAATTTATTGACAATCTATAGAAATTGTAAAAACAAAGTAACATCTCATAAGAAACAATCCTAGTTATGGTAGCATGTCAAATTCTCAGGTAAAATTAATATGTAACTGTTGCTGCTTGTGTAGTGGGGGAAGAGATTAATTTGAATTTGATTGGGGTTGCAAGTGCTAGAAATGAATGCATCATATTTCATGTATACATAAAGCTCTATATTGGATATTCTGGTTGTTAAAGTGAATCAGTAACTACTTTTTATTGTAGACGCGTCAATAGGTTGGATAATGTGTATATTCAGAATGAGTTGGAATCATTAGTTAAAATTCTAATGGGGAGATATCTGACCCTTTCTGTTTATCGACAATCTCCAGCTTTGATCGTGACTGGAAAAAAATTGAAGCTTTTGTTGGATCGAAGACTGCTATTCAGGTACTCACATCAAATGGCTATTTTTTTACAAAATCCATGTCGAGAATGTTCTTCTTAAACTAGTACAAAAAGGGGATTGTATCATGTGATATATAGAGATCGAATATGTCACTGAAACTTTAATATTCTCTCTGTTCTGTATTGGGCAGATACGTAGTCATGCACAGAAGTACTTTCTGAAGGTCCAGAAAAGTGGAACAAATGAGCACGTCCCACCACCTCGGCCAAAGAGGAAAGCGGCTCATCCATACCCTCTGAAAGCCAGAAACGGTTGGATTCTGACCATTAATATTTGTACTTAAAATATATGTTAATTTCATGAAAATTTAAACTGGATCAAAACAAACCCTGCTTACATTTTATTTTTGTTGCTCAGATGTAACCAATGTCGGAGTAACTCCACAGTCGTCTTCTGATTTAATCAAACATGAAAATATCATCACGGGAGATTCTTATATGTGGCCTATAGCACAGCCCGATGTGTCCACACCAGGTCCGAGCCCCTTTGCTAGTTTTCGTTCACTGTGAAACGAAGATCAGTTAATTTAGTCTTCAACAGTTCCTTATTCCTTTTTGTGACTGCAGATGATGCAAGATTGCATAATAGTTGCAGTAGCAGCATTGATAGCGGTCCGGGGATATGGCAGGCTGGTGAAACAAAAAATCAACAGCAAGTAAAACATAGAATGTCAGGACGAGGTTAGTTCCTGACTCGATATTAGGGCAACAAAATGTCTTGTGTGTTCTTTTGATGCTGAGTTATTGGTTTTTCAACTTGCAGTGATGCCGGACTTCCCTAACGTCTACAGATTTATCGGTGAGGTCTTTGACCCTAATGAAAGTAATCACTTGCAGAAATTGAAGATGATGGATCCTGTTGATGTTGAGACGGTATGTAATTTTTTTATGTGTGTATTTCTGCCTGTTAACATAAGATGCCACAAGTATGACTGTCTGTGTGTGAAGAATCCTTCCAACAGTTCTGTTACTCCTTAGATATATGGGTATTAGAACAAGCCACAGGTGGGGAGATGGGCGGTTTGGTAACCGGTAACCGGTGAAAGCAGGTTGAATTTTTGTATGACTGAAACGAGTCGGGTTGACATGAAATACTTATGTAGCTTAAGACTTCGGGTTATGTTTATTGTTGTCAAAATAGCTTGTTTTCTGATACTTTCGTCCTTGGATGCGTTTGACTCGCTTGTTTAAAAGTCGAAACATCTAATAAGGTTGTAACATCCATTGTGTGTTGGTCTTGATAGATGCACTCAGTTTATCTGCAAGTGTATTAGCTTTGTTGTTAAAGCAGTGGTTTGTTTTTTTCAGGTAGTTCTGTTGATGAAAAATCTGTGTGATAACTTGAAAAGCCCCGAGTTTGAGGACTATGTAAGTACTCTTCCGATATGCCCTGCGCTTTCCTAATACACGAGTGGAGAAATGACTTTTTCCCATATGTGACATACAGAGGAAGTTATTTTCTTCGTATGATGCGTGTACTGGAAAAGTTGCATCAAATGGTTCATTCCAAGCACTTCCCGGGAATGCAATAACGTCTTCATAGAAGCTTTGGGCGCCAACCATTTCATGGTTAAACAAAGGTTGGTAGCTATATACAAAAACTCCACTCTGCAGTTACAGGAGAATGCCGGTGTTTGTAGTGGTTTTGTAGGCGAAGTGTAGGTGCTCTGTTGACTTGCTTCTTGTACATAAGACGACAAGAATGAAGTGTGTTTTGAAACTGCCGACTGTATATACGCATGTTTTGTTAGTTTGTCATCATATGTTTTTTATGATTTGATGATCAATCAACAGAAGAATATTTCGTTATGCTGTGTTTGCTCTTCTTTTTTACAAGTTATACACGTTTTGATGCTATGGATAGTTAGATATTTGATGGTGCTACAAATTGAACTTGGTAAACAGTAAACTGAAGATGAAAGCACACATGTGGCGGCCTACGAAAGGATTAACAAATTTGAAACGAAGTAAAACGTTGTGGTAGACATTCTTTTTGAACTTTCGGTTTGATATTGAGTTGGTTGAATCTTTGTTTTCTGGTTGGTGCTGATTATGTGGTAAAAAAGGTACCTGGTACCTAATAGTGAATACCACAAGTCTCCCAATATTGTTGCAATTAGTCGATTATGTGGACTACACATTTGCTATACAATGTGCGCTTGTATTAGTTTTGCTTCACTAAAGCTATCGATATAGAAGCTGTGTCATGCGTGTACATGAACGGTCAAGTTATGGTAATTTTTCGTGCAACGTCTAGGTCTTTTCTTTTAGCGACATAAAGCAGAAGTATAGACCAAAGTACATGAACAAATCGGCATGACGGGTATAAATTGGTTCTGTTCTACAGTGTATCCTGTTCTGGTGGAATGATTTTGATTGAGCAGTCGATAGGTGTGTGGGCATTAGAAGGGTTGTTTGGGTACGACTGGCAGAACTGCTATTGCTTCAGTCGATACATGTATTCTGCTTCTAGTTAGGTTGTGTGGTGTTTCGAAATAGATGAAGCCTCTTCCAAGCATTAATGAGGCTGTGCAGTTCTGCTGTGTTGGGTCTTCGGTTTCTGTGCAGTCGAAGGAAACTTCTGGATAATGCAGTTGAAGGAAATGTAGGTTAGACTTCTAGATAATGCAGCTTATGGTTAATTTTTGAATAATGACCGGCTTAATGCTTATGGTGTACCGTTTCAAAAAGAAATTTCCCTGCATCAAAACTGTTATTTCTTACGCTCGGCTGGATATATTTGCTTATTTGTTTTTATTCGCTTCAGAATGAATGGAACGATTAATTCTAATCTGCTCGGCTAAGAGTAGATATGCACAACAAACCAACATTGACCTGTAAGTAAATGGGCATTACAACATAAAATCTCATGAATCTATATTCCGAATTTCAGCAAATGGTATCAAAGAAGACGGAACCATGACTAAAAAGACTTTGTCCAACAATTCTAAAATCACAAAAAAACGCGGCCAGAAAACAACTTCCACCTCCCTCTGTTTTCTTACGGTTTCAAAGTGTCGAGCAACAAACAAGCTAACCTGGAGACTCTCAACAGAGCTACATATGATCTCAGGTAGCACATTACATTCCATGTACACAAACCACAACTATGATGATTATCCCTCTATCTATATCGGAAACCCATATCCAGCTCATACATCCCTTGGCTATGTTGTGGGGTATGTTTCGACTGGGCCCTTAGTTCCATCTCCATCATCCTCTGAAATGCTTCGGGATGTTGATTTCCGCTGCCAGCATTAGGAACTGATACAAACAAAAGGAATCATTCGATTACACAACATTAAAACTGAAGGCTGAAAAGTCATTATTGACCGTGACACCAAGAATTTGAGCTTTTATATGCACTTTCATAAATGATACTGAATAATAGATATTTGAATACGTTATCAGGTTAGAGAAACCAATCCACACTAGTCAAGGTTCCACTAAGTGGTTTCTTTGGGGAGGTTTCCTGGAGGTCTTGGGTTCAAGACCTGCCAAGGGCCCTTTCAGGCAAAGCGGATAAGGTTCGAAGAAGATATTCTACCACTTGGATGTCATTGCACGACTCGACCCACTAACATCACACTAGTTAAGGTGTTTGGATGTTCACTTTAAAAGAGATTATGCGTTTATGCGACAATGGCTAAACAAAATCACATAATCAGCTGCAAACAGGTTGTAGAAAATATTTTTGCATGCGCTATTTGCAGCTGTGATGATCAGATAATCAAATGTTCCAAGATTTGGCAAATTCAGATTATTTAAGAAACTAACGAGCAATATGACAAAAACAACATCACTTGTTTGTGATACAACAGTCTAGCTGATACATATATAACACGCCCCCAATTAGGGTACAAAAAAGAGGTAAACAAGCAACTTTATTTTACCCTTTAATATTACAACTTTGCCGCACGTGAAACGATACTGATATGTGACCAAATGAACGAACACGCAACTCTTGATACAAACAAATGATCAGACACATAACTCTTGATACAAACAGTACAACTAACTATTTGTGACTTAACTCTTAATAATCAAATAGTTCCAAAAACAAATTTAAAAACCCCCTAATGAGTTCCGTACTGGAAAACTAAGCGGGTCGCTAGACTGAACCATATTTAACAGGTTTCTAAGATTTGGTCTTTCCAGGATCAGGTTCAATAGGGTAAAGTGATAGACTGTGTGGTTAGGACTCGGGACTTCAAATCTTACCACAGATCAATGACATTTTACAGCACAATGAGAATTGTGAAGTTCATAAATAATGATATTTAGACTTCTATTAATAATTACTGTAGTTTCTTTCATTTACAGTAATTTTTAGTTTTTTACACTATACCAATCTGTGGTTACTATGGTTGGACTAAAACATGTCTAAGAACGCGGTAAGAAATGAAAAATTCATTACATAGATAAGGTCAAAAAGATCTTACCAGGATATGGCATACCAAGTCCACCAATGTTGGGCTGCTGATGATTAAATGGGAATCCCTGCTCTGGCATAAAATTGGAAGCTTGAGGTCGTGGATGATCACGTAACAACTGAGGTGGAGGAAAGTTCCGCAACTGAGGAGGCAACATTTGAGGATTAACATTGATAGGTACATCAAACCCTGTTACTCGAGCATCAGGGTGATGATAAGGACGGGTTGGAAATTGTTGATTTACTGGAGCGTTGTCACGTTGCATAAGATGCTCTGGAAATCTCATCTGGGAGTTCATAGGATCTAATGGGTGCAACATTGGCCGCCTATTATGATTCATTTGTGCTCCATGCATTTGAGGATTATTGTTAAATTGTCGTTCAGGCTCCATCATGTCGTAAGGCCCGCGACCAAAATGGTCACCTCTATAACCAGAATTAAGAGCTGCAAGTTTCTCCGATATATTAAATAAAGCCTCAGAAGTGTTATGTGTATTTGTAGTGTCACCAACTATCATTAAGCTCTCTTCTTCAGGCAGCTGGATATCATTACCAGATTTTGGTACTCCTCTTGGGAACTCTAACGGGTCAACATCTGCCCGATGACCATCAAAATTAGTCATGTTGGGTGGTATTCGATCAACACTAGGAACAGATAAACCTTGAGGCTCGAAAATATCGATTCTGGCGGACCCGGCTGAGCCCCTCTGTGCAGAAACAGGAGCTTGAGCCGATTGCAGCTCCTGCATAAAAGCAGACCCAAAAAGTGCTTCAAGTGAGAGATTCTGACCCGAATTCGCTTGCTGATTAGGATCTTTTGGCTTTTCTGAAGTAGGACGGTCCCCAAACAACCCGATACTAGTATTAGAGGTATCGTCGATAGAGAGTCCTGTTCCTTTCTGTAACAATGAAAGCAAGTGATTGGTTGCAGTATTATCAACAGCTCGAGCATCCACGTTTTCTGGACCAGCAACATTCCAATCAGGAAGTGGTGGCTGCAATGTTGAACTTTTCTCACTATATTCCGACAGTATTGTCTGTTCAAGGTCCTCACACGTAAGAACAGCAGCAACAATAGGTGCAGACTCCTGCTTCATATTGTTGAACAACTGTTGCGAGTCTGAGGGTGTTTTAGTAATTCCAAACCCCTTGTATGATAAGTCGGGTGCACCGGGTTCAGCAGATATGATATTAGTAGGTTGAGGGCCACCGCCACCAATTAGTGAAAGCAAGTCATTTGATCTGCTAGAAGAGAGGTCATCTATAGGCTTCGTATCTGCGAAAAGAAAAAAATCAATCCAAATGGGAAATGTCACAGATAAGAGCATAAAGCCGAAGTAATTCAATTTATTAGCTCAGAAGATATTATATACCGTCTTCATTAAACCACAGAGCAAATTTGGAAGACTTGGCATTGTTGGGACTGGAAGGATCATCTTGCTTACTCTTCTGCGGTGGAACAAAGAAAATAATCGCCTTAAGTAAACAGCAAGTGCTTAACAAAAGATTACAATTTTAAATCGAGAAATAAATAAAAGAGATAACCGTATCTTTTAAAGGTGTACCTCAAGAAAACCTGTGGATCCACCTTCTTTAATTGTTGGAGAGCTGCCAAAAAACTTCCCAAGGATGGACGCTGTACTTTCCTGACTCGGATTGCTGGGAACTTTATTTCCCGCAAACTTATTAGTCATAAGTTCAAAAACTTCCCCATCCACAGCTTCGTGGACTTCTGGGAATCCAGAGATTCTTTGTAAATGAGGATCGACCATACCCAGGTTATCCAGAGTTCCATTTTGAGTGTGGTTACCCATATGAAATTCCTCTATTGCAGGTTTAGGATTCTGTTACATAATATATGAACAAGAAAAGATGGTCAAAATCATTTGATATAATAGACGCCTATTCTTCGGAAAAGAAATGTCCAATTCAATTCACAGATTCGAGAAATGAGTGACTACAAAGCTGAAGAGAAAGCTGTCTTCATTACACCAAAAGTCAGAAACCAAGAACAGACGCATGCTAAATAAAGTGGCAGTATGGCCGGCACAGGTTCCGGGTAAAAACATGCATTTTGAGATGATCAAGTCAACGGGTTTGCCACCTAATACACTATTTGGTGTGCCATATATGATAACAGAAAATATATTAATACTATACAAAATTATTTCACTCGGAATAAATGAATTAGAAGGTCTTATGCACCCAAATACAATTTGAATGACTTTCCGCCCATGCAAGCCATTTTATTAATTTCTTAAGCAGATTTATCTTACCCATATTCTCTTGAAGATATAATATACGCAGATAAACCTATGCTCAAAAGAATAGATTGATAATTCTACCTCTGCTATAATCAAAGGGCATAAGCGAGAACACATTAATTAAACATAGGTCCGATATACCTATACACACACCACTTTCTGCATTTACCTCTTTGTCGGTTGTAGAGATTGGTTTTGAGGTTGAACTCTTCTCAAGAATTGAGCTCTTAAATCCCGGTGGTACAAGTGGCCGGGGTTTGGAAGACTGCGACATAATAGATGATTTCCCAAAATCATCCTTTGGAACAGCTTGAACTGCAGAATTTAATTCACCACCGGCCTCTGAAAACCCTTCTTCCTTGGCCTCCTCCAAGAGCATATCCGTAAACTCATCACTTTGCTGCTTATTTGCACTTGATTTCTGCTTTTCTTGCAGCACTTTCTGTTGTTCCTTCCTCATCAACTCAAAAGAAGCTGTGCCATAAAAGTTATAGAAGCGCAAGTCAATAACTTCACAGATCGACAACCAGCAACGCAACAGAACAAAAAAGTTAGGGTTTAGCAGTATAGATGAAGCTATTACCTCTTCTCTTTCTTTCCTCTTCTGCTCTATCCTGACTCGTAGACTCGGTTGAACCAAATGTTTCATCGTTGAAAGAGTCGTGTGTGTTAGGCCGCACATGTGGCACAGCCTGAAATAGGTATAAAATTTATATGTTTGGAAAGAACTTCATACTGATCCAAGACACAGGTGTTATAAAAGGTAATAGGCAATAATAACCTTGTAAGGGCGAGGGGGCTGATATGCCTCATTACTCCTATTGAGATGGTAGGGCTCATTTGTCTGACTCTTTGGAGCAGAAGTCCCAGATGCAAATCCAGAGGGTCTTGGAAAAGAACCACTGCCAAGAAGACCATCATGCTTATCATGCTCAGAGTTTTGCCACGGTCGCCGAGGTTGATTTCCATAAGTGCGCCTTCCAGTTTCTAAAAGAAAACTATGATCAATAATAACGCTGACAATTAAAAATGTTAAGAGCCAGGATTCACTTTAGTGATAACAATTTTGCACGCATTAGCTGTGCAATTTGTAAGCCTACTAATCAAGTTCAAGATTAGGATTAGAAGCCATTGGACCTAATAATCACCAAATGTGCAATTAAAAAATTGATTATGAACAACTAGATTAGTAAAGAGGGTTTATATATAACATGCCAAAACACTGAAGAATGTTAACTGACTGGCCACGGTAACTAAAAACAACAAAGTTCACTTCGGTGCTTATGGAAGTGAATGGTCAAAGTATTAAGGCTAGTTCTTCAATTCTTCCAAAGGTGGGTAAGATTTTATGTTTCAAGAATGAAATATTACTTTGTGATCCAGTACTAACTCGCAACTGTTCCTAGCAAAGACAAATCACAGACCTATAATCCATAAATTGCCAAAATCAGCAATTCCAACACAAGTAATATGTAGTAGCTCACTGATCAGGAACTTCGGAACCCTAATTTCCCAATGAATTAGGGAATTAACTACCATTGAGGGAACAAGTGGATTTCGAATTGGTCCATGATTGATATCAGAATAAGGACCCAATTACCAGGCGGCCAAAAATTAAAATGAAATTTCCAAATATCTTGCTTTGAAAGGGAAACAATCGACCCGAAATTTGAACTACTTTATATGTCTAATTATTTCTAACCAAATCGAGACTTGTAACTTACACCATATTTCTTAACTAGCCCTTACACAACATGGTCTGATATGCACTAGCCACTACGCAAATAAAGGTGCATTTATTCACCAAGAACCTTACCAGAATCAACTTTGTCTTACATTGAGCATATTCACTATGCGATTTGAATTTCAGTCATATTGTCTTCAATGATCCTAGTCATCTTTGGATTCGAAATAGAAAAATGGGGATCATAGAGAACGATGAAACCAACTGGAATTACTCTCAACTTGGTCAATGGTAAACAAAATTGCTATTTAGCTATATTAATTTACCAGATATGTTCGTTTATGTTTTTATTACTGGTAACCCTATGAATAGGCGGTCAGATAAATCAAAATTATTCTCCTTTTTCTATGTAAGATACCAATAGTTTCTAGCTTCTGCATCTGCTACATTCGGAAAATGCATTCTACAAAAGTATAGAGGACATAACCAGAAGTGTTTACTACATATGTAAACAAATTATGTACCTCATTACGACATGAGACTTTCCCGGTGAAATCCGTACCACCAACTCACGTGTGTCACATCCCATACACATACATCTGACCAAAATATTAGGTGATCCAAAAAAACACATTTGCCACCATTCTCTACTAACTATCCGCTTTGGTATGCATGGACAATTTAATAGACCACTTAAAACAAACCAAACGAACCACCTGATCTCAAGCTAAGAGCTAACAGAGCACAATAATCAAAATCAAAGAAATTTCATAGAGTAAAATGAAAAGAAAATATATCTTAAGAGTAATCAGTGAATCTTTTTTAGCAAATTGGCTATTTGGTAAATATAGCAAAATAACTGGAAGGGTCATGATAACAGATGAAGGACGGCTTTGGAACGGTTATTAATGAACCCTATTATCATCAGCTCGAGCACACTTGGTATTTCAATATGTCATCAGTTACAACAACAACAACAACAACATACCCAATCCCGCCGAAGCAGGATAGGGGGGAGGTAAAGTGTAGACAGATCCTACCCCTACTTCTAGGGTAACCCAAAAGTAGAGAGACTGCTTCCGAAGGACCTCCAGCCAGTGTATGATATAAAGCTAACCAAGTCATCGAATGTAAGCTAACCAAGTCATCGAATGATATAAACAACCAGATAGTAGGTTTCTTTAAAAGCACAACTAACCACTGTTCACAGACCAAGAGGTTACGTGGGAAGTTGTGGAAAGTTCAGGGAAACATCATTGGGATAGATATCGAGTATAAAAAGCTGACTAATATAGAAAGAGGCACATTTGGTCTATCAGAAAGGGAAAAAATTCATTTCTACAGATTTCCATCATCCGACTTAAATAATAATCTCTGGCCTTATGAGTATAAAAACGCATGCCATCTATCATATGATGGTTACTTTTGAGTTGCAAATTACTTCAAACCAATTTAATAATAATCAACCAACTCACATCACATCACATCACATCATCCATAGATCTAATGAGCACAATCAAATAATAACACTTGAACTCATACACTACGCTATATACGGTTAACCCTACAAAAAGTGAGGGGATCAACTATCTATGATGCTTGTAAATTTTCAAATGGCTACTCACATTTCCACATAATGACATCAGTATATGTTCGGCTTAAAATGCACATAGACATAACCAACAAGCACATATGTACAAAAAATAAACCGAGTATGCTATGAACTCAAAAACCAACCTTGATCAGCCTCAGACTGTGAATCACCGTCTTTGTCACTCCATCCTGACGACCGACTATCCCATCTTCCATAATTTCTCGAATCACCTCTAGTCGGTGGCGAAGAACTATAATCATTACGACGAAAACCTTGCAACGGCAAACTCGAATGAGGTCTCTGCCGTTCCTGAACGCTACTATCTTCTAACTCACTATTCATAACAAAACATCAACATAACCACACTAATAAAATTCTTCACAATTCAATTCACAGTTTACATAATTATCAGACTAGATAAATTACCTCAAAATCGAATGATCAAATCCACTCGGCAACCGTTTGCACGTTTCCAACTCACTAAACGTTAACAGATACTCTCGCGTATACGAAATCCTAGCTTTCCTAGATCACCCAAACACAAAACATTAATCTAACCTTAATCAACATCCAACTAAAAAAAACAATCCAACAAACAAACATCCGTAAAACAATAAAAAAATTACTTTTCGGATTCATTCGCCTCAACGACCAAGCCGCCATCATCATCATTTTCCAAGCTCATTTTTCGACTAATCGAAAACCCAACTCACGTATACACTTACTTACAAAAGATCAGTCAAATTATTAACCCAACTATGTCAACTAAATCAAAACACCTGGAGTCAAAATCTAAGCCTAAACTCACACAATTTAAACACTTGAATCAGATCAATTATTCAACTTATTAAAAACTCATAAAAAATTATTAAAACAAATTTAAAAAACTGGGTTTTGTTAATTTTGAGAATTAAAGGTTAGGGTTTTGTTTTTTATAGGATTAATTAACAATGTTTGGATCCAAGGATTTAACCGAAACCTGAGATTTTAAGAAACATAAACATTTTTTTTAAGGTTTTGGAATTTTTGAGGTTTGTTTTTGTGTTTTTGTTTTGTTTAATGATTTTGATTAATGATTTTGATTGATGATGATGAAAATGGAGAAGAAGTTTTTATAAAAGATGATAAAATAATTGTTTTGGAGAACGTTTTAGAGAGAGAGATGGTGATATGTGAGTTGGAATGTTGAGACTCTTTGCAAATTAGGTCCTTTGATTGTGTTTTGCATACATTTTGAGTTTTTTGTTTTTGTTTATTTATGAGTTTTTTGTTTTTGTTTATTTATCTGTTAACGGTTGGCGAGTTGTGTTGACTTACGTTCTAAATTTGTGTCGATTTATCTTTTGATGATTTACATGGCCAAACATGTTATATGAGGAGATTTATTTACTAGATAGCCCGATTTTGGGATTCAGTGGTTTAGACGAGTTTTGATTCAACATAGCTTATGTATGAAAAAGAATGTTTTACGATTTTTATGTTTACTTCTGAAATAAAATAAGTATTTAGATTTTGATTATATTTCATTTAGTTGCCAATTATATTAGTTGTAAATTTTCACAATCAAATAATGCATATATATTTACACAAAGGTTACTCAGACATTCACCTAGCGTGTTTAATTAACTTTAATTACATTTAAGCCTAAATAACCATTTATAAACATTTAGGTTAAATGAATCACACTATGACTTAATTAACAAATTAATCAAAATGTTTTAGTTCTTCAATTTGAAAACTATGATTCTTTGTGTGTAATTTAGTATCTTTAAGTTAGAGTTTTGATAATAAATAATGATCTAATGTGTAAAAACGTAACTAACTTACTCGTGAGAGATTAATCAACAACGCTTTTTAAGGTTTAAATGTGTTTTTTTCATGTTTGGATTAGTTAATGGTGCAATGGATAACATGAACAATTTGGATACTACAATTCTAGTCAGTCTTGCTGCAACCACAAGAATTCATAAACATCACCCTCTTGATCAAGTGTTTGAAGATTGGCAGTCGGCTACATAAACAAGATCAATGTCAAAGAATTTGAAGGAACATAGGTTTGTTAGCACTATTAAAGAAATAGTGCGCTATAAAAACCTTCAAAATTGCTTGTTTGCTTGTTGTTTATCACATGAAGAACCCAAGAAGGTAATTCATGCATTCAATGACCCAAGTTGGATAAAGACTATGCAGGAAGAGCTTCTACAATTCAAGTTACATGAAGTGTGGATTTTAGTGAAATTACGTAATGGAAAAATGTTTATAGGCACTAAATGGGTCTTTAGAAATAAAAAGGATGATAGAGGAATTATGATGAGAAATAAAGAAAAATTGGTTGCTCAAGGGTACACACAAACATAAGGGATTGACTATGATGAAGTTTTTTTCCCTGTTGCAAGAATTAAAGCAATTACGATATTCTTAGCTTATGCTTCATTTAAAGACTTTATGGTGTATCAAATGGATGTAAACATTTCTTTTCTCTATGGGAAGATTGAAGAAGAGGTGTATGTATGTCAATCACCAGGATTTGAAGATCCAGACTTTCCAAATATAGTATATAATGTTGAAAAAGCATTGTAAGAACTACATCAAGAACCTAGAGCTTGGTATGGTACTTTGTCAACATATTTGTTGGACAATTAGTTTAAAATAGGGATAATTGACAAGACCTCATTCATTAAAAGGTAAAAAGGTAATATTTTCTTGATATATAGATTTATGTGGATGATATTATCTTTGGTTCAACAAAGAAGGAGCTATGCATTGAATTTGATAATTTGATGCATGAAAAAATTTCAAATGAGCTCTATGGGAGAAATCACGTTCTTCTTAGGATTACAAGTGAAGCACAAAAAGGATGGTATTTATTAGCCAAGAGAAATATGTTGCTGAAATTCTAAAGAAGTTTAGGTTTAGAGAAGTAAAGACAACAAGCACATATATGGAAACTCATATGCATTTGCTCAACGATGAAGAGGGTGAAGAAGTTGACGGTCATTTGTATAGGTCAATGATTGTTTCATTGATGTATCTTACATCTTCAAGACCTGACATCATGTTTATAGTGTGTGCACGTGCTAGATAACAAGTCAATCCTAAGGTTTCACATCTTCGTGATGTGAAAAGGATTTTAGGTACTTAAAAGGACAACCTAAATTGGGCCTTCGGTATCCAAAAGATTCTCCTTTTGTTTTGGTAGCACAGGTTAATAGTGATTATGTTGGTCCAAGCTTATATACGAAGTCTACAACAGGAGGTTGTCAATTCCTTGGGTGTAGATTGATATCATGGTAGTGCAGGAAACATACACTGGTTGCAAATTCCACAACATAAGCTGAGTATGTAGCTGCTTCAAGCTATTGTGGACACGTACTTAGGATTCAGAATCAACTACTTTATTATTGGTACAATTTTATGCATACCAATATCTTTATTTATAATAATAGTACGATTTGCATATTAAAAATCTTGTTTTTCATTCAAAAACAAAACATTCAGAGATCATACATCATTTTATAAGAGATTGTAATGATAAGAAGTTGATACAAATGGTCAAAATCCATATTGACATAAATGTGACAAATTTGCTTACAAAAGCTTTTGATGTAAGTAGATTTTAATATTTGATTGCTAGTATTGTAATGTCAAATTTTTAAAGTCTCTTTATGTTTTTGTAGAGTTTTGTATGAACTAGTACTACTAGGTTTTAAACCCGCACTTCGTTGCGGTGTTTGAAATCGGAGAATTCGGATTGGCAATGAGTGAAGCAAGTGTTGATAAGAATTGTTGGAGATATATTACTAGAAGCGGGTAAAAGAGCCAACAATGTATATGTTTTCATACTGTATACATGAAAAAAAATATTATGCTAATATTTTAGAAGAATGAAACATTTACGAATTACATATTCACTCAATCGCAAGTTCTACAAAATTTTAACATTTGCAAAATATGACAGAAGTTTGCATATACGTTTCTAAACTGAGAAAATTAGAGGGAAAAAAAGATGGCGATCTCCCATTATGTGCAGGCAGGCGACGAAAAATTACAGAGTTGTAGAGCTTGTCAATTTTTAGTCTACACACCGGAAGTGTAAACCCCACATTTAAAATCCAAGAACATTAATTATACATAGTCTCAGTTTTACTTAATGTGACGTAATTAATTATTCAAAAAAATAATTAATTTAGCTATTAAGATATTACGTAAGGATTATTATTTCAGTAAAATGAATAATATATTTCAGAGTTAACACGAGAATTCAAACACGAACTCACGAGAAATAATAACACACGAGTTTTTTAAAAGTCAAAAACAAAAACACATTATTGTTTGTGTTTCTTTTTGGGTCGCAGCTAGAACCAAAGGAAAGAGAGGTGGGCTTTGAGCCCAGTTTACTTGTAAACAAATCACCAGGGGTTATACCCTTTTCTCATTTCATGAAAAACAAACGAAAACAAATTTTTAGGGTTGTTCTTATTAGGACGCTAGCAGTAGACCAAAAGGAGAACGAGAAGTGTTCTTATTATGATGCTGGCATCAGACCAAAAGGAGAACGAAAAGTGTTCTTATTATGACGCTGGCAGTAGACCAAAAGGAGAACGATAGTGTTCTTATTATGATGCCGGCAGCAGACCAAAAGGAGAACGGGGGTGTTCTTATTAGGCCGCCGGCAGCAGACCAAAATGAGAACGAGTGGTGTTTGTTTCGTTTGAGTGTTGTAATTCATCCCTAGTCAAGTAGATCGGTAAATCACCTTCTTCTTTATCTTTTATATCACGAAATTGATGAGTTTAGAGAATAAAACATGCAATTAAATCAGGGGGGTTCGGTTGAGTTTTGATTCCCGGATTAGCGACAGTTTAGCGACGACTTTTCTGCCGCAGTTTCGTGACAGCTTTTAGTCACAGTTTTAGTGACAGAAATTTCTGTCGATAATTCTAGTAGGCAGAATTTAATATACATATTGATTTGTTTTAGTGCGACTGAGACGGGGGTATCTCGGTAGGCTCGAGACTATAATTATAAGGATAAAAAGACGACGATTTAATTATACCTTGTTTAATTCACTTTTATAAATAAATGTTTTAAATAATTTATTTAGTAAATTAAAGTTATAATGATAAATTAGTTTTATAAAATTAAAAAGGGTATAATATTATTAAATGAGTTAAATTATTTTTGGAAACTTCATAAATTAGGAAACTTTCTATTTTTAACAGGTTACTTATAACAGTATTATAATATCAGATATAGTAAAATACAGTAATCAGAAGTACGGGATATACACTAATCATAATACAGTATAATATACAGTAATTAGAAGTACAAGATATACACTAATCAGTAAATATTTAAAGATAGTCAGAGTTATCAGATTGTATACAAAACAGTACAACAATACAGGAACATAATAAATCAAGTTAAGAACAGTAAGAATTAGTAACAGTAAACAGTAATTAGAAAACTTATTCATGTCCCTTATTCATGTAGCTATTGTGAAGTCTGAGTAGGAGTCGTTCAGTTTTTCCTTATAATCAGTTACTGGACAAGAGGTACGGATTTCCTGTCCTTCAGTAAGGACTTTCTTCTATGCATGATTAGGATTCCCCGTCTGCAGCCAAATGTTTTCCCCAGTATATGTATAAATTTATCTGAAATTATTTTAATAACTAAGATATTGCCTGAGCCTATATATAAGCATGACCAGTCAGTAGTACTAGTTACGGAGGTACCGTAACCGTGACACTTGAGACACCGGTGTCATGACTCACCTGCGGGAGAGTGATATTCCGCAGCGTTCCACTCAGTTCAGCTTGGCCATTTTATCAGTATTATTAATGGGCTTATGGATGCATCCTAGGCTATCAGTTTACAGTTATCAAGTGAATGTGGTGTGTGCTCTACATCCTTCACATTGGAGTTGATCCCTCCATCCAGCACATTATTTAGAGGTCACCCCTCTACAGCATGACTAGGTCACCCCTCCAGTTATTCATGCAAGAGTTGTTACAGCGCATGACTTATATAAGCTCTTGGCTATTAAAATACAGTAAATGCATGTTTTCAGATTTAACATATAACAGTTCAGCTTTATTATTTATAAATCAGACTTTTCAGATTATACACAGATTTTCGCTGCAACTTTACTTATCAGTCTTACAGCTTTTGTATTTTATCATCTGCTTCATTTCATTATTTCTTATCATGCTTTATATCCGTTCACTGGGCGTTATTTTCAGCCGTAGTTCTTTTCATGTTCCAACGGCAGGTACACCAGGACGCTCTTAGGGTTCTGAGAGCATGTGCATTTGGATGGAAGCTATCCAGACTTCTTACTTTATGCACTTCTTGCATTATTCTGCTTATTTGGACATTGTTTAGTCCTTTCCTTCAATATTTACTTTTTATGTTTTAAGCTTATGTTTGGATTACCGATGTTTGATTCTGGTATTTCCTTTATGATCAGTTAATGTTTTAGGACATTTACCTTATGCTTTGATGACACGCCATAAATACACGTAACGGTCCACTTATCCAAGTGGGGTGTTACAATTATGGTATCAGAGCTATAGGTTCGACCTGTATGCTCTAAAACTTGACATATGACTAGTGGGTAGTCACCAGGAACTTCCCAGATTTTGGCGTTGTTATCTTTCATATTTCTCATGCATTTATTAGTCGGTTTTCTTCAATTATCAGTCAGTTTTCTTAAAGTTTTTGACTAAGTAAAAGTTTGGTACAGGACTGGCCATATTTAGTCGCATGTGCTTTGACTAAGTAAAAAGTTGGTACAGGACTGGCCATATTTAGTCGCATGTGCTTTTCTGCGAATTTTGTTTTGGTGAACCGACCCATAGACGTTCACCCTTGTCGTTCAGATTTCTGTATTGGTGAACCGACCCGTAGGCGTTCAACCTTACTCATGACAGATTCATGTTTCCAGTCGAATGTTATTAGGTGAACTGACCCATATGCATTCACCATTTCTCAGGTCATATTTCATGCTTTTCAGTCGAATGTTGTTTTGTGAACCGATTCATAGTTGTTCACATTTGTCATATCATGACATTTCATAAAGTTTTGACAAGTAATAAGTGTGTAAACACTTATCCTTTTACCACTAAAATCAAGAAAAAACAAGACCTAATCATGTGTTTAATATCGTAAAAGTCGGAATTACGCATGGTTTTGTGTTTTTGTATGAAATAGGTACAAAAGATCAAAAGGAAAGAAAACACGGGATTTCACGGTCAATTGTTGAAGAAAAGTCCAAGAAAGAGACAAAGTCAAAGTCAAAGAACCAAAAGTGTACCGAAGATCACGAAAACCGGCGAAAACAACACGAGTTTTGAAGACATGATCAACGAAGCCAAAATCGAGTTCGTTTTTAGCGGATTTAATCTTTATGAAAGTTATTTGGGCTTGTGGATCCCACATTAGTTTAATGGGCCCAAAAGACCAATTTTGGAAACAAGTTATTTACCTTTGGTTTCAAAAGCCCATTACAAGGCCCAAAATGAGTAAACATGGGACGTTATTTGGGCCTCTATACCCATTAGGGTTATTAACAAATGGAACGGTTATAAGTTTTCACTGATTTGTTTTTGGTCAACTCAACTCACATATTTACCCACACACACTTTATTTTCGATATCCCCAATGTACTCCATCCCTCATCTCTTACCCCTAAACCAAATAACCAGATACCTTCTTTTTACTTTCACCCCAAACCCTAATTAACCCAGAAATTAGGGGTTTCATTATTTAGTTAATTCAAGCGCGTGATTTACACGTTTAATGAATTAATTCCCCATTTTATCGGGATCAAGAAGATGGAAGAGAATGGGTGACGTGGCCCTTTCCTTGTACCTGATTGGGTAATACACATCACCATCACCATCCCTCCAATCATCTAAAGTCACGTCATCTTGGAAGAAACACAAGAAGCACAACCTCTTGACAACCTGGCAATCCGTGGCACAAGGAGGATTTCCATCCGTATGATCAAGAAAGAGAATGAGAGAAGAAGAAAGAGCGGCCAAGATCTTTCTCCGTGCTCACCAAGTCTTCACCAACAGTTTTAGGGTTTTCCTATAAAACTCCCCTCATTCTGTAATTTTTAATAGTCCCATTTTTATTTTTATTGTTATTATGCAAAATAGTTTTTAGGATATTTGTATTTTTCTTTTTCTTTTTAGTATTGTAATCAATTTTTAGTTATTAATAAAAAAATTTATTTCGGTTAAATTTGTCTCTTATTTTGTTCCTGTTATTTTTTTTAAAATATTGTAATTATTTTTTGTCCTTTAAGCTATTATGATATAATAATGTTAGTATTATTTGATTAAGCTAATTCATAGCTTCGATTAAATAATTTAAATAAATTTTGGGGATAAACTTTCCCCACTGGGAAGTTTAGTATTATAAATCTGTTTGGTTCGAGTTATGGTGATGTTTGGTTGATAAGGTGGTGTCGATTTAGGTTAAGGGGGTTCAGCACCTCTCCTTCTTCTCAAAGGATTCGTCAAAAAGGTTTGAATTCCTTTTTAGTTTTTTTTTTATTAACATGTTTTAGTTATAATTATGCGTAGTTGAGTTTTTAGCTTATAATATGTTAATTTAGTTTGTTTTTGTTTATTACTTGATCCTGTTTAGATTTGTTGTTTGAAGTAATTTGTTAGAATAAGTTGAGTAATAGTAAGTTTTTTATCTGTTTTTAAATCGATAGATATAAGCTTAGATTAATCTGGTTAAAAGGGGGTTGAATAATCTGATATTCTGATAAGTGGGCTTATGTGGTGATGCTGTTTTAGATTAAAGGGTATAAACCTGTTTAGATTTTAATTGTTTGAGTTTGTTGACTTATAGCTCTACTAGTTCAGATTTGCTGATAAGGTTAGTTTTCTGATTATTTTTAATTCTGGATTGTTAGGATTTGAATTCTATTATAAGTTGTTATTAGTCTTTTTAGATGATAAAGTTAGCTTTACTAGTTTTGCTGAAGTTTTGTTTAGATTGGTTTATAGCTTTGATCTACTCTTGATTAAGCTGTCTTATATATGATATTGTGGTTTTGAATCTGTTATAAGTTTGATTTACTAGGTTAGTTTTGCTTTATCAGTTCTTATTTGTTTAGATCTTATTTGCTTTTTATCAGTTTTTCTAGTCTTTAGTTTGCTTGCTGAGTTTGGTTACTTTGCTGATTGCATAAGCTATCAGACATCAATTGGTCTGATAGCATTTTTGTCCAAATAGCAGCCAACAAGTAATTACTATAACTTTGGTTTTTATTCAGTTTGTTAAAAAAATAAAAAAAAATAAAAAATATATCATCCAAAAATTATCCACTACTAGAATCGAACGCATGACCTCCTGTTCATGCACCCAACGTGATAACCATCTCATCTAACCTCTCTTTTGGTTTAATTATTACCGTGGTCATTAATATAGGTTTTTTAATTAGCTGTTTTATTAATTAGTTTAAATACAAGCTTTTGTTTAGTTAATTTTAATTAAAAGTTTTTATATATTTACTTTTATAAAGTTTAAAAATAAAATAAAAATAAAAATAATTAAAATAAATATTTATTACTTTTAGAAATTTAAATTGTTTTTAAAGTTAGTTTTTAAAATTAGTTTTTAATTAATTTAGTTTTTTTAAAAAAATAGTTTTAAGTTTTGTTTAAATTTTAAATAGTATTTTTTTTTTAATTTGTTTAAATAGTTTTATTTTAAATAGTTTAAATTAGTTTATAATTTTTTTAAAATTTGTTTAATTAGAACTTTTAATAGTGAAAAAAATATTTTTAATTAAAGATTTTCTTTTTAATTAGATTAAATAGATTTTTAGTTTTAGTTTTAAATACCAAAACAAGTATTATTTACCAAAAACGATTAATCTCTACGTACAAATTGGAAATCAATTCGAGTGAGTCGAGGAACGAAAAATAGATATAAAAAGAATTGCAAAATTCCTACATTAACAAGTATAGATTGGACTACAACCATCCATATTTAGTCCCGGATTGTAAATTTCTATACATGACAATTCTCATAAAATTTTGACAAGTATGGATCGAACCAGAATCGTCCATACTTAGTCACATGTTTTGTTCCTTAAATTATGTGGATTAAACCATAGCCATCCACGTTAGTTGATGTTAAACCTCAGTTGATTATTCTTCTATGTTCTTTGTATCCGTCAAGTTTATACTCTCACGTGAATGTCATTTTCATGCTGACTAAGTTCATGTCTCCTTATGAGGATTATGTTTTCAGCAAGGTGATTATGTTTTCATGTTAAGATACATAAGGGGTTACAGTAAAATCCCGTTTCATGATAAATCATGTTTGGTCTTCATCAGTCATGTCTTTATGCTGACCATTGTTGAAATTCCGTTTAATCATATCCTTGAACCCTTATAAACCAACATTAAGTCTACACAGGAATTACCAGGCTATCATGTTGTTTTAGTTCAGTTTGCTAACCAGTTAAATCAAATTATCTCCGTTGACCATGTCAGACGGTTGACACCAGTATCGATCATCTCAAGAAATTCCCACCAGTGTCATGTACAGTATTCCATATGTACTCCATGTATAGTGCCTCAGTTATACTCCATGTACAGTATTTCATGTGTACTCCACGTACAGTGTCTTAGATATGCTCCATGTACAGTATTAATTTTGTACTTCATGTATAGTAGTCCAGGTGTACTCCATGTACATACTCCATGGATATTCCTAATCGAACCTCAATCATCTCAGGCGTTTCCATTTGTTGGTATTCTACCAGATGTTGCTTCTGCTCGTGAGTTGAAGATTTTACCAGGTACTGATGCTGCTAACACTTTGAAGACCTCACAAATGCTGATGCTTTGGAGATTTCTCGAGATGCTGATGCTGTTTATACTATGAAGACTCTGCAGAACAAGGACGAAAATTATAAATTTGAAATTCTGACAAGAATAAATTTCAACCATCAGACACTACCATTCTATTCCATGCTTTTACTTCCCTAGTTAGATGTCACACTTAACTCAGCTAATATTTCAGTCAGAAGCGTGGGAACCGGTAACCAGCCGGCCACTCAGCAGAAATAGTTACATGAATCACGGTCATGATAACGACCGTCAGGAAACTGACAGACAAGGCGGTAATGACAACCATCGTGCTTATAATTAATCAGTCAGTAACCATCGGAACTCCAGAACGGACGTGACCAGAAATACAGAGGTCAACAGTCTAACCGGTCCGCCAACCCTAGTAATTACCAGAAATTCTCAACCTTATTCAGACTCGCCCATTAAAATACTTGTCCAGACAACGGTCAAGACACATGTCTCAAGTATCATTTCAGAAGACACATGTCAGGACACCAGTCATAGTACACGTCATACGAATATATTCACAAAGTACGAGTCAGATTCATAACACCAGTATGCCTTCTAAACCAGGTCCTCAGAAATTCAGGGTACCCTCCAATGAGGTATACCCGTTCTGTTATGCCACACATAAATCCGACTAATACAATTCAGTTATCACCACCGGAGTATTATTCAGGTTAGACACGCAGTGTTCATTCTATGAGGTTATAGATGAACACAATCAGTGAAAGTTGTCATGTTTACTTCATGTATTCCTATGTCAACTTTATCTTAAATAATGTATTACCTACCTCCTAGCCAGAAAAGACTCCACAATATCACCATATTTATAAAGGCTTTTTCTTCTAGTTGAAAACGAGATTCGTCTTACTAACTCTTGATTTGTTCATTATATTTTTGCCAGAAAAACCAGTATAAATTGTTTCAGCTTTACAAGCACGTGAATTATTATCTTATAACTGCGAAGATTTCTAATCACCATTCACGATGCGACTTCTGAAATTCCTTAAATTCATGATCAGCAGATTATCCTAAAATTTCCAGATGTCATTCCAAAAGGTTTTCCAGAAATTCCTTCCTAACCACGAGACACAATTTAACATCGAGCTTGTCTCAAGAACAGAACCTATTTTCAAAACTCTTTATTGCAGGGTTTCAGCTGAGTTAAAAGAGTTGCAACATTTGCTGCAAGAGTTATCGGAACAAGGCTTTATTCGCCCTAGCGCACCACCAGAAGGTGTACCGTTCCTATCTATCAGACAAAAGGCTGGTAACATGAGATCATATATCGACCAACGGAAAACTTACCGAATCACCATTTTGTCGACATTCATTCCACGTATAGAAATTTTATTTGATCTCCTACGATGTCTTAAACATTTTTCCACAACAATTCACGATCAGGCAACCATCAGTGGTGAGAGTAAGAACATGATGTTTGCAAGACTGCTTTTGCACACGCTATGAAAACTCAAAATTATGATTTATACTTATGAGCACCCAAATACACTAGCTATAGTATGAGGTTTATGAATAAAAAATTTCCATGAGTTCTCAGACAAAATCGTCAATATACTCATTTGTAACATCCTGAATTGCTAAACTCTAGAGAAGAACACGAGAATCATCTTCTCACGATCATGCAGATTCTCCGATAGGAGAAAATTATATACGCAGCTTTCCAGATGTGATTTCCAGTTGAACAAGGTGGCATTTCTGGGCCATGTTATTTCAGTAGAAAGAAATTTCAGACAATTCTGCGAAGGTGAAGGCCATCACCAGATGGTCAAGACCGACGCCCATGATTAAAGTACAAATTTTCTGGAACTCAACTGACTACTACCGCATAAATTGCTGACAGTTCTCACGATTAGTTTTCCATGACTAAGCTTATGCATAAAGGAGAGGACATACACTAAAATGTTGTATTCAATAAGATCCTACTCTAGGAGAGATCTAATTACCAAGGCTCAAGTTCTCTCATGACTATTCACCAAGTTTCCACCAGAATGTACCATAAACCCAGGCAGAATTTTAAATAAAAGCAGTATAGCACATTGATACAGCTATGTTCATATCCAGACGCCTGACATACCGCAGGTTCAAGATAGAACGTCGTCCTGCTTAGTGAGTTATTACAAACAATTAGAAATTCTGAACACAAATGAGACAAGATTTCATGAAGATTGTTATCGATTACCACAGACTCAGAAAAAGTATGATGCTATCTAAGTCATTGTCGACCATGTAATCAACCTACGCGTTTTCTTTCATCCGAAAGGATTACGCAGTAGCGGACCTGCGGAAAATTCAGCAGTAAATACGATTCCAAGGTATTCCATCGACCATTATATCATACAGAACTCATGTTCACGATTACGTGTAAGTTTACCTTCACTTTACGATCCCATTATTTTCAGTTTCACTTTTACGTCTCATTCGCAGTACGATGCTGTTTCAGTTCATGTTTTGTGCTATCTCATGATTTATGCTCACGTTCGCTGATGAGACTGCTTTTATACATAGTCTCATCATCCAAAATGGGCTTAAAATGCATTAATATCATGAAATATGCCAAATATATGCTTGTGTTTGTTACATGTGTATTTTAGGTACGGATATTGAGAAAATGACAAAAGATCACAAGAAACAAGCAAAAACGAACACGGGAAACGAAGCCGCACAATGAACCAAGCCCTAATGGTGATTTTCCAAGAAAAGTCCTTGAAGAAATGAAGATTGTACAAGAAGGGTCCTCCAATATTGAAGAATTGACATTTTAAACCCTTGTTTATTCATAATTACAAGATTGGTCCTTAAAGCTTGTCAATTTACAAAAAGGGCCCTCCACTTTAAAGAATTGGCAAGAATGGTCCCTCAAAAATGAAGACTTGTCAATGTTAGTCCTCCAAGAAGTCAACAATACAAGTCAATACCATCAAGTTTGAAGAAAATGCTAAAACACCCCTTCAAATATCATGAATTTACAAGAAATACCCTTGAAAATACTTTTGGAAACTATTTGTGGCAAAAGTGTGAAAACTGAAAGTTTATTTACAAAGGAAATCAGTTTTCATGCTATTAAAAACAAAGTGAAAGAAATCAGTTTTCATGCTACTAAAATTCTCCAATTTCTCATGTTTATTCCGTCGCGACCATAAACCTCGTTGATATGATCGACGTTGTTTGCGAGGAATTTTCACAAGAAGTTTTAGGTTTTGGTGAAGATGAAAATAGTGGCAATCCCACTATGCTTGATCACATTCTTGATAATTCGACACCAACATTCACTCCATTTGAAGGTGGTGGTTTTACGTTTGAAGAATTTGATGTTCCACGTACTTGTGACGAAGACCTCAACAACGATGAGGACTTATCGATTATCAAGGATTTTCTTAACGATTTCCTATTTCCTACACCCGAGGAGGTTATGAGTATCGAGCCCAAATCTTCAATTGAGGAACCACCAATCCTCGAGTTGAAAGATTTACCTCCTCATCTTGAATATGTATTTTTGGAGGAGGACGACAAGTTGCCGGTTATTATTGCGAAAGATCTTTCGAATGATGAAAAAACCGCACTTGTCGATGTTCTAAAGGATCACAAAGGGGAAATTGCGTGGACATTATCCAACATTAAGGGGATCGATCCCAAATTTCGTACCTATAAAATCTTAATGGAGGAAGACTACAAACCCGCAATCCAATGTCAAAGGAGGGTGAACCCCAAAATTCACGACCTCATCAAAAAGGAAGTCCTAAAACTCCTTGACGCGGGAATGATTTACCCTATTTCCGATAGCCCTTGGGTGAGTCCTATTATTGTGTCCCTAAGAAGGGAGGAATGACCGTTGTGCCAAACGATGCCAATGAGTTAATTCCAACTCGACTCGTGACCGGTTGGAGGGTGTGTATCGACTATTGTAAGTTGAATGACGCCACTCGTAAAGACCATTTTCCCTTGCCCTTCATGGACCAAATGTTGGAGCGTCTTGTGGGAAACGATTTCTATTGCTTTTTAGATGGTTTTTCCGGTTACTTCCAAATCCCCATCGATCCTCGTGATAAAAAAAAACTATGTTTACGTGTCCATATGGAACGTTTGCTTATCGTAGAATGCCATTCGGACATTGCAATGCACCGGGAACCTTTCAAAGGTTCATGATGGCTATTTTTCATGATATGATCGAGAAGACGATGGAAGTATTTATGGATGATTTTTCCGTGTTTGGTTGTTCGTTCACTTCGTGTTTGTCGAATCTTGAAAGAATGTTGAAGCGTTGTGAGGAAACCAACCTTGTGCTTAATTGGGAAAAATGTATTTTTATGGTTAAGGAAGGAATCGTCTTAGGGCACAAGGTTTCGAAAGCGGGGATTGAGGTGGATAAAGCTAAGGTAGCCGTCATCGCCAAATTACCTCATCCCAAAACCGTTAAGGGAGTTAGGAGTTTCCTAGGCCACGCGGGCTTTTATCGTCGATTCATCAAGGAATTTTTCAAAGATTTCTCGACCTATTACACATCTCCTCGAAAAAGATGCTCCTTTTGTCTTTAATGAAGATTGTGTACGAGCCTTTGAAATCCTTAAGAGGAAACTTACCGAAGCTCCCATTCTTGTTGCTCCCAATTGGAACCTCCCCTTTGATCTCACGTGTGATGCTAGTGACTATGCTATTGGGGCCGTTTTGGGGCAACGTCATGAAAAGCACTTCTTGCCTATTCACTATGCTAGCAAGACGATGACCGAGGCTCAACTTAAGTATACTACAACGGAAAAAGAATTCCTTGCCGTGGTGTATGCTTTTGAGAAATTCCGACCTTACCTCGTCTTGACTCGATGCATAGTGTATACGGATCATTCGACTATCAAGTATCTCATGGCTAAACAAGATGCAAAGCCTAGATTACTTCGTTGGATTCTCCTCCTACAAGAATTTGATGTCGAAATCCTTTACAAAAAAGGAGCCGAGAATCTAGCGGCCGATCATCTTTCTCGTTTGGAAGATCCACACCAAAGTGTTTATGAGCAAAAGGAAATCACAGAAACATTTCCCCTCGAGACACTTGGTGTAGTGAATTCTAAGCTTGATTCATCCACCCCATGGTTTGCGGACATCGCAAATTACCATGCGGGGAACTTCATTATTAAGGGTATGACGACTCAACAAAAACGAAAATTCTTTCGTGACGTCAAGTTCTACTTTTGGAACAACCCTTATCTATTTCGAACTTGGGCGGATCAAATTATTCGACGTTGTGTCTTTGGCACCGAAGCTTCTAATATCCTTAGAGCTTGCCACAAGGGACCCGCGGGTGGTCACCACGGTGCTAATCTCACGGCTAAGAAGGTCTTTGATGCCGGTTTCTTTTGGCCTACTATTTACCGAGATGCACATGCACTTGTGAAGTCATGTGACTCATAAGCGATCGTGGAACCCATTTTTGTAACGACCAATTCGAAAGGTTCCTAAGGAAATATGGGGTTACACATCGTCTTTCTACGGCTTATCACCCACAAATGAGTGGGCAAGTCTAGGTTTCAAACCGAGCGTTGAAGAGGATCTTGGAGAGATCGATTGGAGAGAACCGACAATCTTGGTCGGATAAGTTAGACGATGTTTTATGGGCCTTTCGGACCGCTCATAAGACGCCCATCGGGTGCACTCCTTATGAGCTTGTGTATGGGAAGAATTGTCACTTGCCAATTGAACTTGAACACAAAGCTTATTGGGCCCTTAAGCATTGTAATGATGATATTGAGACCGCGGGAAAACACCGGAAGATGTAATTGAATGAATTAGATGAATTGAGAGACATTGCTTATGAAAATTCATTGATTTACAAGGAAAAAACTAAAAAGTTTCATGACTCAAAAATTAAAAACCGGGTTTTTAACATTGGAGATCAAGTGTTGCTTTTTAACTCACGTTTGAAAATATTTTCCGGCAAGTTAAAATCCCATTGGTCCGGTCCATTCACTGTTACCCAAGTTTTTCCTTATGGGACCATCGAGCTAGCTCAAAATGATGGCCCCAATTTCAAGGTGAATGGACATAGGTTGAAGCACTACTTTGGCAGGGAAGTTCCCTCTTTGAACTACCTCGACCAAATCACCTTCCCCAATGATAATTAGTATTGAGGGGATCGAGTCGAGCTCATGACTCGGTAATAAAAAACGAGGTGCCTCGTGGGGAGTCCCATGGTTATCCCATGTACATATTATCGCTTTCTAATGTAGTAACGTGAGGGGATTTGTGCCATTCCAACCTTTGTTCCATGGTTATTTGTGATATGTGGTTTTTAGATGATCATGAACTTCACGATTGGAGCCTCTCGTGTTCGTTTTATGGGATCACTCGATCGTTTGCTTTGACGAATTTCTCAATATCCATGATATATCCTTATATGTTCTAACCTTAGGTTTATAGCACACTTCATAAACGGCTTTAAATTTAACGGTTACACCCTTTCCATGCTAGATTAGGCATTCGACTACGTCTCTAGTATAGGGGTTTCCCACCCTTAGACTCGAAACATTGAGGACAGTGTTTGACTTTAGTATGGGGGGGGGGGGGGTGAATAGATACTTGCCTTGCCAAACCTTCACGCTTTCCAAAGTTTATCTTTTTGTTTATCGTTTTGTTGCAAAATAAGGCTAAAAATGGCCAAATTTTAAAAATTTTCTCATGTTTTATAAGTGTTTGAAGACACGAATGTAGATTTTCTGATGGCGAGAATAAGAGTAATTTTTGACTCGACCGTGCGTGTTGAGCACTTATCTTCGATTCCTTAACTTTATATTAGGCTAAGTCTCTTAAATGAGGACGAGAAATGATAGAGTTAATTATAAGTTACTATGCTAAACGTAGAGTACTCGTATTCTTTCAAAAACTCATGTGTTCTCGTTGTTTGCTTATTCTCTCTTCGCTTGTAAATATATTTTGCTTAATAAGTATTGGCTTAGCGGTTTAGTCTTGATTGTTGGCTTCTAGTCTTTTCTAGTAGCTTCTATGTAATTAAATTGGAAAGACATTAAGGTATCGCCAGCGTCACGGTTTTGAAGTATTGGCAACCCGAATAATCGAAAGCTTCACCTAATAATAAGATTTTAAGTGCTCACCTAAATCAAGCAAACAATTTGAAGCTCACAAGGCCGAAAAATCTATGCGAAATTGAAAGTGAATTATGCCTTAATCTTTGAAGCTTTAAAGATCCAAAATTCGCTTTTAGCGTGAGGATATACGTATTTGGCCATAATAAACACCTCATGGCGAGGTTAAATAAAAGGCAAGGCAAGACCAAAGTCATAATAAAAGCTTCATGGCGAAGTTGAATAAAAGATGGAGGTAAACCTATGATGATAAGTAGGGGTGCAAACGAGCCGAGCTGAGCCCGAGCTTAACAGGGCTCGGGCTCGGGCTCTAAACATAAAAGGTGGGCTCGAGCTCGGCTCGATAGCTCGTCGAGCTTTAACCGTTAGGGATTGAGCTCAGCTCGATAAGGACTCAAGCTTAGCTAGAAAAGCTCGAAATTTTATGTATGAAACAAATACATCACTAATATTAACACACCACCACAAATTCTATGTTTTTATTAAACTATGATAACGACTATCAATAAATTATTCAATATTTTATAGAGTTATCCTTTATAATAAGGTTAATATTCAAATCAATGTTGATTTACTTATATAAAAATATTTTTTTATTAAGGCTCGAAAAGCTCGATAAGAGCTCGAGCCGTGCTATCAAAAGCTCGAGCTCGGCTCATTATATGTTTCGAGCCCTATTATTGGGCTTGAGCTCGGGCTTGAGCTCGATAAAAGCTCGCCTCGATCGAGTCAAGCTTGAGCTCGAGCTCGAATAGCTCGATAAAAGCTCGGCTCGTTTGCACCCCTAATGATAAGGCCCATCCGTTAGGGGGCGTATAAAAGTCTTGGTAATAAGTCTCATGTTCAAAACCGTTATAAAACCGTATTTATCGATCCTTCTTGTTGACTTAATTTTTTGACATCGTTGTCTATTGGGGGGGGGGGGTTATTAATTCAATGGTCTTGGTTACACCGTTATGACTCTATTTTTAGATCTAAATCTGTATCATCGCATAAGTAAAAAATGTATCCTCGTGAACATTCAAGACAAAAATAAAATATAAGAGATACCACTTAGGAAAATGGGAGTCTAAGTACGTGATTAGGGCATATGAGTAGTGTTAGCATTACTAACTTATGATGACAATGATCTCGTTACACGCTTGGTATGAAATTGGGGTGAAAATCGAGGACGACGAAATTATTTCTAACGAAGCATTCACGTGTTCTTGTTCTATGAACCTAAACGTCCCATTTTGCGATAAAAATCATACATTATGTCTAAAATGCAAGTAGTAATAGTAGTTGTGTAGCTAGTTTATCATTCAATAAAAGGCATAAAAATGAATTTTGGAGATGCTACGATACGTTATTCTAGCATTGAGTGAGGGCACGACAATGGTTTAGTATGGGGGAGTGATGATATTGCTTTAATACATAGTCTCATCGTCCAAAATGGGCTTAAAATGCATTAAATTTCATGAAATATGCAAAATATATGCTTGTGTTTGTTACATGTGTATTTTAGGTACGGATATTGAGAAAATGACAAAAGATCACAAGAAACAAGCAAAAACAAACACGGGAAACGAAGCCGCACAATGAACCAAGCCCTAATGGTGATTTTCCAAGAAAAGTCCTTGAAGAAATGAAGATTGTACAAGAATGGTCCTCCGATAATGAAGATTGTACAAGAATGGTACAAGAATGGTCCTCCGATAGACACATCTTCCGAAAGTGTAGATGCAAATGGAGCCTCATGTTCACAGGAGGCTCGTGTTAATGTTTTCTTTGATCCCTACATTAAATGGGTTTCAGAAATAACCCATAGAAACACATCTTAGAGATATTTTCCTATTCATCTCTTGCCTTAGCTACCAACAGTCGAAAGGGTTATCAACCCTGTTTAATATAGCTCATAGAAACCCTGATAATCAAAAACCGTAAAAGAGGCTTAAGATTAGTACAACGGAATCATAGGTTACTATGAATAGGAAAATATCTCACACCACAAATAAAAAATTCGACCTTTCTATATCCTGTTTGACAGCATATACCCAAAATGGGAAAAAAATATATCGTAGGCCCAGATAGGACACCCTTCAGGGAAAACCGGACACACCCGGCATGGCTACAACCTCAGCAGGTTGCCCCGTCAAGATCCGTGCGATCTCGGGTTTACCCTGGGCTCGTCAAGGTCATCACAGCCTGGACAATCACACATTCCCACAAAAGTTTCATCACATCAAATCATGACATAGAATCTATGTAACCAACGTCACATACAACTAGTTTCGACGCACTCGTTGTACAGCGAGAACAAAACTAACGACGAATGGAATTCTCGGAAGCTGAAAGTATTAGCAATTACGGACCATGGATCGTAAAACACCCGTGTTTATCATTGTCTAAGCTCATCAGGCCAATGCACATATAAAAATTCGTACACAACCATCAACAATCGAAAGGGTTATGAACCCTATTTAATATAACACGTTGAAACCCCAACAATCAACAACCTAAATAGAAGGTTAATAATACTAGAAAACCTCTATGCATAGGTAACCACCTCAATAGAGAAAAAACCCAAAAGACAATCATAAAAAAGAAGCAACACGTACCAGTGACATCAACATAGCCTGCGAAATAAACAAAAAGTGCACCGAATCCTTAATTTTCAGCAACCGGATGAGATAAGGTGTTTCTTTCATCACAAAGAAATCAAAAGGGCCCATAAAAGCGTCACCAACCTACCACCAATGTCGCACAACGGCGATGGCGGTAACGAAGAGGTAGGGGCAACGCACCAAAAGTGCTAAAGCTTTCATCAAAGGGGCAAAAGCAATCTATTACTAATTTATACAACAAACAACAATCATATCATGTCACACAGAAACAAATCATGGCAACCAAATGAGGAACCATAGTCTACCTATAAAATATAACAGGTGTATACATGAATCCTAAAGAAAGGCAAATTTTATAACACATAAACAGAATCCGATGAGAGTATGGGAACTTATAAATGTATGTGAAACGGATCACCGGTAAAATGCAGGAGATGAACAGCCAACACAAGACTACAGACAACCCATAAATAATGCAAGCTCATATCATTTTTCTTGGTCTTTGTGGTATATATAAGGATTGGTTGTAGTAAAATCACACTTGTTTAGGAAAACAAGGTAAAAGCGGTAAGTATTAAGCGTACGTTTAGGAAAACGTAAACACTTATGACCCTTTTTGTGAGTTTGTTCTCGAGGAGGATTAATGTATGTGCTAAACTTGAGAGTATTTGAGATTAATATAGATGAGACAAAGGAAAATTAAAAATGATGACGGTTACGATTAAAATTTAACTACGACGAATGATAAAACGTAAAAATGTGATGAAATAAAAAACTTAATCTAAAAATTTATAATAAATAAAAAACAAATCTAAAATAATACAAATAAGAATAAAATTTTGACAAAAATATTTTAAAACTTATTTCCAATTTAATATTCAATTTTAAATGCTATTTAAAGCCTTAAAATTCAATAAAATTAAAAATAAATCCAAAATATGGTTTTATCAAATGAGAATCTTACTTATATTATATAAAAACTAAAAAGTATTTTTCTTGATTTTTTAAAACTAATTTACTATTTTTAAATGACTAAAAACTATTAAAATAATCCTAAAATTTAATTAAAAGATGAGAAAAATAAATTTCCTTTTCTAAAAATCTTAACTTAATGTATTTAAAGTATGAAAAATGAAAAAGTTGAAAAAAACATTAATTTAACCCTAATAGGACAAAAACATATTTATTAAAAACTAATTTAACTTAAAATAATTCTAAAAAATGATTAAATAAAGTGAAAAATGAAATTTCTTTTCCAAAAATCTTAAAATACTTAAATTAAAACAAGAAAATTGGAAAAACAGAAAAACAGAAAAACAGAAAAACACAACTTTTTGGAAAAAGACAAAAACAGAATAATAAAAATCTATTTTAAATTCAAAATAATGCAATAAATATTAAACTAATCAGAAAATTAAAATTTCTTTTTCTAGAATTACTAAAATAAATCAAAGATCATGAGAAAAAATAAAAATATGAAAAACTATGATTTTAAGGCACTAAAGACAAAATAAAAGGAAACTGAAAGTGATAGGTTGTTTGTTTTGTTTTTTAGTCTAGCACTGGCTAGAATTACTCTAGCAGTGGGAAATTCTTCCTACCGATGAACCTCAAAAAACCAAGATGAACGATTTTATGCTTGTTTAGTTTGATTCTTCAGAAACAAAAGGCACCCCCACACTCATGGAAGTGTGGGGAGTCAATATAAGCACAAAAACACTCAGATCCAAGCAAGAAAAAGCAAACAAGTAAGCAAATCTAGTTACTGATATAGATTAGTAGGTCGGGTGACTATGGACTGATATAATTTGCACTTTGGTGAATTTCAAAGCTCAAGATCTAGCACCCTAGCAGTCCACAAGCAAACACAAGAACTATTATACTTATACTAACATACACCCTAATTGATGACCAAAGTTCAAACTAGAAAGTACTAAAACAACCTTGTTTTTAGTAGATTTGATGTAAGTTGCTGTTTGATGCAATATTATGAAACACAAAGCTTTTTAGCACTCTAACTTAATCTTAACCACTACTCAATGCATTATAGACTAACTAGATTAACAAGTTTAGACCAACTTTAACAAAATCACATACCACCTTATGCATCAAAATGGCAGATCCACCCTTTATAAAACTGAATAACATGATTTGCAAGACAAAATATTTCTTTGGATTACTAGATTCTATCAATCATTCAGTTAAGTCACATATTACTCAAACATTGACATCAAACATTTAGAACAGGCAAATTCAGCAAGAAACTCATAAACATGAATTCAACAGAAAATAGAGATAGAAAAAGGGAGATTAGCAAACCTCAGGGATGTACTATCCACACCCCCAAAATTTTTTTAAGCTTATGTTCTAGCTTAAACAAGAACAAGCTTCCATTATAACAACCCTGCTAAGAAAAAAAAATCAAGAAAATGATAACAGATTTATGCAATATCAAAAAGTGGTGCACTGATTTTACCCAAACTTTGGGACTAAGGGTGAAAGACTTTGAACAAGCCGTATGCTTGTCACTTGTATGTGAGCACTAACCCAAACCAACAACCAATATGTTTCTCACTTGCACTTGATATTTAACAAGAATATCAGGTGCATATGATCAAAATACACTGATTGGACTAACCACATACTTAACAAACAAAACTTGATGAACAAATGATAACTTGAAAACTTTTTGAAACCAAATAATTATAGGTGATTATCCATATAAACATGATATGAATAAATAATAAACGCAGCGGAAAGATCATCTATTAACGGATCCATATAGTCATATGATTAATCAATAAAAATAGAGATAAAAGTATACCTTTGTTACGTGATTCGGTAAGAACAACCGGAGATAACAAACGATGTAAGGAGACAATCATCACATGATCTAACCAAGAAACCAAATGATCAAAATAGATCACCTCTATGATGTATCCACACTACACGTCCTTGTATACCCCGTAGATGCTAGTCTATAACCCCTTAACTCTTGAAAACAAGTCTTGAATGAACAAGATTCAAGATTCATGATCAAAACCTCAAAACCCTCTAATTAGGGCTGTATAATTTCGTGGTTTTAGGTCAAGGAAAAGAAAGATGGTGTTCTTAGTAACTTGTTTATGGTAATGAATAAGTAATGAATGCCTAATCAATTCATACTTATTCAAAAAACAAAACCTTCCTTTTCATTTATGTGGTAGGCCACTATAGGGCCCAAATGGGCTTTCCATTTGTTTGTTCTAGTCCAATGGATTAAGTACTTTACTTAGTCATTAGAAGCCCAATAGCGATCCTGAGTTACGTAGGTTATATATATATCGTAAATACATTAGACACGATATATTAAGTGGTACCTCTGTGTATATGTGTGTGACCCCATAGGCTCACATGTCTCTAGCCGTATAACTATTTATTATGACACGAGCATACTCCAACAGCTCCCACTTGCGCACGTCATAATAATCAGGTAATTATACAAGAAATGGTCAGCGTCTAGCAACACGCCAATGCCCCTAGAAACATATGAGGATAGTTTCTCAAACATCTCATTTAAAAGGTTTAGATATCAGTCATCCTTTTGTTCCAGATACTCTGTTAAACTTTAGACATGGATCATAAGTTATTCTTAAGTTTAACTATTCTGTTTCTCGATATTGATATTGAACTAGATTACCAAATTAATCAAGTGTCATCTTAATTACATTTGGGTGTGGCCACACATACATCTGTATAATTCATCGAGGGGCCCAGTAGTATCTAACTCCTATACATGTGGAGGAACAAATCCTATTTTGACTGCACGTGTCGTTCATGTGTTTCACATCGCACCTGAAAATGGTCTTTATAGCAGCCTTGTTCAGGACAACGTTGAACGATATCAAAGATTGACATTCCACACATACAAAACCTACTTGCATCTCAAGTCTAAGGATGAGAGATTCAACCACTTGCGAGATTCACTATTGACGACGATCCATGTAGTGAATTCTCGTAGGTTGGGTCAATCCAATGTTCATCCAATGAACACATATGAGTTTGGCGGCATCATCAATTAATATTCATTCCTAATGAATGTGACCAACTCACATTTGTCTTAATTCGACAATACTCCCATATCGTCAACTGACAATGGATAATTTAGAATAACTAAATTATTCATGGATTAAACATGCTAATATAGAACACAGTAGTACAAATGAAGACGATCTACCAAGTATATCAATTCATTATTTAGTAAAACTACTTAACGTTCCATTTTCCAAATACTAAAAAAACAGATATACATGAGACTACTCTAAGGTCAAAGTCCAATGTTCCAAGCATGATGAACATGTTTGACTACAAGACATTGAATTTACACAAGGACCTGTTGAGTTGTCATCTGAGTGAACTTTGAGAATACTTATTTCAGAAACTCACAAATAGTGAAGATTTTGAATAATACGATGATTGTCATTTTGTATATGTGTGCTCAAGTGCTAATACAGTGATACTAGCATCGCCATAGTACATTACATAGGTTGTTTGAAGCAAGTAGAACACCTATTTAAGACAATCTTCTTAACAGCTTCCCAAACTGTAAAGTATTCTTATTTTACTAATGAGTAGTGCAACAATGCTTTTCATCAAGCACGTCTAGGTAGTAGTATTATCATTGAATATGAAATCCTACTATCACTAGTATTGAGTACCATCTCAATCAAAGTAAGCATTAGTGTATAAACTCAACACTAATCTTCTTAGCTAAAATCCGTAAACGATGATCAAGTATATAGTATTCTAATGACTTTTACTTAGATACTTTGTGATCAGTTCATCTTGCATTCATACAAGTATCAACATTAGTCTTAATACATCACATATCATATGTAATGAATCCACTAGGTAAACTAAAGGTTTCCATGTACATAATCAATCTTATCACGTCAGATTGAACTTTGAGACTTTCTCAATGATGTGTCATATTTAGACTTATTAACCGCCTATGTCTTATTATAATAAGCATATGTCCCAAGGTTATATGTTTTACTTCTTTTATCTCTCAATAGAAATATATTCCAAGTCAAGGATTAAAAACTAGCTTTGATGGAATGATATTTCCAATATGTTAACAACATATGAGATTTAAAACAAACAAAATAATATGCTCCTACTAGCTTTAAGGGTACTCGAGAGTTATCTTTGTTTTAATCATGATCATATCCTTGATTTAAACTTAAGATTATAGCTCCTAGATGCATGCTCTAATCCACACTTGGATTTCTAGAGTTTGTACACCAATTACCATATTTCATATTCATGAAATCAAGTATGGTAATTAATATCTTTATTAATTTAACACTCGTAAAGAAAAGAAAGCCTTAAATCATGATCAATTGCTTGAGCATGTATTAAACTCTATTCAAAGAGAGTGTCGATAAATGTGTACAATTGTGTCCATATCTATCTTCTCATAGAAGACCATTTATAACCTATCAGTCTTACTGATTAGTGAAAGCTAATCAAATTCCAAAATTGATTGTCTTTTATGGACTACATCTAACCATTCATAGTTTGAGTCATTCATTAGATTCTAAATTTAAAAATGAGTCTCGATAATTATGAGGTTCAAAATAATCCTCTAACTCATATTCCTCAACATTGACATGACATTCATATCTTCAGGTGCTTGAGGTATCCTTGTGGATATGCGAATGGGAGTTACAACAATTTGTGGCTTTTGCATTTACATGCTCAGCCTCATTATGTCGTTCACTAGTGTATTTAGAAGGTTGTATTTTATTTCTTACTTTCTACAAAGATGCACAAAGGCTCCCACTTGCTTCTTGTAAGAGGATACTTTCTCCAAGTACACAGCATGTCGAGCAACAATGAATTGTTCTCGTTTGGGATGTATAAAATACACTGAAATTTCTTGATTCAAGTTTTGTTAATAACACGTCTAACATGATTTTAACAAATTCAAAACTTCAACTAAGACTTACTAGGAGTCATCCCATTCCATAAATTGATGGTTTCTTAGTTACCTTCTTGTTTGGAACCATATTGAATAAGCACGGGCATATTCAAATTTTTTGTTAACCTTAATAAGATACAAGAGAGAGAGTAGTTAATGTTATCAAGGATCAAATAATAACAATAGTATTTGATTTTACACATGAGACATAGTGTTGCAATTATGAGACAGTATCATAATTCCTTTGATAACATAATACTCTTTGGCTCACATATTTTATAATTTGGCCAAACCAAATTGCATAAACAATATATTCAAGCCAATTGCATGCTATAAAGTATGATTATTTTAGTAGTTCAAGAACTTCATGTTCATGTTTTAATAAGAAAACATAACATGTTGGTCGCTAAATATACTTTATAAGATATTGAACAATCCAATAACTTCATTGTATATGCCCTAACAGGAAGACACAATAAGTCAAGTACTTACTTTATTTTATAAGTCTTTGAACAATTCAAAGAAGTTCATGTTTATGTCTTTACTTGAAGACATAAATATACTAGAAATAAAGTATTATTGAATGCTGACTTTTGGCTTCAATAGTATTTTCAAGTAATTTTACATACTTCATATTTATGTCTTTACAAGAAGACATATGATTATTAGCTAAAACATTTAGGTAATGCGATGAAGTAATTTTTATTATTTCTTGACATTAGTTCTCTATTAGACAACATACATCAATATGCATAAGTCCTAATAGAATATTATAAGCCATATTGTGTTGTACCTTGCACACTCTAATAATTCTCCCACTTGAGCATGGCACAACATCATATATGAATAATATTAAAATATCACAGATATAATAAGATTTAAGTCATACTTAAATGAAGCTTGTATAGAAGGGTTATGTAGAACTTCATCGTTTAATAAGCAATCATGCATAACTATTTTTAGATAACATTTCGGGAAGCGACATCAAAAAAGCGACTAGTTATCTTTTAAAATAATATACAATAAGGCTTAGAAAACTATGATGTTATTTCAAGACAATATAGAAATTAAGTGGGTCACTTACAAGGTATTAAGCTCATAGCTCCCACTGAATAAGACAACTTTACAAGTGTGTCCTATGGTTAAAAAAATGCATTGCTCCCATTAGTTTAGACAACATTTTGAATGTATCTATACTAGTGAAAAAGCAAGTAGCAATTTGTATACTTTCTAGTTCTTTGAATGTCTACACATTATAGCCAATGTGAGTCTCGTAGACTAGTAAACACGTACATAGATATTCAAAGAAAAGTATCAAGTTCTACTATATTTGTGATGAGATTTTCATCGATGTCATTAACTTGAAAGTTTTGCATGCAATTCCTCTTTCTACTTTACCTCAAAGGTGTGTAGAATCTTATGGAACTTGTTTGTGTAAGGAAAATATAATATAAAAACATGCTAGTAATTTCCTTTCCTATCACGGTCTAATGAGACTTCAATTTCTAATCAAGACTCATACAATATCTTAACACTTTAAGATATGCAACCGTACTTAATCGTTTTGACTTACAATACAATGCGATTCCTTGAGTAGGTGTGTATTAAGATTGATTATAGTTGAGAAGATTCAAGTGTTCCTATTATAGCTTTCTCATACAAGGAGAAAGGATGGGAACGAGTCTTATTCTTACAAGGAAAAAAGACTTAGTTTGTTTTCCTCTAGCACAAAAGGAAACAAACTTTGTTTATGGTTTGTGTTGCACAAAATCATTAATAGAAATACAAAGTTTATATTTAGTATTTTCGATAATTATCCTTTTAAAATTAACTACCCAAGTTTATAAAAACAATTAATTTTATGAAAAGGCTAAGATCCTCATTGAGGTTCCACCACCACATCAGTTGATCTGCTAGTAATGATAGATTCAACAGGTAGATGACGTTCATCAATTGCAAATCTTGTGCAATTCTTAGATCCTTATGGGACTCATGACACAAGCAAACATTTCACTAAATGTCAAACTTGCATGTTTAGTCCCATCCTTGCCTCGGTCAAGGTCTCACCGTTGTACCGATTAAGTCATCCAATTTGAGAACATGCGAGAATAAGTCTAGGTCTCACGCATAGATAATAATCACCTTGGGTTACAATTCACATCCATCTCACAAGATGCAAAAAGTAATTGCAAGTGATCTCAAACGATTGGACGGCATGACTTAAATTTGAGACGGGTATAAAAGTTTGATTTACAAATCAAAAGTGTGTACGAGGAAGCATGCATTCATCCATCGTAGAACAAGTTAAAAACATTTATTAACTTAAGTCTAATCTTGTTTTAATTTATGCGTGTCAAGTTGTCCAAGTTAAAGACTAATATAAAACCTAAGTGGAAGTATTATTAGTTTAGACAATACATAAAATAAATAACATTCATAACATGTTATGAATTATTATGAAAACAAGATTTTTGTTTTAAATCATATTTAAACTTTAGACTAAATCAAATATTTAGTTTTATAAATGGTTTGTGATTGGTATCAAGTTTTATAAAAACATTTGCAAGTTATAGCAAGATATCAACCAAATAATCAACCACACAACCACAAGTATGCAAAGCCTCCAACCGATGAAAAACCTAAGCTTGATCTCGTGAACCATCACGAGGACCAAGAAGTCAACTAAGGGTGTGTCAACACAACCACAAAGTGGGCTCCCACTTGCTCCAAGACCATCAAGAGCAAGTAGAACCCAAAATGAACATGAGGCCCAAATCTGCCAAAAAAATTCAGTCGACTTCTAGGGCCCAAAACCCATAGAAGGAGTCTTCCCTAGCCTGAGGTCCAGTTGAGACTTTTGAAGGCCCATGAGTTGTGAATCAGCATGCCAAATTTAGGCTTCTATCTCCTTATAGAACTCTGGGAAATCACGTTTTAGTGCAGGTCACTCAGCAGCTCCGAATTTCACAATATGTCTTTAATTCTTTAGCTATTCCCATCCAAGCATCGGTTACAAATGAATTTTGATTAAAAAAATTTAACCTATCATTAACCTACTGTAAAGTGCCCAAACAATGGCTATAACCAACATCAAAAACATATTACTGAAGCCGAAACAATGGCAAATCCCCAAAACTGAAATTAAATGCAAATCAATACACAACATGTCATATTTGGTCTAGGTTTTCATCGGCTTTGCATACGAAACATAATAATACCATAAGATTATGAATATAACAAGGTATTGGCTAATTCCATGACCAAACATGCATGTATTTGCCATGGATATAAAATAAACAACAAGATACACTTGTTAGCCAACGAAATCGAAGAAATAATCAACAATTAATTAAACCCCCGATTGGTACGTATAACCGATGACCTTAGGATATTAAAACCACATTTTAAACACCTTATAATCATCATATAATTACAGAAATCATGTCCATAGGGCTGTTCTAAAACCGGTTCCCAAATCGTGCCAAAACACGCATTTTTTGGTCATTTTACACGTACCGATAACAATACCAATTAAGATATGCGTAACCCGTGGCCATGGAATAAAAAGATACAGATCATAAGACCATATTTTGGTCTGTTTTAACACGAAAATTAGGCCCTTGGGGCTGTTTTAATTTTATCCTCATTAATCCATAAAAAAACACGCGTTTTAGCCACTTTTACGCATACCCGATAATCATATGACATCATATGATGGCTCGTGATACCACTATAGGTGATTATCCATATAAAAATGATATGAATAAATAATAAACGCAGCGGAAAGATCATCTATTAACGGATCCATATAGTCATATGATTAATCAATAAAAATAGAGATAAAAGTATATCTTTGTTGCGTGATTCGGTAAGAACAACCGGAGATAACAAACGATGTAAGGAGACAATCATCACATGATCTAACCAAGAAACCAAATGATCAAAATAGATCACCTCTATGATGTATCCACACTACACGTCCTTGTATACCCCGTAGATGCTAGTCTATAACCCCTTAACTCTTGAAAACAAGTCTTGAATGAACAAGATTCAAGATTCATGATCAAAACCTCAAAACCCTCTAATTAAGGCTGTATAATTTCGTGGTTTTAGGTCAAGGAAAAGAAAGATGGTGTTCTTAGTAACTTGTTTATGGTAATGAATAAGTAATGAATGCCTAATCAATTCATACTTATTCAAAAAACAAAACCTTCCTTTTCATTTATGTGGTAGGCCACTATAGGGCCCAAATGGGCTTTCCATTTGTTTGTTCTAGTCCAATGGATTAAGTACTTTACTTAGTCATTAGAAGCCTAATAGAAATCCTGAGTTACGTAGGTTATATATATCGTAAATACATTAGACACGATATATTAAGTGGTACCTATGTGTATATGTGTGTGACCCCATAGGCTCACATGTCTCTAGCCGTATAACTATTTATTATGACACGAGCATACTCCAACAATAATAAACAACAAATTTAAAGTAAACTTGTAACAAATGTAAACAACTTGGATCTTGGTTCTCATCAACAACACTTTACCACTTTTTCATTTCATAAAAAGAGGATTTACAAGGTAGTGAAAAAAGGAGAAAAAAGAACAGCTTACTACAACCCTAACGTGCCTTTATATATTAAGGCTACATTCATTCTAGAATCAATAAGAAGATGGAAACCCTAGAACAGTGAATTCCTATAATGCCCTCCTCGAATCTTGAAGATGCCAATAAGATGCTGATTTTTGAATTGAGGTCTTGGTCATATGTGCTGCTCCATGTGATGCCAACATGCATGGAAGGATCTTGGCCGTTTGATATGTGTGGAGACCAAGTAAATGAATCCAAATCGTTGAAGTTCTGCCACTGTTTTGTCTTCATGCCATTTTTGGAGCAGGGGAGCTCGTGGGTGGTCCCATGGGTGATGTGGACAAGGGGGTAAGGGTGGGAAATGTATTAGTTGTAGGTTAATCAGAGATCTGCACTTGCTTAACGACTAATTTTTGTGATTAATGAAGGAGGGTAATTAGGGTTCTATGATGAACAAGGGATGGGTTTTGATTCAATTTTAGGGAAAGTGGGGTGTTAAGCGCCAAAGTTTATTATTAATTAAACTCGTTTAAAATTTTTTATTAATAATAAATTTGGTTAAGTGGATGTTGAGTGGGAGGGGTGACATGGTGAAGGAGTTGAGGTAGAGTGTTTTAAGTGGTGGAGGATGTGAGGTGTCATGACTGGATTGGATGGTGAGGTTTTAATGTCAGCCAGCTTTGGCCCCTCTGTTTATCAAATGTTGCTATATGAAGTTATTACAGCTTATCTTGAAACCCCTTTGTTAAATAAGTTTATGTTTTTGCAATTTGGCCACAAAAACTTTTTCCAAATGTAAACAAGGGTATTTCTTGTATTTTCTTGGATTTTCAAGGGTCATTCATGTCATGTCTTCAACTTTGGAGGTATTTTCTTGTATACTTAACTTTGTGGAGGACTAAAAGTGACAAGTCTTTATTTTGTAGGGACCATTCTTGACAATTCTTCAAATTTGAGGGTCGTTTTTGTAACTTTGACAAACTTTAGGGACCAAACTTGTAATTATGAATATACAAGGGTATAAAGTGTCATTTATTCAATAATGAAGGACCCTTCTTGTACATCTTCAATTCTTCAAGGACTTTTCTTGGAAATTCAACACTTGGGTCTAGTTCATTGTGCGGCTTCGTTTCCCGTGTTCGTTTTTGATTGATTCTTATGATCTTTTGTCATTTTCTTGATATCCGTACCTAAAATACACATTGAGCAAACACAAGCATATCTATAGCATTTTTATGATATTTTTACCATTTTAAGCCCGTTTTGAATGATGAGACCATGTATAAAAGCAGTCTCATCACTCCCTCATACTAAACCATTATCGTGCCATCACACAATGCTAGAATAAAGTATCTTAGCATCTCCAAATTCATTTTTATTGACTTTTATTGAAACGTAAACTTGCTATACTACTACTACTTGCGTTTTAGACATAATGTAGGTTTTTCATCACAAAATGGGACGTTTAGGTTCATAGAACAAGAACACGTGAATGCTTCGTTAGAAATAATTTCCTCGTCCTTGATTTCACCCAATTTCATGCCAAGCGTGTAACGAGATCATTGTCATTATAAGTTAGTAATGCTAACACTACTCATATGCCCTAATCACGTACTTAGACTCCCTTAATCCTAATTGGTATCTCTTATATTTTATTTTTGTCTTGAATGATAATGATGATACATTTTTTACTTATGCGATGATAGAGATTAAGGTCCAAAAATAGAGTCATAACGGTGTAACCAAGACCATCGAATTAATAACCTCCCCTAATAGACAACGATGTCAAAAAATTAAGTCAACAAGAAGGATCGATAAACACGGTTTTATAACGGTTTTGAACATGAGACTTATTACCAAGACTTTTATACGCCCCCTAACGGATGGGCCTTATTATCATAGGTTTACCTCCATCTTTTATTCAACTCTGTCATGGAGCTTTTATTATGACTTTGGTCTTGCCTTTTATTTAACCTCGCCATGAGGTGTTTATTATGGCCAAAGACGTATATCCTCACGCTAAAGCGAATTTTGGATCTTTAAAGCTTCAAAGTTTAAGGCTTTCACTTTCAATTTTCGCATAGATTTTTCGACCTTGTGAGCTTCGAATTTTTGCTTTATTTAGGTGAGTGAGCACTTAAAATTATTATTGGGTGAAGCTTTCGATTATTCGGGGTGCCAATACTTCAAAACCGTGACGCTGGCGATACCTTAATGTTTTCCCAATTTAATTACATGGAAACTACTAGAAAAGACTAGAAACCAACGATCAAGACTAAACCGCTAAGTCAATACTTATTAGCAAAATATATATACAAGCGAAGGGAGAATAAGCAAACAATTAGAACACATGAGTTTTTGAAAGAATACGAGTACTCTACGTTTAGCATAGTAACTTATGATTAACTCTATCATTTATCGTCCTCATCTAAGAGACTTAGCCTAATAAAAGTTAAGGAATCGAAGCTAAATGCTTAACACGCACAGTTGAGTCAAAAATTACTCTTATTCTCGCCATCAGAAAATCTACATTCGTGTCTTTAAACATTTATGAAAACATGAGAAATTTTTAAAATTTGACCATTTGTAGCCTTATTTGCAACAAAACGATAAACAAAAAGATAAACTTTGGAAAGAGTGAAGGTTTGGCAAGGCAAGTATCTATTCACCCCCCCCCCCCCCCATACTAAAGTTAAACATTGTCCTCAATATGGTAAAATACCCCCATACTAGAGACAAAGTTGAATGCCTAATCTAGCATGGAAAGGATGGAACCATTAAATCTATAGCCGTTTATGAAGTGTGCTAAAAGACCTAAGGTTAGAACATCAAAGGATATATCATTTGGATATTAAGAAATTCTTCCAAGAAAACGATCGAGTGCTCACGTAAAACGAACACGAGAGGGTCCAATCGTGAAGATGATCATCTAAAAACCACAATTCACAAACAACTACGGAACAAGGTTGGAAGGGCACAAATCCCCTCACATTAGCTACATTAGAAAGCGATAATATATACATGGATAAGCATGGGATCTCCCCCACGAGGAACCTCATTTTTGATTACCGAGTCAGGAGCTCGACTCGATCCCCTCAATACTAATTATCATCGGGTAAGGTGACTTGATCGAGGTCGTCGAAAGAAGGGACTTCCCCACCAAAGTAGTGCTTCAACCTATGGCCATTCACCTTAAAGTTAGGACCATCATTTTGAGCTAGCTCGATGGTCCCATAAGGAAACACTTGGGTGATGGTGAACGGTCCGGACCAACGGGATTTTAACTTGCCGGAAAATATTTTCAATCTTGAGTTAAAAAGCAACACTTGATCTCCAATGTTAAAAACCCGGTTTTTAATTTTAGAATCATGAAACTTTTTAGTTTTCTCTTTATAAATCAATGAATTTTCATAAGCAATGTCTCTCAATTCATCTAATTCATTCAATTGTATTTTCTGGTGTTTTCCCGCGGTCTCCATGTCATCATTACAATGCTTTAGGGCCCAATAAGCTTTGTGTTCGAGTTTAATTGGCAAGTGACAATTCTTCCCATACACGAGCTTATAAGGAGTGCACCCGATGGGCGTCTTATAGGCGGTACGAAAGGCCCATAAAGCATCGTCTAACTTATCCGACCAAGATTGTCGGTTTTCTCCTATCGATCTTTCCAAGATCCTCTTCAAAGCTCGGTTTGAAACCTCGACTTGCCCACTCGTTTATGGGTGATAAGCCGTAGAAAGCCGATGTGTAACCCCATATTTCTTTAGAACCGTTTCGAATTTGTCGTTACAAAAATGGGTTCCACGATCACTTATGATTGCACGAGGGGTTAGAACAATTGTTTCAAAAACTTGACTACCACACGAGCATCGTTCGTGGGCAAAGCCTTAGCTTCCACCCCCTTGGATAGGTAGTCATGGCGACAAGGATGTACTTATTACCACGAGATGATGGGAACGACCCCATAAAATCAATGCCCCACACGTCAAATATCTAACACACTTGGATGATATTTTGTGGATTTCATCGTTTTGTGAGGTTTTTCCTTGACGTTGGCATGAGTCACACAACTTGACAAGTGTGTGTGCATCTCGGTAAATAGTAGGCCAAAAGAAACCGGCATCAAATACCTTCTTCGCCGTGAGATTAGCACCATGGTGACCACCCGTGGGTCCCTCGTGACAAGCTTTAAGGATATTAGTAGCTTTAGTGGTAAACACACAACGTCGAATAATTTGATCTGTACAAGTCCGAAATAGATAAGGGTCGTCTCAAAAGTAGAACTTAACGTCACGAAAGAATTTTCGATTTTGTTGTGTCGTCATACCCTTAATGATGAAGTTGCCCGCATGGTAATTTGCGATGTCCGCAAACCATGGGGTAGAAGAATCTTCCTTGGAATTCACTACACCAAGTGTCTCAAGAGGAAATGTTTCGGTGATTTCCTTGTTCTCGTACACACTGTGGTGAGGATCTTCCAAACGAGAGAGGTGATCGGCCGCAAGATTCTCGGCTCTTTTTTTTGTCTTTTATGGTGACATCAAATTCTTGTAGGAGGAGAATCCAACGAAGCAATCTCGGCTTTGCATCAAGCTTAGAAAAGAGGTACTTGATAGCCGAATGATCCGTATACACTATGCTTTTGGTCAAGACGAGATAAGGTCAAAATTTCTCAAATGCATACACCACGACAACTAATTCTTTTTCCGTTGTGGTGTATTTAAGTTGAGCCTTGGTCATCGTCTTACTAGCATAGTGAATAGGCAAGAAATGCTTATCATGACGTTGCCCCAAAACGGCCCCAATAGCGTAATCACTTGCATCACACATTAGTTCAAAGGGGAGGTTCCAATTGGGAGCAACAAGAATGGGAGTTTCGGTAAGTTTCCTTTTAAGAATTTCAAAGGCTCGAATACAATCTTCGTTAAATACAAAAGGAGCATCTTTTTCGAGAAGGTGTGTAATGGGTCGAGATATCTTTGAAAAGTCTTTGATGAAACGACGATAAAATCCCGTGTGGCCTAGGAAACTCCTAACTCCCTTAACGATTTTGGGATGAGGTAATTTGGAGATGACGTCTATCTTAGCTTTGTCTACTTCAATCCTCGCTTTCGAGACCTTGTGCCCTAAGTCGATTCCTCTTTACACATAAAATGACATTTTTCCCAATTGAGCACAAGGTTGGTTTCCTCACAACGTTTTAGCATTCTCTCAAGGTTGGATAAACACGAAGTGAACGAACTACCAAACACGGAAAAGTCATCCATGAAGACTTCCATCGTCTTCTCGATCATGTCATGAAAATAGCCATCATGCACCTTTGAAAGGTTCCTGGTGCATTACAAATTCCGAATGACATTCTACAATAGGCAAACGTTCCATATGGACACGTAAACGTAGTTTTTTCTTGATCACAAGGATCGATGGGGATTTGAAAGTAACCGGAAAAACCATCTAAAAAGCAATAGAAATCGTTTCCCACAAGACACTCCAACATTTGATCCATGAAGGGCAAGGGAAAATGGTCTTTACGAGTGGTGTCATTTAACTTAGGATAGTCAATACACACCCTCCAACCAGTCACGAGTCGAGTTGGAATTAACTCGTTGTCATCGTTTGGCACAATAGTCATTCCTCCCTTTTTAGGTACACAATGAATGGGGCTCACCCAAGGGCTATCAGATATAGGATATATCTTTCCCGCGTCAAGGAGTTTAAGGACTTCCTTTTTGATGACGTCGTGAATTTTGGGGTTTACCCTTCTTTGACATTGGATTGCGGGCTTGTAGTCCTCCTCCATTAAAATCTTGTGTGTACAAAATTTTGGGTCGATACCCTTAATGTCAGATAATTTCCACGCAATTGCCCTTTTGTGAGCCTTCAAGACATCGAAAAGTGCGGTTTTTTCATCATCCAAAAGATCTTTTGTAAGAACCCGTACTTTCCCGACATTATTTTATTCTTTTATTCGTGTTTCTTGAATTTTCCAATGTATTACGTTTTCTTATATTCTTATATGTAAAACCTGAGATCATGATAAATTTTAATAAATTATACTTTTAAGTATTTTCTGATCATTGACAATACTTTGTATGGAATTATAAAATTTTTATTTTATTTTTCCATATTTAATTTAAATCAAAGTTTTTGATTTAAAACCACCCGCGTGCGTTTTACAACGAGTTTATTCGAAATCAATGTACAACGAGAATTCCTAGTGATCGCGATACCGACGGATGCCCAAAAATTTTACATTTTATTATCGATTATTTCGATAATTAATATTTTCGACGATTTCGTTTTAATTACGTGTTAAGTCGTGTCGGTAAATCATATAATCATATTTATGATGCATCTTAACTTTTGAAAAGTATTTTTACGAATCCCGAGCCCCGTAAATATTTTCAAGATTTACTAATAGTCATTTTCTACCCTTTAAACTATTAAATTGCTTTTAAGTCCAAAACCATTCACTAATTGCAATATACACCCCAACCATACTATATAAGCAAATTTTTTTTACCAACTTCTTTCATTTAACCTCATAAAACACACACACCTTGAGCAAAACTCTCTCCCTTTCTTTTTCTTATACATGCCGCCACATAAACACCCCAATTTCTTGAACTTGAGCTTGATTTGGTTAAAACTAAAATAAGTACCATGTTTAAAATTTTCTTATGATTCTTTTGATACCAAAATCATGTACATGCATCAAGTTTTCATGATTTTATGATTTTGTGGTTTGAAAGTGTTTTGATCATCATGCATGTGATGATCTAGGAAAGATTATCTTGTTTTGATCATAAAAAGGTTTATTTTTTATCTTTGATTTTTGTTACAATTTAAATACAAGTGCTTTTAGGAGTGTTTGGTTGATGGGTATGATGGTACAGTGATTCTAGAAGTATATGAATGGTTAGATTTGGTGGGAAAATTGATTTGATATGATTTTCTGAAGTGTATATTACATCAGTGGGTTACAGGCTGTTTTTCGTGGGTTTAAGATATGATAAAGCCTGATATTATTTGAAATTATTGTAGAGTTTTCTGAGACGCTCGTTTTGGAATAAGATAGAGCTTCTAACCCATTACGAGTCAAAAGTTATGCTAGTTTTAGTATTCGTGTACCGGGAGACGCAAATCGGCACAATCTGAAATTGTGGCTGATTTTGGGTCGACTCTCGGGGACTTTAGGCTTGGTTAGACTATGGATACTTCTGATTTTCAAAGTTCATAAACCTTATATGATGAGTCTAGTAGTGTGTTCAAAAGGTGGAATGTCAAAATAATACTTTTAAAGTGGTCTAAATGGTTTTACAAAACAAGTATACAATTATGTCCCAAATTTTAGGGTCGAGTAAAGTGTCGAGCTATGGGTTTTAAAGTATGAACTTTGGCTCAAATTTTGGCAGGGTCTTATATAGATTATAAGTGGCTTTGACACCAAATTTCGTCTAAAACGGATAAGTCTAGATAGGGTAGATCGGTGTGTACATTCGGAGTGTACTTGCTGATTTGTATTGGACACGTAGTTAATGCTCGTGTGACATGAGTTTGAGTATTCACTATCGGACATGGTGACTTACTCAAGTGCTTAGTTATTATATAAATAACTTAACTACTGGTCCGATTAAGGTAAATGAATAGTTTGACTTGCATTGACTTGGCATCGTATGACGGGTCAATTTCAAGTGTACAAGTGTTTAAACGGGTAGTGTTGGATAAATGGGTTAATATGGATTCATTTTTTTCGTGTCAATGGTTTTAAAATATGAATACTTTGAAAACATTTGAGTCATATTATATTTGGTACATATCGGTACTTGATTTCGAGTCTTAACGCGCGCCTTATTTTGATAGGTTGCGGTTTTCATGTTTCCCGGGCATCCATATCGTCGATGATCGTCTCACTACTATTGTTTCTACTCAGTTGCTGAGTACCGTGATTGACTTACCTCGTGGCTAAGGTGAGTTCATAGCCCCTTTTTACTTGTACATGGTTTCTAAACACGGGGTGAGATTTTACATGGTGGAACACAACCATTTAAAAACTGTATGTTATCCAGAACTTGTATGCTATCCAGAACGTGTATGCTTTCCAGATGAATTCAATGGTATTATTGCTTTTTAGACGTTAGCCTTGAGTTTCCTCTCCTGATCATGAACCGTTAATTGTCCCGTATGCTTTGCGCTAAGCGCGAATGTTGTGGGTGGATCCATCCGGATTGACAACCCCCGTCCCGATTACCTGGATGCACATACATTTGTTTATACTTGAGTATTTAGGCTGAATACTCCCTAGAGGAACTTAGATTTAAGTTAAGCTTCGGTTCATGAGACTAAACAACAATAATATACATCGTGACTATGGACAATGTACATAATTATCCCCCCATTACTTGTTTTACAAATTCTACTGTGTTCCACACCTTTACTGCTAACTTATGAATATCACTCGACTTTATGTTGACGATTTTACATGTTTAATATCAGGTATAATTACTTATCTTTGCTTGGATGGGAGCCCGCAGGATATCATCGCAACTTGGAGATTTCTGTGTATATTTCAGCTTTGATTTTATCTAAAAACTGACAGAAGATTTTTCTGTACTTTTAGTAAATAAGAGTTATAAATCATGATGAAATAATAAATCTTTCCGCATATAAAACTCTGGGACCTTTGTATAAAAACTCTGATATTTTATGATGTAATGTACATGTTTTTATTACGTCAACTTTTTGTCAACAGTAATTCATTGTTTCTTGTACCATGACGTGTTACCCCCTCGTTGCCTAGTTGTTCCATGTCCGATTCTAGGGGTCTCACAGATTGGTATCAGAGCGATGGTTATAGGGAACTGAGTCATTTTTCAAAACTTAGTCTATAACCGAAAGTTCAAATATTTCATGTTTTAAGTGTCAATCACAGAATCTGCCAATGTTGTTCGATATCTGCGTAGGTAACTCTCCAATCCTTAATAATTACTTTTGATTTCATTGTAGTATCTCATCTCTTGATTTCATGTTGAAATATTACATCAACTCAATGACGATAATTACTATGTCTTTTCAAAGCCTTTGTGCTTCATGAACTATCCTTGGATATTACTTGATTACATCTGCTCTTACTGTATTTCTGGAATTCTTGTTCTTGTGAACTGATCTGGTTACGATGATATTATATTATTATGACGTTACATACTTGTACCCGGAGCGCGTATGCTGCTTTTCATACTCATTCTTCTGAGTACTATTGCTATTTCATCTATGCGTGATACGACTGACCTTGTATACTCGTTCGTTTTGAACCGTATGTTTTTCTCAGCTCACTGTTACATGCCGTGTACTCTCGTGATACCATTGTTCGGGATTGAATAAATGTTGCTTTTGATGATACTTCTGATTTTTATTTTTCTACCGTATGTGTTACTTTCATTGTTAAACCTCTTTAAAATATCTATTTAGATATGCAGATTCCGGTCATTGTGATTGGATGTCTTGAAAATAGTCTTTAGACCTTTGTGTAGCTCAATGTGTCTCCGAAAAAGACTAAAGGACATCGTGAGAGTCACACATCTCGAAGCATTCCTTGAATCTGTGTTGAATATTGTGGGGTTTCGTAACCTTGATTGACCTTTACGACACCGTTTTACACGACAATTGTACATGTACTGCATTTTATTTCATTGACCATTCTACGTTTCGACTACGAATTACAACGTCCGTTTGTACCTTGAAACCATCATTGTCATCTTGAGATTCATCCTTTATTGTGTAGCGAATGTTTGGAATGCAATTCTATTCCTATAAACTTGTATCCTTCCCTTTTCATTAAACCTCCTCGCTCCAGGAGTGTGACCCGTTAATGTTCCAATTCTTTCTCAGAATGTCTTGTGATTGTGGAAAATCACGCTGCCAAGAAACCTTCCTACATGGCATCTTGAAATCGAATGCGACGTTTCTGATTTCTTAGATTTACGTTGGTATTTTTGAACCATTTCTATACTGTGTTTTCTTTAAATGATTAATTACACAGTTTATTCTCTTTCGTCTTTATGGAATCCACAAGTCTTGTGTGTACAATAATTATGAGTTATTATGGAATTTAGATTTAATTTCAAGCTATGTCGAAAAATATACTTTGTACAGAAACTTTACAGGAAATTTAACAGTGTCGAGAAAATATTTTTATAACTTAGACATAAAAATATATATTTCTACCTGTTGGGATGTTCGTGTAGGGCATAATATTTTACCACTAAACTTTAATATCGAGCAAGTTACACTCATTTGAGATTGTAAAATCTAAGAAGTTATTTTCTGAATAATTCTAAAATATCATTTTGTTGACAGATTTAATGCAAGGGCATTTTCGTCCATTTTTTATTCGTTCCAAGTCTCGAGTAATACTAGAAAGTTGTTCAAAACATCGTTTTACACCTAGACTTCGAGTTTTAGAATGTCATTTAGTGAATCAATTGGTCTAGTCAAACCCATAAAGTCAAAGTTGACTAAAAATGTCAAAACTGATAGAATTTAATAAAATTGTAACCCTAAGCTCGGTCATACATAAATCTTGAACTTTTAGGAACCAGGTGATTTGATAAACTGATGCTCTACTTTCTTAAAAGTGTATTTTTGTCAAATAAATTACGATGTGCAAACCTACGGATTCCTTATTCCTTTCTTTTATATATGACTTTGTCATTCTATTTTATCTTTCTTCTACTTCTAATGTACCTCTGATTTGGGCCGAGGTTTGAAGTTCTTGCTTTCGCATCATTCTTATCATCTTGACACGTGACTCATGACGATTCCAGCTAAACCTCTTGAAACCTTATCACCTTGTAACCATGTTGCAGTTTTTCTGATCAGTTACCCTTTATTACCCTCCTGTAACCCACTCGCTATTTTGTAAGCTATCATCATGTCACCACATGAATTTAACTGGTATTTTTTGCGAAGTATTTTACAAAATGTTCCACTTGGGCATTATTAAATACTTGAAGGTTATCTTATAAAATTAATTAATATTAATTTTACAATGTATTTTAACAATTTATTCTACTTTGGTCTTATGAAGAACCCTTGTAACAATACAAAATGTTGAATTAAATATCGAGCAAGTAACTTATTGGCGAAAAGTTCATAAGCTATTTGATTCCCGTTTTTACAAATGGAATTATATACATATTTTAAATCACATGACACATAATACTGGTTTGACGAAACTGAGCATTGCATTGCTAGTCCTAAATTATGCATGACCTGATCACCTATGCGTAATTTAGAAGGAGCCATGCAAGGCCGAATAGTAGTTACCTTAAATATTTAACCAAGAATCAACTTTTTAATTATGTTTCTTAAAAAGTTAGCAATGTAAAATTTGAAAACTTTTACATATTATGCGAGTATCAACAGTTCGCGACTTACACATATGAACCCTTATCTTTTCTTGAACAAAGTACATGCCTCAAGCACAAATTTCCTTACTCAACGATCTTTGCTTTACTTGTTACCTCATCATCCTCATGATACAATTTTCGTTACCACTTGTCTAATTTCTTACCATTGATACAAGACTTGAAAGTTTCAGCGTTGTTATGCTTCTACATCGATCGAACTTCTCTACCCCTTTTGGTAGACCTTCGAAACGTCTCTGAACGCGAATAAATGAGTTATGACTGGAAGTGACCAATGATTTCGTGTATCCGTCATTATGTGTGTTAGACACTAGCGTCTTGAAAGTCATTCGTGTGAACCATGTATTGATTTTGCCTCTCATTGCTAAATGATGTTCGTTTTGCTGGAATTACTCTCAAGTGACTTCTTAAAAATTTTCTGTGATTCGAAAATTTATTGTGTGGCTTTTCTCTTTCGATCGCGTATCGACCACCGAGAACTTAATAAGCCGATGTTGGTGACACCAACTGCACTCAAGAAGTGATTACTTGCTATAATCCTTTGTTTCTTATTATTTTTATCATCGACACGTCTATTCTATCATGTTTGTTAAGAAATTGGTACAAATTTCGTTTTATTCCCTTGTGTTATTGCTCGCATACAAATTGTTGACTTTATATGTCTCATATTTGTTGCTGTCTTGTCACCTTTTTAAAAATCAGAATATGTCAAGCTGTATCTTAAAGTAACTGATTTTATCATACTCTACTTTAAATATAATGAAATTATTAAATTAATTTATAATTCCTAGCAATGATTTTAAATAACTTGGAAAATCTGATTTTCTCTAATGGTAACAATAAACATGAGCTTTTAACGGAAATTTCATGCGGTCACCCAAAAGTTCTTAAGCCGACCAGGATAACTATTTTGAAATGTTCTACTCCTGCTTTGAAAATCCTGATCAAGAAAAAGATTTAGCAACTGCTTAACCACTAAACACATATAGTTTGATTTTATATCACTAAAACCCTGTAAAATTTTCTTTTAATCAAGAAAGTACCAAAACCAAGTTTTTCAATAATACCAAAGTCCTAGACAACTGATTGTGGCAGCTTGTATTTCAAATATTCATAGGCAATTCATTTTTCCCTTCTATTTATCTAGTAACTAGATTGTTACGTTTTAAGATTGTCATGTTTTACAGTTGCACGATTTGCGATTCCTTGACGATTATCAGTTTTAACTCGAGCTAGCGCACCTTGTCCATTTAAGCAATTCTTGTGTTCGTTCTATCTCTTGATATATCTTCGTATTGAAAGATCGTTATTCTAATCCAAGTCTGAAAAGTTATACGAAAAGGAGTTAAGAAACTGAAGCGTAGTGGATTCTAATCGTGAAGATACGTCGTGGTGCAGAAATTACCTGGGAAGCAATGAATCAGTTCTTAACTATGTACCTCCTCTTGTATGCATCTCCTGTTGTTTCAAGGAGAACTCTAAGAGACCAGAGTTCCTTTAGGAGGGAAGACTGTAAGAACCCGTACTTTCTCAGCATTATTTTATTCTTTTATTCGTGTTTCTTGAATTTTCCAATGTATTACGTTTTCTTATATTCTTATATGTAAATCCTGAGATCATGATAAATTTTAATAAATTACACTTTAAGTATTTTCTACAAATACTTTGTATGGAATTATAAAATTTTTATTTTATTTTTCCATATTTAATTTAAATCAAAGTTTTTGATTTAAAATCACCCGCGTGCGTTTTACAACGAGTTTATTCGAAATCAATGTACAACGAGAATTCCTAGTTATCGCGATACCGACGGATGCCCAAAATTTTATATTTTATTATCGATTATTTCGATAATTAATATTTTCGACGATTTCGTTTTAATTACGTGTTAAGTCGTGTCGGTAAATCATATAATCATATTTATGATGCATCTTAACTTTTGAAAAGTATTTTTACGAAACCCGAGCCTCGTAAATATTTTCAAGATTTACTAATAGTCATTTTCTACCCTTTAAACTATTAAATTGCTTTTAAGTCCAAAACCATTCACTAATTGCAATATACACCCCAACCATACTATATAAGCAATTTTTTTTTACCAACTTCTTTCATTTAACCTCATAAAACACACACACCTTGAAACAAAACTCTCTCCCTTTCTTTTTCTTATACATGCCGCCACATAAACACCCCAATTTCTTGAACTTGAGCTTGATTTGGTTAAAACTAAATTAAGCCCATGTTTAAAATTTTCTTATGATTTTTTTGATACCAAAATCATGTACATGCATCAAGTTTTCATGATTTTGTGGTTTGAAAGTGTTGATACAAAAGTTGGATGATCCTTGCTAGACCTGAATTAGGCTTAATTCGGGTTGGCTGGGCTCCGGCTCTTGCACCAAGTGAATAGTCTTGCTAAGATCCTACACACTAAAGTAACACGTTTTAAGCTTACCGTGGGAATGTATGCCACTATTAGACTCCAGCGTGAGAGTAAGTAATCGGTTATGGTTAAGTCGGATGTGAGGTTTAGAGTATGGAGAATGTAATACCTTTGTGGAACCCTTGGGGGTTCCTTATATAGGCAGTGAAACCCTAATGGGCTCACTGTTTACGTCGGCCCCAAGTATAGGATAACCACTATAATTAGCTTCATTGTTATCTTCTAATTCTGGCTAGTGTATATCTTATACTATAGGGTGAATCCCAACACTAATAATATTGTGATTCTGTCTAACCCTGTCCCGGCTGTACCGGGCCATGGGCCGCACACACTTTATGCGGCCACTGTTCATTCAAGCCCATAAGCTTAACTGACTAACCCAACCCATTAGTGATGGGTCAAATACGGGTAGTACCCATGGGCCGGGTCCATGACCCGGCTGGGGACTATTCGTCATCATGTCCCCCCAGTCTAGTTTTTACAACCGTAGGTGGAATATCTAGACTAACAAGATGGCCCCCGGACGTACCAAGGAAAGAACATCTTGAAATGTTGAAATGGATGAAAACCATATTTCGGCCGCACGTGGCAATTGTGTTAGGAAGTTTATTCCTATAGTACACCAGCCGCACGTGACGACCGAGACAAATTAAATGAAACATTGAAATGGTCTTACGTATGACCGCATATCCCGACACAATTGACTGTTCATCTGCCATTTTGACTGACAAAGTGCAAACAGTGAGTACCTCGAGCGACGCAATCTCCTGAGCCAGAAGTGACCCATGGGCCCCACCTGACTGTTCACTTGCCACTCACTTCCCAACCACACGATTTAAGTTAGTAGAAGACACGTGTCATGAATCTAACAAACCATGACCATCAAGGCAACCCTATAAATAGGTTGCCCATATGGCTGTGTGTGACACACAGTCTTTTTCCAATTTCTGCCATTAACGCTTTCTTCCTTACCACCACCTTCTTTCGCACGGATTCTCCCTTACACAGGTTAGAATACCACGCCTTCATCTTTCTTTAATTAATTATGGCTCATAGAAACAACCCTTCCATCGGATCCTTGCTAAATATAATGACGGAAGAGAAACTAGGGCAATTTTGCTCTGATTTCTTCATTCCTAGCAACCTTCATCCCTCTCTCCCCGGTGCCGGGGACCTCATAACTGAGGCACCCCAGGGAAAGATTAGCTTATACACTCGTCTTTTTTATGCGGCCAATTACCGCATTCTTTTTACTAGATTCCTCGTAGATCTACTAGGTTACTATGCTGTGCATATCACCCAATTACAATGTATAGGCGCATGTAAGATTAGCTAGTTCGAAATCCTATGCTGTGCACGAAGCATTCCCCCAACCGTAAAGTTATTTAGGCTGTTCTATACCCCCAACTTAGTAAATGGATGGCTTTCCTTCAAGAAACGATCCCCAACTAGCCTCACAGTTCACAATAAAGCCATGGACTCGCTGAAAAACTGGTACGACCACTACTTTTTTATTGACGCAGTAGTTTGGTCGACTGAGTTTGTATTTAAACATAGATTATCCCCTGACTTTCTTCCCCAGGACGGTACATACAACGCCCAACACGCCCAAGAAATAGATAGGAATAGGACAGGGTTTCATAGGAATCTACCCGAGTCATTCCTTTTCCTTCTAGGGATTAGCCGTAACTACTTTGGCCCGTCAAACAGATACCCTGTATTTTGGAGAAGGCGTGGTGAAGGTAGGTATAGTATTCACACCCTTAAATATATATAAATCCGTTGTCCGTAACTAACGTACTCCTTTGCTTAACAGAAATGAACTTCTTTGGAGTCCTACGCCAGGGAGATCCTAAGACCATACCAGAAGGAGCGCGCCCAAGACGAGAAAACGAGCTACCCCTTCTCGAGTACACTCGAAATGTGACAATCTCCCTAACGGCCGTACCGGACCCCCAATTTGATGAGGAAGACGCAACAATTATGAAGTCCCCCGAAGACTTTGACTACGAAGATGAGGACAATCTGATGTTGGAGAATGAAGCTGGGCCCTCCTCCCCGCCGAAGACTGCCACCCATGTCCATGAGGAGGAGCAGGGTGATAACATAGAGAGAACTACCTCCAGCCTCCGCCAAATGCTGGACGATGATGAGGAGGAGGTGTGTAGGATCGTGTTTTTCTAAGGATTAGGCATTGTATGGATTAATCTATTGAGATGGATGGAGAATGGAGAAACTTAGAGAGATAAAGAAGAAAGAGAAAGGAGAGAAGAAAGGAAATGGTTGATTATGAAATGTAAGTGTTCAACAACCCCTCCTAACATGCTAGGAGGGGGGTTTATATAGCCCACCCTACTTGTGGGCTATATGGGCTATATTGGATCACGAGCCTAATATCGTTGGAGTGACCGATCCTTTCTAAATACGTAAAAACGTATTTCCAACAATCTTCCCCAAAGGGAGGTCACTCCAAGTTACAATGTCCTAAATAGTCTATAGCTCGTAATCTATGCTAATAATGATGTGACCGAGACTTTCCTTGGAAAAACGTATTTCCAACAATCTCCCCCAAAGGGAGGTCACACCATTTTACAAAATCTTAAACCTAGCATACTATGCTTGAGTCTTCGATCTTGTTTTTGTGAATATGCTTGATGTGATCTTTGACTTCAGCCTTGAGCATGTTTCCTTGCCTTGATCTTGTGCATTCATCACTTGTGATATTCGCCTCTTCGTGAATTCATGTTCCACATACTTATACCTTTATAATTCTTGAAAGCTTTAGAGTTTGATACAGCGGAAGACTTGACCTTCAGACTTTCTTGAATTCGTTGAAGTACTGAGTGTATGCAGTATAAGCATGTGGTGACGACTTCTTCTGGATTGTACACCGCAATGCCACCTTCTTGTTACGCTGCATAAGACAGTTAGCAACAAACCATATACACGGATGAAATGGCCTTGAACATTTCATTCTAATTCGGTAGCATTTTACCTCCGGCCGGTGAAGACCGTTGGACGATATTAAATATCGTACTTGTGGCAGGTAGTTTCAATAAAGAACCTCCTTGACAAGATTTCGCGGGTAAACCCGTTCTCTTTACTCGACCGTCCAAAGCTGACTGCGAACGTAAAGAGTGAATCATTTGGATAATAATATCCTCATGATTTGAAGCCGTCAATTCATGTTCCTGGAACAAGTGAAATTCAATTAAGAACCGCACCATCGTTGCTTTCCAGTTGTCACGAGCTTGATTCGTATAGAATCTTGCAAGTTACCTACCAAGTGCTGTTTGAGGTTAACACTAAAGGATTTCCACTCATCACTGTGAACACTAAGGTATCACTCTGAGTGTTCTGGCAAGATCACTAAGATATTGCGTAGAGGCCTGGAACGTGTTTAAATTCATTTAAGAAATAAACCTCTGTTGCTTTCCAGTTATCACAAGTTTGATTCATAACGAATCGCACAAGTCACCTACCATGAGCTTTTTGATATTCGCTCAAGAAGGATTTCCATCTTCATTGTAAATACTTTCGTATTACTCGGATGTTCAGGCAAGATCATGAAGATTTTACGTAGGACTCTTAATATCTTTCTTACTTTTCACATTGTGTGAACAAGCAAGGAATAATGAAAATGTGTCCTAATGAGATATTTGATGTTCTCAAATGGCTCTAGACTCGATCGTGCATTTTGGATTTTAGTGATCGGAGGCTGGAGAGGGGTGCCACCTTTTCAATACCAATTTATTCGGAGTAAATAAATCAATAGATAATGTGTTGTCTCCGTGTGATTAAAATAAATATCTTTTGAGAGATATCTGAGTTAGCTGGGATGGGTTGTGCATTGCATCACTGGGTCCATGATGTCTGTCTTCAATATCAAGAATCATTAAACAATGATCTTAATAGCATATGTATTGACCTGGTTTCTGCCTAAGTTGTAAGGAGGGCTTCTTTCTTTACACCCTTTATCTTTACAATTCTTTTTCATTCTTCAACCCCTTCAATGCTTATCAATACGTCATCACTAGCACCTTGTTGTGATTGTTCCAGTGCTAACTTATGTACTTGGTCGGCATTCAGCTACGTTCACAATCTTTCTCCATCTTTCCTAAGGACTACTATTTCTAGCTATGGAATGTCCTTGGGAAGATTCCTCCGGTTCTAGAGGAATCATTGGACTTTAACCTATCCTACCATCCTTATGTCACCACAAACTTCATCATCGTGAATAGAGATGTTTTGGGTAAGTGTATGTCACCATGAAATCCATTTTGAAGTGCAAATCCATTTTGCTCCCCCTTAACATATGCCACGATATCCGAAAACATTTCGCACATGTCGGGATGAGCTAGCACGTTAAGTCAAACCATTTGTGATTAATCATTTCCCATATTAAATCACATTTTCTCCCCCATATTAAAAATATTAACCCAATCGATGTTTTTAATATCAATTGATTTAATAGCATTTTAAGAAAATTTGGGAAGAAAGATGCAAATCCAATTATCTTCATGAATTACACAAGCTCCCCCTCAAATTAATGAGGGTGTGCTGAAACGTAAATTAAATACCTTTTAAACACAAGTGTAAGGTATTTATCACGTGCAAAGATCATATATGATAATGTATGTATTCACAAGATTAGCGATTTATGAGGTTGGACCTGAATGATGGAGAACGTCATATGAAAGAAGCACATGGTTCTTGTTCACGAATGTTGGTCGCCTCATCACGTCTGAAGTTATCTCTTATCTCCATCTGATTGATATCGTTGTCTTGACACCAACATGTGAATTTGGCACTGTCGGCGTCAAAGATTCTGAATGCTGGACAATTGCTCCCCCTCAATTGTTGACCCGTGTTCTATTGAAAGAGCTGTAGTCACCGTTTGAGTAGTCGCATCGTCGAGTATGTAGATATCAATTGTAAGTTGCTACGGTTGGTGGAGATGATAACTTCATAAAAACAAGATTTCTCTTGTTTTAACAAATAAATGCACTGACACGTACATTTATCCGTGTTAGATTGTGTTATAAAGTAAACACAATCCCTTACATGGTTGTAAAGTAAACCATGCCCGAGAAAATGAATTCCCGTTGTTGAGTCAAAGCTTTCCGGTGAAATGCTTGACTTGATTATGAAAAGCGGGTTGCTATCTGAAATAATAGCAAACCATTTTGAGCATGTTTTAAAACATTTGAACTTCTGCTCGAACTTTATTTACAACCCCGTGTCATTATTGAATGACATTTCTAGTATCGTAAATATTATCGATTCCAGAAGACATGCTCTTTTTATCAAAACATTTTTGAACACACAATTTTGAAAGATTTAGAAAACCTTTTTGAGAAATTCTCGAAAAATTATGTTCAATGTTTTGAAAACCAATTACTTGAGCTTAAGATGTTGAATATCTTACAAAACGAGCTCAAGTCCGAGAAGTTGTAAACTTCCCGTTGTTAAGGATAAGTTTATCATCGGCGATAAACTTTCCTTTATTTGAAGATCGGGTCATCATCTGATATTTAATGAAGAGCCTTATACACGAGCTTAAAGCCTTTGAATGGTTTTAAGATAAGCTCGTGTCCGAGAAAACTTAATTTCTCGTTTTTTGGGTAAGTTATCGTTGCGTGGATAAACTTCCCTGTCTCTGAAGCCCGGGTCATCGTCTGTCATTTAGCGAGGAGCCATAGTGCATGAGCTTAAAAACTTCGAATGTTTTTAACATAAGCTCATGCCAGAGAAAACTTAATTTCTAGTTGTTAGGATAAGTTTACCATCGGCTATAAACTTTCCTTTCTTTGAAATCGAGTTACAGACTGTAATGTGACTGTAAGTCCTTGTGCATGAGCTTAAAAACTTCGAATATTTTTATTATTAGCTCATGCCCGAGAAAAATTAATTTCTCGTTGTTAGGATAAGTTTACCATCGGCGATAAACTTTCCTTTCTTTGGAGAGCGAGTTACAGACTGTTATGTGACTGTAAGTCCTTGTGCATGAGCTTAAAAACTTCGAATGTTTTCAATATTAGCTGATGCCCGAGAAAAATTAATCTCTCGTTGTAAGGATTAGTTATCATCGGCGATAACCTTTCCTTTATTTGAAGAACGGGTCAATGTCTGACATTTAACAATGAACCATTTTACACGAGCTTAAAACCGTTGAATAGTTTTAAAGTAAGCTCGTGTCCGAGAAAATTTAATTTCTCGTTTTTGAGGATAAGTTTATCATCGGCGATAAATTTTCCTTTATTTGAAGATCGGGTCATCATCTGATATTCAATGAAGAGCCGTTTACACGAGCTTAAAACCGTTGAATAGTTTTAATATAAGCTCGTGTCCGAGAAAACTTAATTTCTCGTTTTGAGGGTAAGTTATCGTTGCGTAGATAAACTTCCCTTTCTCTGAAGATCGGGTCACAGACTGTAATTTGACTGTGAGCCATTGTGCATGAGCTTAAAAACTTGGAATGTTTTTGATATAAGCTCATGCCCGAGAAAAATTAATGTCTCGTTGTTAGGATAAGTTTATCATCGGCGATAAACTTTCCTTTCTTTGATGAACGAGTTACAGTCTGTGATGTGACTATAAATCCTTGTGCACGAGCTTAAAATCTTTGAATAATTTTAATAATAGCTCGTGCCCGAGAAAAATTAATTTCTCGTTTTTGAGGATAAGTCATCATCGGGATGAACTTTCCTGTCTTTTGAGAGCGAGTTACAGTCTGTTATATGACTGTAAGTCCTTAGTATTAAGCTTAACCATGAATCCCTTGGGACACTCGTTTCTCTGATATCTGCTTCTTCAGCAACCAGACTCTGAGAGTATCCTTTGTTGAACGGTATACAATGATTGAACCGTTTCGTTCTTTTGGAACATCAACTTTGGTACCTGCATTCTCATTAGTAGTTTGTATACTTTGACCTGGGTTAGCGATATCTATCTTAAAAGCATGTGGGGGTTCACAGTTTTCTTTTCTTGTGTCAGAGGTGGCCTGAGGGGATGATTCACTTGTCTTAGTTGGCAAACGTTTCCTTTTATAGAAAACCTTAAGTTCAGGCTTAAGTGATGTATCATCCTTTGCAATTTCCTCCCTAGTAGTCTTCGTAGAATCAGAGACTATCCTAGTTAAAGGGCACTCGTTTCCTACAAGAGTGAAAGTTCTACCAGTGGGGCGCCACATTTTGCCAACGGGTTTGAGTTTAGCTACCCACTGGAATTTAAGTCTAGCACGGGAGTTCACCTCATTAAGTAGTTTCTTGATACAAGAATCATGATTTGCAGTAAAGACACATTTTCTACATGTTTTACAAGTAGCATATTTAATGTCCGAGTAAGATCTAGAATTCCTAGATGATTGATTGATGCTCCTAGGATGTGACATGCTACGGTTAGCAGTGTTGGGTAAACTAGAAGGCATCTGACTAGGTTTGAAATTCCTATCTCTTACTTGTGTCTTTTGCTTAGCTTCCCTTAGACCAAATGTATGGCGAACGTCATTTGAACTAGTTCGAGACGTATTCTTTGGACTATGTCTAGGGAAATTTGAGGCAATCATGTGATTAGGTCTTGCAAAGCTGTTTTAGTCACATTGGGCCTAGATGGTGGAGTGACTGTTCTAGAAAGATGAACCATATCAACTTGGGAGGCAACCGCGGTCTCGAGGATTGTGATCGATCGGATCTAAATGCAGTAGGTTGTCTGACGGACGGTTGTCTGACGAACTGATTTGTAGGCGGTTTCCCCAAGATTGATGGTTTTTCAAGGTTAGTGTCCACACTAGTTCCTCTATTTTTCCTTAACTCATTTTTCAACGCAGCTATAGCAAAAACCTTTTCCTGTACTTGAGCCTTTAACGTCTCATTCTATTTGAGCAGTTCATCTTGGGATGCCAACTTAGATTCTAGCAACTTAATTTGTTTCAAAAGATTATTCTTTTCATCTTTAGAATCTAGAACAGTTTGATCCAATTTTCGTTCAAGAATAACGTTTGACTTTTCAAGTTTTTCAAAATATGTTTCAAATTTCTCCGTTTTCTTTGAAAATTCAATTTTGGCATCCTCAAGCTCTTTGGATTGCTGAGCTAAAATCGTTTCAAGCTCTTTAATCCTAGAATCAGAATTATTTAAAGAAGCAGTCATAGGACACTTATCATGATGTTTAGCATTTTGAACATTTTCTCCCCCATTATGACTCACATCGGATGAATCAGAAATGGTATCGCCATCACTCTTTTCCATCCCATGTTTGGCATAATTAGGTTTAGAATGCTCAACATGTTGTATATTGTTGAAACTTGGCACCTGAACAGTTGGTGCTTGTGACTTACTGATCGTTTCATGCTTTCCTTCTGATTCCTTGCCATTGCTTCCCGTGGCTACCAAATTGGCACCTATTTCTTGCACCGGGCAGATCTGGTCATCTTTTGACGATAGCTTGAAGCGTGTCTGTCTCTCATGTTCATGTTCATGAGGTATTGCTGCATGCAATGATTTAGACGACTCCTTGATTCTTTGAATCTGACCCTTTTTCAACCGTATCTCGTTATAATTAACGAACCTCACCTCAATACACTTCTCAAGTATATTGATGTGATTGAGTAAACCACTTCTAAAGGTTTCAGTCTGGCAACCCGTATGCACGTTGAAAAGCTGGTGAAGTATTGGAGTCGAATAATCAAAAGGAGGTACCATTGTTGAGGCAAAGAAGTCCTTAAACTGTGTACGAAGGATTTCTAGACATAACTTCGCGTTAACCTCATGAAGAATCTCCCTTTCAAATTGCAACCGTAACTCATCCAAATTATTGAAAATCTTTTCTTTGAAATTATCCACTCTGCCAAAGAACAGTTGAACCGTGGCTGGAAGTTCGGTCATGTTGTGCGGATAAAGAAGTGCAAGATGTGTCTTGAGCTCGTGAAAGATTTCCAATGTTTTTTGTCGCAATTTGATTTCTTTAAGTTGCATGTGTTGCAGTTCGCCCTCTTGAACTGTTGAATTCAACGATTCCATTTAATGTCGATGAAAGATTGGTGTGATCGTAAATAACTCTTAAAAAATCCTCGATTGATGATATAAGTTTTTACACGGCTCAAGCGTTGATAAAACAAACCTGATCAAAAATTTGTAGCCACTAAAAATAAATCCCGTCACTTTGACTCGTCACTTTTGTCTTCAAATCCGGCCACAAAAACTTTAAACCCGTCAAATATTTTATCACTTGATGTTTTCGAAATACCCGCCTCAACCCGAAGTACCAAATTCAAATATATCAATTACAAAATTAACTAAAAGTTAACTTTTGAAGTATTGTTTTTTAAATAATTAACCCAATTAACCCAATACAAAATTAAACAATTACAAAATTAACAAAGAACGTGGCTTCACAGAATTAACCCAATTGTCTAAAAGAGTCTAAACAATACAATTAATGTCGGTATCGGTTTTAGCAACATCATCATAAACGTGGCAGGGACAAACGTGACTAAGTCTAATATCCTAGATAGACTCAATGTTAATTGTTATTAAACACAACCTTTCTCACAATAAATCATAAGCTCCGTCCCCTATTTCTTTAACTACTTTCTCCCCAAACTTAAAAACCTAAAAACTCAATCTCAATCTGCCATTTCAGCCAATCTCCAATTTGAAATTAAACCAATCTCACTTCAATCTTATCCCAAATATCTCAAAGCCAATCACAGTATAATAGTCAAATATCAAACACCCTTTTCTCTTCTTGATCAAGATGCTTCAAGATCAAGATGCGACCAGTGATTTCGATCTGCTTATAAATCATGCACAAATAAATCACATCACGAAATACCCTTGGTGATTGATTGATCAAGTGGATTCCAAGAATAAACCAAGAAGTATTCGAATTACAAGATCCATTGGATGGGTCTCAGGTAGGCGTTATGTTTGTTTTATTTTCGGTTTGGATCAATGAAACTTATGGAAACTGAGATCTTGAGTGTTGTGTGGGTTTGAGTCGAGTGTTGAGTGAGTCGAGGGTGTGAGGGTGTGAGTCATTGAGATGATTGTTGAGGTATGAGTCTGTTTGGTTGAGAGAGGAGTTTGAGTTCGTGTGTTGGCGAGTCGTGAGTCGAAGTCGATTTGGTGGTGTTGTTGAGTCGGTTTTTGGTTTGTTTCTGGGTTGGTGTTTGATTCGATTTAGGTGATGTTTGGAGTCGAGGGTGTGAGGGTGTGAGTCGAGAGTGTTAGAGTGTGAGTCGAGAGTGGGTGGGTGATGTTTGTTTTAGACGAGAGAGTTTTTGAGAGTGTTCGAGGGTCAGTCGAGGGTTGTTCGATGTCGAGTCTAGGTGTTACGTGTGTCGAGTCTTGTTTTGGTCTTGAGTCAAATCTTGGTTAAAACGAGTTGAAAGTTTCTATCGCAATCTCAAAAGAAATTCCATCGCAATATAGTCCAACCCATCGCAATATTTAAAAGTTTCATCGCAATATAGCTGAAAAAAATTTGGCAGAGTTTCGTCTCAATGGTCCTTAAATCCGTCGCAATCACGATCGCAAAGTGCTATCGCAATCACGTCGGAATAAGGTGTCGGAAAAATGTGATCGCAAAGTAGAACCACTTGGTTATTGCGATCGATATGTCAAAGTATCGGAATAAGGCAGCTGAAACCGTCGGAAAAAGGTGTCGGAAAGAGTATCGGAATGATAAACCCTTATCCGACAAATGAAGAGACAACTTTTAATAAAATAAGATAAACTAAAATAGAAAAACAAAAAGAAACTGATAGAATAAGATAAAATAAATAAATAAAAACTGATACTTTTTAATGAATAAGATTATCCCACCAATAGTTTGTTTGGATTCCCACAAAAATTATACAAAATTGATGATAGGAAAAAAAATGGATTCCCACAAAAAGTATGAAAAACTGATGATAGAAAGAATGATGAGAAAAAACCACGCAACTCCAAAAAGAAAGAGAAACGAGAAAATTTTTTAGAAAGAAAGAATTTTTATTGACCAAATCAATAGATAAAAATAGCCAATCCGTAGAATCGACCATGCTCTTGATACCAATTGTAGGATCGTGTTTTTCTAAGGATTAGGCATTGTATGGATTAATCTATTGAGATGGATGGAGAATGGAGAAACTTAGAGAGAGAAAGAAGAGAGAGAAAGGAGAGAAGAAAGGAAATGGTTGATTATGAAATGTAAGTGTTCAACAACCCCTCCTAACATGCTAGGAGGGGGGGTTTATATAGCCCACCCTACATGTGGGCATATGGGCTATATTGGATCACGAGCCCAATATCGTTGGAGTGACCGATCCTTTCTAAATACGTAAAAACGTATTTCCAACAAGGTGTAACGAGTAGAAGAGGAGGAGGAGGAAGAACCCCAACCCGTCCCCAAGCGCACCCGTAGAAAGAATAAACGGGTAAGGAGAGCCACTGAGACCGTGATAGGGGAACACAATGCCCCCGCAAAGAGACTGCGCGAGGACCACCCTCTATACCAATCTAGGGAGAGCACAAACCAAGCCTCAGGGACGGTGCAGGGTGCTCCCGTAGCTCAGGACGTGCCACTACCAGTTGCGGAGCCGGTCACTCAGGTGCCTCCCACTACGTCAGAGCTGGAGAAAACCAATATGTAAGTCCTCCACACATGCTTGTCATTACTTCTCTCTTACACGTAAAAGGTACTTCCTTCCGTAATAATATTAATGTGTATGTCAATTTTTGTTGCAGGGATGAACAAGCTGGTGCCGCACCTGTCCAAGGGACGAGGAAAGAAAAGGAACGTGTCCTGCATGCTGCATCAACCAAATCTGGCCCAGCCTTTGAGGAAGGTACTCCCACAGCTGCACAAGAGATACCGGTGTCCGGCTCCCCCACACACTTCAACCCCTAGTGGAAGACAACTACCACTTCTAGAATGAGGGACGTAGAAGAATGTCGGGACTACCTGAACAACTGCATTCCACCCGGCCTAGGAAAGGACATAAACTCACTAAGTCATCCAGACTTAGTAGATGAATATAATGGTGCCTTGGTGCATCAGATGGCTATGGGTACCTCCATGCGGGTAAGATTTATGGCCGCCCTAGAGCATGTTGAATCTCTAAAGAGGAAGAATGGCCGGAGGGAGAAAATGATCGAAGACAATGAATCCCGGATTGCCGCCCTTCAGTCCCAACTCGCTTCTGCTGAGGCCACCATTAAGGAACAAGTCGTGCATGCCAATGCTCATGACCAACGTGTGGCCGATCTTGAATCCCAACTTGAGACTACAACAGCTAAGGTATGTATCTGTATAGCATCACACCCACGTCCACATTATGCTTTATACTAACCTTAAGGTATCACATGCAGGTGACTACGACAGATGCTTCGGCGAAGACATCCACTGACCAAGTATCCACCTTCTTGAAGGAGCTTGAAGACGCACATGCATTGATCCAAGGCGAGGAGATGCTGAAAGAGGAACTTGCCAAAGAAAAGACCGCGGTGGAACAGTTGATGGAAGCTTCCACACAAAAGGATATAGAGCTGAACGCCCTTGTCGCAGACCGTGATGAAGTGTTATACCCCCAACTACTAGCAGCCATTGCCGGCCGCAGGTGGATGGTGGGTCATGGGGCGCGCCTAGCCGTTACGAAAGTGTTGGAGGCCCCTCAATTCGTGCAACAATTTGCAGATCTTGTATCAGATGACATCGATCAGGGCCGTCATGAGGGTATGGTTATGGCCGCAGAGTTGATAAGTAAGAAGCAGAATTTTACTAAACATGCCTTCTTTAACACTGGGGCAGCAGAGAAGATGACCGCATCCATGGCTGCTATGCGAGATCTGGAGTACCCATTCTTGGCTGAGCTTGAGTCTACGAAGGATGCGTCCAACAAGGAGATCATGGAGAAGCTAAGCCTAGGTGCATTCTCGCAGGGCGAGGGACACTCCCGGACTCACTTCACACCCTCCCCCAGCCAACTCATTCTTCCCATTTACGAGGACGTCACCAGGATCGTAGTTGGTGAGAAATTATTAAGTGAAGTGTTGGAAGTGAACGCGGCTCGGGCTCTGAACAAGAAAGACCATGGTGAAGCACTGCCTCGATTAGCTGAAGAGCTGAGGGAGATAGGTAAGTTTCTCTCCCCAATGTAGGGCGTTCCTTTATTGACGTAATCTCTGAACAATTTGATTTGTAACAAATATTCGTCCGTGGATGTCCACGATACTTTTATCTTTTGTAACATTATCTGAACACTTAGAATATCATGTTTATGAGTCCGTGGTAATCACGAAAATTTTGATTGTTGGAAACTTACTTATATTCTTTAGATATTATATATCCGCGTCGCATGATATATCATGTCTTACCTAGAATAAAACTAAGTCTATATTTTACTTGACGTGCAGCGTGCGTCTTTACCATGTCCGGCACTATGTAAGTGCGACATATGGAAACTTATTACAACGTCTTGTAAATAAGGTGTCTAGTAAGGATATGATCCGCGTCACTGGGGTTGCATCCCTCTTATGCGACAAGTTGATTTATTAGGTTCACTTAATCCTCTTACCCCGCCTGGGGGCGAATAGTACATGTACGGTTTGAATGAATGCATATGAATAAGAAAAGGCATATAATAATAATAATAAAGAAATCTATAAGACATGACAATAATTTGCACAAGAACGGGCCGTGGAGCTAGCTAGGCACCACGACATTTTATTAGAACGTTTACGATTTTTTTGACAAGAATGAAAATCCTATGACAAATAGAACCGAGAAAGCATGAAAACAAAAATACATGGATCTTTATTGAAGTTGACCATTGCGAAGTATCCATGCGGAGGCCGTAGCCCTTTCAGAGGTAGTACCTTTTAAGGTTGCAAATATTCCATGTACGATCTAAATCACGGCCATCCATGTCATGCAACTTGTACGCGCCTAGCCCTAAAGCTTCCTTGACCTCATACGGCCCTTCCCACTTTGGACCCAACTTCCTTGTGTTCTCCGCGCGACTTGCCTTGTTAGCACGATAAACAAAATCCCCCGGTCGGAAGGAAACACCCTTGACTTTGGAATCGTAATACGCTTTCATACGTGCCTTAGACTTGGCCTCATTAATGGCTGCTATCTCTCTTTTCTCCTCCAACAAGTCTAGATTGACCCGGAGTTGCTCATCGTTCGTGATGACATTAACCTCCGCAGTGCGGATTGTTGGCATCCCAATCTTTGCTGGAATAACGGCCTCAGTTCTGTAGGCCAGCGCGAATGGAGTGTCCCCATTGGCTGTCTTGATCATTGTCCTATGTGCCCATAGGACATGCGGCAGTTCATCTACCCATTTAGCGCTTCGTTCATACAAGCGTGCTTTAATACCTTCACCCAGGCTTCTGTTTGCCCGTTCTACAAGACCATTAGCCTGTGGGTGCTTAACTGATGCGAAACGCCGTGTGATGTTCAACGCCGCACACCAGTCCTTGAATGGATTATCCGTGAACTGTTTTCCGTTATCCTAAATAACCTCACCTGGCAAACCAAAACGACACACAATATTTTCCCAAACAAACTTTTTTACCTGCTTGCCCGTAATCGGTTTCACCGCCTTAGCTTCTATCCAGCGTGTAAAATAGTCCATTGCGATGATCAAGAACTTAACACCTCCTGCCGCCATAGGAAAAGGCCATGCGATGTCAATCCCCCACTTATAGAATGGCCATGAGGATGTGATGGGTGTTAGTTCCTGCTGCGGATGCCGCGGTACTGGTCTGTGCACTTGGCAATCACTGTATTTGCGAATCATGTCTCGTGCGTCCTGATGCATAGTCGGCCAATAGTACCCTGTGCGTAAAGCCCGCACTACTACAGATCTAGGGCCTGCATGTATGCCGCATGACCCTTCATGTATTTCGCTAATCATGCAGCTAGCCTGGCGTGGCCCAACGCATCGTAACCATGGCTGTAGGAAGGAACACTTGTACAGGATACCTTCTCGATGTTCGAAGTGCTGCGACTTCCTTTTTATACGCCGCGCCGCCTTATCGTCGTCTGGACGGGTTTCATCAGTTAGATAGCTGATGATCGGGGTCATCCATGTAGGTCCCTCTTCTTCAACTATAGCTGCGACTTCCCCTCCTGTAATGGATTTTTCCTTGAGTATTTCCACCAATACTTGCTTGGATAGATTGTCGAAGCTTGTAGACACAATTTTGATAAGAGCATCCGCCTTCTTGTTTTCACCTCTTTGTACCTGTTTGATAGAAAACTTCCCAAAACTGACTATGAGCGACTTTACATTCTCCAAGTATTGGATCACGTTGTCCTCCTTGGCTATGTAACCTCCTAGGATGTGATTCGCGACAAGCCGTGAGTCCACGTAGGCCTCAAGGTTGAGGACTCCCATCCTAGCGGTGATTTTTAAACCCGCAATCAATGCTTCGTATTCCGCCTCATTTTTTGTGGCTGTAAATTCAAAACGTAAGGCGTAGGTAAATTCCATTCCGGATTTGTGAGAATAAGGCCGGCTCCTGATCCGTCCGTGCACGAAGATCCGTCAGTAAACAAAACCCACGGTTCCGCAGGAACTTCCTCTTGTTGCACCATTAGTGCGTCCTCCTCTGGCTTCTCGACTAGAAAATCTGCCAAGATTTGGCCCTTGACCGCTGTCATTGGTCTATAGGAGATGTTATGCTCACCTAGTAGAATACTCCACTTCTGTAGCCTCCCGAACACATCTGGCTTGGAGATGATTTGTTTTATTGGCTGATCAGTGATAACCACAATTGGGTGCGCCTGGAAGTACCAGCGCAACCTTTTCGTGGCGTATACCAATGACAATACCAACTTCTCCATAGAGGAATAGTTCAACTCTGGCCCTTGTAATGTTCTACTTATGAAGTAAACTGGAGTCTGGACTGTATCCCTATCTGTCATGAGTACTGCGCTTATTGCTCCGTGTGTAGCCGACAGATACATGATGAGCTCTTCCTTAGGTTGGGGAGCCACTAGCATGGGAAGAGCTGCGAGGTGCTGCTTAAGCTGGTCAAAGGCTTCCTCCACCTCCTTAGTCCAGCAGAAATATCCTTTCTTTATGCACTTCTTTAGTGTTTTGAACAGGGGTAGTGATTTTTCCGCGGACTTCGACAAGAACCTGTTTAGCCCGGCCAACTTTCCATTTAGTGATTGTACCTCTTTTCGTGTCCGAGGGGATGGCAACTGTATCACTGCGTCCGTCTTTTCCGGACAAGGCTTGATGCCGTTTGGATCAATCATATATCCAAGAAACATCCCTTCATTTGCCCCTAACGTGCACTTTTTTGGATTCAGTTTCATGTTGATTCTCCTCAACGTGTCAAACGTCTCCTAGATATCACGGAGAAGTGCTTCCTCCGTATGAATCTTGATGACCAGATCGTCAACATAGACCTCAAGGTTGCGGCCTATCTGGGAATCGAAGGCTTTATCAACAAGTCGCTGATATGTCGCTCCGACGTTCTTTAGTCCGAACAGCATTTTTATGTAACAATACACGCCGTGACTGGTGTGAAACGCCGTCTTTTCCTCATCTTCTTCCGCCATCAGGATCTGATGGTACCATTTGTATGCATCTAAAAAACACTTGAAAGGGTATCCACATAACACCTTCCAATCAATTTCTGGTAGCGGATAGCAGTCTTGGGGACAAGCTTTATTCAAGTCTGTAAAGTCCACACACATGCGCCAACTCCCGTCATGCTTCTTGACCATGACTGGGTTGGATAACCACTCGTGGTAGTATACCTCGCGCATAATTCCTGCGTCTACTAATTTCCGTACCTAACCCAGTATTACCTGGCTGCGCTCTGGTGCTTGACCACGCTTCTTTTGTTTAACAGGAGGATATCCCTGACGGATTTGAAGTTTATGTTCTGCTATTGAATGCGGCACACCTGTCATATGCTTAGGTTCCCATGCGAATACATCCAGGTTTGCTTTTAGGAGAGAGCATGTAGAATATTGATAATCAATGAATCTATGAAGGGGTTTGTTGATTTCTAGAGAGAGAAAGTTAGAGAGAGAAAGTGAGAGAAACTATGTGAATTTTATTAAATGGAAAAACAAGAAATGACAACAACCAACCCCTTTCCATGGTGGAAAGGGGTATTTATAGTTCCAAGCATAACATGGGCTTGGGCCGGTCCATGACAAGCCCATGGACCGGTTCTTACTTAAGTTAATAAGTAACTAATGACTACTTTCTAACTACGAGCTATTACAACATAAATATTATTGTAGAGTGACCGATACTTCTAATATACGTAAAAACGTATTTCTAACAGAGCACATGGCCCTCTTGCCGCTATCCGAGAGCGTTACCCCTATGGACACCTCTTGTTCCGGGTAATCGGGATGGATCGCCACCTTCCAATTGGGGGGTGGTGATCCTTCCTTAATGGAAACAGGCTGGACTGGTGTTGTCACGGCGTGGCATTCAGATGCCGGCACGATCGAATTGTAAATAGTAACAATTCCCCCTTCCACAGGGAACTTAATCATGCCATGAGCCGTAGACGGAACTGCCCGTATAGCCAGGATGCTTGGTCTTCCAATAATCCTATTGTATGGAGAGTGTGAGCGTATCACCATAAAGTTCATCCACGCCGTAGTGGAATGTTCTTCATTCCCAATGGTTACTAGCAGAAGCAGTTGTCCTATTGGTCAGATAGTGTCTCCACTAAAGCCAATAAGTGGCGACGTGGCCGGTACTAATTAGCTTCTTATCTTTGGTCGTAGCTGTACGAAACAGTGTTCGTAGAGTACTTCCGCCGATGACCCTCCGTCCACATACATACGGCGAACGTTGTGGGTTCCAATGCTTATCTCAATCGTGAGAGGTGCATCAGCCACGTTGCTGGCCGTAATAGGAGGGAATGAGATCTCTTTTCCGCGCAAAAATTTTTGACTGATTTTCTGCTTTGTGCGGCGCTGCCAAGATTGGATCATATATATAGTCGAAGGTTTATCCTTTTGGGGATCCTTCTTATCGTGCTTTTTATTATCCTTTCAATCCTTCCAATCTTTGACCAAATGTTTGAGTTTGCCTGATTTGATCAGTGACTCAATGTGCTTCTTGAGTTGGATGCATTCCTCCGTGCAGTGGCCCTTGTCGTTGTGGAATTCGTAGAAGCGATTTCCTTAACGGCGGTCCATCGGAGTCGTCATTGGGGGAGGCCTTGGGAAGTTCGCCCCTTCTGTCAATAAGATGTCCCAGTAAGTCATCTTTAGGGGGGTGAATTTTTCATCCGACCGTCCTCTTTTATTCTGACTCTTGTAGTCCGAACCCCTTCCATTGCTTGGTTGCTTTGACCACCCAACTACCTCTTGGGATGGTCGTTTGATCGATAGTTGTGGTTTCCCTTTGTAGGATAGGCCGAGGCTACCGCGTTTTCTCCTTCTACAAAGTTCCTGTCCCTTTCCATGAGGTCGTCATACTTCTCCGGTCGTTTGTCGTTGAGGCGCCTAATTAATTCATTCTCCGTTATGGCATGCATGTAGTCAGAAATTTTTAGGAGCTCTGCATCGTTTTTGTGCGCGTGCACTCTTCGTTGAAACGTTCCGTGAAGTCCTCCGTAGATTCTCCAGGCCGTTGCTTGACGATTGCTAATGAGACTGGATCCCTATTATACTTCTTTCGCTGAGTATAATTGTTTTTGAACGCAGTGCGCAACTCACTGTAGCTATCAATGCTTCGGGGAGGAAGTCCCTCAAACTAATCACGGGCATTGCCAATCAAGGTCGAATTGAACATCTAGCACCATATAGGCATAGGCCATCGTTCGATCTTTGGCTGTGTGTCACATATCTTTAGGTGATCATCCGGATCATCAGACCCATCATAGGTTTTGACGCATGCTGGCATACGGAGCTTCTTATCCTCGGAGTAGTTCCGTATGCGGAGGGTGAAGGGATCCTCCCTAGGGTCACACCATGGGCGGGAGAGGTCTTCCCCCTCCACATCATGATAGTAAGGGCCATCGTAGTATCCCTCATCATCCGAGGGTGGTGGAGGAGTGTACCTAGGTCGCCGACGCTTGGGGGGATGGTCATCCGAGTCCGACCCGGAAGGGCCGGGAGAAGGGGGCGATGCTCTACTTCTTAGCTGAAGATCCCTTTTGTGGGAAGAGCTAGGAGCCTTCTTCCCACTGTTCACTCTATCCCAAACGCTGGTGCGGCGATTGTTCCTGGTTGATTCCAACACCGGGCGGTCGGCAGAGCCGTCGGACCTATCTCCTTCCTCACGAGATTGTAGTAGTTCCTGCATAACGAGATCCCCTATGCGCTCGAACACATTCCGGGGTCGCGAGTTTTCCTCCAAGTGGTTTCGCTCCTGTGGGCGCGCCTTCCTCTTCTTTTGAGTTTGAGGAGAGGCTCCGGATACGGTCCTGCCAAAGTTGAGCCTAGATTGGAGGTTCCTACCTAGGCTTAACCTTGACGTGATACCCGGGACGATCCTCTCAAAATTTTGCGTGAGAACACGAGCGAGGTCTTCGTCACTAAGTGGTTCCACTTCTACTTCTTCCTTGATTGATGGCCTGCGTGGCTCCTTGTTAGGGGCATTAGGCGCACTCCCTGGATCAGGGTTATCCATGGTCATGGTTGGTGGTGGGGTATTAGTGGACGTGCCTGTCCCACCCAAAGACTGAAAAACGTTTCGGTTACTCGGTCCACCTGTTTGGCTGCCAGGGGACTGGTTGGGGATGAGTATCCCATCCCCTGTGGACTTCCGATTGGCAAGATTCGTGTTCCTGGGATTCCCTTGCGGATGTCCCTTCGTCATTGAAAGAGATCAAGATGAAATTTGTTCTTAGCTTAGTGTTTAGGTCCCACGGATGGCGCCAAGTTGTTGATACAAAAGTTGGATGATCCTTGCTAGACCCGAATTAGGCTTAATTCGAGTTGGCTGGGCTCTGGCTCTTGCACCAAGTGAATAGTCTTGCTGAGATCCTGCACAATAAAGTAACACGCGTTAAGCTTACCGTGGGAATGTATCCCACGATTAGACTCCGGCGTGAGAGTAAGTAATCGGTTAGGGTTAAGAATCGGATGTGAGGTTTAGAGTATGGAGAATGTAATACCTTTATGGAACCCTTGGGGGTTCCTTATATAGGTAGTGAAACCCTAATGGACTCACTGTTTACTTCGGCCCCAAGTATAGGATAACCAACATAATTAGCTTGATTGTTATCTTCTAATTATGGCTAGTGTATATCTTATACTTTAGGGTGAATCCCAACCCTAATAAGATTGTAATTCTGTCTAACCCTGTCCCGGCTGTACCGGGCCATGGGCCGCACACACTTTATGCGGCCACTGTTTATTCAAGCCCATAAGCTTAACTGACTAACCCAACCCATTCGTGATGGGTCAGATATGGGTAGTACCCATGGGCCGGGTCCATGACCCGGCTGGGGACTATACGTCATCCGAAAGTGTTTTGATCATCATGCATGTGATGATCTTGGAAAGATTATCTTATTTTGATCATAAAAAGGTGTATTTTTTATCTTTGATTTTTGTTAATATTTAAATACAAGTGTTTTTAGGAGTGCTTGGTTGATGGGTATGATGGTAGAGTGATTCTAGAAGTATGGGAATGGTTATATTTGGTGAGAAAATTGATTTGATATGATTTTCTAAACTGTATATTACATCAGTGGGTTAAAGGCTATTTTTCGTGGGTTTAAGATTTGATATAGGCTGAGATTATTTGAAATTGTTGTAGAGTTTTCCGAGACGCTCGTTTTGGTATAAGATAGAGCTTCTAACTCATTACGAGTCAAAAGTTATGCTAGTTTTAGTATTCGTGTACCGGGAGACGCAAATCGGAACAATCCGAAATTGTGGCTGATTTTGAGTCGACTCTCGGGGACTTTAGGCTTGGTTATACTATGGATAATTCTGATTTTCAAAGTTCATAAACCTTATATGATGAGTCTAGTAGTGTGTTCAAAAGGTGGAATGTCAAAATAATACTTTTAAAGTGGTCTAAATGGTTTTACAAAACAAGTATACAATTATGTCCCAAATTTTAAGGTCGAGCAAAGTGTCGAGCTGATGGGTTTTAAAGTATGAACTTTGGCTCAAAATTTGGCAGGGTCTTATATAGGTTATAAGTGGCTTTGACACCAAATTTCGTCTAAAATGGGCAAGTCTAGATAGGGTAGATCGGTGTGTACATTCGGAGTGTACTTGCTGATTTGTATTGGACACGTAGTTCAATGCTCGTGTGACGTGAGTTTGAGTATTCACTATCGGACATGGTGACTTACTCAAGTGCTTAGTCATTATATAAATGACTTAACTACTGTCCTGATTAAGGTAAATGAATAGTTTGACTTGCGTTGACTTGGCGTCGTATGACGGGTCAATTTCAGGTGTACAGGTGTTTAAACGGGTAGTGTTGGATAAATGGGTTAATATGGATTCATTTGTTTCGTGTCAATGGTTTTGAAATATGAATAGTTTGAAAACATGAGTCATATTATATTTGGTACATATCGGTACTTGAGTTCGAGTCTTAACGCGCGCCTTATTTTGATAGGTTGCGGTTTTCGTGTTTCCCGGGCATCCATATTGTCGGTGATCGTCTCACTACTATTGTTTCTACTCAGTTGATGAGTACCGTGATTGACTTACCTCGTGGCTAAGGTGAGTTCATATCCCCTTTTTACTTGTACATGGTTTCTAAACATGGGGTGAGATTTTACATGGTGGAACACAACCATTTAAAAACTGTATGCTATCCAGAACTTGTATGCTATCCAGAACATGTATGCTTTCCAGATGAATTTAATGGTATTATTGCTTTTTCGACGTTAGCCTTGAGTTTCCTCTCCTGATCATGAACCGTTAATTGTCCCGTATGCTTTGCGCTAAGCGCGAATGTTGTGGGTGGATCCATCGGGATTGACAATCCCCGTCCCGATTACCTTGATGCACATACATTTGTTGATACTTGAGTATTTAGGCTGAATACTCCCTAGAGGAACTTACATTTGAGTTAAGCTTCGGTTCATGAGACTAAACAGCAATAATATACATCGTGACTATGTACAATGTACATAGTTATCCCCCCATTACTTGTTTTACAAATTCTATTATGTTCCACACCTTTACTGCTAAACCTATGAATATCACTTGACTTTATGTTGACGATTTTACATGTTTAATCTCAGGTTTAATTACTTAGCTTTGCTTGGATGGGAGCCCGCAGGATATCATCGCAGCTTGGAGATTTCTGTGTATATTTCAGCTTTTTTTATCTAAAAACTGACAGAATATTTTTCTGTACTTTTAGTAAATAAGAGTTATAAATCATGATGAAATAATAAATCTTTCCGCATATAAAACTATGGGACCTTTGTATAAAAACTCTGATATTTTATGATGTAATGTACATGTTTTTATTACGTCAACTTTGTGTCAACAGTAATTCATTGTTTATTGTACCATGCCGTGTTACCCCCTCGTTGCCTAGTTATTCCATGTCAGATTCTGGGGGTCTCACATCTTTCACAATAATAACCGGCAACTTATCGTCTTCTTCCAAGAATACGTATTCGAGGCGAGGAGGAAGATCTTTCAACTCGAGGATTGTTGGTTCCTCGATTGAAGATTTTGGTTCAATAATCATAACCTCCATCGGCGGAGGAAATGGGAAATCGTTTAGAAAATCCTTGATAATCGAAAAGTCCTCATCATCGTCGAGGTCTTCGTTAGAAGTTCGAGGTACATCAAACTCTTCCAAAGTAAAACCACCTCCTTCAAATGGAGTGAAAGATGGTGTTGAATTATCAAGAATGGGATCGAGCATAGTGGGATTGCCACTATTTGCTTCATCAGTAAAACCTAAAATTTCTTGTGAAAATTCTTCGCAAACAACATCGATTAAATCAACATGGTTCATTGTCGCGATAGAATAAACATGAGAAAGTTTGGAGTTTTGAGTTGCGTTTATAACAAGTTCCTCGTCGTTGAAGCGTAAGGTGATTTTTCGAGCATGCACATCAATAACCACTTTCGACGTATCTAAAAATGAACGACCTAAAATAAGAGGAACTTGAGGATCCGTGGGAATATCGGTTACGATAAAGTATACCGGATAATAGAACTTTCCCACTTTCACAAAAACGTCTTCGGCCGTTCCACATGCGGGAATTGTAGAATGATCGGCCATCTCGATAGACATTTTTGTAGGAGTAAGATTAGGAAGATTGAGCGACTTAAAAATGTCAAGAGTCATCAAATTGATACTAGCACCAAGATCGGCAAAGGCGTAGCATTCTTCCATATCTTGGATACCACACGGAATTAAAAATTTATCGGGATCACCGACTTTTTGAGGTATGCGGTTAAGATAAACCGATGAACAACTAGAAAATTTTTTCAATTTCTCCATATCGTTCAACATACTTTTAAAGTTGGCGGCAAATCAGGCATCATGATTAAAGCGTCGGTAAAACTTATGTTAAAATGCAAATCACGAAACATCTTAATAAAAAGCTCAAATTGATAGTTGTTACGTTCTTGCAATTTGTGATTGTGACGTCTCGATGGGTAAGGTAAGGGTGGTGTTGGGTGGGGCATAGGCATAGCCTTTGGAATCTCGAGTTCCAAACTTGGTAAAGGGTCGACCGTAGGTGTGGCTTGAGCGATACTTCGTGGGATTGAAACGTGCTCCTTTTCGACCACCACCTCGGGTTCTTCCTCAATTTCCTCCATCGTATGAGTAATTGGTTGAGGAGTCGACTCCTTAAAGGTCTTACCATTATGTGTGGTAATCACTTTCATCTCTCACTTTGGGTTTGACACGGTGTTGCTAGGAAGACCACCCGAAGTAGAGGCTTTGTTCATCATAATTGCTTCCAAAATAGCATTAAGCTTAACGTCTTGCTTAGCGGCACTTTGGTCTATCCTTTGTTCAAGCCTAGATTGACTTCGTTTAATTTTGTTGTTTTGACCTCTAATTTGATTTGCAAAATCGTTTTTCAACTCAATTTTCATGTTGGCATTTTCCCTAGCAAAATTTGCTAATTCCCTTGTGTTTTTAGCCGTTTCCCTAGCTTGACTAGCCAATTGCTCTTGGATATTTTCGAGAATCTTGTCATTTGCCATAGCATAATTCAAAAAGTCATTTGAAACCTCTTTAATGTAAGCATTTTGAAATCCTTGACTCGGGTTTTGAAAATTACGGTTTTGATTTTGGTTTTGCACTTGATTACTAGTCCCTTGGTTGTCATTGTTGTTACCCTTATAATTGTTCCTTTGATTTCCTTGGTAACCAACTTGATTGTTACGATAATTGTTAGCATTTTGATTTGGTGGAAAACCCGGTGGCGTCATCTGATTAGTGCGGGTAACTTGACCGTTTTGGTTATAAGTTCTCGTGGCCGCGTAGGCACTCGAAGTGTTACCACCAGCGGTAATGCACTCGGAGAAATCATGACCTCCACCACAATAAACACAAGAAACCTCAACCGCTTTAGTAGTAGCGGGAGTGGGTTGTTCACCAACTTTAAACTCTTTCAATAATCCTTTAATCTTATCAAAAATCTTGTTTTCCAAATTAGCCTCTATTTGGCAAACATCAATGGTATGTGACAATGAAGGCGAAGACGAAGCCTTGTTAACACTCGGTGTGCTACGAGGGCTATAAACCTTGGACCTATTTTCAATGATCAACAATGCTTCCTCGACCGTTTTACACAAAAAATTACCACCCGCGACGGCATTAAGATAATCTCGTTCATGATCGTTCAATCCATTGTAAAACGTGTCGATTTGATGTAAGTCGGAAAAACCGTGATGAGGACATTCATGCAACATTGTTTTAAACCTATTCCAAGCCGTTGAAAAAATCTCATTGTATTGTTGTGAAAACTTTGAAATCTCGTTTTTCAAATGCGTAGTCTTAGAGGGCAGGAAAAATTGGTTCACGAACTTCGAAACGAGATCCTTCCATGTCAATATAGAATTGGGTGGCTCTTTATCTAACCAAATTTTAGCGGGCCCCGCTAAGGAATACGGAAAAAGCATCATCTTAATCACGTCATTCGAGACGTCCTTAAACTTGCAAGTCGACGTAAGACGATTGAAATGGAGAATGTTGTTATGAGGGTTGTCCTTTTCGTCACCATGAAACTTGTTGTTTTGGATCATGGACAATAAACCCGTCCTAACCTCAAAATTCTCCGCAAGGATAGCGGGAATCACAATCGGTTCTCGATAACCCTCGGTGGGTGCTTGAAGCAACTCCATCATAGTACGATTAGCCATGGAAGCTTCTTGTTCTACGATGGGTTCGTCAATGGGAGATTCTTCACTAGAAGGGGTTGGTGTTCCTTCCTTTCGGTTTCAACGTTTACGTGCACGTTTTGCTTGGTTACGAGTTTGCATAAACGTCACGTACAACGTGGGGATGAGCAAAGAAGATTCTTTTTGGTGCTTTTACTTTTTCAAATTTTTTGTGCTTTTGATTGTTTTTAACTTTTTTGGATTTTTCTTGTGAATTACGTAGACACAAATCTACAAATCTCCCATCGAATCGATTTCTCGATTAAAGGAGCCTCAAGGAATGGAAACGATCACGTAGAGTGAACGCATTCGACGACTTTAGAACGTTGGTGGAACACCAAAACGTTCAAGAGGGTTTAATCTTTGAAACCAAACAAATATATATGATACGTAGATAATACTTTCGCGGCAAACCCTTGATTAGCCCTTTTTCTCTTAACACGCACAAGCAAGCGGGGGAAACGAGGCGGCGCTAAGCACTTAAGAGCCTTTTTCCCTTAGGTTGTGAAATACAACCGCCTTATACCCACCTTATAGTTTGTGTTAATTAAAATCAAGCTTCTCGAAAGTAATTATGTATTTTGCCTTTTTCTTTTGCTTTAGATTCGAATAAAATAAGTGAGTGATGAAATCCCAATTAAGGTTGCGTTTTCACGCTTTTGGAGATATTGTTGATTTATTGTGATACGTATACACTATAATAATAATATTCACAAAAACAACGAAAACCAATAATACGTATGATTAGAGTGCTAATCACACAAATACTAATTATGGATAATATCAAAAACAAAAATTTTCAAACTTAACACAACACGCCTCCCCGGCAGCGGCGTCAAAATGGTTGTAGTAAAATCACACTTGTTTAGGAAAACAAGGTAAAAGCGGTAAGTATTAAGCGTACGTTTAGGAAAACGTAAACACTTATGACCCTTTTTGTGAGTTCGTTCCCGAGTAGGATTAATGTGTGTGTTAAACTTGAGAGTATTTGAGATTGATATTGATGAGACAAAGGAAAATTAAAAATGATGATGGTTACGCTTAAAATTAAACTACGACGAATGATAAAACGTAAAACGTAAAAACGTAATTTAATCTAAATATTTATTAAAAATAAAAAACAAATCTAAATCAATATAAATAAGAATAAAAATTTGAAAAAAATATTTTAAAACTTATTTCCAGTTTAATATTCAATTTTAAATGCTATTTAAAGCCTTAAAATTCAGTAGAATTAAAAATAAATCCAAATTATGATTTTATCAAATTAGAATCTTAATTATATTATATAAAAACTAAAAAGTATTTTTCTTGGTTTTTAAAAACTAATTTACTATTTTTAAGTGACTAAAAACTATTAAAATACTAAAATAATCCTAAAAATTAATTAAAAGATGACAAAAATAATTTTCCTTTTCTAAAAATCTTAACTTAATGTATTTTAAGTAAGAAAAATGAAAAAGTTGAAAAAATATTAATTTAACCCTAATAGGACAAAAATAGATTTATTAAAAACTAATTTAACTTAAAATAATTCTAAAAAATGATTAAATAAAGTGAAAAATGAAATTTCTTTTCCAAAAATATTAAAATACTTAACTTAAAACAAGAAAATTGGAAAAACAGAAAAATACAACTTTTTGGCACTAAAAGACAAAAATAGAATAATAAAAATCTATTTTAAATTCAAAATAATGCAATAAATATTAACCTAATCAGAAAATTAAAATTTATTTTTCTAAAATTACTAAAATAAATCAATTATCATGAGAAAAATTAAAAATATTGAAAACTATGATTTTAAGGTACTAAAGATAAAATAAAAGGAAACTGAAAGTGACAGGTTGTTTGTTTTTGTTTTTTAATCTAGCAGTGGCTAGAATTACTCTAGCAGTGGGAAATTCTTCCCACTGATGAACCTCATAAAACCAAGTTGGACGATTTTATGCTTGGTTAGTTTGATTCTTTGGAAACAAAAGGCACCCCCACACTCATGGAAGTGTGGGGAGTCAATATAAGCACAAAAACACTCAGATCCAAGCAAGAAAAAGCAAACACGTAAGCAAATCGAGTTACTGATATAGGTTAGTAGGTCTGGTGACTATAGAATGATATAAATTGCACTTTGGTGAACTTCAAAGCTCAAGATCTATCCCCCTAGCAGTCCACAAGCAAACACAAGAACTATTATACTTATACTAACATACACCCTAACTGATGACCAAAGTTCAAACTAGAAAGTACTAAAACAACCTTGTTTTTAGCAGATTTAATGTAAGTTTCTGTTTGATGCAATATTTTGAAACACAAATCTTTTTAACACTCTAACTTAATCTTAACCACTACTCAATGCATTATAGACTAACTAGATTAACAAGTTTAGACAAACTTTAACACAATCACATACCACCTTATGCATCAAAAAGGCATATCTAAACACCCTTTATAAAGCTGAATAACATGATTTGCAAGCCAAAATATTTATTTGGATTACAAGATTCTATCAATCATTTAGTTAAGTCACATATTACTCAACATTGACATCAAACATTCAGAACAGGCAAATTCAGCAAGAAACTCATAAACATGAATTTAATAGAAAATAGAGATAGAAAAAGGGAGATTAGCAAACCCCAGGGATGTACTATCCACACCCCCAAATTTTTTTTGAGCTTATGTTCTAGCTTAAACAAGAACAAGCTTCCATTATAACAACCCTGCTAAGAAAAAAAATCAAGAAAATGATAACATATTTATGCAATATGAAAAAGTGGTGCAATGATTTTACTCAAACTTTGGGACTAACGGTGAAAGACTTTGAACAAGCCTTATGCTTGTCACTTGTATGTGATTTCCAACAAGGACATCACACACAAATGATCCAAACATAAGTCATGGTTACAAAGGATTTTCAAAAACAGATAAAAAACTTGTATACTTGCAAACTTGGAAACCTTTTTGAGCACTATCCCAAACCAACAACCAATGTGTTTCTCACTTGCACTTGATATTCAACAAGAATATCAGGTGCATATGATCAAAATACACTGATTGGACTAACCACAGAAAACAAAACTTGATGAACAAATGATAACTTGAAAACTTTTTGAAACCGAATAATAAACAACAAATTTAAAGTAAACTTGCAACAAATGTAAATAACTTGGATCTTGATTCTCATCAACAACACTTTACCACTTTTTCATTTCATAAAAAGAGGATTTACAAGGTAGTGAAAAAAGGAGAAAAAAGAACAGCTTACTACAACCCTAATGTGCCTTTATATATTGAGGCCACATTCATTCTAGAATCAATAAGAAGATGGAAACCCTAGAACAGTGAATTCCTATAATGCCCTCCTCAAATCTTGAAGATGCCAATAAAATGCTTATTTTTGAATTGAGGTCTTGGTCATATGTGCTGCTCCATGTGATGCCAGGAGGTATGCAAGGATCTTGGCCGTTTGATATGTGTGGAGACTAAGTAAATGAATCCAAATCATTGAAGTTCTGCCACTGTTTTGTCTTCATGCCATTTTTGGAGCAGGGGAGCTCGTGGGTGGTCCCATGGGTGATGTGGACAAGGGGATAAGGGTGGGAAAGGTATTAGTTGTAGGTTAATCAGAGATCTGGACTTGCTTAACGACTAATTTTTGTGATTAATGAAGGAGGGTAATTAGGGTTCTATGATGAACAGGGGATAGGTTTTGATTCAGTTTTAGGGAAAGTGGGGTGTCAAGCGCCAAAGTTTATTATTAATTAAACTCGTTAAATTTTTTTTATTAATAATAAATTTGGTTAAGTGGATGCTGAGTGGGAGGGGTGACGTGGTGAAGGAGTTGAGGTGGAGTATTTTAAGTGGTGGAGGATGTGAGGTGTCATGACTGGATTAGATGGTGAGGTTTTATGTCTGCCAGCTTTGGCCCCTCTCTTTCCCAAATGTTCCTATATGAAGTTATTACAGCTTATCTTGAAACCCGTTTGTTAAATAAGTTTATGTTTTTGCAATTTGGCCACAAAAACTTTTTCCAAATGTAAATAAGGGTATTTCTTATATTTTCTTGGATTTTCAAGGGTCATTCATGTCATGTATTCAACTTTGGAGGTATTTTCTTGCATACTTGACTTTGTGGAGGACTAAAAGTGACAAGTCTTCATTTTGTAGGGATCATTCTTGCCAATTCTTCAAAGTTGAGGGTCGTTTTTGTAACTTTGACAAACTTTAGGGACCAAACTTGTAATTATGAATATACAAGGGTATAAAGTGTAATTTCTTTATTAATGAAGGACCCTTCTTGTACATTTTCAATTCTTCAAGGACTTTTCTTGGAAATTCAACACTTGGGTCCGGTTCATTGTGCGGCTTCGTTTCCCGTGTTCGTTTTTGATTGATTTTTGTGATCTTTTGTCTTTTTCTCGATATCCGTACCTAAAATACACATTGAGCAAACACAAGCGTATTTATAGCACTTTTTATGATATTTTTACCATTTTAAGCCCGTTTTGAACAATGAGACCATGTATAAAAGCAGTCTCATCAAGGATGCCACGAGAAGACAATCAACAGGCTACATCAAAACACGAAGATGAAATTAACGACTGAGATGGGCTTCTTGTAGCTACTACCACAATTAGACAATCGCAAATTTGTTTTTTTAATCAAAGGCCAAATTAATCACCAAGGGCCAACCGTTTCATTAATGAGGAAGGTGAGAAGGTCCAACCGTTCGATAAAAGGGCAACCCATCATTAATTAAGAGATCAAGGGCCGTTGTTTTAACCTCTTCTGAAACAGAACTGCGTGGTGTGTGAGATTGTTGAGAGAGAGATGAGAGGGAAAACGGAATGGTGTGTGAGATCTTGTGAGAGGGATGAGAGGGAAAGGAAACCATTGTTTATTAGGTATCTGAGGGGAATCACTGTTCCTATGGAAACGTGATTCCCCTCTATTATTAATAGATTAATTATTTATGTCATTAAAAGTTTCTATTGTTAAGTATAATTAGTGTTGTTAGTTATACTAATACTATTGAGTTTAAGTTGTTAGTATACTTAGTGTTGTTAAGTATAATAGTTGTAAAAATTGTTGTAGCTTGTATTTTCTTGGTTTTTGGACTAACATTTTACATGAAAAGTTAAGATTGATGATGAACATGTTGTTTGGAATGGAATTTAGGTTTATGGTGGTAACTCAAAGTTAATGTTTCTAGGCATGAGTTACTATGTTGGGTCAAGTTAATGCATTTGAGGGCATTTTCTATGAATAGTAACGCTACTGCTTCTAGCTAAGAAGCAGAGTAGGACAGTGACAACATCTTTAAGACTTAATCCAAGGCAATACCTACTGAATTTGGTTTCCTATAAACTAGTTCAGGTGGTGGTCCCACGTGCCATGAAACCATGGGGGATGTTATTGCTCAAAATAGGTTTAAGAGTACATATAAACAATCCAATGATTCACTGCTTGCAAGAGGTGACACACTTTAAAGTGTGGAGGATAGAATGAAACTAATGGAATTGATCGATTTATGTACCAACTTGCAGCACAAGATTGTTGGCATGAAGATGACAAAGGCCATTCAAGATACTTAGATTGATAGCTTGAAGAGGAGATTCAAGAAGTTGTAAAAGTCTAACAAGTCAAGAACTCATATGCTCAAGATGTTATACAAGGTTGGTGTGGGTGACATGGTAGAGTCCTCGAACATTGATGAAAGTTTGGGTGAGGATGCATCTAAACATGGAAGGAGAACCTTGAGAGTATATGAAACGGATGAGGGTGATGAATTTAGACAAATAAATGATGATGTTGATGAAGAGACAAACGATGATGATACTTTGGTTGAGGTATTAGTAGAAGTAATTGATGCTGCTAAGGTAATTCTTAAAGTTAGTGTTGCTAGAACAACAGTTAGTGCTGCTGCAACTACTGCTGCTACAACAACACTAATTGGTGATGCTATTATAGCTCATAAGCAAAAAGGGATTGTAATTCAAGAGCCAAGTAAGTCTACTACAACAACTTCTTCACAACAGTCAACACAGGGAAAGGGTAAGGAAAAGGTGATAGAACCTGAGAATCCCTTTAAAGAGGAAAGATCAGGTTATGCAAGATGAAGAAGTTGCTTGAAAACTTCAAGTTGAATTTGATTAAGACGAGGAAAGGTTTGCAAGGGAAAACGCAAAAAATGAAGAAGCTAACATTACTTTGATTGAAACATGGGATGGTATTCAGGCAAAGATTAATGTTAATTAGGCTTTAGCTGAGATACTTCAAGCATAAGAGTAAGAAGAGTTAACTAATGTAGAAAAGGCTAAATATTTCAGGGAACTCTTAGAGACAAGAAGAAAACACTTTGCAGCAAAAATGGCAGAAGAGAAAAGGAACAAACCACCAACCAAAGCTCAACAAAGAAATATCATGGTTACCTATCTAAATAACATGGAAGGGTATAAAATCACAGATTTAAAGTCAAAAGATTTTGATACTCTCAATAGGATGTTTGACAGGGAATTCAAGAGGGTAAACATGTTTGAAGACTTTAGGAATGAGTTGGTTGAAGGAAACGAAGCAAAGAGAGCATGAGAGGAGCTAATAAAAGAGATTTCGAATAAGAAAAAGGTGGATGATGATCAAGAAACAACAAAGCTACAATATTTAATTGAAATTGTTAATGATAAAGATGACATAACAGTTGATGTTGTTCCTTTGTGAAAGTACCAAAATACGCCTATTGTAATACTATAACTCGAATATAAGATAACACTTAATGATTTTACTTTTCAAATGATTAATGCTTTATTACTTATAAACAAATTATTACAAAGTGTTATGGATCATACTTGTTGAATGACAATAAAGAAGAAACCCTTTGAACAAGTAAACTTGTTTAAGACTCAAGTTTATAAATGAACCTAAGAGTCGTTGGTAGACAACAAAGGACGCCAGAGGTTCAACAAGGAGAAAAGACAAAGATATTATCATTTAATACAAGTGATGTTTTTCTCCTCTTTGCTATTCCTATTTATAGTGGTACGAGGTTGCTTCCTGAGTGGGAGTAGTTGGCACGTGTCAACTTCTGAATGGAAGCAATACACTTCATTAAATGCATGTCTCTTCTTGGACATGCCTTTAACCAACTTTCCGTGAACAGTTCTACCAACTTTTCACTTTTCCTTCTAGGTCGTATTAGGCTCCTTTATCTTGAATCTTGACTTTGTCCCGCCCAAAGTGGTTTAGAGATTCTCCCGCCTAAACTATCAAAGGATAAAGCAAGTCTCTGCTTGCTTGATCTTCATAGGGTCTTGATTGACCTATGAGCATTGCCATCTCAAAGGTCCTCGAACACTATCACATTCCTTCTACATACCAGCTCATCCATAAGAGCTGGTGAGTATGACTTCAGATAATCTTCGACTTCTTTGACGTTGTCTTTGACGTGAATGTTTCTGGTGGCCCGTCTGAGGCTTTGACTTCAGCTGGTCTTGTCTCTGTCGCTGGACTCTCATAGCGACTTGTAACACTTTGTCTAATTTACATTAAATCCGTACTGGGCCATAGTTATAACTTTCATTAGCCCAAAAATCTTCCCTTATTTGAGCATAAATTATACTAAGTCTAAAATTATTGTAAGTGAGTACACAACTTCTTCTTATACATAATTTAACAAACATACTTGAAATTTTATTAAACAACCTAGTCTATTACAAATACACCAAAAGGTGATTACAAGATAAAATAATAAAGGTCTTTAAAAGTCAAGATTTTGCTCATAGATTTTCTCAGCCTCAACTTTGTCAATTCTTGAGTTGATCTCAACTTCAAACTCATTATCCAGAGCATTTGCCTATTCAGAGTTCAGGATGAGTCCATGCCCGAGTCTGATGAGTTGGATTGTGGAGGCTAACCTCAGCTCGCATTCCCTTTGGAAACAATACTCATCATTTCTGTTCATAAATACCATACCTCTTTCAGGCTCTAAGTAGGCTTGGTCGTCAACAGGTCTGGTGATTTCTATGGGGAGTAAGATGTTTCTGAACATCCCATCGACTACCACATCCTTTGTGAACAATCTTTCAAAGATCTGGCCCATTGGTGTTTTACGTTTCCTAGTATTCTTGGGTTGCTCCTCAGAAAGCTGATGAGGTAGAGGGACGTTGAGTTTGTGAGCTGTTTCTTTTACCCAACCAATTTTGGCTTAAAGGTTTTTCATCATCTGAGTTGCCCCAGAGAAAGGAGTTCCAACCATTCAGAGAGTCCCAAACTCTTGAGCATTGTCGACTTTATAGTTGGTTGGTTGGTTCCCTCTAAAGATAGCCATGACCACCCTTTTGTTCTTATCTATAAAGCAGTTATACTTGGTGATGGGATCAAGGTTGGTTATTTCATTTACTATCTTTAGGTACTTCTCCTTTAGCTTGATCCTTTTTGTTTTGATCTCTTCCAGTTTTTGTCTTTGTGCCTTTTTAGCTGCTGGAGTGAGTTGTTGTAAGGCTTCTCTGCTTTTCAATTCAGCTTGCTTAAGGTCCGCAAGACTTTTATGCTCTTCCATCTGAGCCTTAGCCTCTTCCAAGGTCATTGATTTTTCACTAGCGCTTTAGAATTTGTTAAGCTTTAGGAGTTTGACAGAGGATCCTCCTTCCTCTTGGAGAGCACTCAACTTCATGATTTGGCCATCTTCATTAGCAATAGAGTTTCTTTTTTCGTTTGGATCATCATGAAGAGGGGATGGTGAAAAGGAAGTTTTATAAGCTTTGTGGAGGTTGGCAGCAAAAGCTTCAAACTCCTTGTCAGAGACTGACCTTAGTGGGATGGGTGATGGAATAATGGTGGGTTTTAGTTTCTTGGTTGGCTTCTCATTAGCCTGCTCCCCCTTTGTTCCTTCACCTAAGTCTGATGAAGCAACTAGCATCTGTGGTGTAGAGGTGGTGTGCTGTTTCTCTACATGTCGAGTCTTTGTATTTGGTTTCTCATTATTGGGAGGTGTAGAGGATTTGGCAGATTTCAACCCCTCAGGTGTCGCACTAGAAAGGGCTACAACTGATTCCAGCATGCCAACTACCTTGGAGACCAACACTACCAGTTTATTGAAGTCCTTTGACATGTTGGTGAGTGTTTCAGATAGATGACTCATCCGTCCTATCGCTGGATACTTGAGATTTCAATTTTCTCTAGAATTTGTAAGTTCTTCATTACATGCCTGGTACAGTTTGTGTATCTCTTTGTGACCTTGGAGAGTTCATCTTTAATAGAGTGTCTGATGGTTTGCTTCAGAGATTTTTCAAGTGCACCAAATCTTTAAGGTTCAACCCTGTGAAACTTAACAAACTCATCATGCACGAAGATGCAGATGTCTTTCAATTCTCCTTGGAGAAGCTTCTCCAAGTGAGATTTTCTAGGTTTGGATGCTTTGGCCAAGACAACTGCATTTTCCTTGACAAAAGCTTCAAGTGTAGAGGATAAGTGTTGGTCAAGACTTGTGTTAAGTAAATAGGGCATGTTTGTCTATAGAGCATCATCTAGAAGTTGTGGTAACACTGACTTGAGTGTTGCCTCGAGAGACCTGGTCATGGAGCTTCCTAAGTTGTTGGTTAAGTCAAGAGCATCATTGGATAAAGTCTGAAGTTCATACATTAAGCATTGTGTTTTGCATCTTGTTTGGGTGAGCTAATATCACTTCTCTTAACCCAGAGTTCTTCAACCTCAACTTCTTGGATATTTTGCATTGTGGGGAATGGAATGGGTTTAAGGTTCTGTTGGTCCTCCCAATGTTTTTTGCCCCCAGTTCCATAACATTTTGCATAGAAGGGAATGGAACTGGATTTGGTTTCGTTTGCAGCTGGGACCAGACCTTTCGAACAACAAGTTCTTGGACATTCGGAAGGGATGGTGTGGCAGAGCTTATAACAGCGAAAGTCACTTGGTTGTCATCATCCTCCATGTACTTGAATCTAGAGATAGTAGCATCTTCATCTATCTCACACACTTCATCCTCTAGCATGGATTCCAAATCAGACTCAGCGTTTTCCAAAATAGTGGAGACCCCAACAATGTCATCCCCTGCAATGTCATATGGCTCTTCGTTCATCTGCCCATCATTGAGATTAATTTCTTGTATAAAATGTGTTAGTGCAAGTATGATGTGTTTATAATGAAGTTAAGGATCGCCATTCGTTGCCCCTAGGAAAGCTGGGTGTGATTATCCAGCCCCCCAAGGATTTCTCCTTGGGACTCTTTTGATGTGAGGTTATATTAGGGTGAAGGGTTGCCATTCGCTGCCCCTAGGATAGTCGGGTATGATTATCCAGCTCCCCCTTAAGGATTTATCCTTGGGACTCTTTTATGTGTGAGATATAACATGGTGAATGGTCACCGTTCTCTGCCCCTAGGATAGTTGGGTGTGATTATCCATCTCCTCCACAAGGATTGCTCCTTGGGATTCTTTTGATTGTGAAACAAGAGGTGGTGATTGGTCGCCATTCTCTGCCCCTAGGATAGCTGGGTGTGATTATCTAGCTCTCCCATAAGGATTTCTCATTGGGACTCTTTTAAGTGGTGAATTAGATAATGGTAATGGTCGCCATTCATACCGCTGCCTCTAGGAAGGCTGAGGGTGATTATTTAGCCTTCTGAAAGAATAAATTATTTGGGACTCTTTTAATTATGAGGGGACCCAAAGACTAAGTGAAGTTCATAGACTTTGGGTCTAGACATGTATGCACTCTGGTTGTTGTTTCCTAAAGCACTATCTAGAGGGTGCAGGATCATCGGGGTGCGTTATAAGCACAAATGAATCATGTCCTGATGTAGAGACAAAGTGTACAGATGTCTGATCTAGGTGCAGACACAAACATTCTAAGGGTCGAGGAAAACCCTAAACGTCATCACTCTCTCTTACAGATATTTGAGAGTAATTTCTTGTGAACCTAAAAAAAAATTAAGAAGGCAGACTAATACCTTGGAGATATCAACGGTGGAGGGGTTCCTTGATGTCTTAGCTGATAGAGAGACACTAGACGCGTGTTGTTCATCAGCATTAGGTTCTACATCGTCATTTATATGAGCAATAGATGAGTGTTTCTTGGCTTTCTTCTTCCTTCGGAAATCCTTAGAAGATTTGGTTCCAGAGGATGGGGGATTTCCTTCTTCCTTTTCTTCTTGTCCTTTGGAGCCTTGGGCTGAGAGGTAGTCTGCACAGAGGTCTTAGACAGATACTTGTCAGATGAACCTTCAGCATTCACCTCTGTTTGAGGGATCAAATGCTCCTCTTATTCAGCAAGACCAGAAACGTGAAGCATGTTCCTTGTGAAGGGTACTTCATCATCCAGTGGAGTCTTCAGAGACGCAGAGGTGATGCGATAGGGAGAGAGTGCAATTCAGAAATATGATACTTGTCTCCCAAGAAGTGCTCTATCATCATAGAAAGGTATCGAGTGTAGCAAATGGTCGATATTCTACTCTTCTTCCCCTTGTTAACCAGTTTTGCTATAAGATCAGAGTAAAGAATATGAGCGATTCCAACGTCCAAAACCTAGATAAGACTATAAACGATTGCTTGCTGAGACCCATTGAGTTGGTCATGGGATCCTTGGTTTCCACCCAAACACTTGATAACATACAACATTAGCGTTTTCCACAAAGGAGTGAAGAAATTAATCTTTATAAGGGATCTCTTGATGAAAGCGCTGGTGGAGAAGGGTTTGTTTTCATCATCATAAGGTTTTAACGTCATTAGGGCTTTTTGATGAGCATAAAAAACCACCTTGTTTTGGAGGTCAAGAATGATCAAAGAACATGATTTACATTGTTAGTTCTAGTGAGAGAAATTTAGAGAGACGTGAGAGGAAAAGTGTGTGTTTTATTTCAAGTGAAATGAAAACAAAAGGAAAATTACACTATTCTTCCACACCCCCATGAAGAGTCATGAGGGTATATACATGCCTAACATATCTAGACTTTGCCCTGTGTGTATATTTAGTCCCTGCGTATAGCAATGGTTATATATCTAGTCCAACTCACGTGAAAGGCGGCGACTTACCAAAAAGTAAGTCTAACAATCTCCCTCCAAGATGGTGACTCACGTGAGTTGGTTACAATGATTCCTACAAGAAAAAAAATAAAGAAAAATGATAAACGTGAATTCCAGCGTTCCTTGAGACAGTCTTCAACGACCTTCATCTTCTTGAATACTCCAGCTATATTTCTTCAGCTTGTAGAATCTAGTTGAGTTTTACTCCCTCCTAACTAAAAGGCCATCATTAAACTAGCAGTAAAGACTGCTCCCTCCCAAACAGACCCTTCCGAGGAAATTTGTGGGAGGTGATAATGTCATCAACATTTTCTCACAATTTGAAGCAATCCCAGTCTTGATACTTTGATAGATTACTAGAAGTACACACTCTATTTCGAACATTAAGTCAAATCGTAGCACCATAGTCAATTAAGTCCCGAAAATTTACTTTTCTTCTTCCGGAGACACACTAGAGTCAATTTAGTCCCAGAAATGCACATTTCTCCCATTAGGACAGTGATGATAAAAAAATTACCACATCAAAGTCAATTAAGTACCGAATGTAGACAACTTATCCCTTTATGTAGAAACATTACAGTTTTTAAATGATTTGAACTCAATATGAGATGCATGTCTGTTGTTTGTGGATTACTGATGGTTGGTTTTTAACTGAGTCAAATCTGATTTAATTTCTTACAAATGATTTAAACTCATCTTTCTCATCCACAATCACCATTTCGGAATGTTTAATTATATACCATCTCGGAAAGTTTTTTAATTTAACCATTTTAGAATATTGGTAAATGTACCATCTCTGAATATTTTTAAAACCACCATCTCTGAATGTTTTTTCATCTCATCATTTTGGAATATTTGAAATACCACCATCTTTGAATATTATGATAACACACCATCTTTGAATAATGTCAAAAACATCATTTCGGAAAATGAAAATTTCCCATCTTGGAATAATGAGGGTTTAGCCATTTTGTCCTTTTCCTAAAAAATGGATCTGATTGTTTTTGTCCTTCCACCCAAAAGAAAACAAATCCAGTTTTTTTTTTCAGATCTGATCATTTCCTATTAAACACGAAAAGATGATAAACAAAAAAATGACATGAAACTGATGAAATTGAAAGAAGAAAAAATAAAAGAAACTGAAAAAATGATAAAAGTAGATGATTGTGATAATGAAACTAACAGAAAAAGGAAAAAAACAGATATGAAAAAAAATTATTGGTGATGTTTTATGATGATGATGATAATAAGACAAACTGTTAAAAACAGGTTTGAATAAAAGAAAATAAATAAAAAATGGATCTGATCAAAAGATGGATTAGCTTTTAAAAGCAGATAAAAAGACAGATGATAAAAAGAAACCAACAGCCAAGAACCTGGCTTTATCTGGACAAACATGAACACAAACTCACAGATACATAACACCCTCGGTTAGCTCTGATACCAATTGATGAGCATAAAAAACCACCTTGTTCGGGAGGTGGGGATGATCAAAGAACATGATGAACATTGTTAGTTCTAGTGAGAGAAAGTTATAGAGAAGTGAGAGGAAAAGTGTATGTTTTATTTCAAGTGAATGAAAACAAAGGGAAAATTATTCTATTCTTCCACACCCCCACGGAGAGTGATGGGGGGGGGGGGGGGGGGGGGTTTATAGGCCTAACATGTCTAGACTTTTCCCTGTGTACATATTTAGTCCCTGCGTATAGCAATGGGTATATATCTAGTCCAACTCACGTGAAAGGCACCAGCTTACCAAAAAGTAAGTAACACTTTCACCGTATCATTATTTGGAACAACCATCATATCATCCTTTACCTTGAGCCCAATGATTTTAGCAAAATCATTTAGGTCTAAGGTCAGTGTTTCAGGATGGCTAGAAAGGTTGAAAGAAATACTCATCGTTGCGTGATCAACTTCAACTGTAAACCAAAACTCCTTGAGATATTGCGTATAGCAAGAAGTGGGTGTTCTAGTAAAGGCTTCAGAAATAGGACATTTATTTAGAAACTTAAATAATGGTATATAGAGGGGTTTCGAGAGTTCTAGCAATGCCACACAGTTGTTAAGGTTTATCTTTCCTTCATCAACACCGAAGTTCACGTTAGAAGCAACCGAGATGAAGTACGAGGTGGTTTGAGATGCCGAAGCTATTGATGAATGTTTGGAGGTTTTGGAGGATTTGAGAAAGAGAAAGTGTGTGTGCGAGAAGTGAGAAAGTAAAGACGCACAAAGAAGATGAGTCAAGGTTCAGTAAAAAGATTCATTTCATTTTTCCTTAATGTAATTAAAGGAAAAATCAGAACTTTTCAGAAAGGAGGGACCCCTTATCTCTTTGATACATATTTGTCCCCTTGAAAAGCGGGAAATTTGTTTGCATTTAATGGAAATCATATGAAGAACCTATGTTTTCCACTTGTGATGTAACTACTTAGTTACATTCAACTCCATTAAATGCCCTAGAGACGGAGATCAATCATCACACTTTTTCTTTCGCAATATTGAGCATACCCAGCTCAGCAAACCAGCCTAGTAAAACTTGGCTCAGCCAGAGGCTGGGTAAAAATGTCAGCGAGCTGGCATTCAGTGGGTATAAAGTGAAGCTCAATATCACCTTTTACTATGGTCTCTGATGAAATGATACATGATGTCTATATGTTTAGTTCAAGAATGAAGTACCGGATTATTGGAAATGGCTATGGCACTTGTGTTGTCACGGAATATAGGAACCTTCTCATAAGTGATACCATAATCAGCCAGTTGACTTTTCATCCAAAGAACTTGAGCATAGTAGCCAGCGACAACGACATATTCAGCTTCAGCTGAGAACATGGCCATGGAGTTTTGCTTCTTGGCGCTCTAACATACAAACTTTCTTCCAAGGATCTGACAACTCCCAGATGTACTATTCTTGTCGAGGCAACATCCAGCGTAGTCTGAGTAGGCTTTTAAGTCAAAGACACTTTCATTTGGATACTAGAGACCCAGAGAGGATGATCCTTTAAGATACCTAAAAATTCTTTTGACAACTACAAGGTGGGATTCCTTGGGGTTAGCTTGGTACCTATCAAAGAGACACGTGGAGAATTAGATATCTTGTCTGCTCGCTGTGAGGTACATCAGTAACCCAATCATGCCTCTGTATTAGGTCTCATTTACAGAGACCCCTAAATCATCAGAGCCCAAATCATTAGGTGGAAGCATGGGGGCACTTTACTGATGCACAATCAGACAAATCATATTTCTTGAGCAAGTTTCTAACATATTTTTGTTGACAAATAGAAATTCCCAAAAAATTTTGTTTAATTTGAAAACCTAAGAAAAAAGTTAGTTCCCCATCATGCTCATCTCAGATTTTTATGTCATATGTTTTGCAAATTGCTTTCTCAATGTTATCTAGGTTGACCCCAAAAAAATATCATCCACATATATCTATACTATAATGACATCACCCTTGGACCTAAAAGTGAACAGGGTTTGATCAATAGTACCTCTTACAAATTTGTTTTCAAGCAAGAACTTTGAAAGGGTTTCATACCAGGCTCTAGGTGCTTGTTTCAGCCTATTGAGTGCTTTATGGAGTCTGCAAACGTGGTCAGGATGCTCACTGCTTTCAAACCCTGGAGGTTGTTTGACATAAACTTCCTCGACAAGTTTCCCATTAAGAAAGGCAATCTTAACATCCATCTGGTGTACCATGAAACCAATATAAGCAGCATAAGCCATAAAAATTCTGATGGCTTCTAATCTAGTAACTGGTGCAAAGGTTTCATAATAATCAATCCCCTCTGATTAATTGTACCCTAATACCACTAGTCTTACTTTGTTCTTGATAATCATACCACCTTCATGTCTTTTGTGTCTGTACACCCATTTGGTTCGCACCACTTGTTTACCAATAGGAGCTTGACTAGGGTCCATACCTTGTTTCTCTTGATCTGATTCTGGACCTCTTGCATGCCAACTACCCATCTCTTATCAAGGTGTTTTTGGGTTCATCCTCAAAGAGGAAATCATCAAACAGTTTTCCTCTGGTGGTAACTCCTTTAGAGGGTTCGCCAAGAATATTTACCAGAAGAATATCTTGGCTTATGCACCATTTAGATTGAGGCACGAGAGTATATGAGGAATACGAGGATGTCGCTTGATGTGACAAATCTAACATTTTCAGGTAGTGAAATATTTTCTCGTATAATATTTTGAAACTTATTTTTGTGTTGGTTGACGAACTCACAATTTACGGATTTAAATTTGGGCTTACGTGCATAATTTGGCGTCTTTTACGACTAAACCGGAAACCTTAGGATTACGTATTTACGTTTTTGAACTCCGTTTTTGATGAGACAATTTTTATTGGATTCGTTTTGTGACGGTGATTCATAATTTATAAAAATGTTTTTCGTAAAACGACCCGACGGCACGCAAATCGAGAAAACTAGAATCGAGAAATACCCGTAAACTAGTGAGATGGGACAAAACACTTTGCCCCATCCCACTAGCTTATATGGGACGACATTATGGACACACCACACATAGGTGGCACAAGTTTTAGCTAGTTTGCACAAGTGTAAGCTTGTGCTTACACTTTAAGCTAACTACTTCCACCTTAACACAAAACTAGCTAATGGTTTTCATTCTTACCATTTCCTACATGCAATTCACTCTCAAACTCTCTCTACTTCTCCCTTTGTGCCGTCCCAAATCAAGCAACAAACACCCTCATTGATCTTTTCTAGCTACAAACCACATGTTTACTAGTCCTATTAAGGTGTTTCCTTGAAGCCTTGATCATTTGGTGGCCATATAAACAACTTTGGAGGTGATTTGCTTGTGTCCTAGGGCTGATTTTCCAACATATGATCTTGATATTTGATGGTCTTGGAGATACTTGTTGTGTTCATCAAGTTCTTGCCTTCCTAAAACAAGAAATCCACTTGGATTGGTAAAGAAGATCATCCTCTACATTTTTCTCTTATTATTTTGTAAAGAACAAATGTATTTTCTTTCATTTTTTATATGTATATGATGTATATATGATGATAAAAATGTTGTGTGGGGATCAAGTGTTGATAAACATGCTTAAAAATGATGATAACCATAAGAAATGAAGCTAAAATCATGACTAATTAGTTGGCTGTATAAAAACAGTAGATAACTAAATGATGAACTGATAAAATTGCATGGTTTGATCTATTTACAGTAAGTAGATGATGTTATACACATGTGAGAGTTGGCCATGCAATGGAATCAAAATAATGAGTGAGATATGATCAAAACAAGTTAGGTGGTACAATCTGAATAAGCAGTTTTGTAGGGACTGTTAAGGCAACTTAGACTCAAAATGGGCAGTAGCTATAACTAAGTTATATGTAGCACATATTATGAAGAAGTTGTCATCCAAAAATGAGCTTCTAAGTCATTGTAGAACTCTAGATATGATAAAAATGGTGAATATGAAGTTAAAAATCAGATTTTGGAAATAATGTTTAATATTATTATAAAACTTATTTATATAAATGTATAAAAGGTTAATTAAATGGGTAAATTAGATAAATGGTGGTAAAAATAATATTTATAAGTAATAAAAACTATAAACTTGATTTTTACGACTTTTTCGGCTATCGCCGTGAAATTAACGTTTTTCATCAAATAAAACTTAGACGACCAAACGCGTCTAATGTAAAGTTTATAAAAGTTATATACTAATGTATAAGTAACTAAGACAAGTAAAAACCGATAAAACCCGAACTATAAGAATTACGGACATTTACGAGCTAACTAAACCTATTAGACTAATAATTGGACTTAATAAGATAAATACTTGTAAAAAGAATTATTTGGGCTTAACCCAATAGGGCCCAACATGAAAAGTATATATACTGATCATATAGGTATATAATGGGTAAAAACAAGTTAAAGAACTTATAAAAGAATTAATGGACTTAAAATAGGTAAAATCGGTAAAACTAGTGAACTAGTAAGACATTATAAAAACGTAAACACTAAAATGAGTAAACGAGGATTTATAAACCCACTTGATCATCATCATATGTACAAAAATCATATATATGTATATTGTTATTTTGGATAAAAGTCATTGGACCGAGTCTAAGACCGATTATTATTTATATAGGTTTCCGTGACCGAAGCACGCCCGTAGCCGATAATCCGCCTTTCATTAACAACGTGAGTTCATAGCCTCGCACTCTTTTAAATGTTTTATAAAATGATTTGTAAACCCGCGAGGGAGATAACATGCTAGATTTTTATAAAAATAGAACACAAGTAGTCCCGATTGTATGCTAAATGAGATGGACCCGAATGATGCTATGACCCTATATTCGAGACTAAAAGGATTATTAGTAGTTAGGTTATGTCACTTAAAGTCCCATTAGCATGAATTGTGAACTACCGGGTTTTGGTAGACGCTTATGCATTTGATAGTACTATTTGGGGACGATCACCCCAGTTCGCGCCTTGACGGTTGATCCCCGTCGTACCACATTGATTGGTAAGCGAATTTATGTATGAGAAGATTCCATAGCGTGATTTTTGTGACGACACGCTAACTTAGATGGGCAAATTGTTTGTCGGGTTCGCGGCCCGCTGTTTTCACAGTAAGGTAACAATGTCATGCGGCTAATAATAATCCTAATTCAGATACTATAATCTATACGACATGTATAATCTAAATAAACGATAACGATGCTATTACGATGAATATATTACCTATCATGGTAATATAGAGACTACGGTCTCATGGACGGTTTCAGATGTATGCTTGATTTATATATTGCCTGACTAGCAATATGTGGACTTACTTCCGATATTATACTTGTGTTCTGATTTTAAATGAATGTAAATGATTGTTTTATATAACGGTTTTCATTAAACTCTATGAATTCACTCAGCATTCGCTGATATGATTTTTGCATGTTTTTATCTCAGGTGCTTGAAGGTAATCCGGATGGAGATCGACTCTGATGGCCCACACTTAATATTAAAAATGTTCATTCGATCTGTGTTTTGTAAACTTAATGACCTGTATAATTTGGGACCTGTTGTACACTTTTAAACCTTTTTATCGAATGAATGTTTGTTAAACCTTGTACAACCATTTTTATGTGTTGTCTATGATTGGAGTTATTGTGCTATCCCGTAACACTCTGAAAGACCCTTCCGCTGTACCGATAAGAAAGATGAGAGTGTTACAGTTTGGTACCAGAGCTCTCGTTGTAGAGAACAAAAGATTTTAAAAACCAAGGTTTTGAACAAAACTTTTCAAAATCTTTTGACAATGAACATTTGAGAAAATATTTGAAAAATCTTTTGACTATAACGGTGCCAGAGATCTCCGACGTTACCAACAAGCCCTCTTGAGAAGATATATATTTTGATATATATAATTTAATTTATATATATGTATATATCGTGATTTCATTATGTAATTGTTTAACTAGTATGTTATCTTAATACGAGAGATATATATAAATGCAGATTGTCGTGGCTGACCCTAATATTCCTGTAGAAAACCATGCTATTCCCGAACCTAATATAGAAGATGATCCTTATTTAGACTTAGTAGATTTTGATATTGATGACGAGGAGGAACCATTTGAGGATCCCGAGCCCGAGTTAGGACTAGGAGATCAGATTGCCCCTCAGGTTGACTTAGTAGAGAATGAGATTGAGAATGTGGGTAATGAGAATGTGGATATTGAGAATGTGGGTAATGAGAATGTGGATATTGAGAATGCTGATATTGAGAATGAGGATGAGATTGGGTTAGATGAGTTAGATGATGAGATTGACGACGAGGATGTCGAGGAAGACGTAGGTATAGATGTTGAGGTTGATGACGATGAGGAAGCTGAGCTTATTTATCCGTATGATGTTCCAGAGGGCGAGCCTTTGCCCCCACCAGTTTGTTTGTCTGATTCTGAGGATGAGTTACCTAGGGACGAAATGTCTGAATCTGATTCTGAATCAGAGGAGGATGAGGATGACGATGCACCTGACGGCACTGATGGTGTTGATACTCGTAGACGTGAGATAGGAGAGTCGTCTAGTACTCGAGAGGCTACTCATATTGATGGTCTTGCACCATGGGCCTTGAGACGTGATCTAGATGCTTCCCGTGCTAAGAGTTGTGTGATAGAGGTTGGATTAGGTGTTGTTCAGACTCAGGTTGCTTATTTGGAGTCGAAGTCTAAGGTTGGCGAGAAAGAGCGAGAATTGCTTAGTTTGGATTTGAGTGATGTAGAACGTGGTTTGAATGAGGCTTTTAGGAGGCTATCGGTGTTGGAAAGTCGTGAGTTTGCTGAGATGAAGAAAAAGGTGAATTCTATGGAGATTCAGTTGAGTGTGGCTCGTGCGATGCGTGAGAAAGCTGAAAAGGAGCTGAATATATCCGTGGGTTGGAACAGTAGATTTTATGCCGACATGGTTGAAAGAGGAGTAATCCGTAAGCGCCCAGCTGAAGATGAGTCTAGTGATCGTCCGACGAAGATCCAGAAGACGATGGATGATGGACCATCTGGCGGTTCTCAGTAGACCAGTCTGTATTTAGTAGTGACCTTTATATCTTTTGTGCTTGTAGCTTTGACTGAACCGACTTGTTAGTAGTAGATTTGGCACGAATTTTGAGTGTATATAGTGTTAGAACTTTGATATGGATGTACTAAGACAATACTTTTGTTTCAAATCGAATGAAATATGTATCTTGTCTTGAATTCCATATTGTGCCTTATTTGTATCTTGATTATGAATTCGATCCATATTATATGAATCCTTTGTTGGATGAATGCTTAATGCTGTGAAATTGTGGAATTATAGAACTATGCCGCCCAAGAAGGCTGTGACTGAGGATGATGTACGTAGGATTATTACGGAGCAAGTTACCGCATCTATGACAGAATTTATGGCAAATGCTAGAAATGAAGCTGGCGGTAGTGAAGCTGGCGGTAGTGGAGCTGGCGGTAGTGGAGCTGGCGGTAGTGGAGCTGGCGGTAGTGGAGCTGGCGGTAGTGGAGCTGGCGGTAGTGGAATTGGCGGTACTAATGTGAATGTGAATGCTAATAATGTGAATGCTAATGCTGGAGGAAATATAGGAGGACTTGGAATGAATGCACCTGAAGTTGGTGGCTGTACTTATGTGACGTTCATGAAGTGTGAACCTCTACCTTTTAATGGAACTGAAGGTGCTGTAGGACTAAGCCAGTGGATCGAGAAGATTGAATCGGTGTTTAGGATTAGTAAGTGTAAGGAGGAAGATAAGGTGACTTTTGCTATGGCTACTCTTAAAGGTCGTGCGTTGACTTGGTGGAACGGGAGAATTGCTTTCATGGGTCTTGATGCTGCTAATGCTACTCCTTGGGCTGAAATTAAGAAGTGGATGACTTTGGAGTTTTGTCCTCGTAGTGTGATCATTAGGTTAGAACAGGAGTTGATTCATTTGAGAATGAAAGGTGTGGACATTGATAGTTACACGAATCGATTCCATGAGTTGGCCTTGCTATGTCCTCGATTGGTTGAACCCGAAGAGATCCGAATTGAGCAATATGTGAAAGGGTTGACCAGGAATATCCGGGGGGACGTGACATCATCGAAACCACTGACCATTGATGATGCTGTTCGAATGGCTTACCGACTCATTGGACAGATAATTCAGGATAAGGAAGATGAAGCCCGTGTAGGTGAGAAAAGAAAGGGAGACGGTGATCGTGTAGATAGAGGTGATTATAGGAAGAATTTCAATCACCGTCAGAACAAGAGAAAGGGGAATGCAAATGCTCTTACCAACAATGCACCGCGCAACGATGATAGATGTCCTAAGTGTGGCAACAAGAGGCATGCTGGCGACTGCTGGAAGTGCCGAAATTGCGGAAAGCTTGGACACAAGGTTGAAAGGTGTAAGAAGGGAACCATTTGCTTCAACTGTAATGAAGAAGGTCATAGGAAATCGGAATGCCCCAAGTTGAAAGCGATTGTACCTGGAAGAAACCCCCAGGGTGGTATCTACCAACTTGGAACAATTGAGGTGAAGAAAGAGGATCCGAATGTCGTTACCGGTACGTTTTTACTCAACAATCATTATGCTGTTGCTTTATTCGATTCGAGTGCCGATAGGAGCTTTGTATCCACTAAATTTAGTGCCCTTATTGATATTGAACCTGTTGAGATAAGTACCAGTTACGAGGTGGAATTGGCTGATGGTAAATTAGTGAAAACTAATAAGCTATTAGAAGGATGCTCTCTAAATCTCTTGAACCATTCCTTTCCGATTGATTTGATGTTGATAGAATTAGGTAGTTTCGATATTATTATTGGTATGGATTGGTTGTCGTTGAATAATGCTACTATTTTATGTGGAGAGAAGAAGGTTAAGATTCCTCTTAGGAATAGAACGTTAGTAATTGATGGTAGTCGAGGTGAATCCCGTTTGAAAATCGTTTCATGTATTAAAGTCCAAAAGTACATCAGGAACGGTTGTGAGTTATTCTTAGCTCAAGTAACCGGGAATGAGTCTAGGGAGAAACGATTGGAAGATGTACCTATTATTTGTGAATTTCCTGAGGTATTTCCTAAAGATTTACCCGGACTTCCACCGATAAGGCAAGTAGAGTTTCGAATCGATTTAATTCCTGGTGCTGCACCGGTGGCACGTGCGCCTTACCGATTAGCCCCTTCTGAATTAAAGGAGTTATCTGAGCAACTTAAGGAGTTGTCTGATAAAGGTTTTATTCGACCGAGCTCGTCGCCTTGGGGAGCTCCAGTCTTGTTCGTTAAAAAGAAGGATGGATCTTTTCGTATGTGCATTGATTATAGGGAACTGAATAAGTTGACAATTAAAAATCGATATCCTTTACCTAGGATTGATGATTTGTTTGATCAACTGCAAGGATCTAGTGTGTATTCTAAGATAGATTTGCGGTCAGGATATCACCAACTTCGCGTCCGTGAAGAAGATATTCCTATAACTGCATTTAGAACTCGTTATGGACACTATGAATTTCAAGTAATGCCATTTGGGTTAACTAACGCACCTGCGGTTTTCATGGATTTAATGAATCGAGTGTGCAAGCCCTACTTGGATAAATTTGTGATTGTGTTTATTGACGATATTCTAATCTATTCTAAGAATGAAGATGAGCATAGAGAACATTTGAGGATTGTTTTGAAGTTGTTGAAGGATGAAAGGTTGTATGCTAAGTTTTCGAAGTGTGATTTCTGGTTGGATTCTGTGTAATTTCTTGGTCATGTGATTAACAGAGATGGAATTCATGTTGATCCTGCAAAGGTTGAAGCTATTAAGAATTGGTCTGCACCGACAACGCCAACGGAAGTGCGACAGTTCTTAGGATTGGCTGGCTATTATAGGCGATTCATTAAAGAATTTTCATGGATAGCTAAACCCTTGACTAAGCTTACTCAGAAGAATAAACCTTTCGTTTGGGGAAGTGATGAAGATGGAGCATTTCAGACATTGAAGCAAAGATTATGTAGTGCGCCAATCTTATCATTACCCGACGGGAGTGAAGATTTTGTAGTGTATTGTGATGCATCTCTTAGAGGTTATGGAGCTGTTTTGATGCAGAGAGAGAAGGTGATAACTTATGCTTCTAGGCAATTAAGGAAGAATGAGGAGAATTATACTACTCATGATCTTGAGTTAGGAGCTGTAGTCTTTGCTCTTAGGTTGTGGAGACACTATCTGTATGGCACCAAGTGTACGGTATTCACCGATCACAAAAGCCTACAGTATATTCTCGACCAGAAGGAATTGAACATGAGGCAACGAAGATGGATAAAGTTGTTAAGTGATTATGATTGTGATATAAAATATCACCCAAGAAAAGCCAATGTTGTTGCTGATGCGTTGAGTAGGAAAGATAGAGAGCCTATCAGGGTGCGTTCTCTAGTCTTGACCGTGCATAATAATTTGCCCGAGCAAATTAGAAATGCGCAAATAGAAGCTTGTAAGAAGGAGAATTTTGTTAATGAAGGGTTCCGAGGAGAAGGAGATCCTTTAGAGGTTAGAGCTGATGGAGTGAAATGTTTAAGAGGTCGTATGTGGATACCTAAGTTTGGAGGCTTAAGAGATTTGATTATGTTGGAATCCCATAAATCTAAGTATTCCATTCATCCGGGATCTGATAAGATGTACCATGATTTGAAGAAGTTGTACTGGTGGCCGAATATGAAAGCTGACATAGCTATGTATGTTCTTCAATGCTTGACTTGTGCTAGAGTTAAAGCTGAACATCAAAAGCCATCAGGACTACTTCAACAGCCAAAGATTCCTGAATGGAAGTGGGAGCGAATTACAATGGACTTTATCACCAAGCTTCCTAGAACATCATCTGGAAACAATTCGATTTGGGTTATTGTCGATAGACTGACCAAATTAGCACACTTCATTCCGGTTAAGGAGCAGTTCTCACTGGAGAAGCTGACTCGAATATACCTTGATAATGTTGTATGCAAGCATGGAGTGCCTGTATCGATCATTTCAGATCGAGATCCTAGATTCGCATCAAATTTTTGGAAATCTCTCCAAAGATCTTTGGGAACGAATCTCGATATGAGCACTACTTATCACCCCCAGACTGATGGGCAAAGTGAAAGGACGATACAAACACTGGAAGATATGTTGAGAGCTTGTGTGTTAGACTTTGGTAAGAATTGGGATAAACATTTGTCGTTAGCAGAGTTTTCGTATAACAATAGCTACCATTCTAGTATTAAGGCTGCACCGTTTAAAGCTTTGTATGGTAGGAAGTGTAGATCTCCTGTATGTTGGAGTGAAGTTGGGGATACCCAGCTCACGGGACCGGAATTGATCCGGGAGACTATGGAGATGATAGTTCAGATTAAGAAGAGGTTGTTGACTGCCCGTAGTAGACAGAAAAGTTACGCGGATGTGCGGCGGAAGCCAATGGAGTTTGAAGTGGGTGACCGAGTAATGTTGAAAGTATCGCCATGGAAAGGCGTTATAAGATTTGGAAAACGAGGAAAATTGAATCCCCGTTATATTGGACCCTTTAAGATTTTATCTAGAGTAGGTCCGGTGGCTTACAAACTAGAGTTACCCCCAGAACTTCATGGTGTTCACAACACATTCCATGTATCTAATCTGAAGAAATGTCTAGCAGTGAGTGATGAGAAAATTCCGTTAGGTAAGGTTCGAATAGATGGGAAGTTGCATTTTATCGAAGAGCCCGTAGAAGTTATGGACCGTGAGGTAAAGCAACTGAAACAAAGTCGGATACCTATTGTCAAAATCTGATGGAATTCAAAGCATGGACCGGAGTATACTTGGGAACGAGAGGATGAAATGTGGAAGAAATATCCGCACTATAAGAAACGGACATCCAAATGAAATGGATCACGAGGACGTTGATCCCTTTTAGGAGGAAAAGCTGTGACAAATCTAACATTTTCAGGTAGTGAAATATTTTCTCGTATAATATTTTGAAACTTATTTTTGTGTTGGTTGACGAACTCACAATTTACGGATTTAAATTTGGGCTTACGTGCATAATTTGGCGTCTTTTACGACTAAACCGGAAACCTTAGGATTACGTATTTACGTTTTTGAACTCCGTTTTTGATGAGACAATTTTTATTGGATTCGTTTTGTGACGGTGATTCATAATTTATAAAACATTTTTCGTAAAACGACCCGAGGGCACGCACATCGAGAAAACTAGAATCGAGAAATACCCGTAAACTAGTGAGATGGGACAAAACACTTTGCCCCATCCCACTAGCTTATATGGGACGGCATTATGGACACACCACACATAGGTGGCACAAGTTTTAGCTAGTTTGCACAAGTGTAAGCTTGTGCTTACACTTTAAGCTAACTACTTCCACCTTAACACAAAACTAGCTAATGGTTTTCATTCTTACCATTTCCTACATGCAATTCACTCTCAAACTCTCTCTACTTCTCCCTTTGTGCCGTCCCAAATCAAGCAACAAACACCCTCATTGATCTTTTCTAGCTACAAACCACATGTTTACTAGTCCTATTAAGGTGTTTCCTTGAAGCCTTGATCATTTGGTGGCCATATAAACAACTTTGGAGGTGATTTGCTTGTGTCCTAGGGCTGATTTTCCAACATATGATCTTGATATTTGATGGTCTTGGAGATACTTGTTGTGTTCATCAAGTTCTTGCCTTCCTAAAACAAGAAATCCACTTGGATTGGTAAAGAAGATCATCCTCTACATTTTTCTCTTATTATTTTGTAAAGAACAAATGTATTTTCTTTCATTTTGTATATGTATATGATGTATATATGATGATAAAAATGTTGTGTGGGGATCAAGTGTTGATAAACATGCTTAAAAATGATGATAACCATAAGAAATGAAGCTAAAATCATGACTAATTAGTTGGCTGTATAAAAACAGTAGATAACTAAATGATGAACTGATAAAATTGCATGGTTTGATCTATTTACAGTAAGTAGATGATGTTATACACATGTGAGAGTTGGCCATGCAATGGAATCAAAATAATGAGTGAGATATGATCAAAACAAGTTAGGTGGTACAATCTGAATAAGCAGTTTTGTAGGGACTGTTAAGGCAACTTAGACTCAAAATGGGCAGTAGCTATAACTAAGTTATATGTAGCACATATTATGAAGAAGTTGTCATCCAAAAATGAGCTTCTAAGTCATTGTAGAACTCTAGATATGATAAAAATGGTGAATATGAAGTTAAAAATCAGATTTTGGAAATAATGTTTAATATTATTATATAAGCACTCACTTTATAATTTATAAAATGTAAAATATAAACCCACTAACTTATAAAACTTATTTATATAAATGTATAAAAGGTTAATTAAATGGGTAAATTAGATAAATGGTGGTAAAAATAATATTTATAAGTAATAAAAACTATAAACTTGATTTTTACGACTTTTTCGGCTATCGCCGTGAAATTAACGTTTTTCATCAAATAAAACTTAGACGACCAAACCCGTCTAATGTAAAGTTTATAAAAGTTATATACTGATGTATAAGTAACTAAGACAAGTAAAAACCGATAAAACCCGAACTATAAGAATTACGGACATTTACGAGCTAACTAAACCTATTAGACTAATAATTGGACTTAATAAGATAAATACTTGTAAAAAGAATTATTTGGGCTTAACCCAATAGGGCCCAACATGAAAAGTGTATATACTGATCATATAGGTATATAATGGGTAAAAACAAGTTAAAGAACTTATAAAAGAATTAATGGACTTAAAATAGGTAAAATCGGTAAAACTAGTGAACTAGTAAGACATTATCAAAACATAAACACTAAAATGAGTAAACGAGGATTTATAAACCCACTTGATCATCATCATATGTACAAAAATCATATATATGTATATTGTTATTTTGGATAAAAGTCATTGGACCGAGTCTAAGACCGATTATTATTTATATAGGTTTCCGTGACCGAAGCACGCCCGTAGCCGATAATCCGCCTTTCATTAACAACGTGAGTTCATAGCCTCGCACTCTTTTAAATGTTTTATAAAATGATTTGTAAACCCGCGAGGGAGATAACATGCTAGATTTTTATAAAAATAGAACACAAGTAGTCCCGATTGTATGCTAAATGAGATGGACCCGAATGATGCTATGACCCTATATTCGAGACTAAAAGGATTATTAGTAGTTAGGTTATGTCACTTAAAGTCCCATTAGCATGAATTGTGAACTACCGGGTTTTGGTAGACGCTTATGCATTTGATAGTACTATTTGGGGACGATCACCCCAGTTCGCGCCTTGACGGTTGATCCCCGTCGTACCACATTGATTGGTAAGCGAATTTATGTATGAGAAGATTCCATAGCGTGATTTTTGTGACGACACGCTAACTTAGATGGGCAAATTGTTTGTCGGGTTCGCGGCCCGCTGTTTTCACAGTAAGGTAACAATGTCATGCGGCTAATAATAATCCTAATTCGGATACTATAATCTATACGACATGTATAATCTAAATAAACGATAACGACGCTATTACGATGAATATATTACCTATCATGGTAATATAGAGACTACGGTCTCATGGACGGTTTCAGATGTATGCTTGATTTATATATTGCCTGACTAGCAATATGTGGACTTACTTCCGATATTATACTTGTGTTCTGATTTTAAATGAATGTAAATGATTGTTTTATATAACGGTTTTCATTAAACTCTATGAATTCACTCGGCATTCGCTGATATGATTTTTGCATGTTTTTATCTCAGGTGCTTGAAGGTAATCCGGATGGAGATCGACTCTGATGGCCCACACTTAATATTAAAAATGTTCATTCGATCTGTGTTTTGTAAACTTAATGACCTGTATAATTTGGGACCTGTTGTACACTTTTAAACCTTTTTATCGAATGAATGTTTGTTAAACCTTGTACAACCATTTTTATATGTTGTCTATGATTGGAGTTATTGTGCTATCCCGTAACACTCTGAAAGACCCTTCCGCTGTACCGATAAGAAAGATGAGAGTGTTACACTTGAGTTAGCTCAAAAGGTGCATTGTCTAAGAGTTGTTGTTCACAGAGGGTTTCATCATCCATGATCTCTTTATCCATTTTAGATTCTTATGTCAGAGTCAATCTTTCAACAGCCAGAGTTGGGATAGGATTGTCACAAGTGACGGTTGTTTCAGATATAGTTGCCTCTAAAATTATGTCAATGATGGAGTGAGGATCAAATGCATGAACATAGGGAAAATCGTTGTGAGCAGGTTCGGATGAAATATTTGGGATTGAGAAATCATGTTCTGGGTATGATTTAACTTCATTGAAGTCAATATCACCAGCTTATGAGTTGTGGTGGGAGATGACTGCGTCAGATTCATTGAAGGTAACATGGATGGATTCTTCAAGCTCTTGTCTGCAAATGTTGAACACTCTGAAAGCTCTAGAGGTTGGAGAGTAACCTAGAAAGAAACCATCATCTGAATTTTTGTCAAATTTACCCAGATGATCCTTGTAGTTATGAATGAAGACAGGCAACCAAAGACATGAAAGTTGCTAATGTCAGGGGCCCTTTTCCTGTAGACTTCATAAGAGGTTTTTCCATGTCTTTTCACAATGATGCATCTGTTCTGAGTGTAGCACACTGTGTAAACAGCTTCACTCCATAATTGTTTAGGAAGTCTGGATTCGTTGAGCATAGTTCTAGCTGCCTCAATGAGGGTTCTATTTCTTCTCTCAATGAGACGTTTTGTTCTGGAGTTCCTGGGGTGGAGAAGTTTTGTGATATACCATTTTCATCACAAATGGCTTCCATGGCATGATTTTTGTGTTCTAATCGTTTGAGTCATAAATAAAACCTAAGCAATCTTGGAGGACTAGTTCTACAAGAATAGTTGTTATGCTTAAGTTGTTTATTTTCTATCATGTTTTAGTATTCATATTTCCATATGTGGATATTATCTTGTATGTGTTATCATATTTATTCTAATATGATTATTATGTGTGGTAATTGCTTGTCTTGCTTATTTCTTTATCACACATATTGTTAAGAGTTGATTGTGGTTAAACTTCGAATTTTCTTTGGGGATTCCAAAAATTCTAAGCTCTTAACCCTTTGACATAATATCTTCAAATTGTTGGATGTTTCTTTTCTACCTATATTCCAACAATTATGAATTGAGCTTGTCAAAATACTCTCATTAGACATACTAAGCAAATACTTACTTCCTAATTTGAGATTACTTTTCTCTCCTCCTCTCAAATTATTTAGTAAGTACTTGTGACTATTGCCTCTACATGGATGTTTCTTTTCTTTATACTAACCCTTGTATTTAGTAAGTACTTGTGACTATTGCTCTACATAGGTGTTTCTTTTCTTTCTACTAACCCTTGTGTTGTCCCTAATAATATGATGATATATTAAAGAAATAAGATGGAAAAGATATGAATTTTAGAGAGAGAAAGTAGTTAGGGAAAGTAGAGAGAGATTATTAACTTGTGAAATTAGATTAAGAAAAAATGAGATCATCCACCCTCCTAACATGCTAGGAGGGTGCTTATATATTCCACCCACATGCGGGCTCTCTAATGGACTATATTGTTTTGGGCCGGGCTTGAATAAATGCTTAGTACCTTGAAAGAGGCCTTTTAAGCTAACCATCAAGCCCGTAATGTCACGACTATTTTAACTATCTATTACAACGTTCTAAATAATATTACAATAAAAACCTATGACCGAACATTCTTGTTTGACTCAATATTTTGAGGCTAACAATCTCCCCCAATGTGAGGTCATTCCTCTTTGATATTTGGATTTCAATGGAGATTATGAATTTCGTCATAACTGAATCTTGAACGTGTAATAGTAGTCTTGTTCCTTCATGCTATGATCTTTGAACCTTTGTCATTGTCTTTCGACTTTGTCTTTAAACTTGAGATCTTCAAATTATCCTTAACTTTTCTTGCCATCTTGCGATCTTGTGTCTTTATCCACATGCTCATACTTTGCACAATCTTGAAAGCTTGCTAACAATCTCCTTTGATGAGAGGTCATTCCTCTACATTAATTGATAAGGAAGATTTTGATCATCAGATTTACGGAAGTCTTTAGCCTTCTTGATTGTTGAATGTCTTTGGGCATGAGAATGTGGTTTTGAGTCTTTGACTTTGACGAGTACATCGTAACGTCACCTTCTTGAGACATAACATAGACATGGACTGGATGGCTTTGACATTCGTCCTAAATTGGTAGCGTTTTACCTCCGGTCGGTGAAGACCGTTACACGATATTAAATCGTACCTGTGATTAGGTAGATTCAATTAAGAATCTCATTGACAGGGTTTCGCGGCTGTACTAGCCGTTCTCTTTACTCGACCGTCTCAAAGCAAGACTGCGAACATAAAGAGTGAATCAATTGGATAAATATCCGCTTGATTAAAGTCGTCAATTCAAATTCCTAGAACAAGTTTGATTCATTAAGAATCTTACCATTGTTGCTTTCCAGTTGACACAAGCTTGATTCATAAGAATCTCGCAAGTTACCTACCGTAGCGCTGTTTGATGTTGACGCTAGAAGGATTTCCATTAATCATTGTAAATATTAATGAATATCACTCTGAATGTTCTGGCAAGACCATGAAGATATTGCGTAGAAACCTAAAACGAGTTTGAATCGATTAAGAAACAAACCACTGTTGCTTTTCAGTTTTACATATGTTCAATCCATAGAGAATCTTACACATGACCTACCGCAGTGATGTTTGATGTTAACACTAGAAGGATTTCCACTCTTCATTGTGAATACTAGGTAGTATCACTCTAAGTTTTCTAGCAATATCGCAAGGATATAGCGTAGGACTCTCTTGATCGTCATCCGTGTGTCCTAACGAGATTTGATTGATCTCTTGGCTCTAGACTCGATTTGTGCACTTTTAGTGGTCGGAGGCTGGAGCAGATGCCACCTATTCAATATCGACTATCTCGGAGTGAGAAAGTCAATAGAAGTCGTGTTGATATCCGTGACAATAAAACAAACTTCTTTTGAGAGAAGCCTGAGTCAGCTGGGGAGGGGTTGTGCAATACATCACTGGGTCCATGATACATTGTCTTCATGATGTGTTGACCCGGTTTCTGCCTAAGTTGTATGGAGGGCTAATTTCTTTACACCCTTTATCCTTACATTTCTTTTTCATTCTTCAACCCCTTCAATGCTTACCAAGACATCATTAATAGCACCTTGTTGTGATTGTTCCAGTTCTATCATCAGTACTTAGTCGGCATTCAGCTACGTTCACATTCTATTCCATCTTTCCTAAGGACTTCTAATGATCTATTGGATTTTCCCTGGGAAGAACCCTCCGGTTCTGGTTGGATCATAGGACTTAAACCTAACCACCCTTTTGACACCAATAACGTCGTGAATTAAAGATGTTGTGGGTATTTGATCGTAACCATGAGTGCTTGAGTCTTTAGATCACATTTTAATCACATTTTCTCCCCTATCTCTAATATATAAAATCGTTTGATATTAGAGATACCAAATTTGATTATAATATATTTTTAAAAAATAGTCTTGAAAACTTTCGGGAGAAAAATGTGTCAAACTTAGCATGATTTTGGAACGCTCCCCCTCAAAAATTGATCCAATTGAATTGTCATTGCGAGGATGTGATCCACATTTCAATTTTCGAGGATATGAGTTGTTGAACACACAATTTTTGAAAGATTTTAAATATCATTGAGAAATTCTTGAAAAAAATTGTGTTCAACGCTTTTTGAAAAATCAATTCTTTTTGGCGAAGAGGTTTTTCTAAAGCATAAACTTGAGTTCTTAGACTTTGAATGTCTTGACAAATCCACTCAAGTGTAAGAAGATTTAACTTCTTTTGCTGAGGGTAAGCGCACTAAATCGTACACTCCCCCATGAATATTGATCCGGGTTGCAATCTGAAAGTGATTACAAGCCATTGTGTTGAGCTTAAAACATTGAATGTTTTGTGACAAGCTCAACCCGAGATAGATTGCTCTACCCGTTGTGTGGAGATATTGTCCAAAATAGACAATTTCCTTTATAAAAAAGAAATGACATGTTTTGAAAAAATATTTACAACTTTCATTCGAGCTTTATGTACACACCCGTGTCGTAATTGAGCGACATTTCTAGGTACGTCCATATTATCGATACTGAAAGACATGTCGAGAAGAATATTTTTTGGATATTCAAAGATTTTTCATTTTGTATTTTGCTTTTTCATTAATATTTACATGTAGATGTTTGATAGATGAATGAAGCAGGCTTCTTTGCCAGAATCTCCAGTTCTGCTGGAGTCAAACATCTCATACCAATTTGCCTAACTAGATACGCAAACCTCTCTTTCGAAAGAGCTTTTGTTAACAAGTCAGCTAAATGGTAATCAGTTCCAACAAAGTATAATTCAACAATACCCTTTTCAACTTGTTCCTTAATGAAGTGATATCTGACATCAATGTGCTTCATGCGGGAATGTTGTACCAGATTGCAGGAGATGGCTATGGCAGACTTTGAGTCAAGTACATAGGTAGTTTATCAAAGTGGAAGCCATAATCCGTGAGTTGTGTTCTCATCCAAAGAACTTGAGCACAACACGCAGATAGAGACACATACTCCGCTTCGGTTGATGATAATGATGTGCAATCCTGCTTCTTGGAAGACCATCCCACAAGCTTATCTTGACCTAGAAATTGTGCACCACCAGAAGTACTTTTTCGTGTATCAAGACACCCTGCATGATCAGAATCTGAATAGGCCATTAGAAAGAAACCGGTTTCCCTCGGATACCAGAGTCCCATGTGAATGGTATTCTTAAGGTACCGAAACATCAGTTTAACCTCCTTGAGGTGCTTTTCAGTGGGTCGTGCTTGATAGCGTGCACAATAACACGTAGCATGTGATATATCTGGTCGGCTCACTGTTAAGTACATGAGGGAGCCGATCATGGAACGATATTTCGTTTGATCTATGGCATCTCCCTCTAAATCAGCATCTAGGGATGTGGTTGATAATGGTGTCCCAACGGAGTCACATGATGTCATACCATGCTTTTTGATTATCTCTTGACAATACTTAGCTTGGTTAATAAAGATACCACTTGGGGATTGGTGAACTTGAATTCCTAGAAAGAATTTTAGTTCGCCCATCATAGACATTTCAAATTTGCTGTGCATTACTTTTTCAAACCATTTTGAAAGTTTTGGGTTTGTAGACCCGAAAATAATGTCATCAACATAAATCTACACATGCAAAATGTCATCCCCATATTTATAAGTGAACAAAGTTAGATCAATGGAACCTTTTGAGAAACCTTTGGAGACCAGAAATTTCGAGAGCTCGTCGTACCACGCCCTTGGAGCTTGCTTGAGTCCATAAAGTGCTTTGTCGAGACGATACACCTTGTCAAGATAATGAGGATTGACGAATCCTTCCGGCTATGTGAGATAGACTTCTTCCTTCAAAGGACCGTTAAGAAACGCTGTCTTTACGTCCATTTGATAGACAACAAATCCCTTATGTGCAGCATAAGCAAGAAAAATCCTGACCGCTTCCATGCGAGCTACTGGTGCAAATGATTCTTCAAGATCAATACCCTCTTTCTGTCCATACCCTTTAGCCACTAGCCTAGATTTGTTCTTGATGATCGTGTTCTCTTCATCCATCTTGTTTTTCCAGATCCATCGAAGATTTAATGGTATTACATCGTATGGTCTGTCAACAAGTTCCCAGACTTTAAGTCTTTCAAATTGTTAAAGTTCATCCGTCATCGATTCAATCCAAGCATGATCAGCCATGGCTTCTTTGATGTTTTTCGGTTCAGCTGAACTCACGGCGAGTGCGAAAATACAAACATCGCCATCGGTGTTAAGCTGTCGTCTTGTACGAACGGGTTGTGAAGGGTTTCCAATTACTTGAACCAAAGGATGATCTCGGGTCCAATGATGTGTAGACGGGTGTCGTTGGTAGAACGTGTGCATATTTGACGGATCAACATCGCGAGTAGAAGACTCTCCAGTTTCGTGTACCGGTGTACCGAATGGGTTGATAAATTCGTCTTCGTCAGATAATGCATTGTCTGCTTGATTTGTGTTCTCTGGAGCAATGACAGTAGTTGTGGATGTTGTAGGATCGATTGCTGAAGTGATATTCTGAGGAGGTAAATCTACATCAACCCGTGTTGAAGTAGATGAAGTTGTATCCTTTTGTTGACGATAATCGGTATCATCATTCTTATCATGAGTGACAGCGGAAGACTTTGATACAACTTGTTTCTCCCCCGTGAAATATTCATCATACATTGGTCCATATAACATTTCCAACTCTTTAATTATCGTGTTGACTGTCATATCTTCTCTTGGAACACTTTGTGGAACTAGCTTTGAACTTGATGGTTCATTGCTGTGGTCGTGAGTTCCGAGTTCCGTGCGGTTGTGAACGGAAGTTGTTTGTCCTTGTGGTTCAGGACTTAAACTGTTTTGTTCAAGTGCCATTTCTTGTAATTCATCAAATCGGATGTGAATAGTCTTGACTATCAATTTTGTTCTCTTGTTGTATACTCTATACCCCTTAGACTGAGTTGCATATCCTACAAGAATACATGCATCACCTTTCTCTTTCATCTTATCCAAATTCTCACCATCTCGTATTATGTAACAAGTACATCCAAAAACGTGAAGGTGTTGAGTGAAGGTTTTCGATCATGAATTATGTGATATGGTGTCTTTTCGTGTCTTGGGATAATTAAGGAGCGGTTTTGTGTGTAGCATGCGGTTGACACGGCTTCGGCCCAAAAGTATAGTGGAAGTTTTGAAGCGGATAATAAAGTTCGAGCAGCCTCAACTAAAGTACGGTTTCATCTTTCAACAACGCTGTTTTGTTCAGGTGTTCGAGCAATAGATGTTTCATGTTCAATTCCTTCGGCTTCAAAATAGTTTCTCAGATTTGAATTCAAAAATTATGTACCTCTGTCAGTACGAACCACTTTAACTTGAGCTTGAAGACCATGTTGTATCAGTTTAAGAAAGCTGATGAGAACTTCGGGTGTTTCATCCTTGGACCTCAAGAAGTGAGTCCATGTGTACCTTGAGTAATCATCGACAATTACCAGAATATATTTTTTCCCATTGATACTATGAACATGCATGGGACCACACAGATCCATATGAAGAAGATCTAACCGTCCTTTAGAGCTTGGTGTGGTCTTTGTTTTGAAACTACTTCGTTTAGCTTTACAAAGCTCACAAGAAGAACAAAGATGATCTTTGATGAATTTCAAGCTTGGAAGGCCTCTCACAATATCTTTCTTGGAAAGCAAGTTGATGGTATCAAAATTAAGATGAGATAAACGTTGATGCCATAACCATGCCTGAGTCGTTGAAGCTTTAGCCATGAAGAAAATTGGAGTTGATGAAGTTGTATCTTGAAGTGAAATAGTGTAGAGATAAGTACCCCGTGTACCAGTAAGTAAGTCATTCCCATCATAATCACGAACAAAACATGTCTTCTTCCTGAAAGCAACCTCCAAATCTGCATCACAGAATTCACCAACCGAGAAAAGATTATGATTGATCCCTTCGACGTAATATACCCTTTTGATTGTGATATTCCCCTGAACCAAATCTCCATATCCTAGGATCGGTGCAAATTGATCATTTCCGAATCGGACCATACCCAGGAACTTCTCCACGAAGTTAATTAGAAGCTTGAGATTCCCTGTCATGTGCTTCGTGCATCCGGAGTCCAGTATGAAGAGAATTATTTATATCACCTGCAGAAGAGTTAGAACACGATGGAGCATTTGTTAAATTGGATACAACAGTAGTTGTGATTATAGAATCATTAGTGTCCTTAGCAACATTTAAAGGCATACTAACACTCGTTGTCACATTTTATGTCCTAACTTTAGGCATCCATTTATATCCTGGAGGACATTGATTAGCACACCACCATTTCCAAGACTTGCTAGCAGACTCATATAATTCCTTAATTCTGCTTCTAGGGTTCTTAGTGGTGGAGTCTGATGCAATACTTTTCTTAGTGGGGTTTCCACCAGAATGGTTCACTGTGCGGTTGGGTTTACTAGCACTAATAGGCATCGTAGCTTGCTTCTTAGTTCTAGTATCTACGCCTTTGACAATATTGATAGCACACATAGAATGAGTAGCATTAGCAAATTTTCCACATTTGACACAAACAAATATCACATTCATAGCATTCACATCATTCAAATCATTCAAATCGTCGTTATACGCGATTACAGACTTTTTATTCTTAAAAACATTCAAATTCCTAGGGTGTTCTTCTACTTCCTTCATCTTCTCTTGACTCTTGTGTTTCCAGACCTTATCATTCACTTGAGTGCCCTTAAGCTGAGGCCGGCTAACACTAGCAGTGGAGAATACTCATGTAGTAGAAGACATACGAATATTAGTGTTTCTAGAAGTCTGAGGCGAGTGACTAACTTTGTTTGTGGGCTTAGTGGTCATTCTATACATCCCTGGTTTAATCACATTATTGTGCTTAACGCTTGGTGCTATAGTATTCCTTATGGGTTGAGTATGTGGTAACCTTTCCTTTCCATCCATCTTGGGGGCAAACACAGGTTTTGCAAACGAAGAATTTGAGAAAGCAAATGGTTTTCCCAAGATAGAGGATCTATTCACTCTAGAGGCATTGGGTTGTCTAACAACAGGTTGCCTAACGCTAGGTTCCATAACTTTCCACCCATCTTCGCAACGAGCTTCTTCAACTCTGCTATTGCAATGTCTTTTTCTTGTAACTGAGCTTTCAAATCCGAAATATCAAGACTTTTTTCGTTTAATAATCGACATGGCTCAGATAATTTTACTTCTAAAGATGTATCATTTGAAAAGCTGCCAACTTTCTTTTGCAAAGCAAGTTCAAGTGAGTGACAATGTTTTTGAAGATAATCATATCTATGTTGAAGTAACAAAAACTCTTTTTGGTCAACTTTATTCGAAAGCTCAGTTTCAAGACGTTCACATTCTTTAACTTGATCAAGATATTTGCATGCAACATCAGAATATTCATCAATATCAGCACAAGATGTAACATAAGCACACATAATATCTTTTGAGAGACATTCATGTAAGAGTAGATCATAAGCTATAAAAAACTCGTCTCTTTCAGGTTGATGGTCGTTAACTTCTTGTTCAAGAGATTCCACATATTTCAAATCATCAAACATTTCTTGCTTAATTAGTGTTTCAAATTCCAAAATATGTTTTTGCGTTCTTTCCGCAAGCGGAATCAAAATACTTTTCACAAGCATAGTTATATCGTGAGGAATTTCTTTGTCTCCTTTCGAAAGTTCACATTTTTTCCAGTCATCATCAACAACCTTTTTGAAATTTTCAATATTACTCCTGAGAATACTAAGTGCTTGCTTACAGAAGCTTTATATGGAAAATAGTCAATAAATTTTGAAACATTAGTTTTCTTAGTGGCAAAAGCTTGTCTCAATTTAATTCTTATTTGTTCACATTCAAAAAATATTTGCTCACGAGTTTTCTGTGTTTGCGGTGTGAAAAGACCATAACGACTGTTTTCATAAGCATAATTATATGGTTTAACAAATTCTTTATTAACTTTTGGTCTACTCTCTTCTTCAAAATCGTGTGTCTCTTCACTATCGGGCCTAACAACAAGACAATCAAGATCAGTCCATTGGGAATCATCAAGATATAAGCGCCGATTCTCAGATTGAGCATGCTCAAGGTACTTAGTATTTGCAAATCTAGGTCTATCCTTAAAGAACTAACGAGGTGCTAACATTCTCATGGTTTGAGTTGATTGATTAGTTTTGTAAACAATTTTCTTGTAAAAATCAAGTTGAGTTTCAATTTCCACCATTTTGTCGATGTCCTTCGCTTGTTTAGTTTTGAAATCCTTTTCCATCTTTTCAACCACTGCTTTCTTTTCATTCATAAGTTTAGTTTTATCCTATTGAAGAAAACCATTTACTTGAGTTAGCTCATTGACTTTGGTGGTAGCCAGATATGTTTTGTGACGTTCAGTACTTAAAGAGGTGTTATAATTACGTTTCTCTTGTTTAAGAAGCTTAAGAGTTTCGTTATATTTCTCTTGAAAATCGTCCTTTTTAACATTAATTAAACACCCTTTGTACCCCTCAACCTCATTGGTCTTTTGAAGAAGCTGAGCTCTATAACTATCAATGGTCTCACTAGATTTAATTAGAGCAGCTTCGCATTCTTCAAAATTTTGAGTGAGCGTAGCGTTTGCCTTCTTTAATTGCTTTTGACTCTTTCTAGTTTCTTTGACATCTTTTTGTAAAGAAGCAATTAAGTTAGCAAGCGCAATACGCTCCTCGTCATCATCATACTCATTTACATGTTGATCATCCTCAGACTCATTATTGCACATGTCTGATGAATCGGGTGTGGTATTGCTATCAACCGTGTATTGCTATCAACCGTTTCCATCATACATGTGTCATTATGGTTTTGGGTAGCTCACAATGCTCATGAGTATTACCAAAGACATTATATTCCTCTTCAGTGTGTACCTTATCGATTGGCTCAGTGTCGAAAATAGGACCATTGTCATCTTCAGTGACATTGAGAACTTCTTCAACGTTGGCCATGTACGAGTAATGTGCTTCAAGTTATTGATCGGAGGCTTCATCATCAGTATCATCAAGAATTGCTCCTTCCTCAGCCGACAGTTTAACCCCAGCTATCTTCTTGCAAAGCAGCATCTTTTCCTTATGATAGCCAGAGTCTCTAACCCGTTTCGGCTTCCTACATTCCTTTGCCATATGCCCATAGCCGTGACAATTAAAGCACTGAATCCCACTTTGCTGAACCACTTGAGTACCAACAGTCTCCCTATTCCCAGCAACAGTAGCAATCCTCTGAGCATCATACTTAGCAGTTTGTCGATCATACCGTGCAGAACCCTCAACATGTGTTGGATTACGTTGATCATACCTAGGAGGACTTTCATCACGTTGACGTGTGTCATCCCTTCGAGGACTCTCAACATATTGGTTCCTTGTATTTGATGATGTTCGAAGATTGTTTTTGGTGGGTTTGAAGATTTTCTTGTAGGTCTTCATAATGAAAGCAATTTGTTGCTTCATCTCCCTATCCTTCTAAGCTAGTTCTTCATCACTTTCCTCTTTAGATGATGGCTCAGGTGATGGTGATAATGCTATTGGTTCTTTGTCTCGTGATCGTGTGGGAGCGGAATACTTAGATGAAGTGGAGTATCTTGGTGAGGAGGATGTAGTGGAGTACCTTGGTGAGGATGATGTTGTGGAGTATGACTTTGGAGCACGAGAGCGATGATCTTGAGTGTGTTGAGTGGTAGACACCAAAGCAAATGGATTAGCATTCTTTGCTATCCTTTCAGCTCGTAGTTCATTTGCCTCATTCTGAAATTGTTTCAAAATGTCAAAAAGCGTGTGATAGTTGACCTCGTCTAACTTACTTTGTTGTTTCACCAAAGTTACAAATCGTGTTCACTCAGGTTGAAGTTGCTGTAGAAATTGCACATTTACTTGCATGGTGGAGACTTGCAAATTGTTTCTTGTCATGTCATTCATCATCTTGTAGAACCTTGAGTAATATGAATCAATCGATTCCCCATCCAAGGAAGTAAACTTACCAAAGTTCCAAAACAAGTTAGTTTTGACATCTTGCTTGTTAAGTGATTCACCTTGTTGCAAGCGTTCAATGGCAAACCACATCTCTTTAGCAGTAGAGCATGCATCAACCGTTGAGTAAATATTATCCCCAATCCCACTTAGAATCAAATAGATTGCTTCTTTCTCTGCATCGATCCAAGCACGTTTCTCTTTCGAAGTGTTCTCATATGTTTCCTCAATTGTTTGCTCATCGGAACCAGTCGTCGAGTCGGTTGCTGGAATTGCCGGAATGGTGATTGTAGTGGGAGTATAAGGTCCTTCTTTGATGAAACGTCGAAGAACATCACCATTCGGTTTGGTGTCAAGATATCTAAGGAATCATGATTGCCATTGTGCATATCTACCAGTGACAAGCATTGTTGGTCTCTCTTTGTTACCCGCCACCATGATGTTGTTATTAGTAACACGATATTCAGCAGTAGAATCCATCTCAAAAATGACGTGAAGTGAATAGGATCTTAAGTAGATGAAGTTGTGAGAAGATTATGGTTGAAACTTCAAGAAATGGTGTGAAAACCCTTATCCGGAATAACAAACACCACTTAATTCAGAATAATAATTCTATGGCAAATCCAGAATCTCTAAAACTTGCTTATCCGAAATAATCGTCCAAGATGTTATCCGGAATAATACTTTATCCAGAATCAGTTAGAATGGTTATCCGGAATATGTGTTTTGCCAAGTATCCGAAATGTGACTTTTGGTAACAATCCGGAATACGTGATGTTGACCTTATCCGGAATCTTCAATGCTTAGCTTCTCCGAAATCTGGTTCTCCAAGTTAACCGGAATGTTTCTGCTTTGTCTTATCCGGAATATGACTTCTCAGGCTTATCCGGAATATGACTTCTTTAGCATATCCGGAATATGACTTCTTTAGTTTATCCGGAATGTGGAAAAATGTCTTATCCGAAATCTGTGATCTTGAGCTAATCCGGAATATGTGATCTTGACCTTATCCGGAATATTGCTTAACTTTTGCTTATCCGGAATCAAAGTTTTATCTACTATCCGGAATCCAAGTTTTCCTTAACCGGGTTCTTGCAAAACTTCTTATCCGGAATGTATATAAGGAGCCTTATCCGGAATAATTTTCTACTTCTTATCCGCAATATGGCTTCACACTTCTATCCAGAATAAATGAAAACCCCTATATCCCGACTAACAGAACCCTCATAACCCGGATAAAGAAACTTTCCAAAAACCAAACCAATGCCCTTAAAATCCGGATAACAAAAAAATATTTCGAACCTTGTAAATTTCCCAATAATCAAACCAAAAATTACCAACTTTTTATGAAAATCAAGAAAATGACAAACACAAATTCCTACTACAACTTTGTAGGCAATTTGTATATAAATATGGGCTTGAAAACAGAAAACTTTTTGATACGAGATGATTTTTAAGATGAAAAATCACACAAAATCAAAAATGATAACCACAAACTAAACACAAATCTACCCCATGGCTATTGATACCAATTGTTGTCCCTAATAATATGATGATAGATTAAAGAAATGAGATGGAAAAAATATGAATTTTAGAGAGAGAAAGTAGTTAGGGAAAGTAGAGAGAGATATGATTAACTTGTGAAATTAGATTAAGAAAAAATGAGATCATCCACCCTCCTAACATGCTAGGAGGGTGCTTATATAGTCCACTCACATGCGGGCTCTCTAATGGACTATATTGTTTTGGGTCGTGCTTGAATAAATGCTTAGTACCTTGAAAGAGGCCTTTTAAGCTAACCATCAAGCCCGTAATGTCACGACTATTTTAACTATCTATTACAACGTTCTAACTAATATTACAATAAAAACCTATGACCGAACATTCTTGTTTGACTCAATATTTTGAGGCTAACACCTTGTATGTAGCTTGTCACCATAACTCGATCACTTGGTGCCCCAAGCAAGGGAGAGTAAGCACCAAAGGGGAGCTACTAGCAAATTCGGTTCTTTTCTTCTTCAAAGACTTGTGCTACCTTTTTGCTTCGATAAAAGGGGAAGAAATGATAGTGATAAACTCGTTAATAATTCGAAAACTTTTGTTTTTACATAAATGAGTTTATGGTTTATCGTAATAAAAAAGGGGAGATTGTTAATGCAACCGATGCCTAAGAGCATTATTTGTAATAACTAATCTTTCTTAGTTTTGATCACGACAAAGCGTAAAAATATTAGTCGTCAAAGATAACCGTAAGACGAATTATTTAACAAACACTATCATTAAGGTAATAATCATTTAAGTTTTACACAAACATATCTTATACATGTTTAGTGTCATAAAAAGTGATTAACCTTAAAACTCACATTTATACAAATGTGACAAAATATTTTAATAAACTTTCTTTTTAAGAAAATGTATTATTAAAATGGAAAATGAAAATTTGAATTTAGCATATTCCAAATGGCCAAAGATATCCTTTTTGGGTATGTTTTTCACCAGATGGTATTTCCCCACTAGAAGATAAAAAGGAGCAGACTCTAGCGCCCGCAGATCAATATAAGTCCTTGCGATTCCTTACTGATATGGACCCACAAGCCTATTTAATGAACCACACTCAGATAGCCGTTGGTACTTGTCTCTTATAAATAGTTGATCATTTCTCTATTTTCTAATAAACCTTTTTGGACAACTTATTTGCTTCTAATCTCTTTTCTATATTCCAATCATTAGTAAATGATCACTTAATGAGTTAAGTATGTTTACTTATGATTATCCTCTTGATCCCCTTCTTTATGTGTCCAAAGAGAAGTTCACTCACACATTTGTGATGTGATAAAAGATGAAGCCTTGATGAAGATCATGCTTTCTTAGATGTAGTAATGTTCATCATGTTGCCCATTTGAGTCTTGTGTAGATCCAAGGTATTTGTGTATACTTGGATTAGTCTTGTGTAGTAATATGACAAGATTGTTGAGTTGTTGTGTGAGTGTTGTTCATACTCGATTCAATTCGAATTGATCACGGTTTAAGGTGGAATTGTCGTTTTTGGTAACTAAAAGGGGGAGCTTTTGATTATCTATTTCTACTAGTAATATAAACGTTAAAATTATTAAACATAAATATAAAAATAAAAGAGGGAAATCTAACCTTGATAGCTTAACCGGAGTGAATGCTGCACAGTTGTTCTTGGTAAAAATAACTAAAGTTGATTATGTATTTTAAAATAAAGTTGAAAACTTTAAAAAATATAAACTAAAAAAATTAAGACTTTAGAAATAAATGACAAAAGATTAAAACTTTATAAAAAGTAGATGTTAAAAATTAAAATTTTATAAAAATTTAAACTTGAAATAGAACTAATATAAACACTTCCAAATAGAACTTAAGAAAATGGCGGGAAAAATAGGTTTGAAACCGGAAATTCTCGCGCAGGAACAAGCGTAGGCCTGTAGCGCGCCCTTCAACCAGGAAGAATTTGATTGGCGAAGTAATGCGGGAAAATAAAACTACCAACAATTTGGAATATGGATTAGTAGGCTTATCCAGAATACACCTCCTCCATGCAATTCGGAATGCAGCTGCTTGATCTTATCCGGAATATGATGCTGATAACAATCCAGAATGTTAAAAACTTACTCTTATCCGGAATGTGTTGTTATCCGGAATCAGTTCCTTATCCGGAATACTTGTGAGCTTATCCGGAATGTGAAAACGAGCCCTAATCCGGAATAATATATAAACTTCAAATCCAGAATCTATTGTAAACCGTAATCCGGAATCACCAATTAAGCTTATCCGGAATCTATTCTAATCCGGAATAATGAATTGAAATGTTATTCGGAATGTATAAAAATGAAGCTTATCCGGAATGTATAAGTTTACTGCGTAATCCAGAATTTGTTTATCCGGAATCACTTAATAACATCCTAATCCGGAATGCAGTTCGAATGCAATCCGGAATGATTGAAGAGCTTATTCGGTATAAAGAAAATGGACCCAATGCGGAATACTAGGGTTTCTAAAACCCGGATAAGCAAAATTAAGCAAAATTGAAAATAAGCTAAAATCTAATAATCACTTAACTAAAACATTAACCAAATCGATTTTAAGAAAAAGCAAATAAGCCACAATTTAAAAACTATAAAAACACTAAATAAGCTAAATATTAAAAATGAACTTTTAAAAGATTTAAACTAATAAAACCACTTTATTAAAAATAAGCTAAATACTAATAAGCAATAAGCACAATAAACTAAAACATCAAGCACACCAAATCAATAAGCTCAATCTAATAAGCAAATCAATCACACAATTAACAAGATTAAACCAACTACATGATTAATGAAACAAAATAATAGATTATGACTAAGAAAGGAAGAATGAGAATTAACTAAAAAGCTTTGAATTAATGAAGATGATTAAGATTCAATTACAAGATTAAAAAGATGAAAGATTAAGAAAACATGAAAGAAAATTCTAAAGAGAGAAAGTAGCACCTACTCCTAATTACCTATTAAAGACTAAAAATGAACTAACTCCCCTAATGAAAGATTAGGATAGTATTTATAGGAGAAGGGGAGGGTGTTGTTGCTTCCTTCTTTCTTTTGTCTTATCGTCTTTTTAAATAACTTGTATTTCTCGACTTTGTCTCGGGATTAGTCGAATGATAACATGAACTCGTCTTCTAATTTTCTTCTTTTAGTAGACTTGGTTCTTCGACTTCGTTAAACTTCCGTCTTTAGACTTTTTCTTCGATAAATATTCAGAATAGGCATTTGACTTCCGTTCTTCTTGCACTTTTGATCTTTTGACTTTGTCTTTTGTCTTTTTCTTTGATAAAAGCCCGTGAAAGCCCATGTTTTCTTCGTTTTTCAACTTTTGGTCCTAAAACAAAATAAAAACACAAACCACGCATAATTCCGCCTTTTACGACATTAAATACATGTTTTGGTCTTGTTATTATTATAATTAAGTGGTAAAAGGATAAGTGTTTTCACACTTATTAAATCCCCTACACTTGACCATTGCAATGCCCTCATGCAATGCATTAATTTCAAAGCACGATTTACATTTTCTATCATAACTAACCCACCTTGGCCTTTATTAAATTCAAGACACTAGGGAAACTAAAAATATAGAAAATTACAAAATGATTGAAGGAAGAACAAGTAATGAGATCGAAGACTTACATTAGGGCTTTGGTTGTTCATGAATGTTTATCACCCTCAAGTTTCACGTTCCCCATACTAAGCTTAAAACGAGATCATTGTTATTATAAGTTAGTAAGCTAACACTCACTCATGTGGCTTAATTATTTGTTTAGACTCCATTATTCCTAGGTGTATCTCTTATATTTTATTGTTGTCTTGAATGATCACGAGGATGCATTGTTGACTTATTTTGATAGTCTATTTAGGCTGAAAATAAAGTAGGACGATTTAATCAATAGTTAGCTAAAGGACAAAATCTTTTAAAACTGCTTCTCGAAACCTCATAAAGTTCATATCTTGGCATAACTCGTTTCACGATTTGAGACCTTACTCGGACCGATATTTAGCATTGACTTCATACTTCGAATCTTGAGAGACGTTCTTGAAATAATGGTCTTCTCTTCATAATAGGAATTTCTTCACTTGAAATTTTTGAGAGATTCTTCATACTTGGACCACGACTTCTTCATTTTTCTCCAATCTTTATTTGGGATTTTGATATACAACGATCCGCCTCCTTTTAGGACTTGGATCTATTTATCCTCATAGCGTGCTAGGGTCTTTTCGGATAGACTTCTCCATGATCTTTTAGGGGACTATTTGCTTTCCGTCGTGTGTCTTGATCCTTCATATTGATTTTTGATAAATGATGATGTATAGTCCCCAGCCGGGTCATGAACCCGGCCCACGGGTACTACCCGTATCCGGCCCATCACGAATGGGTGGGAATAATGTTATTTGATCTTATGGGCTTGGATGAATAGTAACCGCACATACGTGTGCGGCCCACGGCCCGGCATGCCCAGTGCAGGGTTAGACAGAGTCATACTCCTACTATGATTAGGATTTATCTCAAAGTAGAGGATATTTACTCACCATAATTAGAAGATAACAATCAATCTAAATCTGGTGATTATCCTTTCCTTGGGGCCGAAGCATCAGTGACAGCCCATTAGGGTTTCACTGCCTATATAAGGAACCCCCCAACGGTTCCACAAAGGTATTACATTCTACACACTTGCAACTCTCATCCGATTCCTATAACCCTAACCGATTACTTACTCTCACGCTGGAGTCTAATCGTGGGAAACATTCCCACGGTAAGCCTAACGCGTGTTGTTTTAGTGTGCAGGATCCCAACCAGATAATTCACTTGGTGCATGAGCCGGAGTCCAGCCAACCCGAATTAAGCCTAATTCGGGTCTAGCAAGGATCACCCAACTTTTGTATCAACAAGTTGGCGCCATCCGTGGGACCCTTACACTAAGCTAGAGCAAAATCTCATCTCTAATTCTCAATGACGAAGGGGCATCCGCAGGGAAACCCCAGGAACACAAATCCTGGGAATCAGAAGTCCACAGGAGAAGGGATACTCATTCCCAATCGATCCTCTAGCAACCAAGCCGGCGGACCAAACAACCGAAGTGGTCTTCAGTCCATAGGTATGACAAGCACGTTCTCTGTCACCCCACCACCTACTTCGACCTTGGATAACCCTGATCCAGGGAGTGCGCCCAATCCCCTAACAAGGAACCGCGCAGACCATCGACTGAGAATGAAGTAGAGGTCGAACTACTCAGCGAGGAAGATCTCACTCGAGTTCTCACGCAGAACTTTGAGAGGATCGTCTCAGGAATCGCATCAAGGTTTAACCTAGGGAGGGACCTCCAATCTAGGCTCAACTTTGGTAACGCCGGACCAGGCACCTCTTTTCAAACTCAAAGGAAGCAAAGGACACGACCTCAGGAGCGGAACCTCTTTGAGGAAACTCCCCAACCCAGGAATGTGTTCGAACGCATAGGGATAGTCTCATGCAGGAACTAATACAATCCCGTGAGGAGGGAGAGAGGTCCGACGGTTCACCCGAACCGCCGAACGACCAGATCTGGAGCTTACCAGAACTAATCGCCGCACAAGCGTGTGGGATAGGATGAATACCGGGAACAAAGCTCACGGCTCTTCTCACAAGAGCGGTCCTCACCCAAAGGATGGGGCACCGCCCCCTTCTCCCGGTCCATCAGGAAAGGACTCAGATGACCATCCACCCAAGCGACGCCAACCTAGGCGCACTCCTCCACCGCCACCAGACAATGAGGAGTACTACGGCGGCCCCTATTATCGAGAGGCAGAAGTAGAAGATCTTTCCCGCCCGTGGTGTGACCCTAATCTCACCCATCCATGGGCTGATCCCAGGGAAGATCCTTTCACTCTCCGCATACGGAATTACTCCGAGGATACAAAGCATCGCATGCCGGCGTGTGTCAAGACTTATGATGGGACTGGTGATCCGAAAGATCACCTAAAGATATTTGATACGCAGGCGAAAATTGAACGATGGCCCATGCCTATATGGTGCCAAATGTTTAATTCAACCTTGATCGGCAATGCTCGTGATTGGTTTGAGGGACTTCCTCCGCGAAGCATTGATAGCTTCACTGAACTACGTACTGCGTTCAAGAATAATTATACTCAGCGAAAGAAGTATAATAGGGACCCGGTCTCATTGGCAACCGTCAAGCAACGGCCGGGGGAGTCTACGGAGGCCTTCACTGAACGCTTCAATGACGAGTGCACACGCACAAAGACAATGCCGGAACTTCTGAAAATTTCCGATTATATGCACGCCATAACAAACAGGGAAATAATCAGACGTCTCAATGACAAACGTCCGGAGAGGTATGACGACCTTATGGAAAGGGTCAGAAACTTCATAGAGGGAGAAACCGTGGTAGCCGCGGCCTATCCTTCAAAAGGAAACAACTACCGATCGAACGACCAGTCCAGGAGACAGTCGGGCGGTCAAAACAACCAGACCAGTGGGAGGGGCTCAGATTACAAGAGCCAAAACAAAGGAGGACGGTCGGAGAACAAATTTACCCCTCTAAAGATGTCCTACCGGGAGATCTTGCTGACAGAAGGGGACAATTTCCCGAGACCTCCCCCAATGATGACTTCGCTGGACCGTCGTCAAGGAAATCGCTTTTGCGAATTCCACAACGACAAGGGCCATGGCACGGAGGAATGTATCCAGCTCAAGAAACACATTGAGTCACTGATCAAGTCAGGAAAACTCAAGCATTTGGTCAAGGACTGGAAGGATGGAAAAGACAACAAGAAGTATGACAAGAAGGATCCCCAAAAGGACAAACCTTCAACTATATACATGATCCAATCCAGGCAGCACCGCACAAGGCAGAAAATTAGTCAAAAATTTTCACGCTGCAGAGAAATCTCATTCCCTCCCATCACGGCAAGCGATGTGATTGATGTGCCTCTCACTATTGAGATAAGCATTGGAACACACAATGTCCGTCGTATGTATGTGGATGGAGGGTCATCAGCAGAGGTACTTTACGAACACTGTTTCGTACAGTTACGACCAGAAATAAGAAGCCAATTAGTACCGGCCATGGTGCCACTCATCGGTTTTAGTGGAGACACCATCTGGCCAATAGGACAGCTGCGTCTGCTTGTAACCATTGGGAACGAAGAGCACTCCACCACGGCGTGGATGAACTTTATGGTGATACGCTCACACTCTCCATACAATGGGATCATAGGCAGACCAGGTATCCTGGCCATACGAGCGGTACCCTCCACGACACACGGGATGATAAAATTCCCTATGGAAGGAGGAATTGTCACTATCTATAACACAATCATACCAGCATCCGAGTGTCATGCCGTGACAACACCGGTTCCACCTGTTCCCCCCAAGGACGGATCACCACCTCCCAATTGGAAGGTGGCAATCCATCCTGATTACCCGGAACAAGAGGTATCCATAGGGGGAACACTCTCGGATAGCGGCAAGAGGGCCATGTGATATCTCCTGAAAGAAAACTTAGATGTATTCGCATGGGAGCCCAAGCATATGACGGGCGTACCGCGTGCGATAGCAGAACATAAGCTCCAAATCCGCCAGGGATATCCTCCCGTTAAGCAAAAGAAGAGCGGTTAGGCACCCGAACGCAGCCAAGTAATATTGGATGAAGTATGGAAATTGGTGGATGCAGGTATCATGCGCGAGGTATACTACCACGAGTGGTTATCCACCCAGTCATGGTCAAGAAGCATGACGGAAGCTGGCGCATGTGCGTGAACTTCACATATCTGAACAAAGCCTGTCCGCAGGACTGCTATCCGTTACCAGAGATTGATTGGAAGGTAGAATCCCTATGTGGATATTCCTTTAAGTGCTTCTTAGATGCATATAAAGGATACCACCAGATCCAGATGGTGGAAGAGGACGTAGAGAAGACGACGTTCCATACTAGTCAAGGCGTATACTGTTATACAAAAATGCCATTCGGACTAAAGAATGCCGGGACAACATATCAGCGGCTTGTTGACAAAGCCTTCGACTCATAGATAGGTCGCAACCTGGAGGTCTATGTTGATGATTTAGTCATCAAAAGTCATACGGAGGATGCACTTCTCCGAGACGTCCAAGAGACGTTTAACACATTGAGGAGGATTAATATGAAACTAAATCCAAAGAAATGCACGTTTGGGGCAACGGAAGGAATGTTCCTTGGATATATGATTGATCCAAATGTCATCAAGCCTTGCCTGAAAAAGACGGACGCAGTAATACAGTTACCATCCCCTCAGACACGAAAAGAGGTGCAATCCTTAAATGGGAAGTTGGCCGGGCTAAACAGGTTCTTATCAAAGTCCGCAAAGAAGTCACTCCCCCTATTCAAAACACTCAAGAAGTGCATTAAGAAGGGAGACTTCCGGTGGACAAAGGAAGCTGAGGAAGCATTTGGTCAACTTAAGCAACACCTTGCATCTCTCCCCATGCTAGTGGCTCCCCGGCCCAAGGAGGAGCTCATCATGTATCTGTCAGCCACACATGGAGCAATAAGTGCGGTACTCATGACGGATAGGGACACAGTCTAAACTCCGGTCTATTTTATAAGTAGAACACTACAAGGGACGGAGTTGAATTATTCTTCCATGGAAAAATTAGTTTTGGCATTAGTGTTTGCTACGAAACGGTTGCGCCGATACTTTCAGGCGCACCCAATTGTAGTTGTTACTGATCAACCAATAAAACAAGTCATCTCTAGACCAGATGTGGCTGGTAGGCTACAAAAGTGGAGCATTCTATTAGGAGAACATAACATATCTTATAGACCAAGGACGGCTGTTAAAGGCCAAATCTTGGCAGATTTCTTGGTAGAGAAGCCGGATGAGGAGGGATCAATCGTACAACGAGAGGAAAATCCATCAGAACCATGGGCATTATTTACGGACGGATCTTCATGCACGGATGGATCAGGAGCTGGTCTCATCCTTATGAATCCGGAAGGAATGGAATTCACGTACGCCCTGCGCTTTGAGTTTACAGCCACCAATAATGAGGCATAATATGAAGCGTTGATTGCGGGTTTAAAAATCGCCGCTAGAATGGGAGTCGGCAACCTTGAGACCTAGGTGGACTCACGGCTTGTCGCGAACCACATTCTAGGGGGGTACATAGCCAAGGAGGATAACATGGTTCGATATTTGGAGAAAGTCAAGTCACTGATCGCGGCTTTCAGTAAGTTTTCTATCAAGCAAGTACCAAGAGGCGAAAACAAGAAGACGGACGCTCTTAGAAAGATCGCGTCTACAAGTTTTGCCCACTTATCCAAGCAAGTCTTGTTGGAAATACTCAAGGAAAAGTCTATAACAGAAGGGGAAGTCACAACTATAGTTGAGGAAGATGGACCTACATGGATGACCCCGATCATCAACTATTTGACTAATGAAACCCTTCCAGACGTGGAAAAGGCGGCACGACGCATCAGAAGGAAGTCGCATCACTTCGAGCTTCGAGAAGGTATTCTTTACAAGCGCTCTTTCTTACAGCCGTGGTTACGGTGTGTTGGGCCACGCCAGGCTACCTATGTGATCAGCGAGATACATGAGGGGTTATGCGGTATGCACGCGGGCCCCCGATCCGTAGTAGTCCGAGCTCTACGCACAAGATATTATTGGCCTACCATGCATAGGGATACACACGACATGATTCGCAAGTACAGTGATTGCCAAGTGCACAGACCAGTACCACGACATCCGCAACAGGAACTTACACCCATTACACCCACATGGCCATTCTATAAGTGGGGGATTGATATCGCAGGACCTTTTCCCGTAGCTGCGTGGGGAGTTAAGTTTTTAATTGTCGTAATGGACTACTTTACACGCTGGATAGAGACCAAGGCAGTCAAATCCATCACAGGCAAACAAGTTAAAAAGTTTGTTTGGGAAAACATCGCGTGCCGTTTTGGCTTACCAGGAGAAATCATCTCGGATAACGGGAAGCAGTTCGCGGATAATCTATTCAAGGACTGGTGCGCATCATTGAATATCAAACGACGTTTCGCATCTGTTAAGCACCCGCAGACAAATGGTCTTGTGGAACAAGCAAATAGAAGCTTGGGTGAAGGCATCAAGGCACGCCTGGAGGAACGAAGTGCCAAATGGGTGGACGAACTGCCACACATTCTATGGGCGCATAGGACTATGATCAAAACAGCCAACTGGGACACCCCATTCGCATTGGCCTACAACACTAAAGCTGTTATACCAGCAGAAATAGGAATGCCTACCATCCGCCCATCGGAGGTTAATGCCGTCACAAACGACGAGCAGCTCTGGATCAATCTGGATTTGTTGGAGGAAAAAAGGGAGCTAGCGGCTATCAATGAGGCCAAGTCCAAGGCACGGATGAAGGCTTATTATGACGCTAAGGTTAAAGGTGTTTCTTTTCGACCGAGAGATTATGTCTATCGTGCTAACGAGGCAAGTCGAGCGGAGAATACAGGAAAGCTGGGCCCTAAGTGGGAAGGACCGTATGAGGTCACGGAAGCCTTAGGACGGGGCGCGTACAAGTTACGTGACATGGATGGCCGCGACCTGGAACGTACATGGAATATCTGCAATCTTAAAAGGTGCTATCTTTGAAAGCTACGGCTTCCGCATGGACACTTCGCTATATCTGGCTTTAATGAAGATCCATGGGTTCTTTGTTTGTTTTTTATGCCTTCTAGGTTCCTTTTTGTTTTTTAGGGTTTCCCATTCTTGTTAAAACAAAAAACGTAAACGTTCTAATAAAATGCCGTGGTGCCTAGCTAGCTCCACGACTCGTTTTTGTGCAAATTGTTTTTATTCTTTAGATTCTATTATTGTCGTATGGATTTAGTTGTTATTAATACAATGTGCTATATCTTATTCATATGCATTCATTCAATACCGTACATGTACGATGAGCCTCCAGGCGGGGTAAGAGGATTAAGTGAACATAATAATTCAACTTGTCGCATAAGAGGGATGCAACCCCAGTGACACGGATCATGTATCCTTACTAGACACCTTACTCACAAGACGTTGTGATAGGTTTCCATATGCCGCACTCACGCAGTGCTTTGCATGGTAAAGACGCACGCCGCACGTCTAGTAAAATATAGACTTGATTTTATTTTTTGTGAGTAAGACGTGACATGTCATGCAGTACAGGTATATGATATCTAACAAAAAAATACACAAGTTTCAAATTCATAACACCAAAATAGCCGTGGTCATCACGGACTTGCTTACACACATATGACAAGTTATTTCAAACATCAGTCTTAGCCGTATACATACACGGACGAATAAGATACAAATGTTTACAATGTAAATTACAACGGAGGTAGGAACTCCCCTATCTCCTTCTTCCCTTCTTCAATCAAGGTGCGGAGGGCCTCCCCGCGAGCATTCTTCCCATCTTGCGCCTTGATCATATTCACATCCAACGCCTCGGCAAGCAGTTTTTCACCTTTCATCACCTTCGACACAGAGTCGTAGGTGGGCAAGGTCAGTTGGATGGGATCGGCAGTAAGCTTGGACATTATTACCTCATTAGGAGCATCCTTTAGCGCTTCTAGCTCGTCTAGGAGAGGGTGTTGGATTTCAGCCAAAGTGGACATTGACGCGGTCATCTTGTCTGCGGCTAGGGGGTTGTGGTAGGCATGCTGGGTGATATCTTCCTCCATGCCTATCAATTCTGCAGCTTTGACCAACCCCTCGTGCCTACCACGATCAATACCATCTGATACAACGTCCGCAAATGCCTGTAGCAGGTAAGGAGCTTCCATCACCTTGCTCACGGCAAGCCGCATTCCTTGGCCAACCATCCATCTGCCCCCAGCGATGGCTGTGAGCAAAGGAGGACACGTCATTTCAGCACAATCCGTGGCCATCTTTCTTAGCTCTCCCTCAGCTACCGCAGCTTGCTCATCCAAAGTAATCCGCGCTTGGGTTAGCTCATCCTTCAGCACGTCGCGCTCTTGAGAAATGTTGAATGCTTGTACGGTTACGGCTTTGGTAGAGGCTTCGACTGCGGACACCTACATATGACACTTAGAGTTATTTCAGGGATATTGTGTTTTTTCTTGTGTATACACAAATAAGCATTCGTATTGAGAGCATACCTTCTCGTTGGATGCGGCTAAAAGGGCCTCCAGCTCGGCAATACGTTTTTCACGAGTGTTGGCGTGATGGGCCTGCTCCTTAACGGTGGACTCTGCTACGACCAATGCCGACTGCAAGGATATGATAGTTTTTTCGTGCTTCTCAACTAGTGCTTCCCAGCGAGCTATCTTTTTATCAGCACGCTTCACATTAGCCAAGGCCTTGATCAGACGACGTCTTAGGGTCGTACCAACTGTCACTTGGTGTGCGAATGACACATCGAAATGCTCCAGCAATGTCTCATGATCTAATTCGTCCAAGTCTTGCGCCAGAGCCGAAGGAGTGATGTGTTCGATGAATTCCGTGCACTCGGACTCCGCCTCCAACCTTGTTAAGCTGGATAAATTCCATGCTAGGCGCAGGCTGGTGTTCGGTCCCTCAGGACGTGGCTCCTCGACATGTGTCACAGGAGGGGATGGAGGTCTCGTTGATGTCGTGGGTGAAGGTTCCCTTTCCACCTCTTCCTCATGGGCTACGGTCGACGGATCCGCTCTGTTATTAACACACATTAATTTTGTTTATCAATCTATATCCTTTTAAAAAAAGAGAGAAAGAAAAAGGAGGTAATTACGTAGTACCAGTCATGGGTTCCGTGATGGTAGGAGCTACAGCATTCACGGGGGTGGCCATCCAGACTTGTTCATCCACGTGCAGTGAGGGGTCGACCTGGGCCGTAGCAGTACTGCTTCCTTCCTGGAACTGTGGCTGGTCTTTCCTTAGCTTCTTCATGGGAGAATTGTGTGCCCCCGCCCCGTCCCCTAGAGTTTTGGCTACCCTCCTGGTAGTCTTTCTTTTCCTGGACTTGGGCTTGGGGGACCCGGAAGCTTGGGTAGTTTCTTCATCCTCACCAGTTCGAGTGTCAGCCGGGTTGGTGATATCTTCTTCTTCGTCTTCTTCATCCTGGTGCGGCACGGTGCCCTCAAGTAGCAACTCTCCACCATCTTCGTTGTGGATGTCAAGCGGGGACTTCTCGATCACGGGCTCTCCCTCGTCTGATCTTTGCTCGATGGTTTCTTCCACCGGGATGGTTCGGTCTGCGGTTGTATCAAGAAGGGGGAGTTCATTCTCTTTCAACGGACGGAATCCTTCAGGCACTTTCATTGGGTCGCCTTGGCGCAATAATCCATGTAGGTTCATCTCTACGTACATATGCTATTATACGGATTAGTAAGTTCACAAAATGCAAATGTGGCATTTATTACATCTACAAGTATAAGTGGACCTACCCTGCCTACATTCAGTCAGAAAGCACGGATACATATCCTCCCTCCCATAGTAGTAGCGGCTTATCCCTACTAAGCACAGAAAGTGCTCCGGCAAACCCCTATGAAATTTTGTGCGGTGGGTATCTAGAATTTTCAAGTCCTTACTACTATAGTCTTTGGATTTGAGCGGAAAATATTTGGGTACTCTGGTTTTGAGGACGAACGGGGTAGGGAATACTTTCTCATCCACGAAAAAGTAATGATCGTACCAGCTCTTAAGGGAGTCTAAGGGCTTCCTATATGTCATGGGGGCGTTCCTGGACCCTTTTTTGAACGACAACCACCCATTCACTAGTTGGGGGGGAGTAAAAGACCCTAAATAGATTTATGGTCGGGGTTACTCCGCATGTATGGCAGGTAATCTCAAATTGATTGATTTTACACGCCCCTATGCAGTGCAGCTGGGTTATGTGGAAGTCATAATATAGAAGAAGATCTACCAAAAATTTGGATAAGGGGATGCGGTAGTTAGCCGAATCGAATAGGCGCGTGTACACGCCTATCTTTCCCCTCAGTGCATCCGTAATCGCTTCACCTTCACCTGGATAGGTGGGGTGTACGCTTTCGGGAATATAATACTTAGACAAAAAGTCTATGTATTTTTCCACAGGCATTACGTTCAGGACATCCGTAATAAGGGGATTGTCCTTTACCATGTTTTATAAAAAGGGTTTGAAAGGCGTGATGATCTAACCTGCGGTGGTGGGAATCCGTGGAATAAGAGGCAAAAGATGGAAGGAAGAAGCTTGGGAATAACAATGGGGGAATGAATATAAACTGTGTGTGTAACAGTAGCACACACCAACTCTTATATAGGGTTGCCTCGATTTCCGAGGTAACGTAGATGTTTGCCACGTGTAAGCCACTACGCCCATCTAACGGACGGGATTTCTGACACTTCTGAAAACGTCAAAAGGGACCCATGGGTCACTTCTTGGCAGTTTTACGTGGCTCAATGGTGGGCAATAATGGTGCACCTTTGCAGGCGTGTGACTGACTAGTTGACTACCATTAATGCGTTCATTCTTGTGTTGGGATATGCGGTCATACGTAATACTATATTTAATGCTGCATTTAATTTGTCTCGGTCGTCACGTACGGCTGGGGTATCATTGGAGTTCATCCATGTAAGGTTGCCACGTACGGCCGAAACAAAATTTTGAAAATTTATTATTTCCTAAATATATTTCTTGGTACGTCCGGGGAGCATCTTGAAAGTCTAGAGGTTACGCCTACGACTGTAACAACTAGACTAGGGGGACATGATGACGTATAGTCCCCAGCCGGGTCATGAACCCGGCCCACGGGTACTACCCGTATCTGGGCCATCACAAATGGGTGGGAATAATGTTATTTGAGCTTATGGGCTTGGATGAACAGTAACCGCACACACGTGTGCGGCCCACGGCCCAGCATGCCCGGTGCAGGGTTAGACAGATTCATACTCCTACTATGATTAGGATTTATCTCAAAGGAGAGGATATTTACTCACCATAATTAGAAGATAATAATCAATCTAAATCTGGTGATTATCCTTTCCTTGCGGCCGAAGCATCAGTACCAGCCCATTAGGGTTTCACTGCCTATATAAGGAACCCCCAAGGGTTCCACAAAGGTATTACATTCTACACACTTTCAACTCTCATCCGATTCCTATAACCCTAACCGATTACTTGTTCTCACGCTGGAGTCTAATCGTGGGAAACATTCCCACGGTAAGCCTAACGCGTGTTGTTTTAGTGTGCAGGATCCCAACCAGATAATTCACTTGGTGCAGGAGCCAGAGTCCAGCCAACCCGAATTAAGCCTAATTCGGGTCTAACAAGGATCACCCAACTTTTGCATCAAGAAATAAATGATTCTTCACATCACTTTGGATCTTTAGCAACAAAATGTAGCCCTCATGCCTTGTTAGGGCCTTTTCGGACTCGCCAATCTTCGCATCCCGCTTCAATAAGTTATGCCTTGGCTATGAACTCTAATTAATACAGAGCAACTTTTAAATGAAATTGTGCTAGAAGCTAAGTAACTTTTCAAATCGTACAACCTTACTTATTGCAATTATATTTATTAACAAGCAATGGGAGAAAAGGCTCATAATTAACTTACATAAATTCATGAAAGGATACCAAACTATAATTGACTCTATCATCTCTCGTTCTCCATAATTTAAAATCTCAAGAATGAGACTCGTGGATGCTTAGTCTATTAAATCAAAGTTTTGGGTTTTCAAGTCATCTATAGGATCTTGCAACTTCTTAGAGTTTTTCAAGTTTAGAATTCGCATTTTAAAGTTCCCTTGATAAACGACTTTCTAGGATCAATTATAGGAACTTGCGAAAAGTTCTGGTTCTTAACCCGTAAGAGTTAAGACTTTCGCGTTTTAAAGTTCCCTATATAAAAGCCTAGCAAAACTTGATTTAAACATGTTAAGGATACTAGCTAGAGTAAACTCAAATAGGTAAACTCGGGTTGAGTCAAAAGATTCATGACGGGCCTAATATATCAAAGATATCTAAACCCATTAAAACCATTTTATTTAACTACTTTGTAGAAGCTAGGGGGGGGGGTTGAATAGTTTCTCTTCAGTTAGTCACCTAATTTAAATTACTTTGAATTAAGTGTGTATCAAAACTATCTTTTACTTAAAGCTAAGTTGCATAATGATTAGGTTCAATTCAAATGCATTAGCAATAGTAATAGGTAAGTATAATGATAATGAAATAAGTAAGATGTAAAGAAATAGACAACCTAGTGACAAGACACCAAGATTTATAGTGGTTCGAAAACGAGGCTGTATCCTCGTTTCTACTCCACTCCTCGAGTACACCTACTTGAGATTTCCACTATATCCACAAGCTCCCTTCTTGGCGGAGAAAGCCTTACATCGTCGCTTACATTATTTTCCGACACTAAGCAAAATGTCGAGACCTAATCATTAGCTAGGACCAATCTATACAACGTTGCCTACTTCACAATTTAACGACACACGGCTAGATGTCGAGTTCTAATCTCAAGGTAGAACTAATCTTCACGACGTTGCCTACTTCACCATTTAACGACACAAGGCTAGATGTCGAGTTCTAATCCAAAGCTAGAACCATTCTTCACGACTCTTCACTTTGAAGCTAAGTGAGAACTTCACACAACACAACTACTAATCACTTTCAAGTTTAGTGAGAACTCACAAGACACAACCACATCACTTTATAGTTTAGTGAGAACTATTCCACAAATCTATTACCACTCAACTAGACATATCCAAGTACACACATGTAGCTTGGATCTACACAACACAAATCCAAGCAAACACATATGCAATGGATGTACACAACAAATCCAAGTATATACAAATAGCTTGGATGAACACAACTAGTCCAAGTATTTCATAAACACAAATGGATTAGCAAAAATAAAAAGGCTAACATGATGAACATGACTAATTCATGTTTTCATCTTTATCACAACACTAGTGAGTGAGTGATCTTCTCATTGGACAAGGTAAAGGAGTGGATCAAGAGGATAATCATATGTAAACATCCTTAACACTTTAAGTGCTCATTTACTAATGATTATGCTATAGAAAAGAGAAAGGGGGCTGAGAAAAACGTCCAAGAGGCTTGTTGGAAAATGAGATTTGATCCACTATTTATAGAAGACAAAGTCCAACGACTAGCTGGGCGCGGATCCTTATCTAGCCGGCGGTACCTTATCGATAAGGAACCGCCTAGGCTATTTAAGGTACCGCCCAGTAGAGTCCGCTCCCTTTTTTTTCTTTTAGTGGGGTAGGATTATTCGAGGTTTTCTAAACCTTAATAGGGTATTCTTATAATATGCCATTTTCAAATTTACATTTTCCATTTTAATAAAACATTTTATTAAAATGAAAGTTTATTAAAAAATCTTTTGTCATATTAACAAAAGTGAATTTTAAGGATAATCACTTTGATGATCACTAAGTATGATTAAGAAAGGTTAGTGATATGATTATTACCTTGATGATAGTGTTAGTTAAATAATTTGTTTTGTGTTTTACACTAAATGTGTTGTATAGTTTTTTGTGATCAAAACTAAGAAAGATTAGTTAACACTAATAATGTTTTTAGGCATCACTTGCATTAACAATCTCCCCCTTTTTGATTACGACAAACTATAAACTCATTTACTTAGAAACACAAAATATCGAATTATTAACGAGTTTATCACTATCATTTCTCCCCCTATGTTGTAGCAAAAAGGTAAGCACAAGTCTTTGAAGATATCCGGACTTTGCTAGTAGCTCCCCCTTGGTGGTTGCTCCCCTTTGCTTGGGGCACCAAGTGTATGAGCTAAGGTGACATGGTACACAAAGGTTAGTAGAAAGGAAAGAAACACCAATGTATATATGATCACTACCTACTAAGTAACTTGAGAGGAAGAAGGAGAAGAAATCTCAAATTAGAAGCAAGTATTTGCTAAGTATGTCCAAAGAGGTAAATGACAAAATCAAGGTTCAATTGGTGGAATGGAGGTAGAAAGGAAACATCCAACCAATGAAGATGATTAATTTGTCAAGGGGTTAAAATTTATAATTGATGGAATCACCCATAAACAATTGTAAAGATTAACCACGATCAACTCAAAAGAAAGAGAGAATGATCAAATAAAGAAAACAAAGACAACACAAAGATTTCATATTACATAAATATGAAAAAGACAAGCAAAGTAGATAGTCATACACACAATATGAGTATCTAAAGCAAAAGATATGGAAAATAAACAACAAAGCATAAGCTAGTCTAATAGTGACAATTTTCCAAGATTGCAAAAAAATGACTCTAAAACAACTAAAGTTTCATTGACTCCAATGGAGTGTAGCCCTTTAGTTGGAAAAATAAGACGACGATGCATCATTCGAAGTTTTGTCCACGAGAACGAAAACTTTGAGAGGAGGTCGAGTGAGGAGGAATTCAAGAAAATTTAACTTCTCATACACATGAGCAAGTTCAATTTGTTGAAATCGACAACAAGCACACGAGGATCCATGATGCAACACAAATTCGGTTGATGGGGGAAGGCCATCACACCTAGGGTTTGGTGGTGGTGAGGAGAGTGGGTAGGCAATGTTTTCACAATGCCTTGTGAGGTTTGGGAAGGTTGAGAGATCATTGAGTTGAGGGGTGTGAAAGGGTTTTGGTGGTGGGGGGAGATTCTCCTTTTCTCCGGTGATTGGGTTAATGGAGTAGGTCTCATTCCAATACTTGATTGGAGAGAAGGTGGGGTTCTTGGGTGGTTTGGATGAAGAAGGTTCATTTTTCTTGATCCAAATAGGTTTAACCGAGATTTTCGGTTTCTTTGAAAGCTTTGATGAGGAAGCTTTGGGTGAGGAGGTTTGTGACAAAGAAATGTCAAGGTTATGAAAGGGAGAGTTAGGCATTGTTGAGGTGTGAGAATGAAATCTCAAGGTTGGGGTATAAGAAGAAAGTATACAAGGCAAATGTTTGAAAAACAAATGTAAAGTGTCAAGGAATGTTTGAAAAACCGTGGGTTCTTTAAGAAACAGCGTGCAGTGGACTTGAAATCTAGATTTTCCAGGGTTTTGAGAAAAACTAAGACTTTTTCAAAAAATTGCAAATCTTGGAATTTTACCTCTATTAGCACTAAATTTTGCTAGGGTTGCACAAAAGCAACACATTCACCAAGAATGTCTTGACAAAGAATGACAAAATTTTGGATAACATTTTGAACCAATTTTAATCAATTTTTTAGAGGTTGTGATAGATTTAGGTTCAATTTCAGTTTGGAGTTAAAGTTGATTAATGTCCACATAGAGATAGAAGCACATGATGCCAAGTCCATAATTCATTCTCATAAAACATCATGAAAGAGATACATAAGAAAATAAAGAAAAACAACTAACTAAACTAAAGATAGCTGAAAAAAGAAAAAAACTAGGTCTTGATTAGAAGTCTTCCTTGGCTTGGTTTAAAGAAAAGATTATTAGGGAACATCATCATCTATCTCCTAGGAGGATGATTGGCAAAGAGACTCAACAAAAAGTTTTGCAACTCTATGTGAGCCCCAATCATCTCCATTCTTAGGATATCAAGGAGATAGAAGTTGTTGAGACAACAAGGGCAATTAGTGCCATTGTGCATGAAATACCCATAAAAGCTAGGATCACCCAAGTTTGGAGTGTTTGAGGGAGGTGGAGGTGGAGGAGAAAATTTCTCCAAGGGTGATGTGGGTGAGTGTGGAGGCAAGCTCTCCAAGGGTGAAAAGGGTGAGTTAGGAGGGGTAAATGGTGAAGTCACCATGGTATCATCAAAGTCATTCACAATGGGAATGCTTTGGATGGGTTGTGGTTGGGTGGTCATATCCAAGAGATTACTTGGAGTGAAGGGTGAGGAAAGATCATTCATCCTAGATTAGAATGAAGAGGAGGTAGAACTATGAGAATGGTTGGTTCCATGGGTTGATGAAGTCTTGCATGGAGCAAGAGGTGGTGAGTTGGATGAGGAAATGAGAATTGGGACAATCTCATTTTTGGGAGTGTAAAAGGGTGAGGAGTTAGGTTTAGCCATTTTAATCTTAAACTTAAGATTGTTCTTTGTGGTGGAGGTTTTGGATGAGTTTGAGCTTCTTGTAGAAACCATGGTTGAGATGAAGGGTTGAAGGTTTAAGGAAGAAGGTTTGATGTGTGAAGAACATGGCTAGCAAGGTGGGTTTAAAAGGGTAAAGGGATGATCCAAACTAGTCATGGGTTAAAAACATTTTATGTGAACAATGAATTTAGCTAACCTAGTTTAGGAAATGTGCAGGTTTTTGCAAAGAATCAAGCAAGGTTTACACAGATTAAGGAAATTAGTGTAAAGCAAAGATTCTGTCGGACACAGTAGCCGGCGGTTCCTTATCTAAGGGCAGCTCCTTATCAATAAGGTACCGCTGGTCGATATGGAACCGCGACCAGAGGTGTTCAAAAATGGCACTTCCTTAAACTTTGGTTAGCCCAGATTTTTACCAAAGGATTATCAAGCCAAAGTTAACTACTGACCAAAATCTAGGAAGCTAACTAACACATAGGATGCACAAAGCTATGCAAAACGTAATCACAATGTCATAGACAATCATTAGGATAATAAAAAAATAATCCACACAAGTAGAATTTAGTTAATACACATACAAGAAAATAAAAAATTGTTCAACATTACATGTTTGCCAACATGTATTCTTTGAGAAACTTCAAAGCCTTCACCTTCTCTTCTTGCCCAATCCCTTGATCATATTCCCCAAATACTTGAATCCCTTCCTTGACTCAACCCAATGTTCATGCAATTCACCTCTAGTCCTAAGATTTTCACGGTAGAGATGCTCCATGTTGAGATCTTCCGGTACTTCACTAGAGGAGTAATGAGGTGGGGGAGCTAAGTCTTCAAGTCCATCCACGAATGAGTTTGAGGATGGGTGGGAATTACTCGAAGAATTGAAGTGAGAACTAGTACCTATGCCATCACCATCACTTGTTGGCATATAGATGTCCTCATCATCCGTCTCTTGATGATCGGATTTTCGCGAACCTCGATCACTTCTTGGCTTTCTTGCATATGCCTCTTGAATAGGCAACATAACCCGATGAACCGGGTGAAAGCGAGAAAGATCGAGGTAGGGAAAGTCATGAGCAACCCTTTTGAAAAGGCGAGTAAGAAGCATAGCATAGGGAAGGTTAGTTTTGGGCTTTGAAAGGCATAATTTATTCGTCGAGCGATATAGAATGCCAAATTGTACTTGGTGGATGTAAAGATGCAACTCAACATATGCACCATACAAGCCAGGATATGATCTCGGTTTCCACCAAGACAAAAGACATTCTCCCTAAGGATATTTGCCCATTGGACCATAAAATCCTTAAGGTCGCTAGAGAGCACTTCATATCGATTCACATTTCGCACATTTGAATGAAGGCTTCTCACAACGTTTCCATCACGCTCTTTCGAAATGATGTCAAGGATAAACTCTAGATCAATTTCTGTGTGGTCATTTGGAGGTTTATCGTAGGATTCCAAGAGAGCATCAAGTCTCCATTTATCTATAAAACGACGAGTGCCTTCATATGGCACACCAAGAATTTCACCAAAGTTTTCGAGGGAGTATTGAATCATTTGATCATTCAATACGAAACAAATGAAGATTTCTCCATTGTATTCAAGCATGGAGTAGGTGCTAAAGAATTCAAGAAGAAACAAGGGGTAAATATCTTCTTCTATGTTGAGCAAGCAATCAAACCCCGAAAGCTCAAACATAGATTGGATATAGTCATAACTCGTTATTCCCTCGTCAACGACCCTACCCTCATGGAAACAATGAGTAGAAAGGGATGGAAAGGAGTTTCGAAGTTGGGTGGAAGCATAGGTTTGGGAAAGGTTTGGCATGTATTGTCTAGTGAATTGATGATCCTTTTGATATTGAGAAGGCATGATTAGTACCTAATATAAACATAAGACAATATTTTTCCAATCACTTATATGAAAGATAAACTTAAAAATAAAAAATATGAGAATGTGTTATATCAATTTCTTGACAAACAAAGGATTGAATCCATAACATTTTTATGTTCACAATGTGTCTATTCCATTATTAACCAAGAACATATGACTTATGTTGGATCCACAATGGACTAGAACATTGGTTTTTCAAAACAATGTTTTTAGGTAAGCATTAACAATGCAACTACCTATTTGTTCATGGGTTCATCTCAATTCCATCTTTTAACCAAAAACATTTAGTCAAAATTTGGATTTGTTCTACAAGTGGGTTTTAGTGAAATCTCAATGAATATGAACCTAAGGAATCATAGTAAAGTAACCATGTCAACCAATATTCCTAATAAGGTTCTAATTCAATTTCAGTTTTAAAAATCCCCAGTTATGAAAGGATGAACCCTATAACAAAATTGATGAAATTGAAAGAAAGTACTTACGATTAATTGATGTTTGATGAAGGATGAGTGAAACCCACAACTTGGAATCAATTAATTTGATTGATTGAAGGTTCTTGAAGCTTCAACAATGGTGGAAAAGATGAAAAACGTCAGTTGTGTGTTTTTGGGAGAGAGAAGGTTTGGTTTGAAAAAAGTTATTTTATTAAAACTGGCGCTCTGACAAGCTTTACTGCCCGCGGTACCTTATCGATAAGGAACCGCGGGTTTGAGCCGCCAGAGATAAAGAACCGCCTGTAGTGGCTGGTTTTTATCAATGAAACACGCCAAAATTTTTAAAACCAAATTTTCTAAAACACTTAAAAATATATCTTAAACCTTTTAGAATATCATTTGGATCATCATCACACTAAGCAATATGCCTTAATGAAGGATTACAAGTTGAATCGAGATCGAAAAGAACTGAAACGGACAAACGACTACTCGTAGCGAAAAGGCAAAGTGGAGAGAAGTCAAGGGAAATGAATCAAGACTAAGATCAATGCTCAAGGGATTAATGACAATCTTCAAATCATGGAGACGAAGAGCTTGTCTCATATATAGTGGTTTAAGACATGCCTTTCCGGCGAAACGTTAAACGGCTTTGGTAATGAATAAACACGAAGCAATTATTCATGTATAGACTAAGATCACTTTCAATAATAGTCTTAGTCTAAACCAAACTATGAGCAAAGTATTAATTCACTTTCTCTCCCACAAAGGGCCTACTAACCGTATGGGTGCAAACCATGAAAATCATGCTTGATACTTTAAGCTACTACTAACTCACTCTACATCACCATAGTGAGTCAAGTATCCAAGCAATGAAGATTTGAGAGGATCAAAGAAAAGAATCACAAACCACAAACAAATGTCAAGGCAAGGATGCCAAGAACAAGCACATAGTCAAGTAATGATCAAAAGAATGATCAAAGGGCGTGTGGAAGAACGAAAGCGTACCTTGGCCACAAAGAGCAATCCATCAAGGAATCAATGCTATGCCTAACAATGACTATGATGAATACTAAGTCTTTAAGTACTAGTATCATTCCCAATCATCTTGGTATCATCATTCAAGGATGTTGAAGATCAATGAAGTTGAGTCTTCTACAAGTGCAAGTAACTCAATCCACAACCAATTAAGTGATTGATCTTCATGAGTACCTACACAAAGCAAGATGCAAACTAGTAGATACATTTCAAGAGTAGATCTAAAATGCATAAAGACTACTAATCTAAGATGGATGCAATATTACCAATTAAAAGACCTATTTTTCAAAAAAAATAGTTTTGACCAAAGAGAAACTTTAGTAAAACTTGACCTTCTAATTTGAGGAGACAATGGATTGATCCAAGTTTTAAAGTACAATATACTTCAAAGATCTTGAGTAACCATCGCTCTGATACCAATTGTAGAAGCTAGAAGGGGGGGGGGGTTGAATAGTTTCTCTTCAATTAGTCACCTAATTTAAATTACTTTGAATTAAGTGTGTATCAAAACTATCTTTTACTTAAAGCTAAGTTGCAAAATTGATTAGGTTCAATTCAAATGCATTAGCAATGGTAATAGGTAAGTATAATGATAATGAAATAAGTAAGGAGTAAGGAAAGAGACAACCTAGTAACAAGACACCAAGATTTATAGTGGTTCGACAACGAGGCTCTATCCTCGTTTCTACTCCACTCCTCGAGTACACCTACTCGAGATTTCCACTATATCCACAAGCTCCCTTCTTGGCGGAGAAAGCCTTACATCGTCGCTTACATTATTTTCCGCCACTAAGCTAAATGTCGAGACCTAATCATTAGCTAGGACCAATCTACACAACGTTGCCTACTTCACAATTTAACGACACACGGCTAGATGTCGAGTTCTAATCTCAAGGTAGAACCAATCTTCACGACGTTGCCTACTTCACCATTTAACGACACAATGCTAGATGTCGAGTTCTAATCCAAAGCTAGAACCAATCTTCACGACTCTTCACTTTGAAGCTAAGTGAGAAATTCACACAACACAACTACTAATCACTTTCAAGTTTAGTGAGAACTCACAAGACACAACCACATCACTTTATAGTTTAGTGAAAACTACTACACAAATCTATTACAACTCACCTAGACATATCCAAGTACACACATGTAGCTTGGATCTACACAACACAAATCCAAGCAAACACATATGCAATGGATGTACACAATAAATCCAAGTATTTACAAGTAGCTTGGATGAACACAACTAGTCCAAGTATTTCATAAATACAAATGGATTAACAAAAATAAAAAGGCTAACATGATGAACATGACTAATTCATGTTTTCATCTTTATCACAACACTAGTGAGTGAGTGATCTTCTCATTGGACAAGGTAAAGGAGGGGATCAAGAGGATAATCATATGTAAACATCCTTAACACTTTAAGTGATCATTTACTAATGATTATGCTATAGAAAAGAGAAAGGGGACTGAGAAAAACGTCCAAGAGGCTTGTTGGAAAATGAGATTTGATCCACTATTTATAGAAGACAAAGTCCAACGGCTAGCTGGGCGCGGATCCTTATCTAGCCGGCGGTACCTTATCGATAAGGAACCGCCTAGGCTATTTAAGGTACCGCCCAGTAGAGTCCGCTCCCTTTTTTGTCTTTTAGTAGGGTAGGAATATCTGAGGTTTTTTAAACCTTCAAAGGATATTCTTATGGCATATAGAATATGCCATTTTCAAATTTACATTTTCCATTTTAATAAAACATTTTCTTAAAAGGAAATTTTATTAAAAGATCTTTTGTCATATTAACAAAAGTAAGTTTTAAGGATAATCACTTTGATGATCACTAAGTATGATTAAGAAAGGTTAGTGATATGATTATTACCTTGATGATAGTGTTAGTTAAATAATTCGTTTTTTGTTTTACACTAAATGTGTTGTATAGTTTGTTGTGATCAAAACTAAGAAAGATTAGTTAACACTAATAATGTTTTTAGGCATCACTTGCATTAACGTACTTTATTTTGACTTTATTCTTGAAATGAAATATATGCATACGATGCAAGAAAATAATTGAAAAATACTACTAGGCCAAAATAGATCAAAAATTTTGAAAAATGTCAAAAAAATAATTTTTCCGGTTAAAATGAGGAAATATTCATGGAAAATCTCACTTAACTTCGATATAAGTCCCCCTACACTTGATATAAACATTGTCCTCGTGTGGGAGTAAACTCCCCTACACTTAGGACATTGTGCACTTTGTTTAAATCTTTCTAAGGAAGAGACGACTATAGTGATGTCAATGTCAGCATATAAGATATGAAATATTGAATCACAAAAGTTTAGGATAGAATCGGGAAGACGGGAATACGGGTCGTCAAATATCATCAAAAGTGCTCTTTGAAAGCTTTAATCCCTGCACATCATAAGGGAACAAGACAACAAACACTTATGTAGCTCCCCCTACACTTATTATGAAAACGAGTAAAGGATAGATCATCGGGTTGCCTCCCGATAAGCGCTTGTTTTTGTTAACCGAGTCACGAGCCTGACTCGACCCAGACTAATTCAAGGGTAACGTGGCGAGGGATGGAATCATCTCGTGAGAGATGTCCTCACCAAAGTACAACTTAACACGTTGGCCATTCACCTTAAAGTTAGGCGCATTTGGTTGAGATAACTCAATGGTGCCATAAGGGAAGATTTTGGCAATGGTGAATGGACCGGACCAACGGCTCTTAAGCTTTCCAGAAAATATTTTCAACCGAGAGTTAAAGAGTAAAACTTGATCACCTATGTCAAACTCTCGGTTCTTAATCTTGAAATCATGAATGAGCTTAGTCTTCTCCTTGTAGATCAATGAATTCTCATAAGCCTCATTCCTTAGTTCATTAAGTTCATTGAGTTGGATTTTCCTAAGATCAACGGCTTTGTTGATATCAAAATTAGCCCATTTCAAGGCCCAATAAGCCTTATGCTCCAACTCAATGGGGAGGTGGCAAGCCTTTCCGTACACAAGGCGATAAGGAGTACAACCTATAGGTGTCTTATAAGCGGTACGAAAAGCCCACAAAGCATCATCTAACTTATCGGCCCATGAGGCACGATGCTCTCCTACGGTACGCTCTAAGATTCGCTTAAGTCCACTGTTAGAAATCTCGGCTTGACCATTAATTTGTGGATGATACGCGGTGGAAAGTCGGTGATTGACACCATAATTAGCCATGACTCGTGCAAACTGATCATTGCAAAAATGAGTCCCGCGATCACTAATGATAGCACGAGGAACACCGAATCGAGCAAATAATTATTTCAAAAAATTCACAACCACCCTCGCATCGTTCGTAGGTAAAGCCTTTGCTTCAAACCATTTTGATACGTAGTCAACGGCTACGAGGATGTATTTGTTCCCTTTGGATGATGGAAATGGCCCCATAAAGTCGATGCCCCATACGTCAAACATTTCACATTCTTGGATGAAATTTTGAGGCATCTCATCTTTATGTGTGATCTTTCCTTGTCTTTGGCAAGCATCACAATGTTTAACCATTTCATGAGCGTCATGATAAATGGAGGGCCAATAGAATCCGGAGTCGAAAACTTTCTTCGCGGTATAGTTAGGACCAAAGTGACCACCGATGGGTCCTTTGTGGCAAGCTTCAAGGATTAGTAAAGATGTCGGCTCATCAACACACCTACGAATGACAAGATCCGCACATTGCTTGAAAAGGTAAGGGTCGTCCCAATAATAGTGTTTAATATCCTTAAAGAAAATTTTCTTTTGTTGGGACGTTAACCCTTTCATAAGAACACCACCCGCTAAATAGTTTGCAATGTCCAAAAACCATGGGGTATCGTCAAGATTTGAGTTAATAGACATTAAGGTCTCAAGGGGAAAAGATTCATTAATCTCTTGATTAGGAAGTTCCCCTTGATAAGGATCCTCGAGTCTACTAAGATGATCCGCGGCTAGGTTTGATGCTCCTTTTTTTTATCACGAATTTCGATTTTAAATTCTTGGAGGAGCAAAACCTAGCGAAGGAGTCTCGGTTTAGCATCTTGCTTGGTCAACAAGTATTTCAAGGCGGAATGGTCGGTGTAAATGATGGTGGTGGAAAGCACAAGATAGGGGCAAAATTTCTCAAAAGTATACACTACGGCTAAAAGCTCTTTTTCGGTAGTGGTATAGTGCAATTGAGCCCCCGTCATTGTCTTGCTAGCATAATGGATTGGTTGGAAGTATTTGTTCACTCGTTGACCTAAAACCGCTCCTATCGCGAAATCACTAGCATCACACATGAGCTCGAAAGGTAACTCCCAATTTGGAGAGACTAAGACCAGTGCCCTAGTTAATTTACCTTTAAGAAGTTCGAAAGAATCGAGACATTCTTAAGAAAAGATGAAAGGAGCATCCTTTTCTAAGAGGTGAGTCATAGGACGAGCTATCTTAGAGAAATCTTGGATGAAACGACGATAAAATCCCGCATGACCTAAAAACTTCTAACTCCTTTAACGGTGGTAGGTGGAGGCAACTTAGCAATGACGTCAACTTTAGCATGGTCGACTTTGATACCGGCTTTTGAAATTTTGTGACCAAGAACAATACCTTCTTTCACCATAAAATGGCATTTTTCCCAATTAAGAACGAGACGAGTGTCTTCACACCATTTAAGCATAAGGCAAGATGAGAAAGAATCACCATAGACCGAGAAATCGTCCATAAAGACATCCATAGTTTCTTCAACCATGTCATGGAATATAGCCATCATACACCTTTGGAAAATCCCAGGAACATTGCATAAGCCAAAAGGCATTCTTTTGTAAGAAAATGTTCCATAAGGACAAGTGAATGTGGTTTTCTCTTGGTCTTTTGGATCGATAGGAATTTGAAAATACCCGGAGAAATCGTCTAAGAAGCAATAGTAGTCATTGCCCGCTAAACGCTCGAGCATTTAATCCATGAAAGGAAGAGGAAAATGATCCTTACAAGTGGCATCATTGAGCTTGTGATAGTCTATGCAAACTCGCCAACCCGTGACAAGTCGAGTAGGAATCAACTCGTTGTTTTCATTGGGAACAACGGTTATTCTGAATTTCATAGGCACACAATGGACGGGACTAACCCATGGCGAATCCGAAATAGGGTATATCATTCCGGCATCTAGAAGTTTGATAAATTCTTTCTTGATGACGTCATGAATTTTTGGATTAACCCTTCTTTGACTTTGGATTGCGGGTTTAAAGTCATCTTCCATGAGAATTTTATGAGTGCAAAAGTTAGAATCAATTCCGCGGATGTCAGAAATTTTCCAAGCAATTGCTTTCTTATGATTTTTAAGCACATCGATAAGTCGAGATTTTTCATCCTCTTTTAATTCCTTTGCAATGATGACGGGTAACTTCTTATTGTCTTCTAGAAAACGTATTCAAGATAAGACGGTAATTCCTTAAGCTCTAAATCCGGAGGATTGTCGATGGAAGGCTTAGTCAAATTAGGATCATCGTTTGTAACTTCCATAGGAGAAGGTGGAGAACTATGGTCCTCATTCAGAATTTTTTCAATGGTACGAATGTCTTCTTCCCAATCGGTGGGAGAATCGTCATATTTTAAGTCCACATCCCCTAAACTTGCTTCAAATTCTTTCAAAAGAAAGTCACTTTCTCCAAATGGAGTCAATGAGGGAGCAATAGAGGCAACGGTCGCAACAATGGATAGAGAAGAAAGACCACGTTTACAAGCGTCTTTGAAATGTTCTTCACAAGCCTCATCAAGTACGTCAATGAAATTAACGTTCTCGTGTTCATAAGGTTGCTTAGAAAGTTTACCCATGTTAAAGACGATTTTGTCGTCACCAACTCTCATGATTAATTCGCTCGCGGCTACATCAATAAGATTGTGACCGATCCTCAAGAATGGACGTCCAACGATTAATGGAACACGAGGATCCATCTCGTAGACAACAAAATCCGCTGGAAAGGTGAATTTGTCGACACAGACGAAGACATCTTCGGCTATCCCCACCGGATAAGCAACCGTACGATTAGCTAACTCCAATGTCATTTGTGTGGGGACTAGCTCGGGTAGAGATAATTGTTTCCAAACGCTTAATGGCATTAATTTGATACTAGCACCTAGATCGGCTAGGGCCTTACAATTCTCTACCCCGGGAAAGTTGCAAGGAATGAGAAAACGACCCGAATCACCAAGTTTGGTTGGTAATTTCCTTAAAAGAACCGTGGAGCAATTCTCATTAAGTTGGGTTTGAGCAATATCAAGAATTTTTTCCTTATTACTTAGAAGATCTTTAAACATTTTAGCATATTTAGGCATGTGAGCAAGCGCCTCGGCAAAGGAGATGTTGAAATTCAATTGTTTAACATTTTAAGAAAGTTTAAAACTTAAATATCATCCTTGTTTTTCAACTTCTCTTTCCTCAACCTTGAAGGATAAGGTATGTCAGGTTGAGAGGAAGGTTTTGGAATAGATTGTTCACTCACATCCTTTGGTGGTGAAGGGGTGGGGTTAGAAGGTGAAGGAATTGGTGAAGGTTGCTCGTTATCCTTTGTCACAATCACCGGAGTAGGTTTAGGAATCTCGGGTTCCTTATAGCCTTTTCCACTACTGGTGGTGATTTCTTTCATCTCCCCTCTTGGATTAGAAATGGTGTTACTCGAAAGAGAACCCGAAGCAGAGGGTTGATTACTTTGGAAAAAACTAGCCATCATATCCCTTAAGTCATTCGTTTGATTTCTTAAAGAGTTTCACATGTCATTCCTAAGCTCGGCTCGAAGATCATTCCCTTGTTTAGCCATGTCACCTTTCAAGTTAATAGTTTGGCTTTGAAGATTTTTCACCAACACGTCATTAGTCCTCATATAGGTTTTGATCTCTTGATTAAACGCCGTGGGTTGGTTAAAAGGTGTAGCTTGGTAAGCGGGTGGTTGATAGGTGGGTGGTTGGTAAACTTGATTATTTCCTTGAGGTGGATATGGATTTCTTTGGGTTTGATATTGATTAGGAGCTCGAAGTTGGCTTTGATTGTTACGATTGAGGTTGTTTTGGTTTTGAGGAGGAAAACCGGGTGGTGAAAGAAAATTGTTTGAACGATAACTTAGCAAATTACGGTCACCTTGAGGACGTGCTTGATAGCCTCCCGTAGAAAAGTTACCGTTAGCCGCGTACACGTTCTCACAAGGATTGTCTTGAGTAGAAGGACAATCGATGTATGAATGAGGACCGCCGCAAGTCTCAGAAGAAAGTGCTACAACTTTAACTTGTTGATATTGCTTCGTAGCCATGGTTAAGAAATTTTTGTTCATCTCGGCTAGTTGGCGGGTGAGTTGGGTGAGTTCGGTTAACTCGGGGTTTGATGAAGTAGAAGAAACATTGACCCTCGGGTTATTTCTTAAGGATGCGGATGAATCCCAATTTTTGTGATGAGTGGTCATGTTCTCGATTAGCTCTCTACACTCCTCGGGTCTTCTTTTCACAAATGTACCACTGGCGGCGGCATTAATCGTATCACGATCACGAAAAGTTAAACAGTTGTAGAAAGTATCAATTAGAGTGACCGGGAGCATTATGGTTAGGAAAACGATCGATCAAGACATTATAACGTTCCCAAGCATCAAAAAGAGACTCATCGGGTTCTTGAGTGAAACCACTGATTTGATTCCTAAGACTAGTTACCATGGATGGTGGAAAGAAGCGCGACAAAAATCTTTGAGTCATCTCGTCCCATGCATGAATTGAGTTTTTAGGAAGACGATCAAACCATTTGTCGGCATGGTGGGATAAAGTGTGTGGAAAAAGATGAAGACGGAGAAAATCCATGGTAACACCGGGCAATTTCATGCTTTGAGTGACGGTTATGAATTTATCGAGGTGTTTGTTGGCATCATCATCCGGTAATCCGCGAAATGGGCAAGCATTTTGAACTTGTTGGATTATGTGATGCTTCAACGAAAATTCGGGAGCCGTGATTTGCATCGGCGCAAACGGTCCTCCATGTCCATTCATTGTCGGTTGGCAATCCTCTATCGTACGAAGGTCGGGTTGAGGGTGATGGTTGTTATTATTCACAACGGGGTGTGGTGGATTGTTATTATTATGCACACCGGCCATATCTAGGTCTTTATGAGTCTCGGGCTCAAGATTAGACGAAGATCGAGTATGCATACACTAAAATGCAATACAATATTTTTAATTTTTTATCTTTTTAATTTTTTTGGATTTTTTGAAAATTTTATATTTTATAAGATTTTTTGAAATTTTTACGCAATGAAAATAACGTTCCCAAGAGAACGGATCCCAAAATCTAATTTTTCTCACAAAAAACCGTTAATCTTTACGAAAAGAGCCGGCAGCGGCGCCATTTTAATATGACAAGATTGTTGAGTTGTTGTGTGAGTGCTGTTCGTACTCGATTCAATTCGAATTGATCACGGTTTAAGGTGGAATTGTCGTTTTTGGTAACTAAAAGGGGGAGATTTTGATTATCTATTTCTACTAGTAATATAAACGTTAAAATTATTAAACATAAATATAAAAATAAAAGAGGGAAATCTAACCTTGATAGCTTAACCGGAGTGAATGTTGCACAGTTGTTCTTGGTAAAAATAACTAAAGTTGATTATGTATTTTAAAATAAAGTTGAATACTTTAAAAATTATAAACTAAAAAAATTAAGTCTTTAGAAATAAATGACAAAAGATTAAAACTTTATAAAAAGTAAATGTTAAAAACTAAAATTTTATAAAAATTTAAACTTGAAATTGAACTAAGATAAACACTTCAAAATTGAACTTAAGAAAATGGCGGGAAAAATAAGTTTGCAAGTAATGCGGGAAAATAAAACTACCAACAATTCGGAATATGGATTAGTAAGCTTATCTAGAATACACCTCCTCCATGCAATTCGGAATGCAGCTGCTTGATCTTATCCGGAATATGGTGCTGATAATCCTGAATGTTAAAGACTTACTCTTATCCGGAATGTGTTGTTATCCGGAATCAGTTCCTTATCCGGAATACTTGTGAGCTTATCCAGAATGTGAAAACGAGCCCTAATCCGGAATAATATATAAAATTCTAATCCGGAATCTATTGTAAACCGTAATCCGGAATCACCAATTAACCTTATCCAGAATCTATTGTAATCTGGAATAATGAATTGAAATGTTATTCGGAATGTAAAACTGAAGCTTATCCGGAATGTATAATTTTGTTGCGTAATCCGGAATGTGTTTATCCGGAATCACTTAATAACATCCTAATCTGGAATGCAGTTATAATGCAATCCGGAATGATTGAAGAGCTTATTCGGAATAAAGAAAATGGACCCAATGCGGAATACTAGGGTTTCTAAAACCCGGATAAGCAAAATTAAGCAAAATTGAAAATAAGCTAAAATCTAATACTCACTTAACTAAAACTTTAACCAAATCAATTTTAAGAAAAAGCAAATAAGCCACAATTTAAAAACTTTAAAAACACTAAATAAGCTAAATATTAAAAATGAACTTTTAAAAGATTTAAACTAATAAAACCACTTTATTAAAAAATAAGCTAAATACTAATAAGTGTTGGAAATATGTTTTTACGTATTTATGAAGGATCGGTCGCTCCAACGATATATTAATGTAATGGGCTCGTGATCTACTTAGTAAACGTATAACCCGTTAAGCCCACATGTAGGGTGGGCTATATAACCCTTCCTAGCATGTTAGGAAGGGTAAGCTTTTCATTATTCAATCAATCTAAGATTCTACTTTCTCTCTCTACTCCTCCTTCTCTCCTTTCTCTCTCTACACCCTCATCTCCTTCTCATCTTTCTTCTATATTATTAATCAATCAATCCAATCAATCCATCTAATCAATCATGTAGAATAGGCCAAGGATTCCGTAGACCTACAATTGGTATCAAGATCAAGGTTAGATTGGTTTATTCTTGTTTTATTTTGATTGATTTTGGTGGGTTTCGATTTTATCTAGCTTATATCTTGAAAAAGTTTGTGTTTTTACAAATCTTGCGGGTTGATTTTCCATATTATTCAATTGATAGTCAAAAATTTTAATTTTTTCTTTTTAATTTGAATTGTTGATTAAAAACACTTTTTATCTTTTTGATTAATTTTTTTTTTGAATTTTTGTTTGGAACTTTTTAATTTTTATCTTTTTAATCTTTGAATTATTTTTATTTTTTTATTGAATTTTTGATTGAAATTTTTTTATTAAACTTTTAATTTTATCCTTTTCATTTTATTTTTTAAATTAATAGTCAATTTTATTTTTTATTTTTTTATTTTATTTTTTAAGTATTTTTAATTTTGAGTTTTTTGTAAGTATTTTTTTTTAATTTTATTTTTTAATTTTATTGATAGTCAAATCTTTTGTCTTTTTGCATTTATACAAAAATTCTTTAAGAGATAATAGTCACGTCCAAATTTTTGATTTGTATCTTCGCCAGCCAACACCACCCTCGACTCCACACAATAGTCAAATTTTCCCGAACCACCGTTTTTCCCGAACCAACATATTTACCGAACGAACATATTTACCGAACGAAGTAGGTTTACCGAACGAAGTTGGTTTACCGAATGAACATATTTACCGAACGAAGTTGGTTTATCGAACGAAGTTGGTTTACCAAACGAAGTTGGTTTACCGAACGAAGTTGGTTTACCTAACGAAGTTGGTTTACCGAACGAAGTTGGTTTCCCGAACGAAGTTGGTTTCCCGAACAAGTGTTTCCAGAACGAAAGTGTTTTCCCGAACCAAGGTCTTTTACCCATTTTACTCAATTCAAATATAACGGAACCCTAACACCAGACTCGACTCGAGACTCACTAACGTCAACATCCACAACACTCAAAACAAACAAACAGACTCACACCTTTCGACTCAAACAAGCCCATTTGACTCGACAACCTCGAAAACCATTCTATCCCAGACTCGAAATCACAAACATCAACAGACCATCAACAGACCCACAATCATCATACTAATCTCGAAAACCAAACTTGGACTCAACCAAGACTCGAAACTAACTCGAAATACACACCCTCGTCTAACACCGACTCACCATAAGATCATCGGTCTCGACCAAAACTGAAGACAACTTACCCCTCGACCAACATCTCTCGGTCAAACCATCCGGACTCTAAACTATTTTCGACTCAAAAGTTTGCCTCCAACAAACACAACAACACTCAACTTCGTTAAGACTCGAACCATACACACTGAAGATCTCAGTCAAAGAACATCATCGATCAAGACAAAGACGAAAACCATAAATACATGAAATAAAAAACCTACCCGAGACCCCAACTCAGATCTTGAAGCCACTTGATTAAAATCAATCTGCACCTGTTGCGTGTTTGGAGTTGTGTTTTGATGGTTTAGAACTACTCGGAGGCTGAAGAGATGAATTGAAGTGGAAAACGGCTATGTTAGTCCTTGGAGATTAGGTTAGACAGGAGGTTTTGGGGGCGGTGATATTTTTCAGAGGGAGAAGATTAGTTGGAGCGGAAAAGGGGCGGATTAAAAGTTAGGAGTGGAAGATTTGGATTATTAAGGAGAGAAAGATATATAGGGAGGGAAGAAAAAGACGGAGTAAACAAGTATATTTGGTAGGCGGTACTATCTATGTGTGGGATTAGGTTTGGTATGACCTAAATATGTATTATATATTCCCATTTGTTTTGGACCAGGTACTATTGTGGAAAAGATTGGGCTGTATTGGACTTTGATATCATTGATCATATTTTTTACTAATTTGGTGGGTATAGTTACGTGTGTTAGGGATTATTTTGACTTAACAAAATAGTGATCTCATATTAAAATCACAGTGTAATAATTTTAAACGTATTTCCTGTCATTTTTTTTGTATTTCATAGTATCACGATCCATTTTAAATCAAAGTGGATCTTGTTATTTGGTTTGAACTGCATCATTTAATAATCAAATTTAGGTATTTGGTTATTAAGCTTTACAGAAAGCATATAGTAGTAAAATCCACGGCCTTTGCGTGTGATATTCTTGTATTCGGGCTTCAGAACACACAGAGTTACGGGACAAAGTAACGAGATAAGGTGTCGAGAAAAAAGATATATTACCTAGCAAAGATCCAATAATTTGTCATCGAACTCTCAATGGATTCGTTGAATTCGAAATTTCAAGAGGGACACTTGCATCACATGCAAGACACAGCTAGAGAAAGTGGTATAATTTCATGTCGACTACTTCAGTCACATCTTATGACCATTGCATGGGTTCAAGGGGGAAGCGAATTTGTGACACTCGTTGGTCAAAATCATTATACATTCATCGATTCACTATTTCTTAACTTGCACCAACTTGCTGATCAACTTCAAAAAGAAGACTTTAATCACTCTGCATCGGTACTTGCTTATAAGTCTCTTGTGACATAACTTACGCCTTTCCTCCAACTCAATATCATCAAGTCTGACAATTCAGGGATATGCCGGTCATTTCTTCAATACACACATAATGAGGTTAAAGACTTCCGTGATACACTGCTGAAATTTATGACATCGGTTTCGTCTTCGATTTATGAAAGATTCAGACTTCAACAAGCGTATGATAATGGAGTGCAAGAATCCATGATGCAGATGCAAGAGGAGAATGGTCATACGGTTGACAACTCAGAGCCTAACGATGGCAAGAGCACGAAATCAGGAGGACAACATGATACCAGTGGCTCGTCAGGGAATGGTCACGAGCTCTTTTTTGATGACACCGTACCCGTTTATGACGAAGAGCCTGCGAACACGGTACAATGTACTGTTGTATATGATGTTTATGCCAATGAACTAACGCATGTTGAGCATTCCGAACCTATTTATGACAAACATGGGATGGAAAATGGTGATAGTTTTACCACTTTAGATTCATCCGATGTGCGTCATAATGGGGGAGAGATTGTTCAGAATGCTATAGTACATCATGATAAATGCTTTATGACTGATTCGTTAACTTATTCTGATTCTAAGATTAAAGAGCTCGAAACGATTGTAGTTCAGCAATCGAAAGAGCTTGAGGATGCCAAAATTGAATTTTCAAAGAAAACGGACAAATTTGAAAAGTATTTTGAAAAACTTGAAAAGTCAAACGTTGTTCTTGAACGAAAATTAGATCAAACAGTTCTAGATTCTAAAGCTGAAAAGGATAATCTTTTGAAACAAATTAAGTTGCTTGAATCTAAATTGGCATCCCAAGATAAATTGGTCAAAGAGAATGAGACTTTAAAGGCTCAGGTTCAAGAAAAGGTTTTTGCTATAGCTGATTTGAGAAATGAATTAAGGAAAACTAAAGGAACCAATGTGGACACTAAGCTTGAAAAACCATCAATCTTGGGGAAACCACCTACAAATCAGTTCGTTAGACAACCGACTACATTTAGATCTGAGCGACCACAATCTTCGAGACCGCGGTTTGCCTCCCAAGTTGATATGGCTCATATTTCTAGAACAGTCACTCCACCATCTAGGCATAGTGATAGGTGTGAAAACACCCATCCTTTTACCACTTAAATCGGGCTAAAACGAGACCAAAACACGTATTTAATATCGTTTGTTTGGAATTATGCGTGGTTTTTGTGTTTATTGTGTTTTCAGAGTCAACCGGATGAATAATGAAGAAAACATGGGATTACACGGTTTTTATCGAGGAAAAAGACTCAAGACAAAGTCTATTGTCCAAGAGGTGCAAAAGATTTGAAGTCATTGTGCCTATTTGAAGATTTATCAAAGAATAGAGCCAAAGATGGAAGATTCATTTATGTCGAAGAACTCGAGTCTATTAAATAAAAGATTATAAGACGAGTTGGAATTATTCACCGACACTTCTCAAATCCAAGTCGGAAACGTTTATTTAAAGACGCATGAAGACTTAAGAAGAAAGAAGAAAAAGAAGCCCAAATCAAAGCCCAATCAAAAGCCCATCAACACCATACACACGCCTATATAAAGCCTTCACCTCACAAATTTTCAGACACTTAGTTTTAGTTTTTAGTTTTTCTCTCTAGTTTTAGAGAGAGAAAGTTTAGAACTTTCTCTCACTAGATTTCATCTTTTTCTCTTTCAGATTCAAACTTTGTATTACTTTTTCAATTAATCAAGTTCAAGTTTTTAAGTTTTAATCTTTAATCTCATCCTTCCTTTCTTCTACTTTTATTGATTTTGGTACAAATCTCGTATGATCCGTGTTGTTCATCTATGATTTGTGCTTAAAAAGTTGTTAACTTTTTATGTTTCCTTAAGTTTTTACATAAATAAGCTTTGAGATCCTTGTTCTTATTGGCTTATTTGATGATTTAGCTTATGTACTTTTTGAAGTTTTTATGAAAAGTTCATCTTTTTATTGATTTGATTTAAAAGTTGTTTACTTTGAGTTAGAAAAGTTGTTTTTAGTGCTTATTTGATTTGTATTTCATTGGATTCGAGCTAGTTAGAGAGTTAGCTTATTCAATAAGCTTATTTCCTTGCTTTATTTTCGGATCAGCACCATTTTCGGAAAGGGAAACCCCCTTTTTTCCGATCCAGTTATTCCGATCAGCAGCCCCCACCCTTTCCGATTGAGTGCAATCGGAAAAGGGTTTAGTTTTCCGATTGGTAGCAATTTGTATATTCCGATCTGCTTATTTTCCTAAGATTCCGATTGAGCAAGTTTTAGTTTTCCGATTGATGCCTCTTACCATTTTCCGATTGAGCATTTTAACATATTCCGATTGTTGCAAGTGCCTGGATTCCGATTGTAATAAGTTTCGAGTATTCCGATTGGACAAGTGTCCAAATATTCCGATTGATCCCCTTTGGTTCCTTATTCCGATCACGTACCACTTCATACATTCCGATCAATCGATCGGAATAACATTCCGATCACCCTTTTTATGGTTATTCCGATTGAGTTGTCTTGCTTTGTGCCGTTCTTACTTTCTTTTAGCACTTTTCAATTAAGTTCATAGTTTTGCCAAGTTTTCCAAGAGTTAGTTTTTATCGAGTGTTCATTTATTTTATATTAAAATCTTTAAGTTGTCAACATTTATTTTTTTGAACTCGTTTATTACTTTAATCTTTCTAGTCATTAATTTTACTCTTCGACACCTAGTTTCTTGTCATTAGTTTAAAATAGATAAACAAACCAAACTCCTTCTTATTAACCAAGAACAAATCATTCCACTTAAGACCGAGATCAATTCGAGAGGATACCGAGAACTTTAATCTGAACCCATTGTAAAACCATGTATCACATAGTGTGACTAAAACAGCTTTTGCAAGACCTAATCACATGATTGCCTCTAGTCTCCCTAGACATAGTCCAAAGAACACGTCTCGAACTAGTTCAAATGACGTTCTCCAAATATTCTTGCTTTGTTTTTCTTTGTTCGTTCTTTTGCAGGTGTATGCGCACTCGATCCACGTCTTATCAAGAGCCCGAGCCTCTCGATAACTTAGACATGGATGGTGTACAAAACAACAATAACATACCACCTCCGAACAACAATAATAACAACAACAATCCGCCTTTCAACAACATGAACAATAACAACAACAATGAGCACCTTCCGGATAATCGCCCAATGATTGAATTGCTGCAAGCTCATGTCGATGGCAATACGGATCCAATTGTTATACCACCAATTGCCGCCAACAATTTCGAGCTAAAGTCAGGCTTTATCCAGATGGTCTCAGCTCAACCATTCTTGGGACGAACCATTGATGACCCACATGACCATATCAAGAGATTTCTACAACTCACCAACACGGTCAAGTTCAATGGTGTTTCACAGGAGGTTATAAGGTTACAACTTTTTCCCTTTTCTTTAGAGGGACAAGCCCGGCATTGGCTTGCTAAGGAACCGCCATAGAGTATTCTCTCGTGGACGGATTTGGAAACAAAGTTTATCAACTACTTTTTTCCACCCTCTCGTACTACCGCTTTGCGGAATGAAATCATAAATTTCGAACAAAAGTACGATGAGTCATTCAGTGAATCTTGGGATCGTTTTAAAGATCTTTTAAGAAAATGCCCACAACATGGTTTTACCAAAGTACATCAAATCAATACTTTTTACAATGGTTTAAGCATGAGTGACCAAGATTCACTGAATAGTGCCTCGGGGGGTAATTTATTGGCTAAGACTTCCAATGCTGCTTGGGACATCATTGAGAACAAATCTCGTGTGCAAACCAAGAGTGTTAGGACCAATGTTGCTAGTGCTAGCACTAATGACAGCGACAAGCGATTAGACAAACTCACTACGCTCCTTGAAACGCTTGTCACCCACACCGTCAGCAACAACAACAGCAACAACGCCAAACACGCTCAAGTGAACGCTGTCAGCCAACCTTGTGAGATATGCGGTGGTCCTCACTCTTACACAACTTGTACTGCCACCCAAGACTACCCAGCAGAGAATGTTAATGCAGCATATGGCACCTATACTCAACCTGCTTATCAACCAAAACCTCAAGGTGACCGCAACTTGCTTAGCTACCGTTCCAACAACTATCTCTCACCACCTGGTTTTAATCCTAACAACCAAAACCAACCACAAAACCTCAACCGCCCTCCTCAACAACAACAAACTCGTACACCATACATCCCTCCTCACAAGCAGCAACAACCACAACAACGAAACACCCAAGTTTACCAGCAACCTGCTTATCAATCACCCGCATACACTACTCCTTCAAACCAAACCCCCGCATCACATCAAGACATTGGAACCTACATGAGGACTAACGATGTGATCGTGGATAATCTCCAACAGGAAGTGCGCAACTTGAAAGCCGACTTGATGAAACAAGGGAATGATCTAAGAGCTGATATGAAGAACACTATGGATAGTCAAACGAATGACTTGAGGAACATGATGGCTAGTTTCTTCAACAGTAATCAACCCTCTTCTTCGGGTACTCTTCCGAGTAATACCGTTGCGAATCCAAGAGGGGAGATGAAAGCAATCACCACTCGCAGTGGTAAAGGTACCAAGGAACCCGAGCTTCCTATACCTCCACCGGTGGTTGTGACTAAGGAGAACGAGTCACCTGCTCCTATTCCTCATCCTTCTCCTTCCCCAATTTCTCCACCTCTTCCTTCTACCCCTCCTCCACCCAAGGATGTGAGTGATCCTATTATTCCAAAGCCTTCCTCTTCTTCCAATATACCTTATCCATCTAGGTTGAGGAAAGAGAAGCTCAAAAGCAAGGATGATATTCAAGTTTCGAATTTCCTTAAAATGTTCAAACAACTAAATTTCAATATCTCCTTCGCTGAGGCTCTCGCTCACATGCCTAAATATGCGAAAATGTTTAAAGATCTTCTGAGCGACAAGGAAAATCTCCTCGATCTCGCCAACACCCAACTTAATGAGAACTGCTCTGCAGTGCTCTTGAGGAAATTGCCAATCAAGCTTGGTGATCCGGGTCGTTTTCTTATCCCTTGCAATTTCCCGGGAGTAGAGAATTGCATGGCCCTAGCCGATCTAGGTGCCAGTATTAATCTCATGCCTCTAAGTGTTTGGAAGCAATTATCTCTCCCAGAGCTAGTCCCCACCAAAATGACTTTGGAATTAGCTAACCGTACGGTTGCTTATCCAGTGGGGATAGCCGAAGATGTCATTGTAGGAGTCGACAAATTCACCTTCCCTGCCGATTTTGTTGTCGTCGACTACGAGATGGACCCCCGTGTGCCACTCATTGTTGGTCGTCCATTCTTGAGGACCGGTCGCACTCTCATCGATGTTGAAGCCGGCGAGCTTATCATGAGAGTGGGTGACGATAAAGTAGTCTTCAACATGGGAAAGTTGTCTAAACAGCCTTATTCATATGAGAGTGTTAATTGTATTGACGTTCTTGATGAGGCTTGTGAAGAACACTTTAATGATGCTTGCAAAAGTATTCCTACCTCTCTTCCCACTGTTGAGACCGTGTCCTCCATTGATTCATCATTGTCTCTATTTGGAGATAGTGATTTGTTCTGGAACAATCTTGAAGATACCATGGGAGATGCGAATTTAGCTACTAATGATTCTCCTATCGATGGGGATGAAGACATGAATTTCTTTGACAATCTTCTCACCGAAGACAATCCTTCACCTCCATCTCCCACGGTTATTGCTATCGATGCCACGACTTTGAAAACGCCTCCCGTCGAAAATCCTCCGGATTTGGAACTTAAGGAGTTGCCGTCCCATCTCGAGTATGCGTTCCTTGAAGCAGAGAAGAAGTCACCCGTCATCATCGCTAAGGATTTACAAGAAGAAGAGAAAACTCGTCTCATCGATGTGCTTAAAGCTCATAAGAAGGCAATTGCTTGGAAAATTTCTGATATCCGCGGAATTGATCCGAACTTTTGTACTCACAAGATTCTCATGGAAGATGACTTCAAACCCACAATCCAGAGCCAAAGAAGGGTTAATCCTAAAATTCATAACGTCATCAAACAAGAGGTTATCAAACTTCTAGATGCCGGCTTGATCTACCCTATTTCGGATTCGCCGTGGGTAAGTCCCGTCCATTGTGTGCCCAAGAAGAGCGGAATAACCGTTGTTCCCAATAAACACAACGAGTTGATTCCCACTCGTCTCGTTACTGGGTGGAGAGTTTGTATTGATTATCGCAAGCTCAATGACGCCACGAGAAAAGACCACTTTCCTCTTCCTTTCATGGATTAAATGCTCGAGCGTCTTGCGGGTAATGATTATTACTGCTTTTTAGATGGCTTCTCCGGGTATTTTCAAATTCCCATCGATCCCAAGGACCAAGAAAAAACCACCTTCACTTGTCCCTATGGAACATTTGCTTACAAACGCATGCCTTTTGGTTTATGTAATGCTCCTGGGACATTCCAAAGGTGCATGATGGCTATCTTCCATGACATGGTGGAGGACACTATGGAAGTATTCATGGATGATTTCTCGGTCTATGGCGATTCATTCTCTGCGTGCCTTGCCAATTTAGAACGTATGCTTAAGCGGTGTGAAGACACTCGCCTTGTTCTTAATTGGGAAAAATGCCATTTTATGGTAAAAGAGGGCATCGTGCTGGGCCACAAGATTTCCAAAGCCGGTCTTGAAGTAGACCGTGCTAAAGTTGATGTTATCGCCAAATTGCCTCCACCTTCAACTGTGAAGGGTGTGAGAAGTTTTCTGGGTCATGCGGGTTTCTACCGTCGATTCATCAAAGATTTTTCTCAAATCTCTCGCCCGATGACCCACCTCTTGGAAAAAGATACTCCTTTTATCTTTTCCAAAGAGTGTCTTGAAGCCTTCAACTCGCTTAAGGATAAGCTAACTAAGGCACCCGTCTTGGTCACCCCCAATTGGGAGCTGCCTTTTGAGTTGATGTGCGATGCTAGTGATTTTGCTATTGGAGCGGTTCTTGGACAAAGAGTGAACAAACACTTCCAACCGATCCATTACGCTAGCAAGACAATGACAGGGGCACAATTGCATTATACGACAACCGAAAAAGAGCTTTTAGCTGTTGTCTATGCTTTTGAAAAATTCCGCCCCTATCTTGTCCTTTCCACCACCATTGTGTATAATGACCATTCCGCGCTGAAGTACTTGTTGACAAAGCAAGACTCCAAACCAAGACTTCTTCGCTGGGTTTTGCTGCTCCAGGAATTTAAAATCGAAATTCGCGATAAAAAAGGAGCAGAAAACCTAGCCGCGGATCATCTCAGTAGACTTGAGGATCCTTACCAGGGGGCTCATCCGAACAAAGAAATCAATGATTCTTTTCCCCTGGAGACCTTAATGTCTATAAACTCGACTGCTGATGAAACCCCGTGGTTTGCGGACATTGCAAACTACTTGGCTGGTGGAATCCTCGTTGACGGGTTAACATCCCAGCAAAAGAAGAAGTTCTTCAAAGACATTAAGACTTACTTCTGGGATGACCCGTATCTTTTCAAACAATGTGCCGACTTGATTATTCGCCGATGTGTTGATGGACCGACAGCTTTCGAAATCCTGGATGCTTGCCACAAAGGACCCACTGGTGGTCACTTTGGTCCCAACTACACCGCCAAAAAAGTGTTTGATTCGGGATTTTATTGGCCCACCATCTACCGTGATGCTCACGATATGGTTAAAAAATGTGATGCTTGCCAGAAACAAGGCACGATCACACATAAAGACGAGATGCCTCAGAATTTCATTCAAGAGTGTGAAATCTTTGATGTTTGGGGTATCGATTTTATGGGGCCATTCCCTTCATCTAAAGGAAACAAATACATCCTTGTAGCCGTTGACTACGTTTCTAAGTGGGTTGAAGCCAAAGCTTTACCTACTAATGATGCAAGGGTGGTTTGTAACTTTTTGAAATCGCTGTTCGCTCGATTCGGCGTTCCTCGTGCCATTATCAGTGACCGCGGGACTCATTTTTGCAACGATCAATTTGCAAGAGTCATGGCAAAGTATGGTGTCAATCACCGTCTTTCCACCGCCTATCATCCCCAAACCAATGGGCAAGCCGAGATATCCAATCGTGGATTGAAGCGAATTTTGGAGCGTACTGTGGGAGAGCATCGTGCCGCGTGGGCCGATAAGTTAGTTGATGCTCTGTGGGCTTTCCGTACTGCTTACAAGACCCCGATCGGTTGTACACCTTATCGTCTTGTGTACGGGAAAGCATGCCACCTTCCCATCGAGCTGGAGCATAAGGCGCACTGGGCCTTGAAGTGGGCTAACTTCGACATCAACAAAGCCGGTGATCATCGCAAGATTCAACTCAACGAGCTTAACGAACTGAGGAATGAAGCTTATGAGAACTCGCTGATCTACAAAGAGAAGACGAAGATCCTCCATGACGCAAAAATCAAGAACCGAGAGTTCCATGTTGGTGATCAAGTCTTACTTTTCAACTCTCGGTTGAAGATCTTCTCTGGCAAGTTGAAGAGCCGCTGGTCTGGTCCATTCACCGTCGCCAACGTCTTTCCGTATGGGACCATTGAGCTTTCTCAGCCAAATGGGCCCAATTTCAAGGTGAATGGCCAGCGTCTGAAGCTGTACTTTGGTGAGGACATCTCTCAGGAGATGATTCCATCCCTCACCACGTTCCCCATGAACTAAATTTGGGTCAAGTCAGGCTCGTGACTCGATTATAAAAAACAAGCGCTCATCGGGAGGCAGCCTGAGTATCTATCCTTTAATGTTTTATCCTCCTAAGTGTAGGGGGGCCTGCATAGGTGTTTGTTTTTGTGTGGTGATGTGATTACAGGGTTAAGTGCACTCTTGGAATCTTTGAAGAACCGTGCTCCCGTGTTATCCGAAATCCGGTTCAATCTCTCAACTATCGTGATTCAATTTTCTTCATACTCACATTTGAAATTGATCACTTTAGTCGTCTCTTCCTTAACTTGAGTTAACCAACGTGCACAATGTCATAAGTGTAGGGGAGACTTTTCCCACATGCTTAAACATTGAGGACAATGTTTATCTTAAGTGTAGGGGGGACTTCTATCGAAGTTTTAAGTGGACTTTTCCATGAAAATGCCTTCATTTAACCAGAAAATCATCTTTTTCAACATTTTTCAAATTTTTAATTAACTTTGGCCATTTAGTCGTAATTCTTAAATTTTTATCGTTGCTTTCATATGTATATATTCCGCAATAAAGTCAAAATTTTTAATAAAGTGTTGTAGCTAGTTTAGAAATCTTTGACATATTAGGCCCGTTGCATTTATTTTGACTCAACCCGAATAGACTTATCCAAGTTTATTCTAGCTAGTATCCTTAACCAGGTAGACCTTAATTGGTTTATTAGGCTAAGCATCCACGAGTCTCATTACTTGAGATTTTAAATTGTGGAGGACGAGAAATGATAGAGTCAATTATAAGTCGGTATTCTTGCGCAAGCTCACTTGGTATAATTATTTGCCTATTCTCCCATCACTTGCTAATAAATTATCTGCAATAAGTAAGGTCGTACGATTTGAAAAGTTACTTAGCTTCTAGCCCAAGATCGTTTAAAAGTTGCTCGGTAATGATAAGAGTTCATAGCCAAGGCATAACTTATGAAGCGGGGCGCGAAGATTGGCGAGTCCGAAAAGGCCCTAACAAGGCATGAGGATTCAATTTTATTGCTGAAGATCCAAAGTGATTTGAAAAGCATTATTCCTAAAGTCAATATGAAGGATCAAGACTCACGACGAAAAGCAATCAACTCCCATAAAGATCATGGAGAAGTCTATCCGAAAAGACCCTAACAAGGTATGAGGATAAATAGATCCAAGTCCGAAAAGGAGGCGGATCGTTGTATCTCAAAATCCCAATTAGAGATTGAAGAAATAATCATGAAGTCGTGGTCAACAAAGTTGGAGTACCCCTCAAAAGTCTCCAAGTGAAGAAACTCTATTATGATGAGAAGACCATTATCTCAAGAACGTCTCTCGAAGATATGAAGTATGAAGTACATGCCAAATATCGGCCCGAGAAAGGTCTCAAATCGTGAACCAAGTTATGCCAAGATATGAACTTTTTGATATCCCGAGAAGCAGTTTTAAGAAATTTTGTCCTTTAGCTAACTATTGATCAAATCGTCCTACTTTGCTTTCAGCCCTAATAAACTATCGAAATAAGTCCAAAAATGCATCTTCATGATCATCCTAAGACAAAAATAAAATATAAGAGATACACCTAGGAATAAGGGAGTTTAAGCATTTAATTAAGCTATGTGTGTAAGTGTTTGAATTGCTAACTTATAATAACAATGATCTCGTTTTTAAGCTTAGTTTGGGGAACGTGAAACTTGAGGGTGATAAATCTTCGCAGCACCGAAGCCCTAATGTAAGTCCTCGATCTCTTTGCAAGTTATTTCCATCCTTTTGTTTGCTTTAAAGTTTTAAATTTCTCTTAGTATTTTCATTTTCGTTTAGTAGTATATTAATAAGGCCAAGGTTGATTGATTATGAGGAAAGTGTAAATGTGCTTTGTCACTAAGCATTGCATGAGGGCATGGCAATGGTTAAGTGTAGGGGATTTGATAGGTGTGAAAACACCCATCCTTTTACCACTTAAATCGGGCTAAAACGAGACCAAAACACGTATTTAATATCGTTTGTTTGGAATTATGCGTGGTTTTTGTGTTTATTGTGTTTTTAGAGTCAACCGGATGAATAATGAAGAAAACATGGGATTACACGGTTTTTATCGAGGAAAAAGACTCAAGACAAAGTCTATTGTCTAAGAGGTGCAAAATATTTGAAGTCATTGTGCCTATTTGAAGATTTATCAAAGAATAGAGCCAAAGATGGAAGATTCATTTATGTCGAAGAACTCGAGTCTATTAAATAAAAGATTATAAGACGAGTTGGAATTATTCACCGACACTTCTCAAATCCAAGTCGGAAACGTTTATTTAAAGACGCATGAAGACTTAAGAAGAAAGAAGAAAAAGAAGCCCAAATCAAAGCCCAATCAAAAGCCCATCAACACCATACACACGCCTATATAAAGCCTTCACCTCACAAATTTTCAGACACTTAGTTTTAGTTTTTAGTTTTTCTCTCTAGTTTTAGAGAGAGAAAGTTTAGAACTTTCTCTCACTAGATTTCATCTTTTTCTCTTTCAAATTCAAACTTTGTATTACTTTTTCAATTAATCAAGTTCAAGTTTTTAAGTTTTAATCTTTAATCTCATCCTTCCTTTCTTCTACTTTTATTGATTTTGGTACAAATCTCGTATGATCCGTGTTGTTCATCTATGATTTGTGCTTAAAAAGTTGTTAACTTTTTATGTTTCCTTAAGTTTTTACATAAATAAGCTTTGAGATCCTTGTTCTTATTGGCTTATTTGATGATTTAGCTTATGTACTTTTTGAAGTTTTTATGAAAAGTTCATCTTTTTATTGATTTGATTTAAAAGTTGTTTACTTTGAGTTAGAAAAGTTGTTTTTAGTGCTTATTTGATTTGTATTTCATTGGATTCGAGCTAGTTAGGGAGTTAGCTTATTCAATAAGCTTATTTCCTTGCTTTATTTTCGGATCAGCACCATTTTCGGAAAGGGAAACCCCCTTTTTTCCGATCCAGTTATTCCGATCAGCAGCCCCCACCCTTTCCGATTGAGTGCAATCGGAAAAGGGTTTAGTTTTCCGATTGGTAGCAATTTGTATATTCCGATCTGCTTATTTTCCTAAGATTCCGATTGAGCAAGTTTTAGTTTTCCGATTGATGCCTCTTACCATTTTCCGATTGAGCATTTTAACATATTCCGATTGTTGCAAGTGCCTGGATTCCGATTGTAATAAGTTTCGAGTATTCCGATTGGACAAGTGTCCAAATATTCCGATTGATCCCCTTTGGTTCCTTATTCCGATCACGTACCACTTCATACATTCCGATCAATCGATCGGAATAACATTCCGATCACCCTTTTTATGGTTATTCCGATTGAGTTGTCTTGCTTTGTGCCGTTCTTACTTTCTTTTAGCACTTTTCAATTAAGTTCATAGTTTTGCCAAGTTTTCCAAGAGTTAGTTTTTATCGAGTGTTCATTTATTTTATATTAAAATCTTTAAGTTGTCAACATTTATTTTTTTGAACTCGTTTATTACTTTAATCTTTCTAGTCATTAATTTTACTCTTCGACACCTAGTTTCTTGTCATTAGTTTAAAATAGATAAACAAACCAAACTCCTTCTTATTAACCAAGAACAAATCATTCCACTTAAGACCGAGATCAATTCGAGAGGATACCGAGAACTTTAATCTGAACCCATTGTAAAACCATGTATCACATAGTGTGACTAAAACAGCTTTTGCAAGACCTAATCACATGATTGCCTCTAGTCTCCCTAGACATAGTCCAAAGAACACGTCTCGAACTAGTTCAAATGACGTTCTCCATACATTTGGTCTAAGGGAAGCTAAGCATAAGACACAAGTAAGAGATAGGAATTTCAAACCTAGTCAGATGCCTTCTAGTTTACCCAACACTGCTAACCGTAGCATGTCCAATCCTAGGAGCATCAATCAATTATCTAGGGATTCTAGATCTTACTCGGACATTATATATGCTACTTGTAAAACATGTAGAAAATGTGTCTTTACGGCAAATCATGATTCTTATGTAAAGAAATTACTTGATGAGGTGAACTCCCGTGCTAGACTTAAAACCCAGTGGATAGCTAAAATCAAACCCATGGGTAAAGTTTGGCGCCCCACTGGTAGAACTTTCACTCTTGTAGGAAACGAGTGCCCTTTAACTAGGATAGTCTCCGATTCTACTAAGACTACTAGGGAGGAAAATGAAGAGGATGACACATCACTTAAGTCTGAACTTAAGGTTTTCTATAAACGGAAACGTTTGCCAACTAAGACAAGTGAATCATCCAGTCAGGTCGCCTCTGGCACAAGAAAAGACAACTGTGAACCCCCACTTTCTTCTAAGATATATATCGCTAACCCATATCAAAGCATGCAAATTCCTAATGAGAATGCAGGTACCAAAGTTGATGTTCCAAAAGAACGAAGCGGTCCAATCATTGTATACCGTTCAACTAAGGATAATCTTAGAGTTGGTTTCTGAAGAAGCAGATATCGGAGAAACAAGTGTCTTAGGGGATTCATGGTTAAGCTTATCAAAAGGACTTATAGTCACATCACAGACTGTAACTAGTTCATCAAAGAAAGGAAAGTTTATCGCCGATGATAAACTTATCCTTACAACGAGAAATTAATTTTTCTCGGGCATGAGCTTATATCAAAAACATTCCAAGTTTTTTAGCTCATGCACAATGGCTCATAGACAAATAACAGTCTGTGACCCACTCATCAAAGAAAGGGAAGTTTATCTTACCAACGATAACTTACCCTCAAAACGAGAAAATAATTTTTTTTCTCGGTCACGAGCTAAAATTAAAACCATTCAACGGTTTTAAGCTCGTGTAAAATGGCTCCTCGTTAAATGACAGACGGTGACCCGATCTTCAGAGAAAGGGAAGTTTATCTACCCAACGATAACTTACCCTCAAAACGAGAAATTAATTTTTCTCGGACACGAGCTTACATTAAAACTATTCAACGGTTTTAAGCTCGTGTATATGGCTCCTCGTTAAATGACAGACGATGACCCGGACTTCAGAGACAGGGAAGTTTATCTACGCAACGATAACTTACCCTCTTAACGAGAAATTAAGTTTTCTTGGACACGAGCTTATCCTAAAACCATTCAAAGGTTTTAAGCTCGTGTATAAGGTTCATCATTAAATATCAGATGATGACCCGATCTTCAAATAAAGGAAAGTTTATCGCCGATGATAAACTTATCCTCTTTAACGAGAAATTAAATTTTCTCGGACGCGAGCTTACATTAAAACTATTCAAAAGTTTTAAGCTCGTGTAGTTGGTGTATAGTTATATTTCAGATTATGCCCCGGACTTCAATTAAAGGAAAGCTTATCTTTAAAGATAGCTTATCCTTGTAATGAGAAATTAATTTTTCTCGGTCATGAGCCTGTATTAAAACATTCCAAGTTTTATGCTCATAAAGAAAAGTGTATCTTTTAAATAAGAGAACTTTTCTTCTTAACGAGAAATTCATCTTTCTCGGTCATGAGCTTTACGTTAAAACATTCAAAGTTTTTCAAGCTCATGAAAACGATTTCTAAGTAAATGTCAGCTTAGAACTCGTTCTTCAGTATAAAAGGAAAGTTGATCGCCGATGATAAACTTATCCTTACAACGAGAAATTAATTTTTCTCGGGCATGAGCTACTATTAAAAACATTCGAAGTTTTTTAAGCTCATGCACAATGACTTACAATTAAATATCAGACTGTAACTCGAACTTCAATTTTAGGAGAGCTTTTTATCCTCGTAACGGGAAATTCATTTTTCTCGGTCATGAGCTTGTCTTAAAACATTCCAAGTTTTAAGCTCATAAAGTAAAGTGTATCTTTTAAATAAGAGAACTTTTCTTCTTAACGAGAAATTCATCTTTCTCGATCATGAGCTTTACGTTAAAACATTCAAAGTTTTTCAAGCTCATGAAAACGACTTCTAAGTAAATGTCAACTTTGGACTCGTTCTTCAGTTAAAAGGAAAGTTTATCGCCGATGATAAACTTATCCTTAACAACGGGAAGTTTACAACTTCTCGGACATGAGCTCGTTTTGCAAGATATTCAACATCTTAAGCTCAAGTAATTGGTTTTCAAAACGTTGAACACAATTTTTCGAGAATTTCTCAAAAAGGTTTTTTCTAAATCTTTCAAGATTGTGTGTTCAACAAATGTTTTGATAAAAAGAGCATGTCTTCTGGAATCGATAATATTTACGATACTAGAAACGTCATTCAATAATGACACGGGGTTCTAAATAAAGTTCGAGCAGAAGTTCAAATGTTTTAAAACATGCTCAAAATGGTTTGCTATTATTTCAGATAGTAACCCGTTTTTCATACTCAAGTCAAGCATTTCACCGGAAAGCTTTGACTCAACAACGGGAATTAATTTTCTCGGGCATGGTTTATTTCATAACCATGTAAGGGATTGTGTTTACGGAATAACACAATCTAACACGAATATATGTACGTGTCAGTGCATTTATTTGTTAAAACAAGAGAAATCTTGTTTTTATGAAGTTATCATCTCCACCAACCGTAGCAATTTACAATTGATATCTACATACTCGACGATGCGACTACTCAAACGGCGAATACAGCTCTTTCAATAGAACACGGGTCAACAATTGAGGGGGAGCAGTTGTCCAGCATTCAGAATCTTTGACGCCAAAAGTGCCAAGTTCACATGTTGGTGTCAAGACAACGATATCAATCATACACATGGAGTAAAGAGATAACTTCAGACATGATGAGGCGACCAACATTCGTGAACAAGAACCATGTGCTTCTTTCATATGATGTTCTCCATCATTCAGGTCCAACCTCATAAATCGCTAATTTTGTGAATACATTATCATATATGATCTTTGCACGTGATAAGTACCTTACACTTGTGTTTAAAAGGTATTTAATTTACGTTTCAAGTACACCCTCATTAATTTGAGGGGGAGCTTGTGTAAATCATAAAGATAACTGGATTTGCATTTTTCTTCCCAAATTTTCTTAAAATGCTATTAAATCAATTGATATTAAAAATATCTATTGGGTTAATATTTTTAATATGGGGGAGAAAATGTGATTTAATATGGGAAATGATTAATCACAAATGGTTTGACTTAACGTGATAGCTCACCCCGACATGTGCGAAATGTTTTCGAATATCGTGGCAAATGTTAAGGGGGAGCAAAATGGATTTGCACTTCAAAATGGATTTCATGGTGACATATACTTACCTAAAACATCTCTATTCACGACGGTGAAGATTGTGGTGACATAAGGATGGTAGGGTAGGTTAAAGTCCAATGATTCCTCTAGAACCGGAGGAATCTTCCGAAGGACATTCCATAGCTAGAAATAGTAGTCCTTAGGAAAGATGGAGAAAGATTGTGAACGTAGCTGAATGCTGACCAAGTACTTAAGTTAGAATTGGAACAATCACAACAAGGTGCTAGTTATGATGTATTGGTAAGCATTAAAGGGGTTGAAGAATGAAAAAGAATTGTAAAGATAAAGGGTGAAAAGAAAGAAGCACTCCTTACAACTTAGGTAGAAACCGGGTCAACACATATGCTATTAAGATCATTGTTTAATGATTCTTGATATTGAAGATAGACATCATGAATCCAGTGATGCAAGGCACAACCCATCCCAACTAACTCATATATCTCTTAAAAGATATTTGTTTTAATCCCACGGAGACAACACATTATCTATTGATTTATTCACTCCGAATAAATTGGTATTGAAATGGTGGCACTCCTCTCCAGCCTCCGATCACTAAAATCCAAAATGCACGATCGAGTCTAAAGCCATTTGAGATAATCAAACATCTCATTAGGACACACTTTCATAATTACTTGCTTTTCCACACACTGTGAAAAGTAAGAAAGATCTTAAGAGTCCTACGCAAAATCTTCATGATCTTGCCTGAACATCCGAGTAATACGAAAGTATTTACAATGAAGATGGAAATCCTTCTTGAGCGAACATCAAAAAGCTCATGGTAGGTAACTTGTGCGATTCTTTATGAATCAAACTTGTGATAACTGGAAAGCAACAGTTGTTTAATTCCTAATTGAATTTAAACACGTTCTAGGCCTCTACACCATATCTTAGTGATCTTGCTAGAACACTCAGAGTGATACCTTAGTGTTCATAGTGATGAGTGGAAATCTGTAACACCCCAAAATGTGATATGCGGAATTGGTGAAGCTCGGGGGCTGTTACGTCATTGTATCATAGTTCAAGGTACAAGAGAACGACTCTAAATGAGACGTTTTATAAAAATACCTCGTTGAATTTAAATAAAAAGCATCACAGTACAAAAGGTCTCAGTTTCAAAAGATAGTGCAGCGGAATGTAAAAGTTTTAAACATCAACGAGATAATAGTTCAAAAGCATAAGTAAATAAATGTCCGAAGATAGCCATGAAATGCATGCGGGTTCCAAGTACTTCACACAGCAGATACAACTCATCATCAATTACCTGAGATAAATGCTAAATTGGGTCAACATAAAGATGGTGAGAATATAGGTTTCAAGTAAAAATTCATAGAGATTCAATTTCATATTTCATTTCATGTACACGTGCAACTATAGGAGATATAGTGCCAAGTGTAGGATAAATTGGGTGTTCACAATATTTATGATAGCTAAGCTCGTGACATCAAAACTAGTGATCCAGTGCATACAATAGATTGCATTCATAAATTGCCCCAATGGAGTACCTAGCCAAGATGACTCCGTTCATACAAATGGTACAAACTCGTCCGGCGTTAGAATGCCCGAGTGGAGGCTGTCAACCCTCAATAGATCTATCAGTAACATAAGAGCTTACTCCAGCAGAGTAACTAACGATTCACGATAGTGGGGACTATGGCTAAAGCAACTTAAGCTATCTCATAATTAGTGTTCACAAAGCGTTCACAGAAATCAAGTTTTACTTGCGTCCAGAAGCAAGTCATCAAAGCATTTATCACATCCCAAAACATTAAACATATAAAAACAGTTTAATAGGGATCTATAAACTCACCTCAAGCAACGATTCAAACCGCACAAGTAAGATCAAATAGTAGCGAGCAACTCTAGCAACAACCTAAATATAATACTATAGTTTAGGCGCTAGCAAATAAGTCACAATAGTTCGTCACGTACGTTACTCATCAATCAAGTATATATTTTGTTGTTAAAATCATGACTTGTAAATGTTACATCGTTATAAACATTATAGTATATATATACTTAGGCAAAAATATTTATTTTTGACTCGACGAAATTTCGACAGCCTTTCGGCGTAAATTTTAATTTACCAAAATTTATCTTAACAAATTTTCCTACGTGAATTCTAACGAAAATTCGGCAGCCTTTCGGCGTCACATAAAAATTTGCCATTTTTAGTAAATACTCAAATCTCGTCCTAAAACCCCTATTTTCAAAAATTTCTCAATCGCCAACAATTCAACAATTCATTTTTCACAATCGTAACCATTTCAACTTCCAACGTTCAAACTTTCAATAGTACAACAAGTATTCACTTTTCGAGCTAACACGCTTTTACAAAACAAGTCCAACATCCATACATACCATTTAGTAGCCATTTCGACACTTAAAACAACTCCGTTTAACTCGAAAATGTCGTTTCGACCACTTTAAAAATCTGGACAGCAACTACTTATAGTGTTGTTTTCCAAAATTTAAGTTTTCCGACAACGAAATTTAAACGACCACAACTTACTCATTTTAGCTCCGTTTTTAGCCCATAATATATCGAAACGAAGGTATTAACTTATATTTTCATAATCTCGTAGTAAACTAGTGTCAAAACAATTTTTACGACTCTCTACGCCTCTTACAAAAGTCGGACAGATTGTACGTTTTCCGTAAAAACTCGTTTTCGACCGTTTTCAAGCGTAACCACTAGTAGTAACACTACTAGTTTCTTCTAATTTTTCATAAACATCAACAAAATCAAAGATTTTTCTTCAAATTTACAAATCCAAAATATACATACTTATATTTTTCACAAATCTTTCAATTAACCCATTTTCATGTATGGATCTAATAGATCCACACTTAATTTCCACAAATCTTAAAATATTTCATGACCAAAAGTAATTTTCATCATTTTATTTTATAAAAATACTTGATGAGTAACATGCATGCATAGATCTACAAAGATCATGCATGGAAAAATGAAAAGATGAAAAAGGTTTAAGAAATAACCTTGTGTAACGATCCTACGTAACCACAACGACCCGATCTACAATATAACCCAATAATAATCAACAAGAATTCTACCCTAAATCTTCAACCCAAAAACTACTCAAATCGTCAAACCAAGAAAGTCCATTCTTCTTTATGCTTATACAAGCTCTAGGGTGTATTTGTTTCGTGTTAAATCTTGGTAAAATGAAGCTTTTTAGAAATCAACAATAGTGGAAATGTATATGTGTTTGTGCCGTGTGTTTAGAGAGAGAGAGAGGAAGAGATGTGTGTGTTTTTTTTTGTTTGAGGTGAAGTGAATAAGTGTAAGTATGTGAAGTTTATTTGTGGTATAAGGTTAAACAAAATGTAAGATGTGTAAGTTAAGCTCAATTTGGCAAAGAGTGAAGTGTTGGTGTATCTTGCATGTGGTGAGGGTTTTTGGCCGGTTATGGGGGTCCCAATGGGGGTAAATTTTTCAAATTTTTTACTATGGTAATTAGTTAAAAGGTTTAAGGTAAAAAGGTTAGTTAGTTTTAGGTAAATATCAAAAAGTATATAGTTAAGTTAAAAATTACGTAAAACTTAAAAATTTGACGAAATATATTAAATTTACGATTTTTCGACGAAAACTGACATTTTACGATTGGTAAAGTATTTTATGCATGTTAACGACGGTTAAACGTAAAAACGACGTAAAATACGAAAACGCGATACGTTAATTAAATATTCACAGTAAATACGATTTATTACTATAAATAGCAAAAATATTAAAATACAGGCATATATAAATATATATATAGAAATATTTAAATACGCTGCTCAAGAAAATACGATCACGCTGCTAAAAACTAAACAGTTAAGCACATAATTCACAGATAACGAATAATCTCATGGATTATCGTCAATTCATTGACCGTCTCAGCACTTTGGTCAGGTTCACAGAAAATGTTCAGAATAATTACTGAGCTCAGTGTCAGGCCATTACTCGTCAGCAAACAGTTTTTCAGAAAACGCGGGATAACTTCCCGGTTCCAACACAGTTAAATCACATAGTTAACTAAATAAAAAGTCAATGGGTAAAATAGTCATTTTACAAAGTAGGGAAAATTACCAGGTGTTACATCATCCCCTTGATAGAGAAGCTTTGTCCTCAAAGCTTAGGAGTGTCACGGTTTCTAGAATTGTCAAAGAGTTGCGGATATTTCTTGCGAAATTGATCCTCACGCTCCCAAGTGAATTCAGGTCCACGTTTAGAATTCCACCTCACCTTGATGATAGGAATACGATTCTGTTTCAATCGTTTGACCTCGCGGTCCATGATTTCAACAGGTTCTTCGACAAATTGCATCTTGTCGTCGATTCGGAGTTCCTCCAATGGTATAACGAGTGCTTCATCAGACAGTCACTTCTTCAAGTTCGACACATGAAAAGTGCTATGCACGCGGCTCAACGCTTGCGGTAATTCGAGACGATAGGCTACAGTTCCAACCTTTGCCAGAATTTTGAAAGGTCCAATATAACGGGGGTTCAGCTTTCCTCGCTTGCCAAAACGTACCACACCTTTCCAAGGCGATACCTTTAGCATCACTTTGTCTCCCACTTGAAATTCGAGAGGCTTACGTCGAACGTCGGCGTAACTCTTCTGACGATCATGGGCTGCTTGAATTCGGCTCTTGATTTGAACAATCTTCTCAGTCGTTTCACGGATGAGTTCAGGGCCAGTGAGTTGACTATCCCCAACCTCACTCCAACACACAGGCGAGCGACATTTACGACCATACAACGCTTCAAACGGTGCAGCCTTAATACTGGTATGATAACTATTGTTGTAAGAGAATTCTACTAGAGGCAAATGTCTGTCCCATTGCTTTCCAAAGTCAAGCACACAAGCACGCAACATCCTCCAGCGTTTGAATAGTTCTCTCACTCTGTCCGTCAGTCTGCGGGTGATAAGCAGTACTCATGTCCAATTGCGTACCCAACGCTTTCTGAAGTGATTTCCAGAATTCCGAAGTAAATCTACCATCTCTATCAAAAATTATCGAGATCGGTATTCCATGTTTTGTGACTATTTCCTTTAGATAAAGTCTCGTAAGCTTATCCATCGAATCATCTTCCTTCATAGCCAAAAAGTGTGCATATTTCGTAAGTCGATCCACAATTACCCAAATTGTGTCGTATCCGTTTGTCGTTTTAGGCAGCTTAGTTATGAAGTCCATGGTTATATTTTCCCATTTCCACATAGGAATTATAGGTTGAACCAACAATCCAGATGGTTTTTGGTGTTCTGTTTTCACTCTAGCACAAGTCAGGCACTTCCCTACATAAGTAGCGATTTCAGCTTTCATATTTGGCCACCAATATAGCTTCTTCATATCCTGATACATTTTGTCAGATCCTAGGTGAATCGAATACTTAGATTTATGCGACTCGTGCATAATCACGTCCCTTAGTCCTCCAAACCGTGGTAACCAACTTCTACCATTCAGACATAGCGTTCCATTTGTGCTAGTCTCCAATTTCTTTGTAACCATTCCTCCTAATTTCTCAGCTTCAACATGTTCAGGCTTAAGAGCTTCGGTTTGTGCTTCACGAATTTGCACATGTAAGTTCAGATTGATAACCATAGCTAACGATCTAACTCTACGTGTCACCAGTTGTTCCTTTCTACTTAGCGCATCCGCCACTACATTTGCCTTCCCAGGGTGGTAACGGATTTCAAAGTCATAATCGCTGAGCAACTCGATCCATCGACGTTGTCTCATGTTCAGTTCCTTCTGATCAAGAATATGTTGTAAACTCTTGTGATCGGTATAGACGACACACTTGGTTCCATACAAGTAGTGTCTCCACAGCTTCAAGGAAAATACTACCGCTCCTAACTCCAAGTCGTGCGTAGTATAGTTTTTCTCATGCGTTTTCAGTTGTCGTGACGCGTAGGCGATAACTTTCTTCCTTTGCATCACAGTAGACCACAAAGTCTTCTGATCCTTCTGGTAACGATAGAATAGGCGCACTGTAACACCCCATTTTGATAAATGGAATGTCACGCGTAATTATGGCGTGTCATCAAAGCATGCAAGGTAATATGTAGTAAAACATACATGACCATAGGGAAAACCGGAATCAAACATCGGTTCCCAAACATAAGCCCAAAACATAACAAAGTAAATGAACTGAATGAAAGACTAAACAAGCATAAATATAGGAAGGAAACAGGAAAAGAAGTCTATGGCAGCTTCCATCCTATGCATGTCCTCCAAATGCTCGAGTCTTGGGTACCTGCCGTTTTGGGACATGGAAAGGAAAGTAACGGCTGCGCAAAACGCTCAGTGTACGGATATACAATATAGCATGAAATAGGATAAGCATGTAACATATAATAGCGGAAGACTAAGTTCTGAGTAGACTGGTTAAGTATTGAGAAAACTGGTTTTATAGTTTGAAAAGCCTTATGTTTATCTTATGAAAACTGTTTTAACATATATCTACTATAGCCCATATAGGTCATGAAAAGGTCACGTGCATGAATACTTGGAGGGGTGACCTCATCATGCTGATTAGAGGGGATGCCTCTAATTAATATACTGGTCTGGGTAGGAGGGATCAACTCCTTGTGAAGGATGCAAGGCACACACCACATTCACCATGAAATACTGAATAAAACATGTAACTAGGATGCACCCATACGCCCCACATGATATAATAATATGGCCAAAACTGAAAGGGACGCCACGAGCAATCACTCCGCCGTGGGGAAGTCATAACATTGGTGCCTCCAATGTTATGGTTATGGTACCTCCATAACTAGGTGAAACTGGTCATGCTTGTATATGGCTATAGATTATGCTAATTAAACATAAGCAGTTCAAAACAATAAAACAAATACTGGGGAAAACAGTTGGCTGCATACGGGAAATCCTAATAAGGAAAGAATGTCCATACTGAAAGGACGGGAATCCGTACCTCAAGTCTGGTGAATGAACGGAAGAGAGAATCCTACTTCTGGATCACTAACACTACATGAATGCACACGTGTATAAGTATCGAATCACTGAATTACGTATTGGATTTCATGTCTTGTCTTGACTTATTTTATACGTTTTAAGTCATGTTTTACTGTTTTAAGCTTTAATCTATGTTTATCTTATATTCTGGTTAATCTGATTAAGTATTCTTGGTATTTCATGTATTATTATGCTTACTGAGCAATATTAAGTAACTTTCCAAAAATATCAGGTTTCCAAAAATAGAAAGTTTTCAAAAATAGAAAGTTACCAAAAATATAAAGTTTCCAAAAATAGAAAGTTTCCAAAAATAGAAAGTTTCCAAAAATAGAAAGTTTCCAAAATAGAATTACTGCTTAAAATAGATAAGTTTCCATAAATAGATATAAGCTGGTTAAATAAGCTAATAAATAAGCTTAAGTGTTTACTGATTAATATTCTGAGTCATAATGATATAATGTATAGTTTATACATGTCATTTAAATAAACTATAGGTTAAAGGTATTTAATTAAATATATTGTGATTTAATTAAATAAAGATATAATTACTTAGGTTAAAACATACATTATTAATTATATTTGTATAACCTAAGTCATGAGAATTAATTAATTATAGGTCATGGTTTCAATAATTAATTAATTAGTTAGTCTAATTTTTCATGATTAAAAATGCTTAGGTTTAGCTATGTATTAATAGTAAAATAATTAACCTAAGTCATGATAATTAATTAATTATAAGTCATGTTTAATAATTAATTATTCACTATAGTCTAAATTAAATAGATCAAAATACTTAGGTTAAATCATGTATTATTAATTATTAATAATAACCTAAGTCCATGTTTTAATTAAATTAATTATATAGCATGATAAATTAATTTAATTAACTTGAATAAATAATCTTGTAACAATAAGTCGTGTCTTGTTAATTTTATTTACCTTGAAAATTAATATACATGTCATGGTTACTAACTTGTAAATCATAACCCGTACTAAAGTATTATTTTATTAAAAATGTTGCCGTAGAACGAACCCGCGAAATCCCGTGAAAATGTGTGTGTTTTTATATAATGCCGAACCAAACAGCCCCTTAAAAGTTCTTAAAACAGTTTGCCAAACGCACCCCTTTAGCCTGTTTAAAAACCCACTGCCAAACACACCCATAACTGCCAGTTTTCCCACTGGCAGTTACATACTTTCCTTTGTCTGAGGTTCGTTTCCCCTGCTAGTACAACACCCCCCCTTCCTGCCGTTGCCACTGGTAGGCCAAACGCACCCCTGATGGGGTTGTGTTTCCCCCGTCAGCAGTAACCAAGCCAAAACCCTAATTGGGTGGCGGCTGGTGGAGAAAATACCATCGAGACTCATATGAGTCTCGGTTTGTGTGCTTTTCGAACCCAGCATCCAAACAAAAACGAAACCCCTTTCACTTATGGTTATATGAACGTGTTTTTAACACCTTAAAAAGGATCAGATTGAAGATCAATAAAAGAACCTAGAAAATGAATTAGGGTTTACCTTGTTTTAGAGTTTAAGATATCAACACTTGCATTCCTTGATTCCTGGATTAAACACACGATCTATCTTCTTGTTTTCCTTGGTGTTGGTCACGGCAGAGGAGGGAGAAGAGAGAAAAAAAATGGCGGCTTGTATTACATTTTAGGGTTTCCTGTGTGTGTTTGTGTCGGCAGAAAATGAAAACAAAAGACCCCCGTCTCTTTTTTTTTTGTTATACACGGCCAAGAGTGACAAAAACACTTGGGCCTTGAGCCCAAGTCCTTCTTTATTCTATCTTGTCAAAAACAGCCCTTGAAACACTTGTACGTTTTAAATAATACGCGACTTGTTAAAAAGGTTACGTATCATCGTGTCTTTTGTATGTCGTAAGTTTCTTAGTTATAATTACCCGTGATTAAACGTAATTATTATTTACGTGATTACTTGTCGCGTTAATTTAATCATACATAATAAGAATAAACGTGTCTCGTGTCCATGTTTACGTGTTACGTAGTTTACGTAATTTAATTAGTTTCTGATCGTGACTAAATATATTATTTATTCATGTTCGTAATAATTATATATATACGTAATTAATATTAGTTCGTGTTTTAATATGGTGATCATGATTTAATTATGTTCACGTGAAATATCTATTAACTTTTTATCATGAGTTTGTACGTAATCGATACTTATCATGTTATACACGTATGTACTTACTTGATTAATAGCACATGAATGTGATCGATACTGAATAAGGTAAGTTTTAATCTAGGACGTACGATCTTAAGGGCACTATTCATGGTAAAAGCATGCGGGTTTTACAATTCTTCCCCCCTAAAAAGAATAATTCGTCCCCGAATTATAGATAAAGTAACTAGAAGCGAAACATGCCCGAATCAAACTGGAAAGGTATGCAAAATAACGGAAATGAAGGTGACATGGTAGAAGGGAACGTGGAACGTGACATGTCTTGAAAAGACATGGAACGTGACGTGACTGAAAGGACATATCTAATCGATAAGAGAAAAATGGATAAGAAGTCCGGATGAACTTGTCCGTTTCCAAGTGGCCTCCTTCTTGGAACGGTTCCTTCAGAAGATCCTGACACTAATGATAAATCTTGGTCCTCCTGACCTTGACTTGGAATACGAAGAAATTCTTGGTTATCAACGGAAGGTAGATCCCCTAAATTCGATCGAGGAAAAATAAGAGTTAACGTGCAAGGGTAGCTGAAACGTTACGATGCAAGACAATCTGACTTAACTGATAATTAGAAACGATGCGCGAGACATAAAGAAACGTAGTACGTGAAAAATTTTGAACGTGATACGTGAAAAATTTTGAACGTGCTACGTGGAGATATGGCGAGTGTAGTACGAGTAAACATATCGTGATCCATGATACGTGTAACATATCTTGATCATGATATGAGGAACGTGGAATGAACATGACATGTGACACATATCGTGATCATAGAATATAATGGCGGTAACGCCAAACGCTACAAGGTGAGACGTGGAATATGACGTGAAACGTCTATATGATGATGGAGAGTTATACTAAACTTGAGTCTGGTCTCACAAGTTCTTGCAAACTTCCCAGAATGAGAAAAGAAATGAACGTAAAATCGTAAACCAAAATACGATCATGAACGTGAATAGTGTCATGAACGTGAGCGCGAAAGCAAGTCGTGGAATTAGAATGAAGACGTGAAGTAAGTTAGGAGTACAATTACGAATCTTTGTCTGACCCGATAGCTGAGGGATTGCCAAGTGATCGGATGAGCCTTGGCTGGAACATGTTCGTTCAATCTGTTGGTTCTGAAATCCGTACGGATGTAAGGATTCTGCAGACTTGATCAAACTGTTGACAATAACCCAGATAGCATCATGCTTCTTCTGAGTTTGCTGAAATCTGGTAACTAAAATCCATGGAGATCTTGTCCCTTTTCAATTCATAATTTCAGATGATGAAAACATCCCAGTCTGTTGGTGTCCTATCTTAACCTGTTGGTATGTCAGGTACCTAGATATGAACGTAACTGTATCTTGCTTCGTAGAACTTGATACCTAGGAGTTTGCGAAACTCTGAGTCTCTGAATCTAGACTTCTCCTAGCGTATAATTTTCTAGAACACCTAATGTAGTGTAGGGTTCTCTCCTTTACGCATAAGCTGAGTCATGGTAAGATTAACCATAGAAACCCATGTGATTCAGTGCGTCACTATAATCAAATAGAATTGATATTGGAAAAAAAAATTCCAGGGAAGAATTTCTCTTGTCATAGAATTTGCAACATAGTGCAGATATGGTCTTCCTGTTCTTCTCTAGGCTTAGAGGAAATCAGGTTATCCTCAATGAAAACGCTGATAAATTTGTTTAGGAGTTCATGGAAACTCAATTTATCCAGTCCATAATGCGGTTAGAGCATTGATGAGACTAATTCAAAATCATAAATCTAGCATGACCGAGTCGTGAACGAATAGCAGTCATGAACATGTCCTGCTTTTTCACTCGTCACTGTTGGCAGCATGATCGTGAGTTCGATCTTGGAAAAGTGATTAACACCATACGGTTGATTGGACATGTTGTCAATATGTGGAGGAGAATAATTGTCATGAATGGTGATTTGTTTAAGTTGACGGTAGTCGACACATAATCTCATGGTACTATCCTTCTCCTTGAAGGTTCTTCTGGAGTGTAAGGAACAATTTTGGAATAATCCGTTGGTTATGCGTAAAAGGACCTTAGTAGTCGTGTGTTACTGACGGCTAGAAAATTTTAGCAATTATGGCTAACAAAGCACGTGCTTGAAAAGCATAGATAATTTGTACAGATTTTCCTGATGGAAAATCAAGCTGAATGTATTCAGGAGCCTGAACATTACTGTACATAATTATGAATCATAGCATGGTGTGGTGTTCATAGTACATAATTAGGATAAAATTCATCTCGTGTCTGTCTGAGGAAATGCGTTAGCAGCTTGGATCTTATCATTAAGCTGAAGGAAAACCTTCGTATGCGTGGGAATAGAAAGGCGTCCTTCATGGTTATGAATATATGAACTATGGTGAAAGAAATGAAAGTGACATCGGCAACGTGACAGTTCTCACTGATGCGCCGATAATGGTATTGAAATTCTTGTGGCCTGATTAATACATGGCACAACAACATAGATATACCCTTGGAGGGTACCCTGAATTCCTTAGAAATGTTCCATAGTTGGACGTGAGTGATGTGTCTTGACTCGTTTCTTAGAACAATAAGCATGACATATGTCTTGACTGGTGTCTTGACATGTGTCTTCAGGAGGTATACGTGAGACATGTGTCTTGACTGATGTCTTGACATGTGTCTCGAGATGTGAAACAAATATAACCACAATATAAGGTTATTATGCCAAAATTGGCGGATCGGTTGTACTACTGATCATTTATATGTCTGATCACGTCCGCGGCCAGAGCCTCGGTTGCGATTTCTAGGATGTTTTCTGTCATAGTAGTGGTTACTATCATCTTGTCTGTCGGTTCCATGACGGTCATTCTCATGACAGTGACTCATGTAACTATTCAGCTGAGTGGCTGGCTGGTACTGGTTTGCACTCATATGGCTGAAATGACAGCCGAACGACGTGTGACATGTAACTATGAATTTGGGACAAAGATTGATGGGAATTGTCTGATTGTGAAGCATCTTCCCGTCCAATTGCTTTGCTCCGACGCCTTTGTCTTCGTCTTTTAGGATCTCCAGGTTGTGAACAGCATCAGCATCAGCATCTCGTAGCGTCTCCCAACATCAGCAGCATCAACCTTCAGTAACATCTCCAAGCTATGAGCGGCATCGACAACCTTGTAGAATATCAGCAAGTGAACATACGCCTGAGATGATTTAGAATCGACTAGCAAATACTCGTGAAGTATTGCAAGTGGAATACACATGGATTAAGGTACATGTAATACACATGAAATACGGTACGTGGATTACACATGGAATGCACATGAAATGATCGGTATGGGCTCGATCATTTATCATGATTTAAGGAAAGTAAACCGGTTAAACGGTTAGGAAAACCATCATGATAACCTGGCAGTATTAGCATAGACATCATTCTGGTTGCATAGAGAAACGCTAAAGTGTGGTTACACAAAATTCAACGATGATTTGCCTGACAGCATGATCAATAGAAACCAACCATGACTATCATGAAAGCATGATTCAAGAAATCTAACAATGTCTTGCAGGACAACGTAAATAACAAAAGAGGCGTAAGACGTAATCAACATGAAGACGGAATTATCATGAAGAAACATGAAACCATCTATCACAAAGAAGTGTATAACATAATTGGCATGAAACTGAAGTTAACAATGACAATATAAAAACATACTTGACATAAAAACATAATAACTTATGAGGGGACATGAAAAAAAAATTTATGCCAATTTAAATCATGAGAAAAATTTTATGCAAGAAAAACAGTGCATGAATGCGTAATGTAGTTTATAAAACCTTTATATGTGTGAGGGAACGCCTATGGGTCGGTTCCAAAACAAAAGACATGGCGAGGGGACGCCTATGGGTTGGTCCCAAAGTTAAAAGTTTCGATAAAAGCACATGCGACTAAATAGGGCCAGTCATGTACCAACCATTACTTAGTCAAAATTCCTGCAACAGATGACATATGATATAAATGCATGAATGCATGAAACATAAATAATTAAAATCATTGTCAAAACTTAACAGAAAAAAATTTATGTGAAAAATGTGAACTACTGGGGTTCAGTCCACATAATCACAGTTCACGAGGAACGTCATGCATAGACAATGACACATAACTAAGTATGGATGACGGTTGTTCATTCCATATTAGTAAAACAATACTTGTGAAAACATCATGGTTAAAACAACAAGGTGCTGAAGACGTCATGGTTAAAACAGAAAGGTGCTGAAAACGTCAATACGTGGAATAACAAGCGTTGACTTAGGAAGCTCCTGGTGACTACCCACTAGTCACAGGTCAAGTTTTAGAGCCTACAGGTCGAAGCCTTGTCTCTGATACCATAATTGTAACACCTCATTTTGATAAATGGAATGTCACGCGTAATTATGGCGTGTCATCAAAGCATGCAAGGTAATATGTAGTAAAACATACATGACCATAGGGAAAACCGGAATCAAACATCGGTTCCCAAACATAAGCCCAAAACATAACAAAGTAAATGAACTGAATGAAAGACTAAACAAGCATAAATATATGAAGGAAACAGGAAAAGAAGTCTATGGCAGCTTCCATCCTATGCATGTCCTCCAAATGCTCGAGTCTTGGGTACCTGCCGTTTTGGGACATGGAAAGGAAAGTAACGGCTGAGCAAAACGCTCAGTGCACGGATATACAATATAGCATGAAATAGGATAAGCATGTAACATATAACAACGGAAGACTAAGTTCTGAGTAGACTGGTTAAGTATAGAGAAAACTGGTTTTATAGTTTGAAAAGCCTTATGTTTATCTTATGAAAACTGTTTTAACATATATCTACTATAGCCCATATAGGTCATGAAAAGGTCACGTGCATGAATACTTGGAGGGGTGACCTCATCATGCTGATTAGAGGGGATGCCTCTAATTAATATACTGGTCTGGGTAGGAGGGATCAACTCCTTGTGAAGGATGCAAGGCACACACCACATTCACCATGAAATACTGAATAAAACATGTAACTAGGATGCACCCATACGCCCCACATGATATAATAATATGGCCAAAACTGAAAGGGACGCCACGAGCAATCACTCCGCCGTGGGGAAGTCATAACATTGGTGCCTCCAATGTTATGGTTATGGTACCTCCATAACTAGGTGAAACTGGTCATGCTTGTATATGGCTATAGATTATGCTAATTAAACATAAGCAGTTCAAAACAATAAAACAAATACTGGGGAAAACAGTTGGCTGCATACGGGAAATCCTAATAAGGAAAGAATGTCCATACTGAAAGGACGGGAATCCGTACCTCAAGTCTGGTGAATGAACGGAAGAGAGAATCCTACTTCTGGATCACTAACACTACATGAATACACACGTGTATAAGTATCGAATCACTGAATTACGTACTGGATTTCATGTCTTGTCTTATTTTATATGTTTTAAGTCATGTTTTACTGTTTTAAGCTTTAATCTATGTTTATCTTATATTCTGGTTAATCTGATTAAGTATTCCTGGTATTTCATGTATTATTATGCTTACTGAGCAATATTAAGTAACTTTCCAAAAATAGCAGGTTTCCAAAAATAGAAAGTTTCCAAAAATAGAAAGTTACCAAAAATATAAAGTTTCCAAAAATAGAAAGTTTCCAAAAATAGAAAGTTTCCAAAAATAGAAAGTTTCCAAAATAGAATTACTGCTTAAAATAGATAAGTTTCCAAAAATAGATATAAGCTGGTTAAATAAGCTAATAAATAAGCTTAAGTGTTTACTGATTAATATTCTGAGTCATAATGATATAATGTATAGTTTATACATGTCATTTAAATAAACTATTGGTTAAAGGTATTTAATTAAATATATTGTGATTTAATTAAATAAAGATATAATTACTTAGGTTAAAACATACATTATTAATTATATTTATATAACCTAAGTCATGAGAATTAATTAATTATAGGTCATGGTTTCAATAATTAAATAATTAGTTAGTCTAATTTTTCATGATTAAAAATGCTTAGGTTTAGCTATGTATTAATAGTAAAATAATTAACCTAAGTCATGATAATTAATTAATTATAAGTCATGTTTAATAATTAATTATTCACTATAGTCTAAATTAAATAGATCAAAATACTTAGGTTAAATCATGTATTATTAATTATTAATAATAACCTAAGTCCATGTTTTAATTAAATTAATTATATAGCATGATAAATTAATTTAATTAACTTGAATAAATAATCTTGTAACAATAAGTCGTGTCTTGTTAATTTTATTTACCTTGAAAATTAATATACATGTCATGGTTAATAACTTGTAAATCATAACCCGTACTAAAGTATTATTTTATTAAAAATGTTGCCGTAAAACGAACCCGCGAAATCCCGTGAAAATGTGTGTGTTTTTATATAATGCCGAACCAAACAGCCCCTTAAAAGTTCTTAAAACAGTTTGCCAAACGCACCCCTTTAGCCTGTTTAAAAACCCACTGCCAAACACACCCATAACTGCCAGTTTTCCCACTGGCAGTTACATACTTTCCCCTATCTGAGGTTCGTTTCCCCTGCTAGTACAACACCCCCCCTTCCTGCCGTTGCCACTGGTAGGCCAAACGCACCCCTGATGGGGTTGTGTTTCCCCCGTCAGCAGTAACCAAGCCAAAACCCTAATTGGGTGGCGGCTGGTGGAGAAAATACCACCGAGACTCATATGAGTCTCGGTTTGTGTGCTTTTCGAACCCAGCATCCAAACAAAAACGAAACCCCTTTCACTTATGGTTATATGAACGTGTTTTTAACACCTTAAAAAGGATCAGATTGAAGATCAATAAAAGAACCTAGAAAATGAATTAGGGTTTACCTTGTTTTAGGGTTTAAGATATCAACACTTGCATTCCTTGATTCCTGGATTAAACACACGATCTATCTTCTTGTTTTCCTTGGTGTTGGTCACGACAGAGGAGGGAGAAGAGAGAAAAAAAAATGGCGGCTTGTATTACATTTTAGGGTTTCCTGTGTGTGTTTGTATCGGCAAAAAATGAAAACAAAAGACCCCCGTATCTTTTTTTTTGTTATACACGGCCAAGAGTGACAAAAACACTTGGGCCTTGAGCCCAAGTCCTTCTTTATTCTATCTTGTCAAAAACAGCCCTTGAAACACTTGTACGTTTTAAATAATACGCGACTTGTTAAAAAGGTTACGTATCATCGTGTCTTTTGTATGTCGTAAGTTTCTTAGTTATAATTACCCGTGATTAAACGTAATTATTATTTACGTGATTACTTGTCGTGTTAATTTAATCATACGTAATAAGAATAAACGTGTCTCGTGTCCATGTTTACGTGTTACGTAGTTTACGTAATTTAATTAGTTTCTGATCGTGACTAAATATATTATTTATTCATGTTCGTAATAATTATATATATACGTAATTAATATTAGTTCGTGTTTTAATATGGTGATCATGATTTAATTATGTTCACGTGAAATATCTATTAACTGTTTATCATGAGTTTGTACGTAATCGATACTTATCATGTTATACACGTATGTACTTACTTGATTAATAGCACATGAATGTGATCGATACTGAATAAGGTAAGTTTTAATCTAGGACGTACGATCTTAAGGGCACTATTCATGGTAAAAGCATGCGGGTTTTACACGCACTACACAGCATTTGTTTCAACTTTTGGAATGCTAATTCCTCCTTATCTCCCCATTCGTATTTCACCTTCTTTTGAGTCAACTTCGTCAATGGTTTCGCGATCTTCGAGAATCCCTTGATGAATCTTCGGTAGTATCCGGCGAGTCCTAAGAATTGGCGAATTTCAGTCGGTGTCGTAGGAGCAGTCCACTCCCTAATTGATTCAATCTTTGCAGGATCAACATGAATCCCCTTGCTATCAATAACGTGACCTAGAAATTGTACTCTTGGCAACCAAAAATCACACTTCGAGAACTTAGCGTACAATTCCTCCTTCTTAAGCAATTCCAGTATTATCTTAAGATGTTCCTCATGTTCCTTCTCATTCCTTGAGTAAATCAGTATGTCATCGATGAACACAATGACAAACTTGTCCAAATACGGTTTACACACCCGGTTCATGAGGTCCATAAACACAGCAGGTGCGTTTGTCAAACCGAAGGACATCACTTGGAACTCATAGTGTCCATACCTAGTCCTAAAAGTAGTCTTTGCAACATCTTCCTCACGGACTCTCAATTGGTGATAACCAGACCTAAGGTCAATCTTCGAGTAAACGCTCGATCCTTGAAACTGATCAAACAGATCATCGATCCTAGGTAACGGGTAACGGTTCTTGATGGTAAGTTTGTTTAACTCACGATAGTCAATACACATCCGAAAACTCCTATCCTTCTTCTTTACAAATAAGACTGGAGCTCCCCAGGGTGAAGAACTCGGTCTTATGAATCCTTTATCAGTCAACTCTTGTAGTTGCGTCGCTAGTTCTTGCAATTCTGGCGGTGCTAAACGGTAAGGCGCTCGAGCAACAGGTGCATCTCCCGGTATTAAATCGATCTGGAATTCAACTTGTCTAGCCGGCGGTAATCCAGGCAAATCTTCAGGAAAGACTTCCGGAAAATCCCGTACGATAGGTACATCTTCCAACCGTTTTTCTTCCGTCTGCTTTTCAGTAACACAGGCTAAAAATACGTGGCAACCTTCCGACAACAACTTCTGAGCCTTGACACACGAGATAATGTTCAGTCGTGACTTCCCTTTTCCGTCACTTGTATCCCCTTGTACCTCCAGAACTTCATCACCAAATGGTAAACGAACGATCTTCTCGTCACATACAATCGTAGCACGATATTTCGACAACCAATCCATTCCGACAATCACGTCAAAACTCCCTAACTCAACAGGCATAAGGTCTATTACGAAAGGATGACCTAGAAGATTTAAAGTGCATCCATGAAGTATAGTGTCGGCTTCTATCAACTTCCCATTAGCTAACTCAATAGTGTACTTAGTGTCTAAGGGCGAAGGGGTCACATCAAGTAAAACACTAAAATCAGTCGACACAAAACTCATATCGGCTCCAGTATCAAATAAAATAGAAGCATAACGACCATTGAGAAGAAACGTACCCGTCACGACGTCGGGGTTTTGTTGCGCTTCTCCTCCTCCTATCACATAGACCCTACCACGAGCTTCCCCAGCTTTAGCATTCTTTCCTTGGTCCTTGTTCTTTTTCTTTGGGCACTCATTGCTGTAGTGTCCCTTTTGCTGACATTCAAAGCAAGTGACGTTGGCTTTCGTGTTGGGTGGTGACTTACAATCCCTAGCAATGTGTCCAGTTTTCTTGCAGTTGTGACACTGTACATTGCATTGTCCATTATGGTGACGCTTGCATCGATTGCACAGAGGTAACGTCCCATTGTACACTCCCTTTTCCCCAGTACCAGCAGTGTACGCTTTCACAGTGTCTTGCCTCTTATTCGGATAGTTCCCATGATTGTTCCTTTGGTTATTCCCCCACTTTATCTTGTTGTCCGCGGCATTCCCAGCATTTGCTCGAACAACTTGGTCCATCAGACTGTGAGCCATCCTTATAGCATCACTAACTTTTGTCGGTCCAGACGATGTCACATTCCCTTGAACTCTACCAGGTAAACCCCAAATGTAGCGCTCAACCTTCTTTTCTTCATCCGAAACCATTCCAGGACATAGCAAACACAATTCTTGGAACCTCCTAGTGTACGTCCCAATATCATTGTTCTTCACAGTCAAGTTCCACAATTCGATTTCCATTTTCTGAATCTCATTACGAGGACAGTACTCCTTAGTCAACAACTTCTTAAGTTCCTCCCAACTCATTCCATACGCCTCCTCGGCTCCAGCCGTCTGCACATGTGTGTTCCACCAGGTCAACGCTCCAGCAGCTAAAGTACAAGTAGAATAAGTCACTTGGTTCTCAACAGCACATCCACTAACACGGAACACAGCTTCCATCTTTTCAACCCAACGAGCTAATCCGACAGCTCCTTCAGTACCATTAAAAGTCAAAGGGTCACAGCTCCTAAAGTCCTTGTAAGTACACGGCTTAGGCGGTCGATTGTCAACATTGTTCGGTGGTGCTTCGTTCACGTTGTTGTTAGCTTGAACGTTTGCCAGTGCAGTAGTCACTCGTTGCGTAATCAGTGCTTCCAATTGTGTGTCAGTCATTCCGTTACGTGTGTTCACCATTGTTTCTCTGCGTTAAGACAACAATGCAATTAAGGTTCAAGCATGAATATACACGTTATATATTTCATATGCTAAAATAGAATGCAGAATTTAACAGTACAACAAACATAAAAAGGATAGTCACTGGTCAAGGTCATAAAGTTAAATTCCCATTCATAATCAAAATATCAAGTACATAGTCATAAAATAAGAGTACGATTACATCTAGTCTACTCCAACTAACCGAGTACTACTCTAGTTTAGTGGATACAATACCCAAAAGATAAAGATGTCAATCTACTCTAGAATTAAGCACAATAACGATGAATCTCTAAGTGCGACGACGACGATCACACTCAGCACATCTCGGTGAATCACTCCTCGGGTCTCCATCTGCAGCTCGGTCTCCTCCACGAACTGACTCTAACTCACGCCTCAACCTAGCAACCTCCTCAAGTGTGGTATCCAACAAGTCACGAGTATCCTCATTATCCTCTAACAATCCAAAAACCGCATCCTCAAGTAGACGAAAACGAACAGCATCTGAATCCCTAGCAGATCCTATCATAACAACACATGACCTAGGTCTAGAGGGCTCTCCAACATGATGAGTAGGTGGTGTAGAAACAGCAGTAGCAGCTCGAATCTCATGAGTAGGCGATGCCTCAGGTGTAGTGTGTGAATCAGACATACAGATCTTTTTCCGTGGGCATGACGAATCAGAATCGGAAAAAGCTCGAGATCTAACACCGGATGGTCCAGCTCCATCAGCAGGTGGTACAGTATCATCGGAATCAGTATAAACCTCAGCTGGCGGCGTACCCCATAAAGCTTCCCTCTCCTCTCTAAATCGCTGACAGGGAACAATAGGCTTCTTCCTCAAGTTGGACGTCTTCCTAATCTCACTCCTCCTACTAGGCTCAACTCTCTCAGGTACAACAGTCAAAGCATCAACCCTAATATCATCATCAGCCTCAGCACCCTCGCTATCACTACTAGCCACAACCATCCTAACGTCAGTATCACTCTCAATCTCATCATCCATGTCCTCATCATCCTCACGATCTACCTCATATCCATCCATATCATCATCACCCTCATGGTCTACCTCAACACCATCCATATCATCCTCATGACCTACCTCATGTCCATCCATACCCTCATCACCCTCGTGATCTACCTCAATACCATCCACGTCATCCTCATCATCCTCATCGTCCTCACTACCACTAACCCACTCGATCAAAGTACGATGCACAACCGGTGGCATCCCATCTACAACATCAGAAGTATCAGACAACACATCAGGCTCACCCTCATCATCCTCTTCCGGATCCTCGTCAGGGTCATACTCCGCACCTTCCTCCTCAGGATCAGCCTCCTCTGGGTCATTCTCCTACTCAACATGATCTGGTACCATCTCAATCTCGTCTTCCCACTCTTCGTCGGCAGAGTCGGGCTGGTAAGAAACAGTAGATGACGACATAACCTGTAACAACCAAAATACGTATTAAGCAGTTGTAGGGTATGCATGAAATAATCATGTATCGAAATTAAAGTATGCAAATCAACGAGTTGCATATGTATATAATACATATTACGTATTACATAATATATATTACATATTACTTATAGTGTTATCCTACGTAATACATTACGTAGTACACATATATATACAGAGTAACAAGTAGCCACATCGGTTATAGTCTAGGCCTAAGATGCAAACCTAGTTCTCTATAACCAAGGCTCTGATACCAATTCTGTAACACCCCAAAATGTGATATGCGGAAGCGGTGAAGCTCGGGGGCTGTTACGTCATTGTATCATAGTTCAAGGTACAAGAGAACGACTCTAAATGAGACGTTTTATAAAAAAAACCTCGTTGAATTTAAATAAAAAGCATCACAGTACAAAAGGTCTCAATTTCAAATGATAGTGCAGCGGAATGTAAAAGTTTTAAACATCAACGAGATAATAGTTCAAAAGCATAAGTAAATAAATGTCCGAAGATAGCCATGAAATGCATGCGGATTCCAAGTACTTCACACAACAGATACAACTCATCATCAATTACCTGAGATAAATGCTAAATTGGGTCAACATAAAGTTGGTGAGAATATAGGTTTCAAGTAAAAATTCATAGCGATTCAATTTCATATTTCATTTCATGTACACGTGCAACTATAGGAGATATAGTGCCAAGTGTAGGATAAATTGGGTGTTCACAATATTTATGATAGCTAAGCTCGTGACATCGAAACTAGTGATCCAGTGCATACAATATATTGCATACATAAATTGCCCCAATGGAGTACCTAGCCAAGATGACTCCGTTTATACAAATGGTACACACTCGTCCGACGTCAGAATGCCCGAGTGGAGGTTGTCAACCCTCAATAGATCTATCCGTAACATAAGAGCTTACTCCAGCAGAGTAACTAACGATTCACGATAGTGGGGACTATGGCTAAAGCAACTTAAGCTATCTCATAAATAGTGTTCACAAAGCGTTCACAGAAATCAAGTTTTACTTGCGTCCAGAAGCAAGTCATCAAAGCATTTATCACATCCCAAAACATTAAACATATAAAAACAGTTTTATAGAGATCTATAAACTCACCTCAAGCAACGATTCAAACCGCACAAGTAAGATCAAATAGTTGCGAGCAACTCTAGCAACAACCTAAATATAATACTATAGTTTAGGCGCTAGCAAATAAGTCATAATAGTTCGTCACGTACGTTACTCATCAATCAAGTATATATTTTGTTGTTAAAATCATGACTTGTAAATGTTACATCGTTATAAACATTATAGTATATATATACTTAGGCAAAAATATTTATTTTTGACTCGACGAAATTTCGACAGCCTTTCGGCGTAAATTTTAATTTACCAAAATTTATCTTAACAAATTTTCCTACGTGAATTCTAGCGAAAATTCGACAGCCTTTCGGCATCACATAAAAATTTGCCATTTTAGTAAATACTCAAATCTCGTCCTAAAACCCCTATTTTCAACAATTTCTCAATCGCCAACAATTCAACAATTCATTTTTCACAATCGTAACCATTTCAACTTCCAACGTTCAAACTTTCAATAGTACAACAAGTATTCACTTTTCGAGCTAACACGCTTGTACAAAACAAGTCCAACATCCATACATACCATTTAGTAGCCATTTCGACACTTAAAACAACTCCGTTTAACTCGAAAATGTCGTTTCGACCACTTTAAAAATCTGGACAGCAACCACTTATAGTGTTGTTCTCCAAAAATTAAGTTTTCCGACAACGAAATTTAAACGACCACAACTTACTCATTTTAGCTCCGTTTTTAGCCCATACTATATCGAAACGAAGGTATTAACTTATATTTTCATAATCTCGTAGTAAACTAGTGTCAAAACAATTTTTACGACTCTCTACGCCTCTTACAAAAGTCGGACAGATTGTACGTTTTCCGTAAAAACTCGTTTTCGACCGTTTTCAAGCGTAACCACTAGTAGTAACACTACTAGTTTCTTCTAATTTTTCATAAACATCAACAAAATCAAAGATTTTTCTTCAAGTTTACAAATCCAAAATATACATACTTATATTTTTCACAAATCTTTCAATTAACCCATTTTCATGTATGGATCTAATAGATCCACACTTAATTTCCACAAATCTTAAAATATTTCATGACCAAAAGTAATTTTCATCATTTTATTTCATAAAAATACTTGATGAGTAACATGCATGCATAGATCTACAAAGATCATGCATGGAAAAATGAAAAGATGAAAAAGGTTTAAGAAATAACTTGTGTAACGATCCTACGTAACCACAACGACCCGATCTACAATATAACCCAATAATAATCAACAAGAATTCTACCCTAAATCTTCAACCCAAAAACTACTCAAATCGTCAAACCAAGAAAGTCCATTCTTCTTTATGCTTATACAAGCTCTAGGGTGTATTTGTTTTGTGTTAAATCTTGGTAAAATGAAGCTTTTTAGAAATCAACAATGGTGGAAATGTATATGTGTTTGTGCCGTGTGTTTAGAGAGAGAGAGGAAGAGATGTGTGTGTTTTTTTTTGTTTGAGGTGAAGTGAATAAGTGTAAGTATGTGAAGTTTATTTGTGGTATAAGGTTAAACAAAATGTAAGATGTGTAAGTTAAGCTCAATTTGGCAAAGAGTGAAGTGTTGGTGTATCTTGCATGTGGTGAGGGTTTTTGGCCGGTTATGGGGGACCCAATGGGGGTAAATTTTTCAAAATTTTTACTATGGTAATTAGTTAAAAGGTTTAAGGTAAAAAGGTTAGTTAGTTTTAGGTAAATATCAAAAAGTATATAGTTAAGTTAAAAATTACGTAAAACTTAAAAATTTGAGGAAATATATTAAATTTACGATTTTTCGACGAAAACTGACATTTTACGATTGGTAAAGTATTTTATGCATGTTAACGACGGTTAAACGTAAAAACGACGTAAAATACGAAAACGCGATACGTTAATTAAATATTCACAGTAAATACGATTTATTACTATAAATAGCAAAAATATTAAAATACAGGCATATATAAATATATACAGAAATATTTAAATACGCTGCTCAAGAAAATACGATCACGCTGCTAAAAACTAAACAGTTAAGCACATAATTCACAGATAACGAATAATCTCATGGATTATCGTCAATTCATTGACCGTCTCAGCACTTTTGTCAGGTTCACAGAAAATGTTCAGAATAATGACTGAGCTCAGTGTCAGGCCATTACTCGTCAGCAAACAGTTTTTCAGAAAACGTGGGATAACTTCCCGGTTCCAACACAATTAAATCACATAGTTAACTAAATAAAAAGTCAAAGGGTAAAATAGTCATTTTACAAAGTAGGGAAAATTACCAGGTGTTACAAAATCCTTCTAGTGTTAACCACAAACAGCACTTGGTAGGTAACATGCAAAATTTTATACGAATCAAGGTCGTGACAACTGGAAAGCAACGATGGTGCGGTTCTTAATTGAACTTCACTTGTTCCAGGAACATGAATTGACGGCTTCAAATCATGCGGATAATATTATCCAAATGATTCACTCTTTATGTTCGCAGTCAGCTTTGGACGGTCGAATAAAGTGAACGGGTTTTACCCGCGAAATCTTGTCAATGAGGTTCTTAATTGAAACTACCTGCCACAAGTACGATATTTAATATCGTCCAACGGTCTTCACCAACCGGAGGTAAAATGCTATAGAATTAGAATGAAATGTTCAAGGCCATTTCATCTGTGTATATGGTTTGTTGCTAACTATCTTATGCAGCGTAACAAGAAGGTGGCATTGAGGTGTACAATCTAGAAGAAGTCGTCACCACATGCTTATACTGCATACACTTTGTACTTCAACAAATTCAAGAAAGTCTGAAGGTCAAGTATTCCGCTGTATCAACTCTGAAGCTTTCAAGAATTTAAAGGTATAAGTATGTGGAACATGACGTCACGAAGAGGCGAATATCACAAGTGATGAATGCACAAGGTCAAGGCAAGGAAACATGCTCAATACTAAAGTCAAAGATCACATCAAGCATATTCACAGGAACAATATCGAAGACTCAAGCATAGATGCTAGGTTTATGATTTTTGTAAAAAGATGTGACCTCCCTTAGGGGGAGATTGTTGGAAATACGTTTTTACGTATTTATGAAGGATCGGTCGCTCCAACGATATATTAATGTAATGGGCTCATGATCTAGTTAGTAAATGTATAACCCGTTAAGCCCACATGTAGGGTGGGTTATATAACCCTTCCTAGCATGTTAGAAAGGGTAAGCTTTGTCATATTTATTGAATCTAACATTTTCACTTTCTCTCTCCACCTCCCCTTCTCTCCTTTCTCTCTCTACACCCTCATCTCCTTCATCTATCTTTCATATTATTTAATCAATCCATCCAATCAATCATGTAGAATAGGCCAAGGTTTACGTAGACCTACAATAAGCAATAAGCACAATAAACTAAAACATCAAGCACACCAAATCAATAAGCTCAATATAATAAGCAAATCAATCACACAATTAACAAGATTAAACCAACTACATGATTAATGAAACAAAACAATAGATTATGATTAAGAAAGGAAGAATGAGAATTAACTAAAAAGCTTTGAATTAATGAAGATGATTGAGATTCAATTACAAGATTAAAAAGATGAAAGATTAAGCAAACATGAAAGAAAATTCTAGAGAGAGAAAGTAGCACCTACTCCTAATTACCTATTAAATACTAAAAATGAAGTAACTCCCCTAATGAAAGATTAGGATAGTATTTATAGGAGAAGGGGAGGGTGTTGTTGCTTCCTTTTGTCTTCTGGTCTTTTTAAATAACTTGTCTTTCTCGACTTTGTCTCGGGATTAGTCGAATGATAACATGAACTTGTCTTCTAATTTTCTTCTTTTAGTAGACTTGGTTCTTCGACTTCGTTAAACTTCCGTCTTTAGACTTTTTCTTTGATAAATCTTCAAAATAGGCCTTTTTTACATCCGTTCTTCTTGCACTTTTGGTCTTTTGACTTCGTCTTTTTCTTCGATAAAAGCCCGTGAAAGCCCGTGTTTTCTTCCTTTTTCAACTTTTGGTCCTAAAACACAATAAAAACACAAACCATGCATAATTTCGCCTTTAACGACATTAAATACTCGATTTATCGGACCGTTTGATGTCATTGAACGAGTCGGTGAAGTATCTTACCGTTTAGCGTTACCTCCGCAGCTTTCTCATGTTCACGATGTGTTTCATGTGTCCTTACTCAGAGGGTACAAGTATCATCCCCTTCACATGGTTCAGTATCCACTGGAACATATTCGTGAAGATCTCACTTTCATAGAAGAACCTGAACGAGTTCTTGACAGACAAGAACGAGTCATGAGAAGGAAGACGATTCCATTCGTCAAAATCCTTTGGAGGGATCATACCGAGCGGGAAGCCACTTGGGAAACAGAGGAGTCTATCCAGGCTTCTTACCCTCATTTCATATTTTGAATTCGGGTATGTTCTTCTTTTACAGTTTACTTTATCTATAATTCGGGGACAAATTATTCTTTTTAGGGGGGAAGAGTTGTAAAACCCGCATGCTTTTACCATGAATAGTACCCTTACGATCGTACGTACATGATTAGAACTTTCCTTTTATAGCATGTTTACGTTTCACGAGCAAGAATTACAAGTATTACGTATGTATTATATCACGATAAGTATTTAATACGTATTAAGACACGATAATTATTTCAATAATAATTATAATCACGAACATACGAACATGAAATCATGAACGTAAATAATCACGAGCTTAGTATTACGTATTTATGGATATTTATTACGATCATGAATAAATATAATAATACACGAACGGTAACTATTTTAATCACGTAAAACACGAACACGAGAACACACTAAATATTAGACACGGAAAACATTCGGGTTACCCCATGTGGGCCCCTTACCCGCGGACAAGACAAGAAAAAAGGGCCAAGCCCATGCAATTTTACTAAAACAAGAATTTGGGAAAAGATTATTTTCATAATAACAAAATATTAGAAAACAAGAAAACCCTAAAATCTTTTTCTCTTCTCTTGTTCCTTTGGCCACCGAGTATAACACACACCAAGGGTGTGTTTGGTTGATTTTTGGTGATTGATCTATTGCAAGGGTGTTAGTGTGTTTGTTCTCCTTTGATTCACGTAATCTGTAAACCCTAAAACCCTTTTCTTTTTATTGTTTTGATTAATTGATCACATGAAATCATGAGTTATCTAATAACAAGTTAATAATCATATAATTAAACATGGGGGTAAAATAAATCATGGTTAAGGGGTGTTTGCTTTGGCTGACGCAAGAAACTGAGCCCCAAGGGGGGTCTCGGCTTGTTTTGATTCGCACCAACCGAGACCTCAAGGTCTCGGTGTGGTGTCTTGTGTCTCGGCAGCAGGAGAAAAGGGAACCCCGACCTCGGTGGGGTATGTTTTGGCTCGGGTGGGTCTCGGCTAGAACAAGAACCACCACCGGCTTATGTCGGTGGCTAAATAAGGAAATCAGGGGGAACCCCTAGCCGCGGCAGCAAGGGGAACCACCGGCTAGCCGGTGGGAACTTTTGCTAGCCGGCGGCTAGACTTGACCAAGGGTGCGTTTGTGACCGGTTCACGGGTCCGGTTCACGGGGTTCATGAATATGGTTCGCGACATGTTTAGATTAAAACATGGGTTCGGTTCATGGGTTGTTTTTACAAGGTTAATTATTTTTTTTACAAGTTTATTTTTACAAGAATTAAATTAAATTAATTAAAACATGTACATGATTAATTTAATTTATATATGACTTAGGTTATTAATATTAGTATTAATAAATGACTTTTAACCTAAGTAATTATCATTCTAATTAGACTATATAATTAATTAATTAATTATTAAAATCATGACTTATAGTTAATTAATTTACATGACTTAGGTTATATTATTAATAGATAATAATACATGTTTTAACCTAAGTATTTTTACCTTTATTTAATTAAATCATGTTATATTTAATTAAATACTTTAACTAATAGTTTATTTAATTCACATGAAATAATTAATAAACTATACTATTAAATTACATGACTTAGTATATTAATCAGTAAACACTTAAGCTTATATAATTAGCTTAATAATCCAGCTTCTATCTACTTATGGAAACTTTCTATTTTTAGAAACTTATTTAATTAAGGTAGCTAATCTATTTATGGACACTTTATATTTTTAGAAACTTATCTATTTTAAGCAGTAAATCTATTTTTGGAAACTTCCTATTTTTGGAAACTTTCTATTTTTGGAAACTTTCTATTTTAGGAAACCTGCTATTTTTAGAAAGTTACTTATTATTACACAACAAGTATAATAATACATGAAATACAAGAAATACTTAAGCAAAATAGACAGAATACATGATAAACACAGTATAAAGCCTTAGTCAGTAAAATATGACATAGACATATAAAATAAGCTAAGACATGATAACAAAACCAGTTACGTACTCAGTAATCAGATACTTATACACGTATGTATTTATGTAGCATTAGTGATACCGAAGTAGGACTCTCTTTTGTTCGTCTTCTTCGTTCACTGGACACAAGGTACGGATTCTCCGTCCTTTCAGTATGGACATTCTTCTTTATTAGGATTTCCACGTATGCAGCCAACTGTTTTCTCTAGTATATGTTTTATATGTTTTTGAATTGCTTATGTTTAATTAGAATATCCAAAGCCATATACATGCATGACCAGTTTCACCTAGTTATGGAGGTACCATAACCATAACACTGGAGGCACCAGTGTTATGACTCCACCACGACGGAGTGATAGCTCGTAGCGTCCCTTCAACTTTTGGCCATATTATTATTATCAGGTGGGGCGTATGGGTGCATCCTAGTTTACATGTTTTCAGCAGGTTATTCAGGTGAATGTGGTGTGTGCCTTGCATCCTTCACAAGGAGATGATCCCTCCTACCCAAACCAGTATATTAAATTAGAGGCAGCCCCTCTAATTTGCATGACGAGGTCATCCCTCCAAGTATTCATGCACGTGGATAATTCATGACCTATATTGGCTAATGGTAAATATGTTAAACATTTTTACAAGATAAACATAAGGCTTTTCAAACTATAAAACCAGTTTTAATAAGATATACCAGGTTATCCAGGACTTAGTCTTTTCCGCTGCTTCATGCTTATATGCTTATATTATTCATGCTTTACTTGTATATCCGTGCACTGAGCGTTATGCTCAGCCGTTTTCCTTTTCATGTTCCCAAAACGACAGGTACTCAGGGACACTCGTAGACTTTAAGCGTACGTGCATATGGATTGGAAGCTTCCTAGCCTTCTTTACTTTATGCATTCTTTATACTTTGATACTCATTTCCATGGACATTTTTTAGTCCTTTCATTTACATTACTTATGTTTGTGTGTTATGAGTTCTACTTTTGGGGTACCGATGTTTGATTCCGGTATTTCCTTTATGGTCATGTAATGTTTTATACATTTATCCTTGTATGCTTTGATGACACGCCATAGTCACGCATGACATTCCATTTATCAAATGGGGTGTTACAATTATGGTATCAGAGCCAAGGCTTCGACCTGTAGGCTCTCAAAACACGACCTGTGATTAGTGGGTAGTCACTATGGTCTTCCTAGAAATGACAGTCGGTTTTCATGCATTCATCATTTTCATGCATACATATATATGTCATTGTCGCAGGTTTATGACTAAGTAACGGTTGGTACATGACTGGCCCTATTTAGTCGCATGTGTTTTGTTGGGAATAAATTAAGGCCAGATCACTTGAGCGCTGACAAGAACAATTCAAGCGTTGATAAGAACAAAGCAAGCGCTGACAGCTCAAGCGTTGACAGGTTAAAGTCAAGCGTTGACACATTGAAGACAAGCACTGATGGAAGATATAATCTACACGTTTATTATATTCTAGAATACTTCTAGTAAGGATAAGAACAATAATGTATTTTCTATATTTATCTTTACCTAGAATAGTTGATACGTAGATTATTGTACAAGGCTTCTTACGTCTATAAAAGAAGGCCTTAGGTTAATGTTTATTAATTAAGTTTCATATAAGTTTTCGTTCGTAAACATCTTTCATTGTAAGCAAGTTCGACATTCATAATCAAAGTGAAAGTTTTGTTTATATCTTGTGTTCTTGTTTAAGTGTTAAATTCCGCATAACACTTAGATTCATAAAGCATATACAAAGGTTTCTCTACGTGTATTACTTGATCTAATCTCGTATACACAAAGCTAATCGATCTAACTTTAGGATCAACAAGTGGTATCAGAGCTTGTTGAGGAACTTTTGATCTTTAAAGAACACCATACACGAACATCAAAACCCTAACAACATCATGTCTGAAGCAATAACCTCCTCCTCCTCAGCCTTACCAAACATCAAGATTCCCATGCTTGATGCAACCAACTTTGACTTATGGAAGTTCAACTTTGAACAATATCTGGGGATCTATGACTACACACTCTGGGAGATTATTGAATATGGAAACTCATTCAATAAGGCTCAAAAGATTCTTGATGCCATTAGTCAAAGAACAGCTGTTGAAGGATGCCCTGAAGAGGATAAGAAAGAAAAACCTGGAGATGGTAGAGCTGTAGGTGCTGAAGATATTGCAAAGAAAAGGGTTGACATGAAAGCCCTAAATATTCTAAAAGTCTCTTTGGGACAAGAAAACCAGCACAAATATAGAGGCTATGAATCTGCTAAGGATCTTTGGGAAGCACTTGAAGTTGCATATGGTGGCAATGCAGACACTAAGGAAGAAAAGAAAAAGCAACTTTTGCATGATTATGCTGTCTTCAAAGCTCAACCCAATGAGAAATTGAGTAGTGTAAGAAGCAGATTGCTTGACATCACAAGCAAGTTGTCCTTTATGGGGACACAAGTTGGTGATGTTGACACCAATGCTACCTTTCTTAAAAGTCTTGGTGAGGCATGGAAGATTGAGGCAAGATATATTCTTGCCAATAATACTTACAAGAGCTCCTCGTTTGATGACATCTACAACAAACTAAGACTGTTGGAAGATGAAACTCTTTCAGAGCATGGAAGCAAATCTTCCACCAGTAACATGGCCTTCTTCTCCCATAGTGAAGGTCAATTCAATCAGAAGGACTCTTATATGCATCCAGTTACTGGATCATCATATGTCAGCGCTGGAACAAGTCCTGTCAACGTCTCCTTTTCAGACGCTGACACATTCAAGAATGACTCCCCAAGAGTTAAACCTGCTGGTTTGGATTTGGATACTGTTTGTGCTTACATTGCTTCTTTGCCCAATGGTTCAATGATTACATATGAGGACCTTGAGCAGATAAGTGATGAGCACTTGGAAGAGATGGACATCAAGTGGAACATGGCTCTTGCTAGTATAAGAGAAAATAGGTGGAACAGAAGGTTTAAAAAGAAGATGACCTTCAATGCTAAAGACACAGCTGGATTTGATAAATCCAAAGTTGAATGCTACAACTGTCATCGTATGGGGCACTTCATGAGGGAATGCAGATCTCCTAGAAGATATGATGCTGGTAAACCCTCAAGTCAGGTTGTTAAAGCTCAGGATTCCAAAGCCATGGTTGCAGTTCAAGGAATTGATGGTACAGGATGGGATTGGAGCTATCTGGCTAAGAATGCTAAAGAGGATAAAGCTTTGGTTGCAGATATTGAAGAAGAAGAGCATGTTGAATATGCTCTCATGGCACACTCCTCCTCTTCATCTGATAATGAGGTATATGATGATGCTTTTTGTAGCAAAGGTTGTAGGTTAAACACTGAAAGACTTAACAAAGAGGTGTTAAAACTAAAAGATGATATGAGCACTGAAAGGTGTAAATTGTCTAATTATCAACTAGCTCTTACTGAAACTGAGAAAACCGTTTCTGAATACAAGAAAATGGAATTTGACTTAAAGGATAAGATCAATATCTTAAAACATGAGCTAGAGGGTAGTATGGATGTTAGAAACATCATGACAAAGGTTAATAGAGATCTACAGGCTAAGTTAGATGAGGCCATTAAGAATAAAGATAATGTTGACCTCAAAATTCAAAGATTTGATAGAGCCACCCAAACCCTAGGAGACTGTGTAGCTAAACAAAGGGATCCTAAGGACATGACTGGGAATATGATGAATGATTACTCTCTGGTTCCACCACCAACTGGTGACTTCTATGGTGTCCTTAGAAAGGACTTGTCTTGGACTGGTATACCAGAATGCCAAGAAGAGGAGTTCATTCCTCCACCAAGAGTTGTCACTCCAGTGGAAGAGTATCAACAAAAATTGACTGACCTAAATGAGTGGAAGAAAGCTAACCCTACTTTATTTGTTAAGGGAGGTTTGCTATGTGAAAGTCCCAATGAATCACCACCCATTAAGGTTACTCACCCAATCACTGGTAAAGCGGTTGACCTAGGTTCAAACACTATTAGAAGACCTACCATTAAATATGCAGAGATGTATAGGAATAATAGGTCACCTAAGAGCCAAGTTAGCAATCATGGAACAGGTTTCTTCTCTTCTAGACCTAAGGTTGTGTCTAAGAAAGCCTGTTACTCTTGTGGTAGCTTTTCACATTTGGCATACAAGTGTGTCAACGCTCCCAAAGCCAGCGCTGACAGGAACAATTTCAGCGCTGATAGGAAGAAAGTCAACGTTGTCAGGAAGTCAAACGTTGTCAGACCCAAACCTTGTGTGCATCAAAGTCCACAAGTGATTAGACCTGCCCCATTCTTTTCTAGAAGGTCTAACACTCATGGACAAAGACCTTTTCAAAAGACAAACACCTGGTCAAATAGGCAATGGGTTCCTGTAGCAAACCCTAGGTTCAACGCTGACAAAGGTAATTTCAGCGTTGACAGGACAAATTCTAACGCTGACAGAAACGTGACCAGACCTAAATATTTGCAGCCATAAGGTAAGGGGTCTAAAGCTTCTTCAAGCTTAACATGGAGACCCAAGAAAGATCAAAACCCTAATGAAAATTGGATTTCAATGACTTGCAATAGATTTAATTACATTTCAAAGGTCATTACAAAACCCATTGGGGTTAACTGGGTATTTCATCCTAAAAAGGATGAGAATGGGGTTGTTGTGAGAACTAAGTCTGTTCTTATTGAACAACCAGATGAATCCAAGTCTTTTGAGACTTGGGTTCCCAAAGAAAACTAATTTGTTTTCTTTATGTGCAGGGCATTCAAAGACAGATCAATGATTATGGATATTGGGATAGTGGATGCTCAAGGCACATGACAGGAAAGGAAGACTATCTGACGAATTTCACCCCTATTAAAGATGGTGATAAGGTATACTTTGGAGGTGGATATTGGACTATCACAGGCAAAGGAACCCTTCTCACCAATAATCTGTGTTTTGAGAACGTCTTCCTGGTAAAAGAACTGGATTATAATCTGTTTAGTGTATCACAAGTTTGTGATAACAAAAATAAGGTTCTTTTTACTGATACTGAGTGTTTGGTGTTAAGCAAGGATTTTAATATCCCTGATGAGAAATATATTGAGTATAGAACACCTAGGCATAAGGACATATATAATGTGAATTTAAATGGGATTAAAATGAATACAAATATGTCTTGTTTTTATGCTAAGGCCTCAGTAGATGAGAGTAATTTGTAGCACAGGAGACTAGGGCACGTAAATTTTAAAAATATAAATAGACTTGTGAGGCTTGGTTTAGTTGATGGTTTGCCTGAGAAGGCCTTCCACAATGACAACTCTTGTGTTGCATGTCTTAAAGGCAAGCAGCACAAGGTCTCATTCAAGTCCAAACAGGTGCACACTAGTTCCAGACCTCTTCATATGCTTCACATGGACCTCTTTGGTCCAACAAATATAGAAAGTTTGAATGGTAAGTCATATTGCTTTGTTGTCACTGATGACTTTTCTAGATTTACTTGGACATTCTTTCTAGCTATGAAGAGTGACACAACTGATGTTCTTATTGATTTTATCACTCAGATTGAGAAAAGGTCTGGCAATGAGGTTAAAATGCTTAGGAGTGATAATGGTGGAGAATTTAGGAATAAGAAGCTAGATGATTTTTGTGCCAGGAAAGGAATTACTAGGAAATTTAGTATTGCTAGAACCCCACAACAAAATGGGGTTGCTGAGAGGAAAAATAGAACCCTAATTGAAGCAGCCAGAACAATGTTGGCTGATGCTCACTTTCCAATAGCCTTTTGGGCTGAGGCTGTTAATACAACATGCTCTGTGCAAAATAGAGCATTGGTTAACAAAATTCAGAACAAAACACCTTATGAGTTACTTTGGGGAAGAAAACCTAATATTGGTTTTCTCAGACCTTTTGGTTGTCATGTAGTAGTGCTAGATACTAGTGATGCCTTAGGGAAATTTAGTGCAAAAGGTGATGAGGGCTATTTCATGGGGTATTCAGTCCAGAGCAAGGGTTATAGGGTTTATCTTAAAGAGGACAAACGTATAGTTGAGAGAGTACATGTTAGGTTCTTAGAGAATAAACCTAGTGATCCTGAAAGTGGTCCTAATTGGTTGTTTGATTTGGAACCCTTATCTAGAACTTTAAATTATATGCCTGTCACTAATCCAGACATTGTGAAGGTAACTTCAAATGTTGTGGAGGAACAAGTTGTTAATGTTTCAGGTACACAGGTTCATGAGAAGGTTGGATCACAAGCAGAAAAGGCATCTCCTACATTTGAATATGTCACAATTCCCATTTGGACAGATGCTTTTGCTGCTGCTGCTGCTGCTGGACAAGATAATGGTGGTTTCCAAATACCAAGCGCTGTTAGCCCAGACGCTGACAACCAAGATTCAGACGTTGACAACACTTATGGGCATCTTTTCTCTTCCAGTTTTGAACAAGGTGGACCTTCCAATGTTCATGAAGAGGTTCATGTTGATCAAAGAGAGTCTGATGAAGAAGATATTGGCAACATGGAGCGTGAAGTTGAGGACACCAGACTTTTTGAAGGAGGGGTTCTCAATTCCACAATGAAGAATCACCCCACATCTCAGATTATTGGTGATATTATGACTCCAGTTCAGACCAGAAGATCTCATCAAGGTCTTGGTGGGTTTATTTCCAATATACACAAGAAGGTTGATACCCCTCTTGTGCAAGCATGTTTGTTTGCATGTTTTCTGTCACAAGAAGAACCCAAGAAAATATTTGATGCTCTCAAAGAACCAAGTTGGGTGGAAGCAATGCAGGATGAGCTTCACCAATTTGCAATTCAGGATGTTTGGGAGCTGGTTGATTGTCCTAGATATGTCAGACCTATAGGGACAAGATGGGTTCTCAGGAACAAAAGAGATGAAAGAGGTATTGTGGTCAGAAACAAGGCAAGGTTAGTGGCTCAAGGTTATACACAAGAGGAGGGGATAGACTATGAGGAGGTCTTTGCAACAGTTGCAAGGATTGAAGCTATTAGGATTTTTCTAGCCTATGCCTCCTGCATGGGCTTCACAGTCTATCAAATGGATGTCAAAAGTGCTTTCCTCTATGGCACCATTGTTGAGGAAGTATATGTAATGCAACCTCCTGGTTTTGAGGATCTAGAGAATCCAGATAAAGTGTATAGAGTCAAAAAGGCTATGTATGGCCTTCATCAAGCCCCTAGAGCATGGTATGGTACTTTGTCTACCTATTTGGTGGACAATGGATTCAAGAGGGGCACCATAGATCAGACACTGTTTACAAAGAAGAAAGGCAAGGATGTGTTGCTTGTGCAGGTCTATGTTGATGATATCATTTTTGGGTCTACTGATCCAAAGATGAGTGAGGATTTCTCCAAGCTTATGACAAACAAATTCAAGATGAGTGCTATGGGGGAGATGAACTTCTTTTTAGGTTTACAAGTTCAGCAGAAAGAGGATGGTATCTTCATCTCCCAGGACAAATATGTTGCTGAAATCTTGAAGAAGTTTGGCTTTTCTCCACATAAAAAGAGGGCTACTACTCCTATGGATAGAGAACACCCTTGGGGAAAGATTGGAGATGGGAAAGATGTTGATGTCAGGCACTATAGATCCATGATTGGATCCTTGATGTATCTTACTGCCTCCAGACCTGACATTATGTTTGTTGTGTGTGCTTGTGCACGCCATCAAGTGACTCCCAAAGAATGTCACCTTTATGCTGTGAAGAGGATCTTTAGGTACCTAAGATGTTATCCCAGTCTTGGTTTGTGGTACCCAAAGGATTCACCATTGGAGCTGATTGCATATTCAGATAGTGATTATGGAGGTGATAAGTTTGATAGGAAATCCACAACTGGTGGATGTCAGTTTCTTGGGAGCAGGTTAATATCTTGGCAATGCAAGAAACAAACAGTGGTGGCTAATTCTACAACTGAAGCAGAGTATGTGGCTGCAGCTGCATGTTGTGGCCAAGTTTTGTGGATTAAGAACCAGCTGTTGGACTATGGGTATAATTTCATGCATACTAAGATATTTGTTGACAATAATAGTACTTTATGCATCATTAAGAATCCTGTACATCATTCTAAAACTAAACACATAGAAATTAGACACCATTTTATAAGAGATTGCTTTGAGAAAGGTTTAATACAACCAGATAGGGTTGACACTGAGGAAAATGTGTCAGATTTATTAACTAAACCTTTTGATGCTGGGAGATTTCAATACTTGGTAACAAGTATTGGAATGGTTAATCTCACATAATATGTGTTTTGGATTCCTTTTTGTAAAAGTATGTACAGGATGATGCATTATTATTATTGGTCTTATTGATGATTTAGATTTTCCACTATATTTTTCTAACACTGACAAAGGTTGCTTGAACGCTGTTAAGTGTTTTTGCAACGTTGTCAGCAATATAATTGTCTAACGCTGACAAAGCTTCCCTCAACGCTGTCATGTGTTATCGGGGCGTTGTCAGCAACAATGTTAGTTTTGTGGTTTTTAATCTAAATGTGCAGATGGTGCTAGCAGTATACCATTGGATATAGAGTTGCTTATGGATCAATGGAGAAGCATTTGGACAAGTTTTTATTTATGGATGATGGTTGGAATGTTTCATTCCTATCTTGACATAAATTTTTATGTTCATGCATGATTTTAGCAAACTTTTTGTATCATAGTTTAAGGGGAGGTTTTAGGAACCTTTAGGATTTTTGGGTATCCATATGATACTCTTATCACAATTCTAGATTGTGTCCACAGGTGAGTATGAGTTAGTTTTACTAAATCATGAGGCACTGTAGCATGCATAGTATATCAACTTTGCATGCTGCCAAGACATTTTTGGCCTAGAATTGGTTGTGGTCTGTTGGGAGACTTGGGAATGATTTTGATATGGGATTTACCTGGGAGTAACAAGGATTTTATAAGATAACTTTGTTGTTAAGAGTTTTGGTTAGCAAGGGACACTAGAGGACTGTTATGTCTATCTTGCTTATGCAAGTGTGCATAACTGGACAGTGCTTGCCACCCTATGATAATTATCAGCTTTTGTTTATCTTCTCTAGGATAAATTACTTGTTAAGGTCATTTTTAACTTTTTAAAATAATTTTATTTTTGGACGCTGACAAGATTTTTCCAAGCGTTGTTGTGACCAAATTGGACGCTGACATGGCTTTAGGCAAACGTTGACAAGATTATAGCCGTTGGGCGTTGATGGGTTATTTTTGACCGTTGACACTCAATGGGACCTACCCAATTGTTACTTTTTGACATATTTTCAAGCCGTAATTTTAGGAGTTGTTACTTTCATTTAATGCATGAGATAACTTATAACTTTTTCAATATTTTCATGATTAGTTTTTGAAAATCTTTGCCTATTTTTAGGCGAATCACATGCATTCTTTCTCTCCTATAAATTTGGCTCCTATTTTAAACAGGGTATCTATAATTCTTGTCTAACACTTTTCTCTTATCAACTTCATCTTCTTTACTTAAAATCAACAGCTTTCATCAATGGCACCAAAGTTTAACTCAGCAGAATTGGAATTGGGGTTCAGGTCTCAACACAACATGATTGCTTATCTTGCTGCTGATGATACTCTGTTTCCTCAATACACACAAATGGTGGCGTATTTGAATGCATCCCCATTAAGGTATGCTCTTTCTCATGCACCACTCATTCCAGTCACACACATTAAGCAGTTTTGGAACACTGTTAGTTCCTCAACAGTTAATGGAGTGACCACATTGACTTCTATTGTTCATGGGAGGTCTTAGGTGGTTACTGAGGCTTTGGTACGCCAAGCCTTGCATCTTGATGATGCTGATGGTATAGCCACCCTTCCCATAAATGAAATAGAACAAGGGCTTAGGGCTTTGGGATATCCTTTTCCTGATGAAGGTACTCTCAATAAGTATCATAAGCAGGAATTTCCCCCAGCCTGGAAGTACCTCATACACGTCCTCCTTCAATGTTTGAGTCCCAAATGTACTGCACACAATGAGATCAATAGATCCATTGCAAGTGCTATTGTGTGCATTGCAACAGGGCAAAAATATAACTATTCTAAAATGATTTTTGAGGGGATGTGTAAAAACAAGGGGACAAAAATGACTTTAGCTTATCCCCGTTTTCTGCAAATGGTTTTTGATGATCAAGGTTACTGCTCAAGGGATCACAATGATTTTTATAAGATCCCTGAGCAAAAGAAAGCTATTTTTATGAAGATGGATTCACCACCCCATAGAGACTTACCTTTAACCCAAGCCATGCTTGTTGTTATTGCAGCAGCACAACCCCACCCAGACCCCCAACCTCAAATTGACCCTCAACCACAACTTGAACCCATTCCTGAACCTTTACCTTCACCTGAACACATGCACCTTGACCAAGAACCCTTCAACGCTGATACATTAAATGTTGGCGTTGATGTGCCTATTTCCAACGCTGACACACAACCTTCACAATCCCAAACACCCCTTAACCAACCCACATCTACTCATTCTTCCACACCATCTTCCACACCCCCTGAATATAGGTTGATGAAACGCCAAAGGACTACTGGAGTGTTCTCCTCTGGTGGTCCTAGCCATGTAGCAGAGAGAACCACCACCACAAGTGTGGCTGGTGACCTGGATGAGGCTGAGACTATTGGTTCTGGCTTAGATGCTGGCCAAGGCAGTCCCACCATTATTAAGTCCTCATCCATGCCCAATGAATCTGACTTGGGAGGTCAACTCCTCATTTTAGAAGAGGGCAGACTAGAACCAGTGACTCTTTTGGAATTGACGGCAATTTGCATTAGCTTGCAAAAGCAAAATGCAGACTTAGTATAAATTTTCAGCTCACAAGGCCTTGAACTCAAGCAATTGAGGGAGAGGATTGTTGTTTTGGAAAGTGATCATGCTAGGAGGGGTATGGAGGAGTCTTCCACAGGGGAGGAAGATCAAATAAATCTGAGTGATAAGGGCAGCCAAGATGGTCAATCAATGGATGTTGCTGAAGCCCTTACAACTTTGAAGAAACAAGCAGGTTTTGATACGTCCTTAGTCTCTCCAACCCATTTAAATTTATCATTTACAGCTATGTTGAGAGAGGTTACACAAGGCGCTGAGGGAAAATATTTGAGCGTTGACAAGGAAAGTTTGGACGCTGATAGAAGTATTTTGGGCGCTGATAGGATAAATTTGGGCGTTGACAGGCCTGCACATGAAGGTGATGTATCCCAGTCATCATCCATCATCAAGGAAGTTTCTACTCAGGTATTACCATCTACCCTACCAACCATTGCACCATCAGATAAGGGTAAGGGTAAATTGGTAGAAGAAATTGTTCCAAAGGATGCAGCTCAAGTTGAGTTTGATAGAAGATTGGCTGCACAAATCATGGAACAAGATGAAAAGGAGAAGTCACCATTTGTTGTGACTTCAGAAGAAGAAAGTGATGGAGCTAGCTCAGACTCAAGTGTAATGATTATAGAACCTGAAAGGCTTGAGTATGGAGATGAGTTGGCCAAAGAGAAGCTGAGAGAGTTGAAGTTGCAGGTTGACTTTGACATGCAAGAGGTGGTTCAAATGTACAATGCTTGGAAGAAAGCTGCATGGATAATCCAGACTTGACCATTTCAGATCAAATATGGGGTTTGGAGCTTCTTCTTAGAGTTCAGCAGGATTGTAAGGTAATTTTGAAACACAAGGCAAGCAATATTCTCTCAGAGTTGAAAAGGGATAGAAGGGAGCTCTATTTTATGTTGCTCAGATGTCATGGAGTTGGATGGACATATCAGAAGTTGAAGGATTTGACATTTGATGAGTTGGAAAACAGGGCTTATCCCATTTGGGTGAGAGTGCAGGAAGCAAACACTCTCAGACTTCTTTCAGATGAAAGAAAGGAGGAACTTGCAGAAGAAATGGAAATCAGGAAAGCTATGATGGTTCCCAGACCAGTGAAGAAGGGAATTAAATTTGAGTTTCCAAAAGATATGGATCCACTATATCCAAGTGAAGCAGTTATAAGAAAGAGCCTCAAGCTCTCCCCATTAGAAGCTTCAGATATGGTGCAAGTGTTACCATTAGATTCCAGGAATCCAATTGTGAGTTATGATGAGGATGAATGTGGATTCTGGAAAATTGGCAGATTTGGCAAGGAGGTACACACTTTTACTACTCTCATATCTTTGTTTGCAAGTTGTGATAGAGAAGACTTGGTGGACCTTTGGAGGTTACTGGAGACCAAGTATGAGGCTGAAGCACCAACTTCAGCTAATGGAATAAAACTTTGGACCACATTCAAAAGAATGTGTGGACCAAAAGATGAAGATCCTGCAATATGGAAGGATCTTGAAGATGACCTAAGTGGTCTTCAATGGAGGTTATATTCAGCTGCTGGTGTATACCATTTAAGTTCTACAAAGTTTGCTGAGTATCTACTTGTGGATGCTCAGTATTTCATATCCAAGGCTATTTTGGAGAAGATGAAGAACACTCAGCTGGAGATAGATTATTCAAGTGACGTGGCAAAGGATTTGATCAGATTTATTCACTATCAATATGAGAAGGTTTGTAAGATTCCTCCTAGTCCTTAATGCTTATTCAGAAACTTGATCATAAGAGTGGATATCAAGTTTAGGGGAGGATTGTTGGGAATAAATTAAGGCCAGATCACTTGAGCGCTGACAAGAACAATTCAAGCGTTGATAAGAACAAAGCAAGCGCTGACAGCTCAAGCGTTGACAGGTTAAAGTCAAGCGTTGACACATTGAAGACAAGCACTGATGGAAGATATAATCTACACGTTTATTATATTCTAGAATACTTCTAGTAAGGATAAGAACAATAATGTATTTTCTATATTTATCTTTACCTAGAATAGTTGATACGTAGATTATTGTACAAGGCTTCTTACGTCTATAAAAGAAGGCCTTAGGTTAATGTTTATTAATTAAGTTTCATATAAGTTTTCGTTCGTAAACATCTTTCATTGTAAGCAAGTTCGACATTCATAATCAAAGTGAAAGTTTTGTTTATATCTTGTGTTCTTGTTTAAGTGTTAAATTCCGCATAACACTTAGATTCATAAAGCATATACAAAGGTTTCTCTACGTGTATTACTTGATCTAATCTCGTATACACAAAGCTAATCGATCTAAGTTTGGGATCAACATGTTTTATTGAAACTTTTAAATTTGGGACAGACCCATTGGCGTCCCCTCGCCATGTCTTTTGTTTTGAGTGAATTGACCATAGGCGTTCACTCTCGCGCATACAAAAGTTTTCATAAAACTGCATCATGCATTCATGTACTAGTTTTCCTGCATAAAATTTTTCTCATGATTTATTGGTATAATTTTTTTTTCATGTATATAGTTTATGTTTTTCTCATGATTTATTGGTTTAATGTTTTTTTTGTGTTTTTAGGGTTTAAATCTTTTTACAAATCATCTACTTTAATTTAGTATTGATTTGAGTTTCATCTTTTGGTTAAAACACAAAAAATTGGGTGTTTGGATTGATTTTTGGTGAAAAAAGTTTATATAAAGTACAATTCTTGATTTCAATTTTTTTGTCATAAATTTGAAAAAGTTTGTATTTTTCTAGTCCCTATGATGCTATAAACCTTGAAAGTACAAGTCGTTTAACCGGAAACCCTTGTAAAAGTTTCCCTTTACGAGATCAAAAATTGTTGCCTATTTCAGAATTTTTGAAAAATTTCGAGTTTCTATAAACCCTATTTTCCGAAATAGCATTCCTTGTTTTTTCGAGATAGGGTTGTTCAGTTTTCGAGATAGCTATTAATCTTTTTCCAAGATAATAGTTATTGATTTCCGAGATAAGGTTTTACATTTTTCCGAGATAGCAAACTATTGTTTTTCCGGGATAGCAAACTGTTGAATTTTCGAGATAGAAAACTGTTATAATTTCCGAGATAGCACACTATTGTGTTTCCCAAGATAAGCTAAATGCAAATATTCTGAGATAGTGCATTAGATATTTTTCCGAGTTAGAAGACTTAGAATTTTTTTGAAATTTTCAATTTTTGAAATTTTGAAAAATTAAGTTTCGGTTTGATTCGGTTAACCTCAAGGTCATTTTTATTTAAGGAATATTAGGTTTTTAGCACCCAATCCTTTGGAAAATATTCGGTGGTATATATATAATTCTCGTTCTTATATCACCAACCTTAGAGGATTTTAAGGATCGTTTAAATATCACCATTTTTCATCACCAATCAAGGATTTAAAAGTTTTTACGGTTTTCTCGTTGGTTTGTAAAATCCCACGAATTTATTTCTCGATTTCTCCATGAATCGTAAAATCCCTTATTGTTCTTACAGCAACAAACACACTTAATTTCTTTCATTGCCGATCGATAAGTAATTCTTACCTTCATTTTTCAGCGAACTTCAATGGAACCGTTGAATTCGATGTCTCAAGAGGGAGAATTGCATGAGTTGAAATATATGATAAATAACGCAAGAACAAGCTGTAAGGTCTCATGTAACAATCTTCGGTGTCATCTTCACGATCTTTCAAGGCTCAAGGGAGGATCAAACTTTGTGGCTCTCTTTGGTCAAGATTCTCATATGTTCCTCGATGTCATGATAACAAACTTGGATATATTAGAAAAGCAACATGACAAAGAAGACTTTAATCAATCTACATCTGCATATGCACTTCAAGTTCTCGTGACACAATTTACAACTTTCTTCCAATTTGATCTTGCCAAGAAAGAAAAATCAGCGAGTTGCCTGTCACTTTTTCAAGAATTGCATACCGAGGTTCAAGCATTTTGTGGTACATATTAAAACACATGACATCTGTCTTAATTTCGATTGTTGAAATATCACGATTTCAACCAGCATATGATTTTGGGTGCAAGAAACTCATATGCAGATCCACAAGGAAAGTGGTCATACAGATGACACAAAGGAGACCGCTTTGTTTAACAATGATAGCAGTGGCATCGAATCACGACAGCATGACTCAAGCATGTATGACGAAGAGCCAATGGTTGGGGTACAATTGAATACTGTATCTAACATATGTACCAATGATATATAGCATGTTTAGAATTTCGAACCTACCTACGTCGAACATGGGATGCAAAAGGGTGATAGCTATACCACTTCTGATTCATCTGATGTGAGTCATAATGGGGGAGAGTGTGATCAAAATGCTAGAAATCATGATAAATGCCTTATGACTGCTTCTTTAATAAATTCTGATTCTAGGATTGAAGAGCTCAAAATGATCATAGCTCAACAATCAAAAGATCTTGTGGATGCCAAACTAGAATTTTCTAAGAGAACTGACAAGCTTCAAACATATTTTGAAAAACTTGAATATGCAAACATTGTTCTTCAACAAAAATTGGATCACAAAATTCAAGATTCTAAAGCTGAAAAAGATAAATTTTTGAAACAAATTAATGTGATAATCTAAGTTGGCATCCCAAGTTAGCTTACTAAATGAAAATGAGACCTTAAAACAGCGTTATAATAAGTTAAATAATTCTATCGTAGAGATGATGTAACACCCCACTTTGACAAGTGGACCGTTACACGATAATTTTGGCGTGTCATCAAAGCATGCAAGGTAAATGTCTTATAAACATTAATGACCATAAAGGAAACCGGAAACAAACATCAGTTCCTAATAAGTGTGAAAACACTTATCCTTTTGCCACTTAATTATGATAAAATCAAGACCAAAACGTGTATTTGATGTCGTAAAATTTGGAATTATGCGTGGTTTGTGGTTTTGTTGTGTTTTAGGACCAAAATATGAAAAGGGAAGAAAACACGGGCTTTCACGAGCTTTTATCGAAGAAAAAGACAAAAGAAGAAGTCAAAAGATCAAGAGTGCAAAAAGAACGGAAGTCAAAGGCCTATTCTGAAGATTTATCGAAGAAAAAGTCTAAAGACGGAAGTTTAACAAAGTCAAAGAACCAAGTCTACTAAAAGAAGAAAATTAAAAGACAAGTTCATTTTATCATTCGACAAATGCCGAGAGAAAGTCGTGAAAGACGAAGAAATTAAAAGACGAAAAGACAAAGAAAGAAAGAGAGAAGCATCAACACTTCCACTCCTCCTATAAATACCCTCCTAATATGTCATTAGGAGGTGGTTAGTTAGTTTTTAGAATTTAGTTTATTTTCCAAGTTGTAGGAGTAGATTAAAATTACTGTCTCTCTATAGATTTACTTTCATGTTTTCAAGCTTTTCACATTAATCTTGTATTTGAATATTTAATCTTCATCTTAATTTAAAGCTTTTTATTAATCATTCTCATTCTACATTTCTTATTTTTAAACTTATGCTTTGATTTGGTTAATCATGTAGTTTGTTTAATCTTTATGCTTATTGTTTAATTGATGTGCTTGTTTGATTGTTCTTATGGTTTTGATGTGTTTGATCTCTTTAGCTTATTGTGTTTAGTGCTTATTGTGTTATTTTCTTATTTTTAATCAAGTGTCTTTGATAGTTTATTTTTATAAAAAGTTGATTTTTAATATTTAGATTATTTAATGTTTTAAAAGTTTTTAAATTGTGGCTTATTAGCTTTTTCTTGAAATTAGTTTGGTTTGATTTTTGGATAAGTGCTTATTTGGTTTTGCTTATTTGTTCTTATCCGGGTTTAGAAACCCTAGAATTCCGGATAGTTTAGAAGTTTATTCATTCCGGATTAGCACCAGTTTTAGTTATTCCGGATTAGCACGAGTTTGCACATTCCGGATAAGTACCTTCACATTTATTCCGGATTAGGTGTTTTCTAGTTATTCCGGATTAGAGTTTTTATAGTGATTCCGGATAAGGCTTTTCTTCAACATTCCGGATTAACCTATTTTATCTCACATTCCGGATAAGGAAGTAACCCGCATAATGGATTCCGTATTAGCAACATAAAGGATTCCGGATAACGTCTTTAGTTATTCCGGATAAGGGATTTCTTCAACATTCCTGATTGCTTTAAAATTGTCACCTTCCGGATAAGGGATTAAGTGATTCCGGATTACACTTAAAACTGGATTCTGGATAAGTGATTTTTTAAGATTCCGGATTAGGTCATCTTTGTGTTTATTCCGAATTAGGGCTTGGACATGCATTCCGAATTATGTTAGATTTTAGTTTCCTGTTTTATTTTCAAACATTTATTTTTCCCGCTATTTTTACTTAGCTTATTTTCAAAAGTGTTTTATAAAGTTTTAATTTCAAGTTTATATTTTATTAAGTTTTAGTCTTTACTGTTTATCTTTAAAAGTCTTAATTTTTAGTTTTACATTTCAAAATTTTCATCTTTATTTTAAAATAGATAACCTAATTTCTTTCTTTTTCACCAAGAACGACTGACTCACATTTAAAACCAAGATCAATTCGAATCGAGTCGAGAAAAACGAATTTATTCAACCTAGTAAAACCAAGTTATTAAATGGCGCCGCTGCCGGCTCTTTTCGTGAAAATTAATGGTTTTTTGTGAGAGACGCGTTGGATTTTAAGATCCGTTCACTTTTGAACGTTATTTTTCGTGTCAAATATTTTCAAAAATCCTAAAAATTAATAATTTCAAAAAAATCCAAAAACATTTAAAAAACTCATAAAAAGAATTTCTTTTTCAAAGACTTTGCACCAAAAATATTTTCTTTTCACGTTAATAATTATTTTTCTTCTATTTCTTTGCTATTATTTTCTTGTGTAGGTGTATGCGTACCCGTTCACGCAAAAGGAAGTCCATACAAGCCGTTATCATCGAGCCTCTTGTTGTTAACACAATGGATAACCGTCCAATGATCGAGCTCTTGCAGTCACATTTTGAAGGCAATGAAGATGCGATTGTGGTTCCGGCTATTGATGCAAATAACTTCGAGCTCAAGACCGCTTTTATACAAATAGTTTCCGAAACACCTTTCTTAAGCCGCACTCCTGATGATCCACACGATCACATAAAAAGGTTTGTTCACTTAACCAATACCGTGAAATACAATGAGGTTTCACAAGAGGCAATTTGTTTGCTCCTCTTTCCTTTCTCCCTCGAGGGACAAGCCCGGACTTGGCTTGATAAGGAACCACCCCAAAGTATTACAACATGGGCGGACCTAGAGACCAAGTTTATCAATTCCTTTTTCCCACCCTCACGTACTACCACTTTGCGGAATGACATCATTAATTTTGAACAAAAGTACGGTGAGACGTTTAGTGAATCTTGGGATCGTTTTAAGGATCTTTTACAAAAGTGTCCACAACACGGTTTTACAAAGGTGCATCAAATTAATACTTTTTACAATGGATTAAGTTTGAATGACCAAGATTCACTAAATAGTGCTTCGGGGGGTAATATTCTTGTCAAATCTATGAATGAGGCTTGGGCAATCATAGAGAACAAGGCCAAAGTCCAAACCAAGAGTGTTAGGGCTACTATGGCTAGTGCCAGTGAGAGTGAGTTGACCAATCATCTAAAGGAACTTACTTCAGCTGTAAAACAACTTGTTTTAAGAGATCACCCTCCTAATCAACATGCCCATGCTCTCAATATTACTTGTGAAACTTGTGGTGGACCGCACTCTTATGCAAATTGTGATAAAGCTTATGATCGATCTCACGGGGAAGTGTATGCTTACAACAACACGAAGAGAGTTCATTTCAAGCCTAATGTCGATGTTAATCACTTGTCCTATAACTCGACTAATTACTTGGCTCCACCTGGTTTTCAACAAAGACCTTACCCAACCACCCATAACAACCAAGGGCCACCAAGAGCAAATGTTCAACAAACTACAAATATGAGGGGCTACAATGCAAACCAAGGCAATTATCAAATGCAAAACCAAGGCTTTCAAAACCAAGGTTTCAATCCTCAAGGTTTTCAACCGTATAACCAATACCCAAACCAAGGTTTTCAACAACAAGGGTTCAATTTACCTCATCCGCACATGGACTTGATTCTACAAAAATTAACCGATCATGAGAAAACCATGAAGGAAATGCAAGAGTCCACGGATAGGAAATACGTTCAAATGTTTCAAACCCTTCGTCCCCAAGGTTCTCTTCCTTCTACAACCGAAACAAACCCTAGAGCTAATGTGAGTGCTATTACTACACGCAGTGGAGCAACTCTAGTAGGACCTTCTATCCCTCCCTAAGTTACTCCATCTACACCTCCTCCACCCACATTTATCCCTCCTACTACCATGCCCAGTACTAGTTCTACATTACCCTCTCCACCTCCTACGGAAGAAGAACCAAAGAAAAACCCTTCACCATCTCAACCTTCAACATCTCAACCTTTACCTTCTACACCTACACCCCCTAAACCCAATATTCCTTATCCTTCAAGATTAGACAAGTGCAAAATGCTCACTAAGGAGGATTCTCAAATCACTACCTATTTGAAGATGATCTCCTAAATGAATTTCAACATTAGCCTTGTTGAAGCACTTGTCCAAATGCCGAAATTTGTCAAAGCATTCAAGGAATTGCTTAGTAAGAAGGAGAAGATGGCTGAGTTTGTCAACTAACGCTTAAATGAAAACTGTTCTGCAGTCCTTCTTAAATAACTTCCGGAAAAACTTGGAGATCCCGGTCGTTTTGTGCTACCTTGTACCTTTAACAAAGTTAAAGAATTTACTGCCTTAGCCGATCTCGGGGCAAGTATAAATTTGATGCCATTAAGTGTTTGGAAGAAGTTATCATTACCTGACCTTACACCAACACGGATGACTCTTGAGCTAGCAAATCGAATCTCGCTTACCCCGTTGGTATTGCCGAATATGTTTTTGTTAAAGTTGGTATCTTCACTTTTCCGGCCGATTTTGTTGTTGTTGATTATGAAATAGACCCTCGTATTTCGTTAATACTTGGACGACCATTCTTGAGAACCGGAAAAGCTTTAGTCGATGTTGCCGAAGGTGAACTCATTCTAAGGGTCGGGAATGATCAACAAATTTTTAAGATGGGGAAGATTACAAGCAAATCAAATGGAAAAGAATCGGCGAAAATGATTAATGTGCTTCAAGACGAGCTTGATACAACTCCTTTGGAAAGTATAAAGCTTGATGATTTTGTGCTACATGACAATCCTCTTTTCGAGACTTGCTATGATAATCCACTTTTTCAAGACCATGTGGATGATTCTAATGATTCTTTCTCCAATATGGATACCCCACCAATTTATGATTCTCCACCAATCTATGATGAATATGATGATGATTCTAATTCTGATTATGATGATTTTTCTTCATAGTATAAAGACATGCCAACTTATGATGACTTTGATGATGTTGACACTCTTTCCAGTGACTCTTCAAGTGATATGTCTTCTACTGATGATTATGCTCCTATTTTTATGAAGATCATCCGCCAACAATGCTTGATCCTACTTTGGATGATTACTCATTTGAGGAAGATTTCGCCACCTTTCTCAATACATACTTTCCCAATGAGCATGATTCTCCTCCTTTGGACTTTGATTATGGTCTTTATCCTCCTTCACATAAGAAACCCGTTTCAAAGGAGAAGAAACCGGACGACACCAATATTCGTAGTACCTATGTCTTGACACCTCTCTTTCCACCTTCTTCGGATGAGATTGTGCGGTTTATGGGCGAATCTTCAAGGTCTACTGAGTCTAAGTCTTATTTTACCCTAAAGGAAAAGGTGTTCGATCCGGGCATCACAATTTTTAAGCCATCTCAGTATCCATCTGAAGAAATAAAAGGAACGACTTTTGGAACCAATGGAGCTATGCTTTCACCTCTCCATACCTTCTACCACCGTGCTCAACAATTGCTTAAGGGAACCTCGCCTACTCTTATTTGGCTTGTCTTGTTCACCTTAAGTTTGTGCTACTTGATGGATGAAAATCCTGTATTTGACCCCGGTGGATGTTCTTCAAGGTTCTTACCATTGTAATCAAGGTCGAGTCAGGCTCACGACTCGGTGAACAAAAACAAGCGCTTCTCGGGAGGCAACTCGATGATCTATCCTTTTTATCTGTTTTCATAATAAGTGTAGGGGGAGACCCTAGTATGTGTTTGTTGTCTTCTTTCTTATGATGTGCAGGGATTCGAGCTTTCAAAGTTCCACTTTTGATGACTTTTGACGATCCGTGATTCCGTGTACCCGTCTTCCCGGTTCTATCCTAAACTCTTTTGATTCACTATTTTATATTCTTCAATATTAAAATAGAAATCACTTTAGTTGTCTTTTCCTTAGCATATTTAAACAACGTGCACAATGTCCTAAGTGTAGGGGAGTTTACTCCCACATGCTTAAACATTGAGGACAGTGTTTATCTTAAGTGTAGGGGGACTTCCATCGAAGTTAAATGGGCTTTTCCATGAATATGTCCTCATTTTAACCGTAAACTTAATTTTTCGACATTTTTCAAAATTATTAATCTATTTTGGCCTATTAGTATTTTCTTTCTTTATTGTTATTTTCTTTAATAAAATGGTTTTAATGAGTTTATATGTCTTTGATATATTAGGCCCGTCATAAATCTTTTGACTCAACCCGATTTTACTTATTTGAGTTGACTCTAGCTAGTATCCTTAACATGTTTAAATCAATTTTGCTAGACTTTTATATAGGGAACTTTAAAACGCGAAAGTCTTAACTCATACGGGTTAAGAACAAGAACTTTTCGCAAGTTCCTATAATTGATCCTAGAAAGTCGTTTATCAAGGGAACTTTAAAATGCAAATTCTAAACTCGAAAAAGTCTAAGAAGATGCAAGATCCTATAGATGACTTAAAAACCCAAAACTTTGATTTAATAGGCTAAGCATCCACGAGTCTCATTCCTTGAGATTTTAAATTATGGAGAACGAGAGATGATAGAGTCAATTATAAGTTTGGTATTCTTTCATGAATTTATGTGAGTTAATTATGAGCTTCTTCTCCCATCGCTTGTTAATAAATATAATTGCAATAAGTAAGGTCGTACGATTTGAAAAGTTACTTAGCTTCTAGCACAAGATCGTTTAAAAGTTGCTCGGTATTAATTAGAGTTCATAGCCAAGGCATAAGTTATTGAAGCGGGATGCGAAGATTGGCGAGTCCGAAAAGGCCCTAACAAGGCATGAGGGCTACCTTTTGTTGCTAAAGATCCGAAGTGATGTGAAGAATCATTTATCAAAAATCAATATGAAGGATCGAGACACACGACGAAAAGCAAATACTCCCCTAAAGATCATGGAGAAGTCTATCCGAAAAGACCCTAGCAAGTTATGAGGATAAATAGATCCAAGTCCTAAAAGGAGGCGGATCGTTGTATATCAAAATCCTAAATAAATATTGGAGAAAAATGAAGAAGTCGTGGTCCAAGTTTGAAGAATCTCTCAAAAACTTCAAGTGAATAAATTCCTATTATGAAGAAAAGACCATTATTTCAAGATCGTCTCTCAAGATTTGAAGTATGAAGTCAATGCCAAATATCGATCCGAGAAAGGTCTCAAATCATGAAGCGAGTTATGCCAAGATATGAACTTTATGAGGTTTCGAGAAGCAGTTTTAAAAGATTTTGTCCTTTAGCTAACTATTAATTAAATCGTCCCACTTTATTTTCAGCCTTAATAAACTATCAGAATAAGTCAACAATGCATCCTCGTGATCATTCAAGACAACAATAAAATATAAGATATACACCTAGGAATAAGGGAGTCTAAGTTAATAATTGAGTCACATGAGTGAGTGTTAGCTTACTAACTTATAATAATAATGATCTCGTTTTTTTTAAGCTTGGTATGGGGAACGTGAAACTTGACGATGATAAACATTCATGACACCAAAATCCCTAATGTAAGTCTTTGATTTCTTTACTTGTTTTGTCCTTCAAATATTTTGTAATTTTCTATCTTTTTAAGTTTCCTTAATGTCTTGTGTTTAATAAAGGCCAAGGTGGGTTAATTAAGATGGAGAATGTTAATCTTGCTTTGTAACTAATGCATTGCATGAGGGCATTGCAAATGTCAAGTGTAGGGGATTTAATAAGTGTGAAAACACTTATCCTTTTGCCACTTAATTATGATAAAAACAAGACCAAAACGTGTATTTGATGTCGTAAAAGTTGGAATTATGCGTGGTTTGTGTTTTTGTTGTGTTTTAGGACTAAAATATGATAAGGGAAGAAAACACGGGCTTTCACGAGCTTTTATCGAAGAAAATGACAAAAGACGAAGTCAAAAGATCAAGAGTGCAAAAAGAACGGAAGTCAAAGGTCTATTCTAAAGATTTATCGAAGAAAAAGTCTAAAGACGGAAGTTTAACAAAGTCAAAGAACCAAGTCTATTAAAAGAAGAAAATTAAAAGACAAGTTCATTTTATCATTCGACAAATCCCGAGACAAAGTCGTGAAAGACGAAGAAATTAAAAGACGAAAAGACAAAGAAAGAAAGAGAGAAGCATCAACACTTCCACTCCTCCTATAAATATCCTCCTAATATGTCATTAGGAGGTGGTTAGTTAGTTTTTAGAATTTAGTTTATTTTCCAAGTTGTAGGAGTAGATTAAAATTACTTTCTCTCTCTATATTAACTTTCATGTTTTCAAGCTTTTCACATTAATCTTGTATTTGAATATTTAATCTTCATCTTAATTTCAAGCTTTTTATTAATCATTCTCATTCTACCTTTCTTATTTTTAAACTTATGTTTTGATTTGGTTAATCATGTAGTTTGTTTAATCTTTATGCTTATTGTTTAATTGATGTGCTTGTTTGATTGTTCTTATGGTTTTGACGTGTTTGATCTCTTTAGCTTATTGTGTTTAGTGCTTATTGTGTTATTTTCTTATTTTTAATCAAGTGTCTTTGATAGTTTATTTTTATAAAAAGTTTATTTTTAATATTTAGATTATTTAGTGTTTTAAAAGTTTTTAAATTGTGGCTTATTAGCTTTTTCTTAAAATTAGTCTGGTTTGATTTTTGGTTAAGTACTTATTTGGTTTTGCTTATTTGTTCTTATCCGGGTTTAGAAACCCTAGCATTCCGGATAGTTTAGAAGTTTATTCATTCTGGATTAGCACCAGTTTTAGTTATTCCGGATTAGCACGAGTTTGCACATTCCGGATAAGTACCTTCATATTTATTCCGGATTAGGTGTTTTCTAGTTATTCTGGATTAGAGTTTTTATAGTGATTCCGGATAAGGCTTTTCTTCAACATTCTGGATTAACCTATTTTAGCTCACATTCCGGATAAGGGATTCCGGATTAGCAACATAAAGGATTCCGGATATCGTCTTTAGTTATTCCGGATAAGGGATTTCTTCAACATTCCGGATTGCTTTAAAATTGTCACATTCCGGATAAGGGACTTAAGTGATTCCGGATTACACTTAAAACTGGATTCCGGATAAGTGATTTTTTAAGATTCCGGATTAGGTCATCTTTGTGTTTATTCCGAATTAGGTCTTGGACATGCATTCCGAATTATGTTAGATTTTAGTTTCCTGTTTTATTTTCAAACATTTATTTTTCCCGCCATTTTTAATTAGCTTATTTTCAAAAGTGTTTTATAAAGTTTTAATTTCAAGTTTACATTTTATTAAGTTTTAATCTTTACTGTTTATCTTTAAAAGTCTTGATTTTTAGTTTTACATTTTAAAATTTTCATCTTTATTTTAAAATAGATAACCTAATTTCTTTTTTTCACCAAGAACAACTGAGTCACATTTAAAACCAAGATCAATTCGAATCGAGTCGAGAAAAACGAATTTTTTCAACCTAGTTAAACCAAGTTATTAGTTCCAAACATAAGCTCTCACACAATGCATAAGTAAAAAATGTAGAAATATGACCAAACACTGTCTAGCAAAGCAGAAGTATATAAATGCATTAAAAGAAATGAAGTCAAGGGAGCCTGCATCTAAATGAACGTACTCTTGATTGCCTAGCTTTGCCCTTTAGTACCTGCCGTATGGGGACATGGAAAGAAAATACGGCTGAGCAATACGCTCAGTGCACAGATATATGACAATGATATGAATAGAAGTAAACATAAGTAAAGTATGAAAATGAAAGTGCAGCGGAATAAGTGTAAGTCCTAGAAAACCTGGTGTATGTTTTAAAAACTGGTTTATATCTGAAAATGTTGGGTCAAAAGTTGATGTGTCAAATTACCATGGAAACAAGAAGGACCAAATATAGCATTAGGAGAAACTTCGAGCTGGTGGACAAAATACAAGAAAGTTCCCCCTTCTAGTGAAACTTTCCATTGCTTGAAGATTCCCCTGCTATATAATAAAAGATGGAGATTTGGTCAAAGTAGTGATAAGAATGAATATTTCTGTTTTGATTTAGTCATTATTATCTTATTTAATTTCCATGTAAATCTGCTTCCTTATGTAATAAAAGGAACCACCAGACCGTAGGTTTATTCATCACTTCAATATACAAAATGTAACCTACTGTTATGTTTGATCTCTAGGCATGGAATTCAATGTATACATGCGTAGAGTGGTTTGTGTTAATCAAATAATACAAACCCTTTGGGAATCTTTCATCTTATGTTAAACATCTTGTTCATATTAATTGTGCTATTTCGCTGTGATTCATCACATGTGTAATTGATAACCTAGATAAATGGTTAAACCATTGAGTCTAACGATCCAATGGATTCCACAATTGGTAACAGAGTGGGTGGCTCTTGGTATGTAGGTAAATAAGATGTTTTTCGTGTTCGTTGCTATGAAGATCTAGGGTTTATGTTAAAACCCAAGATAATTAATTTTTGTTGCTGGGGATATAGTATTGTTGTCGCTGGATTTAAAACAATATATGTATTTGTACATATACATTCACTGGCCCACGATTAAAGAAAGATCTTTTTTGTTTGCTCATTATGATCGAATAAAACAAAAGAAGCAGTCTACTGTGATTATTTATTGTGGCCCCGAGAACAATCATTGGCAGCCGCCATATTCGTACTATTCGTTCACGTGAGACTTAATTGTCACTACAAGAAATGGTTATTAAATCATTTGTCTGTTTGTGGTTTTATAAGCTACGCATGATTGGTATTTTGTTCACATTAAACGAATGATGGTAGTTTGTGTTCACACGGTTGAAGCATCATTGTGTTCACACGATTTGGTTTGAGCAATTGCTGTGTTCACACGGATAAAAAAAGAGGTGAAAGGGAGGTGATGATGTTGTTGGTTACTCTTTATTCGATGTGGTCCCAAGATACAAAGGAATAGCATTGACCTGCTATTTCATTATTCGATTGTGATATGAATAGTTGCTCACGTGTGATGTAGTTAATTGTGTTCACACGAAGTGTTCACACGAATGTGAATTACTTTGAGCAAGTATTTGTATTCACACGTAAAGGGTAAAGGTAACAATTGGTATGTTTGTTATGACGTTGGGAATTGGTCACTTGGTACAAGTAATACATTCGAATTATGGCTTCACGTGTGGACAAGAAACAATTTATTGTCCTTTGCTATTAATGAAGCTGTATAAGTTTTTGAAGGATGCATGTTTGTATCATTAAAGTGAAAGGGATGTATGGTTATCAGGTACGTAATATGGGACGTATGAGGGTATGCGAACAGAAGACAAGAACAACAAAAGAATTCACAATAGGTAATTTTTAGTTGCCCCTGTTTTTGTTATTTATTCTTTTGTTATAAATTCATTCCCATTGAGTGTGGGTTTGGTACAGTTAATAACAAAAACAGTGGCATTAAAAGTCCCCCCTACTACGTTCCCACTGCCTTCATTAATTCCCACTGCTTTCATTAACGGATTCCCACTCTTTTTGAAAGTTCCCCCTGCTGTCAAATCTAATTTTTGGGACAGCAGTGTTTTGGAGTTTGGTATATTCACAACAACTGGTTTAAAGGTATAAAGTCTCGTTTTATATTTATTGATTACGAAGAAATTTTTTTATCATTTATTTGAGGACGAAGTAGATTTTCGCGGGTATGTGGTTTATGCTTAAACGGTTAGTGACGAAGAGTTACAAGATCTAGGAACGTGTGATTTTTCTTATGGTACTATATGCACATATTTTCTATCACTTGAAGGAGTTACATTATCATGCTCACTGTCTTATTTTCATGAAAAATGAGGGTTTTGTATATGACATCTCTTTGTCACGTGGTTAGTGCAAGATATAAAATGCAAGTTCGGATTATTCTACATCATCATCAAGTAAGTTATAATTAGATTTCTTCATATGTAATCATTACATAAAGCCTATAGAATTGAAGATTGATAAATGACTAGCACAATTTAAGGGGAAGCTAACTATTGAAGTGCTATTCATTCACATACAACATTGAGGTTAAGATTTTTGCTACTGCTCATTAGTATTACTATAAAACCAAAGATTCCTAAAATATAAATATAAATATAAAAACAACTAAAATTCTCATTATTTTAATTACCTGATTTATCTTCATATTGTGTACTATAAAACCCCAATCATTCGACATTCAATAATCACTTCACTCATTCACTTGCTATACTGCTACTAAATACCCAACACAGATCAAGGAAAGAAAATGAATGCACCAAACCCTAACAATGCACTGTTTCCATTAAATGTTACTTTTTTCAACATATTTGAAACCTAAAATTTAGTCAAACTTTGTATACTTTTTCAACCCATTTAAAATCTTCAATTATACGTTTTTTCAATATATTTTTAACAAAAGTAACAAACTTAAACTTTTATAAGAAATAAATGTATACAGGTTAATTTTTTCAATATATATGTCACTATAACTCATTTTGGTCTCCTGACCCTATCTTCTCTTAGAACACTTCATGAGTTCATCCATCAGGCTGTTACAACACGACAGTTAAGCTACAACCATGATACCTCTCATCAACTACGGTTAAGTCACAACCATCAAACCGCTGGCCACCACCTGACGCGACCAACACCGACCCAAACATACTTCCGGAACCAACCATGTGTCCCTTACGTTAGTGAACAACAAAAATAAACAAAAATGTCTCAGTTTGTTTGAAGATCTTAGAGATCTTAAGATATTGAACAACAACTCATCATAGATCTAAGTGAAGAATTGCTTGTTTTGTAACATCCAAAGATCTTTACGAAATAAATCAAACAAACTTGTTACTATCCTTCTCTCTTTCGATATGAACATAAAAAAGCACATACCTCTCACCCGAGACCATTAAAGATCTTGAAGCCAAACTCCTGCAGTTCAAGTTTGAAGCAAAAACAAGGGTTTGATTGCATCCGTTTTCGTTTTAAATTTAGAATCAAATAAATGTTTCAACTTTGACTATTGCATGTGCTTTACGAAGGTGAGTTTGTGTTTGCAAGATCTGTGAAGAAAGAAAGTGGCGGTAGGTGTTAGAAGTGTTCTAGGTAGTAGTATGATAAAGATTATAAAATGTGCTTATAATTATATCATTGGCTTAGGTTAGGAACAAATTGGGCTTAATTATACATAAAATGAACACGGGCCGATTTGTTAGATTTTAGGTTAGTCAAATGGGCCATACTAGACATTATATTCATAAGTTTTTCTTCACAAAATAAATGTTTGTTTTGATTAGATTAACAAAATAAACTAAGCTAGCACTTAAAGCTTATGTAGATATGATGATATAATGATTTGCTAGTTGTGGTTGTATTTGTAATGTTATCGAGTTTTAGCAATTTATTAAAAACTAATGTGGTAATATTTGTATTGTTATATGAGCTTATTATCATTGAAAAACTAAAATCTTTTATTGTTGATTGTTACACTTTTATAAATATAAAATGTCTTGATGAATTTTGTTAACTAGCTCATCATTTACCCTATGAAATCTTGCGGACACGCTACCATATTGTCTGCACATAACATTTATTTTAGGGTACCCGCCGTCGCAACGTGCGGTTACCCTACTAGTCTATTAAACATGTACTAGGATCCACCCATTCCCCCCACATGATCATATAAAAGGCTAATAACTGAAAGGGATGCCGCGAGCAATCACTCTCGCCGTGGAAGAGTCGTAACATCGGTGCCTCAAGTGTTATGGTTATGGTACCTCCATAACTAGGTGGAACTGGCATGCATGTATATAGCTCAGGCAGTTTAAAATACTAATCTTATTAATTACTGATAAGTTTAATGTAAACTATCGGGGAAAACAGATGGCCGCAAATGGGGAATCCTAAATATAGGAAGAGAATGTCCTTACTAAAGGACGGGATATCCGTACCTTATGTCCAGTAATGAAAAAGAAAATGAAAGCAGAAGGTATGCTCCGACTTCACGAGTGCTACATAATAAAAGGGACATGAATGAGTTGTCTTTTACGTATACTTACTGATTATTAGTTTACTTGACGTGTTCTTAACTTGTTTTACATGTTCTTGACTTGTTTTTATTGTTTCATATTTTATCTTGTGTCTCTTAGTGTTTCCTGTGTTCTTGATTAGTGTATTTCATGTATTATGAGGTATTGCACTTGTTGTATCATAATGAGTAACTTTCTAAAAATAGTAGGTTTCTATATATAGTAACTTTCCAAAAATAGTGAGTTTCCATATATAGTAACTTTCCAAAAATAGCAATTTCCATAAATAGTAAGTTTACAAAAATAGAAAGTTTCCCTAACTAGTAAGTTTCCAAAAATAGAAAGTTTTCATAATTAGTATGTTTCCATAAATATCATGTTTTCATATTTAGTATGTTTCTATAAATAGCATGTTTCCATATTTAGTATATTTTCATAAATAATAATAAGCTTATTAATAAGTATATGATATAAGTTATAGTTTAATAAGCATATATTATAAGTCATGATTATTAAATATAACAATACAGTAACATTTATTAATAATAATACTTTAGCCTTAACATATGATTATTAATATAATACATGATATTATAAATAATTATTAATTAATAATATTACATGATTATATTAATTAAACTTTACCTTAACTGATTGTTGTATAATTAAATTAAAGTGTGTTATTAATTTAAATAAACCTTGGTAAAATAGAATAAATTAATTAAGCTAAGTTTCTTAATTAATTAAATGTAACATGAAATAATTATATTGATATTATTATAACCTAAAGTTTATTCAAATAAAATGGCCTTGTATAATGTCATGATAATTATTTAAATAAAATATATAAGTCCTTGTTATTTATTAATTAAATTAAATCATGTATTAATTAATAGTATTAATTAATAAATAAATCATAAAAGTAATTTATCAAAAATGTTAGCCAAACACACCCTTGTGTTTTCGTGTACCCGAGCCCTAAACCCGAGCCTACCGAGACCCCATGTCTCGGTCGCACTAAGCCAAAACAAACACCACAACCTTTCCATTGAGGCTTTCTGCCGTCGACAGCCCAGCAACCACCGGTTGCCGCCGCTGGCTCAAAACCACCCCCAGCTTAAGCCGGGGTTCCCCCTGCCGTGAACCAACTTCCCACTGAGAGCATATAAGCTCTCGGTTTGCCACTGTCTTCAACTAACAGCCCCCGTTGGGGTGTTCGTGCTTGCGGCCGACAGAAACAAAGCAAGCCTCGACCCCTTATGGGGTTCAGCTGCTTGAACAAACCCACCACCGAGAGTCATATGACTCTCGGTTTGTGTGTCAACAACAAACAAACCAAACTAAATCTCGATCCCCATGTTTTAATCTTTTATTAACATGTTTTCTTAATTGTTTTTAATGATTCATGAACAAAGATCATAAAGAAAATATTTAAGGATTTAGATATACCGAATGCGTGAATAGATTAATGATTAGGAACCATGAACAATACCTGTAATATAATCAAAGATCAACAACCAAAACTCCCTTGTTCTTTTGTGTATGTCACGACCAAGAGAGAGTTGAAAAGGATTTTAGGGTTTTTATTTTGTTTCCTGTAAAGTGATAAATGAATAATTCCCTGGAGGTTTTGTTTATTTACTAATATTGGTTAATGGGCCGGGCCAAAGGCCCTTCTTCTTTCTTTTGTTGGACGCCGGCCATAAAACCCCTTTATATATATTTTCCTTTTGTTTTTCGAGCTTAATAATTTATCATGTGTGTTCGTGTTTTAAATGTCGTGTTTTTATTCTTGTCATGCTTTTAAGTATTTACGTAAATACTTATCGTGAGTTAATAATAATATTAATATACGTAATACTTGTCGTAATTAATAATGTACGTAATAATTACATTAAATGTTTATGATACGTGTCATATATTAATTAATCGTAAAGTTTTAATTTATACGTGTTTTCATGCTTTTAATGTTCTAAGGTATTTTAAAGCGGGTTTTACAACTCTTCCCCTCTAAAAGAATAATTCGTCCTCGAATTAGAGATACATAAGCTAAAAAGGACATACCCTAATCATAGCTGAAAATGAGGGTAAGAAGTACGGATAGATTCCTCCGTTTCCCAAGTGGCTTCCCGATCGGAATAGTCCCTCCAAAGGATTTTGACGTATAGGATCGTCTTTCTCCTCATAACCCGATCCTGACGATCGAGAACTATCTCAGGTTCCTCAACATAGGATAGATCCTCACGAATCTGATCGAGTGGATATGAAACTGCGTGCAACGGATGATAATTGTAACCTCTGAGTAAGGATACATGAAACACATTGTGAACATGAGATAGCTAAGGAGGTAACACTAGACGATATGAAACCTTACCGACACGTTCAAGAATCTCAAACGGTCCGATGAAACGAGGACTGAGCTTGCCCTTAAGCCCAAAACGCTTGACTCCACGTGCTGGTGATACCTTCAGAAAAACATGATCCCCAGGCTGAAATTCTAATGCTCTACGATGTTTATCAGCATAGCTCTTTTGACGAGCACGAGCTTCCTACAGCTTCGCCTTGGCGATGGAAACCTTCTCATTGGTCACCTCTATCATCTCTGGACCCTCAATTATTCATTCACCAACCTGATCCCAGCAAATTGGAGCACGACACTTCCTGCCATAGAGCATCTCAAAAGGTGCACACTTGATACTTGTGTGCCAACTGTTGCTGTAAGCAAACTCAACCAAGAAAATGTAGTCATCTCAACTCCCTGTCCATTCCAATGCACAAGCACGCAACATGTCTTCTAAGGTCTAAATAGTACGTTTTGACTAACCATCGGTCTGAGGATGAAAGGTTGTGCTAAGCTTGAGTCTGGTGCCCCAAGCTTTCTGCAAATCCTTCCAGAATTTAGACGTGAATCGAGGATCTCTATCTGATATGATATCTGAGGGAGTATCATGCAGTCGCATGATCTCCTGCAGGAATATATCTGCCAACTTGCTAACTGGATAATCTTTGCGAATTGGAAGAAAATGGGCTGACTTGGTTAAACGATCGACTATGACCCATATAGCATCATGCTTCCTCTGAGTCTTCGGAAGTCCGGTGACGAAATCCATGGAGATTTTGTCCCACTTCCATTCGGGAATTTCTAATGGTTGTAGTAAACCACTAGCCCGCTAATGTTCTATCTTAACCTGCTTGCACGTTAGATATTTGGAAACGAAAGTAGCAACATCCTGCTTCATGCCACTCCACCAAAAATGCTGTTTGAGATCATGGTACATTTTGGTGGATCCTGGATGAATGGAGATTGGAGAGCTGTGAGCCTCAGTCAGTAAGGCTTCTCTGAGTGTAAGATCATCCGGAACACATGGCTTGGTACCCTGCCATACAATGCCATCTTCGTCTATACGAAACTCTGTCTGATGATCGATATAATGAATAATAACCCATATCTCACCATCATCCTTCTGAGCTGCCTTGATTCGAGAGATTAAGTCGGGCTCAACTCTCAGATTAGCCCAGTAACCATGTTGTCCACATACTAAGAACTCAATGTCTAAAAACTCTAGATCACGTATGATCTCTTCTTCCACCTTGATGCCACCAATCATGCCTGATTTCCTGCTAAGAGCATCGGCCACCACATTTACCTTACCAAAATGATACTGAATGTTGGTGTCATAATCCTTGAGTAGCTCTAACCACCATCTCTGCCTTATATTTAGTTCTCGCTGAGTGAATATGTACTTGAGGCTCTTGTGATCAGTGAAGATGTCACATGATTCACCATATAGGTAATGCCTCCAGATTTTTAATGCAAAAACAACTGCTGCTAATTCCAGATCATGAGTGGGATAATTTTCCTCATATGGCTTAAGCTGACATGATGCATAGGCAATCACCTTCCCATGTTGCATGAGTACACAGCCAAGTCCTTTACCCGAAGCATCAGTATAAATCTGAAATCCATCTGTGCCAGATGGGAGAGTAAGAATATGTGCAGAAACCAATCGCTGCTTAAGTTCTTCAAAGCTCTTCTCCCGCTCATCATTCTAGACGAATTCTTCTCCCTTACGCATCAGCTTGGTCAAAGGCAAGGCTAACCGTGAAAAGTTCTCCACAAATCTGCGATAATATCTAGCTAAGCCCAGAAAACTACGAACCTCTGTTACAGACGTCGGTCTTGGCCATTTTGTGATAGCTTCAACCTTCACAGGGTCCATAGTGATCCCTTATGCGGAGACAATGTGGCCTAGAAATGCCACCTTGTTTAACCAGAATTCACACTTGGAAAATTTTGCATACAATTGCTTTTGGCGAAGAATCTGTAGTACGGTGCGAAGATGTTCCTCATGTTCTTCCTTGGATTTTGAGAAGATGAGAATTTCATCGATGAATACGATGACAAATTTGTCTAGAAACTCATAAAAGACGCGGTTCATTATGTCCATGAATATCGCTGGAGCATTTGTGAGTCCGAGAGGCATGACTACGAACTCATAGTGACCATATCTTGTGCGAAAAGCAGTCTTAGGAATATCCTGCTCCTTCACTCGCAACTGATGATAACCTGATCGTAGATCAATCTTGGAAAAGTGCTTGGCAACTTGTAGTTGGTCGAATAGATCATCAATACGCGACAATGGATAACGGTTCCTGATCGTGATATTGTTCAACTCACGATAGTCGATGCACAGACGCATGTTGCCATCCTTCTTCTTAACGAAAAGTACCGGTGCACCCCATGGTGATACACTCAGACGAATGAAACCTCGCTTCAGTAACTCCTGCAGCTGGTCTTTCAACTCCTTGAGCTCTATGGGAGCCATGTGACAAGGAGCCTTGGAGATCGGTTCAGCTCCTGGAATAAGCTCAATGCCAAACTCCACTTCGCGGATAGGTTGTATACCCGGAAGTTATTTTGGAAATATATCGGGGAATTCTAAAACGACTGGCTGATCCTGAATCGATGGAGCTTTTGTAGTAATATCCTGAATCGTAGCTAAGAAGCCTTCGTAGCAATGAGCTAGTAAAGAACGGGCTTGTAAGGCAGAAATGATTTGTACAGACTTTCCTGGTATGAAACCATTATGAATGTACTTTGGTGCTTGGACATCGCCGAATATCACTCGATATGTATGGAAATCGATAGTGGCATGGTGTTTAGCTAACTAGTCCATGCCTAAGATTATATCAAATTCGCACATGTCCAAAGGAAGTGCGTCGACTGGGCGAATCTTATCATCGAATTCTAAGGGAAGATCTTCGTACGCATGGGTAATGCGCACAGAGTCTCTCATAAGTGTAGATATATTTAATATATTCTCAAGTGGTGCAAACGTCTTATTAATACAAGAAGCATAAGTAGTGGATATAACTGATTGGGTTGCACCCGTATCAAATAAAACGCAGGCAGCCTGTCCGTACATAAATAATATGCCAGTAAGGGTACATGTTGACTTGTTCGCCTGATCTCTGGTGGTAGTGAGCACGCGACCTGAAGCTGGTGGTTTCGGAGGGGCAGTACATGACGTAACAATAGTCTCTCCTTTCTTGAAGTCCTTCATCTGATGACCTGCTTGCGCACACTTAAAGCAAATGCCGGCAGGAAGACAACATGGTCCAGGATGCCTACGGCTACAAGTAGTGCAGATAGGATGGGTATACCCTCCAGGGGGTACCCTCGCTACCTGAGAGCCTGTTTCACAAGATATGTGTGAGACATGATTATTGGGGCATAAACATGACTACACTAAAAGTTTAAGTTATAATACCAGATGAAGACGAGTTATTAGGCTGCTGACACTTAGTATTATGGTCACGCCCATTCCCAGAGTTCCTTTTATAATGCTGAGATGTTAGAATTTATGTTATACAGAAGCTTAACATAGAAGAGTTTAAAATTTTAGGGACCTTCTGTTGTTGGAGTAACTGGCATTGTTACGGTAGTTGTCACTACCGCTACGCCTGTCTGATCCATATCGATCATTAGTCTGACCGTGCCCCTTGTTGTTCGTCTGCTGAGTGGCCGGTTGGGACCGGTCTCCACCCTTCTGCCTGAAAGATACATTTGAATATAACAAGATATAATAATGAAGGTACTGATTGAATGAGATGGTAACGCTTGATGACTGAAATTTATACCTCTTCTCAGGATGAGCTGACTCCTCATAGTCATCTCTCTCGTGGAGCATCTCTAGGCTACGTGTTGCGTCTGCCACTTGTGACACATTGGTGAAAGTGGCATATAGTAGCCGATCAGTAGTCGAAGAGTGAAGAGCCCAGCGGAAATGCTTTGCTTGCTCCTCAACTGTACTTGCAGTAGCGCCCAGAAATCTAGCTAACCTGAGGAATCTCTGTATGAACTCCATGCTGTTCTCCCCAGTTCTCTGACGAATGGCATGGTAGTCCCTCTTTAGTCGTTCCTGCTCAGCCCTTGGGAATAACTGATTATAGAATAACCCAGTGAACTGAACCCATGTAAAAGTATCCAACCATGCATCACCTCCATTCGTCTGCTTGTACGCTCTCCACCATGCTAGCGCATCGCCTTCGAACTTGTAGCAAGCCAATCGTGTCTTGTACACTCCATCACAACCCATGGCATCAAAGATCTTCTCCATGTGTGAGATCTAGTTTTCAGCATCAGACGGGACCTCAGCCTTCTCGAATGCTCGAGGCTTCTGCTTGTTGAATCTCTCCAGCCATGTGTAGTGTGACAGGTGGAAGAGGAGGAGGAGAATTGTTATTCTGATTCTGATGAGCCTGATACTCATTCCAAATATGATATCGGATCTAAGGAAGCATAGTTTGCAGAGCTGCATTGACAGCTGCAGCAAGTTCCTCGTTGGTGCGTGTGTTAACCATGTGACAATTTCAAAGAGGAAAATGAGATGATTAATCTGTTGGAAATATAGGATAAACATAAGAGATACATGGAAGAATTTATGAAGGCATAGGCAACGAAAACTGCCATTGGAAAAGGTGGACGACTATGGTTCAGGCCACAAAACAAAATTCAAAGAAAACCACATGCAACTTAGTATGGCCAATCTTGTATCAACCCTTACTTAGTCAAAACTTAAAGAAAACAACGATGCATGAAGTGAAATTTACTGTCAGTTTAGGAAGATCATGTTGACTACCTACTAGTCACATGTCAAATTTTTAGAGCTTACAGGTCGAAACCTTGGCTCTGATACCATAATTGTAACACCCCACTTTGACAAGTGGATCGTTACATGATGATTATGGCGTGTCATCAAAGCATGCAAGGTAAATGTCTTAAAAACATTAATGACCATAAAGGAAACCGAAAACAAACATCAGTTCCAAACATAAGCTCCCACATAATGCATAAGTAAAGAATGTAGAAAAAAGACTAAATAATGTCTAGCAAAGCAAAAGTATATAAATACATTAAAATATATGAAGTCAAGGGAGCCTCCATCCAAATGTACGTACTCTTGATTGCCTAGCTTTACCCTTTAGTACCTGCCGTATGGGGACATGGAAAGAAAATACAGCTGAGCAATACACTAAGTGCACGGATATATGACAATGATATGAATAGAAGTAAACATAAGTAAAGTATGAAAATGAAAGTGCAGCGGAATAAGTGTAAGTCCTGGAAAACCTGGTGTATGTTTTATAAACTAGTTTATATCTGAAAAGACTTATGTTTATTTCATAAAAGTTGTATTTTAAATGCCCAAGAGCCCATATAGGTCATGAAGGTATCAACGTGCATGAATACATAGAGGGAGACCTCGTCATGCAATTAAAGGGGTTGCCTCTAATTATAATAGTCTGGGTGGAGGGATCAGCTTCATGCAACGGATGTAGAGCACACATCGCAGTTACCTTGTAATCTACTAAACATGTACTAGGATGCACCCATTCGCCCCACATGATAATCATATAAAAGGCCAATAACTGAAAGGGACACCGCGAGCAATCACTCTTACCGTGGAAGAGTCATAACACCGAGGCCTCAAGTGTTATGGTTATGGTACCTCTATAACTCGGTGAAACAGGCATGCATGTATATAGCTCAGGCAGTTAAAATGCTAACCTTATTAATTACTGATAAGTTTAATGTAAACTACTTGGAAAAACAGATGGCTACAAACGAGGAATCCTAAATATAGGAAGAGAATGTGGTTACTGAAGGACGGAATATCCGTACCTTATGTCCAGTAATGAAAACGAAGATGAAAGCGGAATGTCTACTCCGACTTCACGAGTGTTACATAATAAAAGGGACATGGATGAGTTGTATATTTACGTATACTTACTGATTATTAGTTTACTTGACGTGTTCTTAACTTGTTTTACATGTTCTTGACTTGTTTTATTGTTTCATGTTTTATCATGTGTTTCCTAGTGTTTCATGTGTTCTTGATTAATGTATTTCATGTATAGTAACTTTCTAAAAATAGTAGGTTTCTATATATAGTAACTTTCCAAAAATAGCGAGTTTCCATATACAGTAACTTTCCAAAAATAGCAACTTTCCATAAATAGTAAGTTTCCAAAAATAGAAAGTTTCCATAATTAGTAAGTTTTCAAAAACAGAAAGTTTCCATAATTAGTATGTTTCCATAAATATCATGTTTCCATATTTAGTATGTTTCTCTAAATAGCATGTTTCTATATTTAGTATATTTTCACATTTAGCATGTTTCCATAAATAATAATAAGCTTATTAAATAAGTATACGATATAAGTTATAGTTTAATAAGCATATATTATAAGTCATGATTATTAAATATAATAATATAATAACATTTATTAATAATAATACTTTAGCCTTAACATATGATTATTAATTATTAATATAATACATGATATTATAAGTAATTATTAACCAATAATATTATATGATTATATTAATTAAACTTTACCTTAACTGATTATTGTATATTTAAATTAAAGTATGTTATTACTTTAATTAAACCTTGGTTAAAATGGAATAAATTAATTAAGCTAAGTTTCTTAATTAATTAAATATAACATGAAATAATTATATGGATAATTATTATAACCTAAATTTTATTTAAAAAAATGGCATTATACAATGATAATTATTTAAATAAACTATATCATAAGTCCTTGTTATTTATTAATTAAACTAAACCATGTATTATGTTTAATAAATAAATCATAAAAGTAATTTATCAAAAATGTTAGGCAAACACACCCTTGTGTTTCCGTGTACCCGAGCCCTAAACCCGAGACCCCATGTATCGGTCGCACTAAGCCAAAACATACACCACATCATTTCGGCTGTGGCTTTCTGCCGCCGACATCCCAACAGCCACCGACTGCTGCCGGTTGCCACCGTTGGCTCAAAACCACCCCTGGCTTAAGTCGGGGTTCCTCCTGCCGTGAACCAACTTCCCACCGAGAGCATATAAGCTCTCGGTTTGCCACTGTCTTTAACCAACAGCCCCCGTTGCGGTGTTGGTGCTTGCGGCCAAAAGAAACAAAGCAAGCTCCGACCGCTTTTGAAGTTCAGTTGCCTGAACAAACCCACTATCGAGAGTCATACGACTCTCGGTTTGCGTGTCAACAACAAATAAACCAAACTAAATCCCGATCCCCATGTTTTAATCTTTTATTAACATGTTTTCTTAATTGTTTATAATGATTCATGAACAAAGATCATAAGTAAAAGATTAAGTATTTAGATATACCGAATACGTGAATAGATTAATGATTAGGAACCACGAAAAATACCCATAATATAATAAAAGATCAACAACCAAAAATCCTTTGTTCTTTTGTGTATGTCGCGGCCAAGAGAGAGGAGAAAAGGATTTTAGGGTTTTTTTTGTTTCCTATAAAGTGATAAATGAATAATTCCCTGGAGATTTTGTTTATCTACTAATATTGGTTAATGGGCCGGGCCAAAGGCCCTTCTTCTTTCTCTTGTTGGACGCCAGCCATAACACCCCTTTATATATTTTCGCTTTGTTTTTCGAGCTTAATAATTTATCATGTGTGTTCGTGTTTTAAATGTCGTGTTTTTATTCTTGTCATGTTTGTAAGTATTATACGTAAATACTTATCGTGAGCTAATAATAATATTAATATACGTAATACTTGTCGTAATCAATTAATATACGTAATAATTACATTAAATTTTCATGATACGTGTCATAAATTAATAAATCGTAAAACTTTAATTTATATGTGTTTTCATGCATTTAATGTTCTAAGGTATTTTAAAGCGGGTTTTATTGACGAGGTCTAAAACCATAGAGCTGACCACCTCGTTAACTACCGAAAATGCTGATTTAAAGGCTCAGGTTTAGAAAAACGTTTTTGCAATAGCTGCGTTGAAAACCGAATTGAGGTAAATTAAGGGAACTAGTGTAGACACTAAGCTTGAAAAACCATCAATCTTGGGGAAACTTCCTAAAATCAGTCCGTTAGACAACCGACTGCATTTAAATCCGAGCGTCCAAAATCCTCGAGACCGCGGTTTGCCTCCCAAGTTGATATGGTTCATCTTTATAAAGAAGTCCCTCCATAAACTAGGCCCCACGTGATTAAATCAGCCTTTGTTAAACCTCAAAACAAGAATGCTACTAGTGACTCTAGGTATAGTTTTAAGAACATGCCACAACATAGGTCGAACAACATGCCTAATAATCACTATGTAGAGGAACCTAATAAAATGACACAACCAAGAACTAGGATTTCTAGATCTTATTCAGACCCCAAACACGGTGTTTGTTCCGTATGCATGAAAAGTGTCTTCACGACAAATCATGCGCTTTTTGTAACTAAAGTCTTGAAGGAGCTGAACTCACGTACTAAAAGAGGGAATCCTAAAGTAAAAAGGTTTTCTACCACTAAGTATTCCGTTGTGCATAAGAAAACCATGTCGCCTAGATCCAATCTTAGGTGGCAACCCACATGTAGGATTTTCATTTCGGATAATCTTCAATGGGTTTCTATAGGAAGGATGTTTCCCTCTAGCACCACCAAAGTTGGTTGTGAACCCTCACATGGTTCTAATATAGATATCGCTAACCCATATAAAATCATACAAACTCCTAATGAAAATGCAGGTACCAAAGTCAATGTTCAACAAGAACAAAAAGGTCCAATCTTTGTATACCGTTCAACTAAAGACAATCTCAGAGTTTGGTTGCTGAAGAAGCAGATATCTAAGAAACAAGTGTCTCAGGGGATTTGCGATTAAGCTTACCCAAATGGCTCACAATCATATTACAGATTGTGATCCTTCAAATAAAAGGAAGTTTATCTATTCAACGATAATTTACCCTCAAAATGAGAAATTAATTTTTCTCGGACACGAGCTTGCATTAAAACTATTCAAAAGTTTTAAGCTCGTGTAAATGGCTCGTCGTTAAATGACAGATGATGACCCGATCTTCAAAGAAAGGAAAGTTTATCACGGACGATAACTTATCCTTCACAACGAGAAATTAAATTTTCTCGGTTATGAGCTTGTATTAAAACATTTCAAGTTTTAAGCTCAGAAAGGAAAGTTTATCTTTTAAATATGATAACTTTTCCTCATAACGAGAAATTCACTTTTCTTGGTCACGAGCTTTACGTTAAAACATTCAAAAGTTTTCAAGCTCATGAACATGACTTCTATGTAAATGTCAGCTTAGGACTCGTTCTTCGGTTAAAAGGAAAGTATTTCTTTAATGATAAACTTACCCTCACAACGAGAAATGAATTTCTCTCGGGCATGGGCTAATATTAAAAACATTCAAAGTTTTTAAGCTCGTGCAATATGGCTTGCTATTATTTCAAATAGCAACCCGCTTTTCATATTCAAGTCAAGTATTTCTTTGAAAACTTTGACTCAAAAACGGGAATTAATTTTATCGGGCATGGTTTACTTTATAACCATGTAAGGGGTTGTGTTTATGTTATAACACAGTATAACATGAATATATGTATGCTTCAGTGCATTTATTTGTTAAAACGAGAGAAATCTAGTTTTTTATGAAGTTATCATCTCTACAACTTGCGGATCTATGATTTGGTATCTACATACTCGACGATGCGACTACTCAAACGGCGACTAAAACTCTCTAGATAGAACGGGTCAACAATTGAGGGGAAGCAATTGTCAAGCATTCAGATTCTTCGATGCTGATTTATTATGTATTGCCAGTGATAAAAATTGGTGTCAAGACAAAAGTATCAATTTCTCAGATGGTGTCAAGACGAAATTACCGACTTCACAATTGGTGTCAAGACAAAAATACCAATCGTACATGTTGTGTCAAGAAAGATTACCGATTCTCAGGAAGAGGAGATAACTTCAGACGTTACGGGACCAATATTTGTCAACAAGAACCACATGATTCTATCATATGATGTTCTTATCATTCAGGTCTAACCTCGTAAATTTATAATCTTGTGAATATATTATCATATATGATCTTTGCTCGTGCATGCTTCCTTCAATTGCGTGTCAAGTGTCCCTTACGTTTGCATATTATTTGGTATTCAAGAGTTTGAGTATGGCATTTTTCTAGAATTTTTCCTTAAATTCAAAATCTTTCAAAATCACATACTCAATATGATGAGACTGTATTTATACATAGTCTCATCGTCCAAATCGGGCTTAAAACGCTTAAAATATCGTCAAAATACCCATATATGTGCTTGTGTTTGTTCATTGTGTATTTTAGGTATGGATATCGTGAATTCACCAAATGATCAAAGGAATCAAGCAAAAACGAACACGGGAAACGAAGCCGCACAAAGAACCGGACCCGAATCATGAATTTCCTTTGAAGTCCTTGAAGTTTTGAAGATTGGCAAGAATGGTCCCTCAACTTTGGAAGAATTGTCACTTAATACCCTTGTAAATCTCAAATATTACAATAGGGTCCCTTAAGTTTCAAGAAAATATCATTTATGCCCTTGAAGAATGCATTAAATGCATAAAATGCCCTTGTTCATACTTTTTACCAAACACAAGGACTGAAAGTGTCAACTGAGCAAAGTTATTACAAAGGGAATTAAAGTTAAAGCTGCTAAGAACTTGTTTTGACACAATTATGAGACATCAGGGGGCAAACTTGGTTAAATGAAACCCATACCCAACTTATACCCAATCTCAGCCCACACCAGCCCACCAAAATCCCATCAACCCGACCCAAACCGGCCCAAGTCAACACCACCCGACAACCTTGTCCACATCACCCCCCACCATCCAACCAGACAACTCCACCTCACCCACTCCTTACACCTCATCTTCCACCCACTAATTAATATATAGTTTATTTTTAAACTATATTAATTAAAACTAAAAACCGGGAAACATTTCCTGTTTAATCACCCTCCCCAAATCATAGACATAAACCCTAATTTCTAATCTGCACAAATCAAAGGGTTATCCCTTGATTAAGTGCAGATTAGTGATTAAGCCTCACACAAAACAAACCCACCTCACAAAACTCCAAACCATCCACCCAAATGGGTCCCCCGTCCTCCCCTGCTTGTTCAAAAATGGCAAAGAAGGTATCTTGCAGTCATCCAACGTTCCAAAACGTTCTCCTTGGTCCCCAAGGACCAAATAAACATCCAGGATTGAAGACACCAGCTGGCACATCACATGTGAGCTCTTGACCCAAATTTCTTGAAGACTTCAAAGGGCATTGTGGGAATTGCAATGTTTAGGGTTTTGCTTTTCTAGAATAGTCTCTTATAGCTTATAAAAGGAGAAGCCAACATGTGGCATTCCCTTTTGTTCCAGTTTTATTGTATTTTTCTTAATATTAATGAAAATGAATTTTTGAAATTTATGCAATAATTCTGTGTTCCTTTTACTTGTTTTCTAGTTTAGTTGAAAGTTAGTTTAAGAAATTTCCAAGTTTGTTTTTAAACACGTTTCAGAATTTCAGTTTAAGATTTTGTGAAAGATTGTTTTAAAATTTTTGGATAAAGCCTTTTGGGGAAGTGATAGTGGAACCAAAAAGTTTTAATTCAAAGTTTTAAGTGTTATCAAATAATTTTCAGTCATTGGTTTCAAAAGTTTCAAGTAAAAAAAAAAAATCAGTTTTTAATTTTTTATTTAGCTTATAAGCTAAAGCAGCTTATTCAATAAGCTTGCTTATGGCTTATTAGCCTTCTCCACAGGTCATAGTGTTTGTTCTATTGTTTTATTGGCAGGTTACAAGATTCCAAGAGCTCCATTTCATTCTTTTCTTAACATTGAAGGTATATTGAGTGTGTTTGGGACTGCTGTGGTCCCCACACTTGTGTTCTCTACTTCAGCTTTTCTCTACTGTTCCTCATAAGCTCTCCATAAGCTTGAAAATACTCATTTGGAAGGCATCAGCCTGAGGTATGGGCTTGAACCCCTCTTGACTGTTTTTCATGCTTTTGATTAAGTGATTATGTGATTTTGTAGATTCTGAGTTATTATGTTTTGTTTGTTGTTTGTTAATGCTTAATTATTAATTATATGCTTGTTTAATTAGGTTAGGATTAGTTTAGACAAGTTTGTTAATCATTTGTTTTGATAATTGTCACTTACTGATTTTAAGGGGGTGTTTGGGGTTGGGATTTAAGCTAAGTAAACTGAAAAGCTTGGGCTTGTAATCTTCCTAGACACACTCTCTTAGCTATTATAGGTTTATTCCTACAAGTAGTTTCAGTATTGTTAGGTTTTAAGAACAAGTGCATACTCATGTCTTGGTTAAATTAGCCAAAATCAGAAAGTGCCCCATCTGCTTAGCTTTAGCTTGATTTTGCCCACCCAATTTGCAAAGCTGTTAGATAATAGGGTAATATAGGATTTTAGATAAGTTTTGAATGATTTGGTGATATTGTGAGCAAGTTTTGGACTGTTAAAAATCGTATTTGAGCACCTAGGGATAAGTTACTGTTCACCAGCAACATTAAAACCATAACAGCAACATCTTGCCCGTTTTTTTTGTGTAATATTTGCTTTTGACTTGTGCTTTTTCTTGCTTGTCTTGACTCCCCACACTCCACTGAGTGTGGGGGTGCCCTTGGATTGGATTAAAACCAACTCAAGCAAAAGTTCTAGGTCAAAACATCACCAGATCTTGAATTTTCATTAACAGTGGGAACTCCTTTCCCACTGCCTTTGAATTTGTTGCCACTGTTTGCACAAAAAGACAGAAAACTAAAAAGGTCAACATCACATCCTAACTTTTTTGTCTTTTGTGGTCTTAAATAGGAGTTAGGATTTAATTCTTTTTTCTATATTTTTCTTTTTTAATTCTTCATTTTTCAGTATAATTTATTTTTATTCTACTGTTCATTTTATAATTTTTAGATTAATTAGCCATTTTAATTACTTTTTAATTAAACTGATTTTGGCATTTAGTGGTAAAAATACATATTTTTCAGATTTAATATTTTTCTTAGAATTAGAATATTATTTTAAGATTTTTAGTTTAAAAATTAGTTACTGTTCACTTTTTAATTATTTTTTATAATTAATTTAGTATAATTAGGGTTTAATTAATAAACTGTTTTGTCTTTTAGTGAAAAATTTTATATTTTGCAAACTTTTTTAATTTTCTACTGTTCACTAGAGTATTTTAGGATTTTTAAAATTGTTAGATTAATTTTGTCATTATTTTATTATTTTCTAGGATTATTTTAACTTAAAAATAGTTTTAAGTGATTTAAAAATAGAAAAATAGTTTTTAAAATTTAAGAAAAATAGTTTTTAGTCATTAAATAATATAAGTTAGTTATTAGTTCAATAAATTAATATTTTGGGCATTTTGTTAATTATATTTAATTTTAGGGCTTTAATTAGCATTAAAAATTGAATATTTAATTAATAAAAGGTTTTAAAATATATTTGTTGGATTTTTATTCTTATTTATATTATTTAAGACTTAGATTAATCATTTAATTAGTTTTTAGGTTTTAATTTTTAATTTCGTCACGTTTTACGTATTTACGTTCGCGTTTTACGTTAATTCGTCGTAGTTTAAACGTAGTCGTAACTCGTCTTTAATTTTTCTCTCTTTACACCAAAAACGTCACTAATCCAAACATTGTTATTTTATTAATTGGCATACACAATATACACCTCCTTCGAGAACGAACCCGAATTTATTCGGTTTCACGGTTTTCCTAAATCGTGCAACTTAATACTTGCCACTCATACGCGTTTTTCCTAAAACGTGTACGAAAAACCTACATCAATTTTTGGCGCCGCTGCCGGGGAGGTGTGTTGCCATTATTAGTATCGTGTTTGTTTGAGTAGTGCGTTTTTGCTTTTCATTTTTTGGAAAGCGTAAATATCGTGCATACTCATTTTTGTTATTTTTTATCTATTATAGTATAATATCCAAATAAATCGTGTTTAATTTTCCTAAGTTAAACACACAACAATCTTTACTATATTGTAGATATATTGGTTTTCGTTTTTCTTTGTGAATATATATTATTACTATATTGTATCTACGTAAGAACAAATAAATATACAAGTACTCCAAATACGTGAGAAATCACAACCTTGATTCGGGATTTCATCACTCGATCATTGTATTCGAATCCAAAGCAAAATTTTAAAGGCAAAATAGATAAATACTTTCGTGAGGCTTAATTTCAATTAACACAAACTATAAGGTGGGTATAAGGCGGTTGTATTTCACGACCTAAAGGAAAAAGGCTCTTAAGTGCTTCGCGCCGCCTCGTTTCCTCCGCTTGCTTGTGCGTGTTTTGAGAAAGAGGGCTAATCGAGGGTTTGCCGCCCAAGTATTATCTACGTATACTATATTTGCTTGTGTTTTCAAGATTAAACCCTCTTGAACGTTTTGGTGTTCCACCAACGTTCTAAAGTCATCGAAAACGTTCACTCCACGTGATCGTTTTCATTCTTTGAGGCTCCTTTAATCGAGAAAGTCGATTCGAGGAGAGATTTGTAGATTTGTGTCTACGTAATACATTCAAAAATCCAAAAAAATTAAAAAACCAATCAAAAACCAAAAAAAAATTGAAAAAATCGAAAAACCGCAAAAAGAATCTTCTTTGCTACCACTCATTCTACGCTTAGTGCATGCGCACTCGATCGAAGGATTATTCCAAATCTAGTGAAGCTTCGAATCGACGCAATCGGAATCGAAGGAATCGACGACGTAGACGAGAATTAGAAACCGGCGTTCCTAATATCGTTGTTGAAGAGACCGTAGAAGAGATGGCCGACAATCGTTCTATGATGGAATTGCTCCAAGCGCCCACCGAGGGTTATGGAGACGCGATCGTAATTCCCGCTATCGAGGCGGAGAATTTTGAGATCAAAAGCGGAATGCTTTCGTTGATCCAAGCTACGAAGTTTCGAGGTCGTGAAGCCGATAATCCTCACGACCATATTCGAAATTTTGATCGTCTTTTAGCCACGAGCAAGTTTAAGAACGTCGACACCGATGTCGTCAAGCTTATGCTTTTTCCTTACTCGCTCGATGGTGCCGCCAAGGATTGGTACGAGAAAGAGCCACCTAATTCCATTACTACGTGGAAGGATCTCGTTTCCAAGTTCGTTAATTATTTTTTCCCACCGTCTAAGACAACGTTTTTCAAAAACGAGATTACGAAATTTGAGCAAAAATCGAATGAATCTTTTAGAGACGCGTGGGATCGTTTTAAGGAATTGCTTAGGCAATGTCCTCACCATGGTTTTTCCGAGTTGCACCAAATCGATACGTTTTACAACGGTCTTAATTTTCACGAACAAGACTCGTTGAATTCCGCCGCCGGTGGCAACTTTTTGTGTAAGACTCCGAGAGAAGCTTTGATAATTATCGAGAACCGATCCAAGGTTTACCAACTCCGCAATGCACCGAGTGTTGCCAATGTCGCCAATGTTAGTAGTTCTAATCGCGACATTGAGAGAGTTGATGCAAAAGTCGATAAGTTGACGAATGTGTTCACGTCTTATCTCATTGAGATGCAAAAGAAAGACGCTCCCGCTACGGTGAAAGCGGTTGAGGTTTCATGTACGTTTTGTGGTGGACCTCATAATTATTACGAGTATGCGGCTACAGATGGCCAAACGTCTAATGTGAGTGCGTTAAACAACAATTTTTCTAATCAAAATAACGCGGGTCCATCACAACAAGGCAATTATAACCAAGGCAACAATTTTCAAAACCGAAACAATTTTCAAGGAAATAATCAACAAGGAAATTTTTCGAATCAAAATCAAGGAGGTTATAATCAAGGTCGTAACATAACTTGGCAAAATCGAGATAACAATCAAGGAAATAATTTTTCAAGTGGGAATCAAAACAATTTTCAAAGAAGTAATCAAAACCAAGGGAACTTTAATTCAAATCAAAATAGTTCGTCAAACGATTTTCAAAACTACATGAAAACGAATGAGGCTAATATGAGACGATTAGAGGGAGAAATTGGTACTTTGAAAAACGACTTTACAAATACTTTGAAATTGCAAAACACGAAGATTGAGCAAGGGCAAATTGATATAAAAAAGATGTTTTCGGCTATAATGAACAAAGCCTCGGGTTCGTCATCAAGTTCGTTACCTAGTGACACCGTTGCAAATCCGAAAGAACAATGCAAAGCCGCCTCGTCTCGTGAGAAAGGTCGTGTGATTACCCCTAACCTTGAAGGATTCCGTGTTGTTTATCCCTCTCAACCCTCGACTTCTAAGACGTCTTCTTGTTCTAAAGTCGATGGGGTGAACGTGGCGACCAAGGAAAGGAGTGCACACCCTCGTGTACCTCAAATTCCATCCACGGTTCAAAAAGAGAGCTTTGTCGACCTTACCAAAGTAACCCTTGAAGAAACTTGTGCTTCAATCCTTCTTAAAAAACCCAAAAGGCGTATGCCGAGAAAGGAAAAGGATCCGGGCCAATTTCTACTACCTTGTGATTTTTCCGAGATTGAGGGATGTTTAGCCCTTGCCGATTTAGGTGCTAGCATCAATCTTATGCCTCATTCTCTATGGAAATTGATGAGATTGCCTTCGCTTACCCCCACAAACATGACAATCGAGCTTGCAAATTGTACTCCACTTATACCAATTGGAATAGCCGAGGATGTCTATGTTAGGATTGGAAAGTTTGTTTTTCCCGCGGATTTTGTTATATCCGATTACGAGTGTGACCCTAAATGTCCCATTATTTTAGGCCGACCATTCTTATCGACGGCTAGAACCGTAATCGACGTTCACGAGGGGAGACTTACTATGAGATATGGGGATGAGAAAATAGACTTTTTCGCTAGAAAATCCCAAGGATTTTATGAGAATGAAAAAACCGAGGTTTCAAAACCTAATGATTCAAATTCTAATGATTTCAAAATGTTTACTTTAGCGGAAAGAATGAAGCTTGATGCATGTTTTGAAAGAATTAAGAAAAACGGTTTTAAAGATGATGATTTCAATGATAAAGAATACGTGTACCTAATTCAAAAGGGTATGTGTAAATTCATGGATGAAAACTCACTTTGGGATGTTTTTAGCGAAACAAGTGAAACACCAATTCCGAAGGGTGACGTTAATGCCATCACGACAATGACCAAAATGGATTCGTCTTCACCACCTTTGAAGGACCACGTCTTTGAGGCTTCAACTTCTAACTCCATCGAAGTGCCTCCTTTGCCTAGCCCAACACCCGTTGAGGCTAAAGGGTTTATCGACATCGATCCTCTCGTCTTAGAAAAGTCACCTAAGCATAGCCTTAGTGCTTGTAAGTCCATGGTTGTGAGTGCTCACATCGACTCTTTCTTTGACGATGACGATGGCGATTTTGCCGAGCTTGATCACGTACTTCGAAATCCACATGCTATTTTTGATTCTCCTAAGAAGAAACATGTGAAGTACGATGATTATGAGTTTGATCCCGAGATTGAGGAAATCATTGAACGAGAGCTAGCTCTTATGCCTTCACTTCCACCTACGAGTGAGGTCGACCTTTCCAAGATCGAGGATGAACTCAATGAGTTGGAACGTCTTATTTTCGATGACGAACCAACTCATGTGACCACTAAAAATCCCATTCTCGAGGAGTTACCTTATAAACACTCCTCATTTGAGAATGACGTTTACCACATTCGTGAGGATCTAACTTATCAACGATCCCCACAAAAGAATGATGGTTTCGTGCTTGATCGTGATCTTTTCGAGAGAGTTTCTAAGATACTCAAGGAGGGGAATGACAAACCTTGGTTTGACAAACCTATCTTTGATGAGGAAATCGATGAGATCGACGTTCATGAGGATGACGAGTATGTTGACCCCGAGGGGGCGGTGTTCTTTATTGATAAACGTTTTGAGAACTTATATAATCCGCCACCCCCCTCCCGCCAATGACTTAAATGTGAGGATTTTTAGCGCGACTAATTTTCAATTTGACACGCCAAATATTTTCAACATTATTCAATCGGGTTTTCATAAAGAGTTTTTGAACGATGAAAAAGGAAAGGATTTTAAAAATGTTTTAAATGATTTTTCTACATGTTTAACTCCGTCATCACATCGTGTTATGAGTGCTACCACCTCGTCTACTCGTTTTGACGATGGTTGGTGTGGTTTTAGTGTGGGGGAAGCCCCAAATGTTCCCTCACACTTTACCACCGAGGACGAGATTTACGATCCCGGAATTGCTTGTAAAGGGAAATCTCGGTCTTCCGCCGATGCAATAAATGGAAATCGTATCTATTTGCTTGGTGTGAGTCTACCTCGAGTAGCTCATTTTAGTGACTTACCCATTGCCCCACCTTTCTACTTCTTATCTATTTTCTTCTACCCCATTGGGGTTTGTGTTGAAGTAGCGTTGTTTCGTCTTTCATCCGAAAACGAAGACGCCATCTTTGACCCCGGTATACGTTTATCGGGTTTTTAAAGTACTCCATGTACTTTTGGGCCTTGTTCATCATGTAAGCCCCATTAAAAATGACCATACCAAGATTATCCCTAAATGATCACATTTATGGGGATTCGAGTCGAGCTTTTGACTCGGTTATCAAAAACAAGGTGCCTCGTGGGGGATTCTCATGCTTATCCTTGTATATATTATCGCTTTATTAGTTTAATGTAACGAGGGGACTTGTGCTCTTCCAACCTTTGTTTCGTGGTTGTTTGTGATTGTGATTCATTAGGTTCATCGTCATCATTGAAGCCTCTCGTGTTCGTTTTACGTAGCACTCGAGCTTCGATCGTTGCCTTTGGAGATTCCGATATCCGATGATATCCTTTTATGTTCTAACGTTTATCTTAATAGCATAATTCATAAACGGATTTTAGGTTATTCGTTTTACCCTTTCCATGCTCGAGATTAAGCATTCGACTTCGTCTCTAGTATGGGGGTGTTTACACCCCTAGACTCGAAACATTGAGGACAATGTTTAGTTTTAGTATGGGGGGGTGAGTAGATACTTCACCTTGCTTACGTCACCACGCAATCCAATATTCATCATTTTGTTATCGTTTTGTTGCAAATAAGGCTAAAAATGGCCAAATTTTAAAATTTTTCTAGTTTTTCATAAGTGTTTAAGACACGAATGTAGGTTTTCCGATGGTGAGAACGAGAGTAATTTTTGACTCGACCGTACGTGTTGAGCACTTAGCTTCGATTCCTTAACTTTTTTAGGCTAAGTCTCTTAAATGAGGACGAGAAATGATAGAGTTATTTATAAGTCTCGTAATCGTCACGATCTTATGTGTAGTAATTATTAGCTTATTCTCCCCACGCTTTTGCATAAATAATTGTTAATAAATATTGATTTGGCGGTTTAGTCACTATTGTTGGGTTTCTAATTTGTTTTGGTAGCTTCCATGTAATTAAATTGGGAAAACATTAAGGTATCGCCAGCGTCACGGTTTTGAAGTATTGGCACCCGAATAATCGAAAGCTTCACCTAATAATAAGATTTCAAGTGCTCACCTAAATTAAGCAAAAATTTGAAGCTCACAAGGCCGAAAAATCTATGCCCAAATTGAAAGTGAATCAAGCCTTAATCTTCGAAGCTTTAAAGATCCAAAATTCGCTTTAGCGTGAGGATATACGTCTTTGGCTAATAAAACCACCGATGAGGCGGATAATAAAAGGCAAGGCAAGACCGAAGTCATAATAAAAGCTTCATGGCGAAGTTGAATAAAAGATGGAGGTAAACCAAAGATAATAAGGCCCTTCCGTTAGGGGGCGTATAAAAGTCTTGGTAATAAGTCTCATGTTCAAAACCGTTATAAAACCGTGTTTATCGATCCTTCTTGTTGACTTAATTTTTTGACATCGTTGTCTATTGGGATGAATTATTGATTTGATGATTTTGGTTACACCGTTAAGTTTCTATTTTTAGACTTAATCTCTATTCACGCATAAGTCGATGATGTATCCTCGTGATCATTAAGACATAATAAAATATAAGAGATACCAAGTAGGAATAAGGGAGTTTAGGTTCGTAATTAACACTCATGAGATGTGATCGTGTTGCTAACTTATAATAACAATGATCTCGTTACACGCTTAGCATGGAATTGGGTGAAAATCGAGGACGACGAAATTATTTCTAACGAAGCATTCACGTGTTCTTGTTCTATGATCCCAAAAGTCACATTCTCGTGATGAAAACAATACATTATGTCTAAAACACGTGTAGTAGTTTATTTAAATTTATGTTTTCAATAAATGTCGTCATAAAATGAATTTTGGAAGTGCTATGATACTTAATTCTAGCATTGCGTGGGGACACGGCAATGGTTTAGTATGGGGGAGTGATGAGACTGTATTTATACATAGTCTCATCGTCCAAATCGGGATTAAAACGCTTAAAATATCGTCAAAATACCCATATATGTGCTTGTGTTTGTTCATTGTGTATTTTAGGTATGGATATCATGAATTCACCAAATGATCAAAGGAATCAAGCAAAAACGAACACGGGAAACGAAGCCGCACAAAGAACCGGACCCGAATCATGAATTTCCTTTGAAGTCCTTGAAGTTTTGAAGATTGGCAAGAATGGTCCCTCAACTTTGGAAGACTTGTCACTTAATACCCTTGTAAATCTCAAATATTACAATAGGGTCCCTTAAGTTTCAAGAAAATATCATTTATGCCCTTGAAGAATGCATTAAATGCATAAAATGCCCTTGTTCATACTTTTTACCAAACACAAGGACTGAAAGTGTCAACTGAGCAAAGTTATTACAAAGGGAATTAAAGTTAAAGCTGCTAAGAACTTGTTTTGACACAATTGTGAGACATCAGGGGGCAAACTTGGTTAAATGAAACCCATACCCAACTTATACCCAATCTCAGCCCACACCAGCCCACCAAAATCCCATCAACCCGACCCAAACCGGCCCAAGTCAACACCACCCGACAACCTTGTCCACATCACCCCCCACCATCCAACCAGACAACTCCACCTCACCCACTCCTTACACCTCATCTTCCACCCACTAATTAATATATAGTTTATTTTTAAACTATATTAATTAAAACTAAAAACCGGGAAACATTTCCTGTTTAATCACCCTCCCCAAATCATAGACATAAACCCTAATTTCTAATCTGCACAAATCAAAGGGTTATCCCTTGATTAAGTGCAGATTAGTGATTAAGCCTCACACAAAACAAACCCACCTCACAAAACTCCAAACCATCCACCCAAATGGGTCCCCCGTCCTCCCCTGCTTGTTCAAAAATGGCAAAGAAGGTATCTTGCAGTCATCCAACGTTCCAAAGCGTTCTCCTTGGTCCCCAAGGACCAAATAAACATCCAAGATTGAAGACACCAGCTGGCACATCACATGTGAGCTCTTGACCCAAATTTCTTGAAGACTTCAAAGGGCATTGTGGGAATTGCAATGTTTAGGGTTTTGCTTTTCTAGAATAGTCTCTTATAGCTTATAAAAGGAGAAGCCAACATGTGGCATTCCCTTTTGTTCCAGTTTTATTGTATTTTTCTTAATATTAATGAAAATGAATTTTTGAAATTTATGCAATAATTCTGTGTTCCTTTTACTTGTTTTCTAGTTTAGTTGAAAGTTAGTTTAAGAAATTTCCAAGTTTGTTTTTAAACACGTTTCAGAATTTCAGTTTAAGATTTTGTGAAAGATTGTTTTAAAATTTTTGGATAAAGCCTTTTGGGGAAGTGATAGTGGAACCAAAAAGTTTTAATTCAAAGTTTTAAGTGTTATCAAATAATTTTCAGTCATTGGTTTCAAAAGTTTCAAGTAAAAAAAAAAATCAGTTTTTAATTTTTTATTTAGCTTATAAGCTAAAGCAGCTTATTCAATAAGCTTGCTTATGGCTTATTAGCCTTCTCCACAGGTCATAGTGTTTGTTCTATTGTTTTATTGGCAGGTTACAAGATTCCAAGAGCTCCATTTCATTCTTTTCTTAACATTGAAGGTATATTGAGTGTGTTTGGGACTGCTGTGGTCCCCACACTTGTGTTCTCTACTTCAGCTTTTCTCTACTGTTCCTCATAAGCTCTCCATAAGCTTGAAAATACTCATTTGGAAGGCATCAGCCTGAGGTATGGGCTTGAACCCCTCTTGACTGTTTTTCATGCTTTTGATTAAGTGATTATGTGATTTTGTAGATTCTGAGTTATTATGTTTTGTTTGTTGTTTGTTAATGCTTAATTATTAATTATATGCTTGTTTAATTAGGTTAGGATTAGTTTAGACAAGTTTGTTAATCATTTGTTTTGATAATTGTCACTTACTGATTTTAAGGGGGTGTTTGGGGTTGGGATTTAAGCTAAGTAAACTGAAAAGCTTGGGCTTGTAATCTGCCTAGACACACTCTCTTAGCTATTATAGGTTTATTCCTACAAGTAGTTTCAGTATTGTTAGGTTTTAAGAACAAGTGCATACTCATGTCTTGGTTAAATTAGCCAAAATCAGAAAGTGCCCCATCTGCTTAGCTTTAGCTTGATTTTGCCCACCCAATTTGCAAAGCTGTTAGATAATAGGGTAATATAGGATTTTAGATAAGTTTTGAATGATTTGGTGATATTGTGAGCAAGTTTTGGACTGTTAAAAATCGTATTTGAGCACCTAGGGATAAGTTACTGTTCACCAGCAACATTAAAACCATAACAGCAACATCTTGCCCCTTTTTTTTGTGTAATATTTGCTTTTGACTTGTGCTTTTTCTTGCTTGTCTTGACTCCCCACACTCCACTGAGTGTGGGGGTGCCCTTGGATTTGATTAAAACCAACTCAAGCAAAAGTTCTAGGTCAAAACATCACCAGACCTTGAATTTTCATTAACAGTGGGAACTCCTTTCCCACTGCCTTTGAATTTGTTGCCACTGTTTGCACAAAAAGACAGAAAACTAAAAAGGTCAACATCACATCCTAACTTTTTTGTCTTTTGTGGTCTTAAATAGGAGTTAGGATTTAATTCTTTTTTCTATATTTTTCTTTTTTAATTCTTCATTTTTCAGTATAATTTATTTTTATTCTACTGTTCATTTTATAATTTTTAGATTAATTAGCCATTTTAATTACTTTTTAATTAAACTGATTTTGGCATTTAGTGGTAAAAATACATATTTTTCAGATTTAATATTTTTCTTAGAATTAGAATATTATTTTAAGATTTTTAGTTTAAAAATTAGTTACTGTTCACTTTTTAATTATTTTTTATAATTAATTTAGTATAATTAGGGTTTAATTAATAAACTGTTTTGTCTTTTAGTGAAAAATTTTATATTTTGCAAACTTTTTTAATTTTCTACTGTTCACTAGAGTATTTTAGGATTTTTAAAATTGTTAGATTAATTTTGTCATTATTTTATTATTTTCTAGGATTATTTTAACTTAAAAATAGTTTTAAGTGATTTAAAAATAGAAAAATAGTTTTTAAAATTTAAGAAAAATATTTTTTAGTCATTAAATAATATAAGTTAGTTATTAGTTCAATAAATTAATATTTTGGGCATTTTGTTAATTATATTTAATTTTAGGGCTTTAATTAGCATTAAAAATTGAATATTTAATTAATAAAAGGTTTTAAAATATATTTGTTGGATTTTTATTCTTATTTATATTATTTAAGACTTAGATTAATCATTTAATTAGTTTTTAGGTTTTAATTTTTAATTTCGTCACGTTTTACGTATTTACGTTCGCGTTTTACGTTAATTCGTCGTAGTTTAAACGTAGTCGTAACTCGTCTTTAATTTTTCTCTCTTTACACCAAAAACGTCACTAATCCAAACATTGTTATTTTATTAATTGGCATACACAATATACACCTCCTTCGAGAACGAACCCGAATTTATTCGGTTTCACGGTTTTCCTAAATCGTGCAACTTAATACTTGCCACTCATACGCGTTTTTCCTAAAACGTGTACGAAAAACCTACATCACAATACTACTTTTAGGGGGAGCTTGTAACAATATTGAAGATAATTGATTTTGCGTCTTTCTTCCCAAATTTTGTTAAAACTTTCATTAAATCAATTGATATCAAAAATATCGATGGGGTTAATATTTTTAATATGGGGGAGAAAATGTGATTTAATATGAGATTAAGTTTAATACACTGGTTTGACTTAAGTGCCTGCTTATCCCAACATGTTCAAAATATTTTCGAATATCGAAGCACATGTTAATGGGGAGCAAATGGATTTTGTGATCAAAACATTCGTGGTACAAAAGGCTTTGACTTTATAATCACAAGTACTTTGAATGAGTTTCAAAGAAGTTTTCATGGCGACGATTACTTATCCTCAACACACTTAATTCACGACGGTGACGACTGTGGAGATATAAGGATGGTAGGATAGGTCAAGTCCATTGATTCTTCCAAAACCAGAGGAATCTTCCCAAGGACATTTCATAGCTAGAAATAGTAATCCTTCGGAAAGATGGAGAAAGATTGTGAACGTAGCTGAATGTCGACCAAGTACTTAAGTTAGCACTGGAATAATCACAACAAGGTGCTAGTCATGACGTATTGGTAAGCGTTGAAGGGGTTGAAGAATTAAAAAGAATTGTAAAGATAAAGGGTCTAATGACAGAAGCCCTCCTTACAACTTAGGCAGAAACCGGGTCAATACATATGTTGTCGGGATCATTTTAATGATGCTCGGTATTGAAGATAAGATATCATGGACCCAGTGATGCAATGGACAACCTATCCTAGTTAACTCAGATATCTCTCAAAAGGTATTTGTTTTAATCACATGAAGATTAACACATTATCTATCGATTTATTCACTTCGAATAAATTGGTATTGAAAAGGTGGCACTCCTCTCCAGCCTCCAATAACTAAAAATCCAAAGTGCACGATTGATTTTAGAGCTATTCACGATCTCATTATTAGTCTCATTAGGACACTATTTCATTATTCCTTGCTTCTCACACATTGTGAAAAGTAAGAAAGATATTAAGAGCCCTACGCAAAAACTTCATGATCTTGCCTGAACATCAGAGTAATACGTAAGTATTTACAATAAAGATGGAAATCCTTCTTGAGTGATGTGACAACCATGGTTTCGGGGTTCGTCACTTAGACTATAGTTTAGGGTGTTTTGTGCAAATATGTGTTTTTATGTGCTTATGTGTTTATTTTGTGTGTTTAGAGTGAGGTTTGGATATCGTTTATGGGTATATGGTACTCATAAATAAATCGAGGAACGGTTATTTCATGTTCATGAGCTCACAAGGTAGTGACTATGAAATGAGATGGTGTTATTTCGTGGTTTTACGTATACGTATATGTATTATAGAAAATCGTATTTTTACGATTTAAGGTTTAGCATTTAGAGGTCTTGGATGAGGTAATTAGTCACGGGAGTATTTTTCGGGATGGTTTTAAGTCATTTAGGACTTAGTTAATTAGTTTATTTCATATTTCAAGAGTTTTTATAAAACTGTATATGTTACGTCTTTTACGCTATACGCGTAAATTTGACTAGTTTTACGGTTTTGAGGTTCGGGAGGCTTTAGGAGCTGAAATAAATTAAGGGAATTTAAGGTAATAATAATTAATAGTTAAAAGTAATATAATTAAAAAAAGTCGTCCATATGGTGTTTGGGCTTAGATTTGGGCTGACTTAAACTTAAGGAAGGGAAAGGGAGCCCAATTTGAGTCCTAATAGGAAGCCTTTTTAATTTTAACCATAAATAAGACTCCATATGACCAAAAAAACGAACTTAGACTTCCCCAAACCAAATCTCAGTCGTTTGTATCAATGGAGGAGCAAGAAAACCCAATAATTCAATTAGGGTTTAAGGTACACACTAAAACTATGTCAACTAACGTTTAATTTACGTATATGTAACCTAATATGATGGATTAGGGTTAAGATTCATAAATTTTTATTAGGGTTTGTTAAGGACCTGTAATTAATGAGGTCATTAATGGGTTTTTATCATTCGAAATCATTTTTAGGTTTTAAATAGGGTTATGTATGATTAATTAGGGTTTAATCATGTTTAAATCGTTTTTAAAAACTGGGCAGAATTTTAAGCTTATTGTTTTGATCATATCTAGAGTTCTAGAAACATTCATTAATCGAACAAAGTATCCCTGAAAAGATATTTGAGTTAGATTTTGAATGCAAGAAACGAGGAATAAATTGGAGGTCGGGAAGTGGGTCAAAAACAGGTTACAACAGTCGGAGGTCAAAACAGTTTTAAAATCAGTCGGGTTTAAATTAATGTTTTAAGATATTTAGGGTACTTAGGAGTATAATTGTACCTTCAAACGAACATGATACTTAGATTATATGTTAAATAAAAGATATGGAGGAGGGCTAAACAAATGAGTGAGGGTAAGACCCTCTGATCATAACAAACTTTTCATATAATCAAAATCAGTGAACTCTGGATAGGTAAAAGTATATATATATATATATATATATATATATATATATATATATATATATATATATATATATATATATATATATATATATATATATATATATATATATATATATATATATATATATATATATATAGAGGCTTTAACAGTATCTTTAAAGTTGAGGCCAAATGTGAGAGTTAGCTAAAACATGTAAGGGCATAGTGTTTCTTTTACAGGGCATGTGATTCTGGTTAAGGGGGTGTTCGACCCATAGTTTGAAGTATGAAAAAGGGGACTGTTTTGGGTTAAATGTTAACGGGGCGAGTTATGAACTAAACTAAGTTAAGGGCTTTATAGAGGGATGTAATAAGATGCATATGACATATCAATGGGGTTAAGTGGTAGGATAAGGTTATATATCCATCATAGATTGATGAGCCATTTTGGTATGTGGTTCATGTCTTGATTGTATACGTTTGTGTGTTAAGATTTTTGCTAGAGCACGGATACTTGGAGAAGCTTGTTCAGGTGAGTTTCATAGTCCCATGTATTTCCAGATCGGATGGAAGAGACACTCTATGGTTTTGTAACTAATATTGTGAATGTTTTTATGGTTTATGATGGACTTGTGTGTGCACTTATGTGATTGACTGCTAGGTGATTCTTGATTGGGTTTATGATTTGGATCGGGGGACACGTGTCGTCTCAATTATTGTGGTTTGACTTGGTACAAATGGGATGTTGACCAAGCGGGGCCTTGGGATTAGTTCATAGGTGTATGGGCGCCTATGGGACCATGGTTATTGGTAAGGCTTGGAGCCTTGGAATTATGGTTATTGGTAAGGCTTGGAGCCTTGGATTTGTGGTGACTGATTAATCTTGAATGCTAGTTGTTAATACATAATTGTAGCACATTGTCCATATGTTCTTTTGTTAATGGTTGTTATTCATAGCTTATAATTGATTTGGAGTTGGAGTCTAAACCTATGACTCTCACCAACTTTATGTTGACGTGTTTTAGTGTCTCTTTCAGGTGAGAATGTGGTTAAGTGTGAGAATAAGAGTGGCTAGCTGGGAGGCTTAGGATTGCATTGGAGGAACCCCCTTTCCTCTTAGTCTTTACTTATGTTTGAATAAGTGATACTTTGTAGACACCTATATGTTTGTATTTGTTAATTGTATGTCTTTGGTAAGAGGTAGACATGTTACCTACTTACCTAGACGCATGCATTATTTGTTATATCTTCATGACATTGTGTCACCATGTATGATATTTCCATTTAATTTAGTTATCTCTATAGACACGCTATTGTTGTGATGATATCCATACGTCGCGCCCCATATTCCGTCATGGTGGGGTGTGACAGAATGGTATCAGAGACAATGGTTATAGAGAATTAGGTTGCCTAGTCTAGTAGCCTAGTCTATAGCTTAAGGGTCCATGTATGTAAGTGTCATAGGGTATGTGTGCATTATAGTATATGGAGTGCTTAAGTGTTAATTTCGTTTTGGATATTTATTTACTTTCATACTTACTTATTGAGATATAGTATATGTAAGTATATTCATTTATTTTCTATTGATGCGACGTATGAACCGGAAGTGTAGGAACCTATTTAGTGTTACCCATGTCGCGTAGAAGAAGAGGCGCGCTAGGTAATAATAGGATAGTACCGATGTTGAGTCTGCGACTAGTAGTAGATTCGAATTTCGCCTGAATGGTTATGGTCATTTTTTTTAATGTTGGATATTTTGCTGTTATTGATTTGTTTTGGTGATTGAGCCTCGAGTTATGAATGAAGTTAGGGTTGACGTATGAGATTTTCTTTTTTTACCTATACGGTATATATATAGAGTGTATTTTATGTGGTATATATATGGTAGACTTATATGTTCCGTGTAGTACTAATTTCTTATAAGTGTTGTCATAGGAGGGAGTACATGGGTGAAAGGGGACATCTATAATTATGGAGGCCTACGTAATTATATATGTGCCACAACACTGATGGACTTCCAAGTATGGTTGCATGAAAAAAGGGTTAGTACATGCTTGTATATGATGAGATCTGTATTTTGGGTATTTGTAAACAATATGGTTTTATGTAATGGTTGCCTATGATATGGCTATGGTTTTTTTTGTTATATGTTTTGGGTTATAGTCGTGTTGTGGGATTATGGGGTCACACGATATGGTTTGGTTTTGGTGATGGGTTTTATGCCTTTTTGTGGCATGGTGAAATGGTGAGATTATGATTACTCGTATGGAAAAACGAGTGTATGACGCGATTGATTTACTTGACATGTATGATAACGAGTATGTTTTGAGAGATTTAATAGGTATATATATACGGATGTATATATACTAGTAGATGTTATGTTATGATATACGGTCGTTCAATAGTTATTGTAACTTGAACGTACCTAGTGTTCTCTCATGTTTAAACAGTTTATTAGTGTTGGAGTTTGATGGAGTTCCAACGACGTTTTGAATCTTTTGAAGTGTGTCTACATTCGAGTATGTATTTTAATTAATGAGAACTACCAAATTTTCTTGCAAAAGAGTCTAGCTAATTAATGGAAAATACTTTTAAAAATATTTTGTAAGTGTACGGTATGATATCCTGACTTACATATCTTTTCTTTAAGTTTATTGGTAATAAGTAAAAAACAAATCTTGACAATGAATGGATTGGTTTTCTAGGTAACATGTGATGGTACATATAAAGGGTAAAGAAATTTTACGATAATTTTCTTAAAAGTGGAGTTAAAATTTTAGAAGTATTTAAATAGACGGAAAAAGTAAAAAGGAAGATTTTATTAATAATGAGAATAATAACACCACACCTTGTAAACGTGTAATAGTTAGTCATAGCAAGCCTAAATGGATTATATAAAATAATTATAATATAGAATAAAATGAATAAAAATACCATATTTTATAAACATGTATTGGTTTCATAATAACATGTGAAATGAGTTTAATGTGAGTAAACAAGATAATGGTTAGAATAACGTTATACTATACTAACTAGTGGATACCTTTGATAAAATAATGAAGATAAAAGATGAATTTATTGTTAAAGGAGATGATAGATAAACTGAGTTTTAGTACACTAACTAAGTTATGCCCTTTGATAGTAACAAAGATGGTAAAATATGACTATGATTTTATTTATTGGTGTTAAAATATGGTCCTAATGTGAAGTAACTAACTGACATGAAAATTTATAGTTTTCTAAGACATTGAAATTTGGTAATACAAATCGTGATGAGTCTATCTTTTGTTGTTGGCGCACTCCATTGATCTTTCAGATTACATCGTTTTGTTTTCAGTTGTTTTGGCTAGGGTTCGTTTAACACCCCCAATTTACATTGCGCAACGGAAATAGACAATTGGGTGTTATTCACAAACTTCATTTCACAAACTCTTTATACGACCTAAAAACAGTATATTTAGAAATATAATAAGAAATAATTTAAATCAGTGTCTAAAACCTTCGATACCAAGTAAAATTAGTTTAAAAATATATCAGAGTAGCGTACATGTTCCCCTAGGATCTTAACAAATCGACAATCTTTTTACCAAAATACTTGACCGTATACTATAAATTTATGACAAAAGGGAAAGAAATCTGTTTTAGACCAAATTACTACAAAAGCAATCCCGCAATCCTTCTCCAGCAAGCTTCGCAATTCATCAACTTCAAGTACCTGAAATACATGCTTAAAATCATCAACACAAAGGTTGAGCAATTCTATAGGTTTAACAAAACATAATTGAACACATCGTAAAAATCATTCACAATTGTTTAATAGAATTGTGGCCATACAATCTATTAATCAGGCATTTCATCTTATAGCAATAGCTAATGAATTGTATTAAGCTCATGACACCGACCCCTTAACTTAGTCACCCACGCCAAATGCCAGCATGACTATAAAAATTCCAGTGCCCCTACTAGGGTATCAATTGCAAGAATACCAATTCTCATTCTCGTAAAATTATCCTTCCCAGAAGTTACTCAGCGTAATGCCCTGGTCTCAGATAGGGTCGTCAGCCCAATAGTACTATCATTAGAATAAGCGGCTATTCCCAACTTACAACATCAAGTTTAAAGATAGTTAACGGCTCATGAATTTAGGGACGTTTGCAATTTAGGTACTTATACAATTCAAATCAACAAAGGCAACATTCGGGTCCAACAATTACTCATGACATGTGTTTATTTTACTTCAAATAGCATGTATCCTCCTCGTGGGTTTTAAAATCATTAAAACAAGTAGAAAGCGAGGCTATAGACTCACCTGAAGTATTAACAGTAGTATGACTACTTTCAACGATCGATGATGCCCGGCGAACATGAAATTCACAATCTATCAAAACAAAACGCGTGCCTTTAATAATTTATCCAAATAATATTTCATACTTAATAAAACGAAATAAATATCTCAAAGTCAAAATCAAACTCACACCATACACAATTTAGTAATTCCTTCTTACGTATAATTTTATACTTTTATTCTTTCAAAAACTGTCGATAAATATATGTTAATCGTCCAAACCGTTTTCCTTACTTAAACACGTCAATAGCTTACGATACTAATCATAAAATGCACTTACTATATATAGAAACACCTCCCAAAAGTTGGTTAAAAGATTTTACTTTTAAAGTTCCCTGTCCGACTCATCTTCGAACTACAAAAACCAGACAGTTTTACGTCAACAACTCATATAGTCTTTTTAACTCGTTTATTTTACTCCGTTTACAAAACCGACACTTAACTTTGAAAATAAACTCATCATCCTCATATTTAAAACTTAACATCAGTACTTGACACATTTCAAAATCCTTTTTATAGTCCCCGAGATTCGATCCAAATATCGACAACAATTATATATTGTGCCGATACTCGTCTGCCGGTACACGAATAATCAAACTAACGTAACTTTTCGCTTGTTTGGAGCTAGAAGCTCTACCTTATACCAAATCGAAGCTTAACACATCCTCTACAACAATATCTAGTTATTTCATACCAAACTCAAACTCATATTTTCTGAAAATTACCTTTAATAATCTGTTCAAAAATACCCTTTTAAAAATCATTCAAAATCAATTTTTCACCACATTTTAACATCAATTTTAGCACTATAATCATCCAAATACTACTACTTTCAATTCTAACATGCTAAATCATCCTATATGAACAAATCAAATAAAACCCAACTAAAAATTTTAACATGTAACCATCAAAAATAATATATAACAAGATAAACACCTACATACAACAATAATTTAAGATCAAAATACAAGATTTTTCATCAAAATTGGGTTTTACAAAAATGTTCTTGCATGTGGGAAATTTCATACCAATGTGTAGAAATTGATGAAACTAAGATGGGTCTTTGATTAGGATTAAGAGATTCAAGTTAAATTTTTGTGAAATGGTGGTTTTAGGTGGTGGAGGGGTGACGGAAATTATGAGGGAGAGGGGAGGAGAGATGAATTTTTGGTGAGTGGAAGATTGTATGTGTTTTTGTTATTAATTTTTCTTTTTATATGGAAAAAGTCTAAGGTAGTTTTTGCCAATTGTGATTCTTGTGGACCAAAATACAAACACTTGGTTAAAAAGCAAGAAATGACTATTAGTCACTTTTGAAAATATTTACGGGTCTCGGGTTTCATAAAAATACTTCTCAAAACTTAAAACGCACACAAAATATGATATTATATAGTCCTGGCATGTCTTAATACGACATTAAAAATAAAAACGTCAAAATATTAAACATCAACATGTCTAAAATAAAACGTAAAATTTTGGGCATCCGTTGATATCGTCATCACTAATAATCCTCGCAACTCGTGAAAACGTAAAAATATAACTTTCAATCATTCGTCCAAATCAAATCACTAATCGTCATGACAATCAACCTCGTCAAAAATTTCAAAAATATACGTAAAATATAATTAAATAATGACCACGGGTTTGGGTTGTGACATCCTACCCTCCTAAAAGAGAGCGACGTCCCGGCGCTCAACCCACCTCACACTCGCACTTCCTCACTTCTAGAGTCAATGTGACCTCTTATCCTCAAGAGATACTCACGTCTTTCACACCAGTTCAACTCAATCCTTATGATATCACCATATCCACAAATATTACTACATTTCAACTTCCAAATTTCATCTTCTATTATGATAATATTCCTTCATCATTCATACACCTTGTGACAATCCGTCAATTTATGGTTGATATTTTATTCTCAATATTTATTTAAAAATATTATTTTAATGTTATAATATGAACTCACTTATTTTTGGGAAGAAATTTTGATTTACGTCTTGAAGTAGCATCGACTACGTCTAAACCGGAGGATTCTACGTTACGTGCTTACGTTTACATACACCGTTTTGGTGACAGTCCGACATTTCAGGAAATAAATTTATCCGTGAATATTATTTTGGAATTTTAAATTTGTGTTGGTTCATAAACTCACAAATTTACGAGAAGAGATTAGGACGTACGATTTTAATTTAACGTCCTTTACGACTAAACCGGAAACCCTAGGTTTACGTATTTACGTTTTTGAACTCCGTTTTTGATGAGACAATTTTTATTAGATTCGTTTTGTGCCGTTGATTCATAATTTATAAAAACGTTTTTCGTAAAATGACCCGAGGGCACGCAAATCGAGGAAACTAGAATCGAAAAATACCCGTAAATTAGTGGGATGAGACAAGTATACACTTGTCCCACCCCACTATATGGGAAGGCTACAAAGACACCACATCATAAGATGTGGCAAACTTGTAGCTAACAAACTAACACTTGTTAGCTAAAGCTTAACAAGTAAGCTACACATACCACCAAACCACAAAACCACTTCACTAAACCATTTCTCCATTTCCATCCATACAAACCACCACAACTTTCTCTCTTTCCTCCCCAAAATTCGTCCAATATTCATCAATAAACACCCTCATTTGATCAATTTTAACCATGAAATCATGTGTTATTCACACATATGATGATGCCCTTTTAAAGCTCTATAGATTGCTGGTGATTTTAACATCTAGAAAGAAGTTTTCAAAGGAGTCAAGGGCTGATTTTACACAAGATGATTCTTGAAGATAGGTGATCTTGAAGTTGATAATGGTATATCACAAGTTTTGCCATCAAAATCCAAGCCTTGTTCATCAACCTCACATTTTCATCACTATGGTGGTATAAGGATCATTCTTCCCATCCTTCTTTTTATTTTTATTATGTAATCATGTATTTTCTTTCCTATTGTATATTTATATGATGAATATATGATGATAAAAGTATTGTGTGGGGATTTGGTGTTGATAAACATGGGTAAAAAGATGAAAAACTATATGTAAAAATGGTTAATCTTGTTTAATTTAGTAGGCTGTATAAAAACAGTAAATAACCATATGATGAACTGATAAAATGGTATAGATGAATTAATATACAGTGAGTATTGAGACTTGTACACATGTGAGAGTTGGCCATGCAATGGAATCATAAAAATGAGTGAGATATGATCAAAACAAGTTTAGAGTGCAAATCTGAGTACACTGTTTTGGACGAATTTTATAAAATACTTAAAGGTTGATTCATCAGTAGCTATAAAGGAATAAAATGAAGCACATATCATTTAGTTTCTGTGATAAAAATTTGGGGTTCTATCTCCATGTAGAACTCTAGATATGATCATTTTAGTAAACTATATTTTTTGGACTGATTTTGTGAAATTAATGTTTAATATTATTATATAAGCACTCAAACTAATATAGTATAAAATGTGAATTAAAACCCACTAACTTATATATTTCATTTATATAAAAATACATAAGGATAAATAAATGGAAATTATATAAAAATGGTAGTTTGGTAAGTTTTATAAGTTATAAAAACTATATACTAAGTTTTACGTCTTTTCGGCTAAAACGGAAAGATTAACGTTTTTGTTAAATAAAACTTAGACGGTTGGACCCGTCTAATGTAAACTTTTATAAACTCACATACTGATATATAAACATATATAACAAGTTAAAATCGATACAACCCGAGATTTACAATATATAGACATTAACGGGCCAAAGTAGCCTTCATGGACAATAAACCCGACTAATTTGGTAAAACACTTATAAACTTATATATTGGGCTTAACCCATTTGGGCCCAACATATAAAGTATAATACTGATAATAAAAGTATAATTGGGCTAATGAATAGTATTCGGCTTGTAATAGGCCCATTGGACTTTAAAATGTAAACAAGTTGAACTAGTGTAACTAGTCTTGAAAATTACCAACACATAAACACTATAATGAATGAGTAAAGACGTATAAACCCACTTGATCAACATCATATATATAAAATCATCATATGTATACATAATTATTATTTTGATAAAGTCATTGGACAAGAGTCTAAGACGAGTATTATTTGTCTAGGTTTCCGTGATTGAAGCACGTACCGTACATCCGAATCGCCGATAACCGCCTTCCCACATCAACGTGAGTTCATAGCCTCGCACTCTTTTAAATGTTTTTATGAAATGTTTTATAAAACCGCGAGGGAGATAACATGTTAGTTTTTATAAAATAGGACACCATTTGTCCCGATTATTTGTTTATTGATTTAGACCCGAATGATTGTATGACCCGATGAATGAATATATGACCCGATAAATGAAATGAAATGGATTATTAAAGTTAGGTTATGTCACTAAAAGTCCCATTAGCATGAATTGTGAACTACCGGGATTTGGTAGACGCTTATGCATATAATAGTACTATTTGGGGACGATCACCCCAGTTCGCGCCTTGACGTTTGATCCCCGTCGTGCCACATTGATTGGTAAGCGAATTTATGTATGAGAAGATTTACACAAGCGTGATTATTGTGACGACACGCTAATTTAGATGGGAAAATGAGTTTCGGGCTAGCTACCCGTTTTTTGGTTTAGTGAGGTAACAATGTCATGCGGCTTGTAATAATCCAATTAACGAAATACTGCTTTATGCATTGAATTACGATATATTGCCTGACTAGCAATACGGGGTCTTATTATTGATTTTATGTTCGTGTTTTGGTTTTTCATAACCATATACATATAACGGTTTTTATTTAACTTTATACAACGTTATAAAACGTATTGTATAATGTTTTTAACGACAATGGTTCGTATAATGATTTTGAAGGCGAAAGCCTATATTATGATTTTGATAAGGATTTGTATAAAATGACTTTGGCTATTTTATGGCCTATTACAATGATTTGTACAACATAATTTTCGGTAATAATTTTATACCGATGTTATATTGATGGAAATTATCAAACTCTATGAATTCACTCGGCGTTATCGCTGACCTTTTCTTTTAACATGTTTTATCTCAGGTACTTGAAGGTAATTCTCGGGAAGACAACAAGAATTCATGGCCCGCACTTAAATAATAATTTCCATTCAAATTCTTTGTAAAACTTGTATGAAATACAATGACTTGGGACCTATGTAAATTTGATATTTATGAATGGAAATGCTTTATTACTAAACTACGCGATTCTTAAGCGTTGTCTATGATGTGAGTAATGTGCTATCCCGTAACACCAACGATTCTTCCGCTGTATTGAGTTGTATAAATTTGGGGGTGTTACAGTTTGGTACCAGAGCTCTCGTTATAGAGAACGAAAGATTTTTAAAACTAAGGTTTTGAATAAAACATTTCAAAATCTTTTAACTATAAACATTTTCCTAAAACTGTCTAAAAATCTTTTGACTATAACGGTGCCGAAGAATTCCCGAGTTACCGACAAGGCCAGACTGAGAAGTGTTATTTTAATATATATATATATATATATATATATATATATATATATATATATATATATATATATATATATATATATATATATATATATATATATATATATATATATATATATATATATATATGATGTAATTTGATTACATGATTGTTTAATGATTATTTTAATATTTATACGAGGTATTTATACGACGTAGATTGTCACAAGGAACCCTAAATCCCCTAGTAAATTAACCGAAGCTATTCCCGTAGGAATTCTAGCTATTCTTGATCTAAACCAAGTTGCGGATATTTATGATCCCAACAAAATGGTTAATATTCGTAGAAATGTTGATATTAGTTGATTGTTATATTAAAGAAGAATTGGCTAGATTATATCTGATATCGATGTCATGACGATTTTTCCCTATAGAGTGGAGTTTGACAAAACGTTACCACCTAGAAAGATGTCATCTGATTCGTTGTCATCCAATTCTTAAATTGAAATCGAAAGGGTGAATGTTGCACTTGAGGCTGTCATTGGAACCATTACCCAAAAGCCTCATGCCACTAGTACCTTTCCGAGAAATCTAATTGAATGATCGAGTCATTTTAGACTAGTGACTCATTTGATAACGATTGTTGTAGGAGCTATAGGATTGGAAATTAAGTGTTGTTGACATCGAACTTTTATTTCCCTATTAAGGTCTAAGAATAAAGATTGAAAGTATTGGAGAATGAAGTAGGATATCGCATTGAGTATGATTTGGCTGAAACTTGAATAAAGTAAAATTTAACCCGTATGGAATATGAGATTGATAAGAGGAAGTCTTTAAGTTATGTGATTGAATTGTAAGGTTTTAAATGATTGTTGGTTCGTGTTAAGGGTTGTTCCTAGGCCATTGTCCACTAACGAGGATGCTCAGTGTCCAAGAAATAAATTGAAGAAATCCCCTTCTGAAATTAGGACCGATGGATCTTTCGGGACATGTGGAACACCTAATGACTCTTGTAGATTAGTATTCATTGTGGTATCTTTTAAAAATAATCCCTAACTTAACTGAGACATCAGTTGGTAGGATGAGTTCTTGGAATTGTATGACATAGTGACACGTAATGTGTTACGGTACAATTTTGACTTGTTTGTGATTAATGAAAAGACTACCTTTGATTGCTAAATTCTACATGTATCGTTGTTATCTATCTTATATTGCTTCATCCTAATGTTCGCATTAGTGATGCAACCATTGAACAAGTACTCATCTCGATTTGAGTTACGTTGTGGATTATTCTTTTTGAGTGCCATCGAGGTCATGAACCTCATGATTATTTGGCTAAGCTCATTTCCTATCATATTGTAGTTAGTTCTTGGTGAACAACTCTTCATCACTCTTTTGCAGATTACTCATTGTTTTATAAGATACAATAGTATCCCTTGAGAAAAATTGAATTTTCATCACCATAAGGATTATTTAAAGTGAGATTTATAGATAATCGTTATCGAAATGAAGTTATTTATGAAACACCTTGGAAAACTAAATTGTTTTCATAACAAAGAAAATCTTTGTAAATTTATTTTTTATTCTTATTTAAGGATTAAGCAATGTTTTTATTACAAACATGATGATAAAATTTTGACGAACTGAGTATTGCATCGTTAATCTTGAAATTGTATATAGTTGCTCGCCTACATACAATTTGGAAGTGACCATGCAAGGCTGATTAGTAGTCACCATGAAATTATTAATAAACACTAAATTTTCTTTGAAGATTGTGAAAGATTAAATTTTATGAGATCTGCAAGAAGTGAAAAATAGGGACATATTGATAGGGACACCTACATATGTGCCCGTACTATTTATTCTTCTGAGTCGAATTTACTCATCTGTGGAATTTGTCTTATTTGACAAATTGATATTCCTTTCTTGTCCAATTCTCCCGTGGTGAGATTCTTTGGAAAAGTATCTGATTACCGAGTGTTGATACCCGATTGGATGTATTGACGTTCCTATCATTTCTTTTGATTAGATTTCATTTGAATGACCTGGGTAACGATCCGAGGAGCTTTCGAATGCGTACTCAAATTATGAAAACATGGGATATATTCATATTCATTAAATGTTTTCGTCTATATCTGATTTTAAATTCTCTCCCGTAGATTATGCGTTGACCTTACTCTTTTAAGGTTAGTTATGTCTCCAGATATCCTTGAACTTGTGAAGGATTATGAGTTATTATTAGTCTTTTTAGAAATTCACATCTTATCGACGACAATGAAACTGGAAAGTTAATAGTGCCAGTAGAATGGATTGATTGATTATGACATGACGACATTGTCTTAATTGATGGGAACTCGAATAGAATTCCCCTAAATAATAAGATGTTGATTATCAAAAGTGATCTAAATAATTCTTGATGGATGACCATATCCTGCATTTAGACTTGAAATTATACCGTGAATGGTTGTGAATTAGTCATAGATATAATAATCTAGAAAGAACCTAATATGAATATATTAAAAGATGTTCCTACTATCTGAAACTTTAGGAGGTATTTGCTGGTGAATTACCTAGACTTTTGCCATTAAGGCAGGATGAATTTGGTATTGATTATATTCTTGGTGTTGCACCTGTGGCGTGTGCACTGTACGACAACACCATCTGAATTAAAAGAATTATCGTGCAACTGAGCTAGTTGTCAGAGAAAGCTTTTATTCTACCAAGCTCGTCATCATGAAGAGCTATGGTGTTATCATTCCTTATGTTTATTGATTATCGTAAACTAAGTAAATTGACGATTAAAATCTATATCCACTGCCCAAGATGATAGATTTGTTCGATCATTTACAAGGTTCTAGCGTATGTTTTAAAAATTTGATCCACGGCATGGTTATCATCAACTTCGCATCCGCGAAAAAGATTATCTATTCCAATCACTACATCCGAGACTCGTAATAAATATTATGAGTTCATGTTATGTTGTTTGGATTGACTAATGCACATGTAGCATCCATAAATTTGGTGAATCACGTGTGTAGGCTGTAATTTGATAAATTCATGCTTGTGATCATTAAGAACCATCTGTTTGTTTATAAGAATAAGAAGGAGTTAATAATTATTTATAGACTGCCCTGAATTGACCGAGTAATGAAAAATTTGTACCTTAAATAATTAACATGTAATTTAAGGCTTAATCCTTTATATTAGTTGATCGTGTGATTAATAGAAAATGGAATATATTGACTCTTTAAAAAAAATTAAGAACCCTTTTAAGACTTTGGGTTTTACCAAAAAGCTAGTGCAAATATGTTTTGACAAATGTTTTAACAAAGGATTTTTAAGGAATCATTCCTTATAACTAAATCATTTAACTAAACTCCTGTTTAGGGGTAAATGTTTGTGCGTAACTCAAAACAACCTAAAAGGGATTGAGGAAAACATTTAATGACTTGGAATTTGAAACGACTTGGAATTTGAAACGCAAATTTCTGCTTTTCAACTAAGAAAATTTTTGACCAAAGTATAAACAAAGATTTTTCGAACATTTACGGATATCATTAATTATTTTAATTATTTTAGATAAATCAACAAAAATGTTGTTAATTTAATTCAAATTTATTTTGAACACTTTTATAAAATTGGTCGAACTGAGAAAATTTAAAACTTTTACGTTTACATTTCATAAAATTAATTATTTATTATTTAATTACTTGTAATAATTATAGACGCTTTAGACGCCAGACTGAGCAAAACTGATAAAAATGATAGATGAGACAAAATTAAGACTTATAAAATATGAAGAAAGAAAGAAATTCTGAGTGAATTTTGGTTATGATAATTATTTCACCAGGAAAGGTGAATATAGATACTGACGCATTACGTAAAAAGGATAAAGAATAAATTAGGATGTGTTCCTTGATAATGACTGTGCAAAATAAATTGCCGAGCAATTTAAAATATAGCTGATACTTGTAAAAAGAATAATATAGATAAAAAAAGGGTTCGCGACTAATGTGAACCATTAGAATTGAGAAGCCTATGGCGTTAAATGCTTTTAAAGACCACTTGTGGTTGCCCAAATATGGAGATTTTGAGATTTAGTTATGTTGGAATCTTATAAGTTTAAGTATTCTATTTACATCAATCCTGATCTAATGTATCTTTATCTGAAGAAGTTGTACTAATGGAAAGTTATGAAGGCAGACATCGCCTCATACATTAGTAAACGTCTAACTATTGCAAAGGTCATCATCTGAATTTGATTCGATTTGGGTCATCGTCGACAGACTGACCAAATCTGCTAATATCATACCTGTTAATGATAGATTCTTGATGAAGAAATTGACTCTTTTGTATTTAAAGGAGTTGTGTAAACATGGTGTGCCTGTATCGATCATCTCTATCAAGATCCTCGATTTGCATCGAATTTCTAGAGATTTGCTTAGAAGTCATTGGGAACGAACCTTGATGAGAGTACTATTTACCACCCCAATCGAAGGGACGAGGCAAAGTAACGATACAAAACACTAGAAGTCTTGTGTTATGCTTGAATAATTGACCTTTGGTAATAAACCGTATAATCGTTTTCATTTGGAGAGATTATCATTGAAAACTATCGTATTAGGATCAAGATCGAATCTTGTGAGGATATACATTAGAGCATCTGTAAGCGGGAGTTGAGATAAAGACACCCGACATACACCCATTGTGAGTTGGACATGTCTTTTAGGTTTGAGGTTTCCTATGATGGCGAACCTAACCTTACAAAATACTCGACCCGCGAGACCTGAAATGATTGTTGAAACTAGGATCTGATTATTGACTGCCGGTAGTAGGCAGGAGGTTATGTGAATATGAAATGTAGATCTTGAAGTGCCAGATGGGTAGCGAAGTTGTTCCAAAAATTTTCACCTTGGAAAAATGAATAGATGATCTGAAAGATCATGGGATATAAGTCCCCGTAGTCTGGGACCATTGAGATGATGTAAAAGATTGGTTTGAAAGGCATATAAGGTGGATCTACCCTAGGACTTCAAGAGTTGCGTGAATTATGTTTCGTATATCGAACTTGATAAAATATCTATCAAGTGAAAATCTGATTGTTTCTTAGTAAAGTTTAGATCGGCGAAAATTTGCATTCATCAGAAACCCGTGAACATCATGGATAGAGAAAGTAAGTCAACATTAAGCCTGATCTTATTCCCGTAGTTATGTTTGATGAAACTCGCGTATTTTAATGATTACACTTGTGAGATAAGACCGAATGTGGAGGAAATACCCACATGGCTTTAACTCTATAAGAAGCGAGTAGTAAGATAAGATGATCTTTGAGGACAAAGATCCTGTTTAGGGGTAATCTGTGACAATCCGTCAATTTATGGTTGATATTTTATTCTCTATTTATTTAAAAACATTATTTTAATGTTATAATATGAACTCACTTATTTTTGGGAAGAAATTTGGATTTACGTCTTGAAGTAGCATCGACTACGTCTAAACCGGAGGATTCTACGTTACGTGCTTACGTTTACATACACCGTTTTGGTGACAGTCCGACATTTCAGGAAATAAATTTATCCGTGAATATTATTTTGGAATTTTAAATTTGTGTTGGTTCATAAACTCAAAAATTTACGAGAAGAGATTAGGACTTACGATTTTAATTTAACGTCCTTTACGACTAAACCGGAAACCCTAGGTTTACGTATTTACGTTTTTGAACTCCGTTTTTTATGAGACAATTTTTATTAGATTCGTTTTGTGCCGTTGATTCATAATTTATAAAAACGTTTTTCGTAAAACGACCCGAGGGCACGCAAATCGAGGAAACTAGAATCGAGGAATACCCGTAAATTAGTGGAATGAGACAAGTATACACTTGTCCCACCCCACTATATGGGAAGGCTACAAAGACACCACATCATAAGATGTGGCAAACTTGTAGCTAACAAGCTAACACTTGTTAGCTAAAGCTTAACAAGTAAGCTACACATACCACCAAACCACAAAACCACTTCAGTAAACCATTTCTCCATTTCCATCCATGCAAACCACCACAACTTTCTCTCTTTCCTCCCCAAAATTCGTCCAATATTCATCAATAAACACCCTCATTTGATTAATTTTCACCATGAAATCATGTGTTATTCACACATATGATGAAGCCCTTTTAAAGCTCTATAGATTGGTGGTGATTTTAACATCTAGAAAGAAGTTTTCAAAGGAGTCAAGGGCTGATTTTCCACAAGATGATTCACGAAGATAGGTGATCTTGACGTTGATAATGGTATATCACAAGTTTTGCCATCATTATCCAAGCCTTGTTCATCAACCTCACATTTTCATCACTATGGTGGTATAAGGATCATTCTTCCCATCCTTCTTTTTATTTTGATTATGTAATCATGTATTTTCTTTCCTATTGTATATTTATATGATGAATATATGATGATAAAAGTATTGTGTGGGGATTTGGTGTTGATAAACATGGGTAAAAAGATGAAAAACTATATGTAAAAATGGTTAATCTTGCTTAATTTAGTAGGCTGTATAAAAACAGTAAATAACCATATGATGAACTGATAAAATGGTATAGATGAATTGATATACAGTGATTATTGAGACTTGTACACATGTGAGAGTTGGCCATGCAATGGAATCATAAAAATGAGTGAGATATGATCAAAACAAGTTTAGAGTGCAAATCTGAGTACACTGTTTTGGACGAATTTTATAAAATATTTAAAGGTTGATTCATCAGTAGCTATAAAGGAATAAAATGAAACACATATCATTTAGTTTCTGTGATAAAAATTTGGGGTTCTATCTCCATGTAGAACTCTAGATATGATCATTTTAGTAAACTAGATTTTTAGGACTGATTTTGTGAAATTAATGTTTAATATTATTATATAAGCACTCAAACTAATATAGTATAAAATGTGAATTAAAACCCACTAACTTATATATTTCATTTATATAAAAATACATAAGGATAAATAAATTTAAATTATATAAAAATGGTAGTTTGGTAAGTTTTATAAGTTATAAAAACTATATACTAAGTTTTACGTCTTTTCGGCTAAAACGGAAAGATTAACGTTTTTGTTAAATAAAACTTAGACGGTTGGACCCGTCTAATGTAAACTTTTATAAACTCACATACTGATATATAAACATATATAACAAGTAAAAATCGATAAAACCGAGATTTACAACATATAGACATTAACGGGCCAAAGTAGCCTTCATGGACAATAAACCCGACTAATTTGGTAAAACACTTATAAACTTATTTATTGGGCTTAACCCATTTTGGCCCAACATATAAAGTATAATACTGATAATAAAAGTATAATTGGGCTAATGAATAGTATTGGGCTTGTAATAGGCCCATTGAGCTTTAAAATGTAAACAAGTTGAACTAGTGTAACTAGTCTTGAAAATTACCAACACATAAACACTATAATGAATGAGTAAAGATGTATAAACCCACTTGATCAACATCATATATATAAAATCATCATATGTATACATAATTATTATTTTGATAAAGTCATTGGACAAGAGTCTAAGACGAGTATTATTTGTCTAGGTTTCCGTGATTGAAGCACGTACCGTACATTCGAATCGCCGATAACCGCCTTCCCACATCAACGTGAGTTCAAAGCCTCGCACTCTTTTAAATGTTTTTATGAAATGTTTTATAAAACCGCGAGGGAGATAACATGTTAGTTTTTATAAAATAGGACACCATTTGTCCCGATTATTTGTTTATTGATTTGGACCCGAATGATTGTATGACCCGATGAATGAATATATGACCCGATAAATGAAATGAAATGGATTATTAAAGTTAGGTTATATCACTAAAAGTCCCATTAGCATGAATTGTGAACTACCGGGATTTGGTAGACGCTTATGCATATAATAGTACTATTTGGGGACGATCACCCCAGTTCGCGCCTTGACGGTTGATCCCCGTCGTGCCACATTGATTGGTAAGCGAATTTATGTATGAGAAGATTTACACAAGCGTGATTATTGTGACGACACGCTAATTTAGATGGGCAAATGAGTTTCGGGCTAACTACCCGTTGTTTGGTTTAGTAAGGTAACAATGTCATGCGGCTTGTAATAATCTAATTAACGAAATACTGTTTATGCATTGAATTACGATATATTGCCTGACTAGCAATACGGGGTCTTATTATTGATTTTATGTTCGTGTTTTGGTTTTACATAACCATATACATATAACGGTTTTTATTTAACTTTATACAACGTTATAAAACGTATTGTATAATGTTTTTAACGACAATGGTTCGTATAATGATTTTGAAGGCGAAAGCCTATATTATGATTTTGATAAGGATTTGTATAAAATGACTTTGGCTATTTTATGGCCTATTACAATGATTTGTACAACATAATTTTCGGTAATAATTTTATACCGGTGTTATATTGATGGAAATTATTAAACTCTATGAATTCACTCGGCGTTATCGCTGACCTTTTCTTTTAACATGTTTTATCTCAGGTACTTGAAGGTAATTCTTGGGAAGACAACAAGAATTCATGGCTCGCACTTAAATAATAATTTCCATTCAAATTCTTTGTAAAACGACCTATGTAAATTTGATATTTATGAATGGAAATGCTTTATTACTAAACTATGCGATTCTTAAGCGTTGTCTATGATGTGAGTAATGTGCTATCCCGTAACACCAACGATTCTTCCGCTGTATTGAGTTGTATAAATTTGGGGGTGTTACACACCTTCTGCATCACTTTCTCAATTTCATTCCTGCCCCAATACTCTGATAACTTGACCTACGACTATGTAAGTTCTCAAATCAAGATGTGCAATTATCATCGCCTAAAGATTTCATCTTCACTAGGTTCCATTAGTCCTCATAGTGATATATTAAAGATATCACCATCCCAAGTTTCAATTATATGTTGATGTGATTGAAACCAAATTCAGTTGCCATCGTTCAAATCATCCTTTCACTCTGTCCGTTGCTTTCTGAAAATACGCAATATTCCTTCTTGACTCAATTCTTCTCACTTTCTGTAAAAAATCTCTAATACTCAAAAGTCAATCTCAGTTTTTGGGTTACATATATATATTTTTAAACCTTAATCGATACTCATACCTTATCACAGCGATTTCCAATATTCAAAATTACTCTGTCTCTATGTCCCGAGGTTACACTAAACTAAACACAATGAGATTATCAATAATTCTGACTAGTCACTTATATACTTCCTATACTCATCTTTCACTTTCATTCAATCTAGAAATCACTACACTGAATTATTGTACCTTCCATAGTACATCATTACATTTTCCTGATATCATATATTGTTTAAACAACTCCGTTAGTCTCATATATTCAAATCTGAAATGTATAATAGTCAGATCACTTCCTGATATCGTAATACATCTTCACTTACTGTACCTTCCAGAACCAATATGTATCAATACTTCAACTTGTAAAATTCCTTCAATACTACATGCGACACTCTCAGCACTCTTAGAATAATTAAACTCTCTCTTTTTGATCTGAAAAATTCATTCACCACTGGTCCTGGCATTCTTAACACATTCTCTGATCTACTGAAAGAAAAATTAGATAATCACAATAACCGTTTTTGTCCCAAAAAAACATACATCTCAACCCTCTCATTTCTATTACCATTCTATTTCAAAATTCCCAACAATCTATTGATCTTCTTTCTTTGGTATTCCTTTTCCATTAGTTTATCACCTCGATTCTAACCTTCTTTCCATTCCATCTATTCTGCTTGTTGTTACCAATATTCCAAATATCTCAAGACTCAAGAGTCAATTCTCAATTACTTTAGAAATCTTATAACCCCTTTTTCCTTCTCCTCCTTACTAAATACTCACTAGTTGATAGTGAAGGTATCCACACTCATCCTTCATAATCTGGAACACACTTCGTAATACAGAACCATAACATATCTCATCTATAATTTACTGATTATTATTTCTTAGTCATCTTTAGTTAATCCTTAACTCCTTCCTTTTCAAATTCCCGAATGGCATTTATATATAAGTCCTTATTATCATTCATACTTGATTCCATACAAGTAGTACTTTACAATCCCAAAATAAATACCACATCGTCGAAACTCATGATCATATAATTCCCATTATACTTCTTTATTCAAGTCAACTGTCACACCCCACCATGGCGGAATATGGGACACGACGTATGGATATCATCACAACAATAGCGTGTCTATAGAGATAACTAAATGATATAAGAAATGTCATAAAATGGTGACACAAATGTCATGACAATATCTCAACAAAGCAGGAGTCTAGGTAAGTAGGTAACAGTCCTACCTCTTACCCAAGACAAACAAATAACACAACAAATCAAACATATAGGTGCCAACAGTATCACTTATAAAACAAGCAAAAGAATCTAAGAAGGAACGAGGATCTCCTTCTAAATGCATATCCTACGCTCTCCAAATCCTAGCCACTTATGTTCTCAAGCTTAACCATAACATCACCTGAAAGAGACACTAAAACACGTCAACATAATGTTGGTGAGAGTCATAGGTTTAGACTCCAACGCTAAATCAGTTACAAGCTGTGAATAACAACCATCAACACAATAACATATGGACAATGTGTTACAAGTATGCATTAACAACCAGCATTCAAGATAAATCAATCATCACAATTCCAAGGCATCACGCCTTACCAACAACCACAATTACCAAGGCATCACGCCTTACCAACAACCATAATTACCAAGGCATCACGCCTTACCAACAACCATGGTACCATAGGCGCCCATACACCTATGTACCTATCCCAAGGCCACTACCTTGTCATTTACCATTGGTCCCATAGACGATCACGCTATGTACCTATCCCAAGGCCCCTACCTTGTCAAACTACAATAACTGAGACGGCACGTGTCCCCCGATCCAAATCATACACAATCAAGAATCACATAGCAGTTAATCACACAATGTACACACAAGTCCATCTCAAATCACAAAAACATTCACAGCATCAATTTAGAAAATAACTCAACACAGTGTCTCTTCCATCCCATCTGGAAGTCAAAATCAATAATAAACATGGGACTATGAAACTCACCTGATTGAGCTTCTCCAAATGTCCTCGCACTAGCAAAAAGCTAACAAACCAAAAACACATAATCAAAATATGAACCAATCACTAAAACGGCTCATCAACCTATGATGGACATCTAGCCTCCTCCTATATAAATACCTCATTTATATACTCTAAGCATCTCATTACATCCCTCTATAAAGCCCTTAACTCCGTTTACTTCATAACCCGTCCCGTTAACATTTTACCCAAAACAGTCCCGTTTTTCATACCTTAAACTATGGGTCGATCTCCCCCTTAAACATACCCATGATCTCTGTAAAATGAATATTCATACTTTTACATATGTTAGCTAAAACCTCCCACTTGCCCTAACCTTAAAGCTACTGTTAAGGCCCCGATATATGTGTATATATTGCTACCTATCCAGAATTCACTGATTTTAAACGTATGAAACGTTCATTACCATTAGAGGGTCTTACCCTAAACCACAATCTTAGCCCAAGTGCAGATACTTACTACAATATATAAACCATCTCTCATGTCCGTGAGAAGATCCCAATGCAACCCTAAGTACCCCAAACAACCCAAAACTTAAAAAGAAAACAGGATGAATTCAAAACTGTTTTGACCTCCGACTGTTGTAACTTGTTTTTGATCCACTTCCCGACCTCCAATTTAGTTCTCGTTTCTTGCATTGGAAATCCACTTCAAATACCTTTCCAGGGGTACTTGGATCGTTAAATAATACGTAGTAATTTGTAGAACTCCCAATATGATCAAAACAATTGACTCAAAATTCTGCCCAGTTTTTAAAAACGAGTTTAATCAAATTAAACTAATTAATCACCCATAACCCCAATTAATACAAGCCCTAGTTTATGTAATCATCATATTATGATTAATATAACATTAATTTACTGTTTTTAAATTAACCCTAACCTAAATCCATCATAAGATGATCATAGAAACATTAAAACAATTAATATGAAAAGGGTTTTAAAGATTTACCTTGGATTTATGAAAACCCCCAAATTTTATGAAGAAACCCTAACTTTTGTTAGGTGACCGTCGGTTTTATTAAATCTCCAGGTAATTATGTTGTATTTCCTCTTTAAAATCCTTATATAATCATGTATAAAGTCCTAGCCCAAGTGTAATAGCCCACTTTCCTATTTTCCTTTTTTTTCCTTTTTTTCTTTCTTTCTTGCGTCCAAACCGACTAACACCCCCTTAATTTTCGTTTTTTTTCTTTTTATTATTAATATATGTATTAGTAATATTACCTTAATTTTCCTTAATTTATTTCAGCTCTTAAAGCCTCCAAAACCCCAAAACCTTAAAACTAGTCAGTTTTTACGCGTTTTACCGTAAAAGACGTAAAATATACACTTTTATAAAAAATCTCAAATTTTGAAATAAACTTTATAACTAGGTCCTAAATGACTTAAAACCATCCCGAAAAATATCCATATGACTAATTACCTCATCCGAGACCTCTAAATGCTAAACCGTAAATCGTAAAAATACGATTTTCTATAATACATATACGTATACGTAAAACCACTAAATATCACCATCTCATTTCATAGTCACTACCATGTGAACTCATGAACATGAAATCATCACACATTGTTTCACTCACAAGGTACCCCGTACCGGAAACGATATCCAAACCACAATCTATACACACAATTAAGCACATAAACACATAAAGACACGTAACTAGCACAAAATAAAACTAAGTGACGAACCTCAAAACCAGGGTTGTCACATCACTCCCTCCTAATAGAAATCTCGTCCCGAGATTTACTCCTTAGGATCAAACTTATTCTCAGCAAACAAACGAGGATACATATCCCTGATAAAACCTTCACGTTCAAGCGTGAACTCAGTTTATACTAAATAATCTCAACTAACAACACATGAGCCCTAACCGTCTGGGAGGAAACTTATTAAAACCATAAAGTTATGTAACCAACCTAACTAAATCTCGCAACTCATCAAACAAGAACTGTCTTGAAACTAAGTTAGGAGCCGTCACATAACTCGACGGGTTTAAAACCGTCACCCCGATTTCAGTCTTACTCATAAATGCCATAAATCAAAACTCATCAAAATATAACCATGTGTTCTAAGGTCTAAAGAACTCTCAAATTCTATCCCAACACATCTCTATCATAAGAACGTAACTGGATCATCCGTATGACTACAACAACGCTCCCAATGAATATAAGTTCACGACAAATTTTAGGACCCCAACTTCAGATAACGGATCAAACCCATGGACGACTAACGGAAGATTACATGAACGAATTTAAAAAAAATGAACCAAAACCATGAGACTCCAAAAGATACTCAAAGATAAACATGTATCGACTCCAAACGAACCATGGAAACGGACCAATGACACAAGAAGCACCCAACGACAACCGAAACGTATTACGAGCACATGAACCAAACTTAACACCACACTTGACTACCATCCTACTGAATTTATGTTTTCCTATGATCTAAAAACTCCAACAACAAATTTCGCTTTCTACTTACACGCTTAACCCCTCCGTTTGGTCTCTACGCCAAAAGTCGTTTTTACCAAAACTGATTTTCTGTAAATGCTAAATGTTTGTCACCAAAAGCCCGACCTTAACACCATAGCTTTTATTGAAAAACTCCAGTCCTTTTACTTACATTATAAAGAGTTCCCAAATCAAAAATATTTGGCTATCTTATCCTTTTGGTTACGTTTTGACTCAAATTCCCAAAATCCAAATTTATTCCTGTACAGCGCACTGTTTTTGTAAAAATTGTTTGACGACCTTACCGAACTCCATTTTCAACAAATCTTACATTTTTTAAAAGTAGACTCTCTGAACTTAATTTTAAAAAAAGAAACTCGACCAAAGGTTCAACCTACTGCCTGGAACAGTCAACACAAGACAGCCCTAAAAAATCAGACTGTTTTACGCCTTTATGCACTAACCTTCTAAACATCATTAATGGATCTTAATTACTATATATATATTTTTTAACCACGTTCCCGACACTTTAACCTTATTTTTCACCGACTACCAACAAGTATTTCAACTCTTTGTAAATTCCAATTTTTTTTGCCATGCAAGACTCAACACAAAAGATACCTTTATCCCAAACGTAAAAATAAAGAAATTCTTGAACTATCTCAATAGCCTCTACACCATAAGTACCGTACAAACAAACACGTGAAATGAGGACTCGAGAAATGCGCTACTACAGAAATTGAACATCTCAAAGAGAAACGAGCTAGCAACCATCCCAAGAATACAACCGATAAGTAGAAAATAATTTTACATATAGGCATAGGCGTACATACACTCAAATCCATCCAACATATACTATAAAAACATGTATTAACCCTCTTTCATGCAACCATACTTAGGAATCCATTGATGTCGTGGTACTTGTATAACTATGTTGTCCACCATACTTATATAAGTCCTCTTTCACCAATGCACTCCCTCCTATGATGATACTTATAAGAATTAATACTACACATAACACATCGGTCTACCAACTCCAAAATCCATGTATTAAAATAACATAGCCAATGCATGAAACATATAAACTCGTAATCCAACTGAACCACCGTAGACAAAATTCAAAATGTATAAAGAACATGAAAACGTAATTAAAGGAAATCCAACAATGACTAGCGTATACGACAATGGTTCAACCCTCACTAGTCAAATCTCGAAAAGAAAATAACATGTAGCTAAGTATGAACCATTGTAGTTCATAACTTAACAAATATCGCGAAAATAACATCCAAACACATCAGTTGTTATAAAATTCACACATACTCCTATGACGCCTATATGCAGGGACCCTTAAGCTATAGACTAGGCTACGCGACTAGGCAACCTAATTCTCTATAACCATTGTCTCTGATACCATTCTGTCACACCCCACCATGGCGGAATATGGGGCACAACGTATAGATATCATCACAACAATAGCGTGTCTATAGAGATAACTAAATGATATAAGAAATGTCATAAAATGGTGACACAAATGTCATGACAATATCTCAACAAAGCAGGAGTCTAGGTAAGTAGGTAACAGTCCTACCTCTTACCCAAGACAAACAAATAACACAACAAATCAAACATATAGGTGCCAACAGTATCACTTATAAAATAAGCAAAAGAATCTAAGAAGGAACGGGGATCTCCTTCTAAATGCATATCCTACGCTCTCCAAATCCTAGCCACTTATGTTCTCAAGCTTAACCATAACATCACCTGAAAGAGACACTAAAACACGTCAACATAATGTTGGTGAGAGTCATAGGTTTAGACTACAATGCTAAATCAGTTACAAGCTGTGAATAACAACCATCAACACAATAACATATGGACAATGTGTTACAAGTATGCATTAACAACTAGCATTCAAGATAAATCAATCATCACAATTCCAAGGCATCACGCCTTACCAGCAACCACAATTACCAAGGCATCACGCCTTACCAACAACCACAATTACCAAGGCATCACGCCTTACCAACAACCATAATTACCAAGGTATCACGCCTTACCAACAACCATGGTACCATAGGCGCCCATACACCTATGTACCTATCCCAAGGCCACTACCTTGTCATTTACCATTGGTCCCATAGACGATCACGCTATGTACCTATCCCAAGGCTCCTACCTTGTCAAACTACAATAACTGAGACGGCACGTGTCCCCCGATCCAAATCATACACAATCAAGAATCACATAGCAGTTAATCACACAATGTACACACAAGTCCATCTCAAATCACAAAAACATTCACAACATCAATTTAGAAAATAACTCAACACAGTGTCTCTTCCATCCCATCTGGAAGTCAAAATCAATAATAAACATGGGACTATGAAACTCACCTGATTGAGCTTCTCCAAATGTCCTCGCACTAACAAAAAGCTAACAAACCAAAAACACATAATCAAAATATGAACCAATCACTAAAACGGCTCATCAACCTATGATGGACATCTAGCCTCCTCCTATATAAATACCTCATTTATATACTCTAAGCATCTCATTACACCCCTCTATAAAGCCCTTAACTCCTTTTACTTCATAACCCGTCCCGTTAACATTTTACCCAAAAAAGTCCCGTTTTTCATACCTTAAACTATGGGTCGATCTCCCCCTTAAACATACCCATGATCTCTGTAAAATGAATATTCATACTTTTACATATGTTAGCTAAAACCTCCCACTTTCCCTAACCTTAAAGCTACTGTTAAGGCCCCGATATATGTGTATATATTGCTACCTATCCAGAATTCACTGATTTTAAACGTATGAAACGTTCATTACCATTAGAGGGTCTTACCCTAAACCAAAATCTTAGCCCAAGTGCAGATACTTACTACAATATATAAACCATCTCTCATGTCCGTGAGAAGATCCCAATGCAACCCTAAGTACCCCAAACAACCCAAAACTTAAAAAGAAAACAGGCTGAATTCAAAACTGTTTTGACCTCCGACTGTTGTAACTTGTTTTTGATCCACTTTCCGACCTCCAATTTAGTTATCGTTTCTTGCATTGGAAATCCACTTCAAATACCTTTCCAGGGGTACTTGGATCGTTAAATAAGAATTTGTAGAACTCCCAATATGATCAAAACAGACTCAAAATTCTGCCCAGTTTTTAAAAACGGTTTTAATCAAATTAAACTAATTAATCACCCATAACCCCAATTAATACAAGCCCTAGTTTATGTAATCATCATATTATGATTAATATAACATTAATTTACTGTTTTTAAATTAACCCTAACCTAAATCCATCATAAGATGATCATAGAAACATTAAAACAATTAATATGAAAAGGGTTTTAAAGATTTACCTTGGATTTATGAAAACCCCCAAATTTTATGAAGAAACCCTAACTTTTGTTAGGTGACCGTCGGTTTTATTAAATCTCCAGGTAATTATGTTTTCTTTCCTCTTTAAAATCCTTATATAATCATGTATAAAGTCCTAGCCCAAGTGTAATAGCCCACTTTCCTATTTTCCTTTTTTTTCCTTTTTTTCTTTCTTTCTTGCGTCCAAACCGACTAACACCCCCTTAATTTTCTTTTTTTTTCTTTATATTATTTATATATGTATTAATAATATTACCTTAATTTTCCTTAATTTATTTCAGCTCTTAAAGCCTCCAAAACCCCAAAACCGTAAAACTAGTCAGTTTTTACGCGTTTTACCGTAAAAGACGTAAAATATACACTTTTATAAAAAATCTCAAATTTTGAAATAAACTTTATAACTAGGTCCTAAATGACTTAAAACCATCCCGAAAAATATCCATATGACTAATTACCTCATCCGAGACCTCTAAATGCTAAACCGTAAATCGTAAAAATACGATTTTCTATAATACATATACATATACGTAAAACCACTAAATATCACCATCTCATTTCATAGTCACTACCATGTGAACTCATGAACATGAAATCATCACACATCGTTTCACTCACAAGGTACCTCATACCGGAAACGATATCCAAACCACAATCTATACACACAATTAAGCACATAAACACATAAAGACACGTAACTAGCACAAAATAAAACTAAGTGAAGAACCTCAAAACCAGGGTTGTCACATCAACACACTACTGTTACTTTCCCTTTCCATTTGATATTATCCAAATATCATCATCGCAGCTCTATAATTCCTTCAGATTCCTCCGATACTAACTATACAGCAAAGAACTTCAATCTATCCTCAGCGTTCATAAACAACTTCCTCAACTACAAAATCAGATCTCAAAACTACAACTTAAATGCATGAGTGGATTTCACACATTTAGTTCTTCGTTGTCAGCATTATCAATAGTTCAACAATCAGTGAAAACCTTTCGATAAACCTCCGATAATACTCAGCTTATACAAAGAAATTGACAAGCTTCAGTCGGTTTCATCGGTATCGACAAAGCCTTGATCGTTTCAATCTAGTCAGATTTTCCCGATCACTTCAGCAATAGATCACACATTCTAAAACATCTATATTACTCCTGCTAAAATTCATATCTAAAGAATTTCACACACCATTCCTCCTTCCCTAACAATTTTCCAATTGTTATCAAATACTTTCCTTTCCTTCAATCATCTATTCATCACACCAAACATTCACAATCAGTAATGGATACCGATTTCTCGTACTCAGTTTATTCGACCTCACAGCAATCATCTTATTCACAAAACATCCAGCTTCTTTACTTACTTCCATTATCACTTCTCTGATGACTTACCCTTCCAGTTAAATCAGATTATCCTTATTGTCTCATCTGCCAACCCTTACAATCAATCTTATTACCATCCTCAATTTCCTGACAAAGCCATATAACAAAATATCCAATCAGATTATATAACTCCCATTACTAAGCTAACACAAGGCTTCTTTTTTTCCCAAGACGACGGTGAACTCTACGATTCCGTAGAACAATCACAATTAACCTTAAATACTAACTCATCTTCTCATTCTCTTCCGACAACTACAGGTAAAGCGCACAGAAAATTCGATCTAGTATTGTTTCCTCTTACATACCTTCTCATCATTGCCCAATAAAATCTTCAAATAGAAATTCCACTAATTATTTCCTGAAATCGGTACTCAATGCTCAACAACCATTCCAATTTAATTCTTTCCATCTTTATTTATCATATCCTATGACATTCATCCTTATCCCGGTTAACTTTCTCACAGCTCTACTTCAGTTAATTGCACGATACCTCTTAATTCCATAAGCTCAGAAAATATTCTCTTAATATATATATATAGTTATTAACAATCCTTCCATCGGTTAATTTCTCATTTCAACCACTCGCTAATCCTTGTTTATTTCTCGTTCCCAGGTCAACTGAAATCTAACATCTTCAAATCTCAATATATCCTCAACAACACCTTCAGAATTTCATTACACCATCAATAACACCTTCAGAATTTCAATATACCATCAATAACACCTTTAGAATTCCAACACTATTAATAACACCTTCAAAATTCCATTGGAATTCTAACTCAATGATTACCAGATAAGAATATACAAATTGTTAGAAATACGTTTTTACGTATTTAGGAAGATTCGGTCACTCCGATAATTTACTAAGTAGTAGCTCGTAGTCTAGACATCGTTATTTAACTAACAAGCCCAAGCCTAGCCTACAACATGTGTAGGCCGGCCCAAATGTAAGCCCAAGCCCATGACAAGGGCTTGGGTATATAAACCCTCTCCTTTGATGGAGAGGGTAGTGGTTTTCATATTTTACACATAGTAAACTTTAGTTTCTCTCTCTAGAATTGTGTGAAATCTACCATCTCTCTATCTCTTTCTCTCTCTAAAACATAAGCTAGATTTACATATCCTACAAATGGTATCAAGAGCCATGGGATGATTGTTTGGTTTTTGTATTTGTGTTCTTGATTCTCTCGCCATTTTTGATCCAATATCACACGAACCAAAAAAATGTTTTGTGTTTTTATGAGTTAATCTTGATATACTTCATCTTGTTACTTGTTTTAGTGATTTGGTATGGTTATTTGGGTTAAAAACACAAAAAATTTGGGTGTTTGATTCATTTTTTAGCTTAGAATCTCGAATTGGTTGTGTTATTGTATTGTCCGAGAAAAGTGGGATTCATAGTACGATCTGTGTATTGTGATCGCATAAACCTGGGGTTTCTACTTGCGATCCAATAGCACGATCACATAATACGATCACTCGCTGCGATCACGAGTACGATCACACATTGCGATTGTTGAGTACGATCACGAGTGCGATTTGAGTACGATCGTTGGGTACGATCAAACAAGTGCGATCCAAGTACGATCGTTGGGTACGATCACAAGTGCGATCTGAGTACGATCGTTGGGTACGATCAAACGAGTGCGATCCAAGTACGATCAGAATACGATCATAGTGAGTGCGATCACCAATACGATCTGAGTACGATCATAGTGAGTGCAATCACAACTACGATCTGAGTACGATCATAGTGAGTACGATCTGAGTACGATCACCACTGCGATCAGGTGTTGCGATCCAACATTTTTTCAAAAACGTGTTTTTCGTGTGCAATTTTGACTTGGATTTTTTGGTTTATCGAGGACATTAGGGGATTTCAACATTATTTCTCGGCTTTAACACACAACAACAAATACATTTACTTTCTTTCACTAACCGATCAAATTTGTAAATCTTAACTTATCAAAATGGAGTACACATCTCTTACGGATAAGTCCATCCTCTCGGGTACGGATAATCATCCACCAATGTTGGAAAAATCTATGTACGAGGATTGGACTTCCCGAATGGAACTTTACATGTTGAACAAAGAGAATGGACATCTCATCTGGGCATCGGTGCTCAATGGACCATTAGATTATGGTACAGTGACGGAAGGTACAACTACTCGTCCTCGCACAACGGGGGAATAGACTGGAGATATGAAGATTCAAGACAAATGTGATAAGTATGCTACAAACATCATTCTCCAAGCCCTTCCTCCAGATGTCTACAAACTCGTCAGCAAACATAAAGTTGCCAAAGAGTTATGGGATAGAATTCGTGTTCTAATGCAAGGCACCTCGTTAGCTAAACAAGAACGAGAGTGTAAGCTTTATGATACTTTTGATAAGTTTGCCTATGTGCCAGGGGAGACTCTCAATGACTACTATTTGAGATTTACCCTATTGTTGAATGAGCTCAATATCTATGGCATGGCAATTCCTACCTTTCAATTGAACACCAAGTATTTGAACACTCTTCCTTCAGAATGGAAAAAGTATGTGACGGATGTTAAATTGGCTAAGTACTTGCATAACACCAATATGGATCAACTTCAAGCTTTTCTTCAACAACACGAATGCCATGTGATTGAGGCTCGGTTGTCTATACCTCAAGTTCATGATCCACTTGCCATGTATGCTTCTCAACAAAACATGGCTTATACTTATCAACAACCATCATACTTGCAGCAGCCACCACCACACACCTATCAGCAACCATAGCAACCATCTTATCCACCACCAATGATGCCACAGCAAGCATTTCAACAAAGTGTTCATCAACAATCTTTTCTACAGCAACCACCATATCAGACATCACCATCACAAGCCAACACTTCTCCGATGGGCTATACTCCTCAACAAGGATATTTTCCAATAGAAGCACAACCAGCACAAGCTTTCTACTCTAATGAACTTCCACCAATCCAAGCACCGGTCTTTACTCCAAATGATACGCCAGCAGATGTACTAAACCATCTCACTGCCTACTTGTCAAAACTTGTTGCAACTAGAGGATTTCCACCAACAAACAATCAGCTTCGCACCTCTTCAAATCCTCGACAACAAGCTACTGTTCAAGATGGTCAAGTAATAGTGCAACCTATTCAGGGAAGTAAAAATTCATATGGACCTCCTACAAGGACTGTGAATGCTCAAGCTGTGAATTCTCAAGCTAATGTAAATGGAAGCCCCATTGGTTCTCAAAAGGTTTTGACTTGCTACAATTGCCGAGGACAAGGTCATATGGCTAGGCAATTCACTCAGCCGAAAAGGAGAAGGGATGACACGTGGTTTCGTGAGAAGATGTATTTGGTCGATGCTCAGTCTAAGGGAAAGATTTTGGATTCAGAGGAGTTAGCATTTCTTGCAGACCCAGGGGCAGCAGATACTGAAGGCATTGCAGTCGTTTCCACTTCTAATGCAGCTTATCAAGCAGATGATCTTGACGCATATGATTCGGATTGTGATGACATTCACTCTGCCCAAGCTGCTCTCGTTGCTAATCTCTCTCACTACGGTTCTGATGTTGTGAGTGAGGTACCCACCACAACCAATCTTGGTAATGATGATAACCCACATCAAGTTGGGCATTAAAAAGACAACCTCGAACAGCATTCGGGAACTAGTAACTCAAATGATGTGGTACCCAATCCTACACATTTGAGTGAACCTCAACCAAATGCTACGACGGGTATGGAATCTTATGCTCAACATGATTTGGTCATGGTGCCTAAACATATTGATGATCAAATGCATATGGCTCTCAGACAATCCGTAGATACGAATTCCACCCTAACCGCTGAGCTTGCGTTGCATAAAGAAAGGTCAAAACTTTTGAAATGGTCCCTCAAGCAGAGAAAATACCATGTTTTGAATTTGACCAATTTCGTTTTGAAAAGATTGAACACTTGAAAGAAATAGAATCATTAAAAGCTAATCTTTCCAATGAATTAAAAGAAAAAGAGTCGGTTGTCAATGATTTTCAGAAACTTAAAATAGATTTGGAAACTCTCGAGTCTAAAAAGTTTGAATCGGAAATAATGCTACCAAACTTCTTAAATTCAAAGAACAACAGCTTTTAAAACAATACGCTTCTACAGAAAAGGTTCATCTTTTAACTAAATCATTTAAAGAACTCGAACTTAAGCGTCTTCAAGATTTACCACCTAATCCCGGTTATGCAAAACAAGCTCGGGAATATATTCCCGGTCTTTATGATATGACCATAATTGGCAAATCGAAAGAAGCACCTTTTGTTCGTAGTACTGAGGAGACACAGTCACTTGTGGAAGAAACTCATTCTAAAATGCTTTCAAAATTCCATACGATTGATTATGATAAGCATAATAAAGATCAACTTTCCAAAAAGACACGAATTCGCTTACAAAAGGAATTAGCTGAACTAACAGTTCTTGTGCCCCCAAGTTTGTCAAATGAAAACCCTCCTAGTACGTCTCCTACACTCGTCAAAACGGATTTAACGAAGTTACTTCCACCGGTAAGTAAGGCGTCTGTTAACTTAAATGCGGTTCACCAACACTTAGCTGATTTTGACAAGGTCATTTTGGAACGTACGACGGCCACGGCCATAACGGAAGGTGAATGGAACTTTGAGCACACTAGAGCTACGTTCCGAGATGAAATTGTTCCGTTTGTAAAGAATGTTAAAGCTTGTCTTTGTAATCTTGATCAAGACTTGCATTTGGAAATCGAAGAAGTTAAACGTGTTTTCAATGAAATGGGTGATGCTTATGAAAACAGTTTACTTGAAATAGAACGGGTTTCTCGCCAAAATGATCAGCTTCTGAAGCAAGTGATGTCTCATGATATTGTTTCCGTCTGTGTGAATAAAAGTGTGATAATGATTCTATTGTGCATAATGTTGAATCTGTGGATAATGTGGTAGATAGTACTTGTCACGAATCTGACGCTGAATTTTTAAAGCTTCAAGATTCATATTCTTCGCTTTCAAAACGTTTTGATGAGATTCAAACACATTGTATATCGCTTGAATGCAAACAACAATTTATTCAAGAAATCTTTGAAACGTCATTCGAAGGTGTTAATATCGATGATGCAAACTTTGAAAAGAATTTTCGATTGAATTTACAATCAAAACAGCGTCAGCCAAGTGACAAAGTTGCTAAATCTTTGCCGATAGAAATAGAGAAATCTAAGGAGCTTAACTGTGTGAACGTACTTGAGGCCGCTGAGAATTATAAACTTGATCTAGATAATCGAGTTTCCAAGATTTTGTCCAAAGTTGATAACTTAAAACAGAAAGATACACGACTCTTCGATTCAGTAAAGCCCGCATGTGCTAATACCACTGCACAGAATCAATCCTTGATTGAACAATTGAATCGAAAGTCAGTGGAAATATCTGATTTGAGGGAACAAATTTGTGATAAATATTTGGTCTTGGCTGAGTTAAAGGAAACACTTCGTACTCTAAAAGGTAAGAATGTTGTGGATAACACAGCCACTGTCTCAGCATCGTCCTCTAGTGCAATCAAAGGGAACCTTATAGCCGTCACACCATTTAATAAGGGCACTAGGACTAAACCATCTCAAACTTTGGTCACTAAAGATAAGGCGGAATCAAAACCAGCTTCTAATATTCCCGTGTTGCCTTCTACAGGAGTAAGCACCGCTACTAAGGCTCAAAGATCTAAGCTTAAAAGAAACAAGAAGAATGATAGGATCTGGCCTCCATCTAGTAGTCAAGTGAAGAAGAAAGTAGAAGCCCATCCTAGGAATGTTATTTCTGTTTTGAATAAAAAGAATCATGTAGCTAAACCTAAAGGCTCTGTGGTTGTGCAGCGTTCTAAGCCTAGTGTGAATTCTAATTTGAAATGTTGGAATTGCAATGAATGTATGTTTTCTAGTCGTCATGATTCTTGCCTTATTGACCATGTGAATGAGATGTATGCCCGAAAAAATGGATTAGAATGGAAACCGACTGGGAAAGTGTTAACCCAAGTTAGTTAGATGTGGTGCCCCACTGGTAGAACTTTCACTATAGTAGGAAATACGTGCCCTTTGACTAGGATCACTCCCACTACAGTGAAGAAAGCGTGCCCTTTAACTAGGAGTACCAAGGCTACCAAAACACAAGCGTGTCCTTTAACTAGGAACACCAACACTACTGTAGGAACAAAGTGCCCTTTAACTAGGTCTACTCCCATTATAGTGCCCGCTAATACACCAAAACCTCATAAAATTGGAACTGTAAAACCTGTTAGTGCTAAAACTCACACTAGAAAATGCAGGAAATCTAAGGATAACACCAATGTTAGCAATTCTGATAATAACATATCTGTATCTGCTAACACTCCGGAACCAATAGTTTCCAATGCATTGTCTACTGTTGTTGTTGAAAACAGGTGGTCCAAATTGTTCTCTGGTATTTAGACTCTGGTTGCTCCAAGCATATGACCGGAGATCGCTCTCAGCTCAGAAATTTCGTTAGCAAGTTTCTTGGTACGGTTCGATTTGGAAATGATCATATTGCAAAGATAATGGGTTACGGTGAATATCATATTGGGAATGTTATAATTTCAAGAGTGTATTATGTGGAAGGTCTCGGTCACAATCTATTTTCTGTGGGACAATTTTGTGATGCAAACCTAGAAGTTGCTTTTCGAGAACATACCTGCTTCATACGTAATTTGGAAGGGGTTGATTTATTGAAAGGTACTCGAGGGAATAATTTGTATACTTTGTCTCTACAAGACATGATGGCCGCTTCTCCCATATGTCTTCTCTCCAAAGCATCGAAGACTAAGTCATGGTTATGGCATCGACGGTTATCTCATCTTAACCTTGACGCTATTAATCATTTGGCGAAAAACGAACTTGTTCGTGGTCTTCCTAAACTTTCATTTCACAAGGATCATTTGTGTTCCGCGTGTACACTGGGGAAAAGCACTAAGAAATCTTACAAACCCAAGACGGAAGACACCAACCAAGAGAAACTTTATTTGTTGCATATGGATCTTTGTGGGCCAATGCGTGTTGAAAGTCTTAGTGGCAAAAAGTACATCCTCGTAATTGTCGATGATTACTCTCGGTTTACATGGGTGAAATTTCTTACAACAAAAAATGAGGCACCTAAATTCATCATCGGATTTCTCAAGATGATTCAAGTGCGTCTCAACACTACTGTCCGACGCATTCGTACAGATAATGGAACTGAATTTGTGAATCAAATCTTGCGTGATTACTATGAAGAAGTTGGCATTTCTCATGAAACATCCGTTGCTCGCACTCCACAACAAAACGGTGTCGTTGAAAGGCGAAATCGCACACTTATGGAAGCTGCTCGAACGATGTTAATTTACGCAAAGGCTCTATTGTTTTTATGGGAAGAAGTAGTATCTACAGCAGTGTACACCCAAAACCAGTCACTAATTCGTAAACGCCATGGTAAAACACCTTATGAGCTTCTCCATGGAAAAGTACCAGATTTATCATATCTTCATGTTTTGGTTCTCTTTGCTATCCAAATAATGATGGTGACAATTTGGGAAAACTTAAACCAAAGGCTGATATTGGTATTTTCATTGGTTACGCACCCGCAAAGAAGGCATACCGAATCTATAACCGTAACTCTCGCAAGATCCTCGAAACTATGAATGTTGATTTTGATGATCTGACAGCAATGGCTTCTGAGCAAAGCAGCTCTGAACCCGCACTTCATGAAATGGGACCCAGTAACATTAGTTCTGGTCTTGTCCCAAATAACCCTACTTCATCATCATTTACACCACCTTCAAGGACTGAATGGGATACGTTGTTTCAACCGTTATTTTATGAATTCTTCACTCCTCCAAGTATTGTTGCTCCAGAACCTGAGGTTATAGCTCCGGTAACCGAAGTTGTCACTCCAGCAACTGAAGCACAATCAGACACATCTGCACCTACAATTGGTCAAGATATACCATCAACAAGTAATTCTCAACCAACACATGTTCTAACTACCCATGTCATGCCTATTGATGATGAAGAGGATGATGATGATCACGATTTGGAATTCGCTCAAATGCGTGAACTTCCATTCTTTGGTGTACCAATTCCCGACCCTAATCAAGTCGGGTCGTCCATCTCAGAGGAAGCTCCAACTACAGTTTACTCCAATCCACGGATTCGTGAACATGACAGCAAGTGGACAAAGGATCATCCGATAGATTCTATTATTGGTGACCCTAATCGTCCGGTATCCACACGAAGTCAGTTACAAGAAAGTGCAATGTTTTGTCATTTTGATGCTTTTCTCACTGAAGTTGAACCTAAGACATGGCAAGAAGCTTTTACTCAATCATGTTGGATAGAAGCTATGCAAGAAGAACTTAATGAATTTATACGTCTTAAAGTATGGAAACTTGTCCCATGCCTGGATCAAGTGCAGTTACTCACTTTGAAATGGGTTTACAAGGTGAAACTCGATGAGTTAGGTGGAATATTGAAGAACAAAGCTCGACTAGTAGCTCGTGGATACAAGCAATTATTGGGCACCGACTTTATGGAATCTGAAGAATATCGATAATCTAATGAATCAATGAAGTGGGTTGAAGATTTCTAGAGAGAGAAACTAGTGAGAGAAAGTGAGAGAGAAATATGTGTTTTATTCAAAATGTGTAAAATGAAACAATCAACAACCAACCCCTTTCCATGGTGGAAAGGGGTATTTATATCCAAGCCATTAATGGGCTTGGGCCGACCCATGACAAGCCCATGGGCCGGTTTCTTACTTAACTAAATAAGCAAACATTAACTACGAGCTATACAACATTAACAATATTGTGGAGTGACCGATACTTCTAATATACGTTAAAACGTATTTCTAACAATCTCCCCCTAAGGGAGGTGACTCCACGTTACACAGTTCTAAACCTAGCATACTATACTAAGTCTTCGTTCTTCATCTCGTAGTCTTTTCTTCTTTTCTTTTTGTTGTGAATATGTTGATTTGATCTTTTAGGCTTTGGCTTGAGAGCATTGTTCTTTTGACCAATCACGTGTGATCTTTGCCTTCTTGTGAATCTTGCCTCCTCGTGACTCCATGTTCCACACACTTATGTCTTTTGTTGAATTCTCGAAAGCTTCAGAGTTTGGTACAGCGGAAGACTTCATTTGGTACTTTCTTGAATTTTGCTGAACTTTGATGCAGAAAAACATAAGCATGTGGGAACGACTTCAGCTGGTACACCGCAACGCCACCGTCTTCGCAGCAACATGATAAGACACGAATGAAATGGATTAGAACATTTCATTCTAAATCGGTAGCGTTTTACCTCCGGTCGGTGAAGACCGTTGGACGATGTTAGATATCGTACCTGTGACGGATAGTTTCAATTAAGTAACTTCCTGACAGGATTTCGCGGGTAAACCCGTTCTCTTTATTCGACGATCACTAAGCTTGACTGCGAACATAAAGAGTGAATCACTTGGATAAATTATCCTTGTGATTGAAGCCGTCAATTCATGAAACCTGGAACAAGTGAATTTCAATTAAGATTTTCACCATCGTTGCTTTCCAGTTATCACGAGCTTAATTCATAAAGAATCTTGCACGTTACCTACCAAGTGCTGTTTGATGTTAACACTAGAAGGATTTCCACTCGTCACTGTGAACACTAAAGAGTGTCACTCTGAGTGTTCTGGCAAGATCATATGATAATGCGTAGAGGCCTGGAACGAGTTTAAGTTCAATTAAGAATAAAACTACTGTTTCTTTCCAGTTTTTCACAAGATTGGTTCTTAAAGAACCGCACGTGTAACCTACCATGAGCTTGTTTGATGTTGGCTCAAGCAGGATTTCCATCTTCATTGTAATATTTGCGTATTACTCGGATGTTCTGACAATATTACAAGAATACTGCGTAGGACTCATAAAAATCTCTTACTTTTCACAGTGTGTGAGAAAGCAAGGAATAGATGGAAAGTGTCCCAATGAGACTTTTGATGATCTCGTGGCTCTAGACTCGATAGTGTGTTTTGATTTAGTGAGCGATGGCTGGAGAGGAGTGCCACCTTTTCAATATCAGTCTATTCGGAGTGAATAGACCAATAGATAACGTGTTGATCTCCGTGTGATTAAAACAAATACCTTTTGAGAGATATTTGAGTTAGCTGGGAAGGGTTGTGCATTGCATCACTGGTCCATGATGTCTTTCTTCAATATCGAGAATCATTAACAAATGATCTCAATAGCATATGTATTGACCCGGTTTCTGCCTAAAGTTGTAAGGAGGGCTTCTTTCTTTACACCCTTTATCTTTACATTTCTTTTTCATTCTTCAACCCCTTCAGTACTTACCAATACATCATCACTAGCACCTTGTTGTGATTGTTCCAGTGCTAGCATCAGTAATTAGTCGGTACTCAGCTACGTTCACAATCTTTCTCCATCTTTCCTAGGACTTCTAATTCTATCTAGGGAATTGTCCTTGGGAAGATTCCATTGGCTATGATGAATCATTAGACTAATACCTATTCCTACCACCCTTTTGTCACCACATCCGTCGTGAATAAAGCATGTTTTGGGAAAGTATAGTCGCCATGAAAAATCCTTGAAAATCACTTAAGGTACTTGTGATATTGAAATCAAGAGTTTTGTACCTTAAGTGTTTTGTTCATCAAAAACGCTCCCCCTTAACACGTGCTTTACACATATTAAGTTGGATTATCATTAAGTCTTTTTCATCTTTTAGCCAAGTATCATTTAAGTCTCCTTAATCCCATTTTCTCCCCTTATCCAAAATGTTAACCATTAATATTTGGGATATTGAATGGATTAACCGGTCTTTGGGTAAAAATGAAATCAATGTTTGGCCATAGAACATATTAATGCTCCCCCTTAAATTAATAAGGGTTAATTATAGTGCTTTCCTTAAGTATCATTTAATATTAATGTTTCTTGTCGGGTGAGAAGAAGTGTCTCCTTTAACTCGGCCAAAACCATGTTTTTGTCAATGAGCTGGATATTTAAGTCAGAGATTTCCTCACATTTTTGGTTCAATTGTTCAACATAAGATTGTTGTTGTGCCGCATTAAAAGCGAAGCGTTCTTGTAGTGAACCATAAAGTTTGGACATTCCCTGTCTTGCACGATCCATCTCCCCTAGAATAGACGAAAGTCTAATTTCTAAGCACTGGTTTTTAGACTTTGCAGCCTCTAGTTCCAATTTTAGTGTTTCGTTCAATGATACATCTCTTTTTAATCTCATAATCTCTTCCTCTAATGCCTTAACTATCTCAATCATCTTGTCACTCGTCTCAACACTGTTTTCACAGCCATTTGTTATCAAAAGATCCTCATTTTGAGTTTGCTGTGTTAATTCTAAAGATATACAATGTTGTTCAAGTTGATTAAAGCGTTTTGTAAGTAAAGTGTAAGAATCTTGAAGCTTTAAAAATTCAGCATTAGACTCGTGACAAGAATGATTATCTACCTCATTTACAGTAACAGCAACATTTACAGAGAGATCACACACATCATCACATATATTCACAGCATCACATTTAATCATAGCGGATGTAAGCTCATTCGAATAATTAACATTCACAGTAGTAAGCACATCACACGAAATTACTTGGGACAAGAATCGGTCATATTCAGATAAGATCTTTTCCTTTTCAATTAATTGTAGTTCGTAACCGGTGTCCATTTCATAAAACACTTTTTGAACTTCTTTAATTTCAAACTCGAGATTTTCCGAAAGAGATGCAAAACTTCCTTTTAGATTTTCGACAAATGGATTGATCTCATTCTTAAACACCTCGTTCATGTGTTCGAAATCCCATTCTCCGGCGTTTAGGCCATTTGAAGTCGTACATTCCCGGATGACCTTGTCAAAACTAACAAAGTATTGATTAATCTCTTGCAAGTTTATCCATACAGTGCTAACAGGTGGAAGATCCTTTGGAATTTCCTTAGGTCCTTCCATTTTGACAAGTGTAGGAAGTGTACTAGGGTTTTCTTCATTTAACATGTAGGTTGGTGCTGTGATGAGATCTTTATCCATATGGAAGCGAATTCTAAAGTCTGTTTTTGCAAGCTCCTGATTCATTTTAAAATAATCACACTGGGGATATTTTGCAAAGTTGTATGACAGATTCTCATCAACTAGATCCTTATTTGTGCGATCATCGAAAATAACAATCGGATCTAAGACCAATCCTAATTGGGTTGCATTATAAAGTCTTGGACTATGGATAAAAGCTTGTCTTGCATACCGTGGGTTAGGGGGAAGGCCTTTTTGACGCGATAAGTTAAACTCTCTAAACGATGCGTCAAATAAGTGCACTAGTTGAGAGGCAGCGTATTGTCTTAAAAGCAAATAATCTAAACTTCTAATCTTATTAGCCGCATTAATTTCCATTTCATTCTTTTTAGACTCGATTAATTCAAAATCCGTTTGAAGTTTATGAAAATTAGTGACCACTAACTCTTTTTCTTTAAGTTCGTTGGAAAGATCTGCTCTTAAGGTTTCAATTTCTTGCAAATGATCCATTTGTTTGTTTCGAAAATGATAATATTCGGGATTTGTTAGAACATTGGATGAAGGAACTAATTCCAAGGTTTGAACTTTTTTGTTGCACAAGGCAAGCTCAGCAGACAAATTCTTATTCTTAGCTAGGGTTTCTAGTAGTGCAGTATTCATTTGACTAAGTAAGTTTGCAGGAACCATGACCAAATCTTGTTGAGCAGGAATATGCGTATGCGAAATGGCTCCCGGTTGTGATTCACTCAAAGTCTGGGGACTCACATTGATATTACTATCATTGATTGTCTCCTCATTTGAAAGACTCACCACCGAAGACTCATTCGGATCAGCACCCTCTTGCCCAACTTGATGTGGTTGAATACTAGTATCAATGGTATTAGTAAGTACCTCAGATATTTTTTTCTGGCCCAAAGCTAGAGATAGTTGCCATAAGAGCTACCTGAGCAGATTGAAGTTCATCACAGTCTGAATCGTAAGCATCCAGATCATCTGCTTGGTATGCTGCATTCTGTGTAGTGACAACTTCTTGTTCCACAATCCCTGGATCAGCAAGAAATGCAAGCTCCTCTTCATCAAGTTCCTGTCCTTGTTCTTGAGCGTTCACCAAATAAATCTTCTCTGCAAACCATTGACCATCCCTTCTCCTCTTGGGTTTTTTGCAATCCTTAGACATGTGACCTTCTTCCTTACAGTTGTAGCATGTAATCATTCTCAACTTACCTGTGGAATTAGCCCGTGGAGGAGTATTGACCATTGGAGCAGGATTGACCATGCGTGCATTGGTGGTTGATGTAGTGGGTCTCCCTTGATAAGGTTGAATAGGTTGAACCATTACCCTGCCATTCTCAATGGTAGCTTGTTGTCGAGAATTAGATGAATTCCTCAGCTGATTGTTAGTAGGAGCTGGTCCTCTAAATCCTCGTTTGCTCAATGTTCTTGTGAGATAAGCAGACATAGTAGCTAACACTTCAACTGGGTCAGTTCCTTGTTTGAACTCAGGAATGGGAACTTCATCATTATCACAATACAATGCTTGGTCTTGTTGAGCGGCATAAGCACTAGAAGGAATACTCATGTGGTCAGAATAGCTTGATGGATAAGCTGCATTTTCTTGATAAGAAGAGTATGATGACTGAGCATAAGGTGCAATGCTTGCTGGTGAATATGGGTGAGGTTGTGAGGCATATTGTGATGCTTGTGGTTCTTTCTGAGACGAAGGTGCATTAAACCGATATTGTTGCTGATGTGAGGTGGGTGGTTGAGGTAGAATCGAATATTGGGGGAAGCTTGGAGTCATGTACAGTGATGGATGATAGGCTTGGTGTCCCATGATATAAGGAGTGTTGTTGTATGACAAGCTTGGTTGATTTGCCATCAAAGCTAAAGAATCAGGGTACATACCTCGAGGCGAACGGTGCATGATCACGTGCTTCTCATGCTGCTGGAGAAAAGCATAGAGTTGATCCAAATTGCACTTATGCAAATCCCTAGTTAACTTAACATCAGTAATATACTCACCCCATTCAGCTTGAGGTAAAGTATTCAAAAACTTGGTGTTAACCTGGAATGGAGCAATCACGAGATTGTATACATTCAAATCATTCATGAGAGTAGTGAATCTGAAGTAGTAGTCGTGAAGCGTTTCCCCTGGACTGTACGTGAATCTATCAAACATATCATACAACTGACATTCCCGTTCCTGTTTAGTAAGAGACGTACCTTGTAGCAAAACCTTTAGACGTTCCCATAAATCCTTTGCAACCGTATATTGACTTACCATTCGATAGATGTCATGTGGAAGAGCTTGGAGAATGGTTTGAAGAGCCTTTTCGTCTACATCGGCATTAAGTTGTTGAGCTGGTGTAAGTTCTTCAAACTCCCGTGGTCGAGTCTCATTGTTAACAACGATGGTACCATAATCAAGTGGACCATTCAGAATTGACTTGACCATAAGCCTCCCATATGACGGTTTTCCCTTAATGTATGACATCATACGGCCTTGCCATGCTTCAAAGACTTCTTTAATGAGCATTGGAGGGCGATTATCCGTTCCCGTAATGACGGAAATATCCGTAAGTGATGTCATTTGAGGCATTAATGAATTCGGATTCATTTTGATCACTTTAAAGAGACAAAGATTATCGGTTGATCGAGCTGTGAAGTAAAGTTGTGAATTGTGTTGAGTTTTTGTGTAAGAAACCAAGATTAAATCCTCTAAAAATCGTCGAAAAAACAAATAAAATATCCCTTGGTTCGGAACAATTGTTGATTCGGAAGAAACTGGTTCGGAACTTCCTTGATCCGGAAAAGTGTTGATTCGGAAGAATTTGATTCGGAAGAATTTGGTTCGGAACTTCTTTGATTCGGAACAGTTGTTGATTCGGAATATTTGGTTCGGAACTTCTTTGATCCGGAACTTTTGGTTCGGAAGAAACTGATTCGGAACTTCTTTGATCCGGAACTTTTGGTTCAGAAGAAACTGATTTGGAACTTCTTTGATCCGGAACTTTTGGTTCGGAAGAAACTGATTCGGAACTTCTTTGATCCGGAACTTTTGGTTCGGAAGAAACTGATTCGGAACTTCTTTGATCCGGAACTTTTGGTTCGGAAGAAACTGATTCGGAACTTACTAGAAAAAAGCTGGTTCGTGTGTTTAACAGTCGACTAAATATATTAAGAACAAACCCAGATTTTTACCAAATTACCCGAAAAGTTTTGTGATTTCTACTAAAAGAAGTAAAACCCAATACTTATCTACTAATCCCAACAACAAAATCACCAAAAACTTCAAGAATCAAGATAGATTTTCCTAAAGAACACTAATACAATCAAAAACTAAAGAACAACACAAATTATTACCTTAAATCACCCCATGGCTCTGATACCAATTGAAGAATATCGATAATCTAATGAATCAATGAAGTGGGTTGAAGATTTCTAGAGAGAGAAACTAGTGAGAGAAAGTGAGAGAGAAATATGTGTTTTATTCAAAATGTGTAAAATGAAACAATCAACAACCAACCCCTTTCCATGGTGGAAAGGGGTATTTATATCCAAGCCATTAATGGGCTTGGGTCGACCCATGACAAGCCCATGGGCCGGTTTCTTACTTAACTAAATAAGCAAACATTAACTACGAGCAATACAACATCAATAATATTGTGGAGTGACCGATACTTCTAATATACGTTAAAAACGTATTTCTAACAGAATCCTTTGCACCTGTTGCCTGTTTGGAAGCTATTAGACTATTCCTCGCTTATGCAGCCCACATGAATATGATCGTCTATCAGATGGATGTGAAGACGGCATTCCTGAATGGTGAAATCAAGGAAGAGGTCTATGTACAACAGCCAGATGGTTTTGTGAATCCTAAATATCCTAATCATGTGTACAAGCTTAAGAAGGCTCTCTATGGGTTGAAGCAAGCTCCACGCGCATGGTATGATCTTTTGTCACAATTTCTCATTACGCAAGGCTTCGCTAAAGGCAAGGTGGATCCCACGCTGTTCATTCAAAAATGAGGTAAAGATATGATTATGGTACAAATATATGTTGATGATATTATATTTGCAGCCTCGACCCAAACCTTATCCGACAAGTTTGGGACACTCATGTCTTCCAAGTTTAAGATGTCAATGATGGGCAAGGTATCATTCTTCTTAGGACTTCAGATATCTCAGAGTCCCAGAGGCATCTTTATCAATCAATCCAAGTATGCCCTTGAATCTCTTAAGAAATATAAGATGGAATCTTGCGACCCTGTGGATACTCCAATGGTGGAACGAACTAAGCTTGATGCAGATCCACATGGAGTTGCCGTTGATCCGACACTTTACCGTGGAATGATCGGTACTTGATTGTTGTAAAATTAGATACTTGCTTTAGGAAAAACAAGCAACTAAAATATAGGGCAAGTGTGCACGACGATTTAGGAAAACCGTGTGTGAATGACCCTAAGTGAGTTCGTTCTCGAGGAGGCTAGTGTGTTGTGTTAAGAATTGATTAATGATTGATGATTTTATTAAGAAGAAAAGGAAAGAAAATAAGAAAGGAAAGAAATGACGGTTACGAAAACGAATTAAACTAAGACGAAAAAGGCGATAACGTAAAACCGTAAATAGAGCCAAAATTAAACTTTTAACCTAAAAATTCCTAAAAATTACTAAAAATCCACAATAATATTCTAGGAGTTTACAAAAAATCAAAACTTGTTAAAACCTTTTAATTAATTAGATAATGACTTTTTAATGCTAATTAAAGCCCTAAAAATCACAATTAATTATTAAAAAGTCCCAAACAAGATTTTAAAGTTTATAAACCTCAAAAATAACCTAATTAAGCTAAAAAGTATTTTTTTGAAATTTTAAAACCAAATAAAACTATTTTTAAACACTTAAAAACTATAAAAATCAATTAAAACTTAAATTAATTCTAGAAAATAAATGAAAAGTCCTAAAAATATTTGGAAAGTGACAAAACTCCTAATTAAGTGTCCTTAACCTAGGAAAAATGAAAAAACTTAAAAAATTAAACTGGTAATTTTAATAATAAAATAATAATAAAATATTCAAAAAAATTCAAAGTTTACTAAAAAATTCTAAAAAATTACCAAAAATCTAAAATATTATAACTAAGACAGAAATGCAATTAAAAGTTTCTAAAACCTATTTAATAATTTTATATTAAATTTTAAAGTTGGTTAAAAACCCTAAAATCCTATAAAATCAGAAATAAGACTTTTTGAAAACTTTTTGTGATGTAAACCTCAACTTACTTAAATAAAACCTAAAAACATTTTTTATAAAATTTAAAAACTATTTTAGCTATTTTTAAACTAATTAATTAAATACGGGTAATTAAAAAATGATAAAAATAAATAAAGAAAGGGAAAAAACAAAAGTTAGCTAAGATAAATCCTAAACTCTATAACAGTCCTAGGAAAAATGCTACTTAGCTAATTAGCTTAACCAATAAGCTTAAATAAGCTAAAAAGGCCACGGCTTATATTAGATAAGCCAAAACACAAACCCTTTAAATATATAACGTTGCAAGATTATACCAGTCAAAGACCCTAGGGCAGTTGGTTAGAGCGTTTGTGTGTGGGAGGAGTGGCGCAGGTTCGAGTCCTGGCCAGTCCTTTTTGCAAAAAAAAAAAACTTTTTTTTTCTTTTTTAAACTTTTAAAAACACAAAACAGTGACTCTTTATACTTCAAAAACACAAATCCAAACAAAATATCCAAGATTAAAACAAACTGGAAACCAAAACGTGCTCAGATAGGACTGAGTTTCTGATGAACACAAGGGTGTATTCTTCACTTGTGCAGATAAGGATCAAGAGGACTTGATTTGGTTTCTTGTGGATGTTTGATGGACAAATGGGCACCCCTACACTCAGTTGGAGTGTAGGGAGTCAAGCAAACACAAAACAAGCTCAAGCTTAGCACAAAAATCACAAAAACAAAGCACACAATCTTTCTGATATGGTTTGCACAAGTCTGGGGTGTTTTCTGATACAATTGACACAAAAAGTGAGATTTAAAAGCCCATATCTTGCACACAAGTTCATCAAACAGCATATAAGCAATTCACAAACCTCAAATATCCTATCTCCTAACAGATTACAAGATTTGGAGGCTCAAATTCTTACAAAATCAGTCAATCAGGGCATTATCTGATTTTAGCTATATTTTCACTTTTTTAGCATGCAAGTTTGCTTTAAAAACTTACCAAACTAAAACCTAAGCCCATACAATACCTAGTAACTACCTAGTGAGTGTATTAAACAGATTTATCAGCAAAGTCTAAACCATTTAAACCATATAAAACCTTGATCCAAACACCCTTTAAAATACTGAACATCAATATTTTCAAACCAAATCAATTTCAAATCCTACCAAACTGATTATGAACACTTGAATCATGCATATAACCAACAAATGAGTAATATCAAACAGCTAAGACAAACACATAACCTGTTTCATGCACAAATCACATAAACACCCAATTAACTGAAAAATGAAAATGGGAAAAGATTTTTTACCAAGAGGGACCTACATCCAGGTCCCTCAGTGGTTGCTTAACCACCTCCAAATAGGCCCGGGCCTATGCTGAACCTTTGACAAACAATCCTTCAACAACCTGCTAAGAATCAATGAACAAACCAAAATATGCAATAAACTGATTTTTCTTGAAACCTTTTTAAAACCTTTTCCAAATGACTCCAATGTTTATCTTTCAAAACCCTTAACCTAAACAACTAAAAATCCAGGAAAAACCAAACCTTGAAACCAATTTTCACCAAAAATTTTCCTTTTTCAGAAACCCTTTTTCTGAAAACTTCAAACACAAAAAATGTTTGAGAAAGTAATAATGGAACTCAGATTTTGCCTTACAAACACACACCAACTTTTAAATAATAAAAAGGAATTAAATTGCCAAACAAATACCAACTTTTATAACTTTAAAAAGGAATTACAAATATTTTTAAAGCAAAATCTGGAACAAAGGGAAATGTACAAGCCACATTCTCCTTTTATAAGCTTAAACAGAACATTCTAGGACTAGGAATAAAATAATAGTAACCTAAAACCCTAATGCTGAAAAATCCAAAAATGCCCTTGGATTTTGACTGAAAATTTGGTCAAAATGGATACATGTGAAGTTGCCAGCTGGAATCTTTGATCTTGAACGTTTGTTTGAGCTTGGAGGACAAGTAGAATCATCTCAGACGTTTATCTTGTCTTTTTGGGGTGTTGTGTGAAAGAGACATTGCAGGGGACCCTTGGGGTGATCACATGGGTGTGTTGGGAAGGGTTTGAGTGAGTGGGTTTTGGTGAGGATAAGAGTAATTAGCAATCTGGAGATATTGGGGTAAAACCCTTTTGGATTTAAGGTGATTAAGTCTGGGTAGGTTTAGGGTTCTTGGGTGATTAAAGGGTGATTAGATCCAAAAGGGAAAAGATTTATTTAAAAATCTTGTTTGGGTGGGAAAATGGGAAAGAGTTGACTGGGGTTTGACCCAGTTTAATTAATAAACCTGGGTTGGGTTGGTTACGGGTTTGGACTGGGTAGGGTATGGGTAAATGGGTGGATGGGTGGGTATTGATGAGGTGTCAAGTTCTGGTTGGATGGTGAAGTTTAGTTGTTTGGCAGTTAAGGCCCCCCAAGTCTATTGTTTCCTTCACTTTGTTTTAAATGGCAATAACTTCATTCCCTTTGAAAATAAGTTTCAACATTTGGCATTTTTGGCACAACAAGTTTATAAACTTGTATTAAGGACTATTAATGCAATAAATGTAATCTTCAAGGGCCATTCTTGTACAATCTTCATTCCTTAAGTACCATTCTTGCAAAACTTGATTTCTTCAAGGTCTATTCTTGCCAAGTCTTCAAAATTGAGGGACTAAAGTTGCCAATCTTCAATTCTTCAAGGTCCATTTTGGAAATTCTAGATTTGGGTCCGGTTCATTGTGCGGCTTCGTTTCCCGTGTTCGTTTTTGAATGATTCTTGTGATCTTTTGTCATTTCCTCAATATCGGTACCTAAAAATACACAAGTAACAAACACGAGCATATATTTGGCAGTTTTAATGATATTTTATGCATTTTAAGCCCGATTTGGACGATGAGACTATGTATAAAAGCAGTCTCATCACTCCCCCATACTAAACCATTGCCGTGCCCTCACGCAATGCTAGAATAAAGTATCATAGCACCTCCAAAATTCATTTTTATTCACTTTATTGAATGATAAACTAGCTACACTACTACTATTACTACTACTTGTGTTTTAGACATAATGTATGATTTTCATCGCAAAATGGGACGTTTAGGTTCATAGAATAAGAACACGTGAATGCTTCGTTAGAAATAATTTTATCGTCCTTGATTTTCACTCCAATTCCATGCCAAGCGTGCAATGAGATCATTGTCATTATAAGTTAGTAATGCTAACACTACTCATATGCCCTAATCACGTACTTATCCTCCCATTATTCCTAAGTTGTATCTCTTATATTTTATTTTGTCTTAATGATCACGAGGATACATTGTTGACTTATGCGATAATAGAGATTTAGGTCTAAAAATAGAGTCCTAACGGTGTAACTAAGACCATCAAATCAATAACCCCTCCTAATAGACAACGATGTCAAAAAATTAAGTTGACAAGAAGAATCGATAAACACGGTTTTATAACGGTTTTGAACATGAGACTTATTACCAAGACTTTTATACGCCCCCTAACGGAAGGGCCTTATTATCTTTGGTTTACCTCCATCTTTTATTCAACTTCGCCATGAAACTTTTATTATGACTTCGTTCTTGCCTTGCCTTTTATTATCCGCCTCATCGGTGGTTTTATTAGCCAAAGACGTATATCCTCACGCTAAAGCGAATTTTGGATCTTTAAAGCTTCGAAGATTAAGGCTTGATTCACTTTCAATTTTGCATAGATTTTTCGGCCTTGTGGGGCTTCAAATTGTTTGCTAGATTTAGGTGAGCACTTGAAATCTTATTATTAGGTGAAGCTTTCGATTATTAGGGTGCCAATACTTCAAAACCGTGACGCTGGCGATACCTTAATGTCTTCCCAATTTAATTACACGGAAGCTACTAGCAAAGACTAGAAACCCAACAATCCTAACTAAACCACTAAGTCAATATTTATTAAGCAAAAAATATTTACATGCGAAGGGAGAATAAGCAAACAACGAGAACACATGAGTTTTTGAAAGAATACGAGTACTCTACGTTTAGCATAGTAACTTATAATTAACTCTATCATTTCTCGTCCTCATTTAAGAGACTTAGCCTAATGTGTAGTTAAGGAATCAAAGCTAAGTGCTCAACACGCACGGTCGAGTCAAAAATTACTCTTATTCTCGCCATCGGAAAACCTACATTCGTGTCTTCAAACACTTATAAAACATGAGAAAAAATTTAAAATTTGGCCATTTTTAGCCTTATTTTGCAACAAAAAGATAAACTTTGGAAAGCGTGAAGGTTTGGCAAGGAAAGTATCTAATCACCCCCATACTAAAGTTAAACATTGTCCTCAATGTTTCGAGTCTAGGGGTGCAAACACCCCCATACTAGAGACGTAGTCGAATGCCTAATCTAGCATGGAAAGGGTGTAACCAATAAATTAATAGCCGTTTATGAAGTGTGCTAAAAACCTAAGGTTAGAACATCAAAAGGATATATCATGGATATTGAGAAATGTCTTCAAAGCAAACGATTGAGTGCTCCCATAAAACAAACACGAGAGGCTCCAATCGTGAAGATCATGATCTAAAAACCACAATGCACAAACAACCACGGAACAAAGGTTGGAAGGGCACAAATCCCCTCACATTAAACTAATTAGAAAACGATAATATGTACATGGATAAGCATGGGTCTCCCCCACGAGGCACCTTGTTTTTTATAACCGAGTCAAAAGCTCGACTCGAATCCCCATAAATGTGATCATTTAGGGATAATCATGGTGTGGTCAATTTTTAGTGGGGCTTACATGATAAACAAGGCCCAAAAACAACCGGTATTAAGGACTAAGTCCTTTGATGGTGCAAAATATCGGGATCGAAGATGGCGTTCTCGTTTTTATTGGAAAAGCAAATCAACGCCACTTCATCGTGTGCCAACAAAAACTCAAAGAGTTTTAAGAAAATAGATGAGAAGAAATAGAAGGGTGGGACAATGGGTAAGTCATGAAAATATTGAGCTACTCGAGGTAGACTCGCACCAATCAAATGAAAAGATTTTCCATTTATTACATCGGTGGAAGACCGAGATTTCCCTATATAAGCAATTCCAGGATCAAATATCTCGTCCTCGGTGGAGAAAGGGGAGGGAACATAAGGGAATTCCCCCACACTAAGTCCACACAAAGCATCGTCAAAAGGAGAAGACGAGCTTGTAGCACTCAATACACGTGGTGATGACGGAGTTAGAGTTGTAGAAAAATCTTTTAAATCCAATTCAAAATCTTTTCCTTTTTCATCTTTTAAACTCTCTTTGTGAAAACCCGATTTAATTATGTCAAAAATATTTGGTGTTTCTAAAGCAATGTTAGTCACACTAAAAATTCTCACATTTTGAAACCGTTTTGGTAAAGGTGGTGGTAAGTTTTCAAATCTTTTGTCAACAAAGAAAACTCCCCCATCGGGATCAACGTATTCATCATCGGAAGAATCACTCGAGATTGGAATCGTAGGCTTAACACTCTTAACCTCCACCGGCGGAGGGGACGGAACTTCATTTTTATCAACAACTTCTAAAACTCTTTTGGAAATCTTTTTGCAAATGTTTTTGATAGGATTGACATTATACAAAGACGTGATAGAATACACATGAGAAAGTGTGGAGTTTTGGGTTGCATTAATGACGAGTTCTTCCTCATTGAAACGAAGAGTGATTTTTCTTGCATGCACATCGATAAGTGCTCTCGAGGTATCCAAAAAAGATCGACCTAAAATTAACGGAACTTTAGGATCGATGGGAATGTCAACAACAATAAAGTCTACAGGATAGTAGAACTTTCCAATAATAAGTGTGAAAACACTTATCCTTTTACCACTTATTTCCAGTAATAACAAGACCAAAACGTGTGATTTATGTCGTAAAAGTCGGAATTATGCGTGGTTTGTGTTTTTATTGTGTTTTAGGACCAAAATATGAAAAAGGAAGAAAACACGGGCTTTCACGGGCTTTTATCGAAGAAAAATGGGAAAAGACGAAGTCAAAAGATCAAGAGTGCTTAAAGAACGGATGTCCAAGACCTATTCTGGAGATTTATCGAAGAACAAGTCTAAAGACGGAAGTTTAATGAAGTCGAAGAACTTAAGTCTAATAGAAGAAGAAAATTAAAAGACAAGTTCAAATCCCGAGACTACAAAGACGAAAAATTAAAGTCGAGTCGAGAAGAAAAAGAAAGAAGAAAGCACCACACATGCCTCCCACTTCCCTATAAATACCCTCCTAATCACATTAGGAGGGGGTTAGCTAGTTTTTATTTTTTTCAAGTTTCTTTCTAGTTTTTAGAGAGAGAAAGTCTTAAACTTTCTCTCACTAGTTCATCTTTTTCTTTTAATCTTTCAAGATTAAACATTTTGTATTGCTTATTTTTATTAATCAAGTTCCATTTTTAAACTTTTAAATCCTTACTCTCATTCTACACTTCTTGATTTACTCTACCTTTGATCCGAATTTCACATCTCACTCGTATGATTTGATGCTTTTCGTGAATAAAGGTTTGATCTTTTGGTTTACACACAAGCTTTTACACGTTTAGGTCATAAGCTCATAATGCTTATTGACTTATTCGAATCTTAGCTTATTGATTTTCGGATTTTGCAAAAGGTTTTAGTAAGTTTAAAGTTCATTTCATAAAGTTTTGATCTTTTATGTTTTAGAAGTCATCGAATTTGAGCTTTTTGGGATCGTTTAAGATTCGTTTAGAATTGCTTATTGCATTTGCTTATCGAAATTCACTCTTGCCACGAATTTCGGAATCAGTTACATCCCATCGCAATCTTAGGGTTTTGACACACATTCCGACGGTTTACTCCACATTCCGATAGGTTTTGGTTTTTGATCGCAATAACCCATTAGGGTTTTACTTTGCGATCGGTTGGATTTTCCCCCTTATTCCGATCTGGGTTGCGATCGCTTATTGCGATCGCATATTCCGACGGGACATAAGGTCTTGGTTAAGACGAAGTGCTGCCCATTTTTCGATAGAGTCATTGCGATAACAGCATTCCGATAGATACATATTGCGACAGAAGTGCTTTTTAAATATTCCGATCTGAACTTAATTATTCCGATGGTTAATGTTAGTGATATCCCGATGGTTGCTATTTTGGTGTATTCCGATGGACATAAATTGTTTTATTCCGATTGATTAAGTTTTCAAGTTTTTAAGTTTGCAAAGTTTAAAGTTTCAAGTATTTTCTTAATTAACTTTAATTTTAATTTTGTCCAAGTTTCAAATTTACTCAACGACACTTTAATTACTTGCTAGTAGTTTAAAACAAACAAACCAAATCATTCTCTTGATTCACCAAAAGACAATTGAGTCGCACTTAAGACCGGTTTTCAATTCGAAAAGATCGGAACAACGAAATTATATTATACCTAGCCAAAAGCGAAGTATTAAATGGCGCCGCTGCCGGCTCTTTTCGTTAAGATAAACGGTTTCTAGTGAGAGACGCATTGAATTTTGGGATCCGTTCTTTGAACGTTATTTTCCTCGCTTCAAACAATTTCAAAAATCCATAAAAATTATAAAACTTGTTCAAAAATACAAAAACATAAAAAAACCTATAAAAACAAAAAAAAATTATATTCTCTTTGTGTATATTTTTCTTCTGCAGGTGCATGCGTACTAGATCTACGAACTATTCTGAGCCCGAGAATCGTGAAGATTTAGATATGGCTGGTGTTAATAACAACAATAATCACCCACCTCAAAACAATTTGAATAATAACAACAACAACAACAATGTCCTTCTACCTGATTTACGAACCATGGAGGAATTGTGCCAACCCACCATGAACGGACGCGGAGGCCCGATTGCGCCAATGCACGTCACGGCTCAGGAGTTTTCGTTGAAGCATCACATGATCCAGCAAGTGCAAACGAACCCGTTTCGTGGAATCCCGGATGATGATGCCAACAAACACCTCGACAAATTCATTACCATTACCCAAAGCATGAAGTGCCCCGGTATTTCTATGGATGACCTTCGCCTTCAACTCTTTCCACACTCACTTTCTCACCATGCCGAAAAATGGTTTGACCGTCTTCCTAAGAATTCTATTCATACGTGGAACGACATGACTCAACGCTTTTTATCGCGCTACTTTCCCCCATCCATGGTCACTAGCCTTCGTAACCAAATCAGTGGATTTATGCAAGAGAATGATGAATCGCTTTTCGATGCTTGGGAACGCTACAATGATTTGATCGACCGCTGTCCTAATCACAACATGCTCCCCGTCACTCTCATTGACACCTTTTACAATGGTCTCACTTTTCGTGATCGTGACACGATCAATGCCGCCGCCGGTGGTACTTTTATGAAAAGGAGACCGGAGGAGTGTCGAGAGTTGATTGAAAACATGACTACTCACCACAACAATTGGGATTCTTCCGCATCCTCAAGATCTAATCAGAGAGTCAATGTTTCATCTACTTCTTCCACCACCAACTCGTCTGTTTTGGAACGTGCTCTTCTTGATATCAACAAAAGTCTCCAAATTTTGACTTCTAATCAAACTCAACAAGCTAAAGCCGTTGTTATCTCTTACGACACATGTGGTGGTCCTCATTCCTACAATGAGTGTCCTTCTACTCACGGCAATTATTCTGAAGACGTTAACGCAGCTTACGGCACTTATCCCACGGGAGGCTATCAAGCTCGACCTCAAGGAGACCGTGGCTTGCTAAGTTATCGTTCCAACAATTATCTTGTTCCTCCTGGTTTCCCTCCTGCAAACCAAAACCAACAACAAAGCTACAACCGAAACAACCAATCCCAACCTCGTGCTCAAAATCCATATCAATCCCAAAGAAACCCATACCCAACTCAAGGAAATTCTCAAGCTCCACCTCTCAATCAACCAATGGCAGTAAGTCAAGACGTCGAGACGTTCATGAAGACTAATCATGAGATGGTGACGAATCTTCAGAGTCAATTTGTCAACTTGAAGAATGACATGGTGAAACAAGGGAGTGATATTAGAGCCGAGCTAAGGAATGATATGGCCAAACACAGCAATGATATTAATGCCAACATGCAAAACTCTTTCAACAATCAAGCTCTTCACCTTCGTGATATGATTGGTTCGCTCATCCAAAGTAATCAACCCTCTTCTTCGGGTACTCTTCCGAGTAATACCGTTGCGAATCCAAGAGGGGAGATGAAAGCAATCACCACTCGAAGTGGAAAAGGTTATATGGAACCTGAGCTTCCTACACCTCCACCGATGATTGTGAACAAGGAAAAAGAGCAACTTTCCCCACTTCCTTCACCTTCTATCCCCATTTCCCCACCACCCGTGGTTGTGAGTGATCCTATTCCCTTAAAGCCTTCTTCTTCATCCAATATACCTTATCCTTCAAGGTTGAGGAAAGAGAAGCAAAAGAGCAAGGATGATATTCAGGTTTCAAACTTCTTAAAAATGTTTAAACAATTGAATTTTAACATCTCCTTTGCCGAGGCTCTCGCTCACATGCCCAAATACGCTAAGATGTTTAAAGATCTTTTAAGTGATAAGGAAAAGCTTCTTGATATCGCTCAGACCCAACTTAATGAGAACTGCTCCGCAGTGCTCTTAAGGAAATTGCCCACCAAACTTGGTGATCCGGGTCGCTTCTTGATTCCTTGCAACTTCCCGGGAGTAGAGAATTGCATGGCCCTAGCCGATCTAGGTGCCAGTATAAATTTAATGCCTTTAAGTGTTTGGAAGCAATTATCTCTCCCCGAGCTAGTCCCCACCAAAATGACTTTGGAATTAGCCAACCGTACGGTTGCTTATCCAGTGGGGATAGCCGAAGATGTCTTTGTTGGCGTTGACAAATTCACCTTCCCGGCGGATTTTGTTGTCGTTGACTACGAGATGGATCCCCGTGTTCCATTAATCGTTGGACGTCCATTTCTGAGGACCGGTCACACTCTCATTGATGTAGCCGCAGGCGAAATCATCATGAGAGTTGGTGACGATCAAATTGTCTTCAACATGGGTAAGATTTCTAAACAACCTTATTCGTATGAGAGCGTTAATGCTATTGATGTTCTCGATGAGGCTTGTGAAGAACATTTTCATGATGCTTGCAAAAGTACTCATTCTCTACCCAATGTTGAGACCGTTGCCTCAATTGCTCCAGCATTGACTCCTTTCGGAGAAAGTGACTTGGATGATTTCGAAGCTAGCTTGGGTCCTCTCGATATTAAGTATGATAATTTGTCCACCAATTGGGATGAAGATATTCGTACTATTGAGAGACTTCTCAATGAGGACCCGTTCTCTCCTCCTGCTCCTAAAGAGGTGACTCATGATGATCCATCGTTAGTTTCACAATCTATTGAGGATCCTCCTACTCTTGAGCTTAAGGACCTACCGCCTCATCTTGAGTACGTTTTCCTGGAAGACGACGAGAAGCTACCGGTCATCATCGCTAAGGATCTGAAAGACGACGAAAAAGCCCGACTTGTCGCTGTGTTGAAGAAGCATAAACGCGCTATCGCTTGGAAAATCTCCGACATCCGTGGAATTGATCCTCACTTTTGCACACATAAAATTCTCATGGAGGACGACTTTAAGCCCACTATTCAAAGCCAAAGAAGGGTGAATCCCAAAATCCATGAAGTCATCAAAAAAGAGGTTATCAAACTTCTTGATGCGGGTATGATTTACCCTATTTCGGATTCACCGTGGGTTAGTCCAGTCCATTGTGTGCCTAAGAAAGGCGGAATCACCGTTGTGCCCAATGCAAACAACGAGTTAATTCCTACCCGTCTCGTTACTGGGTGGAGAGTTTGTATAGACTACCGCAAACTCAATGATGCCACGAGAAAGGATCATTTCCCTCTACCTTTTATGGACCAAATGCTTGAACGCTTAGCTGGTAATGAATATTACTGCTTTCTTGATGGTTTCTCGGGTTATTTTCAAATACCCATCGATCCCCAAGATCAAGAGAAGACAACATTCACTTGTCCCTACGGCACATTTGCTTATAAATGAATGCCTTTTGGCTTATGCAATGCCCCCGGGACTTTCCAAAGGTGCATGTTGGCTATCTTCCATGACATGGTTGAGCAAACCATGGAAGTCTTCATGGATGATTTCTCGGTCTTCGGGGATTCCTTCTCTGCTTGCCTTGCCAATTTGGAACGTATGCTTAAGCGGTGCGAAGACACTCGCCTTGTTCTGAATTGGGAAAAATGCCATTTTATGGTAAAAGAAGGCATTGTGCTAGGACACAAAATCACTAAAGCCGGTCTTGAAGTTGACCGTGCTAAAGTAGATGTCATAGCCAAATTACCTCCACCTTCAACCGTGAAGGGTGTGAGAAGTTTTTTGGGTCATGCGGGCTTCTATCGTAGATTCATTCAGGATTTCTCTAAAATCGCTCGCCCGATGACCCACCTCTTGGAAAAAGATACTCCCTTTATCTTTTCTAAAGAGTGTCTCGAAGCCTTCAATCTTCTCAAGGATAAGCTAACTAAGGCACCAGTCTTGGTTACCCCTAATTGGGAGCTACCTTTTGAATTGATGTGCGATGCTAGCGATTTTGCTATTGGTGCGGTTTTGGGCCAAAGAGTGAATAAACACTTCCAACCAATCCACTATGCTAGCAAAACAATGACGGGGGCTCAATTGCATTATACGACAACCGAAAAAGAGCTTTTAGCTGTTGTCTATGCTTTTGAGAAATTTTGCCCCTATCTTGTTTTATCCACCACCATCGTATACACGGACCATTCCGCGTTGAAGTACTTGATGACTAAGAACGATTCTAAGCCAAGACTTCTTCGCTGGGTTTTGCTCCTTCAAGAATTCAACATTGAAATTCGTGACAAAAAGGGAGCCGAAAACCTGGCCGCGGATCATCTGAGTCGACTTGAGGATCCATATCAGGGGGAACATCCGAACAAAGAGATCAATGACTCTTTCCCCCTGGAGACTCTAATGTCTTTAAATCTCAATCTTGATGGCACCCCGTGGTTTGCAGACATTGCAAACTACTTAGCGGGTGGTATTCTCATCCAAGGGTTAACATCCCAACAAAAGAAGAAGTTCTTGAACGATGTTAAGACTTACTTTTGGGATGACCCTTATCTATTCAAACAGTGTGCTGATCTGATTATTCGTCGATGTGTTGACGGACCGGCAGCTTTTGACATCCTCCACGCTTGCCACAAAGGACCCACCGGTGGTCACTTTGGTCCCAACTACACCGCTAAGAAAGTGTTTGATTCTGGATTCTACTGGCCCACCATTTATCGTGACGCTCACGAAATGGTTAAGCATTGTGATGCTTGCCAACGTCAAGGCAAGATCACACATAAAGATGAGATGCCTCAAAATTTCATACAGGAATGTGAAATCTTTGATGTATGGGGCATCGACTTTATGGGGCCATTTCCATCATCCAAAGGGAACAAGTACATCCTCGTCGCCGTCGACTACGTCTCTAAATGGGTTGAAGCTAAGGCTCTTCCTACAAATGACGCGAGGGTGGTTGTGAACTTTTTGAAGCAGCTTTTCGCTCGATTTGGCGTTCCTCGTGCTATCATCAGTGACCGCGGGACTCATTTTTGCAATGATCAATTTGCAAGAGTCATGGCAAAGTATGGTGTCACTCACCGTATTTCCACCACCTATCATCCCCAAACCAATGGGCAAGCCGAAATTTCCAATCGTGGCTTGAAGAGAATTTTGGAGCGTACTGTGGGAGAGCATCGTGCCGCGTGGGCCGATAAGTTAGATGATGCTCTGTGGGCTTTCCGTACTGCTTACAAGACCCCGATCGGTTGTACACCTTATCGTCTTGTGTACGGGAAAGCCTGCCACCTACCCATCGAGCTGGAACACAAGGCGCACTGGGCCTTGAAGTGGGCTAACTTCGACATCATCAAAGCCGGTGATCATCGCAAGGTTCAACTCAACGAGCTAAATGAACTGAGGAATGAAGCTTATGAGAACTCGCTGATCTACAAGGAGAAGACGAAGACGATCCACGATGCTAAAATCAAGAACCGAGAGTTCCACGTTGGTGATCAAGTCTTACTCTTTAACTCTCGGTTGAAGATCTTCTCTGGCAAGTTGAAGAGCCGCTGGACTGGTCCATTCACCGTCGCCAAAGTCTTTCCGTATGGGACCATTGAGCTTTCTTAGCCGAATGGGCCCAATTTCAAGGTGAATGGCCAGCGTTTGAAGCTGTACTTTGGTGAGGACATCTCTCAGGAGATGATTCCATCCCTCACCACGTTCCCCATGAACTAAAATTGGGTCGAGTCAGGCTCATGACTCGGTGAACAAAAACAAGCGCTTCTCGGGAGGCAACCCGTGTTCTATCCTTTACTGCTTTCATAATAAGTGTAGGGGAGCCCCGCATATGTCTGTTGTCTTGTTTCTTGTGTTGTGCAGGGATTAAAGCTTTAGAGAGAATCTTGGTGACTTTTGACGAACCGTGATACCGTGTTTCCCATCTTCCCGGTTCTATCCTAAACTCTTGTGATTCAATATTTCATATTCTATATGTTCACATTGAATTCACTTTAGTTGTCCTTTCCTTAGCAAGATTTAAACAAAGTGCACAATGTCCTAAGTGTAGGGGAGTTTACTCCCACATACTTAACCATTGAGGACAATGTTTATCTCAAGTGTAGGGGGGACTTCTATCGAAGTAAGTGGTCTTTTCCATGAATTTGCCCTCATTTTAACCGGAAAATTTGATTTTTCGACATTTTTCAAAATTTTTAATCTATTTTGGCCTAGTTGTATAGTGGTACTTTCCTTTAACATGTTTAGTTTCTTTCCGTTGCTAGAATAAATTTTTAATAAAGTGGTTTTAGATTTTTCTTAGTCATGAAAATTTTGACTCAACCCGAGTTTACTTGCCTAAGTTTGCTCTAGCTAGTATCCTTAACGGGTTTAAGTCAAGTTTTGCTAGGCTTTTATATAGGGAGCTATAAAACGCGAAAGTCTTAACTCTCACGGGTTAAGAACAAGAACTTTTCGCAAGTTCCTATAATTGATCCTAGAGAGTCGTTTATCAAGGGAACTTTAAAATGCGATTTCTAAACTTGAAAAAGTCTAAGAATTTGCAAGATCCTATAGGCGACTCGAAAACCCAAAACTTTGATTTAATAGGCTAAGCATCCACGAGTCTCATTCCTTGAGATTTTAAACTGTGGAGAACGAGAGATGATAGAGTCAATTATAAGTTCGGTATTCGTTCGTGAATTTATGTGAGTTAATTATGAGCCTATTCTCCCTCCGCTTGCTAATAAATTAATCTGCTAATAAATAAGGTTGTATGATTTAAAAGGTTACTTAGCTTCTAGCCCCAGATCGTTTAAAAGTTGCTCGGTAATGATGAGAGTTCATAGCCAAGGCATAACTTATGAAGCGGGGCGCGAAGATTGGCGAGTCCGAAAAGGCCCTAACAAGGCATGAGGGCTACATTTTGTTGCTAAAGATCCAAAAGTGATGTGAAGAATCATTTATCGAAAATCAATATGAAGGATCGAGACACACGACGAAAAGCAAGAACTCCCCAAAAGTCATGGAGAAGTCTATCCGAAAAGACCCTAACAAGGTATGAGGATAAATAGATCCAAGTCCTAAAAGGAGGCGGATCGTTGTATATCAAAGTCCAAAATAAAGATTGGAGAAAAATGAAGAAGTCGTGGTCCAAAGATGAAGAATCTCTCAAAAACTTCAAGTGAAGAAATTCCTATTATGAAGAGAAGACCATAATTTCAAGAACGTCTCTCGAAGATTCGAAGTATGAAGTCGCTGCCAAATATCGGCCCGAGAAAGGTCTCAAATCGCGAACCAAGTTATGCCAAGATATGAACTTTCTGATATCCCGAGAAGCAGTTTTAAAAGATTTGGTCCTTTAGCTAACTATTGATTAAATCGTTCACCTTATTTTCGGACTAAATAATTATCGAAATAAGTCAAACAATGCATCCTCGTGATCATTCAAGACAAAAATAAAATATAAGAGATACACCTAGGAATAAGGGAGTCTAAGTGAATAATTGAACCACATGAGTTCGTGATAGTTTGCTAACTTATAATAACAATGATCTCGTTTTTAAGCTTGGTATGGGGAACGTGAAACTTGAGGATGATAAACGTTCATGGCTGCCAAAACCAATGTAAGTTTTTATTTTCTTTGCTTATTTCTATCTTTTCATCTTTAGTTTTTAATAAAGGCCAAGGTAGGTTATTTATGATGGGAAATGTAAACCGTGCTTAAAATTAATGCATTGCATGAGGGCATTGCAATGGTCAAGTGTAGGGGATTTAATAAGTGTGAAAACACTTATCCTTTTACCACTTATTTCCAGTAATAACAAGACCAAAACGTGTGATTTATGTCGTAAAAGTCAGAATTATGCGTGGTTTGTGTTTTTATTGTGTTTTAGGACCAAAATATGAAAAAGGAAGAAAACACGGGCTTTCACGGGCTTTTATCGAAGAAAAACGGGAAAAGACGAAGTCAAAAGATCAAGAGTGCTTAAAGAACGGATGTCCAAGACCTATTCTGGAGATTTATCGAAGAACAAGTCTAAAGACGGAAGTTTAATGAAGTCGAAGAACTTAAGTCTAATAGAAGAAGAAAATTAAAAGACAAGTTCAAATCCCGAGACTACAAAGACGAAAAATTAAAGTCGAGTCGAGAAGAAAAAGAAAGAAGAAAGCACCACACATGCCTCCCACTTCCCTATAAATACCCTCCTAATCACATTAGGAGGGGGTTAGCTAGTTTTTATTTTTTTCAAGTTTCTTTCTAGTTTTTAGAGAGAGAAAGTCTTAAACTTTCTCTCACTAGTTCATCTTTTTCTTTTAATCTTTCAAGATTAAACATTTTGTATTGCTTATTTTTATTAATCAAGTTCCATTTTTAAACTTTTAAATCCTTACTCTCATTCTACACTTCTTGATTTACTCTACCTTTGATCCGAATTTCACATCTCACTCGTATGATTTGATGCTTTTCGTGAATAAAGGTTTGATCTTTTGGTTTACACACAAGCTTTTACACGTTTAGGTCATAAGCTCATAATGCTTATTGACTTATTCGAATCTTAGCTTATTGATTTTCGGATTTTGCAAAAGGTTTTAGTAAGTTTAAAGTTCATTTCATAAAGTTTTGATCTTTTATGTTTTAGAAGTCATCGAATTTGAGCTTTTTGGGATCGTTTAAGATTCGTTTAGAATTGCTTATTGCATTTGCTTATCGAAATTCACTCTTGCCACGAATTTCGGAATCAGTTACATCCCATCGCAATCTTAGGGTTTTGACACACATTCCGACGGTTTACTCCACATTCCGATAGGTTTTGGTTTTTGATCGCAATAACCCATTAGGGTTTTACTTTGCGATCGGTTGGATTTTCCCCCTTATTCCGATCTGGGTTGCGATCGCTTATTGCGATCGCATATTCCGACGGGACATAAGGTTTTGGTTAAGACGAAGTGCTGCCCATTTTCGATAGAGTCATTGCGATAACAGCATTCCGATAGATACATATTGCGACAGAAGTGCTTTTTAAATATTCCGATCTGAACTTAATTATTCCGATGGTTAATGTTAGTGATATCCCGATGGTTGCTATTTTGGTGTATTCCGATGGACATAAATTGTTTTATTCCGATTGATTAAGTTTTCAAGTTTTTAAGTTTGCAAAGTTTAAAGTTTCAAGTATTTTCTTAATTAACTTTAATTTTAATTTTGTCCAAGTTTCAAATTTACTCAACGACACTTTAATTACTTGCTAGTAGTTTAAAACAAACAAACCAAATCATTCTCTTGATTCACCAAAAGACAATTGAGTCGCACTTAAGACCGGTTTTCAATTCGAAAAGATCGGAACAACGAAATTATATTATACCTAGCCAAAAGCGAAGTATTACCAACTTTCACGAAGACGTCCTCGGCTACTCCACAAGCTAAAATCGTAGAATGATCGGCCATTTTGATTGACATTCTTGAAGGAGTGAGATTGGGAAGATTGAGCGATTTAAAAATCTCAAGAGGCATCAAATTAATACTAGCACCAAGATCGGCCAAGGCGTAGCATTCTTCCATGTCTTGTATAGCACATGGGATTAAAAACTTTCCAGAATCACCGACTTTTTGAGGTATGCGGCTTAGAAAAACCGATGAACAACTAGACGATTTTTGCAATTTCTCTTTGTTATTCAACATACTTTTGAAGTTCGCGGCAAATCGAGGCATCATGACTAAGGCGTCGGCAAAACTTATGTTAAAATGCAAGTCACGAAACATTTTCATAAAAAGTTTAAATTGATAATTATTTCGTTCTTGTGCCTTTTCCTTGTCTCGTCTTGAAGGGTAAGGTAAGGGTGGTGTGGGTTGGGGCATAGGCAACGGCCTTGGAATCTCGGGTTCCATGATTGGTATAGGTTCCACCGTAGGTGTGGTTTGAGCGGTACTTCGTGGGCTCGGAATTTGCTCCTTTTCTACCACAACCTCGGGTTCTTTCTCTTTTTCCTTCTCCATAGAAGTACTTGGACGAGAAATGGGTTCTTTGAAAGTTTTACCACTACGAGTAGTAATAACCTTCAACTCTCCTTTCGGGTTCACGATGGTATCACTAGGAAGACCACCCGAAGAAGAGGGCTTACACATGATAGCTTCAAACATTTTAGCCATACGATCTTCAAATTTAGATTGCCTAGCATCCGCTTTTAACAACTCTTGCTTAATCTCATGTTGTCCTTGCTCCATTTTTTGTTGGTTTTGTTGCAGACGTGTGACATTTCCTTCCATTTTAATAGCATGAGTTTTTAGTTCATTAGCAAGTTCATTCTTAAGCTCGTTTTTCAACTCGGATCTTAAGCTAATCATCTCACGTTGCATGTTATCAAATTTAGCATCATTAGCTTTAGCATAATCCAAAAATTCTCCTTGCAAATTTTTAGTGTGAGCATTTTGAAAACCTTGTGTGGGAGTTTGAAAATCACGGTTTTGGTTTTGATTTGAAATTTGCCCATTTCCACCTTGATAATTACCCTTATTATAGTTACGTTGATTGCCTTGGTAACCACCACTTTGATTGTTGTTTCGATAGTTATTAGCATTTTGATTTTGTGGAGCTTGATTTTGGCGGGAACCTTGACCGTTTTGGTTATAAGTTCCCGTGGCTACATAAGCATTCGAAGTGTTACCATCCGCGGTAATGCACTCGGAAAAATCATGAGCTCCACCACACGAAATACAACTCTTAGCAACCGCTTTAACCGAAGCGGAATTTGAAGCTTCTTGAGCTTTCCAATGAGACATAAGAGTCGAAAACCTATCGAAAAACCGATTCTCCTCATTTGCTTCATCTTGCAAGGCATTAATGGAACGAGACAATGACGAGCCCAAATTGGCAACACTCGGTGTGTTACGAGGGCTATAAACCTTAGATCTATTTTCTATGATTTTCAAAGCCTCATTGGTCGTTTTGCACAAAAAATTACCACCCGCGGCGGCATTTAAGTAATCTCGTTCATGATCATTAAGCCCATTATAAAAAGTGTCAATTTGATGCAATTCGGAAAAATCATGGTGTGGACATTCATGTAACATTTCTTTAAACCTTTCCCAAGCCATTGAAAAACTTTCATTAGATCTTTGTGTAAAGCGTGAAATCTCGTTTTTCAAATGTGTTGTTTTAGATGGTGGAAAAAATTGATTCACAAATTTAGACACGAGATCGGCCCATGTCAAAATCGAATTTGGCGGTTCTTTCTCAAGCCATATCTTGGCGGGTCCATCTAACGAGTAGGGAAACAACATCATCTTAATGGCATCGTGTGGTACATCCTTAAACTTGCTTGTCGCGGTGAGACGATTAAATTGCCTAATGTGATAATGTGGGTTGTCTTTTTCGTGACCGTGAAACTTGTTTGCTTGAAGCATAGACATTAAACCCGTCTTGATCTCGAAGTTCTCCGCAAGGATGGCGGGAATCACAATGGCCTCTCCAAAACCCTCGGTGGGTGCTTGAAGCAACTCCATCATAGTACGATTATCCATGATAGCTTCTTGTTCTACAATAGGTTCCTCACTTGGAGTCTCTTCACTAGAAGAATTAGGAGTAGGTGTTGCCTCCTTTCGGTTTTGACGTTTACGTGCACGTTTTGCTTGATTGCGAGTAAGCATAAAACTTCACGTACAACGAGGGGATGAGCAAAGAAGATTCTTTTTGGTGTTTTGTATTTTTCAATTTTTTTTTTGTGGTTTTTGATTGTATTAATCTTTTTTGGAATTTGGTGAAATGTATTAAGTAGACACAAATCTACAAATCTCCTCCTTAATCAAATCTCTTGATTAAAGAAGCCTCAAGGAATGAAAATGATCACGTGAAGTGAACGCCTTCGATGACTTTAGAACGATGGTGGAACACCAAATCGTTCAAGAGGGATTAATCAAATGAAACCAAGAAAATATATATGATACTTAGTAATACTTTGGGCGGAAAAACCCTCGATTCACTCTCAAAATCAAATACGCACAAGAAAGCGGAGGAAACGAGGCGACGCGAAGCACTTAAGAGCCTTTTTCCTTTAGGTCGTGAAATACAACCGCCTTATACCCACCTTATAGTTTGTATTTTCAAAATCGAGCTTCACGAAAGTATTTATCTATTTTTGCCTTTTTTCTTTGGTTTGAGATTCGAATACAATGATTGGGTAATGACCTCCCAAGTCAAGGTTGTGATTGCTCACGTATTTGGAGTACTTGTGAATTTATTGTTCTACGTATACAATATATTAATAATATTCACACAAAAACCGAAAAACGATAATACGTATTAGTAGAGTGCTACTAATACAAATACTAATTATGGTTAGTATAAAAACAACAATGGTTCAATCAAAACACAACATGCCTCCCCGGCAGCGGCGCCAAAAATGATTGTATTTTTACCCCTTTAGGAAAAGGAAGGTAAATTAGGGTAAGTATTAACGAGTAGTTTAGGAAAACCACAAGTTATGACCCAATGAAGTGAGTTCGTTCTCGAGGAGGCTAGTGTGTTGTGTAATGACTTGATTAATGATGATTTTATTGTTACGAGAAAAGAAAGAAATGAGATAAGAAAGAAAAAGACGGTTACGAAAACGAATTAAACTAAGACGAAAAAGGCGATAACGTAAAACCGTAAATAGAGCCAAAATTAAAATTTTAACCTAAAAGTTCCTAAAAATTACTAAAAATCCACAATAATATTCTAAGAGTTTACAAAAAATCAAAACTTGTTAAAACCTTTTAATTAATTAGATAATGACTTTTTAATGCTAATTAAAGCCCTAAAAATCACAATTAGATATTAAAACGTCCCAAACAAGATTTTAAAGTTTGTAAACCTCAAAAATAACCTAATTAAGCTAAAAAGTATTTTTTTTGAAATTTTAAAACCAAATAAAACTATTTTTAAACACTTAAAAACTATAAAAATCAATTAAAACTTAAATTAATTCTAGAAAATAAATGAAAAGTCCTAAAAATATTTGGAAAGTGACAAAACTCCTAATTAAGTGTCCTTAACCTAGGAAAAATGAAAAAACTTAAAAAATTAAACTTGCAATTTTAATAATAAAATAATAATAAAATATTCAAAAAATTCAAAGTTTACTAAAAAATTCTAAAAAATTACCAAAAATCTAAAATATTATAACTAAGACAGAAATGCAATTAAAAGTTTCTAAAACCTATTTAATAATTTTATATTAAATTTTAAAGTTGGTTAAAAACCCTAAAATCCTATAAAATCAAAAATGATTGTTGTAAAATTAGATACTTGCTTTAGGAAAAACAAGCAACTAAAATATAGGGCAAGTGTGCACGACGATTTAGGAAAACCGTGTGTGAATGACCTAAGTGAGTTCGTTCCCGAGGAGGCTAGTGTGTTGTGTTAAGAATTGATTAATGATTGATGATTTTATTAAGAAGAAAAGGAAAGAAAATAAGAAAGGAAAGAAATGACGGTTACGAAAACGAATTAAACTAAGACGAAAAAGGCGATAACGTAAAACCTTAAATAGAGCCAAAATTAAAATTTTAACCTAAAAATTCCTAAAAATTACTAAAAATCCACAATAATATTCTAAGAGTTTACAAAAAATCAAAACTTGTTAAAACCTTTTAATTAATTAGATAATGACTTTTTAATGCTAATTAAAGCCCTAAAAATCACAATTAATTATTAAAAAGTCCCAAACAAGATTTTAAAGTTCGTAAACCTCAAAAATAACCTAATTAAGCTAAAAAGTATTTTTTGAAATTTTAAAACCAAATAAAACTATTTTTAAACACTTAAAAACTATAAAAATCAATTAAAACTTAAATTAATTCTAGAAAATAAATGAAAAGTCCTAAAAATATTTGGAAAGTGACAAAACTCCTAATTAAGTGTCCTTAACCTAGGAAAAATGAAAAAACTTATAAAATTAAACTTGCAATTTTAATAATAAAATAATAATAAAATATTCAAAAAAATTCAAAGTTTACTAAAAAATTACCAAAAATCTAAAATATTATAACTAAGACAGAAATGCAATTAAAAGTTTCTAAAACCTATTTAATAATTTTATATTAAATTTTAAAGTTGGTTAAAAACCTTAAAATCCTATAAAATCAGAAATAAGACTTTTTGAAAACTTTTTGTGATGTAAACCTCAACTTACTTAAATAAAACCTAAAAACATTTTTTATAAAATTTAAAAACTATTTTAGCTATTTTTAAACTAATTAATTAAATACAGGTAATTAAAAAATGATAAAAAAATAAATAAAGAAAGGGAAAAAACAAAACTTAGCTAAGAAAAATCCTAAACTCTATAACAGTCCTAGAAAAAATGCTACTTAGCTAATTAGCTTAACCAATAAGCTTAAATAAGCTAAAAAGGCCACGGCTTATATTAGATAAGCCAAAACACAAACCCTTTAAATATATAACGTTGCAAGATTATACCAGTCAAAGACCCTAGGGCAGTTGGTTAGAGCGTTTGTGTGTGGGAGGAGTGGCGCAGGTTCGAGTCCTGGCCAGTCCTTTTTGCAAAAAAAAAAAAACTTTTTTTTTCTTTTTTAAACTTTTAAAAACACAAAACAGTGACTCTTTATACTTCAAAAACACAAATCCAAACAAAATATCCAAGATTAAAACAAACTGGAAACCAAAACGTGCTCAGATAGGACTGAGTTTCTGATGAACATAAGGGTGTATTCTTCACTTGTGCAGATAAGGATCAAGAGGACTTGATTTTGTTTCTTGTGGATGTTTGATGGACAAATGGGCACCCCTACACTCAGTTGGAGTGTAGGGAGTCAAGCAAACACAAAACAAGCTCAAGCTTAGCACACAAATCACAAAAACAAAGCACACAATCTTTCTGATATGGTTTGCACAAGTCTGGGGTGTTTTCTGATGCAATTGACACAAAAAGTGAGATTTAAAAGCCCATATCTTGCACACAAGTTCATCAAACAGCATATAAGCAATTCACAAACCTCAAATATCCTATCTCCTAACAGATTACAAGATTTGGAGGCTCAAATTCTTACAAAATCAGTCAATCAGGGCATTATCTGATTTTAGCTATATTTTCACTTTTTTAGCATGCAAGTTTGCTTTAAAAACTTACCAAACTAAAACCTAAGCCCATACAATACCTAGTAACTACCTAGTGAGTGTATTAAACAGATTTATCAGCAAAGTCTAAACCATTTAAACCATATAAAACCTTGATCCAAACACCCTTTAAAATACTGAACATCAATATTTTCAAACCAAATCAATTTCAAATCCTACCAAACTGATTATGAACACTTGAATCATGCATATAACCAACAAATGAGTAATATCAAACAGCTAAGACAAACACATAACCTGTTTCATGCACAAATCACATAAACACCCAATTAACTGAAAAATGAAAATGGGAAAAGATTTTTTACCAAGAGGGACCTACATCCAGGTCCCTCAGTGGTTGCTTAACCACCTCCAAATAGGCCCGGGCCTATGCTGAACCTTTGACAAACAATCCTTCAACAACCTGCTAAGAATCAATGAACAAACCAAAATATGCAATAAACTGATTTTTCTTGAAACCTTTTTAAAACCTTTTCCAAATGACTCCAATGTTTATCTTTCAAAACCCTTAACCTAAACAACTAAAAATCCAGGAAAAACCAAACCTTGAAACCAATTTTCACCAAAAATTTTCCTTTTTCAGAAACCCTTTTTCTGAAAACTTCAAACACAAAAAATGTTTGAGAAAGTAATAATGGAACTCAGATTTTGCCTTACAAACACACACCAACTTTTAAATGATAAAAAGGAATTAAATTGCCAAACAAATACCAACTTTTATAACTTTAAAAAGGAATTACAAATATTTTTAAAGCAAAATCTGGAACAAAGGGAAATGTACAAGCCACATTCTCCTTTTATAAGCTTAAACAGAACATTCTAGGACTAGGAATAAAATAATAGTAAGCTAAAACCCTAATGCTGAAAAATCCGAAAATGCCCTTGGATTTTGACTGAAAATTTGGTCAAAATGGATACATGTGAAGTTGCCAGCTGGAATCTTTGATCTTGAACGTTTGTTTGAGCTTGGAGGACAAGTAGAATCATCTCAGATGTTTATCTTGTCTTTTTGGGGTGTTGTGTGAAAGAGACGTTGCAGGGGACCCTTGGGTTGATCACATGGGTGTGTTGGGAAGGGTTTGAGTGAGTGGGTTTTAGTGAGGATAAGAGTAATTAGCAATCTGGAGAGATTGGGGTAAAACCCCTTTGGATTTAAGGTGATTAAGTCTGGGTAGGTTTAGGGTTCTTGGGTGATTAAAGGGTGATTAGATCCAAAAGGGAAAATATTTATTTAAAAATCTTGTTTGGGTGGGAAAATGGGAAAGAGTTGACTGGGGTTTGACCCAGTTTAATTAATAAACCTGGGTTGGGTTGGTTACGGGTTTGGACTGGGTAGGGTATGGGTAAATGGGTGGATGGGTGGGTATTGATGAGGTGTCAAGTTCTGGTTGGATGGTGAAGTTTAGTTGTTTGGCAGTTAAGGCCCCCCAAGTCTATTGTTTCCTTCACTTTGTTTTAAATGGCAATAACTTCATTCCCTTTGAAAATAAGTTTCAGCATTTGGCATTTTTGGCACAACAAGTTTATAAACTTGTATTAAGGACTATTAATGCAATAAATGCAATCTTCAAGGGCCATTCTTGTACAATCTTCATTCCTCAAGGACCATTCTTGCAAAACTTGATTTCTTCAAGGTCTATTCTTGCCAAGTCTTCAAAATTGAGGGACTAAAGTTGCCAATCTTCAATTCTTCAAGGTCCATTTTGGAAATTCCAGAATTGGGTCCGGTTCATTGTGCGGCTTCGTTTCCCGTGTTCGTTTTTGAATGATTCTTGTGATCTTTTGTCATTTCCTCAATATCCGTACCTAAAAATACACAAGTAACAAACACGAGCATATATTTGGCAGTTTTAATGATATTTTATGCATTTTAAGCCCGATTTGGACGATGAGACTATGTATAAAAGCAGTCTCATCAGTACTCTTCTGTGTATCACAGCTAGTCGACCTGATCTTTAGTTTGCTATATGTATGTGTGCTCGGTATCAAACTCGACCTACTGAGTTACACTTGGCTACTGTGAAACGGATCTTTCGATATCTGAAAGGAACCATTAATCGGGGACTTTGGTATTCGAAGGACTCTTCTATTGCACTTATGGCATATGCAGATGCGGATCACACGGGTTGTCAAGATACAAGGCGTAGCACGAGTGGAACTTTGCAACTACTAGGAGATCGACTAATCAGTTGGGCATCAAAAAGGCAGAAAAGCGCTGCAATCTCAAGTACGAAAGCAGAATACATAGCTATGTCCAGTTGTTGTGCTCAAATTCTTTGGATGAGATCGCAATTAATCGACTATGGTCTAGGTTTCAACAAAATTCCGATGTGCTGTGACAACAAGAGTGCAATTGCCTTATGCTGCAACAACGTTCAATTCTCCCGGTCGAAGCACATTGACATTCGCTACCACTTCATCAAGGAGCAAGTGGAAAATGGAGTAATCGATCTTTACTTTGTCCGATCTGAGTATCAATTGGCGGATATTTTCACGAAGGCTTTAGATCGCGCTCGAATTGAATTTTTGGCCGACAAGCTAGGAATGAGAACCTTCTCGCCTGAGACTCTTAAGGAACTGGCAGATGAAGCGAAAGAATAGTGATGGTAAACTATTCTCCGTATCCTTGGTGATCATCTGTATATATATTGTTTATATTTTTATCCACAAAAGCAAAATACAAAAATATAAAACCATATAAAAACCGTAAAAATTGAAAAATCTAGAAAAATCCAAAAATATTTTTACTTCATTTTTCAAAGGCATGTCTTTTGGTACGATAATATTTACGGCCTTAGAAATGTTGATTAATATTGACACGGTGCCATAAATAGAGTTCGTACAAAAGTTGTAAATATTTCATAAAACATGCCTATATGGCTTGTAGTTATTTCTGACTGCAACCCGGTTTTCATATTAAAGTCAAGTATTTCTTATGAAAGCTTTGGCTCACAACGGGAATTAATTTTCTCGGGCAAGGTTTACTTTAGAACCTTGTAAGGGATCAAGTTTACTTTATAACTTGGTCTAACACGAATATATGTACGCCTTAGTGCATTTATTTGTTAAAACAAGAGAAGTCTTGTTTTTATGAAGTTATCATCTCTACAACCATAGCCATCTACAATTGGTATCTACATACTCGACGATGCGACTACTCAACCGACGACTACAGCTCTTTCAATAGAACACGGGTCAACAATTGAGGGGGAGCAATTGTCAAGCATTCAGAATCTTCGATGCCAAAAGTGCTAAGCTCACTAATTGGTGTCAAGACAACCATACCAATCGTACACGTGGTGTCAAGAGATGACTTCAGCAGTGACGAGGCGACCAACATATGTCGACAAGAACCATTTGATCTTATCATATGATGTTCTCATCAATCAGGTCCAACCTTGTCAATTTTTTCTAATATGGTGAATATGTGATCATATTAAAATCGGTATCATATCTCATACATTTGGTATCATGAAGATAAAACGGACTCACATTTTTCTTCCCAAAACCTTTGTTAAAACTTCATTAAATCAATTGATATTAAAAACATCGATTGGGTTAATATTTTTAATATGGGGGAGAAAATGTGATTTAATATGGGAAATTATCAAAAATGGTTTGACTTAACGTGATGGCTCATCCCGACATGTGCGAAATGTTTTCGAATATCGTGCCATATGTTAAGGGGGAGCAAAACGGATTTGCACATCAAAAATGGATTTCATGGTGATTTATACTTACCCACAACCCATTTATTTCACGACGATGAAGATTGTGGTGACATAAGGATGATAGGATAGGTTAAGTCCAATGATTCTTCTTAAACCGGAGGAATCTTCCCAAGAACATTCTATAGCTAGAAATAGTAGTCCTTAGGAAAGATGGAGAAAGATTGTGAACGTAGCTGAATGCCGACCAAGTACTTAAGTTAGCACTGGAACAATCACAACAAGGTGCTAGTTATGACGTATTGGTAAGCATTGAAGGGGTTGAAGAATGAAAAAGAATTGTAAAGATAAAGGGTCTAAAGAAAGAATCCCTCCTTACAACCTTAGGCAGAAACCGGGTCAATACATATGCTATTGAGATCATTTTTAATGATTCTTGATATTGAAGATAGACAACATGGACCCAGTGATGCAATGCACAACCCAACCCAGCTAACTCAGATATCTATCAAAAGGTATTTGTTTTAATCACACGGAGACAACACATTATCTATTGATTTATTCACTCCGAATAAATTGGTATTGAAAAGGTGGCACTCCTCTCCAGCCTCCGAACACTAAAATCTAAAGTGCACGATCGAGTCTAGAGCCATTTGAGATCATCACATATCTCATTAGGACACACTTTCATATTTCCTTGCTTCTTCACACACTGTGAAAAGTAAGAAAGATCTTAAGAGTCCTACGCAAAATCTTCATGATCTTGCCTAAACATCCGAGTAATACGAAAGTATTTACAATGAAGATGGAAATCCTTCTTGAGCGAACATTAAAAAGCTCATGGTAGGTAACTTGTGCGATTCTTTATGAATCAAGCTTGTCATAACTGGAAAGCAACAGTGGTTTAATTCCTAACTGAATTTAAACACGTTCCAGGCCTCTACGCAATATCTTAGTGATCTTGCCAGAACACTCAGAGTGATACCTCAGTGTTCACAGTGATGAGTGGAAATCCTTCTAGTGTTAACCACAAACAACACTTGGTAGGTAACTTGCAAGATTCAATATGAATCAAGCTCGTGACAACTGGAAAGCAACGATGGTGCGATTCTTTAATGAATCAAACTTGTTCCAGGAATCAGAATTGACGGCTTCAATCATGCGGATAATTTTATCCAAATGATTCACTCTTTACGTTCGCAGTCAGCTTTGGACGGTCGAGTAAAGAGAACGGGTTTACCCGCGAAATCTTGTCAAGGAGACTTTTAATTAAATCTACCTGCCACAAGTACGATATTTTATATCGTCCAACGGTCTTCACCGACCGGAGGTAAAATGCTACCGAATTAGAATGAAATGTTCAAAGCCATTTTGTTCGTGTCTACTTATGTTGCGGCATTTGAAGACGGTGGTGTTGCGGAATCCGAGAAGAAGTCGTCCCCGCATGCTTATACTTTATGCACTTAATACCTCATCTAATTCAAGAAAGCCTAAAAGTTAAGTCTTCCGCTGTATCGAACTCTGAAGCTTTCAAGAATTACGAAGGTATAAGTATGTGGGACATGGTGTCACGAAGAGGCGAAGATCACAAGTGATGGATGCACGAGATCAAGGCAAGAGATTAATTCTCAAGATTGATATCAAAGATCACATCAACATGTTCACCAGAAAAGAAAAAGAAAAGAAAGATGAAGACTACGAGCTCAAGACAAGCATAGTATGCTAGGTTTATTTTATTATTGTAACTAGGGTAACACCCTTGTTTGGAGTGACCTCCCTTAGGGGGAGATTGTTGGAAATACGTTTTTACGTATTTAGGAAGATTCGGTCACTCTGACAATATACTAAGTAGTAGCTCGTAGTCTAGACATCGTTATTTAACTAACAAGCCCAAGCCTAGCCTACAACATGTGTAGGCCGGCCCAAATGTAAGCCCAAGCCCATGACAAGGGCTTGGGTATATAAACCCTCTCCTTTGATGGAGAGGGTAGTGGTTTTCATATTTTACACATAGTAAACTTTAGTTTCTCTCTCTAGAATTGTGTGAAATCCACCATCTCTCTATCTCTTTCTCTCTCTAAAACATAAGCTAGATTTACATATCCTACACAAATTACTACATGTAAATCTCAAATCTTATCAGCATTTCCAAAATATAGGCTGTAATAGCAGCAACATTCCTTTCTAATTGACTCTTTTATATTTAAAGGAGTTATGTAAACATAGTGTACCTGTATCGATCATATCTATCAAGATCCTCGCTTCGCATCGAATTTCTAGAGATTTGCTCAGAAGTCATTGAGAACGAATCTTGATGAGAGTACTGTGTACCACCCCAATCGAAGGGACGAGGTAAAGTAACGATATAAAATACTAGAAGTCTTGTTTTATGTTTAAATGATTGACCTTTGGTAATGAACCATATAATCGCTTTCCTTTGTAGAGATTATCATTGATAATCATCGTATTAGGATCGAGATTGAATCTTGTTAGGATCTAAATATTAGAGCATCTGTAAGCAGGAGTTGGGATGAAGACACCCGACATACACCCATTGTGAGTTGGACATGTCTTTTAGGTTTAAGGTTCCCTATGATGGCGAACCTAACCTTTCAAAATACCCGACCCGCGAGACCTGAAATGATTGTTGAAATTAGGATCTGATTATTGACTGCCGGTAGTGGGCAGGAGGTTATGTGAATATGAAATGTAGATCTTGAAGTGCCAGATGGGTAGCGAAGTTATGCCAAAAAAAATTTAACCATGGAAAAATGAATTGATGATCTGAAAGATCATGGGATATAAGTCCCCGTTTTATGGGCCATTGAGAAGATGTAAAAAGATTGGTTTGAAAGGCATATAAGCTGGATCTACCCTAGGACTTCAAGAGCTGCGTGAATTATATATCGAACTTGATAAAATGCCTATCAAGTGAAAATCTGACTATTCCTTAATAAAGTTTAGATCGGCGAAAAGTTGCATTCATCAGAAACCCGTGAACATCATGGATAGAGAAAGTAAGTCAACATTTAGCCTGATCTTATTCCCGTAGTTATGTTTGATGAAACTCGCTATTGTAATGAATTACACTTGTGAGAAAAGACCGAATGTGGAGGAAATACCCACATGGCTTTAACTCTATAAGAAGCGAGTAGTAAGGTAAGATGATCTTTGAGGACAAAGATCCTATTTAGGGGTAAATGCTGTGACAATCCGTCAATTTATGGTTGATATTTTATTCTCAATATTTATTTAAAAATATTATTTTAATGTTATATTATGAACTCACTTAATTTTTGGGAAGAAATTTAGATTTACGTCTTGAAGTAGCATCGACTACGTCTAAGCCGGAGGATTCTACGTTACGTGCTTACGTTTACATACACCGTTTTGGTGACAGTCCGACATTTCAGAAAATAAATTTGTTCGTGAATATTATTTTGAGATTTTAAATTTGTGTTAGTTCATAGACTCACAAATTTACGAAAAGAGATTAGGACTTACGATTTTAATTTAACGTCCTTTACGACTAAACCGGAAACCTTAGGATTACGTATTTACGTTTTTGAACTCCGTTTTTGATGAGACAATTTTTATTAGATTCATTTTGTGCCGTTGATTCATAATTTATAAAAACGTTTTTCGTAAAACGACCCGAGGGCACGCAAATCGAGGAAACTAGAATCGAGGAGTACCCGTAAATAAATGGGGATGAGACAAAATGACTTTTGCCCCACCCCCACTCATAACCGGCCACAAAGTGTACCACCACACTTGTGATGCGTCAAGTTGTAGCTTACAAGCTACACTTGTCCATTTAGCTTAGCATGTAAGCTAAGCTTACAACAAAAACCACTAGCTAAACTTTCCTCCCACTTCCACACATGCAAACCACCCTAAAACTCTCTCATTCCTCTCTTCCTTGTCGTCCCAAAATCAAGAACAAACACCCCTTTGACCAATTTTCAACCACAATATTTGATGTTATACACACATATGATGGAAAACTCTTCAAGCTCTATTGATTGGTGGTCATTTTAACATCCAAGGAGAAGTCTTGATGGTGTCTTAGGGCTGATTTTCTACAAGGAGTTCTTGAAGAATGGTGGTCTTGAAGATGGTCTTGGTTTATCACAAGTTGTGTGATCAAAATCCATGTCTTGATCATAACCTACATCATCATGGTGGTATAAAGATTGTTCTCCTCATCCTCTTGTTATTTTGATTATGTAATCATGTATTTTCTTTCCTATTGTATATGTATATGATGATTATATGATGATTAAAATATTGTGTGGGGATTTGGTGTTGATAATCATGGGTAAAAAGATGAAAAACTATATGTAAAAATGGTTAATCTTGCTTAAATGGTAGGCTGTATAAAAATAGTAACTAACTACATGTTAGAATGATAAAATGGCAAAGTAGAATCAATATACAGTAAGTAATATGTCTTGTACACATGTAAGAGTTGGCCATGCAATGGAATCATTATAATGAGTGAGATATGATCAAAACAAGTTTAGAGTACAAATCTGAGTTCACTGTTTTGGACGATTTTTAGAAAATACTTAGAGGCTGATTCAACAGTAGCTATAGAAGAGTTAAATGGATCACATATCATTTAGTTTATGTCATAAGAATTTGAGCTTCTATCTCCATATAGAACTCTAGATATGGCTGTTTTGGTGAACATGAAAGTAAAAATCAGATTTTGAAAATTAAAGTATAATAGTATTATATAAGCACTCAAATAAAAATAGTATAAAATGTCAATTAAAACCCACTAACTCATATAATACATTTATATAAATATGTATAAGGATAAATAAATGGACATTTTATAAAAATGGTAGTTTGATAAGTTTTATAAATTATAAAACTATAAACATGACTTTTACGACTTTTTCGGCTATTACTGTAAAATTAACGTTTTTCACCAATTAAAACTTAGACGATCAAACCCGTCTAATGTAAAGTTTTTAAAACTCATATACTGATATTTAAACATATATAACAAGTAAAAACCGATAAAACCCGAACTATATAACATACGGACATTAACGGGCTAAGTTAACGTTATTGGACTAATAATACAACAAAATGGACTAAAACGCTTATAAACTTATTTATTGGGCTTAACCCATTTGGGCCCAACTTGTAAAGTATAAATACTGGTAATACAAGTATGAAATGGATTAATACAAGTTAAAGAATTTAGAATAAGTTTATTGGACTTAAAATATGTAAATAGGTAAAACTAGTAAACTAGTATAAAAGTTATCGACACATAACACTAAAATGAGTAAATGAGAATATGTAAACCCACTTGATCATCATATATATATAATCATCATATGTATACATAATTGTTATTTTTATAAAGTCATTGGACAAGAGTCTAAGACGAGTATTATTTGACTAGGTTTACGTGATTGAAGCACGTACCGTACATCCGAATTGCCGATAACCCGCTTTCCCACATCAACGTGAGTTCATAGCCTCGCACTCTTTTAAATGTTTTTATGAAATGTTTTATAAACCCGCGAGGGAGATAACATGTTAGTTTTAATAAAATAGGACACCATTTGTCCCGATTGTTTGTTTATTGATTTAGACCCGGATGATTGTATGACCCTATGAATGATTAAATGACCCGATAGATGAAATAAAATGGATTATTAAAGTTAAATTATGTCACTGAAAGTCCCATTAGCATGAATTGTAAACTACCGGGATTTGGTAGACGCTTATGCATATAATAGTACTATTTGGGGACGATCACCCCAGTTCGCGCCTTGACGGTTGATCCCCGTCGTGCCACATTGATTGGTAAGCGAATTTATGTATGAGAAGATTTCCATAGCGTGACCTTTGTGACGACACGCTAATTTAGATGGGCAAATTGAGTTTCGGACTAGCTACCCGTTGTTTGTTGTAGTAAGGTAACAATGTCATACGGCTTATAATAATCTAATTAACAAAATACTGCTATACGCACCAAATTACAATATATTGCTTGACTAGCAATACGGGGTCATATTATTGATATTGTGTTCGTGTTTTGCTTTTTCATAACCATATTCATATAACGGTTTTTATTTGACTTTATACAACGTCATAAGACGTATTGTATGATATTTTTACGACATTGGCTCGTATAATGATTTTTAAGGCAAATGCCTATATTATGATTTTGATAAGGATTTGTATAAAATGACTTTGGCTATTTTGTGGCCTATTACAATGATTTGTACGAAATGATTTTTGGTAATAATTTTATACCAAAGTTATATTGATGGAATTTATTAAACTCTATGAATTCACTCGGCGTTATCGCTGACCTTTTCTTTTAACATGTTTTATCTCAGGTACTTGAAGGTAATTCTTGGGAAGACCACAAGAATTCATGGCCCGCACTTAAATTATAATTTCCATTCAAATGTTTTGTAAAACCTGTATTAAATACAATGACTTGGGACCTATGTTAATCTAATATTTATGAATGGAAATGCTTTATTATTAAACGACGCGATTTTTAAGCGTTGTCTATGATGTGAGTAATGTGCTATCCGGTAACACCAACGAGTCTTCCGCTGTATTGAATTGTGTAAATTTGGGGGTGTTACAGTTTGGTACCAGAGCTCTCGTTATAGAGAACGAAAGATTTTTAAAATCAAGATTTTGAATAAAACATTTCAAAATCGTTTAACTATAAACATTTTTCTAAAAATGTCTAAAAATCTTTTGACTATAACGGTGCCAAAGAATCCCGAGTTACCGACAAGGCCAGACTGAGAAGTGTTATTTTCATATATATATAACTTGGATTATATATATATATATATATATATATGATGTAATTTTATTACATGATTGTTTGATGATTAATTATTTTGATATTTATACGAGGTATTTATACGACGTAGATTGTCACAAGGAACCCTAAATCCCCTAGTAAATTAATCGAAGCTATTCCCGTAGGAATTCTAGCTATCCTAGATCTAAACCAAGTTGTGGATATTTATGATCCCAACAAATGGTTGATATTCGTAGAAATGTTAATATTAGTTGATTGTGATATTGAAAAATAATTGGCGAGATTAAATCTGATATCGATGTCATGACGATCTTTCCTTATAGAGTGGAGTTTTACAAAACGTTACCACCTAGAAAGATGTCATCTGATTCGTTGTCATCCAATTCTTAAATTGAAATCGAAATGGTGAATGTTGCACTTGAGGCTGTAATTGGAACCATTACCCAAAAGCCTCATGCCACTAGTACCTTTCCGAGAAGTCTAGTTGAATGATCAAGTCATTTCATACTAGTGACTCATTTGATAACCATTGATGAAGAAGTTATAGAATCAGAAAATAAGTGTTGAGCATATCGAGCTTTTATTGCCCTATTAAGGTTTATAAATAAGGTTGAAAGTATGGGAGAATGAGGTAGAGTATGATTTGGTTGAAACTTGAATAAAAGTAAAACTTAACCCGTATAGAATATGAGATTGTTAAGAGGAAGTCGTTAAGTTCTTTGATTGAATTATGAGGTTTTAATTGATTGTTGATTCGTGTTAAGTGTTGTTCCTAGGCCATTGTCCACTAACGAGGATGCCCAGTGTCCAAGAAATAAATTGAAGAAATCTTCTTCTGAATTGGGACCGATGGATCTTCCGGGACAGGTGGGACACCTAATGACTCTTGTAGATAAGTATTCATTGTGGTATCATTTAAAAATAATCCCTAACTTAACTGAGACATCAGTTGGTAGGATGAGTTCTTGGAATTGTATGACATAGTGACACATAATGTGTTACGGTACAATTTCGACTTATTTGTGATTAATGAAAAGACTACCTTTGATTTCTAAATCCTACATGTATCGATGTTATCTACCCCTTATTGCTTCATCCTAATGTTCGCATTAGTGATGCAACCATTAAACAAGTACTCATCTCGAATTGAGTTAAAATGTAGATTATTCTTTTTTAGTGCCATCAAGGTCATGAACCTCATGATTAATTGGCTAAGCTCATTTCCTATTATATTGTGGTTAGTTCTTGGTAAACAACTTTTCATCACTCTTTTGCAGGTCACTCATTGTTTTTATAAGATAAAATAGTATCCCTTGAGAAAAATTGAATTTTCATCACTATAAGGATTATTCAAAGTGAGATTTATAAGTGATTGTTGTCGAAATGAAGTTGTTTATAAAACACCCTGGAAAACTTAATTGTTTCCATAACAAAGAACATCTTTGTAAATTTATTTTTTATTCTTATTTAAGAATTAAGTATGAAAATGTTTTTATTATAAACATGATGATAAAATTTTGACGAACTGAGTATTGCATCGTTAATCTTGAAATTGTATATAGTTGCGCGCCTACATACAATTTGGAATGGACCATGCAAGGCTGAATAGTAGTCAACATAAAACTAATGAATAAACACTACATTTTCTTTGAAGATTGTGAAAGATTAAATTTTATGAGATCTGCAAGAAGTGAAAAATAGGGACATAGTGTTAGGGACACCTACATATGTGCCTGTAGTATCTATTCTTCTGAGTTGAATTTACTCATCTGTGGAAATTGTCTTATTTGACAATTGACAATTCTTTCTTGTCCAATTCTCCCGTAGTGAGATTCTTAGGAAAAGTATATGATTACCAAGTGTTGATACCCGACTGGATGTATCGACATTGCTATCATTTCTTTTGATTAGATTTCATTTGAATGACCTGGGTAACGATCCGAGGAGCTTTCGAATGCGTACTCAAATTATGAAAACATGGGATATATTCATATTCGTTAATGTTTTCGTCTGTATCTGATTTGAAATTCTCTCGCATAGATTATGCGTTGACCTTACTCTTTTAATGGTAGTTGTGTCTCCATATATCCTTGAATTTGTGAAGGATTGTGAGTTGTTATTAGTCTTTTGATAAGTTCACATCTTATCAATGGTAATGAAACTGGAAAGTTGATAGTGCCAGTAGAATGGATTTATTGATTATGACATGACGACATTGTCTTAATTGATGGGAACTCGAACATAATTCCCCTAAAAGATAAGATGTTGATTATCAAAAGTTATTTAAATAATTCTTGATGGATGACCATATCCTGCATTTAGACTTGAAATTATACCATGAATGGTTGTGAATTAGTCATAGATATTATAATCTAGAAAGAACCTAATATGAATCTATTAAAAGATGTTTCCGTTATCTAAAACTTTAGGAGGTATTTGTTGGTAAATTACCTAGACTTTCGCCATTAAGGCAGGTTGAATTTGGTATTGATTATATTCCCGGTGATGCACCTGTGGCTTGTGCACTGTACGTCAGCACCATCTGGATTAAAGGAATTACCGTACAACTGAGAGAGTTGTCGGAGAAAGATTTTATTCTACCGAGCTCGTCATCATGAAGAGCTATGGTGTTATCATTCCTTATATTTATAGATTACTGTGAACTGAGTAAATTGACAATCGAAAACGATATCCATAACTCGAAATGGAAGATTTCTTCGATCATTTACAAGGTTCTAGCGTATGTTTTAAAGATTTGATCCATGGCATGGTTATCATCAATTTCGCGTCTGCGAAGAAGATTATCTACTCCAATCACTACATCCGGTACTTGTAATGAACATTATGAGTTTCACGTGATGTCGTTTGGATTGACTAATACACATGTAGCATCCATAAATTTGGTGAATCACGTGTGTAGGATGTAATTTGATAAATTCATGCTCGTGATCATTAAGGGTCATTTGTTTGTTTATAAGAATAAGAATGAGTTAATAATTATTTATAGATTGCCCTGAATTGGCCGAACAATAAAAACATGTACCTTGAATAATTAACATGTAATTTAAGGCTTAATCGTTTATATTAGTTGATCGTGTGATTAATAGAAAATAGAATATATTGACTCTTTAAAAAAAAAATTAAGAGCCCTTTTAAGACTTTGGCTTTTACCAAAAAGAAAATGGAAATATGTTTTGACAAATGTTTTAACAAAGGATTTTAAAGGGATTATTCCCTTATACACAAAACATTTAACTAAACTCCTGTTTAGGGGTAAATGTTCGTGTATACCTCAAGACAACCTAAGAGGGATTGAGGAAACCATTTAAACCATGACTTGAAATTTGAAACGATAATTTACGCTTTTCAACTAAGAAAAATTTTGACCACAATATAACCAAAGATTTTTCGAACATTTACGGATCTTATTAATTATTTTAATTATTTTCGATAAATCAACAAAAATCTTGTTAATTTAATTCAAATTTATTTTGAACATTTTCATATAATTGGACGGACTTAGAAATTTAAAATCTTTACGTTTACGTTTCATAAAAATTGAATATTTATTATTTAATTAGTTGTAATAATTATCGACGCTTTAGACGTCGGATTGAGTAAAACGGATAAGAATGATAGTTGAGAAGAAACTAAAACTTAGAAAATGTGAAGAAATAAATTTTTAATGAACATAATTACTGATACAATATGTAGAAAATATGAAGAATCAATTACGATGTATTTCTTAATAATGAATGTGCAAAATAAATTGCCGAACAATTTAAAATATAGCCGATGCTTATAAAAAGGATATAAAAGTGGTTCGCGGCTAATGTGAACCATTAGAATTGAGAAGCCGATAAGCGTTAAATGTATAAAAGGCCACTTGTGGTTGTCTAAATATGGAGATTTTGAGATATAGTTATGTTGGAATCTTGTAAGTATAAGTATTCTATTCCTGACATTTATGATTTAATGTATCTTTATCTGAAAAAGTTGTACTGATGGCAAAATTATGAAGGCAGACATTGCCTCATACATTAGTAAACGTCTAGCTATCACAAAGGTCATCATCTGAATTTGATTCGATTTGGGTCATCGTCGACAGACTGACCAAATCTGCTAATATCATTCTCGTTAATGATAAATTCTTGATGAAGAAATTGACTCTTTTATATTTAAAGGAGTTATGTAAACATAGTGTACCTGTATCGATCATATCTATCAAGATCCTCGCTTCGCATCGAATTTCTAGAGATTTGCTCAGAAGTCATTGAGAACGAATCTTGATGAGAGTACTGTGTACCACCCCAATCGAAGGGACGAGGTAAAGTAACGATACAAAATACTAGAAGTCTTGTTTTATGTTTGAATGATTGACCTTTGGTAATGAACCATATAATCGCTTTCCTTTGTAGAGATTATCATTGATAATCATCGTATTAGGATCGAGATTGAATCTTGTTAGGATCTAAATATTAGAGCATCTGTAAGCAGGAGTTGGGATGAAGACACCCGACATACACCCATTGTGAGTTGGACATGTCTTTTAGGTTTAAGGTTCCCTATGATGGCGAACCTAACCTTACAAAATACCCGACCCGCGAGACCTGAAATGATTGTTGAAATTAGGATCTGATTATTGACTGCCGGTAGTGGGCAGGAGGTTATGTGAATATGAAATGTAGATCTTGAAGTGCCAGATGGGTAGCGAAGTTATGCCAAAAAAATTTTAACCATGGAAAAATGAATTGATGATCTGAAAGATCATCGGATATAAGTCCCCGTTTTATGGGCCATTGAGAAGATGTAAAAAGATTGGTTTGAAAGGCATATAAGCTGGATCTACCCTAGGACTTCAAGAGCTGCGTGAATTATATATCGAACTTGATAAAATGCCTATCAAGTGAAAATCTGACTATTCCTTAATAAAGTTTAGATCGGCGAAAAGTTGCATTCATCAGAAACCCGTGAACATCATGGATAGAGAAAGTAAGTCAACATTTAGCCTGATCTTATTCCCGTAGTTATGTTTGATGAAACTCGCTATTGTAATGAATTACACTTGTGAGAAAAGACCGAATGTGGAGGAAATACCCACATGGCTTTAACTCTATAAGAAGCGAGTAGTAAGGTAAGATGATCTTTGAGGACAAAGATCCTGTTTAGGGGTAAATGCTGTGACAATCCGTCAATTTATGGTTGATATTTTATTCTCAATATTTATTTAAAAATATTATTTTAATGTTATATTATGAACTCACTTAATTTTTGGGAAGAAATTTGGATTTACGTCTTGAAGTAGCATCGACTACGTCTAAACCGGAGGATTCTACGTTACGTGCTTACGTTTACATACACCGTTTTGGTGACAGTCCGACATTTCAGAAAATAAATTTGTCCGTGAATATTATTTTGAGATTTTGAATTTGTGTTAGTTCATAAACTCACAAATTTACGAAAAGAGATTAGGACTTACGATTTTAATTTAACGTCCTTTACGACTAAACCGGAAACCTTAGGATTACGTATTTACGTTTTCGAACTCCGTTTTTGATGAGACAATTTTTATTAGATTCATTTTGTGCCGTTGATTCATAATTTATAAAAACATTTTTCATAAAACGACCCGAGGGCACGCAAATCGAGGAAACTAGAATCGAGGAGTACCCGTAAATAAATGGGGATGAGACAAAATGACTTTTGCCCCACCCCCACTCATAACTGGCCACAAAGTGTACCACCACACTTGTGATGCGTCAAGTTGTAGCTTACAAGCTACACTTGTCCATTTAGCTTAGCATGTAAGCTAAGCTTACAACAAAAACCACTAGCTAAACTTTCCTCCCACTTCCACAAATGCAAACCACCCTAAAACTCTCTCATTCCTCTCTTCCTTGTCGTCCCAAAATCAAGAACAAACACCCCTTTGACCAATTTTCAACCACAATATTTGATGTTATACACACATATGATGGAAAACTCTTCAAGATCTATTGATTGGTGGTCATTTTAACATCCAAGGAGAAGTCTTGATGGTGTCTTAGGGCTGATTTTCTACAAGGAGTTCTTGAAGAATGGTGGTCTTGAAGATGGTCTTGGTTTATCACAAGTTGTGTGATCAAAATCCATGTCTTGATCATAACCTACATCATCATGGTGGTATAAAGATTGTTCTCCTCATCCTCTTGTTATTTTGATTATGTAATCATGTATTTTCTTTCCTATTGTATATGTATATGATGATTATATGATGATTAAAATATTGTGTGGGGATTTGGTGTTGATAATCATGGGTAAAAAGATGAAAAACTATATGTAAAAATGGTTAATCTTGCTTAAATGGTAGGCTGTATAAAAATAGTAACTAACTACATGTTAGAATGATAAAATGGCAAAGTAGAATCAATATACAGTAAGTAATATGTCTTGTACACATGTAAGAGTTGGCCATGCAATGGAATCATTATAATGAGTGAGATATGATCAAAACAAGTTTAGAGTACAAATCTGAGTTCACTGTTTTGGACGATTTTTAGAAAATACTTAGAGGCTGATTCAACAGTAGCTATAGTAGAGTTAAATGGATCACATATCATTTAGTTTATGTCATAAAAATTTGAGCTTCTATCTCCATATAGAACTCTAGATATGGCTGTTTTGGTGAACATGAAAGTAAAAATCAGATTTTGAAAATTAAAGTATAATAGTATTATATAAGCACTCAAATAAAATAGTATAAAATATCAATTAAAACCCACTAACTCATATAATACATTTATATAAATATGTATAAGGATAAATAAATGGACATTTTATAAAAATGGTAGTTTGATAAGTTTTATAAATTATAAAACTATAAACATGACTTTTACGACTTTTTCGGCTATTACTGTAAAATTAACGTTTTCGCCAATTAAAACTTAGACGATCAAACCCGTATAATGTAAAGTTTTTAAAACTCATATACTGATATTTAAACATATATAACAAGTAAAAACCGATAAAACCCGAACTATATAACATACGGACATTAACGGGCTAAGTTAACGTTATTGGACTAATAATACAACAAAATGGACTAAAACGCTTATAAACTTATTTATTGGGCTTAACCCATTTGGGCCCAACTTGTAAAGTATAAATACTGGTAATACAAGTATGAAATGGATTAATACAAGTTAAAGAACTTAGAATAAGTTTATTGGACTTAAAATATGTAAATAGGTAAAACTAGTAAACTAGTATAAAAGTTATCGACACATAACACTAAAATGAGTAAATGAGAATATGTAAACCCACTTGATCATCATATATATATAATCATCATATGTATACATAATTGTTATTTTTATAAAGTCATTGGACAAGAGTCTAAGACGAGTATTATTTGTCTAGGTTTACGTGATTGAAGCACGTACTGTACATCCGAATTGCTGATAACCCGCTTTCCCACATCAACGTGAGTTCATAGCCTCGCACTCTTTTAAATGTTTTTATGAAATGTTTTATAAACCCGCGAGGGAGATAACATGTTAGTTTTAATAAAATAGGACACCATTTGTCCTGATTGTTTGTTTATTGATTTAGACCCGGATGATTGTATGACCCTATGAATGATTAAATGACCCGATAGATGAAATAAAATGGATTATTAAAGTTAACTTATGTCACTGAAAGTCCCATTAGCATGAATTGTGAACTACCGGGATTTGGTAGACGCTTATGCATATAATAGTACTATTTGGGGACGATCACCCCAGTTCGCGCCTTGACGGTTGATCCCCGTCGTGCCACATTGATTGGTAAGCGAATTTATGTATGAGAAGATTTCCATAGCGTGACCTTTGTGACGACACGCTAATTTAGATGGGCAAATTGAGTTTCGGGCTAGCTACCCGTTGTTTGTTGTAGTAAGGTAACAATGTTGTGGGATTGTAAATCTTGCTTATGTTTCTAGAGAGAGAAAGAGATAGAGAGATGGTGGATTTCACACAAAGCTAGAGAGAGAAAGTAATGTTTACTATGTGAAAAATAATGAAAACCACACCCCTCTCCATCAAAGGAGAGGGTTTATATACCCAAGCCTTGTGATGGGCTTGGGCTTACATTGTTGGGCCGGCCTACACATGTTGTAGGCTAGGCTTGGCTTTGTTTGTTTAATAAAGAGTGTTAACTAAACTACGAGCTATTACATGAAGTATCGTTGGAGTGACCGATCCTTCTTAATACGTAAAACGTATTTCCAACAATCTCCCCCTAAGGGAGGTCACTCCAAACAAGGGCTTTACCCAAGTTACAATAATAAAATAAACCTAGCATACTATGCTTGTCTTGAGCTCGTAGTCTTCGTCTTTCTTTTTCTTTTTCTTTTCTGGTGAACATGCTGATGTGATCTTTGATATCAATCTTTGAGCATCAATCTCTTGCCTTGATCTCGTGCATCCATCACTTGTGATCTTCGCCTCTTCGTGACCTCACGTCCCACATACTTATGCCTTAGTAATTCTTGAAAGCTTCAGAGTTTGATACAGCGGAAGACTTAACTTTTAGGCTTTCTTGAATTAAATGAGATATTAAGTGCATAAAGTATAAGCATGCGGGGACGACTTCTTCTTGGATTCCGCAACGCCACCGTCTTCAAATGCCGCAACATAAGTAGACACGAACGAAATGGCTTTGAACATTTCATTCTAAATCGGTAGCATTTTACCTCCGGTCGATGAAGACCGTTGGACGATATTAGATATCGTACCCGTGACGGATAGTTTCAATTAAGTAACTTCCTGACAGGATTTCGCGGGTAAACCCGTTCTCTTTATTCGACCGTCCAAAGCTGACTGCGAACATAAAGAGTGAATCATTTGGATAATAATATCCGCATGATTTGAAGCCGTCAATTCATGTTCCTGGAACAAGTGAAATTCAATTAAGAATCGCACCATCGTTGCTTTCCAGTTGTCACGAGCTTGATTCGTATAGAATCTTGCAAGTTACCTACCAAGTGCTGTTTGAGGTTAACACTAGAAGGATTTCCACTCATCACTGTGAACACTAAGGTATCACTCTGAGTGTTCTGGCAAGATCACTAAGATATTGCGTAGAGGCCTGGAACGTGTTTGAATTCAGTTAAGAATTAAACAGCTGTTGCTTTCCAGTTATCACAAGTTTGATTCATAAAGAATCGCACAAGTCACCTACCATGAGCTTTTTGATATTCGCTCAAGAAGGATTTCCATCTTCATTGTAAATACTTGCGTATTACTCGGATGTTCAGGCAAGATCATGAAGATTTTGCGTAGGACTCTTAAAATCTTTCTTACTTTTCACAGTGTGTGAAGAAGCAAGGAAATATGAAAGTGTGTCCTAATGAGATATTTGATGATCTCAAATGGCTCTAGACTCGATCGTGCACTTTGAATTTTAGTGATCGGAGGCTGGAGAGGAGTGCCACCTTTTCAATACCAATTTATTCGGAGTGAATAAATCAATAGATAATGTGTTGTCTCCGTGTGATTAAAACAAATACCTTTTGAGAGATATTTGAGTTAGCTGGAATGGGTTGTGTATTGCATCACTGGGTCCATGATGTCTTATCTTCAATATCAAGCATCATTAAAAATGATCTCAATAGCATATGTGTTGACCCGGTTTCTGCCTAAAGTTGTAAGGAGGGCTTCTTTCTTTACACCCTTTATCTTTACAATTCTTTTTCATTCTTCAACCCCTTCAATGCTTACCAATACGTCATAACTAGCACCTTGTTGTGATTGTTCCAGTGCTAACTTAAGTACTTGGTCGGCATTCAGCTATGTTCACAATCTTTCTCCATCTTTCCTAAGGACTACTATTTCTAGCTATGGAATGTCCTTGGGAAGATTCCTCCGGTTCTGGAAGAATCATAGGACTTAACCTATCCTACCATCCTTATGTCACCACAATCTTCATCGTCGTGAAATAAATGGGTTGTGGGTAAGTATGAATCACCATGAAATCCATTTTTGATTATGCAAATCCGTTTTGCTCCCCCTTAACATATGCCACGATATTCGAAAACATTTTGCACATGTCGGGATGAGCCAACACTTTAAGTCAAACCATTTGTGATAATACCCCATATTAAATCACATTTTCTCCCCCATATTAAAAATATTAACCCAATCGATGTTTTTAATATCAATTGATTTATTGAAGTTTTAACAAAGGTTTTGGGAAGAAAAATGCAAGTCCGTTTTACCTTCATGATATCAAACGCATGAGATATGATACTGATTTGTAACATGATCACATATTCACCATATTAAAAAGAATTGACAAGGTTGGACCTGATAGATGAGAACATCATGTGATAAGATCAAATGGTTCTTGTCAGCATATGTTGGTCGCCTCGTCACGTCTGAAGTCATCTCTTGACACCACATGTACGATTGGTATTGTTGTCTTGACACCAACTTGTGAACTTGGCACGTTCGGCATTGAAGATACTGAATGCTTGACAATTGCTCCCCCTCAATTGTTGACCCGTGTTCTATCGAAAGAGCTGTAGTCGTCGTTTGAGTAGTCGCATCGTCGAGTATGTAGATACCAATTGTAAATAGCATGGTTGTAAAGATGATAGCTTCATAAAAACAAGACTTCTCTTGTTTTAACAAATAAATGCACTGAAACGTACATATATTTGTGTTAGACCAAGTTATAAAGTAAACTTGATCCCTTACAAGGTTTTAAAGTAAACCTTGCCCGAGAAAATTAATTCCCGTTGTGAGCCAAAGCTTTCATAAGAAATACTTGACTTTAATATGAAAACCGGGTTGCAGTCAGAAATAACTACAAGCCATTTAGGCATGTTTTATGAAATATTTACAACTTTTGTACGAACTCTATTTATGGCGCCGTGTCAATATTAATCAACATTTCTAAGGCCGTAAATATTATCGTACCAAAAGACATGCCTTTGAAAAATAAAGTAAAAATATTTTTGGATTTTTATGAATTTTTTTCAATTTTTATGGTTTTTATATGGTTTTATATTTTTGTATTTTGCTTTTGTGGATAAAAATATAAACAATATATACAAATGATCACCAAGGATACGGAGAATAGTTTTACCAAGACTATTCTTTCGCTTCATCTGCTAGTTCCTTTAGAGTCTCAGGCGAGAAAGTTCTCATTCCTAGCTTGTCGGCCAAAAATTCAATTCGAGCGCGATCTAAAGCCTTCGTGAAAATATCCGCCAATTGATACTCAGATCGGACAAAGTAAAGCTCTATTACTCCATTTTCCACTTGCTCCTTGATGAAGTGGTAGCGAATGTCAATATGCTTCGACCGGGAGAATTGAACATTGTTGCAGCATAAGGCATTTGCACTTTTGTTGTCGCAGTACATCGGAATCTTGTTGAAACCTAGACCATAGTCGGTTAATTGCGATCTCATCCAAAGAATTTGAGCACAGCAACCGGACATAGCTATGTATTCTGCTTCCGTACTTGAAATTGCAGCGCTTTTCTGCCTTTTCGATGCCCAACTGATTAGTCGATCTCCTAGTAGTTGCAAAGTTCCACTCGTGCTACGCCTTGTATCTTGACAACCCGCGTGATCCGCATCTGCATATGCCATTAGTGCAATAGAAGAGTCCTTCGAATACCAAAGTCCCCGATTAATGGTTCCTTTAAGATATCGAAAGATCCTTTTAACAGTAGCTAAGTGTAACTCAGTAGGCCTAGTTTGATACCTGGCACACATACATATAGCAAACTGAAGATCTGGTCGACTGGCTGTGATATACAGAAGAGTACCGATCATTCCACGATAAAGTGTCGGATCAACGGCAACTCCATGTGGATCTGCATCAAGCTTAGTTCGTTCCACCATCGGAGTATCCACGGGGTCGCAAGATTCCATCTTATACTTCTTAAGCGATTCAAGGGCATACTTGGATTGATTGATAAAGATGCCTCTGGGACTCTGAGATATCTGAAGACCTAAGAAGAATGATACCTTGCCCATCATTGACATCTTAAACTTGGAAGACATGAGTGTCCTAAACTCATCCGATAAGGTTTGGGTCGAGGCTGCAAATATAATATCATCAACGTATATTTGTACCATAATCATATCTTTACCTCGTTTCTGAATGAACAGCGTAGGATCCACCTTGCCTTTTGCGAAGCCTTGTGTAATGAGGAATTGTGACAATAGATCGTACCATGCGCGAGGAGCTTGCTTCAACCCATAGAGAGCCTTCTTAAGCTTGTACACATGATTAGGATAATTAGGATTCACAAAACCATCCGACTGTTGAACATAGACCTCTTCCTTGAGTTCACCATTAAGAAATGCCGTCTTCACATCCATCTGATAGACGACCATATTCATATGGGCTGCATAAGCGAGGAATAGTCTAATAGCTTCCAAACGGGCAACAGGTGCAAAGGATTCCATAAAGTCGATGCCCAATAATTGCTTGTATCCACGAGCTACTAGACGAGCTTTGTTCTTCAATATTCCGCCTAACTCATCGAGTTTCACCTTGTAAACCCATTTCAAAGTGAGTAACTGCACTTGATCCGGGCATGGGACAAGTTCCCAAACATCAAGACGTATGAATTCGTTAAGTTCTTCTTGCATAGCTTCTATCCAACAGGATTGAGTAAAAGCTTGTTGCCATGTCTTAGGTTCAACTTCAGTGAGAAAAGCATCAAAGTGACAAAACAGTGCACTTTCTTGTAACTGACTTCGTGTGGATACTGGACGATTAGGGTCACCAATAATAGAATCTATAGGATGATCCTTTGTCCACTTGCTGTCATGTTCACGAATCCGTGGATTGGAGTAAACTGTAGAAGGAGCTTCCTCTGAGGTGGACGACCCGGCTTGATTAGGGTCGGGAATAGATACACCAAAGAATGGAAGTTCACGCATTTGAGCGAATTCCAAATCATGATCATCATCATCCTCTTCATCATCAATAGGCATGACATGGGTAGTTGAAACATGTGTTGGTTGAGAATTACTTGTTGAAGGTATATCTTGACCAATTGTTGGTGCAGATGTATCTGATTGTGCAACGGTTGCTAGAGCGACAACTTCGGTTACCGGAGCTATTACTTCAGGTTCTGGAGCAACAATACTTGGAGGAGTAAAGAATTCATCAAAGAACGGTTGAAACAACGTATCCCATTCCTTCCTAGTAGGTGGTGTAAATGATGATGAAGTAGGGTTGTTTGGGACAAGACCAGAACTAATATTACTGGGTCCCATTTCATGAAGTGCGGGTTCAGAGCTGCTTTGCTCAGAAGCCATCGCTGTCAGCTCATCAAAATCAACATTCATAGTTTCGAGGATCTTGCGAGAGTTACGGTTGTAGATTCGGTATGCCTTCTTTGCGGGTGCGTAACCAATGAAAATACCAATATCAGCCTTTGGTTGAAGTTTTCCCAAATTGTCACCATCATTATTTGGATAGCAAAGAGAACCAAATACATGAAGATATGATAAATCTGGTACTTTTCCATGGAGAAGCTCATAAGGTGTTTTACCATGGCGTTTACGAATTAGTGACCGGTTTTGGGTGTACACTGCTGTAGATACTGCTTCTGCCCATAAAAACAATGGAGCCTTTGCGTAAATTAACATCGTTCGAGCAGCTTCCATAAGTGTGCGATTTCGCCTTTCAACGACACCGTTTTGTTGTGGAGTGCGTGCAACGGATGTTTCATGAGAGATGCCAACTTCGTCATAATAATCACGCAAAATTTGATTCACAAATTCGGTTCCATTATCTGTACGAATGCGTCGGACAGTAGTGTTGAGTCGCACTTGAATCATCTTGAGAAATCTGATGATGAATTTAGGTGCCTCATTTTTTGCTTTAAGAAATTTCACCCATGTAAACCGAGAGTAATCATCCACAATAACGAGGATGTACTTTTTGCCACTAAGACTTTCAACACGCATTGGCCCACAAAGATCCATATGCAACAGATAAAGTTTCTCTTGGTTGGTGTCTTCAGTCTTGGGTTTGTAAGACTTCTTAGTGCTTTTCCCCATTGTACACGCGGAACACAAATGATCCTTGTGAAATGATAGTTTAGGAAGACCACGAACAAGTTCGTTTTTCGCCAAGTGATTAATAGCGTCAAAGTTAAGATGAGATAACCGTCGATGCCATAACCATGACTTAGTCTTCGATGCTTTGGAGAGAAGACATACGGGAGAAGCGGCCATCATGTCTTGTAGAGACAAAGTATACAAATTATTCCCTCGAGTACCTTTCAATAAATCAACTCCTTCCAAATTACGAATGAAGCAGGTATGCTCTCGAAAAGCAACTTCTAGGTTTGCATCACAAAATTGTCCCACAGAAAATAAGTTGTGACCAAGACCTTCCACGTAATACACTCTTGAAATTATAACATTCGCAATATGATATTCACCATAACCCATTATCTTTGCAATATGATCATTACCAAATCGAACCGTACCAAGAAACTTGCTGACGAAATTTCTGAGCTGAGAGCGATCTCCGGTCATATGCTTGGAGCAACCAGAGTCCAAATAACAGAGAACAATTTGGACAACCTGTTTTCAATCACAACAGTAGACAATGCATTGGAAACTATTGGTTCCGGAGTGTTAGCAAATACAGATATGTTATTATCAGAATTGCTAACATTTTTGTTATCCTTAGATTTCCTGCATTTTCTAATGTGAGTTTTAGCATTTACAGGTTTTACTGTTCCAATTTGCTGAGGTTTTGGAGTATTAGCGGGCACTACAGTGGGAGTAGACCTATTTAAAGGGCACTTTGTTCCTACAGTAGTGTTGGTGTTCCTAGTTAAAGGACACGCTTGTGTTTTGGTAGCCTTGGTACTCCTAGTTAAAGGGCACGCTTTCTTCGCTTTAGTGGGAGTGATCCTAGTCAAAGGGCACGTATTTCCTACTATAGTGAAAGTTCTACCAGTGGGGCGCCACATCCAACCAACTTGGGTTAACACCTTCCCAGTCGGTTTCTGATAGGTGTGTAAACACCCATCTTTTCTACCACTTATTTCTTGCTAAAACAAGACCAAAACGCGTATTTAAGGTCATTTGTTTGGAATTATGCGTGGTTTGTGTGTTTGTTATGCTTTCAGAGCCAACCGGATAAATATTGGAGAAAACATGGGATTGCACGGGTTTTATAAAGGAAAAAGACTGAAGACAAAGTCTATTGTCCAAGAGATGCAAAAGATTTGAAGTCAATGGACCTATTTGAAGATTTATCGAAGAAAAGGACCAAAGACGGAAGATTTACACATGTCGAAGAAACTCAAGTCTATTTAACGAAGAAATTAAAAGACGAGTTGAATTTAATCGACGACAAATCCCGAATCAGAATCGAAAACGTCAACTTTTCTGAAAAGACGAGAAGACTAAAAGAAGGGAAGAAAGCCCACTCACCAACCAAGGGAGAAGCCTATAAATACTCCTCCCACTCACACATTCGAGACACTCTTCTTCTTTTTTCCAGTTTTATTTTCTTCCTAGTTCTTAGGAACCATCTCCCTTAAGGAGTGGTTTTAATCTTTGTTTGATTTATCTTCCAATCTTGTAAGTTAATCTTTGTTGTTTTGAATCTTAAATCATTAATACAATTCCTCTTTTAATCTTTTGATTCATCTTGTTCTTCTTCATCTTTTTCTTTCATGTTCTTAAGCTCTATTTGGTTCTAGCTTGATTCTAAAAAGTTGTTGAATTGGTGTTTTTATGATTGGGATTTGATCCTTGTAGTTAGTAGATGATTTGTGGTTGATTTGGTAAAACCTTTCTACTTGATTGAGTTGGTTTGTGATCACTCGTATCTTACTGTTCTTCCCACCGTCTGATCTTGCCCAGATTCCGAATAGGGAATCTGGGGTGGTATCTATTCGGAATTCTCATTCATTCCGAGTAAGGGGTTTCATTTCTTGACTATTCGGAACATTCCAACATTCCGAGTAGGGTTTTGTTATTTTGGTTATTCGGAACTTTTCTTTTATTCCGAATAGGGTTTAAGTTTAGTGTCTATTCGGAACTTTCATTTATTCCGAATAGAGTTCTTCCCTTTTTGGTTATTCGGAACATTTCGGATTTTCCGAATAAAAGACTTTTTCCGCATAGGATTGTTTGTGTTTCTCTATTCGGAACTTTTTCCGAATAACCCAAATTTTCCGAATTGCCCTCATTATTCCGCATAGGCTTATTTCCATTTCCTCTATTCGGAATATCTTCCATATTCCGAATAACCCAAATTTTCCGAGTAGCTTAATATTCCGAGTAAGAAGATTTTTCCGCATGATCATGACTTTCCGCATAGAACAATATTCCGAGTAAGCATACTTTCCGAATAAGGCATTTCCAGAGTATTCCGAATAGGATATTTTCCTATTATTCCGAGTAAGGCCAACATTCCGAATAGAAGAATTCCAGATTTATTTTTCATGAGGTATTACTGTTTCATTTAGAGCTTCTAGTGTAGTTTTATTATTACTTGCCTTTATCATTTTGGTAGATTTAGACTCAAGCTCCCCCTTTTTAGTCACCAATTACAACTATTCCACTTTTGACCGTGATCGATTCGAGAAGATACCGAGAACGAAACAACGATATATATCAATTGGGTACGAGCAACGCAAAGAGAGATCTTGCAAGCAAAAACCTTTTATTAACCAACTAAAAAGTGAGTTATTAAAATGGCGCCGCTGTCGGCTCTTTTCGTAAGGATCAACGGTTTCTTGTGAGAAAAAATTGGATTTTGGGATCCGTTCTTTCGGGAACGTTATTTTCAAGCACAAAAATTTTCAAAAATCCATAAAAATATTAAATTTTCAAAAATACAAAAACAATATAAAACCTATAAAAACCAAAAATATTTTTTCTTGCATTTTCTTTTTAGTGTATGCGTACTCGATCCACGTCTTATTCAGAGCCCGAGACTCTCGAACAATTAGACATGGCAGGTGTACACAACAACAACAATAATATTCCACCCCCCCAAAACAATAACAATAATAATAACCCACCCCACCCAAATATGAATAATCAACCTGACTTACGAACCATGGAGGAGCTATGCCAACCCACAATGAACGGACGTGGAGGCCCGATTGCACCGATGCATGTCACGGCTCAGGAGTTTTCGTTGAAGCATTACATGATCCAGCAAGTACAAACGAATCCATTTCGCGGAATTCCGGATGATGATGCCAACAAACACCTCGACAAATTCATCACTATTACCCAAAGCATGAAATCTCCCGGTGTTTCTATGGATGACCTTCGCCTCCAACTCTTTCCTCACTCACTTTCTCACCATGCCGAAAAATGGTTTGACCGTCTTCCTAAGAATTCTATTCATACATGGAACGACATGACTCAACGCTTTTTATCGCGCTACTTTCCCCCATCCATGGTCACTAGCCTTCGCAACCAAATCAGTGGATTTATGCAAGAGAATGATGAATCACTTTTCGATGCTTGGGAACGTTACAATGATTTGATCGACCGCTGTCCTAATCACAATATGCTCCCCGTCACTCTCATTGACACCTTCTATAATGGTCTCACCTTTCGTGATCGTGACACGATCAATGCCGCCGCCGGTGGTACTTTTATGAAAAGGAGACCAGAGGAGTGTCGAGAGTTGATTGAAAACATGACTACTCACCACAAGAATTGGGATTCATCCGCATCCTCAAGATCTAATTCGAGAGTCAATGTTTCTTCTACTACCTCCAATCCTGAAATGTCTGAAATTTCTCGACAACTTGCTGAAATGAACAAGAATTTCATGACCATGGCCACAAACCACTTTCAACAAGCTAAAGCTGTTGCTATGTCTTGTGACACATGTGGTGGTCCTCATTCTTATAATGATTGTCCTTCCACTCAAGGAAATTATTCTGAAAACGTTAACGCAGCATACGGTACATATCCCACGGGAGGCTATCAAGCTCGCCCTCAAGGAGACCGTAGCTTGCTAAGTTATCGTTCCAACAATTATCTTGCACCTCCCGGTTTCCCTCCTGCAAACCAAACCCAACAACAAAACTATAACCGAAACAACCAATCCCAACCTCGTGCTCAAAATCAATATCAAACCCAAAGAAATACCTACCAAACTCAAGGAAATTCTCAAGCTTACCAAGTTCCACCTCTCAATCAACCGATGGCAGTGAATCCCGACGTCGAGTCATTCATGAAGACCAATCGTGAGATGGTGACGAATCTTCAGAGTCAATTTGTCAACTTGAAGAATGACATGGTGAAACAAGGAAGCGATATTCGAGCCGAGCTAAGGAATGATATGGCCAAACATAGTGATGCTATTAATACCAACATGCAAAACTCTTTCAATAATCAAGCTCTTCACCTTCGTGATATGATTGGTTCGCTCATCCAAGGTAATCAACCCTCTTCTTCGGGTACTCTTCCGAGTAATACCGTTGCAAATCCAAGAGGGGAGATGAAAGCAATCACCACTCGTAGTGGAAAAGGTTATATGGAACCCGAGCTTCCTACACCTCCACCCGTGATTGTGAACAAGGAAAAAGAGAAATTTTCCCCACCTCCTTCACCTTCTATCCCCATTTCCCCACCACCCGTGGTTGTGAGTGATCCTATTCCCTTAAAGCCTTCTTCTTCATCCAATATACCTTATCCTTCAAGGTTGAGGAAAGAGAAGCAAAAGAGCAAGGATGATATTCAAGTTTCAAACTTCCTAAAAATGTTTAAACAATTGAATTTTAACATCTCCTTTGCCGAGGCTCTCGCTCACATGCCCAAATATGCTAAGATGTTTAAAGATCTTCTAAGTGATAAAGAAAAGCTTCTTGACATTGCTCAGACCCAACTTAATGAGAACTGCTCCGCAGTGCTCTTAAGGAAATTGCCCACCAAACTTGGTGATCCGGGTCGCTTCTTGATTCCTTGCAACTTCCCGGGAGTAGAGAATTGCATGGCCCTAGCCGATCTAGGTGCCAGTATTAACTTAATGCCCTTAAGTGTTTGGAAGCAATTATCTCTCCTCGAGCTAATCCCCACACGAATGACTTTGGAATTAGCCAACCGAACGGTTGCTTATCCAGTGGGGATAGCCGAAGATGTCTTTGTTGGCGTTGATAAATTCACCTTCCCGGCTGATTTTGTCGTCGTTGACTACGAGATGGACCCTCGTGTTCCATTAATCGTTGGACGTCCATTCTTGAGGACCGGTCGCACTCTCATTGATGTAGCCGCAGGCGAATTAATCATGAGAGTTGGTGACGATCAAATTGTCTTCAACATGGGTAAGATTTCTCAACAACCTTATTCATATGAGAGTGTTAATGCTATTGATGTTCTCGATGAGGCTTGTGAAGAACATTTTTATGATGCTTGCAAAAGTACTCTCTCTTCTCTACCCATTGTTGAGACCGTTGCCTCAATTGCTCCGGCATTTACTCCTTTTGGAGAAAGTGACTTGGATGAGTTCGAAGCCAGCTTGGGTCCTCTCGACATTAAGTATGACAATTCGTCCACCAATTAGGATGAAGATATTCGTACTATTGAGAGACTTCTCAATGAGGACCCATTGTCTCCTCCTACTCCTAAAGAGGTGACTAATGATGATCCATCGTTAGTTTCACCATCTATTGAGGCTCCTCCTACTCTCGAGCTTAAGGACCTACCGCCTCATCTTGAGTACGTTTTCCTAGAAGACGACGAGAAGTTACCGGTTATCATCGCAAAGGATCTGAAAGAAGACGAAAAAGCCCGACTTGTTGCAGTGTTGAAGAAGCATAAACGCGCTATCGCTTGGAAAATCTCCGACATCCGCGGAATTGATCCTCACTTTTGCACACATAAAATTCTCATGGAGGACGACGTTAAGCCCACTATTCAAAGCCAAAGAAGGGTGAATCCTAAAATCCATGACGTCATCAAAAAAGAGGTTATCAAACTTCTTGATGCGGGTATGATTTACCCTATTTCGGATTCCCCATGGGTTAGTCCAGTCCATTGTGTGCCTAAGAAAGGCGGAATCACCGTTGTGCCCAATGCAAACAACGAGTTAATTCCTACCCGTCTCGTTACTGGGTGGAGAGTTTGTATAGACTACCGCAAACTCAATGATGCCACGAGAAAGGATCATTTCCCTCTACCTTTTATGGACCAAATGCTTGAACGTCTAGCGGGTAATGAATATTACTGCTTTCTGGATGGTTTCTCGGGTTATTTTCAAATACCCATCGATCCCCAAGATCAAGAAAAGACAACATTCACTTGTCCCTACGGCACATTTGCTTATAAAAGAATGCCTTTTGGCTTATGCAATGCCCCCGGGACTTTCCAAAGGTGCATGTTGGCTATATTCCATGACATGGTTGAGCAAACCATGGAAGTCTTCATGGATGATTTCTCGGTTTTCGGGGATTCTTTCTCTGCTTGCCTTGCCAATTTGGAACGCATGCTTAAACGGTGCGAAGACACTCGCCTTGTTCTAAATTGGGAAAAATGCCATTTTATGGTAAAAGAAGGCATTGTGCTAGGACACAAAATTTCTAAAGCCGGTCTTGAAGTCGACCGTGCTAAAGTTGATGTCATAGCCAAATTACCTCCACCTTCAACCGTGAAGGGTGTGAGAAGCTTTCTGGGTCATGCGGGCTTCTATCGTCGATTCATTCAAGATTTTTCTAAAATCGCTCGCCCGATGACCCACCTCTTGGAAAAAGATACTCCTTTTATCTTTTCTACAGAGTGTCTCGAAGCATTCAATCTTCTCAAGGATAAGCTGACTAAGGCACCGGTCTTGGTTACCCCTAATTGGGAGCTGCCTTTTGAATTGATGTGCGATGCTAGCGACTTTGCTATTGGTGCGGTTTTGGGCCAAAGAGTGAATAAACACTTCCAACCAATCCACTACGCTAGCAAAACAATGACGGGGGCTCAATTGCATTATACGACAACCGAAAAAGAGCTTTTAGCTGTTGTCTATGCTTTTGAGAAATTTCGCCCCTATCTTGTTTTATCCACCACCATCGTATACACGGACCATTCCGCGTTGAAGTACTTGATGACTAAGAATGATTCTAAGCCAAGACTTCTCCGCTGGGTTTTACTCCTTCAAGAATTCAACATTGAAATTCGTGACAAGAAGGGTGTTGAAAACCTGGCCGCGGATCATCTGAGCAGACTTGAGGATCCATATCAAGGGGACCATCCGAACAAAGAGATCAATGACTTTTTTCCCCTTGAAACCTTAATGTCTATAAATCCCAATCTTGATGGCACCCCGTGGTTTGCCGATATTGCAAACTACTTAGCGGGTGGTGTTCTCATCCAAGGGTTAACATCCCAACAAAAGAAGAAGTTCTTGAACGATGTTAAGACTTACTTTTGGGAGGACCCTTTTCTATTCAAACAATGCGCTGACCTGATTATTCGTCGGTGTGTTGACGGACCGGCAGCTTTTGATATTCTCCAAGCATGCCACAAAGGACCCACCGGTGGTCACTTTGGTCCCAACTTCACCGCCCAAAAAGTGTTTGACTCGGGATTCTATTGGCCCACCATTTATCGTGATGCTCACGAGATGGTTAAACATTGTGATGCTTGCCAAAAACAAGGCAAGATCACACATAAAGATGAGATGCCTCAAAATTTCATACAAGAGTGTGAAATATTTGATGTCTGGGGCATCGACTTTATGGGGCCATTCCCGTCTTCTAAAGGCAACAAATACATCCTTGTCGCTGTCGACTACGTTTCTAAATGGGTTGAAGCAAAAGCTTTACCCACTAACGACGCGAGGGTGGTTTGTAATTTCTTGAAACAACTATTTGCTCGTTTCGGTGTTCCTCGTGCTATTATCAGTGACCGCGGGACTCATTTTTGCAACGATCAATTTGCAAGAGTCATGGCTAAGTACGGTGTCAATCACCGTCTTTCCACCGCCTATCATCCTCAAACCAACGGTCAAGCCGAGATATCCAACCGTGGATTGAAGAGAATTTTGGAACGTACTGTGGGAGAGCATCGTGCCTCGTGGGCCGATAAACTTGATGATGCTCTGTGGGCCTTCCGTACCGCCTATAAGACGCCGATTGGTTGTACACCCTATCGTCTTGTGTACGGGAAAGCCTGCCACCTGCCCATCGAGCTGGAACATAAGGCATACTGGGCCTTGAAGTGGGCTAACTTCGACATCAACAAAGCCGGTGATTTTCGGAAGATTCAACTCAACGAGCTTCAAGAATTAAGGAATCAAGCTTACGAGAACTCATTGATTTACAAGGAGAAGACCAAGATTATCCACGATGCCAAAATCAAGAACCGAGAGTTCAACGTTGGTGATCAAGTCTTACTCTTTAACTCTCGGTTGAAGATCTTCTCAGGCAAGTTGAAGAGCCGCTGGTCTGGTCCATTCACCATCGCCAATGTCTTTCCCTATGGCACCATTGAGCTTTCTCAGTCAAATGGGCCTAACTTCAAGGTGAATGGCCAGCGTTTGAAGTTGTACGTTGGTGAGGACATCTCTAAGGAGATGATTCCATCCCTCACTACGTTTCCCTTAAATTAGTTCGGGACCGAGTCAGGCTCGCGACTCGGTAAACAAAAACAAGCGCTCCTCGGGAGGCAACCCGGGTATCTATTCCCCTTTCCCGTTTTTCATCATAAGTGTAGGGGGAGCTATATAGGTTGCTTGTTTTTGGATGGTGATGTGATTACAGGGATTATTGCACTCTTGGAATCTTTGAAGAACCGTGCTCCCATGTTATCCGAAATCTGGTTCTATCTCTCAACTATCGTGATTCAATTTTCTTCATACTCACATTTGAAATTGATCACTTTAGTCGTCTTTTCCTTAACTTGAGTTAACCAACGTGCACAATGTCATAAGTGTAGGGGAGACCCTTCCCACATGCTTAAACATTGAGGACAATGTTTATCTTAAGTGTAGGGGAGACTTCTATCGAAGTTTTAAGTGGACTTTTCCATGAAAATGCCTTCATTTAACCGGAAAATCATACTTTTCAAAACATTTTTCAAATTTTTAATCAACTTTGGCCATTTTGTCGTAAATTTTAAATTTTTATCGTTGCTTTCATATGTATATATCCCGCAATAAAGTCAAAAATATTAATAAAATGGTGTAGCTAGTTTTGATATCTTAGATATATTAGGCCCGTTGTGAATATTTTGACTCAACCCGAGTTTACTTATCTAAGTTCACTCTAGCTAGTATCCTTAACCATGTAGACCTTAATTGGTTTATTAGGCTAAGCATCCACGAGTCTCATTCCTTGAGATTTTAAATTGTGGAGAACGAGAAATGATAGAGTCAATTATAAGTCGGTATTCTTGCACAAGCTCACTTGGTGTAATTATTTGCCTATTCTCCCATCACTTGCTAATAATTTATCTGCAATAAGTAAGGTCGTACGATTTGAAAGGTTACTTAGCTTCTAGCCCAAGATCGTTTAAAAGTTGCTCGGTAATGACGAGAGTTCATAGCCAAGGCATAACTTATGAAGCGGGGCGCGAAGATTGGCGAGTCCGAAAAGGCCCTAACAAGGCATGAGGATTCAATTTTATTGCTGAAGATCCAAAAGTGATGTGAAAAGCATTATCTCCAAAATCAATATGAAGGATCAAGACTCACGACGAAAAGCAATCAACTCCCACAAAGATGATGGAGAATTCTATCCGAAAAGACCCTAACAAGGTATGAGGATAAATAGATCCAAGTCCGAAAAGGAGGCGGATCGTTGTATCTCAAAATCCCAATTAGAGATTGAAGAAATAATCATGAAGTCGTGGTCAACAAAGTGGAGTACTCCTCAAAAGTCTCCAAAGTGAAGAAACTCTATTATGATGAGAAGACCATTATCTCAAGAACGTCTCTCGAAGATATGAAGTATGAAGTACATGCCAAATATCGGCCCGAGAAAGGTCTCAAATCGTGAACCAAGTTATGCCAAGATATGAACTTTCCGATATCCCGAGAAGCAGTTTTAAGAGATTTTGTCCTTTAGCTAATTATTGATCAAATCGTCCTACTTTGCTTTCAGCCTAAATGAACTATCAAAATAAGTCCAAAAATGCATCTTCATGATCATTCTAAGACAAAAATAAAATTTAAGAGATACACCTAGGAATAAGGGAGTCTAAGCATTTAATTAAGCCATGTGTGTAAGTGTTTGAATTGCTAACTTATAATAACAATGATCTCGTTTTTAAGCTTAGTTTGGGGAACGTGAAACTTGAGGGTGATAAATCTTCGCAGCACCAAAAGCCCTAATGTAAGTCCTCGATCTCTTTACGAGTTATTTCCACATAGTTATGTTCTATCCTTTTGTTTGCTTTAAATTTCTTTTAGTGCTTTAATTTTTGTTTAGCAGTATTTGAATAAGGCCAAGGTTAATTAATTATGAGAAAAGTGTAATGTTGCTTTACAACTAAGCATTGCATGAGGGCATGGCAATGGTTAAGTGTAGGGGATTTGATAGGTGTGTAAACACCCATCTTTTCTACCACTTATTTCTTGCTAAAACAAGACCAAAACGCGTATTTAAGGTCATTTGTTTGGAATTATGCGTGGTTTGTGTGTTTGTTATGTTTTCAGAGCCAACCGGATAAATATTGGAGAAAACATGGGATTGCACGGGTTTTATAAAGGAAAAAGACTGAAGACAAAGTCTATTGTCCAAGAGATGCAAAAGATTTGAAGTCAATGGACCTATTTGAAGATTTATCGAAGAAAAGGACCAAAGACGGAAGATTTACACATGTCGAAGAAACTCAAGTCTATTTAACGAAGAAATTAAAAGACGAGTTGAATTTAATCGACGACAAATCCCGAATCAGAATCGAAAACGTCAACTTTTCTGAAAAGACGAGAAGACTAAAAGAAGGGAAGAAAGCCCACTCACCAACCAAGGGAGAAGCCTATAAATACTCCTCCCACTCACACATTCGAGACACTCTTCTTCTTTTTTCCAGTTTTATTTTCTTCCTAGTTCTTAGGAACCATCTCCCTTAAGGAGTGGTTTTAATCTTTGTTTGATTTATCTTCCAATCTTGTAAGTTAATCTTTGTTGTTTTGAATCTTAAATCATTAATACAATTCCTCTTTTAATCTTTTGATTCATCTTGTTCTTCTTCATCTTTTTCTTTCATGTTCTTAAGCTCTATTTGGTTCTAGCTTGATTCTAAAAAGTTGTTGAATTGGTGTTTTTATGATTGGGATTTGATCCTTGTAGTTAGTAGATGATTTGTGGTTGATTTGGTAAAACCTTTCTACTTGATTGAGTTGGTTTGTGATCACTCGTATCTTACTGTTCTTCCCACCGTCTGATCTTGCCCAGATTCCGAATAGGGAATCTGGGGTGGTATCTATTCGGAATTCTCATTCATTCCGAGTAAGGGGTTTCATTTCTTGACTATTCGGAACATTCCAACATTCCGAGTAGGGTTTTGTTATTTTGGTTATTCGGAACTTTTCTTTTATTCCGAATAGGGTTTAAGTTTAGTGTCTATTCGGAACTTTCATTTATTCCGAATAGAGTTCTTCCCTTTTTGGTTATTCGGAACATTTCGGATTTTCCGAATAAAAGACTTTTTCCGCATAGGATTGTTTGTGTTTCTCTATTCGGAACTTTTTCCGAATAACCCAAATTTTCCGAATTGCCCTCATTATTCCGCATAGGCTTATTTCCATTTCCTCTATTCGGAATATCTTCCATATTCCGAATAACCCAAATTTTCCGAGTAGCTTAATATTCCGAGTAAGAAGATTTTTCCGCATGATCATGACTTTCCGCATAGAACAATATTCCGAGTAAGCATACTTTCCGAATAAGGCATTTCCAGAGTATTCCGAATAGGATATTTTCCTATTATTCCGAGTAAGGCCAACATTCCGAATAGAAGAATTCCAGATTTATTTTTCATGAGGTATTACTGTTTCATTTAGAGCTTCTAGTGTAGTTTTATTATTACTTGCCTTTATCATTTTGGTAGATTTAGACTCAAGCTCCCCCTTTTTAGTCACCAATTACAACTATTCCACTTTTGACCGTGATCGATTCGAGAAGATACCGAGAACGAAACAACGATATATATCAATTGGGTACGAGCAACGCAAAGAGAGATCTTGCAAGCAAAAACCTTTTATTAACCAACTAAAAAGTGAGTTATTAGTTTCCATTCTAATCCATTTTTCCGGGCATACATCTCATTCACATGGTCAATAAGGCAAGAATCATGACGACTAGAAAACATACATTCATTGCAATTCCAACATTTTAAATTAGAATTCACAGTAGGCTTAGAACACTGCACAACCGCAGAGCCTTTAGGTTTAGCTACATGATTCTTTTTATTCAAAACAGAAATAACATTCCTAGGATGGACTTCTACTTTCTTCTTCACTTGACTACTAGATGGGGGCAAGATCCTATCATTCTTCTTGTTGCTCTTAAGCTTAGATCTTTGAGCCTTAGTAGTGGTGCTTACTCCTGTAGAAGGCAACACGGGAATATTAGAAGCTGGTTTTGATTCCGCCTTATCTTTAGTGACCAATGTTTGAGAAGGTTTAGTCTTAGGGCCCTTGTTAAGTGGTGTGACGGCTATAAGGTTCCTTTTGATGGCACTAGATGACGGTGCTGAGATAGTGGCTGCGTTATCCACAACATTCTTACCTTTTAGAGTACGAAGTGTTTCCTTTAACTCAGCCAAGACCAGATTTTTATCACAAATTTGTTCCCTCAAATCAGATATTTCCACCGACTTTCGATTCAATTGTTCAATCAAAGATTGATTCTGTGCAGTGGTATCAACACATGCGGGCTGTACTGAATCGAAGAGTCGTGTATTTTTCTGTTTTAAGTTATCAACTTTGGACAAAATCTTGGAAACTCGATTATCTAGATCAAGTCTAAAATTCTCAGCGGCCTCAAGTACGTTCACACAGTTATTCTCCTTAGATTTCTCTATGGCTATCGGCAAAGACTTAGCAACCTTGTCACTTGGATGACGCTGTTTTGATTGTAAATTCAATCGAAAATTCTTTTCAAAATTTGCATCATCGATATTAACACCTTCGAATGACGTTTCAAAGATTTCTTGAATAAATTGTTGCTTGCATTCAAGCGAAATACAATGTGTTTGAATCTCATCAAAACGTTTTGAAAGCGAAGAATATGAATCTTGAAGCTTTAAAAATTCAGCGTCAGATTCGTGACAAGTACTATCTACCACATTATCCACAGATTCAACATTATGCACAATAGAATCATTATCAACACTTGTATTCACACAGACAGAAACTATATCATGAGACATCACTTGATTCAGAAGCAGATCATTATGGCGTGAAACCCGTTCTATTTCAAGTAAACTGTTTTCATAAGCATCTTCCATTTCATTGAAAACACGTCTAACTTCTTCTATTTCCAAAAACAAATCTTGATCAATATTACGAAGACAAACTTTAACATTCTTTAAAAACGGAACAATTTCATCTCGAAATGCAGCTCTAGTGTGCTCAAAGTTCCATTCACCTTCCGTTATGGCCGTGGCCGTCGTACGTTCCAAAATGACCTTGTCAAAATCGGCTAAGTGTTGGTGAACCGTATTTAAGTTAACGAACGCCTTACTTACCGGTGGAATTAACTTCGTTAAATCCTTTTTGACGAGTGCAGGAGACGTACTAGGAAGGTTTTCATTTGACAAACTTTGGGGCACAAGAACTGTTAATTCTTCTAATTCCTTTTGTAAACGAATGCGTATCTTTTTCGAAAATTGATCTTTGTTATGTTGATCATAATCAATTGTATGGAATTTTGAAAGCATTTTAGAATGAGTTTCATCCCCAAGTGATTGTGTCTCCTCAGTACTACGAACAAAAGGTGCTTCTTTCGATTTGCCAATTATGGTCATATCATAAAGGCCAGGAATATATTCCTGAGCTTGTTTTGCATAACCGGGATTAGGTGGTAAATCTTGAAGACGCTTAAGTTCGAAATCTTTAAATGATTTTGTTAAAAGATGAACCTTTTCTGTGGAAGCGTATTGTTTTAAAAGCTGTTGTTCTTTGAATTTAAGAAGTTTGGTAGCATTAATTTCCGATTCAACCTTTTTAGACTCGAGTGTTTCGAAATCCATTTTAAGTTTCTGAAAATCATTGACAACCGACTCTTTTTCTTTTAATTCATTAGAAAGATTAGCTTTTAATGATTCTATTTCTTTCAAGTGTTCAATCTTTTCAAAACGAAATTGGTCAAATTCAGATAATGTTATTTTCTCTTCTTGAGGGACCATTTCAAAAGTTTTGACCTTTTCTTTATGCAACGCAAGCTCAGCAGTTAGGGTGGAATTCGTATCTACGGATTGTCTGAGGGCCATATGCATTTGATCAATAATATGTTTAGGTACCATGACCAAATCATGTTGAGCATAAGATTCCATACCCGTCGTAGCATTTGGTTGAGGTTCACTCAAATGTGTTGGATTGGGTACCACATCATTTGAGTTACTAGTCCCCGAATGCTGTTCGAGGTTGTCATTTTCATGCCCAACTTGATGTTGGTTATCATCAATATTATTAGATGTGGTTGGTACCTCACTGATGACATCAGAACCGTAGTGAGAGAGATTAGCAACGAGAGCAGCTTGAGCAGAGTGAATGTCATCACAATCCGAATCGTATGCATCAAGATCGTCCGCTTGATAAGCTGCATTAGAAGTGGAGACTACTGCAATGCCTTCAGTATCTGCTGCCCCTGGGTCTGCAAGAAATGCTAACTCCTCTAAATCCAAAATCTTCCCCTTAGACTGAGCATCAACCAAATACATCTTCTCACGAAACCATGCATCATCCCTCCTCCTTTTCGGCTGAGTGCATTCCCTAGCCATATGACCTTGTCCTCGGCAATTGTAGCAAGTCACAACCTTTTTAGGACCACTAGGACTTCCATTTCCATTAGCTTGAGAATTCACAGCTTGATTGTTCCCAGTCCTTGTAGGAGGTCCATATGAATTTTGCCTTCCCTGAATAGGTTGCACCATCACTTGACCATCTTGAACAGTGGCTTGTTGTCGAGGATTTGAGGAGGTGCGGAGCTGATTGTTTGTTGGTGGAAATCCTCTAGTTGCAACAAGTTTTGACAAGTAGGCTGTGAGATGGTTTAGAACATCAGCTGGCGTATCATTTGGTGTAAAGACCGGTGCTTCGATTGGTGGAAGTTCATTAGAGTAGAAAGCTTGTGCTGGTTGTGCTTCAATTGGAAAATATCCTTGCTGAGGAGTATAGCCCAATGGAGAAGTGTTGGCTTGTGATGGTGATGTCTGATATGGTGGTTGCTGTGGAAAAGATTGTTGATGAACACCTTGTTGAAATGCTTGCTGTGGCATCACTAGTGGTGGATAAGATGGTTGCTGTGGTTGCTGATAGTTGTGTGGTGGTGTCTGCTGCAAGTATGATGGTTGCTGATAAGTATAAGCCATGTTTTGTTGAGAAGCATACATTGCAAGTGGATCATGAACTTGAGGTGTAGACAACCGAGCCTCGATCACATGGCATTCGTGTTGTTGAAGAAAGGCTTGAAGTTGATCCACATTGGTGTTATGCAAGTCCTTAGCCAATTTAACATCTGTCACGTATTTTTTCCATTCTGAAGGAAGAGTGTTCAAATACTTGGTGTTCAATTGAAAGGTAGGAATTGTCATGCCATAGATATTGAGCTCATTCAACAATAGGGTAAATCTCAGATAGTAATCGTTGAGAGTCTCCCCTGGCACATAGGCAAACTTATCAAAAGTATCATAAAGCTTACACTCTCGTTCTTGTTTAGTTAACGAGGTGCCTTGCATGAGAACACGAATTCTATCCCATAACTCTTTGGCAACTTTATGTTTGCTGACGAGTTTGTAGACATCTGGAGGAAGGGCTTGGAGAATGATGTTTGTAGCATACTTATCACATTTATCTTGAATCTTCATATCTCCAGTCAACTCACCCGTTGTGCGAGGACGAGTAGTCGTACCTTCCGTCACAGTACCATAATCTAATGGTCCATTGAGCACCGATGCCCAAATAAGATGTCCATTCTCCTTGTTCAACATATAAAGTTCCATTCGGGAAGCCCATTCCTCATACATAGTCTTCACCAACATTGGTGGACGATTATCCGTACCCGAGAGGATGGACTTATCCGTAAGAGATGTGTACTCCATTTCAATAAGTTAAGATTTACAAACTTTGATCGATCAATGAAAGAAAGTAAATGTGTTTGTTGTTGTGAGTTGAGGTCGAGAAACAATGTTAAAATCCCCTAAAATATGTTCTCAATAAACCAAAAATTCCAAGTCAAAATTACACACATTTTGTTATCGGAATGTTGATCGGAATAGTGATCGGAATATCAGTCGGAATCTCCCAAATCGGAATACCTTGATCGGAATGTACCTAATCTGAATACCAATCGGAATGAGTGATCGGAATACCCAATCTGAATACCAATCGGAATGTACCAAATCTGAATACCAACCAATCGGAATGCCGATCTGAATGCCAATCGGAATGCCCAATCTGAATATCAACCAATCGGAATGCCGATCTGAATGCCAATCGGAATGCCCAATCTGAATATCAACCAATCGGAATGCCGATCTGAATGCCAATCGGAATGCCCAATCTGAATACCAACCAATCGGAATGCCTTGAATGCCAATCGGAATGCCGATCTGAATAAGTAACCCCTTTTCCGATTTGACCAGATCGGAATATTTTCCACTTTTCTCGGACAAAACTCAACCAATTCGTGATTTTAAGCCAAAAAATGATCAAAACACCCAAAAATTTTGTGTTTTTAGCCAAAGTAACTATACCAAATCCCTACCACAACTATGTAGAAGATTTGTATCAAGAAAAAACCATCAAAAACACAAAAAAAATTTTGGACGTGTGAAAATGGATCAAAAATGGCGTATGAATCAAGAACACAAACACATGAACAATACAATCATCCCATGGCTCTGATACCATTTGTGGGATTGTAAATCTTGCTTATGTTTCTAGAGAGAGAAAGAGATAGAGAGATGGTGGATTTCACACAAAGCTAGAGAGAGAAAGTAATGTTTACTATGTGAAAAATAATGAAAACCACACCCCTCTCCATCAAAGGAGAGGGTTTATATACCCAAGCCTTGTGATGGGCTTGGGCTTACATTGTTGGGCCGGCCTACACATGTTGTAGGCTAGGCTTGGCTTTGTTTGTTTAATAAAGAGTGTTAACTAAACTACGAGCTATTACATGAAGTATCGTTGGAGTGACCGATCCTTCTTAATACGTAAAACGTATTTCCAACAAATGTCATACGGCTTATAATAATCCAATTAACAAAATACTGCTATACGCACCAAATTACAATATATTGCCTGACTAGCAATACGGGGTCATATTATTGATATTGTGTTCGTGTTTTGCTTTTTCATAACCATATTCATATAACGGTTTTTATTTGACTTTATACAACGTCATAAGACGTATTGTATGATGTTTTTACGACATTGGCTCGTATAATGATTTTTAAGGCAAATGCCTATATTATGATTTTGATAAGGATTTGTATAAAATGACTTTGGCTATTTTGTGGCCTATTACAATGATTTGTACGAAATGATTTTTGGTAATAATTTTATACCAAAGTTATATTGATGGAATTTATTAAACTCTATGAATTCACTCGGCGTTATCGCTGACCTTTTCTTTTAACATGTTTTATCTCAGGTACTTGAAGGTAATTCTTGGGAACACCACAAGAATTCATGGCCCGCACTTAAATTATAATTTCCATTCAAATGTTTTGTAAAACCTGTATTAAATACAATGACTTGGGACCTATGTTAATCTAATATTTATGAATGGAAATGCTTTATTATTAAACGACGCGATTTTTAAGCGTTGTCTATGATGTGAGTAATGTGCTATCCCGTAACACCAACGAGTCTTCCGCTGTATTGAATTGTGTAAATTTGGGGGTGTTACACCATCACTCCATAGGATGTGGTCCATTATTTTCTCCAACTTGGCTCGTCCCTGCTTCATCTTCATCTGGTCCTAACTTGCAGCACCTCCATTTTGGATCAAAACACGGCGGCTTCTCAAATCCATACCTCAAATGTGCTCCTTGACACGGCGTATCTATCATATAATGCGAATCAGCATACACTTCACTATCCTGAAACTTGCAATGCGGTCCAAGATACGGCCCAAGATGAGCTACATATTTACTTAACCTGCGAAGCCTATCTCTCTCTTTCTGATACTTCTCAAAATCAGTTCCATAACTTCTCACTTCAGCTCTAACCTCAGTTCTTCCAACTTCACTCTCAGTCCTATAATTATCACTATCAGATTCTACAATATTTTTCTTATCATCCGTAAAGCCTCATAATCTAACCATCCACCTGAATTCTTACGATCACCTACTCACTGATACTGCATACTCCGTTGGCCTACAGCAAATCCCCCCTTATTGGTGTAAAATGGTATGTCGGACATTTTCTGAAATCACAGAAAATTCAAAGGTACATAAGGTCATTATTCAAAAATATAAATATGCAATGCATAATTATGCAAATGCAAATGATTTACGTATGCCAAATATATATGTATGCGATGCAATACAATGCAATGCAAATGATAATTATACAATACTCATCAAAATGAGATTATGATGAAAGCACTCCACGTCCTTTCATTAATACAAATACCTTATCGTAGTATTTACTTAATAAATACTCGGGAATTCAGAACAATTTTGAGGGATACATCTATAATAACAAAATATAACAAAAATAAATAATCTTAGCGGAGCCTTGCAGAGAAGTTGCGTTGCTTTTATATAATACTTTTGACACCAAAGTTATAGTTTAGGACATTTTCAAAAATCGACCTAATTCGCTATAACTAAAAAGCTCTGGTTACCAATCTTTAACACCTCCAATTTACATTGCGCAGCGGAAATACACAATTGGGTGTTATTTACAAACTTCATTTCACAAACTCTTTATACGACCTAAAAACAGTATATTTAGGAATATAATAAGAAATAATTTAAATCAGTGTCTAAAACCTTCGATCCCAATTAAAATCAGTTTGAAAATATATCAGAGTAGCGTACAGGTTCCCCTAGGATCTTAACAAATCGACAATCTTTTTACCAAAATACTTGACCGTATACTATAAATTTAAGCTCATGACACCGACCCCTTAACTTAGTCACCCACGCCAAATGCCAGCATGACTATAAAAATTCCAGTGCCCCTACTAGGGTATCAATTGCAAGAATACCAATTCTCATTCTCGTAATATTATCCTTCCTAGAGGTTACTCAGCATAATGTCCTGGTCTCATATAGGGTCTTCAGCCCAATAGTACTATCATTAGAATAAGCGGCTATTCCCAACTCACAATATCAAGTCAGAAGATAGTTAACGGCTCATGAATTTAGGGACTTTTTCAATTTAGGTACTTATACAATTCAAATCAACAAAGGCAACAAAGGTAACATTCGGGTCCAACAATTACTCATGACATGTGTTCATTTTACTTCAAATAGCATGTATCCCCCTCGCGGGTTTTAAAATCATTAAAACGAGTAGAAAGCGAGGCTATAGTCTCACCTGAAGTATTAACAGTAGTATGACGACTTTCAACGATCGATGATGCCCGGCGAACACGAAATTCACAATCTATCAAAACAAAACGCGTGCCTTTAATAATTTATCCAAATAATATTTCATACTTAATAAAATAAAATAAATATCTCAAAGTCAAAATCAAACTCACACCATACACAATTTAGTAATTCCTTCTTACGTACACTTTTATACTTTTATTCTTTCAAAAATTGTCGATAAATATATGTTAATCGTCCAAACCGTTTTTCTTACTTAAACACGTCAATAGCTTACGATACTAATCAGAAACTTCACTTACTATATATAGAAAGACCTCCCAAAAGTTGGTTAAAGATTTTACTTTTAAAGTTCCCTGTCCGACTCATCTTCGAACTACAAAAACCGGACAGTTTTACGTCAACAACTCATATAGTCTTTTTAACTCGTTTATTTTACTCCGTTTACAAAACCGACACTTAACTTTGAAAATAAACTCATCATCCTCATATTTAACACTTAACATCAGTACTTGACACATTTCAAAATCCTTTTTATAGTCCCCGAGATTCGATCCAAATATCGACAACAATTATATACTGTGCTGATACTCGTCTCCCGGTACACGAATAATCAAACTAACGTAACTTTTCGCTCGTTTGGAGCTAGAAGCTCTACCTTATACCAAATCGAAGCTTAAACATCCTTTACAACAATATCTTGTTAGTTCATACCAAACACAAACTTATATTTTCTGAAAATTACGTTTAATAATCTGTTCAAAAATACCCTTTTAAAAATCATTCAAAATCAAATTTTCACCATATTTTAACATCAATTTTAGCACTATAATCATCCAAATACTACTACTTTCAATTCTAACATACTAAATCATCCTATATGATCAAATCAAATAAAACCCAACTAAAAATTTTAACGTAAAACCATCAAAAAAATATATAACAAGATAAACACCTACATACAACAATAATTTAAGATGAAAATACAAGATTTTTCATCAAAAATAGGTTTTACAAAAATGTTCTTGCATGTGGGAAATTTCATACCAATGTGTAGAGATTGATGAAACTAAGATGGGTCTTTGATTAGAATTAAGATATTCAAGTTAAATTTTTGTGAAATGGTGGTTTTAGGTGGTGGAGGGGTGACGGAAATTATGAGGGAGAGGGGAGGAGAGATGAATTTTTGGTGAGTGGAAGATTGTATGTGTTTTTGTTATTAAATTTTCCTTTTATATGGAAAAAGTTTAGGGTACTTTTTGCCAATTGTGATTCTTGTGGACCAAAATGCAAATACTTGGTTAAAAAGCAAGAAATGACTATTAGTCACTTTTGAAAATATTTACGGGTCTCGGGTTTCATAAAAATACTTCTCAAAACTTAAAACGCACACAAAATATGATATTATATAGTCCCGGCACGACTTAATACGACATTAAAAATAAAAACGTCAAAATATTAAACATCGACATGTCTAAAATAAAACGTAAAATTTTGGGCATCCGTTGATATCGTCATCATTAATAATCCTCGCAACTCGTGAAAACGTAAAAATATAACTTTCAATCATTCGTCCAAATCAAATCACCAATCGTCATGACAATCAATCTCGTCAAAAATTTCAAAAATATACGTAAAATATAATTAAATAATGACTACGGGTTTGGGTTGTGACATCCTACCCTCCTAAAAGAGAGCGACGTCCCGGCGCTCAACCCGCCTCACACTCGCACTTCCTCACTTCTAGAGTCAATGTGACCTCTTATCCTCAAGAGATACTCACGTCTTTCACACCAGTTCAACTCAATCCTTATGATATCACCATATCCACAAATATTACTACATTTCAACTTCCAAATTTCATCTTCTATTATGATAATATTCTTCATCATTCATACACCTTCTGCATCACTTTCTCAATTTCATTCCTGTCCCAATACTCTGATAACTTGACCCACGACTATGTAAGTCCTCAAATCAAGATGTGCAATTATCATCGCCTAAAGATTTCATCTTCACTAGGTTCCATTAGTCCTCACAGTGATATATTAAAGATATCATCATCCCAAGTTTCAATTATATGTTGATGCGATTGAAACCAAATTCAGTTGCCATCGTTCAAATCATCCTTTCACTCTGTCCGTTGCTTTCCGAAAATACGTAATATTCCTTCTTGACTCAATTATTCTCACTTTCTGTAAAAATCTCTAATACTCAAAAGTCAATTATACTTCCTATACTCATCTTTCACTTTCATTCAATCTAGCAATCACTACACTGAATTATTGTACCTTCCATAGTACATCATTACATTTTCCTGATATCATATTTTGTTTAAACAACTCCGTTAGTCTCATATATTCAAATCTGAAATGTATAATGGTCCTATCACTTCCTGATATCGTAATACATCTTCACTTACTGTACCTTCCAGAACCAAGATGTATCAATACTTCAACTTGTAAAATTCCTTCAATACTACATGCGACACTCTCAGCACTCTTAGAATAATTAAACTCTCTCTTTTTGATCTGAAAAATTCATTCACCACTGGTCCTGGCATTCTTAACACACTCTCTGATCAGAAAAATTAGATAATCACAATAACCATTTTTGTCCCACAAAAACATACATCTCAACCCTCTCATTTCTATTACCATTCTATTTCAAAATTCCCAACAATCTATTGATCTTCTTTCTTTGGTATTCCTTTTCCATTAGTTTATCACCTCGATTCTAACCTTCTTTCCATTCCATCCATTCTGCTTGTTGCTACCTCCAAATACCTCAAGACTCAAGAGTCAATTCTCAATTACTTTAGAAATCTTATAACCCCTTTTTCCTTCTCCTCCTTACTAAATACTCACTAGTTGATAGTGAAGGTATCCGCACTCATCCTTCATAATCTGGAACACACTTCGTAATACAGAACCATAACATATCTTATCTGTAATTTACTGATTATTATTTCTTAGTCATCTTTAGTTAATCCTTAACTCCTTCCTTTTAAAATTCTCGAATGGCATTTATAAATAAGTCCTTATTATCCTTCATACTTGATTCCATACAAGTAGTACTTTACAATCCCAAAATAAATACCACATCGTCGAAACTCATGATCATATAATTCCCATTATACTTCTTTATTCAAGTCAACACACTACTGTTACTTTCCCTTTACATTTGATATTATCCAAATATCATCATCGCAGCTCTATAATTCCTTCATATTCCTCCAATACTAACTATACAGCACAGAACTTCAATCTATCCTCAGCGTTTATAAACAACTTCCTCAACTACAAAATCAGATCTCAAAACTACAACTTAAATGCATGAGTGGATTTCACACATTTAGTTCTTCTTTGTTAGCTTTATCAATGGTTCAACAATCAGTGAAAACTTTTCGATAAACCTCCAATAATACTCAGCTTACACAAAGGAATTGACAAGCTTCAGTCGGTTTCATCGGTATCGACAAAGCCTCAATCGTTTCAATCTAGTCAGATTTTCACGATCACTTCAGCCATAGATCACACATTCTAAAACATCTATATTACTCCAGCTAAAATTCATATCTAAAGAACTTCACACACCATTCCTCCTTCCCTAACAATTTTCCAATTGTTATCAAATACTTTCCTTTCCTTCAATCATCTATTCATCACACCAAACATTCACAATCAGTAATGGATACCGATTTCTGGTGCTTAGTTTGTTCGACCTCGCAGCAATCATCTTATTCACAAAACATCTAGCTTCTTTACTTACTTCCATTATTACTTCTCTGATGACTTACCCTTCCATTCAAATCAGATTATCCTTATTGTCTCATCTTCCAACCCTTACAATCAATCTTATTACCATCCTCAATTTCCTGACAAAGCCATATAACAAAATATCCAATCAGATTACATAACTTCCATTACTAAGCTAACACAAGGCTTCTTTTTTTTCCCAAGACGACAGTGAACTCTACGATTCCGTAGAACAATCACAATTAACCTTAAATACTAACTCATCTTCTCATTCCCTTCCGACTACTACTGGTAAAGCGCACAGAAAATTCGATCTATTACTGTTTCCTCTTACATACCTTCTCATCATTGCCCACCAAAATCTTCAAATATAAATTCCACTGATTATTTCCTGAAATCAGTACTCAATACTCAACAACATTCCAATTTAATTCTTTCCATCTTTATTTATCATATCCTATGACATTCATCCTTATCCCGGTTAACTTTCTCACATCTCTACTTTAGTTTATTGCGCGATACCTCTTAATTCCATAAGCTCAGAAAATACTCTCTTAATATATATATATATATATATATATATATATATATATATATATATATATATATATATATATATATATATATATATATATATATATATATATATATAGTTATTAACAATCCTTCCATCGGTTAATTTCTCATTTCAACCTCTCGCTAATCCTTGTTGATTTCTCGTTCCCATGTCAACTAAAATCTAACATCTTCAAATCTCAATATATCCTCAATAACACCTTCAGAATTTCAATACACCATCAATAACACCTTCAGAATTTCAATATACCATCAATAACACCTTCAGAATTCCAACACACTATTAATAACACCTTCAGAATTCCATTGGAATTCTAACTCAATGAATACCAGATAAGAATATACAAATTACTACATCTAAATCTCAAATCTTATCAGCATTTCCAAAATGTAGGCTGTAATAGCAGCAACATTCCTTTCTTATTGATTTTCCATTATCTGAATAATCCCTTTATTCAATCTCCTTTACCGAAATGAAAATATTTCATTACCACAGAAATACTAATTCCTACACCACACTCCTTGTTATTCCTTCAGCAGCCCGGCCTCCAGCTAGTCCGTACTTACGTCAAATAAATAGATAATTACCTAAGTGGTATAAAATATATGCGATCTACACATCATACATCCTCCTGCTTACCCGATTTATAGTAACCGCTTGAATACCATCTCTTTTTATCTTAGACTATTAAATTCTAAGTTTACCTTCTATTAGAGGAAATAAATTTCCTATTCCTTACTGTCATTCGCAACAATACCGTTCCTTTACCCTTTTCTGCCACACTTAATTTCAAATCAGGATCAATCTTTAAATTACTATCTCTTTTAGTCTAGTTGAACATTCCCAAATGACTATAGATATACCAAACATCCATCAGTTACTCGAACTTATCCATATAGTTGCACCTTTCCAATTACCATTAATATCCGTACGACACTCTTCACCACATCTCTTCTCATTACTAGGAATCTAACACACAGACATCCTTTTCAAATCTTGAAGAATAACAGCAGCATCTCCAACTGGAACAGCAGCATCTTCAATCTCAGCAGCATCTTCAGTCTCAGCAGCATCTTCAACTGAAACAGCAGGATCTTTAATCTCAGCAGCATCTTCAGTCTCAGCACCTCGTCTCCTCGCAGCTCTATCAGCTTCAAACAATCTAACAACTATTCCCACAATCATATAATCTACCTTATAGTTAGCAACCTTTGGATACATATTTCAAGAAACTCAGTCACGCAAGAATCCCTGCTAATGACAGAAACATATCTCACTCAACTCTTTCTATGCGATAATAGTAGAAAGAAACATGATAAGTATACACATCGAGATAGAAAGAATAGGATCTTTTCATCAAGATATATCATGAATACTACATGCGCCAACAACACAATACTACCTCAATTCCACAATCATCTCACAAAAGAGAGAATAACAAAAACACATCAATACTAAAGGGTAATAGTAGATTTCATCCATAAATTCGAGAAAATCGCAACAAAATCTTGTCACTACAGTCACTTACCCTTATCATCCTAAACAACAACAATAATCCATCACAATACTACCTCATAACATCTAAATAATCCAAATACAACACAACAATACATAAACTGAAATACAACAAAGATCCATCACTTCATTACTCCATCACTCCATAGGATATGGTCCATCATTTTCTCCAACTTGGCTCGTCCCTTCTTCATCTTCATCTGGTCCTAACTTGCAGCACCTCCATTTTGGATCAAAACACGTCGGCTTCTCAAATTCATACCTCAAATGCGCTCCTTGACACGGCGGATCTATCATATAATGCGAATCAGCATACACTTCACTATCCTGAAACTTGCAATGCGGTCCAAGATACGGCCCAAGATGAGCTACATATTTACTTAACCTGTGAAGCTTATCTCTCTCTGTCTGATACTTCTCAAAATCAGTTCCATAACTTCTCACTTCAGCTCTAACTTCAGTTCTTCCAACTTCACTCTCAGTCCTATAATTATCACTATCAGATTCTACAACACTTTTCTTATCATCTGTATCATCCTCATAATCTAACCATCCACCTGAATTTTATGATCACATACTCGCTGATACTGCATACTCCATTGGCCTACAGCAAATCCCCCCCCCCCTTATTGGTGTAAAATGGTATGTCGGACATTTTCTGAAATCACAGAAAATTCAAAGGTACATAAGGTCATTATTCAAAAATATAAATATGCAATGCATAATTATGCAAATGCAAATGATTTACGTATGCCAAATATATATGTATGCGATGCAATGCAATGCAATGCAAATGATAATTATACAATACTCATCAAAATGAAATTATGATGAAAGCACTCCATGTCCTTTCATTAATACCAATACCTTATCGTAGTATTTACCTAATAAATACTCATGAATTCAGAACAATTTTGAGGGATACATCTATAATAACAAAACATAACAAAAATAAATAATCTTACCGGAGCCTTGCAGAGAAGTTGCGTTGCTTTTATAAAATACTTTTGACACCAAAGTTATAGTTTAGGACATTTTCAAAAATCGACCTAATTCGCTATAACTAAAAAGCTCTGGTTACCAATCTTTAACACCCCCAATTTACATTGCGCATCGGAAATACACAATTGTGTGTTATTCACAAACTTCATTTCACAAACTCTTTATACGACCTAAAACCAGTATATTTTGGAATATAATAAGAAATAATTTAAATCAGTGTCTAAAACCTTCGATCCCAAGTAAAATCAGTTTAAAAATATATCAGAGTAGCGTACATGTTCCCCTAGGATCTTAACAAATCGACAATCCTTTTACCAAAATACTTGACCGTATACTATAAATTTATGACAAAAGGGAAAGAAATCTGTTTTAGACCAAATTACTACAAAAGCAATCCCGCAATCCTTCTCCAGCAAGCTCCGCAATTCATCAACTTCAAGTACCTGAAATACATGCTTAAAATCATCAACACAAAGGTTGAGCAAGTCTATAGGTTTAACAAAACATAATTGAACACATCGTAAAAATCATTCACAATTGTTTAATAGAATTGTGGCCATACAATCTATTAATCAAGCATTCCATCTTAGAGCAATAGCTAATGAATAATATTAAGCTCATGACACCGACCCCTTAACTTAGTCACCCACGCCAAATGCCAGCATGACTATAAAAATTCCAGTGCCCCTACTAGGGTATCAATTGCAAGAATACCAATTCTCTTTCTCGTAAAATTATCCTTCCCAGAGGTTACTCAGCGTAATGCCCTGGTCTCAGATAGGGTCGTCAGCCCAATAGTACTATCATTAGAATAAGCGGCTATTCCCAACTCACAACATCAAGTCAGAAGATAGTTAACGGCTCATGAATTTAGGGACTTTTGCAATTTAGGTACTTATACAATTCAAATCAACAAAGGCAACATTCGGGTCCAACAATTACTCATGACATGTGTTCATTTTACTTGAAATAGCATGTATCCCCCTCGCGGGTTTTAAAATCATTAAAACAAGTAGAAAGCGAGGCTATAGAGTCACCTGAAGTATTAACAGTAGTATGACGACTTTCAACGATCGATGATGCCCGGCGAACACGAAATTCACAATCAATCAAAACAAAACGCGTGCCTTTAATAATTTATCCAAATAATATTTCATAATTAATAAAATGAAATAAATATCTCAAAGTCAAAATCAAACTCACACCATACACAATTTAGTAATTCCTTCTTATGTACACTTTTATACTTTTATTCTTTCAAAAACTGTCGATAAATATATGTTAATCGTCCAAACCGTTTTCCTTACTTAAACACGTCAATAGCTTACGATACTAATCAGAAACTTCACTTACTATATATAGAAAGACCTCCCAAAAGTTGGTTAAAAGATTTTACTTTTAAAGTTCCCTTCCCGACTCATCTTCGAACTACAAAAACCGGACAGTTTTACGTCAACAACTCATATAGTCTTTTTAACTCGTTTATTTTACTCCGTTTACAAAACCGACACTTAACTTTGAAAATAAACTCATCATCCTCATATTTAACACTTAACATCAGTACTTGACACATTTCAAAATCCTTTTTATAGTCCCCGAGATTCGATCCAAATATCGATAACAATTATATATTGTGCCGATACTCGTCTCCCGGTACACGAATAATCAAACTAACGTAATTTTTCGCTCGTTTGGAGCTAGAAGCTCTACCTTATACCAAATAGAAGCTTAAAACATCCTCTATAACAATATCTAGTTAGTTCATACCAAACTCAAACTCATATTTTCTGAAAATTACCTTTAATAATCTGTTCAAAAATACCCTTTTAAAAATCACTCAAAATCAATTTTTCACCACATTTTAACATCATTTTTACCACTATAATCATCCAAATACTACTACTTTCAATTATAACATACTAAATTATCCTAGATGATCAAATCAAATAAAACCCAACTAAAAAATTTAACATGTAACCATCAAGAATAATATATAATAAGATAAACACCTACATACAACAATAATTTAAGATCAAAACACAAGATTTTTCATCAAAAATGGATTTTACAAAAATATTCTTGCATGTGGGAAATTTCATACCAATGTGTAGAGATTGATGAAACTAAGATGGGTCTTTGATTAGAATTAAGTGATTCAAGTTAAATTTTTGTGAAATGGTGGTTTTAGGTGGTGGAGGGGTGACGGAAATTATGAGGGAGAGGGGAGGAGAGATGAATTTTTGGTGAGTGGAAGATTGTATGTGTTTTTGTTATTAATTTTTCCTTTTATATGGAAAAAGTTTAGGGTAGTTTTTGCCAATTGTGATTCTTGTGGACCAAAATGCAAATACTTGGTTAAAAGGAAAGAAATGACTATTAGTCACTTTTGAAAATATTTACGGGTCTCGGGTTTCATAAAAATACTTCTCCAAACTTAAAACGCACACAAAATATGATATTATATAGTCCCGGCACGACTTAATATGACATTAAAAATAAAAACGTCAAAATATTAAACATCGACATGTCTAAAATAAAACGTAAAATTTTGGGCATCCGTTGATATCGTCATCACTAATAATCCTCGCAACTCGTCAAAACGTAAAAATATAACTTTCAGTCATTCATCCAAATCAAATCACCAATCGTCATGACAATCAATCTCGTCAAAAATTTCAAATATACGTAAAATATAATTAAATAATGACCACGGGTTTGGGTTGTCACAGTTCATTTTACCCTATATTTTATTTTGGGACACGATTGTTTGGGATTCTTTTGGGACACATCATGGTTGATTTAGTTACGCGGTTGTGGGAACGTTAGGATGAGAGGATAGAGTTGGGTAGTATTACTTATGGTTAGATATTAGAATGGAGAGATGTATTTTGGTTTAAAGGTTGTGTTGAAGGAATGATTAATATTTGAGGGGTTTTGAAACTTAGATTGGTTACGGGAATAAGGGAATAAGTAAAGTTAGTCGACTGGTTGTGGGAACGATATGTCATGCTATGAGAAGTTGGTTGAAGTACCATTAGGAGATTGATGAAAGTACTAGCGGATGTGAGGGTAGAGTAAAAAGTTTCTACTAATGGAAAGATGGGGAAAATAACACGCAAGGGAATTGGTATAGTTATGGAGGCAAGGTAGTATTAGACACGTGAAGGAAAACATAGATGTAAAAGAATGATTGGTGGGAGGCTGATTAATGATGAAGTACAACAAGTAAGGAAGAGTGAGTCATTGAGGGGTTGAAGTACCTTTAGACATATTGTGGTTGATGAGTTGAAGTTAGAATCTGCTGCGTAGTGTGAAGTTCCTAGGTAACATCATAGAGACGAGAAGGAGTGCGTGAAGACCTACATCATGAAGCAAGGAGCCGAAAGGACTACGTGTCGGCTGCTAGAAGGATGCAAGAGATTTCGAAGGAGTCACAGAAGTTGCAAGGACTGGAAAGGTGACAAGCACTATGATGGGAATCTCCGTATGGTTCGTGACGAAGAAGGACAGATCGAGTACCAGAGTGGAGCTACAAAGAGCTGAACCAATGGATCGTGATGGAGTGACTACATAACATGGGAGATTAAGAGCTCGTGGAAGTAACAAGGGGAGTCGAGTGACTACATAAAGATAGAATTCCGTGGCAATCAATATCGAGGGATGAGTAGTGAAGCTGAGCGGAATAAGTTCGTGGAGAAGTGATTATAGGGTCAGTTTAGTAAAGGTGTTTATGAAGGATCTTTGGAAGAGACAGTTATGCATTATCCAATGAAATAACGATTTCCATAGAGTTGATGAATTGAGTGAGAAATTTTGGTTGGACATGATAGTGAAGGAATTAGGGAGAATCATGGAAGGAGAGAACCAAGTATTCTTAGAAGATGATGATTGAAAGTACCTCATGTTAGGTGCAAGGTCATAATAGAAGTATGAGACTTGAGTAAGAATTTAGAATATGGCTTAGTTTAGACATATGGAAACTAATATGGGTATAAGATGAGAGTGATCCGCATGTAATCACATGAAACTCTAGTTTGTCCCTATTAGGAGGGAGTAGGAGAACTGGTCGTGAGGAAAACAAGTGAAGCTATACGGAAAATTTTGACGTATAGATGATTTGAAAGACGTGAAGCATAACCTCGTGATGTATGCCATTAGCTGCGGAAGAAGAATGAAGTGTGGATAGATGCGAATCATGAGTGAAATAGGTCGAGATAGGAACCGAAGGTAAAACTTTGGTATATCCTAATGAGTAGACTAAAGCACAAGGCAGGCTAATATTGTTGTAGTGTGGAAAAGGGAATGGCACTGGCCTATAATGTTTCATTGGAAGGCTTAGTATCGATAATTGAAGGGATGGGGAGTTATAGATGTGATGTGTCATGAGAGACGAAGGGTTTGGTCTAACTGAGACGAGACGAGGAGCAATATGACCTTGAAGGTAAGACATTGTGTAGGTATAAAGGAAGAAATGTAGCTAATTGTCTTAGAAAGAGTTGAATATGTTCAAGGGTAAGTTGAGTATAAAGGATCATTAAAAATCCTTCATTGAGAAAAGTGAGAAAAGAAGTGTATAAGGCTACTAATGAGCTATCCAAAATTAATGGAAGTAGTTGTATCATGGGGTTTGGATGGTAGTTGATAGACTAACTGAGATAACCGTCCTTTTGGTGATGTGTATAGATCATAAGTTGATTTGGATTGGAAGAGCCATGTTGTGATGAACTAATGAATATGTGAAAGACCATCATAGGTCACTTTTGTAAGGAAATTGGAATTTTTAAGTAGTTTGGGGTACGGACTAAAGGGAGTTGATGAACATGATTGGATATGAGTATATCCAGCTAATTGTAAAATGATGGACGAAGTGGGAAATTGATACAAGTATAAGAGTCGTGTTGAGAGCTTGGGTGACTAATTTAGAGGGATGTGGGAAACTCGTTAGCGATGTCTGAGTTTTCAGATAATGATAGTTATCATACTAGAAGTCGATGAATGCCATTTGAGGCACTATATGGAAGGATAGGGTGAGTTGTCCTTATGGTGGACTAAAATTGGTGAAAGAGACTACTAATGTAGTAATGGTGTTTGTGGAAAGGATGAAAGAAACAAGAGATGATATGTTGAAAACGAGGAAACCACTAAAGTTTAGTGACAAAGTTATGTAGGAAGTTTCACCCATAGGAACGGGTGGTATATTTTGGTAAAAATGGAAAAGTTGATGTCGAGTTTTGTAGGTCTATTTATGATCTTTGGAAAGATCGGACCAGTAGCTTATGGGTATAGATTACCTGGGGAATTAAGTGGTGTACATGATATATTTCATGCAATAAGATTTAAGAAATGTGGTTTGAGAATGCATATTTGCATGTACGGTTATTCGGGGTTTGTGATAATAAGAGTCTTTGATTATTAAAGAGTCATTTGAGATTTATGGGTTGTGAGGTCAATAGTTTGAGAATGAGTTTAAATAATGTTGGTTAATATATGTGGTAATTTGAGACTTGAACTAAAGTACACATGGAAATGAGAGGAGTTCATTTAGAACAAGTATCCTCATGTGATTTGTTGTTTGTGTGTTTGATCCTAAGGAGTAAATCTCGGGACGAGATTTCTATTAGGATGGAGTGATGTGACAACCATGGTATTGGAGTTCGTCACTTAGACTATAGTTTAGGGTGTTTTGTGCAAATATGTGCTTTTATGTGCTTATGTGTTTATTTTGTGTGTTTGGAGTGAGGTTTGGATATCGTTTATGGGTATATGGTACTCATAAGTAAATCGAGGAACGTTTATTTCATGTTCATGAGCTCACAAGGTAATGACTATGAAATGAGATGGTGTTATTTCGTGGTTTTACGTATACGTATATGTATTATAGAAAATCGTATTTTTACGATTTAAGGTTTAGCATTTAGAGGTCTTGGATGAGGTAATTAGTCACGGGAGTATTTTCGGGATGGTTTTAAGTCATTTAGGACTTAATTAATTAGTTTATTTCATATTTCAAGAGTTTTTATAAAACTGTATATTTTACGTCTTTTACGGTATACGCGTAAATTTGACTAGTTTTACGGTTTTGAGGTTCGGGAGGCTTTAGGAGCTGAAATAAATTAAGGGAATTTAAGGTAATAATAATTAATAGTTAATTTAAAGTAATATAATTAAAAAAATTCGTCCATATGGTGTTTGGGCTTGGATTTGGGCTGACTTAAACTTAAGGAAGGGAAAGGGAGCCCAATTTGAGTCCTAATAGGAAGCCTTTTTAATTTTAACCATAAATAAGACTCCATATGACCAAAAAAACGAATTTAGCCTTCCCTAAACCAAATCTCAGTCGTTTGTATCAATGGAGGAGCAAGAAAACCCAATAATTCAATTAGGGTTTAAGGTACACACTAAAATTATGCCAATTAACGTTTAATTTACGTATATGTAACCTAATATGATGGATTAGGGTTGAGATTCATAACTTTTTATTAGGGTTTGTTAAGGACCTGTAATTAGTGAGGTAATTAATGGGTTTTTATCATTCGAAATCGTTTTTAGGTTTTAATTAGGTTTATGTATGATTAATTAGGGTTTAATCATGTTTAAAATCGTTTTAAAAACTGGGCAGAATTTTAGGCTTATTGTTTTGATCATATCTAGAGTTCTAGGAACATTCATTAATTGAACAAAGTATCCCTGAAAAGTTATTTGTTTTAGCTTTTGAATGCAAGAAACGAGGAATAAATTGGAGGTCGAGAAGTGGGTCAAAAACAGGTTACAACAGTCGGAGGTCAAAACAGTTTTAACATCAGTCGGGTTTAAATTAATGTTTTAAGATATTTAGGGTACTTAGGAGTATAATTGGACCTTCAAACGAACATGATACTTATATTATATGTTAAACAAAAGATCTGGAGGAGTGCTAAACAAATGGGTTAGGCTAAGACCCTCTGATCATAACAAACTTTTCATATGTTCAAAATCAGTAAACTCTAGATAGGTAAAAGTATATATATATATATACATATATATATATATATATATATATATATATATATATATATATATATATATATATATATATATATATATATATATATATATATATATATATATATATATATATATATATATATATATATATATATATATATATATATATATATATATATATATATATATATGGAGGCTTTAACAGTATCTTTAAGGTTGAGGCCAAATGTGAGAGTTATCTAACACATGTAAGGGCATAGTATTTCTTTTACATGGCATGTTATTTTGGTTAAGGGGGTTTTCGACCCATAGTTTGAAGTATGAAAAAGGGGACTGTTTTGGGTTAAATGTTAACGGGGCGAGTTATGAACTAAACTAAGTTAAGGGCTTTACAGAGGGATGTAATAAGATGCATATGACATATCAATGGGGTTAAGTGGTAGGATAAGGTTATATATCCATCATAGATTGATGAGCCATTTTGGTATGTGGTTCATGTCTTGATTGTATACGTTTGTGTGTTTAGATTTTTGCTAGAGCACTGATACTTGGAGAAGCTTGTTCAGGTGAGTTTCATAGTCCCATGTCTTTTTATGATTTGAATTCCATATGGAATGGAAGAGACACTCTATGGTTTTGTAACTAATACTGTGAATGTTTTTATGGTTTATGATGGACTTGTGTGTGTACTTATGTGATTAACTGCTAGGTGATTCTTGATTGTGTTTATGATTTGGATCGGGGGACACGTGTCATCTCAATTATTGTGGTTTGACTTAGTACCAAGGGGATGTTGACAAGGCGGAGCCTTGGGATTGGTTCATAGGTGTATGGGCGCCTATGGGACCATGGTTATTGGTAAGACTTGTAGCCTTGGAATTGTGGTTATTGGTAAGGCTTGGAGCCTTGGATTTGTGGTGACTGGTTAATCTTGAATGCTAGTTGTTAATACATAATTGTAGCACATTGTCCATATGTTCTTTTGTTAATGGTTATTATTCACAACTTATAATTGATTTAGAGTTGCAGTCTAAACCTATGACTCTCACCAACTTTATGTTGACGTGTTTTAGTGTCTCTTTCAGGTGAGAATGTGGTTAAGCGTGAGAATAGGAGTGGCTAGCTGGGAGGCTTAGGATTGCATTGGAGGAACCCCAGTCTGTTAGTCTTTACTTATGTTTGAATAAGTGATACTTTGTAGACACCTATATGTTTGTATTTGTTAATTGTATGTCTTTGGTAAGAGGTAGACTTGTTACCTACTTACCTAGACGCCTGCATTATTTGTGATATCTTCATGACATTGTGTCACCATTTATGATATTTTCATTTCATTTAGTTATCTCTATAGACACGCTATTGTTGTGATGATATCCATACGTCGCGCCTCATATTCCGCCATGGTGGGGTGTGACAAGTGAACATCAAAAAGCTCATGGTAGGTGACTTGCGTGATTCTTTATCAACCAAACTTGTGATAACTAGAAAGCAACAATGATTTTAATTTTTTAATGAATTTAAACTTGTTCCAGGGCCTCTACGCAAAATCCAAGTGATCTTGCCAGAACACTCAGAGTGACACTCTTTAGTGTTCACAGTGATGAGTGGAAGTCCTTCCATTGTCAACATCAAACAACATTGCGATAGGTGACAAGCAAGATTCTATTAGAATCAAGCTCGTATCAACTAGAAAGCAACGATGGTGCGTTTCTTAATTGAAATTCACTTGTTCCAGGTATATGAATTGACGGATTCAATCATGCGGATAATTTCATCCAAATGATTCACTCTTTACGTTCGCAGTCAGCCTTGA